>CM035839.1:303902461-306302461 GCA_020510985.1 Pholidichthys leucotaenia
CAGCGCCGGAGAAGGAGACCATGAGTCGCTGAGTGCTGGGATAATCCGCCCATCGTCATCACCTGTGGGGGCAGGATTCTCTTCGTGGGTAAGAAGGACGGGTCCCTCCGTCCTTGCATTGACTATCGTGCCCTAAACGACATCACGGAGAAGGATCGCTACACCCTGCCCCTCATGGACACCGCCTTCCACTCCCTCCAGGGGGCGACTTGGTTCACCAAGCTGGATCTACGCAGCGCATACCACCTCGTCCGGATCCGGGAGGGAGATGAGTGGAAGACAGCCTTCCGTACCCCGAACAGTCACTTTGAGTACCTGGTGATGCCGTTCGGGTTGACCAACGCTCCAGCCGTCTTTCAGCGCCTTATTAATGACGTCCTCCGGGATTTCATTGGCCTTTTTGTGTTCGTCTACCTGGATGACATTCTCATCTTCTCCAAATCCAGGGACGAGCACCGGGTCCACGTGAGGCGGGTCCTCCAAAGACTGCTGGAGAACCGGTTGTATGTGAAGGCCAAAAAATGTGAGTTCTACGCGAAGACAACATCCTTTCTCGGGTTCATCATCTCCCACGACCAGGTGCTTCCGGACCCAGAGAAGGTGAAGGTGGTGGTGGAATGGCCCACACCTGCATCAAGAAAACAGGTGCAGCAGTTCGTCGGGTTTGCAAATTTCTACCGCCGCTTCGTCCCAAATTTTGGCACCAAGAGCTCCTCGCCATCAAGCTCGCGCTACAGGAGTGGCGTCACTGGCTAGAGGGGGCGAACCTGCCGTTCGTGGTCCTGACGGACCACAAGAACTTGGAGTACCTAAGATCTGCCAAGCGCCTGAACGCCCGCCAGGCGCGCTGGTCCTTGTTCTTTGCCAGGTTCCAATTCACCATCACCTTCAGGTCTGGCTCCAAGAACGGCCTGCCCGACGCCCTCTCTAGGCAATTCGCCCCTGAGGAGTCGGAGGACACGGTCCACACCATCCTACCCAGGTCGTGCGTCGTGGGAGCCGTCACCTGGGACATTGAGAGCAAGATCCGGAAGGCGCAGGAAGTGGAACCTGACCCTGGCGGCGGACCGGAGGGGAGGCTGTTCGTGCCATCCACGGTTCGGGGGGAGGTCATCCACTGGTTGCACACATCCAAGCTCACCTGCCACCCTGGCTCCTCCCGGATGATTGACCTCCTCCAGCGGTCCTTCTGGTGGCCGGGCCTGCGGAGGGACGCTGCCCGCTACGCCCGGGCCTGTCCAGTGTGTGCCACCAGCAAATCAGGTAATGCCCCTCCAGCGGGTTTGCTCCAGCCTCTGCCCGTCCCTGGCAGGCCCTGGTCGCATATCGCCCTGGATTTCGTCACCGGACTCCCTGTCTCTAACACCTTCGACACTGTCCTGACCATCATGGACCGCTTCTCCAAGGCGGCACACTTCATCCCCCTACGAGGTCTCCCAACTGCCCTGGAGACGGCGGACTTCCTAATCCAGCACATGGTCAGGCTGCATGGGATTCCGGTGGACGTGGTCTCGGACCGGGGGCCCCAATTTGCTTCAGAGGTTTGGAGGTCGTTCTGCAACGCCCTGGGAGCCAAGGTGAGCCTCTCCTCCGGCCATCACCCCCAAACCAACGGGCAGTGTGAGCGGACCAACCAGGAGCTGGAGGCTGCGCTCCGCTGCGTCACGGCGTCCAAACCAACATCCTGGAGTAACCACCTCGCCTGGGTTGAATACGCCCACAACACTGCTCGCTCTTCTGCTACAGGGATGTCCCCCTTTAAGGCATCCCTGGGTTACGACCCCCTGCTGCTCCCGGCACAGGAGAGTGAGGTAACTGTCCCCTCAGTACGGGCGCATCTCAGGCAGTTCCGCTCCATCTGGGCGTCAGCGCGCAATGCGCTTTTACGCACGGCGGAGCGCAACAGAGCCGTGGCGGACCGGCACAGAAGACCTGCCCCGGCGTACAGAGTTGGTCAGCAAGTCTATGTGTCGACCCAGGACGTGATTTTAAAGGGCGAGAGGAGGAAGCTGGCACAGCGTTTTAGGATCATCAACCCGGTGGCTGTGCGTGTAGCTATTCCCCCCTCCCTCCGCATCCATCCCACCTTCCACGTGTCCAAGGTGAAGCTGGCAGTCTCCGACCCCCTTTGCCCTCCTCCTGCTGCGCAACTCGCGCCCCGGATGATTGATGGCCATCCGGCCTGGCCTGTCTCCTCCATCCTGGACTCCCGGCGCTGGGGTCGTGGGTTGCAGTACTTGGTGGACTGGGAGGGCTATGGGCCTGAACATCGGCAGTGGGTACCCTCGTCGTTTGTGTTAGACCCATCGCTCATTGCTGAATTCCACCGAGCGCATCCAGAGAAGCCATCGCCAGGAGGCGCTGCTAGAGGGGGGAGTACTGTCACGCCGCGCCGCTCATCAGCGGCGCCAGCTGCACGCACACCTGCACATCATCAGCGGCGAGGGATTTAAGCCGCCTCGCCCTGGGCTTCGGCCTGAAGCCGTCAGACTTCATTACAGATTGCTGTGAGTTCCGTCTCATCCTCAGCAAACATAGCGGTAAGACGATCTTACCTTTTTCTCTTCCAAGTCTGCTCCCCTGTGCACAGGTGGATTTCCCGGCGGCGGACTATTCCTCTCCATTGCCTATTCCTCGCTGCTGCACCGGGCTCTCCAGGTGGCTGTCTACCGGACCTCGTTCCTTGCTGTGCCAGTCATCTGCCCTTTCCAAGTAAGCTCCTCTCCAACTTGTTTATCTCCTGTGTTGGTGTGTGCCCGTCACCCTTCTCTCTGTGCTTTTCCCATAGGGTTGTCCGGCTGTACGGTCTCCTGCCTCTGTGCCCGAAGCAGACGCCGCCACCAACACATTCACATCTCGCAGACACACATTCATACACCCTTGTTGTCAATAAAGCTATTTGAGCTACTCTGAGCCTGTGTGTGTGCGTCTCCTGAGCCGTGCGTTATGTCAAAAGGAGGCACAATTGCGATAAGGAATGGCTGAGCCTGGACTACGCTGACCTGGGAGGTGAAGTGGCCTTCAGTGGATACATTCGGTGCCAGGAACGAATCCTCCCGTGGACCATACACCTGGACTTCATTTTGATAATGCATGCTTTCTTCTTTGTTCATTTGTGTACAAATATTCCGGGTCAGGGGTAGCATAGCCAGTCAGACTTCATGAACTGACACGATCTGTTGCTGTCAGGGAGAGAATGTTTGACCTGGCACTGTAACCTATCATATTCAACTTGCTTACTTAATAAATACATGTTCCAAGTAAACTCAATCTCTTCCTTGAAAAACGAATCTGGGTAAACCATCTACACACATAGACAAGCTTTGAAGAGCAGACTTAGATGTTTTTTTCTACTAAGTTTTTCAACCTAACTGTAAATAACCCTATGTACATTTCTTCATTTGCTTATATTTTATTTTGAAGCTTATTACTTTTATGTACTATCAGCTACGGTTAGCTTCCTGTTTGATATTCGGTGCTTTTATTTTGAAGGAACTTCCTGTTATAACCGTTAGCGTGAGCAAGCTGACGGCAGCAAAAGACGGGGAAGAAAAGGTTGTGACAGAATAAAAATGTATTTGTTATTAGCAGCCCCCTTGATAGAGGCACAAGGTATGTTTAATATGTAAATATGACAATTTGAATCTTTGCGTTAACACATATGTATATTTTGTAGAATTTATTGTCAGAGTTAAGGTTATTTTCAGCTAATGGTTGTAAGAGTATGGATTTTAGCTTATACATTGTTTTTCTGTGTGGTTCCCAGCTCTTACGGTGAATTTGAGGGTTTACTGCCATTAAACCTATAAAATCATCAGTAAAGTGTCATCCTTCAATCGGGGGGTATGCTATAGTAAGAGCTTACCTCCGGGAGAAGTGAAAGCCTGTCGCCTGATCGAAGCAGGAGCCCCAAGCCAAGAGCAGATGCTTCACCCAACATGCTACAACGAGCTGCCTGCGATTTCAAGGAACGGCACGGAAACGACGCGGAGCAGCGAGCTGCAGCAACGGTCTAAGGATACGGTGACAAGCAATTGCTCTCAAAATGGAAGATAATAAATCAGAACAGATAAATGAAAAGGAACAACGAGAGGAAACAGTTAATGAAACGTTACCAAGGCGATCAGAAAGGCCTAGTGTGCCTACAGAGAAAATGCTGTTATATCAAAGGGATGAACAGACTAAAAGAGAGAAAAAGCTGTTAACTATCTATGAACATTGGAAAGGTCAGGTCAGAATTTACAGAGCAGACCTCAAAAGTGATCTGTCAGATTCACAGTTAGCAGAAATGGCTGATGATATTGAAAGGACAGTAAATGACATGACAAAAGCATACAGTGAACTAAGAGAGCGTAATGCACCATCCCATGTCATAAGGCGTAAAATGGACTCCTGTGAATCTGTGACAAAAGACATTATGAAAATCATTTCAGAGCGTTTAGCAGCCATAGATGAATAGGATGCAGATAGAGAAAAGCAGCGCCTCCATCAACTCTTAACTTATGAACATGCTAAGTCCATTTTTGGCACTTCATCACAGTCCAGTTACCACTCTGAAGCAAGCATCGCTGCCAAAAGAATTGATGCAGCTGCAGAATTAGCTGCTAAGGAAGCTCAGTATAAAATCACACAAGGGGAAATCAAACAAAGGGAAAAATTAAGAGAAGGAGAGAACTGGATGCACAAAAGTTTGAACTAGAGCGCTTACAAGCAGAAAAGGAAAGGCAGGCTGCACGTGCAAAATTAGAGATTTATGACAAGGAATTGAAAGTTGATACGGACAGTCAATGTATGTTACAGAACAATGGGACTTCTCCTGTCAACCAAAGCTTTGCACAACCAGCCCCATTGCTCTCCACAGGTTCATACCACCCGCTCATGCAACAATATGCATCCCTTCCTGTCAACTATTCTGTGCAACAACCACACTCTCAAGTTGTTTCTCCATCGCCTCCCACATACATTTCCCAGCTGGCTAAAGCTATCCAAGACAGCATAGCTGTAAACAGAATCCCAGTGCCAGTGCCTATCG
Source organism: Pholidichthys leucotaenia (assembly GCA_020510985.1). Classification (NCBI taxonomy): domain Eukaryota; kingdom Metazoa; phylum Chordata; class Actinopteri; order Cichliformes; family Pholidichthyidae; genus Pholidichthys; species Pholidichthys leucotaenia. The sequence continues at coordinate 303,907,494 of CM035839.1, forward strand.
TGTTCAGCGGAGATCCCATCACCTATATCGAATGGAAGGCTTCCTTCAGCTCACTGGTAGACTGCAAAGGTATATCTCCTGCTGATAAACTGCACTTGTTAAAAAGGTATATTACTGGCCCAGCACTTAAATGCCTTGAGGGCACATTTTATCGTAGCGACGAAGAGGCATACAAAGATGCCTGGAAAAGTCTTGACCAACGTTATGGTCAGCCTTTTGTTGTTCAAAAGGCATTCAGAGACAAACTGTCGAAGTGGCCTAAAATCCACTCAAAGGATGCAGAAGGTTTACGGACATTTTCTGATTTTCTCACAACCTGTCTCCAAGCAACACCACATGTAAAGGGCTTAGAGATACTGAGTGACTGTGAGGAAAACCAAAAGTTATTGCAAAAGGTTCCAGAATGGCTCGCAACACGTTGGAATCATCAGGTCACAGTTGCTCTCATGGAAGGTAAAGATTTCCCCTCTTTCAAGGATTTTGCAGAGTTTGTAGCACTCGAGGTGGAAATTGCATGTAATCCTGTTGTCACCATGGGTTGAGATGCCGTCTCGGCACTCAGCCCATGTTTTCCCTCATCCCTGCTTCCCATTGAGCAGCGTCTCAGCTGGCCCCCAGCTGGCAGCATTATGGACGGCTGGGGCCAATTAGTCTTCATCAGCTGGGGCGCTGCCAATGAGGATAAATAGGAGCAGCCTCGATGACTCGGGGCTGCGACATAAACACATTGCTAAGCTGAAGCCCCTTCGTCTGGTGTCAGCTTATACTCCTCTTGCAGCATTCCTGTGTTTGTATCCCGCTGTGAGTATGTACGTCTTGCTACCCCCACGTCCGGTACGAGCTGCTTACCTCTGCGCTGTGCAACCTGTGAGTGTACGTCTGCATGAGTATCTGTGCTCTCCTCATCCCTTCCCCTTTACCCTGAATAAAATATCACGACTCACTGGCTTGCCCCTGGCTCTGATTGCCCGGCTCCCTAGAGCCGGATATGACACCTGTGACTTCTTCCTATGCATTCCATTCATGCAGCTCATCTCTGGAAAAAAGACATGCAAAAGAGATTAAACCAAACAGATTTGCAACCCAAGTCTTTACAACACAAGCTACAGCACATGCAGATAAAGCAAAGTTAAATGACACAAAGTTAAAAGTACCCTGCTTGTTCTGCAAAGATGAAAGGCATCAGTTGTCAAAGTGCCCAAGCTTCTCAGAAAAGTCACTAGACGACAAACGGACATTTGTAAAGGACAATAAACTGTGCTACGGGTGCTTAAAGGTGGGCCACAATGCCAAAGACTGTCGTCATCCCCACACATGTGACACTTGCAAAAGACGACACCCCACTTGTTTGCACAATGAGAATACCAAGGCAAATGAAAGACCTCAGAGCTCCACAAACGTTACACCAACTACAGAAAATGATGCTATGGCAGCCACAGCTCTGAACGTCACAAAGGTGGGTCAATCAGGTAGTACCTCCATGATTGTTCCTGTGTGGGTTTCCACTACCCAGAGTCCTTCTAAAGAGCAGTTAGTGCATGCTTTATTAGACACACAAAGTGACAATACATTTGTTAGTGAAGAGGTAACTAACCAGTTACAAGCAGACTCTCATCCAGTTAATCTAAAACTAACCACAATGCTGGGAGTTCACATGACAGTCAAAAGTCAGAGAGTACCAGGGTTACGTGTGAGAGGTTACAACTCAGATGCTTGTATTGACCTTCCGCCATCTTACACAAAGGACTATATTCCGTTTAACTATGACAACATACCCACGAACGAAACTGCAAAGCAATGGCCCCATCTGTCAGAGATTGTTGATAAGATACCTACTCTTCTGAGCTGTGATGTTGGACTACTCATTGGATTTAACTGTTCCAGAACTCTAGCTCCAAAACAGGTTCTACTTGGAAAGGACAATGAGCCATTTGCAATCCAGACAGAGCTAGGGTGGAGCATTGTTGGTGGCTCCACATCAGAGTCAAATGAAACTGAAACAAGTCTGTGCCACAGAGTCATGGTAAAAGAACTACCTCCTGTAACACCCATGGATGTTATCAAAGTTCTTGAGTCTGATTTTAAGGATGCAAAGGCAAGCGACAAAATAGTCTCACAAGAGGATCTCATTTTTCTAGACAAACTCAAGGAAGGAATAAAGAAAAACGCACAAGGATACTGTGAGATGCCTCTTCCATTCAAACAAAGGCCACACTTACCAGACAACAAAAGGCTTGCAGAAATTAGACTCGAACACTTAAAACGAAAGTTCAACAAGGATGAGAAATACAAAATGGACTATGTTGCATACATGAATGACATAATTGAAAGAGGAGACATCGAAGAAGTACATAGCGAAGGAATACAAGGTGAACAATGGTACATCCCGCACCACGGGATTTACCATCCCAAAAAGCCCACAAAACTGCGTGTCGTATTCGACTGTTCAGCTAAACACAACGGAACAAGTCTCAATGATCATCTCCTCCAAGGGCCTGACTTAATAAACAATTTGACTGGCATTCCCCTGAGGTTTAGGCAGCATTCTCTTGCTTTAATGTGCGATATAGAAAAGATGTTCCATCAGTTTCATGTCGATGAAGGGGACGGACTATCTGCGTTTCCTCTGGTGGAAAAACGGTGATACAAGCACACAACCTCAAACCTACATAATGAAGGTACACCTTTTCGGTGCGGCATCGTCTCCAGGCTGTGCAAATTATGGACTGAAATATTTGGCCAAAGAGCACTGTGTCTTGTACCCAGCAGGTTCACAGTTCATGGAGAAAGACTTTTATGTCGATGATGGAGTTACAAGCACAAACACAGTGGAAGGAGCAATACAGTTGGCACAAGAGGCCAGAGAAATCTGCAGCAAAGGTAACCTCCGTCTTCACAAGTTCATTTCTAATGATCTCACTGTTTTGCGAAGTATCCCTCCATCTGAATGTGCTGTAAACACAAACACAAGGGACTTAACATTCAAAGACATGCCACAAGAAAGAGCACTAGGTATCCAATGGAACACTGAAAAGGACTGTTTCAAGTTTGACAACACACTAAAAGTACAGCCAGCCACACGCAGAGGCATTCTATCCACTGTTGCGTCAATATATGACCCGCTTGGATTCTTAGCGCCATATGTACTGAACGGAAAGAGAATCTTGCAAGAAATGTGTCAACACGGTATCGGATGGGACGACCCCCTACTGAACACATTCAAGCCAAGGTGGGAGAGTTGGCAAAGTGACTTTGTAAATCTAGAAAAATTAAACATACCTCGTTGTTATCTACCTGCTAGTTTTGGTGAGCCTAAAGAAATAGAGTTGCACCACTTTTCAGATGCGAGCTCAAGTGGATATGGACAATGTAGCTATCTGAGAGCTAAAAACGCTAAAGATGAGATTCACTGCTCTCTGGTAATAGCAAAAGCGTGAGTTTCTCCTACTAAACTCACCACGATCCCCAGACTTGAACTCACAGCAGCTGTAGTTTCAGTCTCAGTCAGTAACATGCTACGGGAAGAACTGTGTTATGATGTGAAAGAATATTTCTGGACTGACTCAAAGGTGGTACTGGGCTACATAAATAATGATGCACGTCGTTTCCACACTTTTGTAGCTAACAGGGTCCAAAAGATTAGACAAAGTACAAGCCCTCAGCAATGGTTTTACGTGCCATCAGAAGTGAACCCAGCCGACAGTGCTTCAAGGGGTCTAACTGTCAATGAGTTAATTAAGTCTAGCTGGTTCACTGGCCCCACCTTTTTGTGGAAAAATGAACTGCCCACACCACAAACTGTTCAGCCGGATCTATCCATAGGAGATCCAGAAGTCAGAAAAGTACAGACAATGTTAACTAAAGTCACAAACACTACGAGTCTTGTTGAACGTCTAAGTAAGTTCTCGTCATGGTCCAGAGCAATCAAAGCTGTAGCACATCTTATAAGAAGGGCTAAACATATCAAGTCAAATGCACCAGCTACAGTGAGTGAACAGGAAAATGCTGAACTTGTGATCATTTGTGATGTGCAGCATCAAGCATACGAACAGGAAATAAAACTGTTGAACAAAGGAAAACAGCTCCCACGTCACAACAAACTGTTTAAACTGGACATTTTCATGGACACAGATGGTCTCCTCAAGGTTGGAGGGAGACTTCGACATTCACCAACAAGTGACACCTTCAAACATCCAATCGTGATCCCAAAGGATCACTGTGCAGCTAAGCTCATAATATCTCACTGTCATAACAAGGTAAAACACCAAGGAAAGGGATTTACCATAAACGAAATCAGATCTAGTGGCTACTGGACTCCAGGAATGAGTAAAACAGTTGCTTCATACATCGGTCAGTGTATGACCTGCCGCAGACTCCGCAAAGCTCCAGAGGGTCAGAGGATGAGTGACCTACCTCCACAGCGCTTAGAGCCCTCTCCTCCCTTCACACACTGCGGCATGGACTGTTTTGGTCCGTTTGTGACAACAGAAGGAAGGAAACAACACAAACGGCATGGACTCTTATTTACTTGCTTTTGCTCTCGTGCCATCCACATCGAGCTATTAGAGGACTTGTCTACTGATGCATTCATTAACGCATTAAGGTGTTTCATTTCAATCAGAGGTGCAGTCAGACGAATCCAATGTGAGCAGGGAACAAACTTTGTTGGCGCTCAAAATGAGTTTAAAGCAGCCTTAAATGAACTAGACACTCAGAAGCTAAGTACTTACTTATCCGAAAGACGATGTGACTTTGTGATGAATGCACCCCACTCCAGTCATGCAGGGGGAGTGTGGGAGCGTCAGATAAAGACTGTCAGAAGTGTACTGAATACCACTCTGTCACTTGCTCATGGTAGACTCAATGATGCTTCATTAAGGGCTCTATTCTATGAAGCTATGACTATAGTCAAAAGCAGACCCCTAACTATAGATAACTTGAACAACCCTGACAGCTTAGAACCACTTATGCCCAATCACCTGCTCCACATGAAATCCAACGCACCGTTGCCCCCACCTGGCACGTTTCCAAAGGAGGACCTATATGGCAAAAAGAGATGGCGCTGTGTGCAGTTCCTTGCACAGCAGTTCTGGAGCCGCTGGAGATGGGAATATGTTCACAACATCATTTCAAGGCAAAAATGGCATTCACCAAAAAGGAATCTAAAAGTAGGTGATGTTGTGTTAGACATGGATGAACTAGCGCCCAGAGGTGAATGGAGACTTGCAAGAGTTTTAGAGACTGTTAGTGGAAAAGATGGACTTGTGCGAACAGCAAAGATTTCGCTTGGAGAAAAGAGACTAAATAACAAAGGTCAACGCTCTAGTGAGCTATCAGTTGTAGAGCGTCCAGTACAAAAACTGGTCTTGTTGTTAGAAAGTTCTTAAGGCGACCTCTTTATATGGGTTCTTTTGCTTGAGAAAATTATTTGTTGATGTTCTTATGGAACCCAAATACTCATAATTTTGGTGGGAGTGTAAATAACCCTATGTACATTTCTTCATTTGCTTATATTTTATTTTGGAGCTTATTACTTTTATGTACTATCAGCTACGGTTAGCTTCCTGTTTGATATTTGGTGCTTTTATTTTGAAGGAACTTCCTGTTATAACCGTTAGCGTGAGCAAGCTGACGGCAGCAAAAGACGGGGAAGAAAAGGTTGTGACAGAATAAAAATGTATTTGTTATTAGCAGCCCCCTTGATAGAGGAACAAGGTATGTTTAATATGTAAATATGACAATTTGAATCTTTGTGTTAACACATATGTATATTTTGTAGAATTTATTGTCAGAGTTAAGGTTATTTTCAGCTAACGGTTGTAAGAGTATGGATTTTAGCTTATACATTGTTTTTCTGTGTGGTTCCCAGCTCTTACGGTGAATTTGAGGGTTTACTGCCATTAAACCTATAAAATCATCAGTAAAGTGTCATCCTTCATTCGGGGGGTATGCTATAGTAAGAGCTTACCTCCGGGAGAAGTGAAAGCCTGTCGCCTGATCGAAGCAGGAGCCCCAAGCCAAGAGGAGACGCTTCACCCAACACTGATGACAATATGTAGATGTGCCTTGTAACCTCTTTTGTCCTGCAGTTCTGGAGCAGAGGCGAATCCTGGCTAGCAATCTCCTTATTGTTATGTGTGTCTCTCAAATGCAAATGGCCATACCTACTGCTGTGAATGCCTTTCATGTATTGTCTGTAGTTGGGTATATAAGCTGCATTATTCTGTAAATCTCTCTCTCTTCAACTACTGCTGCTGACACACACATCCTGTGTCTCTTTGCTGAGAGCCTGAGGACCCTGCTCCAGTCTGCTCACACAAGGGCTGGAGCGGAGTTCCTATGATGGCGGTATGATTTAATAAACCTGCTTAAATCCTCACTTTGCTGCCTTATTTATCATCCGCCTCAACGGCAACATTATAGTATAATTTTTTTAAGCATTAAATCTTCAGTATTCTCTTTTTCTGGTCAAATTTGTCACTTTTCACTTCCTTGTTTTGTTTGCGGAGTGCTCTGGTGACTGGTCGTGATGCCGCGTATTATCTAATCAGTACGGAGTCAATCCGAAGCCCCGCCCAAACTTCTAGAAGCCAGGGCATGAAGAAACGGAGTGGTGGCTATTGGCTAAACTGATTACATATTTTCACTGAGCAACTCCATACTTGGGGATGCACACCATCGTAATCTCAGCAAAGCACTTTTAAAATCTGAGGTCCGTCTGAAGAATGGTTTGAGAGATATCTGAGGAACACACACACACATATACAGAGACAGAGACATCTTGTATTCATAGATAGATAATTTTCCCCATAATTAAAGTTGTTGGCTGTCATATAACAAAAGAGTAATATTTAGTTTTTGTTTAACCCCTTGCACTCTGGTCAATTTCCCTAAAAACGCCAAAAAATAACGTACCCAAAGTAAATCAAAAGCTGTTCTTCAACCCTTTGCAGCATCTTCATGGGGTTGGTTTCATTTAAAAGAAAACACTTTGAATTTTTGGCAAAACAGTCATAATCTCTCTAAGTCATCCTGCCACTGAGTAACAGTCATCTAAACATACTGAACTTGAAGAAAATAAATTTTGCCTGGGTGTTTTTTGGATACAAATGCTTGCAAATAACACACAGCTGTCAGATCCGGATGGAAAATGCAACAGAAATGTAGAACCAAGTGTTATCAAGCTGAGGTCCAAATTTGGTAACAATACCACAAAAAATGAATATATTACACAGCTTTTTTCTCAGGTTGTTCCCAGGTTGTTCCCAAACTGTGCCAAACTGTGCCAAATGGCACAGTTTGGCACAGTTTGGAAAAATGTCTAGAACTTTTGAATGCTTCAACATAGAAGCTTCATCTTGGGCTCTAATAAAAGGTGACACTCAGGGCTATCTTGTTAAGGCCCTTTTCCACTAGCATGCTTTAGCGCGACACGGGACGGCTCAGCACGCTTTGTACGCTTTTCAACTAGCCCCAACACGGTTTAACAGCCGCGATTCTCAGCCCCGCTCAAGGGCAGGGTACAGCAGTGCTGAGCTGGGCCGTGTTGTGACGTTAACAGACTGGTCGCCGCTGATTGGTCAGGTCGTAACCGGCGCTGATTGGTCAGGTTGTAACCGCCCCTCTCCTCCTCCTCTTCTGCCGAATCTTCACGACCTTCTCAATAAAGTTTTTGAAAAAAAAAAAAAAAAGAATCTTCACGACCGCCATTACTCAGCGTGCAACCACTGTTGGCGGTTTATTTTCAGTGTATTGCTGTGCTATTTTCATTTATTCTCTATCAAAAATGGCTTCGCGTAATAAGGGTGTTCCATGGACCAATAAGGAGCTGCAGTGTCTGCTCACTGCATTGTCAGACGAACGTATCCAGCGCGAGTTAGACGGAACCACCCGGAATGAAAAAATATACCGGGAGGTCTCGACATCGGCGTCCTTTAACGGTGAGTTTAAATTTTTTTTTATTGTGCGTTTTTTCGCAAATATATTCGGTAAGATGCTCAGTTTATTTATGCAATAAAAAAGCTGTTCATTTGTGGATGATGATCGCTCTGCTTTATTGCAGCACACTGCGGAGTCACGCTTTTCTTTTAATTATTCATGTGAACAATACGCTGAAATAAGCTTATGTAATCTTGTTAAAAACTATTGTCTTTTCTGTATATCTTGCACTTTCGTGCTGTATTTTATTGTGTGCATTTTCCTTGTAGAATCATCCCACGCGTCCGCCGCGCCAGCACGCCCGGATTAATGTGAATCTGTCCCGCCACCAGGCGCAAAATCTATTCAATGATAAATATTTGCAACATTTAAATGAGGTTGCAGAAAACGCAAGGGTATCCCTGGAGCAGGATGTTGCCTTGAGAAGGCAGGAGCTGGCAGAGACGGCTTCATTCAACCGAGCCTTCCTGACCCAGTTTGGGAAGCTGGTAGAGGCACTCAGTGGTCGGCGTGTATAAAATGTCGATTAACCTTCATGTTGTGTTGCAAAGTTTTTTTTTATTTTAATATTTTGTATATAATAAAATGGAATTGTTTTGGAAAGTGTGGTTTGTCTGTTATAACACTGAATTATAAAACAGTATAATTACATAGAAATTCCATTGCCTAGTCTGATCAAAATGATGCTGATCATCCTGTCAGGGGTCAACCATTGTAAAGGTAATGTAATTTTTAACTAGACCAAAAAACAAATGTTTTTGTAAGCTTTCTGTTCTTTTTATTGAAATATCATAAATAATTAGCCCCACATGATCCAGTTCTAAACTTTGGGTACATTTTTTATGTTAACTTATAAGAAGTTGCACAGTTGGACTTTAAAATGCAGTAGGAGAGACTGATCAAGCTTACAAGTCAAAGTAGGTAAAAAAGTAAGTATATGTAAATTGAATGTTCTATTGGCATTCCAAATTCAGAGAATTACAATACTTTAGAAGGAGTGTAGCATCATCTAAACGGAAAATACTAATACTGTTGTTCCAAACGTTGACCTGAAGGTGAAAAACATGAATTTTTTTTATTCAGTACATCCAAAATGCCCTAGGATGTAAAAAATAATACAATTTGGTGTTGGCCAGTGTGCCACTGTCTCATTATTTAATACGAATAAAAACAAGTTTCAGCTCATTATTTCTAGGTCATTTGGCAGTTAATTCAAACCAAAAGTGACTTTTGTTGTTGCAGCTTTTTTATCAGAGAGTTTCTCAGGTTTTGGAGCATATAATCATCCGTCCCTTAACTGTTAAATATTAAATAACAGCAGACAGATTGGCAAAGGATACACAATTGTGTTGCTGTTGCCCAAAACTGTTATGAACCACTGCTTGTGGTGTTACCTTTTTCATGTGTGTACTTTTTATGAATATTCACACTTTTTTGTAAGTACAAGTGGGATAGTATTAAATTGAAATATAACATATTTCTAATAATGTGTGCTTTTTGAAAGTAAAAGTTGGATAGGATTAAATTGACATATAACACGTTTCTCAATAGTGACAGTAACAGTATATGGAGGAATTCTGGGTCATATTAGCATCTGCTCTTCATCATAATGGGCTTGGGCGGGGCGGGGGTGTCTAATCATGTGCCATGGAGGGCCAAGACCCTGCAGGCTTTACCTCCAACCAGTGTCTTCAACAGCAGATTCCATTGAACTTCTTCCACTGACTGATCAGTGATAACACCTGCTGAAGAGACTGGGTAGAAGAGAGAACCTGCAGGGTCTTGGCCCCCCATGACACATGATTGGAAGCCCCCGGATTAGGTTTAATTGGATTTAACATTTTAACACAAACTGCTTTATGGTTCATAATTCTGTTGACAGACTTACACCAAACCAAAAGTGATTTCTCAAACTGCTGGATTATTCTTAGCTTTTCCAATCTTTCAGTATTTAATTTATGCCACATGGTGGTAACCTTCACATATAAAAAAAGAGACATCTGCAAAAACTTCATAGGTTTATTGTCAGTGCAAATCCCAGTGCAATACAACATGAATGCATATCTAGTACACTGTTGATGCAGAGAATATATATTTCTACAGTACATGTTTCCATGTAAACTTGTGACTGCATTATTTTAATTGCTTTTAATCCTAGATCAAGTTTGTTTTGGCCTAAAATGCATGATAACTGTCAGATATATCTTATTATATGTAACGTAAAATATGGGAATATTAATAAATAATAAATATGATCAGGTATGAATTATTTAATTTATATTGATGTATTGGAATCTGAGCTCAAATCTCATTTCATATACATCAGAAAAGCTAATAACACTCGTAAGGGGCACCAGCTTCTATCTTTAAGAAGCAATTTGATCTTTAATTTCACTTTATACCTGTTTGATCACTCAATAAATTAATCAATAATCAGTCTCAAAAATTTTCCGTGAATTCGATACCTGGGCTTGAAACAGACTCAGAATGAAATAAATTCCCAACAACTTCTCATTTTTAAATATTTATTAAACAAAATGATTAATAGACATCGAAATAATTTCATTAATCATAAAATCAATCTTGTAAATGATAGATTAACAATGTCAATATTTTCGGAACCAGGGTTAAACTGAGAAACGAATTTCTATCAGTTTGAGTTAACAGATTATCAAAAACAACGCAAATTTATGGAGAAAGTTTGCCAATTATGAAAAAGTCCTAAATTAATCTTAAGAAAATAAAAACGGAATTTTAATGAAAAGGAGAGTTATGTTAAGGGCTTCTTAATTTGCATCTGATTAGATATATAAATTAGTACCGAACCTCAAGTTTAATTCAGCAGATGAATTAAAGTTTTTTCAGCTCACGTGATCCTCAGTGATGGCAGTTCTGTTGTCCTTTTTCAGCCCAAGACTTTGTGGATGTGAGGGAAATATCTGCCAGCAGATACTTCAAGGGTTCACAGCTCGACCTTTAGATTCAAGCGGTCGAAGGAGGCTGGATTCTGGGCTGCATGACCCACAGTTGAAACGGGTCTTAGCCAGATGGTGCCGACGTCTCTTCAGAGTGATGTGGGACAGCTGTGTGTTGATCCTACAGCTGCACGTTATGTGGGAGCTGCGTCTTTCTTCAAGAGGTCTTCGGTAATAATTAAGAGATATCTAATCAGATTTCAAATTAGAAAAGAAACTTTCGGACTTTAGATAAAAATAGTTTTGAGAGGTGCTTGGTCAAGAAAAATATTATAAAAATAAAGTCAAGATTAAAGTTTACCTTAAAAATTAAACAAACGGCGGTTTACAGAAAGTTTAACAAAAAGTGATAAATTAAGAATTGGAGTTTGACTCCGATTAAGAATTGAGCTCAAAGAAAAAGGAATTCCTAGGCATTTAAGAGAAGAAGAAAATACAAAGTTACATAAACAAATTATCTGCTGTGTTCAGAAAAGCGCCATGTGGTCCTTTGTTCTCCCTTGCTGTGTGTAGACAATGGAGGAGATCAGAAAGAAGGGAGCAGGCGAAAAGAGAATCCGGAGCAGAAAGAGAGTGGTGTCTGACGAAAAAGGCAAAAAGGGCTGAAACAGAGTCTCTCTCTCCCTTTTATAAGCTCTGTTGAGTTTCGCGGGATTCTGGCCTGACCGGAACCTCAGCCAATGAGCGTCCTTCGTGGGCGGGCTCGATGAACCTTTAGTCCAATAACAGGCCTTGTCTGTGAGAGACCAATAGGATGAAGAAGCTGGGGTTCTATGAAGACTGGTGACACATGATATCAGTCCACAGGAATACACAGTTTTAAATGCATTGGAATGTACTGTTACAAACTTATGTATAACTAAACTAACCTTAGTGTATCTTATAAGCAGTGCTTCTAAATCAACATGCAGGAATAAACATTCATTTAACATCAACATGCATATATATATATAAAATCACAGATTAATGCATTTCACACATATTATTGATTTTCCACATCAAACACATCAGAGTCCATCTGCATTTTCATAGTTCTGAAAAGAATGAAGGTTTAGAATTGAGTTTGTAATAATGTACTTTAAAGTTGTTTAAATCCAGCATGTCCACAGTTTAAGGAAATTAACTGAGTCGTGGATCTGTGTAGGTTTTATGGGGGCAATAAAAGTGCAGCCGGACATTGGGGAAATTCCTTAGGCTGGTTTTAACAAAAGGGGATTTCAGCTGTGGCCTGGGGGAAGAAAATCCATTTCTTTGCATTATTCCTGGATGAAACAAAAATGTCTTTAAGCAGAAAAATAATTGTTGCTGAGCCAAAGTGAGATGATGCTACATATACATAACTCAGTAAAGTTTACTTTTTGAATATATATTTTGTGGCTAATATTAACCTGGCGATCAAGTTGTGCCAGCTGATCGTTTTTTTCTATGATACCATCTCAGAATCTGCTGCAGAAGCAGGTAAGTCCATGATGTCTCAACAGTCTCTCCATGATTTTCAAGCAGATCAGAGCAATTTGTTGTACAGGAAATAAAACGTTTCTACAGACATTCTTAAGCTCTATAACCACTGATTGTTTGTGAAGCTGTGTTGACATCAGTGACAGGCTGATCACATCCGTGACAGGCACGCCCAGAGCGAATGAAGCAGTAATTTCCCCACAACAGAGCCATCTGAAACACACACAGCGTACATATTTTAGTACCTAACAGCGATAACTTGCAGACATTAAAGTGTAGCACGACATACTTATAGCAAACTAGCATTAGCAACCATTAGCTTACCGTCATATACGACCTAGTTTGTATCCTCACGCCTTTGGCTCTCCCAGAAGCTGCAGAACTATTCCAGAGTGTTTTCATCTCGCTGCCTGTACCCTTGTCTGGCGGTCCTTTTTGGCGTTTACGGTGAAAAAAGCCACAGACCGAGGAGTGGCCTTGTACAGCTATGTGTTATGTTTTGCATGGGTCTTCTCAATAAAGTTTTGGAAAAAAAAAATGTTTTGCTTGGGTCGCGTGCATTACGTCACGGGAGTGTGGAGCCGCCTCGCTGTTATAAACCCACCCACCCCAGCACAACACCCATGCCAAACACCGTGCTAATGGAGACAGAAGCATTCCGAGCCGTACTGAAGTGAATCGAGCCGTACCGAGGTGTGCTGGGCTAGTGGAAAAGAGGCTTTAGATAGCCTAAACTGTGCCAAACTGTGCCAAATGGCACGGTTTGGCACAGTTTGGAAAAATGTCTAGAACTTTTGAATGCTTCAACATAGAAGCTTCATCTTGGGCTCTAATGAAAGGTGACACTCAGGGCTATCTTGTTAGCTATCCAGAAACACTGTCAGTAGTAATGGTACAGACAAAATGAAGTTTCAATTCTAAACACGCTTTACTGAACAAAAATGTCAATATACAAAACATACTATTTACAAACAACAAATTCAATTCAATTCAACTTTATTTATATAGCACCATTTCACAACAACAGTCATCTCATAGCACTATCAACTGTAGGGGGAACCCCCACAGTTGCAGAAAGACCCCAGCAATCAGGCAATCCCCTGTGAGCAAGCACTTGGCGACGGGATATTTTACAAGTTGACAGCAATACCCTCTCAATCAAATATAATTTTCTAATCCTACTCATCATCATACTGATTCCTAGAAAATGTGTCAAGATTTTGCTGAGGCGGTCATGCATATCCGTGCCTCTCTTCTGCTCATTGGCCTCTTCTGCTGCTGGGCTGCTGAGGTGAAGGGCCCAGCTGATCAGGAGAAACTTTGTCCTGGTCATTACACTCTTGGGGAAAGGAAGGCTGTACAGGTGTCCCCCTCGCCAGTAATCACTGAAGGATTTGCACTTGACTATACCCATGTAAATAATCAGGCCAAAAAATGAGAGCAGGTCGGAGCGTGTGAGGTCAATCCAGGGGCTGGTGGGTGTGTTGTAGTGTGCAGAGCCATGTAGGTTGGTGTTCCCAACAATGTGGTCTAGCACAGATGGAGTGAAAAATAACTCAAACAACTGAACGGGGATGTATGAAGCAGTTGTAATTGGCTGAGGTCCAGGTGGATTTTTGGGACGAAAAATGGGCTGTGGTGGAATGATGTCAGGGGTGTCGGAATCATGCCACCTCTCCTCAGCTGATGAAGGGCCGGCCGATGTCCCAGGCTGAGGGCTGCCATCACCACTCTCGCCTCCTCTTCCTCTCCTGCTACCTCCTCTTCCTCTCCCTCTTCCTCTCCTTCCTCTTCCTCTCCCCAGTGGTGTCCCTCTTTTTGGGGTAGGGGTTTCCTCTTCTGACGAGCTCGCCTGCAGCTCCCTTCTTCTGCGCTTGCTGGCAGAGTGCTCGTCTGGCACCCACTCCTCACCAGAGTCTTCATCTGAAGTTTGTCTATTATGTGAAAATAAAGTCATTTACAAAGTTCAATTTTTATTTTTCACTATTCTCCTATTTTCCCAGATTTCACATACACAGCACAGTTCCTGTTTTGTTTTGTTTTTTTACAAGAAAAAATAGCCTAAAGTGCAATAAAAATTATACTAAAACATTATTACATTTCTAGAGGGTAACAAACAACCCACTGGGAGGAGACCCCGGGGCAGACCCAGCACTCGGTGGAGAGACTATGTCTCCCAGCTGGTGTGGGAACGCCTTGGTATCCTCTCTGGAGAGCTGGAGCAGGTGGCTGGGGAGAGGGAAGTCTGGGCTTCTCTGCTTGAACTGCTGCCTCCGCGACTCGGACCTCCGGAAAAGTGGTAGAAGATGGATGGATGGATGGATGGATGGATAACAAACACCCCCCCCCCACACACACACACACAAAAACATGCCACGTAAAAAATGTGTGGCCTTTTTTACAAGAAAAAATAGCCTACAGTGCAATAAAAATTATGCTAAAATATCTATCTGCAATGCAGAGGATAACACCCCCCCCCCCACCCCGCTACAGAGGAACTCTGCACACCAAAAAATTTGTGGCCATGACGCACCATTGGAATTACCGATCGGTCAAAAGTGATTTTTATTACTATTTTCATTGATAAAGAATAATTTAGCGTATAACACTTACCTGTCCACAACAGCAGTAAGTTCCTCATTGTCAGATGAACATGAAGCTGGTCCGGTTGTAACGGACTCATGCTTCTGGTCACCCGACCCGGTCCAAACATCTCCGCTTCCACACTTGCGGTTTTGGCGAACCATTTTTCCAAACAAATAATCCAAAAAAGACTGGCTGATGCTACCGTTCCGCACAGGTCTCAATGTCAGTCACCCAGCGGCTTAGGCAAAAGAGATTTTATGCAGGGAGACGCACGTCAGCTGTCAAACTTCTCTGCTTCAACTGGCTCGTATTCGCAGCCGTTGGTAAGCAGGTCCTTCTTGCTAGGTTTTCAGTCATTGGTTCTTCAAGGTTTCAGAAACCCAATTCAAGGCTCTTATTAGAGGTCAATCAAATATAAACCAATCATACACTCCTTTGGCTTTCTGTTCACGGCTGCGTGAAAAGAAAGCTGAACAATGCAGCTTTTTTTTTTTCCGTGCGCACTCAGACGCACAGTGCCTGTGCGTCTGGCACTGAGACGCATAGTGCGTTCTAGGACGCACAAGGGCACACTGGGACGCAGAGACGTGCCCGCCCGCGGTGCACCGGAGTGCAAGAGGTTAAACGACTAGCGGACAACAACTTCCATCATCCCACACCACTAAACTGTAATCATGTTTAGTGCTGTTACTTATACAGAATGCACGTCTTTTCTTTTGACCAGAGTTTAAAAATTTTTAATTTATTCAAAGTTTTTATGTTGACTGTGTTTACTATAAATTTGCTGTTGCTTATGCAGAATGCATATGTATTTTCCTTTTAAGATAAGATAAGCCTTTATTAGTCCCACAATGGGGAAATTCCAGGATTGCAACAGCACAGGGATAGCAACACTCAGAGCAACAATCAGAAGACAAGAAAAAACAAGAGCAGCGAGTATACATATGTACATATAAATATATAAATATATAGACACACAGTGCGGAGCATTGTAGCTAGATGGAATAAATATATAAATATATAAACACACACAGTGCGGAGCATTGTAGCTAGATGGAATGAAACAGCATAACCGTCTACTTAGTTATCCTACATGGTATGATTATGTACCCATACATATTGTCACCCTCCGTAGCGACCGGTATTTTCCTAGTTGTATACCGGAGGGGACCATTGTGTACTGTAAGTCTATTGCGTCTTTTGCATTCAATACTATTAGGTTGTCACGTCTTTTTGCTATCTCTGTGAGCAGCCCTGCTTAGGTTGTACAGTCTGACAGCTGTAGGTAGGAAGGACCTGCGAAACCTCTCGGTTGTGCACCTAGGATGATGTAGTCTGCTGCTAAATGAACTCCTCAGTGCGTTCAGTATGTCCTGCATAGGGTGGAACTAGGACTCCAGCAGAGATGACAGTTTAGCCACCATCCTTCTCTCTCCCATCTCCTCCACTGGGTCAAGGCACTGCCCCAGGACAGAGCTAGCTTTCTTGATTAGTTTGTTCAGTCTCTTCCTATCGGCTGCTGTAATGCCATTGCCCCAGCAAACCACTCCAAAAGTGATGGCTGATGCCACCACCGTGTCATAGAATGACTTCAGCAGCGCCCCTTGTACACCAAAAGACCTGAGTCTCCTCAGCAGGAACAGCCTGCGCTGTCCCTTCTTGTAGAGTGCGTCAGTATTGTGTGACCAGTCTAGTTTATTGTTCAGATGAACACCCAGGCACTTGTAGGATGTCACCATCTCGATGGCAGTTCCCTGTATATTTACTGGTGCTGTGAGGGGTTGTCCTTGCCTGCGGCAGTCCACCACCAGCTCCTTAGTTTTCCTCACGTTGATCTGGAGGCAGTTCCGATGGCACCAGTCCACAAAGTCCTGGATAAGACCTCTGTACTCAGCTTCATCTCCGTTGGAGATGAGGCCAACGATCGCAGAGTCATCAGAGAACTTCTGTAGATGGCAGTGTGTTGTGTTGTGTGAGAAGTCCGCAGTATAAAGGGTGAACAGGAAGGGAGCCAAAACCGTTCCCTGGGGGGCCTCCGTGCTACCGATGATCGTGTCGGACACACAGTCCCAGGTTCTCACAAACTGTGGCTGGTTTGTGAGGTAGTCCAGGATCCATGATGACAGGTGCTGGTCCACCCCTGCGCACAGCAGTTTGTCCTTCAGGATCATTGGTTGGATGGTGTTGAAAGCACTGGAGAAGTCAAAGAACATGATCCTCACCGCATTCCCGGGCTTCTCCAGGTGGGATAGAGAACGGTGAAGGAGGAAGCTCACCGCATCCTCCACCCCAATGCCATGCTGGTAGGCGAACTGGAGTGGATCCATCGCTGGTCCTACCAGGGGGCAGAGGTGAGCAAGGAGCAGTCTCTCCAGGATCTTCATCATGTGGGACGTCAGGGCCACTGGTCTGTAGCTGTTCAGATCTTTGGGGTGGGAAGTCTTTGGTACAGGTACCACACAAGATGTTTTCCACAACTGTGGTACCCTCCCCAGCTTCAGGCTCAGGTTGAAGATGAGCTCCACAATCCCACACAGCTGGTCTGCACAGGACTTGAGGAGCTTTGTGCTGATGCCGTCTGGTCCCGACGCCTTCCTCGCCTTGATCTTCCTCAGCTCTGTCCTCACCTGGGTCTTAGTGAGGGCCATGTTAGGGGGCTGTGTGTTGGGAGTGGGGGGTGATGGTGGAGTGGGGTGTGGGCAGCAGGACTCAATGTCTTCAGAGGCAGCAGTGGTTGTTGTGCAGTCGTGGGGGAGGGCGGTTGGTCAAACCTACTGAAAAACAGGTTTAGATTGTACGCCCACTCCCTGCCCCCCGTGGCCTGGGGGGAGGTATTCTGGAGCCCAGAGATGGTTTTAAGGTTTCTCCAGACCCCACCGATGTCGCTCTGTTTCAGCTTGTCCTCTATCTTCTTCCTGAAGCTGTCCTTGCCTTCTCTGATCTTCCTCCTCAGCTCCCTCTGTACAGACTTCAGCATCTCCCTGTTCCCCGACCTGAAGATCCTCTTCTTCTCTCTCAGAAGTGTTTTTATCTCAGGGTTGATCCAGGGTTTGTTGTTCGAGCAACACCGTATGGTCTTGGTGGGTACGGCGCTGTCCACACAGAAGCTGATGTAGTGCGTGAAGGTGTGAGTGAGGCCATCGATGTCCTCACCATGTGGATCGCAGAGCTGCTCCCAGGCAGTGGTTTCAAAACAGTCCTTTAAAGCGTCCATTGCCTCCTCAGATCATAACTTCACTGTGCGCATGACCGGAGGTTGTCTGTGCACTAGGGGTTTGTACACCGGCCGGAGATGAACCAAGTTGTGATCCAATCTCCCGAGTGGGGGGAGTGGTGATGAGGTGTACGCCTCCTTAGTGTTTGCGTAGCATAAGTCTAACTAACTAACTAACTAACTAACTAACCTGCACTTATATAGCGCTTTTCTAGTCACAAAGACCACTCAAAGCGCTTTCATTAATACTAACCCTCTATTCTAAGGGCCTATAGGAAACAGATATCTAGGGACAATTTAGAACAGCCAATTAACCTAACATGCATGTTTTTGGCATGTGGGAGGAAACCGGAGAAATCCCGGAGTAAACCCACGCAACACGGGGAGAACATGCAAACTCCACACAGATCACTGTTGGTCGGGGGCTGGGATCGAACCCACGATCCCACGATCCCCACAATCCCCCGGCCAAGGGTAAACTGTGCTGCCGCAGTGCTAACCACTGCGCCACCGTGCAGCCCAGTGCAGTCCAGTGTTTTATTGTCTCTAGTGTGGCATGTGACATACTGGGTGAACGTGGGTAGAATGGGAGACAGTGAAACATGGTTGAAGTCGCCTGAGATGAGGAGAAGAGCATCTGGGTATTCTGTCTGCAGCCTGCCAGTTACTGAGTGGATGATGTCACGCGCTGTCCCAGCGTTCGCCATCGGATTTGCATAAATAACAATGCAGATCACGTGTGAGTATTCCCTCGGGAGATAGGTAGGCCGCATGCTAACAGCTAGCAACTCCATGTCCTTGTTGCAGTGTTGTTGTTTAACCGTGATATGTCCCGGTCTGCACCAGTTGTTATTAACATACATTATCACTCCACCGCCCCTTGCCTTGCCACTGTCTGGTGTTCGGTCTGCCTGTATTGCGTGGAAACCCTCCAGTTCAATGTTAGCATCTGCTGCTAGCTCATTTAGCAGCACTCCCGGTATATGCTCTCGTAGTGGGAGATAGCCGCTAGCTCATCTACCTTTCCTAATATCGATCGTACATTCCCCATAACAAAGGATGGGAGGGTGGGTCTGTACCTTATATTCCTTGCCCGCTGTCTTACACCAGCACGACACCCACATCGTTTTTGCCTTATTTCTCCCAGTATGTCGAGTTTTTTCGTTATCACCAAGTGGTGGTTTTAATTAGAGTTTATAAAATTCAGTTATTCAATGTTGACTGTGTTTACAGTCAATTAATTGCAAACAAAAATAAATCTATATGTATATCTGTACTGTTATCAAGCAGCCTCTCTTTTCACAATGTGGTATGCTCCCTGTTGGCCTTTTTTTTTTTTTTTTTTTTTTTCCATAGAGCTGGTTGCTTGTTTCTTTTTCAAGATCTGGCAACACTGCTCAAATCCATAATATGCAAATGAGGAGCGAGCTTGTGGAGTTGATTGCTTCCTGGAGCTCGTGCTGAACAGTTGTTAGTAAAAAGTAAATATATTTGGGAATTACACATTTATTTCTCGCTTCGACCAATTTCAGAAAAATGTTTAGCTTCATCGGCCTGGATCTGCTCACAGCATGGGGCGTGAAGATTGACACTGCCAGCTCTTCTCTCCTTCTGGGGGCCAGGACCATCACGCTCAGTGGCAAGAACCAGGGGACCTGCACAATCAGCAGCGCAGGCCGCAGATCGTGACCCAGCAGTCTCACGGGCTCTCCAGACTGCTGCGGCCTGGGATAGCGCAGCGGCTCACAGTTCTTCCTCAGATCACTGGCCAGCTCTCCCCAGCGGTAATGTCGTAGAGGCCTTCGGCGCACAGCAGCTTCAGGTCGAGCAGAATAGAGACCCTGTCGTCTCCTGGGTTTGGCAGTGGTTGGACACGGACCAGCGGCCCGCCTGGGAGTCTGTCTGTGCTGGATCCAGAGACCAAGGCCCTGCATTCCCAGTGGTCCAACCTCTGCTGTCGTGAGGGTGTTGTCTACTCGCGGTGGCAGTCTCCAGCTGGGCAGCATCACGTCTGGCAGCTGCTGGCTCCCCAGACAGCCCCGCCCCAAGGTGCTCCAGTTCGTCCACAGGTTGGTGGGGATGGGCCACTTCGGGGTGAAGAAGACTCTGCAGCATCTTTAGGCCCGGTTCTATTGGCCGGGGTGTCATCAGGACATGGGGCTCCATGTCCATCACTGTGACACCTGCATGGCGAAGAAATGATCAACGTAGTTCTCTCACACCCCCCTGCAGCAGTACGACGTGGACGGCAACCCGGGGTTGGATTATTGTTTTCCTTGAGAGAACGACTTCACACGGTACACGAACTGGCTCAGGAGGCCGTGGTAGCCACGGGGAGTCGACAGAAGCAAGTGTACGACTCTCCTTGCTAGGGGAGGGACTTTGCACCCAGGTGGTGATGCTTCACCAGTGGTGCTTCACCGTGACCGCCTCGCCCCGTACCAGCCAGCCGCCCCGTGGGTGGCCGAGCCAGAGGCCCCAGCTCAACTAGGGATCTCAGCCGAGGCTCGGATGGATGCTAATGGGCCCGTGTGTGCTAGCCGCCGACAAGGGCGGGCACCCCGATGCCTGGACGGGTTTATATTGGACTTTTGAGTTGGACTTATTGTTCTGGGGACAGAAACCAGATCGGGGGGACAGTGTAATGTTGGGGCTGACTGTGATAAGGGGCGCGGGGGGGATTCTCCTGGCATACTTTGCGCCGCGGGGTATTCAAAGACTGTTTTTATTCTTGTGTTCTGAGTGTTATTGTTGTACCGTTATAATTGTGTTATAAGTCTGGTTGGGATCATGTTGGTTTCCCAGTGTGAGAGATTACGTTTTTGTCACCCTGAGTGAGCTAAGTGTGTGTGTGAATGACCTCCTCTCTGTTCTTTGTAATTTGGGAGTGAAGAAATAAATGCCTGTTCGTTCCAAATCCTCTCTCATTATTGTGTGAACCCTTGAAATGTCACAATATGTTAAAGATAAACTGTATTGTACCAAGCGAAATTCAGATTCTCAGGAAAAAATTTGCTAACCAATTAATCATTAATTGATCAATAAGGTGAATCAATTATCAATTAATGAATTAAGTGGTAACTTGCATCCCTAGTCCGGAGGTGTTGTGAACAGACTGGATCAGCTTGCCCAGCAGGAGTCGCTGCGGCCAATAATGTGCAGGCTGTTCAGGTCTGGGAGGACAGAGCAGGCTGGGGTTGCCAGAAAAAGCTAATCAAACTGCACTTTTGTAGCCGAAAATACTGTTTGAAAACCAGCCGAAGTTCTTTGACCAGGCGGTGATACTTTGGTATCGGTTGACAGAAGGTTCCTGCGCGTCCTCCACATTGGGATCTGACAGGAGCATGAAAGGGGCGTAACCAGGCAAGAGTCACCCAAGTCCAATGCTCTGTAGCTGCAAACTACACAGAAGAAGGAAAAGCCCCCTAAGTGGACACGTACCATAAGGCCTTCCAGCTGATAAATATAAAATATTTCTTTTGAAATTAAAAACAGCCATGAAACTGCAGAATTAAGAGACATTATCTAGCATGAAATATTATCTACAGTTTGTTGTTCAGTAAAATAATCGAATATTGCATTTTATCCCACAGATCTGTTCTGCAACAGAAAGGATTGACATCATTTGAAAATGGGTAATGTACTGTATATTACCTTTAAAACATGAAAGATTCACTGCTGCTTATCAAGTGTTTTCTTCACATTATTTGTGGAAGCTGATGTAAGCTAGAATGACTCAGACTGAGAAATTTTGCAAACAAAACTTTAAACTAAAACCTTCTTAATGAGTGCATTGAGTTATTGTGATCTATGGTAATGTAACGGAGTCAAAAATGCACTTTAAGTATTTCTTTTTATCAGTTATGCTTTTCTTTATGTTGTTGTGAATTTTATTTTACTTGAGTGTTTTATTTTGGCAGTACACTTCTCACATCCGCTCTTTCTGTACCTCCGAGGCTCCGGTAGTCAGTCTTTCCCCACAGTATCGCGTTGCTTTGCTGTGGGTAAGTTGTGTCCAAAACGCTGCTGGCATTATATAATTGTATTGTTCGTTAGTCTTATAATTTAAACTGTAACCTTAGTTTGTAATTGTTCCTTATTAGTTTGTCATGTCACTGTAGTGTATTTTTTTTTATTTGTGTTATAAATAAGTGTTTTATAGATGTTTCGGCGCACATTGGGAGTCCGGTGGGCGCCATTTTTAGGGTTTTGCGCCGATATAGGCTCAATGGTGACTCCAGCAGCCTGTGCCGTTGTGTAATTTATGTTTTTGTGAATGTAGGAGCCTGTGTGGAATCGAGGTACAGACGGAGCGTGATACATTTTGTTTTATTTCTCTACAGGTATGTTTGTTTCTGAAAAATTTTATTATTTGAAATGTAATTTATTTTTGTACTGTGAAGTTATTTTAGAGCTCCTTTCCAGACAGTACCGCGTTGCTTTGCTGTGGAGCCTGTGTGGGATCGAGGTACAGACGGAGCGTGATGCATTTTGTTTTATTTCTCCAACAGGAGAAATAAATTGTGGAAACAGCAGTCTGGTGTCATCGTGGTCCCTATGCCGCACACACACTTGCATTAATGTTCCCGATCATGGCCGTTTAAGGGTGTCCCAAAAGAAGAACCGTTACGCTTGTGACGTGAACCATTACAGTAACACATCAAAGGTACTTTGTTTGCAAAGCCGCAAAACGTTTCTGCACCACAGGTCAAAGTGTTGTCATGGAAATATATTATACTATTAATACAGTGCATCCGGAAAGTATTCACAGCGTTCACTTTTTCCACATTTTATGTTACAGCTTTATTCCAAAATGGATTAAATTAATTTTTTCCTGAAAATTCTTCCGGTTTCGGGTGAGGACGGGTAAGGACGCACGGGTAAAGGCTCCCAGTTCGTTTCTGTTTAAAAGGCAGATAAACGCAGTTAGAACGCAGTTTGGAGCTGGCGTTTTGAGCTTTTTTTGATGCTGCTGCTGGAGTGTGAACCTACTCGTGAGAAATAAGGAGAATTTGCCAGTAGTGGCTGGTGAAGCTGGTGAAGCAATTGGCAATTGGCCCCTCGTGCTCAGGGAAAACAAAGGGATTTCTCCCACGTGTGTTTTTTTTTTTCCCCTATGATCGGATTCAGCGATCATCGGCCGGGATAATGGGTCCCAAGAGAGCTCTGCAAAATGAAGATGAAATAAAAAAAGCGCTGGATTTCTTGGCGGAAGACATTTCCGCTGTAAAGTCACAACAAAGAAGCATCCTGGACCTAATGGAGGAGATTAAAGCGCTGCAGAACCAGAACACTGAGAAAGACAGGAGGCTGGCATATCTGGAGAGCAGAATGGCTGAGATGGACCAGAGCACTCGGGCGAACGACGTGATCATCACGGGGCTCCACATCAAACCCCGATCATACGCGAGAGCAGTTGCCGCAGACAGCAGTGGAGGTGAGCTGGAGGACGAATCCACTGAGCAACAAGTGGCGGCCTACATGCAGGCCAAAGGAATCCAGCTGGACTGCAACAACATAGAGTCCTGCCACCCTCTGCCCAGGAAAAGCAGCGACAAACCGGCTGTGATCATGAGGTTTGTGAACAAAAAACACAAGACTGCGCTACTGAAACAAGGTAGGAAGCTGAGAGGAACAAACATTTACATAAACGAGCACCTCGCGAAGGAAAACGCAGAAATAGCCAGGAAAGCAAGATACATGAAAAAGCAGAAAAAGATTCAAAACACCTGGACATCAAACTGTAAAATATACATCAAATTAAACGGATCACCTGAAGAAGCCAAGGTCATTAACATCCGTAATATTATGGAACTGGACAAATATCAATGAATATTATGAACTGGAGTCACAGCAACAATTCAGACAACTGTAGGACACTGAAGGATTTTACTCATCTGCAACAAAACATTAAACAACATGAATCAAAAAAATCAACAAACAGGGACAACAGGAACTGAAAGTTTTTGAATACACAGATCACAACCCACAGGACATAGAATATGACATAGACCCTGATAATAATTTATTTAGCTCCATCAATAATGACTGTAATTACTACACAGATGAACAGTTTAACACAATGGTAACATCTGATTTCAATATTTCTATGATCCACTTCAACAGCAGGAGTCTCTATGCAAACTTTAATAACATTAAAGATTATTTACATCAGTTTAAAGAGCCCTTCAATATTGTGGCAATATCAGAGACGTGGCTCAGTGAAGAGAAAGGAGTGGATTTTACCATGGATGGCTATGAATTAAATTATATAAATAGAAAAGTGAAAAAAGGAGGAGGAGTTGCAATTTATGTTGACAAGAGCTTGAAATACAAGGTTGTTGAAAATCTGTCATTAACTGTGGATGATTTATTTGAATGTATTACAATAGAAATCTGTCTGGACAATGTGAAGAATGTAGTAGTGAGCTGTGTATATAGAACACCTGGATCAAACATTGACTTATTTAAGGACTGGATGGAAAAAATGTATGCAAAACTAACTCATAAAGTTATGTTCATCTGTGGGGATTTCAGTATAGATCTGATGAACTCAAAACAACATAGTTTGACAGAAGAATTTATCAACACAATGTACAGTATGGGCTTACATCCAACAATTACCGGACCTAGCAGAATCACGTCACACAGTGCCACACTAATAGATAACATATTCACAAACATTATGGAAAATAATATCAGGAGTGGGCTTTTACTGAATGATATCAGTGACCACCTGCCGATTTTTGTTGTCTATCAATGTGATTATAGGAAGAAAAAGTATACCAAAAATATTAAATATAAAAGATAAGAACCGAAGAATCGATGCATTTACTGACAAAGGAATTATTAATACAAGATTGGAAGATAGTTTATGATGAAAATGACATAAATAGAGCGTATGATAAATTTTTACAAATATTTCAATCATTGTACAATAAATACTGTCCTATAAAACAATACAGTGACAGACAACAACAAAAAAATATTCCTTGGGTCACCAAGGGGTTAATAAATGCATGTAAAAAGAAGAATACATTATATAAACAATTCATTAAATGCAGAAAGGTGGAAGCTGAGATCAAATATAAAAGATACAAAAATAAGCTTACTACTATAATAAGGACCTGTAAGAAAGAATATTACAACAGAATACTAGAGGATAACAAAAATAACATAAAAGGAATATGGCAAGTACTCAATGGGATTATTAGTAATCGTCCTAAGAATGCAAATTATCCAGAATATTTTATCGAAAATGGCAATTTGATAAATAATATGGAAGATGTGGTCAGTGGTTTCAATAAATTTTTTGTAAACGTTGGTCCTGAATTAGCAAAATCAATAGTGACACCAGAAACAAACTACAGTGGTTCTGTGAATGAAATAGAAGATAGAAATCCAAACACAATCTTTTTGGGTGCAGTTACTGAAAAGGAAATTATCGAGACTGTGAGTAAATTTAAGAACAAAAAATCAACGGACTGGAATGCAATTGACATGACAATAGTGAAAAAAGTAATTGAGGGAATTGTTAAGCCACTCACCCACATCTGTAACCTGTCATTTCAAACTGGTACATTTCCAGACAAAATGAAAATAGCAAAAGTAATACCTCTATACAAAACAGGAGACAGTCATCGCTTCACAAATTACAGGCCAGTCTCTTTACTCTCACAATTCTCCAAAATACTTGAAAAAATCTTCACTAAGAGACTGGATGATTTCACTGAAAAACACAACCTCCTTACAGATAGCCAGTATGGTTTTAGAGCAGATAAATCTACATCTTTGGCACTGATCGAACTTATAGAAGAAATTACTAGTTGTATAGATAAAAAAAAGGTTGCTGTAGGAGTATTTATAGATTTAAAAAAAAGCTTTTGACACCATTGACCACAGAAAACTACTAAGGAAACTGGAAAGGTATGGGATAAGAGGGGTTGGACTGAGTTGGGTGGAAAGTTATTTAAGTAACAGACAACAATTTGTACAAATTGGAGAGCACAAATCACCCTTCATGGACATCACTTGTGGTGTGCCCCAGGGGTCAGTTTTGGGACCCAAACTCTTTATTTTGTATATAAATGACATATGCCAAGTATCAAAAATTCTGAAATTTATTTTGTTTGCGGATGACACAAATATCCTTTGCACTGGTGAGAATTTGCAGCAGGTTTTAGAGGTGGTCACAACTGAAATGGAAAAATTAACGCAGTGGTTCAACAAAAATAAAATATCTCTAAATCTAAAAAAAACAAAGATTATGTTGTTTGGAAATTATAAAATAAATCATGAAATAATGGTAACGATAGATGATACCAGAATAGAAACAGTACAGGAAAATAAGTTTCTGGGGGTGACGCTAGACAATAAAATCTGCTGGAAACCTCACATCAGTCACATCTGGGCCAAATTAGCAAAATGTATAGGCATACTGGGGAAGACAAGACACTTCTTGGACTATAAATCATTGGTCTTATTGTACAATTCACTGTTTTTACCTTATCTTAACTATTGTGTAGAAGTCTGGGGAAACACCTACAAGACCAACCTACAGTCAATATGCACATTACGAAAAAGAGCTATAAGGATAATAAACAATGCAGGATATAGAGACCATACCAATGTGTTGTTCTTAAAGTCACATGTCATAAAGTTCATCGATTTAGTTAAATTTAAGACAGCACAAGTAATGTACAGGGCAATTAATAATCAACTACCAACTAATATACAAAAAATATTTAAAAAAAGAGACAATGATCATAATTTGAGGAGAGACTTAAACTTTACAAAACCCAAGATACGTACAACCAAGAAAAGTATGTGCATATCTGTCTGTGGGGTGGATTTGTGGAACAGTCTGGAGCCGGAACTGAAACTATGTACAAACAGAAATCAATTCAAAAAGAGGTATAAGCACCATTTGCTGAACAAATGGTGCTTATACCTATGTTAGAAGGGTAGTAGTTATATGTACGATTCATTATGTTCACTCTGGGATATTATGGGACACTATGGAATGGTGGGTGGGACAGCACTGTGTATATCTGTGTTGTTTGAGGCTGGTTTTGATGTATGGACATCATTGTATGTTAGAATGGATGGGTGTTAATGTTGATTTGTAAAAAATACAGTAAATTGTTTACTTGGGGTCTTAAAGGTGGTAATTTGTATAAAATTCACATGGGTGTATCTATGGAAAAGAGGAGATGGAATTAATAAGTGTTCACTTCTTCCTTCTCCCTTTCGAACAGTGTATACTGTTACTTTATTGCATTTGCCATTTGCTTGTATTTGTTATATTTTTGTGTTTGAAATAAACTATCTGTCTATCTATCTATCTATCTTCTACACACAATACCCCCTAATGACAATGTGAAAAAGTTTTGGTTTTTTTTTTTTTTGAGATTTTTGCAAATTTATTAAAAATAAAAAAAATTAAGAAATCACATGTATATAAGTATTCACAGCCTCTGCAAAGAGGAATGGGTGAAACTGCCCAAAGATAGATGTGCCAAGCTTGTGGCATCATATTCAACAAGACTTCAACAAGGCTGTAATTGCTGCCACAACTTTTTGTGTCCAGGGTCATGCAAAGCAGGATAAGTTTTGTTTTTTGTTTTTTTTCAGACGGGGGTGTCAGAAAAAAGAGGTGCAGAAGATCATAGGGTGTATGTTAATAATGCATGACTGTATGAATGAATAGAGGTGCGGAGCTGAACAGAGAAACTGCCCTGTGCCAAACCGTTGTATCCCACAGCTTTCGTTTCAGGGCAGTCTGGTCTCAGCTCCACAGCAGTCAAAGATGGTCAGAGCCACTGCAGAATCCGCAGGACTGACTGCAAAAATGCTCTTTAAAGAAACTTGTCACTCTCAGCTGCTGTGATATGTGTGTAATTGTGGCACACACAGTTGTCTGTTGCAACCTCAAAATTAATATAATTTTAATCTGGCAGAACAATAACAGAAAGTCATCTGATTCATTTCCAGTCTCTGTTGCTGTGATGTGGTGATGGTGACACCTACTTCAATGCACGTTTATTCACATTATATTGTCCTATTGTCAGCTGAGTTGAGGTGAGGTGGACAAGCGTGGGTAACCTTATTCAGACAGAACTCAGATTATACTGGGTTTGTCTGAATTGCCTTGGTAGTTTGAAGGAGGCTAATGTGCATAACGGTGCACCACTTTTACGGTGACTTCATGCATTACATGGACATTTCTCATGTAATTTCACACTTAGTGGTGTGAAAAAGTGTTTGCCCCTTCCTGATTTCTCATTTTTTTGTATGTTTGTCACACTTAAATGTTTCAGATTATCAAACAAATTTAAATATTAGACAAAGATAAAACAAGTAAATACAAAATGCAGTTTTTAAATGAAGGTGTTTATTGTTAAGGGTAAAAAAAAATCCAAACCTACATTGCCCTGTGTGAAAAATAATTGCCCCCTAAACCTATTAACTGGTTGGGCCACCCTTAGCAGCAACAACTGCATCAAGCATTTGCGATGACTTAACTGGCAATGAGTCTTTTACAGCACTGTGGAGGAATTTTGGCCCACTCATCTTTGCAGAATTGTTGTAATTCAGCCACATTGGAGGGTTTCTGAGCATGAACCCCCTTTATAAGGTCATGCCACAGCATCTCAATCTGATTCAGGTTAGGATTTTGACAAGGCCACTCCAAAGTCTTCATTTTGTTTTTCTTAAGCCATTCAGAGGTGGACTTGATGGTGTGTTTTGGATCATTGTCCTGCTGCAGAACCCAAGTGTGCTTCAGACTGAGGTCACGAACAGATGGCTGGACATTCTCCTTCAGGATTTTTTGGTAGACAGCAGAAATCATGGTTCACTGCCACCACCTTATTTTACTGTTGGTATGATGCTCATTTTCTGAAAGGATATGTTACTTTTACGCCGGATGACCTTGCAAAAAGTTCAACTTTTGTCTCGTCAGTCCACAGAGTATTTTCCCAAAAATCTTGGGGGTCATCAAGATGTTTTCTGGTAAAACTGAAACGAGCCTTTATGCTCAGCAGTGTTTATCATCTTGGAACTCTGCCATACAGGCCATTTTTGCCCAGTCTCTTTCTTATGGTGGAGTCATGAACACTGACATTAACTGACGCAAGTGAGGCCTGCAGTTCTTTGGATGTTGTTGTGGGGTCTTTTGTGACTTCTTGGATGAGTTGTTGTTACACTTTTGGGGTAATTTTGGTCGGCCAGCTGCTCCTAGGAAGGTTCACCACTGTTCCATGTTTTCACCATTTGTGGATAATGGCTCTCACTGTAGTTCACTGCAGGAGTCCCAAAGCTTTAGAAACTGCTTTATAACCTTTTCCAGACTGATAGATCTCAGTTACTTTGTTTCTCATTTGTTCCTGAATTTCCTTGGATTGCAGCATGACGTCTAGCTTTTGGGGATCTTCACTTTGTCAGGCAGATCCTATTTAAGTCATTTCTTGACTGAGAATAGGTGTGGCAGTAAACAGGCCTGGGTGTGGCTAAAGAAATTGAACTCAGTTTTCCAAAGATGTGATAAACCACAGTTAATTTATGTTTTAACTGGGGGCAGTAGCTTTTTCACACAGGGCCATGTAGGTTTGGAATTTTCCCCCTTTAATAATAAACACCTTCATTTAAAAAACTGCATTTTGTGTTTACGTGTGTTATCTTTGTCTAATATTTAAATTTGTTTGATGATCTGAAACATTTAAGTGTGACAAACATACAAAAAATGAGAAATCAGGAAGGGGGCAAACAGTGCAGTAAGAAATCACTGGTGATGTCCCTGCCTTTCACTTCTCAGAAGCATTAAAATCTCAGGGATGATTGGTAGAGTGGATGAAGGGTAGAGAAGTGTGACTGAATGTAGGGAATGAGAGTTTGAATCTCTTGACCTATGCCTTTTTGTCAACAACTATCTTTGGATTATGTATGTGTTTTTGGGTTGTTAAGTTTAGGGAAAACTTCAGGTTTGTAATACGATATTATACACATTTTTAAACAGTCACCAGCTCAACTCATGTAGTTATTTTCACAGCAATAGCTTTTCCTTCATGCTGGTAAAACAGTCTTGTGAAACTACACACACAAAAAACTAAAAACAAATGCATACTAATAACATGTAAAGTCACTTGGTACAAAAGGTGTGTAATTGATTCACATTTTCAGGACACCAGGCTTTAATACACAGGTACTATGCATTCAGAACTAAAGATAAAATATTACAGTGTGATGTAAATGATGAGCCAAGGAAATAAAACGCAGCAAGAGCTTCATGTTTTTAATATTAAATCTGTATTCCTGAATGATTTTAACCATTTTCATTTTTAACAGATTAAACAAAATGGAAATGCTTTGCAAACAGAAGCTTGATGCTGAGAGGTAAGTCTGAAAGAGTGAATTTGAAGAAAATCAACATGATATTGCGAGTAATTTCCTCATTTTGGAGTGAGAGTTGGCAACACTGCATAAAGCTATCCATGTTTATTTTACCTTTTTGATATGGATTTAAGCCGATGTGCAGTGATCCAAAGAAAATGGCCATTATCCACAGTCCAGATGTCTGCTGTGACAGAGACATGATCCAGTCCCTCAAATTCCTTTTCGTGATCAAAATCCATTTTTGAATAATCTTTATCCAGGTAGCAAGTAAATGTGTTTTAACTTCAGTGGATCACAGTCTCAGCTGTCTGATGGAAAGTGACTGTTATCACATCTTCAGTCTGTAACAACGTATCTGGCAATCAGTCGGTTTAATACTTGCTGGGCCACAAACTGTCCAGATGCATACAGTACCTGTGCTTGAAATCCAGCTGTGGCTGTTGAGACAAGAGTATTTCCACTTTACATCCAGCTGTGGCTGTTCAGATAGTGCAGAATAGATCTACTAACAAGGTGTTGTTAGCATAGCTAGCCGTTACTTAGCACTAGCTTTGTCAGAGCTTTGTTGCTGTTTTCGGGCGCTTCTGAAAATTGCAGTAGGTCTCAGCCGGTACTTTAGCTTGCAACCCTCCAGTATGCTTTTGTCCTTAACTGCAACAAAGGAAAAATAATCCGTTTCCACAAAAACAAAGAAGCTTCATCTTTTCTTCCGCTCAGTAGCGAAGACTCGGCTCTCTGCAACAGGTCACATTGACTGACGGCTACGGTAGGGTCAGTTTGTATATTCATTTATTTCCGCTAAAAATATCTATCCATATTAATAAAGCGAGTAATGAGTAACACATCTGATCAAATTTCAGGAATTGTAGCGTATTACTGAATTTTTAACAGTAATTTTGTTACACAGCACATTACTGCAAAAGTCATGGCGTTACAGTTACAGGCGTTACTCCCAACACTGGCTATTAGGGTGACTAAGATCTGAAGAAAATAACAATATAAGTCATCCTCACAGCCAGCGTCCTGGTTCCAGTGTTAGCTTGTGGGCTAATAGCTCAGGGGCTAATAGGTTACCTTTAGCCACCACTTCGATCTCCATGACGAACAGCTAGGTGGGCCAATAATAGAGCAGTGGGTGGGTCTTTAGGACAGCAATGGGAGGGCTTTTTCAAGACTTGATGTAGGAAACTTGCTCAGAAGAGTCAAAAAACATTTTTGAGAGTTCCTCTGAGAGAAAAATGAGATAAAGGCAGTGTGCTTTTTGTCTTTAAGATCGTTGACTGTTTGGAAAATTTTTGGCCAATTATGTGACCAGTTAACACATCTGAGACAGTAAAAACCTACAAACACACAATTTTTCAATCAGTGACTCCTTAAATTGTATATACTTGCTCATCATAAAACATTTTCCACAACATTTTTCACAGAGCTGCCTTGAAACAGAAACATGAAGAACTGAGATCAATCAGAGACAGGTGTGTAATATTTCAAGGTTTGAAACACATCATGGTTGGCTCCATCTGTTTTCTTGAACTGTGCTTCAGTAATTTGCTTGTGTCTTTTCACAGATCAGAATCAGATACGACTCTTTCAAAAAAGGCAAGAAACAAAGACAGTCTGGACTGTCCCATTAGTAAGGCGAGACTGACAGAGATGTATCAGGAATTCAAACTGCTGAGGTGGTCTAAAATCAAAAATAAACTGAAAGCCCATAAAATGAACCCAGAGGAAGCCAAAGCTTTGATCCAGGTACAGTGCAGATTGATAAAGGGGCAAAATATGATGTTAACTGAGTGAGTTATTTTTCAGATCTGATACTCAAAGGTTTTTATATTAGTTCTATTTTATTTCTAATCTAATACCTGATTGCATACTTCTCTTCCTGAACAGTTTTGTTGTTTTAACTGTAATGGAAGAAAATGTACAGTGCTTTGAAAAAGTATTTGCACCCTTCCTGATTTCTTATAATTTTACATATTTGTCACACTTAAATGTTTCAGATCATCAAGCACATTTTAATAGTAGACAAAGATAACCTAAGACAAAATGCAGTTTTTAAATGATGATTTCATTTCATAAGGGAAAAAGGCTATCCAACCCTACCTGGTCCTATGTGAAAAAAATACCCCCCCCCCCCCCCCCATTGTTATGTCATGAATTAACTGTGATTAACCACAGTTTTTGGAAAGCCAAGTTTAATTTCACTAGCCACACCTCGGCCTGATTACTGCCAGACCTGATGAATCAAGAAATTACTTAAATAGAACCTGTCTGACAAAGTGAAGTAGGCTAAAATATCTCAAAAAGCAACACACCATGCTGTGATCTAAAGAAATTCAGGAACAGATGAGAAACAAAAACCCAGAACCACATCTAAGAACTGCAGGCCTCACTTACCTCACTGTTCCATGATTCAACAATAAGAGAGACTGGGAAAAAATGGCATCCATGGGAGAGTTCCAAGGCAAAAACCACTATTGACCATAAAAAAAACAACAACCCCCCCCCCCCAAAAAAAACCCCCCAGAAAGGCTCTTGTCACTTTTGACAAAAAACATCTTGATGATCCCCAAGACTTTATGAAAATATTCTGTGGACTGACGAGATAAAAGTTGAACTTTTTGGAAGGCATGCATCCCATTACATCTGGCATAAAACTAACAGCATTTCATAAAAAGAACATCATACAACAGTAAAACATGGTGGTGGTAGTGTGATGATGTGGGGCTGCTTTGCTGCTTCAGGACATGGATGACTTGCCATAGTTGATGAAACCATGAAATCTGCTGTCTACCAGAAAATCTTGTGGGAGAATGTCTGTCCATCATGACCTCAAGCTCAAGCCTTCCAATGTGCCTGAATTAAAGGGGCCATTGATGGAAAAAAAATGTGTTTTTGTAGGTTTTGTCATGTGTGTGTGCTTTTACACATGCACGAATGAGGAGAGATGAGCCCACTTGCGGATGAAGAGTGAGTTTTATTACAATGAATCAAACAGGTAACAATCCAACATAAGATTCCAAAAGTTAGGCTGAATACAGCAGGTGAATACAGTTCAGTGAGTCAAGTTTTGGACCAGAGAAAAATAATTCACATCAGCCCCAGGGTAACACTGGCCACTGGGGAAAAACAAGAAATGTAAACCAGGAAGGAGGACTTACATGGATGCGTCGGAGCTGGGCTCTGAGAAAACAACAGCAAACATAGTCCAAAGGAAAAAGTCAAAAAAAAAGGAGTAGGCTGAACTGAACAACTTACTGTGTGCAGGGAGAAGACTATACAATGCACTGACAATCACAGGAGTGCAAGCAAAGCTTAAATAATACCAAACATAATGACTAAAGTGATTGCCGGTGTGCCTGGGGGAGTGTGTGTGAGAGAGGACTGAATGGGTGTGTGTTGGGTTGAGTGAGAGCAGGTGTGAATGATTGTATGTGTGTGTGTGTGTGTGTGTGTGTGTGTGTGTGTGTGTGTGTGTGTGTGTAGGCATGAATGGGTGAAACTGAGCAGGGAGAGGAACAGACAATGACAGATTGGAATCACCTGTCAGAAACTGACAGGAGAGGGGGGAGTGGCTACCAGAGGCAGGAGGCACAGAAAAAATATGGAAAGCCAAAGATAGCATAAAACACAGGTGATATGGAATAGGAAACCGTCATGAAGCCTGAGCATGGGAACCACCAGCTCGGCTCATGGCAGGTTTTAACTTTCTGAAAGGAGGTTCTGTTTCAGAGGAGTTCAGCCAAAACTTATTACTCTGTTCTGGCCATTTCACTTTGGATTCATTTCAAAACCTTGTAAATTATAACTTAGGTTTAGCCAAAAAGCGTTCTTATTAAGGATACCACTGTATCACATGTAGTGATGCTGTAAAAGGCTTAAACATCAAGTCTTATGCGGATGATGTCGGGCGGCTGGCTGAATATTTCGTCAAACATATGAGGACCATGCAGCTGTTGGTAGAAGACTTGCTGGCGCCAAAAGAAGCTAAGCTTCTGGGGGGGGAGGGGGGGCTCTAAGCTCCAAAGTCACCCTTGGATAAGCTTGGATAAGCTTACGGCTCAGTCATTAGCAATTGGACAGTTAGCCACAATGCTAGGTGCATGCCAAAATCAAGCTACAAGCTACCAGCTGGACATCAAGGCAGAACCGGGGCCACGAGTGGGGGACCCCCTGGTTACCGAAGACGGCGAGCCAGCCGAAGAGCTCAGCACGGTGTGTGACTGTAGTGCTGGTGTTGTTGATGGTGCGGTGAGCAGCGACAGCAGGGAGGGAGAGCAGCGAACGGAGTCTTCCCCGCAGCTGGAGTCCAGGCAGCGGAAAAGTGGGAGCAAGCAGGCTGGGAGCCCTGGGAAGCAGCAGCAACAGCCAGGCGCAGAGGCAGAGCAGCGGAGTGCCTTGGACAAGGGTGCTGGGCGCAGCGGCGAAGTACCTGGGTCAGTGAGTGACACCGACATGAGTGACGCCGACAAGAGTGACGCTGTGAGCCCCGGGAGAGAGCAGCCACAGCTGGGCGTAGAGGCAGCACAGCGGAGTGCCTTGGAGGGTGCTGGGAGCAATGGTGAGGCACCTGGGTCAAGGAGCGGTGCCGACGAGGGAGTTTTGGTTTTCCCCGGAGTTCGACCACGGGGGGCTGGAGTGTTTGGAGTTGCAACGGCGACAGCTACAGTGGTGTTAAAGGCGGTCGGGAGCGGACCAACAGGCACGGAGGGACTGTGTGCCGGGCCCCAGCACTGCGGGTCCAGATGAGAGAAGCAGTCGAGGGTGAAGAGAACGGACATTCTTGCCGGGGTGGTCGGTTTTGATCCTGGGGGCAGGCGGCTGCCATGGACACACATACTGTGGGGCTGCCCTGGGCCTCCGAGCCAGTTTTACCCTTGGCTGCCCGTGGACATTGGTGTAACATGACCACTGTGATGTATATATGTTAAAAATAGTGCTGGTGTTCATGTGAATATGTGGTGATATGGGATTATTTCACCTATTTTAGAGACATGGTCCAATTTAAGTTGTTTTTGGGTGAATGTGTTAGGCTATTCCAGTTCACCGTTTCCCGTTATTTCCCTTAGAGCATGATTCGGGTCCTAAATTGGGGTGGATCTGAATTGTGTGTATGTGTTTTGAACTTTTGTAAGGGGGAGGGGAATGTTGTGTGGTGTGTGTGTGTTGCCGTACCCGCTCCTGTATGTGACGTCAGGCGGCCTACGGCACTCTGTATATAGTTCTGTGTTCTTCATAATAAAGGTTGAGTTCGCGTCTTGGCATAAGTCCGACTCTGATTCCAGACATAAGTTTCTTCTTCACACAGGGCCAGGTAGGTTTGGATAGCTTTTTTCCCTTAACAAATTAACTCATCATTTAAAAACTGTATTTTGTATTTGCTCATGTAATCTTTGTCTATTATTAAAATTTGTTTGATAATCTAAAACATTTAAGTGTGACAAATATGCAAAAATATAAGAAGTCAGGAAGGAGGCAAATACTTTTTCACAGCACTAACTTTTTTGTGCTGTAAATCCTCGTGATTCTTTTAAAAATATGAACTGGTCATTACAGAAAACATTTAAAGATGCATCAGAAGAAATGAAGACACTTATGGTGAATATAGAAGTAGTGTTTAACCTGGTGTGTTCTGGAAGTGAACCAGCTCTTCAGAAAGTACTGAAGCACTGATTAAAATGGGATCATTAACATTTATACTCCTATACTTGAATAAACAGGATTTCTTTGTTTTCCAGATCAACAAGTACAAAAAGTCAGCCATTCGGAAACTTCAGATGTCTCTGCATCAGAGGAAGAAAGAACTTCTGAAGGTCTGTGTGAAATTTATTCAAATTTTTAGTCCATAGACAGGTTTGATGACGACACTTCTGAGGGCTGCTGCATGAAACTTATAGACTTTTTAAAAACTGATTTTGAATCACTCTTAGTTCAGAAAAACATTGATGCGGGTTAATTTTTGTGTTTTTCTTTTTGGATAAAACCCATGAATCTTAATAATTTCTAGCACTTAAAGTGATGCTAAATGAAAGTGAAAAGCAAGAAAAAAAAATAAATTTATTTAATCCACATAATCCATAATCCCCAATCCATAATCAAGACGTAAGAAAGCTGGGAAATGGTATTCATCCAATATTTGGAAATTTTGGTCATTGTGCACGTTTGTTTCTATAAGAGAAAGCGTACAGGGACAGGGGCACAAATGTACATGACTAATATGTAAATCTGATCCAATTCTCCCCGCAGGTTCTTCTCCCTAAACTTGATGCTCCGTACTCCCAGGAAGAGATGGTTACGTTGAGACCTCTGTTGGCTGAATGCTACTGGATGGGCAGTTTGCTGGCGTTAAACAATCCTCCTCTTCAGCTGGACTGGAAGAACCACGTTCAGGGGAAGGACTGCTGGGATTTTTTCCCCTCGAAGTTTTCTTAAAGAGAGCACAGCAGTAGCTGCTAATGATTACTGCCATGGTTTTATTATTATATAGTTTTACTTGGAGTATAAAGATGGTCAAGAGGAGAGCTCTCCAGAATTAAAGCCAGCACGTCTTGGTCTCTCTCTGGTAGCTGGCTAACAGACGTTAAGCCTTGCCTATTCCCGTTATTGTGAGTGGCACTCAGTGACACTATAAATGTCAGTTCAGGGTGTGACAAAAATGAACATGCTCCTGATCATTTTTGTATCACTTTGATTTTATTTAGCAGGGCAATTTCTGCCAATAAAGCGGTGGATATAAATGTAATGCCTCCCTGCAGCCACTGGGGGGGGGGGGGGGGGGGCTACAAGCTCCAAAGTCACCCTCAGGTTTTTGGGGGGTGGGTGGGAGGGTGACAAACAAATTACCTTCAATTTTTTTCCTCAAATTGTCTTAAACTTGACTTTTTTTTGTTAGTTTTCAACTTTTTTCTAATAAATTTGAAACCTTTTTCTTTTAAATTTTCAACTTTTTGTAAATTTGCAACTTTTTCTCATAAATTTGTGACTTTTTTTCTTGTAAATATGTGACCTTTTCTAGTAAATGTACATTTTTTTCTTAAATTTGGATGTTTTCTCTATTAAACTTGAATCTTTTTGTCATAAATTTGCTACATTTTCTCATTTTCTTTGTAACTTTTTTCTCATAAATTTGTAACTTCTTTGTTACAAATTTGCCTATTTTTTTTCTTGGAAACATTCACCCTTTTTATTGTAAATGTTAAACTTTTTCCTCATAAATTTCAGGTATTTCTTGTAAATTTGCAACTTTTTTCTCAAATTTTTGAGTTTTTCTTCTAAATTTCCCATTCATTTCTCATAACTACTTATTTCATTATTTGCAACTTTTTTCTCATGAATTTGCAGTGTTCATATGTACAGTGTCATGTAGAAGCATTTATTTTGTGTAATGGGCTCATTTCTTTCTGTTCGTCTAGACAATGAATCGTGCTTTTTAATGTTTTTCTTTGGAGGGGAGAGATTATTTTACTGTTTTGGATTTTCATATGAAAGTGTTTGGTTTTCAAATTTTCCTTCATGATGTAATATTGTCATAACATTGTTCTCATCTATTTTGTATTTATTAAAATTCATCATTTTCATAAATACCTTATCTTAGAGCAAAACGGACAACTGTGCAAAAACTTCCCTTTATTCCTCCTTCCCATCCCTCGCTGGGCTGATCTCACCTGCGTCCTTTTTCAGGACCTGGTGCTCCACTGTACCGCAGGTTGCATACTAACACATCACCAGAAACACTCTGGAATTCACAGACATGATGGAATGCTGTGAAATCTGCCCTGCACACCCTCAGCCTTCCTCTCACAGACCTCCAACTTCCTTTTTTAAAAGCATGCATGCACTGCCTCAATATGAGAAAGTAATACAAGAATAAAGATATGTTGTCATAATTGACAGCTCAAAAATGCCAAGAATATTTTACAGGTCAATCAGGATGTGTTTTTGTTGAAGTCATTTCTGTCACTAGAGGGAACACTTGAGTTTTATCTGAACAATAAAGTGGAGATAGATTGTACTACCCCCATTTTGAAATATTCCAAATAAACATTTGGAATCTGTGTGATTAGGAGCAATGTAAAATTTCTAATTCCAAAGCACCTTATTTTATTAAATAAATGTGGTTAATTATATTCACTGAATCATATATTTAGACTGTAATTCAACACTTTTGACAATGACAACACATTTTTCCCACTCTGAATATTGTTTTTGTCCATTTTGTCTCATCATCATATTCTACTCTGTGGGAAAATGTGCTTACAGAATTATAAAAAATATGTTGGTCATTGTTTATCTTTTGCAGAAAGTCATGCTTATTGAAATAATACCTTAAAAAGTTTTTTTTTTTTAGTTATATTTGTTTCAAGCATATGAACACAGAATAATAATGGTTCCTATTTTTTGTTTTTTGGAAGAACCTCTATATAGAAGATGATTATTCAAAGAACTGAGTTCTTAATTTCTACTGAACTTGTATAGAGCCAGAATATTGGGCCATCCATCCATCCGTCTTCTACCGCTTTTCCGGAGGTCCGGGTCGCGGAGGCAGCAGTTTAAGCAAAGAAGCCCAGACTTCCCTCTCCCCCGCCACCTGCTCCAGCTCTTCAGAGAGGATACCAAGGCATTCACAGACCAGCTGAGAGACATAGCCTCTCCACTGAGTCCTGGGTCTGCCCCGGGGTCTCCTCCCAGTAGGACATGCCCGAAACGCCTCAAGTGGGAGGCGTCCAGGAGGCATCCTAATCAGATGCCCATACCACCTCAACTGACTCCTTTCAATGTGGAGGAGCAGCGGTTCTACTCTGAGCCTCTCCCGGATGACTGAGCTCCTCACTCTATCTCTGAGGGTAAGTCCAGCAATCCTACGGAGAAAGCTCATTTCAGCCGCTTGTATCTGCGATCTTGTTCTTTCGGTCATTACCCAAAGCTCATGACCATAGGTGAGAGTAGGAACGTAGATTGACTGGTAAATCAACAGCTTTGCCTTAGAACTCAGCTCCCTCTTCACCACAACAGACCAGTACAATGTCCGCATCACTGCAGATGCTGCTCCAATCCGTCTGTCAATTTCTCACTGCATTTTCCCCTCACTCGTAAATAAGACGCCAAGATACTTAAACTCCTCCACTTGGGGCAGGAGCCTGTCCCCAACCCAGAGAGGACAATCCACCTTTTTCCGGCTTAGGACCATGGACTTGGACTTGGAGGTGCTGATTCTCATCCCAGCCGCTTCACACTCAGCGGCAAACCGTCCCAGCAAGAGCTGTAGGTTATTGCTGGATGAAGCCAACAGGACAACATCATCTGCAAACAACAGAGATGAGATCCTGTGGTCACCAAGCATGACGCCCTCCATTCCCTGGCTGTGCCTAGAAATCCTGTCCATAAAAATTATGAACAGGATCGGTGACAAAGGGCAGCCCTGGCGGAGTCCAACTCTCACTGGGAATGAGTCCGACCAAGTGTTGGCAATACGAACCAAACTCTCACAACGGTCGTACAGAGACCGAAAAGCTCATAATAACAAGCCCTAATAACGAGGACTCTCCTCTCCAGTACATTGGCATAGACCTTCCCAGGGAGGCTGAGGAGTGTGATCCCTCTAAAGTTGGAGCACACCCTCTGTTCCCCTTTTTTGAAGAGAGGAACCACCACCCCGGTTTGCCATGCCAAAGGCACTGCCCCCGACCTTCATGCAATGTTGCAAAGGCGTGTCAACCATGACAGCCCAACAACATCCAGGGCCTTGAGGTACTCAGGGCGAATCTCGTCCAACAACATCCAGGGCCTTGAGGTACTCAGGGCGAATCTCGTACACCCCTGGGGCCCGGCCACCAAGGAGATTTTTAACCACCTTGGCGACCTCAGCCCCTGTGATAGGCAAGTCATCCCCCTCGTCCACAAACCCTGTTTCCTCTGTGGAAGGTGTATCAGTGGGACTGAGGAGATCCTCGAAGTTTTCCTTCCACCGCCCGATGATATCCCCAGTTGAAGTCAACAGCGCCTCATCTGCACCATACACAGTGTGGACAGGGAGCTGCTTTCCCCTCCTGAGCCGCCGGACAGTTTGCCAGAATCTTTTCGAGGCCGACCGAAAGTCTTGTTCCATGGCCTCACCGAACTCCTCCCATACCCGGGTTTTTGATTCAGCAACCGCCCAAGCTGCACTCCGCTTGGCCTGCCGGTACACCTCAGCTGCTTCGGGAGTCCCACAAGCCAACTAAGCCTGATAGGACTCCTTCTTCAGCTTAATGCCCCCCCTCACCACTGGTGTCCACCACTTGGTTCGGGGGTTGCCACCACAAGATGCACCAACCACCTTGCGGCCGCAGCTCTGGGCCACTGCTTCAACAACAGAGGTGGAGAACATGGCCCATTCAGACTCCATGTCTCCAGACTTCCTCGGAATGTGGTTGAAGTTCTTCCGGAGGTGGGATTTGAAGACCTCCCGGACAGGGGCCTCAGCCAGACGTTCCCAGCACATCCTCACTATACGTTTGGGTCTACCAGGTCTAAATGGCTTCCTCCCCTGCCATCGGATCAAACTCACCACCAGGTGGGGATCAGTTGACAGCTCTGCACCTCTCTTTACCCGAGTGTCCAAGACATACGGTCGCAGGTCTGATGACACGATAACAAAATTGATCATTGACCTGTGACCTAGGGTGTCCTGGTGCCAGGTGCACATATGGACACCCTTATGCTTGAACATGGTGTTTGATATGGACAAACTGTGGTTAGCACAGAAGTCCAATAACTGAACACCACTTGGGTTCAAATCGGGCAGGACGTTCCTCCCAATCACTCCCCTTCAGGTTTCACTGTCGTTGCCCATGTGCGCATTGAAGTCCCCCAGTAGGACAATGGATTCTCCAAGAGGAGCACCCACCAGCACCCCAGTCACAGACTCCAAAAAGGGTGGGTAATCTGAAACATCATTTGGTGCATAGGCACAAATGATGGTCAGGACCCGTTTCCCAACTCGAAGGTGCAGGGAAGCAACCCTTTCATCCACTGGGGAAAACTCCAATATAGAGGCAGCAAGGTGGGGGGATACAAGAATACCCACCCCTGCTCATCGCCTCTTGCCCGGGGCAACTCCAGAAAAGGCCAAGCTCCAGCCCCTCTCCAGGAGACTGGCTCCGGAACCGGAGCTGTGTGTTGAGGTGAGGCCGACTATATCTAGCCAGTATCTCTCAACCTCGTACACCAGCTCAGGCTCCTTCCCCACCAGAAAGGTGACATTCCATGTACCAAAAGCCAGTTTAGAAAGCTTGGGATCAGTCCGCCAAGGTCTCTGCCTTTGCCCGCCACCTAATCCACATAGCACCGGACCCCCATGATCCCTCCTGCAGGTGGTGAACCCACTGGAGGGTGGACCCATGTAACTCCTTCGGGCTGAGCCCGGC
The DNA here is from genome assembly GCA_020510985.1 of Pholidichthys leucotaenia. Lineage (NCBI taxonomy): Eukaryota > Metazoa > Chordata > Actinopteri > Cichliformes > Pholidichthyidae > Pholidichthys > Pholidichthys leucotaenia. The sequence goes on from CM035839.1 coordinate 303,949,463, forward strand.
TGGGTCCCATGGGTGGAAACCCGGCCACCAGATGCTAGCCATCGAGCCCCTCCCCCAGGCCTGGCTCCAGGGTGGGGCCCTGGTAACCCCATACCAGGCGGGGTACACTGAATCCTGTTTGTCTTGGGTGACCTTATCAGAGGCAAATTGTCCCGGACAACATAGCTCCTGGGATCACTGGGGCATGCAAACCCCCCACCACGATATGGTGACAATCCATGAGTGGGCATTTCTGAAAAAAATGTTCATCACTCTGAAGAACCTTTTGGTTCCCAGTGGGCCCTTTATTTTTCTGTGTGTATAGAAATGGGTCAAAAAAGAACTCAACTTTGATGTTTTCAATAAACAGAATGATACCTTTAAGCTGACTTTAGTAAAGGCTTGTGTTGCTTTACATAATGTTATATCTTCCCAACACTATTTCCTTTTTTCCACTGAATTATGCAAATAATTTCTCTTCGATTTAGACTTCTATTTACAAGTATTCAAATGCAGATGTAAAGGTCCTCTGTGTTAGTAGACCTCTTTAAACTCCATTTCCTTTCCTCTTAACAGAGGGTTGATTTATTTATGTACCTTGGTTTGGTGATGTATGTGTAGGGTTTTTTTTATCCCCTGCTGGTCGAAGCTCAAAGGAGTCAAAGAGCCCTTTGAGCGGAGACCGATTATGGTATGGGAAGGGATTATGTTATGGGTCAGTCCACCCGTCCGTCTGTCTGTCTGTCCCGTCCCACTTTTGTGAAATCAACTCCTCCTACAGTTTTGTTCTGATTGTTTTGAAACTTGGTACCATGGTTTGATATGCTCTGATAATGCGTATATTGCAATTTCACTCTCATCAGATGATCTTGAGGTCAAAGTTCAGAGGTCAGATTTTCCCTAAATCTTCTAAACACAATAACTACTGAAAGAAATAATGTAGGCTTTTCAAATCGATACAGTGACATAATTATCAGACCTAGGGAACACACGCTCAGACTCGAGTGAATACAATTATCTTTTTATTGTTCTCAGTGAGTGTGTAAGTGTGTGTATGTGTTGTACGTGTAGTGTATGTGGAGATGAAGGTTAGTGCAGGAATCGTGACCAGGGGAGAGCAGAACGCCATAGAGCACAGGTGTTAGCACAGTCCACCGACAACAGAGCGTGATAATGACTGGGGCTTACTTTGCAGATAGATGTGGGATGCTCGGGTTGGCCTAAGGGCTGCGGCCAGGGAGACAGCGTTCTTGGTCTGCACCGGGGTTTGGGCAGGTGGCCCTGTAGCAGAGATGGAGGCTTAAACCGCTGCCAGGAGGAGTTGATTCCGCCGCCGGAGGAATCCACCTGTGCACAGGGGAAGACGACTAATATGGTAAGTAATAATGAGCTTACTTGAAGCAAGGAGGAGATTCAGATCTCGGATGAAGAGGGCAGGAAATTGGCTGCTGACGAGAGGCATATTCTGCAGGCAGAATGACAGACGGCTCCGTACCGAGTTTCAGGCAGAGCAGGTTATAAAGCCCGCGGGAGATTGGGAGCAGGTGTGCGTGCAGCTGTAGCAGATGACGGCCCAGAGGGAGCCATGACATACAGTAGTTATATCTAATACACACCTTGGATGACTTACACCCCCATCTAACTATGGGTTTGGGGGCTAGGGGTCAAAGATCAAAGTTAACATTCCAGTTGCAATATGGTAAATGCTAAATGCTAAATTTACTATTACTATAAAAGGAGTAAAGCTAGGGCCACCAAACTTGGTACACAGGTTCACACTGTGACCCTGAAGTGTGACTATGGTTTTGGGATCACAATGTCGAAGTTCATCATCAAAATGGATTATAAACTATATCGCAACAACAAAGCACGGTAGGGCAAGATTCAAGATTCAAAGGCTTTATTATCATGTGCACAGTTAAGAAATTCTACATTTCTTGAGCAATGAAATTCTTACTTTGTTCTCCGAACGAATGCCAAGGTAAAAGGTACAGAAACAACAATTCTAATAAGGTTATGACACACTAACACAGTAACTCAATCCTAATACTAATGGATGCCAGTAACACACACACCAACACACAGGCAGTTAGGACTCCTTAAGGACACCTTGATACTAAATATTAAAACTAATGAATACTAATAACACACACTAGGCAGTTTGGACAGTTAAGGCAGTTAAAGCAGTCAGACAAGAGGAATGAAATTGAAAATTCACTGGATGACTAAAGTGATAGTGGTATATTGGCATCAGAGATGATGTGAACCTGAGATGGCATAAACCTATGTACAGTGTGCAAATGAGCATTATGCAACCTGATGTGAACCTGACATGGCATAGACTGATGTACAGTGTGCAAATGAGCATTGTGCAATGAGCAGTGTATAATTACAAATTTCAAATTAGCACCCAGTCCTGTACTGGTAGTACCAGTAGACTGTGCATGATAAGTAGCAGCAGAGATGATATGGACATCAGACGGGTGAGACTATATCTACTGTCCAGGTGAGCAGTGTGTAAATTTAGCAGCCGGTGTGTGAGTTCCTATATGCAAAGCTGTGTTACGGAGTTTTGGGAGTTGTTATCTGTTAAGGAGTTTGATGGGAGTGGGAAAGAAGGAGTTCTTCACTCTGGTTGTCCTGCATTTCACACTTCTGTAGCTCCGGCCTGAGGGTAGAAGTGTGAACAGTCTGTGTGGGTGGCATCAGCTCTCCTTTAGACTCTGTGGTGGTAGATGCTCTGCAGAGAGGGGAGTGGAGTCTTGATGACCTTCTCCGCTGCCTTCACCACTCTCTGCAGGCGTTTGCGGTCCAGGGCAGTGATGCAGTTGGTCAGGATGCTCTTGATGATGCAGCTGTAGAAATTGTTGAGGATCCTGGAGGACATACCAAACTTCTTCAGCCTCCCCAAAGAGTACAGTCGCTGTTGAGCTCTCTCAACCAGCTCTGTGGTGTTGTGTGTCCACTTAAGGTACATAGGCTGATGTGGATGCCCAGGTATTTAAAGCTGCTCAGCCTCTCCACCTCAAGCTTCTGGATGAACAGCTGCCGATGGGGCCTCCTCCTCCCTTTCCTCACGTCCACTATCATCTCCTTTGTTTTGTCCGTGTTGAGGGTGAGGTCATTGTGAGGTCGTTGTCCTCACACCATGACACCAGGTTGGCCACCTCCCTCCTGTAGAATGCTTCGTCATCACCAGTGATGCGTCCTATCATTGCTGTGTCATCCGCAAACTTCAGGATGATATTGTCCTTGTGGGAGGCAACACAGTCATTGGTGAAGAGGCTGTAGAGGATGGGGCTGAGAACACAACCCTGTGGGACACCTGTGCTTGTGATGATGCTGGCTGAGGTCCTGTTACCCATCCTGACAGACTGGGGCCTGCCAGTTAGAAAGCCCAGTAGCCAGTCGCAGAGGGTGGGGTGCAGGCCAAGTGAAGACTGTTTGTCGGTGAGTTTGTGGGAGATGACCATGTTGAAGGCAGAGCTGTAGTTGACAAAGAGCATCCTAATGTAGGAGTCTTTATCTTCCAGGTGGGAGAGAGAATAATGGAGTGCTGCAGTGATGGCATCTGAGGTGGACCTGTTGGGCCGGTAGGCGTACTGCAGGAGGTTCAGGGTGCCCGGCATGCTGTCCTGAATGAGAGGCAGCACCACTCTCTCGAAGCACTTCATCATGATTGGAGAGAGTGCTACCGATCTGTAATCATTCAGACAGGTCGGTGGGCTCCTTTTGGGGAGGGGGATGATGGTTGTTGTTTTGAAGCAGGAGGGGACTATGTTCTGGTTGAGGGAGAGGTTGAATATTGCTGCGAGAACATTGGCTAGCTTGGCAGCGCATGCTCTGAGGACCCACCCAGGTATGTTGTCTGGTCCTGCTGCCTTGCGGGGGTTGATATTCCTCAGTGATTTGTATACCTGGCCTAGTGAGACTCTTAGTGGGGGGGGGGGGGGGTGAGTGTCTCTTCTCTGTACTGTGTACTGTCCTTAATTCCAGCACGATGTTGTTTGTTTTCCATTACGACTGAATACCACATTAAGTGAGTGAGATCTTTACAGCAAGGCGGCCCGGCATTCCCATGACATCATGTGTATGTGACAAAAAAAAACAAAAAACAAGATGGATATCGAGACGAGCATGCTGGCTTTTTGTCAGCATAAAGGCAAAAAAGGAGCGCCAGAGAAGGCTACAGGTGGCGAGATGAAACACTGGAAAAGTACTGGAGAGTTCACGAAGCCATGGAGCAGCAGAAGACGTGAGGATACGAACTAGATCACCTATGAAGTTAAGTTAATGATTGCTACTAATAGTTAGCACAAATAAGTCCCCTGTACTACATTGTAGTCACAGCAAGTTATCGCTAATAGGTACTTAAATATGGATGTTGTGTGTGTTAGTTTGCTCATTGTCTGCATACAGGAGACAACAGTGTTGTTTGTTCAAAGTGAGCTTTGCACCACTGGGATAAATAATGGCAGAGATGCATAATATCACATCATTCACCATCCTCTATCACTGTTTCAAACAATGATGATGCCATGGTCGTTTCTACGCCACTCTGCCTCCCGTCTGCCTCCGCCATGGCTGTGAAATTTTTTCAGGTCGCTCCTTCCAGCTCCCTCTGGAATTCTTTAATCTGCTACCAAGCACAGAAATGTCTGCACCTCATCATTGGACCACATTGTTGATTTGTGTGTAGTCACTTATCTCATTGATTACACAGCTGGTCACGAGCCATATCCTCCTCCAACGGCCCAAAATGACACTCACTAGACAAATAAATGACAACACTGAACCACCAGAAGCAATGAGTTCATACAGTATATGCTTTTTAAATAGATTAATTCATTTCATTGTCTGGTTTTTAGTCTACTATTTTTATGTTAAATGTAGGCCTGCCACGATGTTTACTATATAAGTTTATCTTAAAAAAGATTAATCAAGTTCATTTTCATTCTTGTCGTATTCAGTTGTTTATACTGAAATGAGCTGCATTTGTGTTCTTCCTCCTCGTTTTGTTTCATTCTGGGTGTTCAAATCGGTCTGGTGGAGCATAGCTGCCATCTAATATGTGGTCAAATGAACAGCAAATATTTTTCTATATTTTAATTCAGTTGTTGATAAGTAATAAGTTCAATGCTCACTGAAAGGATGTCAGGTTTCCTCCCTCAATCTAAATACAGACGTGGACAAAATTGTTGGTACCCCTCTGTTAATGAAAGAAAAACCCACAATGGTCACAGAAATAACCTGAATCTGACAAAAGTGGTAATAAATAAAAACTCTATGAAAATGAACCAATGAAAATCAGACAATGCTTTTGAATTGTGGTTCAACAGAATTATTTTAAAAAACAAACTCATGAAACAGGCCTGGACAAAAATGATGGTACCCCTAGAAAAGATTGAAAATAATGTGACCATAGGGACATGTTCAACCAAGATGTGTCCTCTAATTAACATCACAAGTGTCTACAAACTTGTAATCAGTCAGTCGGCCTGTTTAAAGGGTGAAAAGTAGTCACTGTGCTGTTTGGTGACATGGTGTTTACCACACTAAACATGGACCAGAGGAAGCAAAGGAGAGAGTTGTCTCAGGAGATTAGAAAGAAAATTATAGACAAGCATGTTAAAGGTAAAGGCTATAAGACCATCTCCAAGCAGCTTGATGTTCCTGTGACTACAGTTGCACATATTATTCAGAAATTTAAGATCCACGGGACTGTAGCCAACCTCCCTGGACGTGGCCGCGGGAGGAGACGGATAATACGAATGACAACAAAAGAGCCCAGAACAACCTCTAAACACATTCATGATGAACTCCAAGGTCAAGGTACATCAGTATCAGATCGCACCATCCGTCGTTGTTTGAGCCAAAGTGGACTTCATGGGAGACGACCAAGAAGGACACCACTGTTGAAAACAAATCATAAAAAAGCCAGACTGGAATTTGACAAACTGCATGTTGATAAGCCACAAAGCTTCCAGGAGAATGTCCTATGGATAGACGAAACAAAACTGGAACTTTTTGGCAAGGCACATCAGGTCTATGTTCACAGACGCAAAAATGAAGCATACCAAGAAAAGAACACTGTCCCTACTGTGAAACATGGAGGAGGTTCTGTTATGTTCTGGGGCTGCTTTGCTGCATCTGGCACAGGGTGTCTTGAATCTGTGCAGGGTACAATGAAATCTCAAGACTATCAAAGTATTCTAGAGAGAAATGTGCTGCCCAGTGTCAGACAGCCTGGTCTCAGTCACAGGTCATGGGTCATGTAACAGGATAATGACCCAAAACACACAGCTAAAAACACCCAATAATGGCTAAGAGCCAAACATTGGACTATTCTAAAGTGGCCTTCTATGAGCCCTGATCTAAATCCTATTGAACATCTGTGGAAGGAGCTGAAACATGCCATCTGGGGAAGGCACCCTTCAAACCTGAGACAACTGGAGCAGTTTGCTCATGAGGAGTGGGCCAGAATACCTGCTGAGAGGTGCAGAAGTCTCATTGACAGTTACAGAAATCGTTTGATTGCAGTGATTGCCTCAAAAGGTTGTGCAACAAAATATTAAGTTAAGGGTACCATCATTTTTGTCCAGGCCTGTTTCATGAGTTTGTTTTTTAAAATAATTCTGTTGAACGACAATTCAAAAGCATTGTCTGATTTTCATTGGTTAATTTTCATAGAATTTTTATTTATTACCTCTTTTGTCAGATTCAAGTTATTTCTGTGACCATTGTGGGTTTTTCTTTCATTAACAGAGGGGTACCAACAATTTTGTCCACGTCTGTAATAGGTGCTCTGGCAGTCCTGAGGAGAGAATTTTTGCCAGGAGGAGAGAGCCCTGCCTGAGGAGAGCCTGGCCGGATGAGGGCCTGCTTGGGAGAGAGCTTTGCCTGGAGAAGAGACCCTGGCCAGAGGAGAGCCCTGCCAGGACAAGAAGAGGCTGCTGGTCCCAGGAAGATGGCTGAAAGAGGTCATGACTGAGGAGGAGGAACAGTAATGACCAGGACCTCCATGATGCCAGCATTTTGGGGAGGATACTTCTGTGTGGAGCAGTTGGGAGTGCTGCAGGCGAAAGACAGCAGAGTGAGGAGCTCTGCCTTCACTGTAAGTATCTGGTGCCCAGATAGCAGAACCCCATGATGATGATGATGACAATGACAAAAATTTGGATATAGTGCTGGCAAGTGTCTTCCCCTGTACAGGTTTCCTGAGGGCGTCGGTGACATGCTGGCAGATGGAGCCTGGCCAGGAAGAGTGGATCCCCTCCTCAGCTTTTATGGACTTTTATAATTACTGTGTAAAATGTTGAATATCTTTGGGTCTGTCTGAATTTCTTTTTTAAGAGAGCAGAATGCATACCTACGGAAGTGTATTGCTGCTAAACCAAAAAAATATATAGGGCTGTCTACACTTACATCACCGATCTCATGAACTCGCAGAATGATGCGCCGAGGTATCAAAAAATGACGATTTCAACGCATTTCTATGGCAATGTTAGCTAAATTTAAACAAAGAAAATGTCAAAATGGTGTGCAGCTGGCTTATGTAGCCATCACTATCTTATGAAAGATGGTGATAGCAATACATGTTTTATAGATTCATATCGGCCAGCAGAGATTACCAAAGGAGTTTGTGGGCTGCCTTTTCATATGAGTTGGCTGAGGGATGATATGACCCACATCTCCATCTGGCTACAAATGGAGATTGCTCCTGCTGCAGGTGCGTCTGTTTGCCAAACTTTGACTCTTATTTATCATTAAAAGTAACTTGCCTACACTTAAAGTTAATGCAAACATGTGAAAAATACCCAAATCTGCATCAGAGGGAGTTAGCTAAAATAGCATTAGCATAGAAACACATCGGCTTGGTAGAAATATTCATTCCAATTTGAGCCGCTAATCAGCCTCAGAGTAAACGTATCAACACTGCAATTAAACTAGTTTAAAAATAAGACTGATACTCACCTCCTGACAAATGGACCGAAGCTCCGTAGAGCTGAAATGAAATGTCGGGATTAACAGGAGGAATAAGTGTAAGTAAATAAACAGCAGGAGACGGGAGGCTGTTTTTTCCTGTGAGCTCCGGTGGATAAATTTTGCAAATCTAAACATGACAGCTTTTTGGGGATTTCCACAGCAGGTACAATTTATTTTCTATTATTGGAGTGTTCTGCCAATGTACAGCCAAGGTGGCGCATTTATTCGTTATTACAAATATTGTTTCCGGACAATCTTCCACATACTGGCTGGTAGACAGTAGGGACACTTTTTAAGATCACAAATTTAAAGTTTTTGATCATATCTGATCCAGTCTTGTGGTGAAAGCTCATCATAATTTTGATTTGCCATATTGTTTCAATGGTAAACTGCAATTTTTTCTTACCTCCACGCTTTACATATTCACATGCAAATACCTGGATGTGTCGACAGCCCTATGGTTTTATATCATGTTATAACATGATATAAACAACTCCATCTTTGATTATTCTAATGAATTTTATTGAATTAAACTTAACTTGGATTCTGTGCCTCGCCACTCTTCCTCCAGACTCTGGGACCTTGATGTCCACGTTACAGGGCTTGGCACCTGATTTGGGAAGCAAACTAGGCTTCCATACCAACTCAGCATGGGCACAGGCTGATCGCCTCCACGCCCATGCAACACTGATGCAGTAATTCATACAAAAGCAGCCCTGACCAAGTGTTGAGTGTGTACATGACCATACTTTTCAATCAGCCAACATTTCTATTAAAAATACATTTAAAAAAAATAATCTTATGTAAGTGGTAGACAATGGATGGATGAATCTTATGTAATATTCAAATTTTTGAGAAAATTAATTTTGGGTTTTCATTACTTGTTAAGCCATAATCATCAAAATTAAAAAGAAATAAATGTTGAAAATATATCTGTGTGTGTAAAGAATCTATATAATATAGCTTCACTTTTTGAATTGAATTAATGAAATAAATTTACTTTTCGATGACATTCTAATTTATTGAGATGCACCTGTATATTGTTAAATCTTGTTCCATGTTCCCCTTTTTTGAAAGTTAAGCCCCTTCTTCTCAAATTTATTTATCAGAACTACTTTTAATATATGAGCCCCCACGATTCCTGAGGTCCTCTGGCACTGGTCTTTTAATTATTCCTACTGTCAGAACACGCATCCACAGTGAGGCGGCTTTTAGCTGCTGTGGCCCACATCTGTGGAACAGCCTACTGGAGAACATCAGGGCTGTCAAAAGTGTTCATGTTTTTAAAAACAGGCTGAAGATCTACTATTTTAACTTACATGTAGCTTTTGATTAGTTTCCTGTTTTAATTTTCTTAATTTCTGATTTTAAAGTTATTTTATGTTGATCTTGTTATAATTATTCACTTTGTTATTAAATACTATTGCATTTTAAACTTTGAGTTTAAATGGGGGTGTATGTTTATGATTATCTTTTTATTAACAATTTATATATCTTATTATTATTATTATTATTTATCATTGATGGTTTTATTTATCTTATTATCCTGTCTGAACTCCAGTGTTTCCTCATGGAGAGCTCTCCCAAGGGGGGTTTCCTGGTTTTGGCTGCAGGGCGCTGGCCTGTGACTGCCCTGGACCATCCAATGCCCGGTCTTGTGTGGTGGCAGAGGTGGCGCCTCTGTAGCTGTGGACTTGGCGCTTCCCTTGTGTTAATGGCTCCCTAAGATGGTGCTTCTACACCTGGATCCTTGGCGCTCAATCATGTCTCACATTGATGAGTGTGTGCGCGTGTGTGTGTGTCTGCTTGTACGAGGTTGGGCGAGGGAAGGGGTGTAATTGTGTTTTTTAATTTGTAAAGCACTTTGTGCTACAGTTTTTTTTGTATGAAAAGTGCTGTATAAATAAAGTTTTGATTGACTGATTGAAATGGTCTCTGCATGGCTCTGACAATGACCCTGTTTACATTGTCAAGAGTAAACCAATTACTGGAGTAAACCGAAAAAGGTAATAAGTGGCTTATGGCGTGTACATGCACCGAGTAAACGGTTTATTGGACAAATAAACTGGGTGTGTTAATATGTTTTCTCATAAACTGATAATGGCCTTTAACTGAAAGATAATCAGATTACTCTGTTTACATGACAGTTTGAATAATCAGGTAACTCCAGAAAGCTGATTATGATCAGTTTACTTGTGACCATGTAAACGATCATTGTCTGTATGCTGCAGCCAGTGTCTAAGGCTGTAGAGCGGCTTCCGGTACGGAGAGCAGTTAGGCCAAAAAAGTACGGTTCGCACTTTCTGCCGTTAACTGCTGTTAACCGTGATCACAAAATTTGTTGTCGTTAATGGGGCCAAAGTGTTAACGGGCAATTAACGAGATAACGCAGACACCACTAATACGTATATATATACCTCGCCAATCGACACCAACAGCCCCTCCAACCACTACCAAACATTTATATGCATTCATACCCAGTGTCATGGACACTGGAGGCAAGGTGGGTAAAATGTCTCTCCCAGGGACACAACGGCAGGATGGCTGGGGAGAGCGGGATTTGACCCACCAACCCTCAGGTTATTGGATGACCTGCTGTAGCTCCTGATGGACAACTTCATAAAAGCGTCTTCACTACTGAACTAGACACGCAAGTGTATGTGCGACCTTAACCAAAACTTGCGGGTCGGCATCAACACCTCCAAGACCATCACACTGAGTACAGGGGCCCAACAAGGGTGCATGCTCAGTCCGCTGCTCTTCACCCTGCTGACCCATGACTGTGTACCAGACCACAGCACCAACCACATCATCAAGTTTCCGGACGACACGATGGTGGTGGGCCTCATCACCAATAATGAAGAGGCCAACTACAGAAATGAGGTGTGCCAACTGGTCCAGTGGTGTAAAGTCTATAATCTCTTCCTGAACGTGGGAAAAACCAAGGAGATTGTGGTCAACTTCAGGAGGGAACACACACAGCATTCCCCTCTGATCATTGATGGAGCAGCTGTGGAGAGGGTGAGCAGCACCAAGTTCCCGGGGGTGCACCTCTCTGAGGACCTCTCCTGGTCCAACAACACCGTATCACTGGCCAAGAAGGCTCAAACTTGCCTCTATTTCCTCCGTAAGCTAAGGAGCACATGAGTCCCCCACCCCCACCCCCATCATGTGCTCATTCTACCGTGGCACCATTGAGAGCATCCTCACCAGCTGCATCACAGTGTAGTATGGAAGCTGCACTGCCTCCTGCTGGAAGACACTACAACGCACAATAAAAGCAGCCAGCAAGGTCAGTGGTGCCCCTCTGCCTCCCCTCTCGGACATCTACCACACCCACCTCACCTGCAGAGCCATCAACATTGCAGCTGACCCCTCCCACCCCTCACACTCCCTCTTCAGCCCCCTGCCCTCGGGGAAAAGGTACCGGAGCCTCCGGGCCCACTCCACAAGACTGCTAAACAGCTTTGTTCACCAGGCCATCAGGACCCTGAACTCTGCCCTCTTCCCCCCTTTCCCCACCTCTAGACCATAACGCACTCACCAGCACAATAACTACCTCAGCTCTTTGCACAGAAAGACTTGGCACACCAACAGTAATACATCAGCTGCTGTATGTCTCTGTACCTTACTGAAACCATTTGCACAAATGCCATACCTGCTACTGTCTGTATTGCAATATTGATCATGTGCAGTCCAATCTGCCACTGTCTGCACCTACACTACCGCATTGAACTTGCAGTTATGGATATTACTGTTCTACCTTTTCTGTATTTAGGATTGCTGGGTTTTATCGTTTATCTTTATTTGCACTACGGGTAGAATTACTGTACATAGACTGCTGTTGTTGTTTTTCATCCTTATTCCTTTTTGTTCTTATATATTGGGCACACCATTAAGAGAGAAACAGCATTTCAATTCTCCTCTATGTCCTGTACATATAGAAGTATTGACAAATAAAAATCTTTGAATCTTTAAAAAGGCAGCAGTATGAGTTTTAAGGAGTGTCCTCCTCCGTGTCATCATTCCATCAATGACTGTACAGTTCTTACAGTGAGCGTACAAGGGTTAGCCACATTATAGGCTAAATGTAATGCTCTGGCAGGCCATACGTGGAACCTGGTTCTTGATATTGACATGTGGTCTAAAGTGTGAACTAAAAGGTAAAATGAAAGCATTCATAAACTTGGTCATGACAGTAATACAATATATCATTTGTGGAGGCACTGAACCAACTAATGCAAATGAATTTGACAATATTCCAACAGTGTGTGTGCAATGGGTCAGCTTTATACACACTGGGCCCTTTCTACTGACAGATGATGTTTTCCGTTTATCTCATCAGTCAACAGTACAATGTTTTCTTTGCTCATTTGAATTTGTGACGCATTCACACCTGTTATTATTCAAGGATTCAAAGCAGGCATCATAAAATCCCCATATACTTGTAAGCATAGAACTGAATTTTATTTAGTGCAGTGTTCAACAGTACACCAAGGAGAAGACATCTGGAAGAAGCACAAAGAGGTAATAAATACCAGCTTGCAAAGTTAAGCTTTAAAATATAAATACTGTACATAACCCCTGCATGCTGGTGAAAATTATGAATATTTTCTCTGTTGTATCCAGAGGTGGGTGCAGTAGCCAGAAATTGTACTAAAGTAAAAGTAATGTAAAGTTATAAAATGTATTACTCAAGTACAAGTAAGAGTAGTCATAAAAAAGCAATACTTAAGAGTAAGAATGCAACTATTTAAAAAGTTACTTAAGTTGTAGCCTGTTAGAGACTTTTTTCTTCTAAACTGAACTTTTTTTTTGTAAATTTACAACTTTTCACTGTACATTAAAAAAATCACAAAAATTAAAACCTTTTTGCCACAAGTATGCAGATTTTTTTCATGTAAATTTATGACAAAAACTACTATTTTCTGTTTTTTAAACTTTGTCCTCATAAATGTGTAATTTTTCTTATAAATTTTTGACATACTATTTCTTGTAAATTTATTACATTTTTCTTACAAATTTGTGTATTTAAAAAATATTTTATTATATTTCATTTTATTTATTATTTATTTTCTTTAACCACAGAATTAAATTTGTCATTTTGTTCCTTTGGTTTTCATGAAAACATGATTAAGATAAATGGATTTCTTTATGGGGTAACCCCCACAACAGCCATGAACAAACAGAGCGCTCAGCTGGGGCAATTAGCAGAGCAATGAGATGTGTGTGTTGAGATCATTAGGCAGCCTCTCCGTGTCTAGTTCAGGCACCAGTATCCTGTCGATGTGTATGACTCAAATGCAAACATTCATGCTTCCTGCTCTCATTGTGGTACAAATGTCACATGCCGGAATGCTTTTCCTTTGATGATAAAATGCCTTTGATGTATTGTCTGTTGCTGGGTATTTAAGTGGCTGAATTCATATGTTCACTCTCTGTTCTTCATCTGACTGCTTCTGACTACTGCTCATGAGAGCCTGAGAGCGATCCCCAGCATGCTTATACAGCAGCTGAGGTGAGCTCCGTGATGGCGATGATTTGATGAATAAACTTCCTTAAAGGCCAAATGTCACGTAATTTTTTTTTCTAAATGACAACGAATTTAGATAAAATACACATAGCTTAAACCAAATATTCATACCGGAGACCATATCACCCACCTGTATTTACATAATTGCACAAAATACACCAGGTGAAGGCCCCACCTTGCTTGCTGGCTTGTGACAGCCAGTCCAGACCACGCCCATGTTTTTGACATCACCAGTTGTACCCTGGTTGCCCTGCCTATCCACATTCACACTTAATATTGGACAATCATGACGGAAAGTGACAGCGATTGTGAACAAATTAGTTTAGTTTTGTCTTTTTTTTTTGTCAGTGGTTCAGACAGTGACAGAGGCATAGAACCTTACCGGTTCGAGCCGTCCGAGACGGAATCAGATGCTTTGTCTGATGACAACAGTTCCAACGATGACCAGAGAGCAGAACCAGTGGAAAATGTCATTGAACTGGACATTAATCGCCTCCAGAATTGCGAAGCCGAAGGGGGTCTGTCCAGGGCGCCCCATAAATATTGATTTTTCGGAAGCCATTATTATTACAGTGAAGGAGAGCCGCTGCTGTCAAGAAATTGACCAGATCAATATGAAAATGGAGGCGCATACCTGTCAAGTGAGACGTTTTCGCCGTATTTTAATACCGTAAAACGCGGCTATAAGAGACAGCGGAGTAATAATGGACATTTCTCTGGGAAATGTTTTCATACCTATCAAGTGAAACGTTTTTGCCGTATTTTGGTGCCAAGCGCGGCTGTGGGGGATGGCGCAGTGGTGGACACTTTTCTGGGAAATGTTTTAAATGTAGTTCGTGTTGTTATTGTCAAATATTTTAAGGAAAATACAGGGAAAATGCAATTTTAGCAAAAACGGGCGTATTGCCATTTCTGTACTAACTAACTAACTAACTAAACTGCACTTATATAGCGCTTTTCTAGTCACAAAGACCACTCAAAGCGCTTTCATTAATACTAACCCTCTATTCTAAGGGCCTATAGGAAACAGATATCTAGGGACAATTTAGAACAGCCAATTAACCTAACATGCATGTCTTTGGCATGTGGGAGGAAACCGGAGAAATCCCGGAGTAAACCCACGCCCAAAACAAAAACATACGGGAAAAAAAATTGAGTGTCTTGAGGAGCACTCCTGTGTGTGATCCCCCACAGCTGGTGCTGGCTCAGCCTGAGCTATTATCACTACAACGAGAAGTGTGGAGTCAGTCATTAGTTTGATTGTCTGGGCTGATCGCTCAGCTTGAGCTATTCTCACTACAATGAGAAGTCATTAGGACAATGGTTTAACACGTTCAGCTGTGCAGCGGTTGCGGAACAGACAGAGATCACCTGACAAATACAGAATTCTGCTTTTTTTTTTTTTTATTTTGCGCTGGACGCTGAGTTGTGTTGTTATTGTCAAATATCCATGAATCCTTAAAATATTTGACAATAACAACACGAGTTGCATTTGGGGCATTTCCCAGAGAGGTGTGCCTTGTTGCTCCGCCGTTCCTTATAGCTGCTTTTTACGGTGTTGAAGTACGGCGAAAACATCTCACTTGACAGGTATGAAAACATTTCCCAGAGAAGTGTCCCTTATTACCCAGCTGTCCCTGATAGTCCCGTTTTAAGGTATGGGTGAAATATCCAATTTTTTCTTTCTTGTTGCTCACTTCAACCTTCCAGTCTCCATATAAACAATCAATTGAAATACCCCAAGCATCAAACTAGGGTACAATCGATTTCATCACTTCCGCCTTCTTCCCCAGGCGATTCCAGGGGCCGTGTCAGGCCAAGTGCGGCAGTTTTAAATTAACGAATATTCCGTTGTTACTGAAGCATATGCACCAAGACCCGAACGGATCGGCTCCCTTTTATATCTAGTTTCAAGATATTTAAAGTACCCTGTTACGTGACATTTGGCCTTTAAAAACTCCAGTCGCCGTGCCTTATTATAACATCGCCACATTCTTCAGTGTTTCAGTCTTCATTGTATTCTGCTTCTCTGAACATTCTCTGTTGACAATTTTTCAAAAATAATTTTAAACAGAAAAGTAACAGGATATAAAAACATCAATTTTATCAAACAGGGCCAAAATGAAGTGGAGGCTTTTCCTTCTCATTTTGTTTGGTAAGTGAATGATTCTGCATGACCGGCTGTTGGCTAAACTGCTCCTTTTCTTCACTACATCTGATCACACTGGTTTTAAAATAATTGTTTGAAGCCCACATTAATGGAAGGGATATAAAATAATTTTACACCATTTACTGTATATTAACGTGAAGTATGAATTCTGATATTTTTGTTAAACCAAGACAAATTCCAAACATCTCATTTTAATTCTAATCTCTATTTGTTTTAGGACAAAGTTCCTTGTTCACGTGCCAGCAGTACCACTTTATTAACGAGCAAAAAACATGGAGTGAAGCCCAGAGTTACTGCAGAGAAAGATTCACAGATCTGGCTACAGTTAATGCTGAGGAAGACATGAAAAGACTCAATAGTGCTACTGATGAAAACACTGAAGCCTGGATTGGACTGAACGCAACGTTTCACTGGTGTTCAGGAGAAGCTTTTGTAAATGATGAAAGGAAATGGGGTGATGGACAGCCTGATAGTAAACGTGACGACAACTGTATGGTTATTAATAAAAACGGCAAATGGCATGATTGGAATTGTTATGAAACAATTATTTTTTTTTTCTGCTAC
This sequence comes from Pholidichthys leucotaenia, assembly GCA_020510985.1. Taxonomy (NCBI): domain Eukaryota; kingdom Metazoa; phylum Chordata; class Actinopteri; order Cichliformes; family Pholidichthyidae; genus Pholidichthys; species Pholidichthys leucotaenia. The sequence continues at coordinate 303,965,695 of CM035839.1, forward strand.
AATGGTAATGTATGACAATTGTATTTTCAGCACATGCTATCTCCTATATAGTCTTTAGTTTTTCCATTTGACTTTATCTTTCATTAGCTTTATTTATACCTTCTTTTACCAATATGCATCGTTTAGCAGAACTTATATGGTACCACAAATACTTCAAATTTCAGTGATCTCATGGAGCTATTAAATATGTTTTAATTATAGAAAATTATATTCTTTTGATTAATTTTCAAACACTTGTCTTGTTTTCCATCAGCAACTAGTGGAACATTCCCATTTATTAAAGACAGCAAAACGTGGGAGCAGGCTAAGAGCTACTGCAGAGAACATCACACAGATCTGATCAGTGGACAAGATCAGCTAGACAAGCTGATGAATTCAAGTGAATGGGACGACTGGGTTCTTAAATTTAAGCACAGTGAATATGTGTGGATCGGTTTGTCCCGTGCATGGCAGTGGTCAGATGGGAGCACGAACTCCTACACAAACTGGGAGTTTAACAGCGGAACCAGGAGAGGAGAATGTGTAACAACCACACGAGGAAAATGGAGCCCTGCTAACTGCAGCGAAAGCAAACCCTTCTTCTGCCATCGTGAGATTTCTTCTATGATAAATATACTGAGTTATAATTTTTGCCCAGACTACTAAATGATCAATATTACAACTGATTGAAAAATATTGTTGATTTTCTCTCCTTACTTTTTTTTTTTTAATCAGGACTGACTAATATCAGATTTTCACATCAGAGCATATTCGTTTTTGTAATATTACATTTTGTGGAAGAAAATATAAAGGCAAATGTTTATGCAACCCACAGGTCTTTTATAATGCTCTTAAGTTATAGGAATAACATAGTATCTCCTGTAATTGTCAGAAATATTTAAAAAGGGCTGGGCTGATTCCTTCCCATATCCTCCTCATTAGAGCACACTGACGTTTCCAACTTCTCATAAAGCTCTTTTTTTTTAATCTAAAATCATTACACTGATGTAAATCAACTCGATTAACTTTAACCCAAGAACAGTAAAAATCATAAATTTAGTAAACTCGCACCCAAACCTCAGCAAATTAAATACATTTACTATCCTATTTTTCCACATAATGTTATTGCTTTAAGTTTCAAACTTTTTTCACTTTGCTTTGAGAAATTGTTATTGGATCATGTTCTCAAACAGCATCCTGTGTTTTTGTTCCAGGTAAATATATTCTGATTAGAGAAAAAAAATCCTGGGATGAAGCCTTAAGTTACTGCAGAAGAAACCACTACGACCTGGCCACCATCACTAACGAGGAAGAACAGAAATGGGTTGCAGAGAAAGCCAAGGATGCTGAAACAGAATATGTCTGGGTGGGAATGCGATACACGTGCGCTCTTTATCTCTGGTTCTGGGTCAATGATCAACTTGTCTGGTATAATAACTGGGATGAAAACGAACTCATTAAAGATGAGTGCGGCTTGGCTGCAGCCATGAAGACACATGAAAATAATGAGTGGTTCAGAAAACACGACACTGAAACTTTTAACTTCATCTGTTCTATGTAGAAACTTTAAAACTCACCATTTATATCCTCTGGAGTCTAGTATGTACAGCACAAGAATGCAATAGATTAAAACGCTTTCATTTTTGAGGGAAAACAGAGCAGATAACCATTTCATTTTTTTCTACTCATCTTTGATTACTGTGACCTTTTATCACTTTATTTGTAGATACTAACCAGGATAAACCCGTATCAAATAGCACAGCATTATAGTATCTATCATACAGTACATTAATATTGTGAATACTGTTTTTGAATTGTATATAAAAGGATGGATTGTTTCTCTGATTTCCAAAAATGATTTCATTACTTTGGTCTTAGCTCTTTGGCTTATTGAATGGAAACGTTTTCACAAATGCCACAGCTAAGCGCAAAACATTCACAACAGTATAAGAGAATGTATACAGTATATTTGGGCCTAAGATAAATTGTAAAATAGTTGTACTGCAGGTCAACCAGACTATCTTTTAGTTAAAGTCACAGTGATTAGGTTGTATTTCAGTTATACTGACAAATAATATCATCATCATCACTTGAACAATATGAAGTAATTATTAAAGTAGAACTGAACCCACCTTTTTGCGCAAAAAGTAGAATAGCGGATTAATTCCTTATTACCTATTGTATTTTTCAACACATAAAAGAAATTTTTAGGCCGTACGATGGCCAGGCTATAAGCCGATAAACTTTTGCCTCTGGCTGGCAGTGCCAAACAAACCGGAAGTAGTGCAGACGACGCTGCGTGACGTCACAAGTGTGACCCTTAGCAAAACAACAATGGCAGATGATAGCAGTTCCAGCAGTCAAGAAAACCAGAGTTTTCAGAGTGAAGAGGCATTTAGGATCGGTGACGAGCCACTGGCTGCCGGTCGCTGCGAGCGCGAGCGCCCTAAACCTACATGTTTTTGGTATGGGGGAGGAAACCGGAGAAATCCCGGAGAAAACCCACGCAACACGGGGAGAACATGCAAACTCCACACAGCTCACTATTGGTCGGGGGCTGGGATAGAACCCACGATCTCATGATACTCGCGATCCCCCGGCCCGAGGGTAAACTGTGCTGCCACAGTGCTAAACCACTGCGCCGCCGTGCAGCTTTTCCTCCCCCTTTCTTTTCTTTCGTCGCCATGACAGCTTTCCTTGGCCACTGAACAGATCTTCCCAGGTGTTGGAAGTGTTTTGTAGTCGACTATCACGACAAAATACACCAAAAACAACCAGTGTCGACGTGCTCACAATGGTAAACATGGAGGACTGGGCCCATTCGTGAACGTCATGCGGAACGCCGGCTGCACTTCCCGATAATTGGCGGATTCGTCTGATTTTTCAGGGCGGGAAATTCAAAATCGCGATTTTCTCCAAGATTCCGGGATTGGTGGAGGGGGTTCCAATGATAAATTATCTTTATAATTGTATGTACTATCACCCAGTGCCGTTCAATGCCGTTCACTTCAGTTCTACTTTAAGTAATGGAAAAATGAAAAGATAAAATATGGTGAGGTGACGTCCAAAAATAGTTGCTAAATGTTTGAGACTCTTCTGAAAGTGTCTTAAAGATCGACTCCGGCGGCTCTAAAACCACCTCAAAAACCAAGGTGTTTTGCCCAAAATAGTATATTGTAACTTTTTATACCCCAAAACCTTTCATTGCCTTAGAATGGCTTGGAAAGAACGTTTATGTCTTTGACCTACTTAAGTATGTGCAGATCTATGAATATTCTAATTATCTCCACCCATTCTTCCGCCCAACAGTAGCTGGAGTATGGTGCTCTAGCTTGAGGTGAGCTAAGACGATCTAACTTGAGGAAGTGGTTACCCACTCACCGTGGATCGCCTCGCTGGGAGCCGGTGAGCAGTTCACCTCAGTCCGGTGTGCCCGCCAGCAAGCTCGCCTCCAAGGTGCTCCCCGGCCTCCTTCCTGCCTCGCTTTGAGCTGCTCTGAGGTGAATTACTTGCCGGCCCTCAGCGAGGCGATCCACAGTGAGTGGGTGACCAGAGACCGCTCCTTTGAGGGAAGAGGGAGGAGCCGAGGAGCACACTGACGGATTCTCCCTGCGAGACGAGGGGAGAGCACCAAGAATGATTCTCCAGCAGGTTCACCTGTGACGATACCCGCTCTGGCCGTTTCGCCATACACACCAGGATTGTCTCCCCCAGCACGCAGGCTTGCAAACCCGTGTCCTCTGCGGTATTTTAGCAGGGACACTGAGGTTTTTCCACATCAAACTGATCATTGCTGTCGTATTTTCATGTCTGTGGGTAAGACATAATTTAAAAGAAGATTTCTTGCTCACACAGCCAGAAACTGAACACATACATGGGGCTGAAAAGTTCATAGTGGTGAAATTTGACTAAATGTGGTTTATTTTTCAACATAGTCTCCCCTTTGGTCCACATACTTCTTCCATTGGTGTTGCAGTGCTTGGATCCCTGCAGCTATATAAGTGTAGGTTAGTTAGTTAGTTAGTTAGTTGAAAAAAAAAAAAAAAAACACATTGGGTTTTCACCCCCCCCCACCCCCCCACCCCCCCATAATCTGCCATCTTTCCCAATTTGTAAAAAGTTGAGCTCCTGCTTGTTCCTCGACTTCTCCCTCTTCCCTGGAGGGAGTCAAGTAGGGGTCTCAATGCTTAGGAGCAGGAATACTGACATAACTAGAAACACTCTCTCCAAATCTGCCTTTTTTTGGAGGGGGTTTTGCTTAAGCAGACATTCACACCAGAAAAACACATACTTGGGAGTTTGGAATGATTTTGCTCTTGATATGTCTTGTAAATCACAAGAAACATGTTACAGACCTGTTGAAGGCTACCTGTCGTGAATTTTAATCAAAAGCTATTTCAGACAATCAAATATGATACTCATGGCTGCGTCCAGTAATTTTTGTCATGATTCTTTCTTAAATACGCGTGAGTTTCAAGTCACTGCTCTATCAGTCAATCATGGTCAGCGACATCTTGTCTCCTCCATGGCCAGTTTCAGCAGGGTAGTGACGCACAGTCATTGCGTTGTGCGATTGACTGGGCTGCAGTATAGCAGTCAACAAAGTTTCAACATCAGAATTTTATGAAATTTGTTTTTACAACCGTGTACAAGCAAATCTACCCGCATAAAATTTAATGAAATAAAATTCTAGTATATCAAGATTTATTCAACGTGTTCTGAAATTACTTGACTGGGAACTTGCCTGTTCATCAGGTCCCCTTCAGCTGCTGGTCCCCAGAGGTACCTGTGGATCATGCTGTCAATGAAGGCCACATCCAAGGACAGTTTGTGCAGTATATATCCATGCAGATTTTGAGACGTTTCTATCTTTGATCTTGACCCACTGAGCATCTGCTGAATGCATTTACTTGCCCGCGGTAAAGCTGGAAATAACGATTGTACGTCACTTCTGGCCGGCGATGGCTGCTCCCCATTGGTTTTGATCGAGCGGTTTTCATGGGATAAAATTATTCAGTATACTGACTATAGGGGGTTATTTTTATTGAATAAACACAGTTTTGGTTTAAAAGTAATGCCTAAAGCAGGATGAATGTTGTTATAATGACAGTGCAAGTTTCCTTTAACAACAGAAAAAACTTGATTTTTGCTAGAGTGTCATTTTAAAAATATGTAAACAGATTTGTAAATTTATCCATGGACACTGTTTTCTGTACCTTTTCTTGTTTGATATGACATTTGTGTAGTTTAATAGACATGCTATGGAAGTATCTTTGAGCCTCATATTGTTTGCAACATTTTTTCTTTTGTCTTGTTTTGCCAAACAGATTTACTTTGCAAAAAGGAGCTCTACACACACACACACACACACACACACACACACACACACACACACACACACACACACACACACACACACACACACACACACACACACATTTATACACTGTATACACACACACATACATACAGCAGGGAAAATAAGAATTGAACACAACATTTTTCTCATTAAACACATTTCTGATGGATTTCAACTAGGTTGTTGGCTTTCTATGCCTTTTTGTACCCCTTTCTATGTGTTCAATACTTATTCCCTGTGTCATTCCACTTTATTAAATGTAACTTGTTATGTGAACACAGTTGCCTTGATTTCATTGTATGCATGGATTACTTGGGTTGTTACTGATATCTGGTGAAAATCTCAGGTCAATGGCTCCATCAGAAATACTACAGTGATCCCTCACTTATCGCGGTTAATGGGTTCCAGAGCCGACCGCGAAAAGTGAAAAACCGCGAAGTAGCGTCACCCCTAATGACGTCATCCATAAATAATATGTACGTTCATTCTCTCACTCTCTCTCTCTCATATGATACGTGTGTGTGTGTGTACGTGTACATACATACGTAGATGTAAACAAAGTGTACATAAATATGTTTTTAGAACTCTTTTATTCTTATAACAAGATACGTAACTCAAGATGAAAATGATTTACTGCACAGGTTAATGAGAGCTTTACTGCTCCTCAGGTGACGCCTCATCGTGAGATGCTGGAGGCGCAGGATCATCGAGGGCAGCTTCCGATAGAGCTGAAGCTGCAGGAGGCGGCGTAGTGCCTCAACGGGAAGACTATTTCGCACAAAATGGCACAAGAGAACAGCAAAAAGTTCCACGCGGCGAGACTAAGTAACACGAGTGATAAAAAGCAATGAATGCGGTCTTTCTTCCCTTCATGGGCGCTCGGCAGGGAGAGGAGGTGGGTGAAACGTCTCGGCCAATCAGCTTGCGAGATTTCCGAGCCGAGCCAACACGACAACAGCGAACAGAGAGTTGTGCGGCTCTCCGTGTTGACACCTGATGGTCTAATGTAGTCTCCCTGCCTTCTGCTAGCGCCCGCCCATTATTTCTCAATTTTGAATTTTTGATGAATATTTTTGAAAAATCCGCGATGCACTGAGGGCGCGAAAGGTGAAGCGCGAAGTAGCGAGGGATCACTGTATATGTGTAATGAGAAAAATGTTGATGTGTTAAATATTTATTTTCCTTGCTGTATAAATAATATTTATAGGCTTCTCCTGCTATATATAACTTTAATACTTTATTTAAATTGTCTTAGATATGCAGTGTTTGAAACATTTTAAAAACATGTAAGAAAAGCTCAACTTTTTAACCAAAGGGAGAGGTACAATATTAAGACAGTAATCAGAAAAAAGTTATACTTGCAAGACTGTGCTTTCATTTTCACCTTGTAATTAAGTTACTTTAAGATACTTTCTTAGTACTACTTGTAATGTACTGTAGTGATTTACTCTGACTTAATTTGCTATATTACTGTTCTATTCTTCCTTAATGTATACAGTATATGTCATTATAATATATTCAGTAAAATAAAGCACACAAATGTAAAATAAGAGTTTCGTGAACTTCACCGTCTTGTCTTCTTTTTCAAATTTTTGTGTCTTTTCTTCTCATTTTTTTCCACTGTGAAGATTTCCCTTAAAGGAGTCATTGCCTGGAAAATGGTGTGTTTGTAGGTTTTAACTGTCTGAAATGAGTCTACTGGTCACCTAATTATCCAGAAATTTTCAAAACAGTCAATTCTCTTAAAAAACACACAGCCTTTATCTCGTTTTTCTCTTCCAGAAACATTTTTGACTTTTTTGTGGAAATCGTATACATCACATTTGAAAAGCCAACCCACTGCCGTCCTTGAGACCAGTCCACTGCTCTATTATTGGCCTGCCTAGCTGTCTGTCATGTATATGGAGGTGCGGCTAAATTAGCCCTCAAGAGCTAACACTGGTAACAGGAAGCTCGAACTGAGTGCGGCTTATATTATTTTTTTCAGATCTTAGTCACCCTAATAGCATCTCTGTTACCACCTGGTTCACCAGTCCGTGGTTCACAGTGTGCCTCACGTCACTCCGGCCTGTAGCACACTGGCATGCCAGTCATGGAGAGCTGAGAGCCAGCAGCCCCAGGCAGCATCCCCAGGTTGAGGCAACTGACTACTGGCTCAACTTCCTCACCATCCTCTGGGCATACTCTCACGGGTAGCGTGTGGGAGCTGCTTCATGATGAGGCAGACCCCCCCACCCCCCGCCCGGGGGAGAGGAGCGGAGTACCCCAGAGCCCTTTGAAATCCCGTGGCTCGGCCACCAGCCTTGGTTTGCGGCGATCGTTGGAGCGCGAGGTGCTGGCAATTTAATGTGATGTCTTGGCGGGGCTGTTGGGTGGGCCGAGATGACATGAGATGCACAAACAACTGCGGATCGGTGAACCAGTACTGCTCATTCAAGCTGGAAGGAGCCGGGGGCAGAACCGGCTAGAAGCTACTCAGCTAATGGCTAACTAATGTAAGAGGGAGGGCGGAGTTGAACAGCTGAAGTCTGTTTCTTAAAGTATCAGACTATAAAGCCGAGCGTTTGAAGAAAGCCAAGAAAAATAAAAAACAAATTTGCTTCAGTAATTAAAAAAATTAAAGAAAATGTGAACAAAATATGTCACAAGCACTTCAATAAGACATGAGTAAGCTGCTGAAATGTGCAAAAAGTGCAGTCAATGAGCCCTTTAAATCCCTTTAAATAACATTGGTAAGTAAACCTTTGAGGTAGTGATGCATGCAATAAAGCTGTCTATTTAGATTTTTGGACCTGGTAGTTCTTAAATCCACCAACAAGTCTATGAACATTTGAAGAGCACTCTGGGGCAAGTGCAATATCCCCCGCCTCTGTTTTCTTTGAAGATCCTAAAACGTACGGACAGAGAGCAGTTTTCAACTTTTCAATATAATTACTGTAGCAGAAGCAAATTATGATAAACTCATCATCCACAAATATACAACAAAGTATACAACCCATAGTTGTAGGGCAGGATCCCCAGGTGAACCTGTGTAACAAGTTTGGTGACCCTAGAGAGCTTAAACATTCTATAGTAAGAGAGCATAGGAGTGTCAACTTTGAACTTTGACCTTCTGATCCCAAACCTGTAGTGAGAGGTCATGGTCTCAGCGTGAATCTGTGTACCAGGTTTGGTGACCCTAGCTTTTTTTGTTGTTGAGATATACTGTAGTTTATAAGCCATTTTGATGTTGACCTTTGACCTTGCGATCTCCAAACTGCGGTCACACTTCAGAGTTACAGGGTGAACCTGTGTACCAAGTTTGGTGACCCTAGCTTTACTTGTTGTACAGTAATAAGACATAGGGAATGTTAATGTTAACCTTTGACCTTTTGACCCCAAACCCCTAGTCAGAGGTCAGGATCCCAAGATGCACTTGTATACCAGGTTTGGTAGCCCTAGTTTTACTAGTTTTATTGTAATAGCAAATGTAGCATTTACCATACGTAGTGCAACTGCAATGTTAACTTTGACCTTTGACCCCTTGACCCCAAACCCATAGTTAGGTCAGGGTGTAAATCTTCCACGATGTGCTTTAGATACAATTACTGTATCGATTTGAAAAGCCTACATAATTTCTTTCAGTAGTTGTGTTTAGAAGATTTAGGGAAAATTTGCCTTCCGATTTTTGACCTCAAGGTCATCCGATGAGAGTGAAATTGCAACATGCGTATCATCAGAGTATATCAAACCATGGTACAAAGTTTCAGAACTATCGGAACCAAACTGTAGGAGGAGCTGATTCACCCAAAGGGCTCTTTAACCCATTTGGGCTTCGTCCAGTGGTGGACAAAAAAATTAAAAAGCTTTTTTGAGTAGTTACATTACAGTCACTGGACCTTATATAGCACCATCCTCTTAAATGTCTTTTTTTTTTTTTATTCTGTGTAGAGAAAAACACCAGAAAAGTCAAAGTCAGATGCCACAAACGTTCTTAACCGCTTCATTTTGCTGTCACCTGAGTGATTTGCAATTATCCGCGTGGGTAGAGCACCCAGTGCCATTTGCCATCTGGCTATCTGGCTATGGCCGTGCTGTAAATCAACAGGCAATGAGACTATAGCCACCAGGTACATAGGTTGAGCCCATGAATAGCACATATGGCTATATCTTTGGGGTCAAAAGATCAAAGGTCAAGGTCAGAATACCATATAAATTGTAGCTCAACAACAAAGAAAACCAGGGCCATCAAACTTAGTACACAGGTTCACCCTGAGACCCTGACCTCTGACAATGGGTTTGGGGTCAAGGTTTGCATTCCCTATGCCCTACTACTGAAGAATGAGTAAAGCTGGGGTCACTAAACTCTGTATAGTTCTGACTATGGTTTTGGGATCGCAAGGTCAAAGACTAAGGTCAAAGTGCCATATAAACTATATCTCAAGAACAGCAAAAGGGTCACCAAACCAGGGTGAACACAGGTTTACCCTGACCTCTGACTAGGGGTTTGTGGTCAAAATGTCAAAGGCCAAGGTTTTAAATCTATCGGGCTACAAAAGGCATGGGTCTGCATATCAGCTGAGTGCATTCTAGATAGCTTATGTAATGCCTCCTAAATATTATACGAGATGAAAGAAATTGAAGAGATAGCCATCAAAAAATGTAATAATAAGAAAAATTCATCATCATTCATTCATTCATTGGCTCCATCGATCTCGAAAGATCATGGGGGGGTTTTGTGCCTTGGGTCATCATTCAGGGAGCTGCACCATCGGGCGTGGCTGTAGAGGCCGATACGGGATCTGCAGGTCCTGCCGCAGCCGTTGCAGATGAATTCTTCACAGTGTAGTGGGGGTCTCGACAGTCTCCTCTGTCTGCGGAGTCTCTTCTCCCCCCAGCGAGTGTCTCTTCTTTACATATATACTTATACAGGAATAGAAAAAGACAAGAAATGGGATTGCGTGGGGGAGAGGGTGAGTGAGAGTGGGTGTGGGTGCAAGTGGGTGTGTATGAGAGCATGAGGGTGTGAGTGCATAGGAATGGGTGTGTGTGCTGGTCGGGGGGTGCTGGATTGAGGGGTTGGCACCTCCTGGCTGCATGGACTCCCCTGAATGGGAGGGGCTGGCCCCCCGTGCGGCTCCTATGCCTTGCTACTGCCTTCTTTGGGCGTGGGGGTCCCCGGGGTGTGTGGCGGCTGTGCTGGGGTGGGGGCGGGCCTGCTGTGGGGGCATCTGGGGGGGAGGCTCACACCGGTGGTGTGGGCCGGTCTCCGGTCCAGGGAATGGGACACTGGCCTTCCGGCGCCTGGGGCTCAGGGGCTGGCGTTGGCCCCACTGGAGGGGTGAGGATTGGCCGCTCCGGGGGTGGGGGGTGGAGCGCCGCACCGGCAGCTTGGTGGCCCGGTCTTCCTCAGCCGTCCCTCTTGGGGCGGATGGCTGGCTGTCCTGGGGCTTGTTGGCCTCAGGATGTTTGTGCTCTGTGGGGGTTGGTGGCATTGTCCTGCTTGCTCAGGGTTTCCGGGAGGGGGGAATTGCTGTGACCTGCCACCCTCTTCGTATGTTTCCTGGCAAACCAAAAAAAAAAAAAAAAAAAAAAAAAAAAAACCACTCACATGCATAAACTTATTTTGCGCCCGCTCTCATACACACGTACACGAATGCACATACACATATGTCTCTCCTTTAGCAAGTGTAGATACCAGACTCATAATGAGACCTTTTCAGTAGAAGAAACAGTCTCTCTTCTGTTTGTTTCAGTTATGTTAGTCTGTTTGTCTTCTTTGTCTGCCCCCCATCCCCCCATTGGGTCCTTCATGGGTAAACCAATTTAAATAAAATATTAAAAGTTATTACAAGAGGAGTTTATAAACAATATACAGTGCATGTATATATGTACTGTATAAAGCTCCTTCTGTCAAAGTAAATCTGTTTGGCACAATAAGGAAAGCAGATTTCTGTTCTGCTCGCCTAGCTCCTTGACAGGACAGGAGGGAAAAAAAGACAAGAAATTTGAAGCCATCTTAAGCAAAGAACATATAATCTTTCAGAATATGAGTACTTCTGAGGTAATTCAAAAACAGAGCAATAGCAAAAAATAATAAAAGATAAAATTTACCTATTGCCTAGTGTAGAAATTTTGATGTAGCAAGTCCAAAGAAGTAAACAGAAATAGAAAAAAAAAAGTAATAAGAATAGTACCATACCATACCACACCACGGTACACCACACCATATTACTTTATTTATATAGCACTTTAAATACAAAAGCATGGTTAACCAAAGTGCTGTACAATAAACAAAGAAAATGGAAATTAAAACACCATGAAATAAATGATAGGCATATGTAAAAACAGAGGAAATGAAAAATTAAAATTAAAATACAAAAAAATTAAAAAAAATTAGGGTTAATTAAAAAGTTAATAAAATAAATGTGGCTGTCTCAAACTGGGTCAAAGGCTAGAGAATAAAAGTGTGACTTTAAATGAGATTTATGGCCCTATTATGATGGTCAACAGTGCATTTTTGCACCATTCTTCCTACCTTGCATCAGTGGTTTTATTAGTTTCTGTCAGCGTATTGTCTGTTTTTTATGCTTCGCGTCATGCCATCTAATTACCAGCAGACAGTGCTCATGTCAAAGAGGTGTGGCAGTGTGCGATCTCTGTATTTTGGTGCATTTTATGACAATGTGCTTTTGATCAGGGAGGTCTGTCATAAGAGATGCATTTGTTAATGCTATTTCAGCTGCATGTTTCGAAACTGTGCAGCTCCTACTAACAGGAGCACATGAGAAAACAGGATGCACTGGGATTTTCAGGTTTTTTTAACGGACAGTTGTAACAATTATAATCGAATCACCTGTCATTTAGGGGAATAAATGAATAAACAGGGAGTGTGTGTGTGCATTCCAGTGTGGATATGTACACGGGGAGGCATGGCGGAATACTGTCAGGATGAAGATTTTAAGCAACAAACCTCTTTTCTGTGATAAAGTATTCTATACACATAGTAATCTATCATGTCTGTCATTATCTCACATCATCATACCCTGTATCTGTGCATGCATGAACAAAAAACACACACTCATCCATTGTTTTCTGTCAAATAAGGACAGTTAAATATGAACTCTTTGAAGACATAGCAGAGTTTTTCACTTTGCACAGGTACATGCATTTGCAATTCAGTGGATCATCCTCTTTTTAATTTAACTGCCCTACTGGGAAAAGAGCTGTCACTGTGGCCCTAGAGAAGAGCTGGCAGGTGCATGCAAAACTAACATTCATCATTATGTAATAATGATAGTTTTTTCATTCACTGTCATTCTTTTAGCAGAATGATTCAAAATGAAAGTATCCCAACAACTGTTTTGGATTAAAATACAACAATTTTGCATTCAGCAGAGGAGATTAACGGATATGGGCTGAGATGAGTGGCTTACTCTTTCTTGGTTTAAAAAAGAAGTTTGGATGAAGTTCGTGCGCTATTATGTTTGTCTTCCCAGTACAAGCAGGGCTGTAGAGAAGGTTTAAAAGCTCCTTAAAAGCTCCTTGCCCTTAAACACATTTTCACTTTTTTAACTAGCCCACATAGTCCTCAGCGCAAAATGGATTTGTCCTCCTTTTTAAATGCTGTCATATTAGTTTTAAGCCTTTGATCTTGTGCCCCTGTTTATTAAAGGGAATGAGAGCAAAAACAGCGATTGGTTTATTTCACTTTACACAACAAAACACACCTCTGAATAATTAAAAGCATTAGGGCAGCCTCTTTGCACTTTGCACCCGGAACAAAATTTGTTTTTGCACTGCTGTAATAGCAAAATGAACTTGGAAATGCCCATAAACACCTCACACCTCAGAAAACTGACTGTGGACTGCACCTCTGTAATACAGTCCTTGACAGCAACTGAGGGAGCTTGTTTGATGTGCAGTTCCACAGTTTAGGAGCCACAACTGAGAATGCCCAATCACCTCTAAGGTTTCATTGTGGCTTTAGAACCAGTAAAAGTATCTGGTCTGCTGACCTGAAGGAATGAAATGGGATGTACTGTACATGTGCAGCAGACAAAATAAATCAAATGGGGTGTGGCCATTCGTCGTCGGCCTCCATCGGTCTATGATGACCATGGAAGAGAATCCTAAATGTCTACTCTGCTGGAACAGCACCGCCTGTGGCTGAACAGGCCAATGCGCAAATGGCAGTCCCTGTCACACAGGTCGCACTTGTGGGTGGTCTCCGTGCTGCTGGGTCTGTGGCGGTTCTTCCTGCGGGTCCTTTTTTCATCTGCTGCAGCAGTCAGTCTTTCTTCACCCACCTTGAGCTGTCTGGTCAGGGTGCCTCTCCATTTGGAGCGGTCCGTTGCAAGGTCCTTCCAGCGCTCTGTGGTGTGGCCATTAAAGATTTAAAAATAAATAAAATGAAAGTCGTATGAATGTGAGAGTGAAAGGTTGTCTGTCTCTCTGTGTTGGCCCTGCGATGGACTGGTGATCTGTCCAGGGTGTACCCTGCCTTGCAGCCAAAGATGCTGGGATAGGCTCCAGCATCCCCGCGACCCGAAAAGGATTAAGCGGTAGAAGATGAATGAATGAAAGAATCAAAAAATAATAATAATAATTTTAAAATTGATTCATAACTGAACAGGAAGCCAAAACTGGAGTGATGTGCTCTTGCTTGTTTATATTTGTGAAAAATTGGGCAATGGCACTTTGCACCAACTGGAGTCAAACAATGGAGGCCTGGCTGATTCTGGTAAAAAGTGTGTTACAGTAATCCAGGCTAGAAGTTATAAAATCATGAATTACTGTTTCTAGGTCACATTTAGACAGTAGGGGCTTGACTACATGCAGCTCCATAAAGCAAAAGCAAATTTTTTCTTTGACATAATCAAAAATGCAAAGGGAAACAACAAAAAACTCTGGAAATGTATTGATAAACTCACAGGAAAAAAAAAATGCAAAAAAAGCGAAGTCATACAACTCAATTTGAATGGAAAACTTCACTCAGATAGCTTAGTTATAGCCAGCAATTTTAATGAGTATTTTATCAAATCGCTACAAGAACCGGGTCTGAATTTTACCCAAGCATACAGTTCTTGCACCAAATTAAAATAAATCATGAAACTGAACCCACAAATGAGATAAAGCTTAACAAAATTTTATCATCTTTATCAAGTTCAAGAGCTAAGGATATTAATGGACTAGACACTGTATCCTTGAAAAAACATAAAGATACTTCCATTTACAGAACTAATAAATCAATCAATACATAAAAATATTGTTCCTGATGCATTGAAACCTGCCATTGTAACCCCCATACACAAAACTGAAAACAAACAGGAAATTAGTAATTATAGGCTGATAAGTATACTTTCTATTTTGTCAAAAGCCATTGAAAAGGTGGATGTAGACCAACTGGTAGAACATCTCAAATCTACCCATTTACTGCATCCCATGCAGTTTGGTTTCAGGCCGACCCACTCAACAGAGACTGCATATTGTTACTTTATTGAAACAACACAGAAAATCTGGACAAGAGGGGGGTGGGGGTGGTAGGAGCCATCTTTTTAAACTTATGTAAAGCCTTTGATACTGTCAGTCACTCAGTCCTTCTTTCTAAACTATCAGGATATAAACTGTCCATGAATACCCTTAGCTGATTAAAACCCTATCTAGTCACTCTCAGTGTGTCTGCATAAACATTACTGTATCCCAATCAAAGGCACGGACCATGGGAGTACCACAAGGTCCAATTTTAGGACCACTGCTTTTTACTTTGTATATTAATGACTTGCCATGAGTTTGTGAAGATGACATAAAAATTCAGATGTATGCAGATGACACAGTCATCTACACAAATGGGAAGGATGCCAAACAAGTGGCTGACAAGTTAATTACAGCAATGGAGAAAGTGTCAAAATGGCTTAATCAGTCATGCCTCACTCTGAATGTAGGTAAAACAGCTACCATGTATTTTACCAACAAACAAAATCATACACACTATAGAATAGAATAGAATAGAATAGAATAGAATAGAATAGAATAGGCCTTATTGTCACTGTACAGTAGTACAGCACAACAAAATTGTGGGTGCTCCACCAGGCTACTGTGCAGTAGAGTAAGGGTGAAGGATTACATAAAACACAGTTACAAAGCACATGATTAAACACACAACTGAAATAAAAATAAATGAAAAATAAAATAAAAATAAAAATAAAAGTAAAAATGGCCCAGGATTATGGAAATATACACAGGTATGTAGTGGCTATGTGGGTGGAACTATGTACATACAGTGGTGTGACAAAGTGTTTGCCCCTTTCCTGATTTCTTATTTTTTTGTATGTTTGTCATGCTTAAATCTTTGAGCTCATCAAACAAATTCAAATATTAGACAAAGACAACACAAGTAAACACAAAATCCAGTTTTTAAATGAAGGTGTTAATAATTAAGGGATAAAAAAAATCCAAACCTACATGGTCTTGTGTGAAAAAGTGATTGCCCCCTAAACCTAATAACTGGTTGGGCCACCCTTAGCGGCAACAACTGCAATTAAGCATTTGCAGTAACTGGCAATGAGTCTTTTACAGTGCTGTGGAGGAATTTTGGCCCACTCATCTTTGTAGAATTGTTGTAATTCAGCCACATTGGAGGGTTTTCGAGCATAAACTGCCATATTAAGGTCATGCCACAGCATCTCAATTGGATTCAAATCAGAACTTTGACTAGGCCACTCCAAAGTCTTCATTTTGTTTTTCTTAAGCCTTTCAGAGGTGGACTTGCTGGTGTGTTTTGGATCATTGTCCTGCTGCAGAACCCAAGTGTGCATCAGCTTGAGGTCACAAACAGATAGCTGGACATTCTCCTTCAGGATTTTTTTGGTAGACAGCAGAATTCATGGTTCCATTTACCACAGCAAGTCTTCCAGGTCCTGAAGCAGCAAATCAGCCCCAGACCATTACACTACCACCACCATATTTTACTGTTAGTATGATGTTCCTTTTCTGAAAGGATGTGTTACTTTTATGCCGGATGTGATGGGACACACACCTTACAAAAAGTTCAACTTTTGTCTCTTCAGTTCACAAAGTATTTTCCCAAAAGTCTTGGGGATTATCAAGATGTTTTCTGGCAAAACTGAGATGAGCCTTTATGTTCTTTTTGTTCAACAGTGGTTTTCGTCTGGGAACTCTGCCATGAAGGACATTTTTGCCCATTGTCTTTCTTATGGTGGAGTCATGAGCACTGACCTTAACTGAGGCAAGTGAAGTCTGCAGTTCTTTGGATGTTGTTGTGGGGTCTTTTGTAGCTTCTTGGATGAGTTGTCGCTGTGCTTTTGGGGTGATTTTGGTTGGCCGGCCACTCCTGGGAAGGATCACCTCTGTTCCATGTTTTTGCCATTTGTGGATAATGGCTCTCATTGTGGTTCGCTGGAGTCCCAAAGCTTTAGAAATGGCTTTAAAACCTTTTCTAGACTGACAGATCTCAGTTACTTTGTTTTTCATTTATTCCTGAATTTCTTTGGATTGCAGATGATGTCTAGCTTTTGAGGATCTTTTGGTCTACTTCACTTTGTCAGACAGGTCCAATTTTAGTGATTTCTTGATTGAGAACAGGTGTGGCTGTAATCAGGTCTGGTGTGGCTAGAGAAATTGAACTCAGCTTTCCAAAGATGTGATAAACCGCAGTTAATTTATTTATTTAATGGGGGGGGGGGGTCACTTTTTCACACAGGGCCATGTAGATTTGGATTTTTTTTTTTACCCTTAATAATAAACACCTTCCTTTAAAAAACTGCACTTTGTGTTTTCTTGTGTTATCTTTGTCTAAAATTTAAATTTGTTTGATGATATGAAACATGTAAGTGTGACAAACATAAAAAATGAGAAATTGGGAAGGGGGCAAACATTTTTTCACACCACTGTAAGAGTGCAGAATGCAGACACACAACTGAACACACAATTGAGTAAAATGGCCCAAGGATTATGGGAAATATACACAGTAGTGGTTTCATACGCACTCTGTTGGACAGAACAACATCACAGCGCCCAGAAAGACAGACCGCGCTTGTGGCCCTGGAAATGAACAGGTACAATGTAGACATAGCTGCACTTAGTGAAACAAGATTGCCTGGATATGACAGCTTGGAAGCCCATGGGTACATCTTCTTTTGGAGTGGGTGATCAACTCAAGAAAGGAGAGAAGCAGGAGTGGGCTTTACAGTTAGAAAGGAGATAGCAGCAATGCTTGATGAGGAATCAGTGCCAATCAATGACAGGATAATGACTATGAGACTCTCACTACAGCGGAAGATGTATGCCACACTCATCAGTGTATATGCTCCAACAATGACCAACACAGACGAGGTGAAGGAAGAGTTCTACAGTGATTTACATGAGACTATCAGGCGTGTACCAGCTGATGACAGGCTGATACTCGTTGGAGATTTTAATGCCAGAGTTGGTTCGGACACTGAGAAATGGAAAGGAGTGCTAGGCAGTCATGGAGTAGGCAAGTACAATGCTAACGGAGAACTTCTACTTGCACTATGTTCAGAGTACAACCTTGTGATAACCATCACTCTATTTAAGCACAAGGACACACACAAGAAGACATGGATGCACCCAAGATCCAAGCACTGGCACTTATTAGACTACATCATAGTCAGGCAGAGAGACATAAGGGATGTATTGGACACCAGAGCAATGAGAGGCGCGGACTGTGGTACTGATCATGTTATGCTGAGATCTAAATTAAGGATTTGGAGATGAAAACAGCACTGCAGGCCGGGTGCGAAGCCACCATGGAAGCTAAACACTAGTGTACTGAAAGGCTAAAAGAAGCAGGAAGAACTTACACAGGAAATGCATGAAAACTTGAAAGACTGGGACAGCAACAACTCAGAGAATGACATAGAAGAGAAATGGGCAACACTGAAGGATACGGTGTATCAGACTGCGAGTGATGTATTAAGCCACCCTGAGAGGAAACATCAAGATTGGTTTGATGAGCATGGTGAACACCTGAAGAAACTATTAGAAGCAAGGAATGCAGCTAGGCAGGAAAACCTACAGTGTAACACAAGGTCAAAGAAGAAGAAATACTCAAAGGCTCAGAGTGAGCTACAGAAGTACACCAGAGAGATGAAGTCCAACTGGTGGGATGAAAAAGCGGAATCAACTTCAAACTGCAGCAGACAGGAAGGACATGAAAACATTCTTCACAGGTTTGAGAGAAATCTACGGCCCTAAACCAAGAGGACTGATCCAACTAAAGGCTATGGATGGTGAAATGGTTTTGCAGGAGAAAGACAAGATCCTGGACAGATTTGCAGACCACTTTGACCAACTACTAAACAACCCTGGAGAGCTCACTGAAGAGGCTAAAGAAGCTCTAGTGCAGCGACCAGCTGTATCAAGTCTGGATGAACCACCAAATTGTGATGAACTAATGGCAGCTATCAGGACAACACTGGATGGTAAAGCTCCAGGAAGGGATAGAATTCCAGCAGAAATGTGGAAATTTGGTGGTGTTCAGCTGACCAATTGCCTGCACAAGCTCATCCAAGAGATATGGGATGACCAGAAAGTACCTCAAGACTGGAAGGATGCAAGTATTGTGCCTTTGTTCAAGAAAGGTGACAGGAAAGATTGTGGAAATTACCGAGGTATATCACTGCTAGCCACTGTTGGTAATATTCTCTCACGTGTACTACTGAACAGACTCAATGAACACATCTTGCAGAATGTACTACCGTAAACCCAGTGCAGCAATGAACATAATTTTCTGCTTGAAACAGGTTCAAGCAAAGTGTATCGAACAGAACATGCCGCTTTATGTAGTCTTCATAGACTTCAGTAAAGCCTTCGATACTGTTTCGCGACAAGGGCTTTGACAGGTACTCAAGAAATATGGCTGTACAGAGAAGTTTGTCAGCCTGATCGAGGCACTCCATACAGGTATGCAAGCAAATGTGGCAATGAGTGGTTCAGTATCTAAAGACTTTTCAGTAAGCAACGGGGTGAAACAAGGGTGTGTGCTGGTGCCTACACTCATCTCGCTATATCTGGCAGCCATGCTTGAGGTGGCCTTCAAAGACACTTCAGAAGGAGTATACATTCAAACAAGGAAAGAAACAGAGCTGTTCAGTGTGGCAGAGTTTAAAGCCAAGAGTAAGACATTGATAAAGGTAGTAAGAGAAATGCTCTTTGCCAACGACAGTGCTCTAGTTGCACACAGTGTGGAAGATATGCAATCTTTAGTGGAGAAATTTGCAAGAGCAGCTAGCCAATTCAGCCTCCAAATCAATATCAAGAAGACAGAGTGCCTTTATCAACAACAAAAGTTCCAATTATCAACATCACTACCAGAAGAGATCAGCATTGGTACAAAGCCACTAGTCAAGTGCAATACTTTCAAGTATCTAGGGAGTACTGTTTCAGAGAATGCTAGGCTGGAGGATGAACTATCTCTCAGAATGGGAAGAGCAAGCGCCGTGTTTGGAAACTTGGGGGAGAGACTGTGGAACAATCGACATGTGTCTATCCGTGTGAAATGCAAAGTGTACAGAGTGACAGTACTGGCTACTCTATTGTATGGTGCTGAAACTTGGACTGTCTACAGAGTGCAGGTGAAGAAACTCCATGTGTACATGATGAGACACCTTCGAGCCATAATGAACATCTCATGAAAAGACAAGATAACCAACATAGAAGTGTTGAAATGAGCTGATCTACCATCAGAGGAGGACATGCTAATACAGATGAACCTGAGATGGCTCGGACATGTTGAGAGGATGGACCACCAGCATCTCCCTTGGCAGTTACTCTACTCACAGTTATGCGAGGGCAAATGCAATCAGGGTAGACCAAGGCTCAGATTTAAAGACACTGTAAAAAGAAACTTGAAGAAGTTGGATATAGACAGGAGTTCCTGGCAGCGGAAGGCGAAGGACAGAGCTGTGTGGAGGAATCTGATCAGACCTAAATGAAACAGTCATTATTACCCTGGACAGACTGCTATGATAATGATGATGATCAGTGGTTTCATGGATGGGTCAATATACATGAAAGTGCGAAGTGCAAAGACAAGTGAGTTGTTGTGATAGTTAAAAAAGTCCTTAGTTCTGAGCATGTGAGCATTCGGAGGGAGGGGGTGGGGCCTCTGACTGTTTGCAGTTTGGATGGGCCAGTGGAAGAAACTGTTGTCAGTCTGGAAGTGTGGGACCTGATCGATCTGAAGCGTTATCCAGAGGGAAGCAGGTCAAACAGGTGGTGTGGTGGGAGGGATGTGACGGGTCTCCTGTGATGGCCTTGATCCTTCTGAGACAGGAGGATGTGGAGATGTCCTTCTAGGGAGGGCAGAGGGCCGCCGATAATTTTTTGGGCAGTGTTGATGACCCTCTGCACAGGCTTCCTGTTCTTGGCCGTGGAGCCGGTGTACCACATACCCAGACAGTAGGTGAGCACACTCTCCACTGAGCAGCAATAGAAGGCTAGCATCAGCTTCTGGTCCAGGTTGCTCTTCCTCAGGACACAGAGGAAGTGCAGCCTCTGCTGGGCTTTCTTCACCTGGGCCTTGCTGTTGACAGTCCAGGATAGGTCAGAGGAGATGTGGGTGCCACCATTTATGGTGAGGGGGAAGGGGTCCTGTCTGTTCTTCCTGAAGTCCAGTATGAGTTCTTTCGGGTTTGTTTTTTGGTTTTTTTGGACATTCAGGTTCATGTTGTTTGCTTGCCACCACAGCAGCAGATTCTTCACCTCCGCCCTGTATGCCTTCTCATCGTCATCGGTGATGAGCCCAACCAAGGTGGTATTGTCCGCGTATTTCACGAT
The DNA here is from genome assembly GCA_020510985.1 of Pholidichthys leucotaenia. Classification (NCBI taxonomy): domain Eukaryota; kingdom Metazoa; phylum Chordata; class Actinopteri; order Cichliformes; family Pholidichthyidae; genus Pholidichthys; species Pholidichthys leucotaenia. The sequence continues at coordinate 303,986,834 of CM035839.1, forward strand.
GACGGTGGTTGAGTGGGTTGGAATACAGTCAAAGGTGTAGAGGGAGTACAGTAGAGGGCTTAGCACACAGCCCTGGGGGGAGCCAGTGGTGAGAAAGTTTTTTATCAAGGAGCAGATGGTGGCGGTGGGGTGGGGGTGGGGGGTTCTGGAGGAGGTGCAATTTGTTGATCAGGATGTCCGGAATGATGGTGTTGAAAGCTGAGCTGTAGTCTCACAAAGAGCATCCTCATGTGGCTCCTTGGGTTCTCCAGGTGGCTCAGTGCTCTGTGGAGAGTGGTGGCGATGGTGCCTTCTGTAGACTGGTTCTCCCTGTAGGTGAACTGGTGGGGGTCAAAAGAGGGGAGAAGACAGTCCCTGATGTGCTGGGACACCAGTCGCTCAAAACACTTCATGACTACAGATGTGAGTGCTATGGGTCTGTAGTTGTTCAGGCTGTCAATTGGGGACTTTTGTGGGATGGGGATGATGCTGGAGGCCTTGAGGCAGGAGGGGACAGTGGTGTGGGTCAGGGAGAGGTTGAACAGCTTGGTGAGGATTCCTGCCAGCTGGTCTGCACATGCTTTGACCACCACTCCTGGGATGTCGTCTGGACCAGCAGCTCTGCAAGGGTTTGCTGCTCTCAGTTTCCTCCTCACCTGGTGCACCTGTAGAGAGGGGGGGGGGGGAGGAGAGGAGGACGAGTTTGGGGAGGAGGTGTGCTCAAACTGAGAGTGAGGCTGCTGTCTGATGTTGGGGATCCTGTCCCCTGTAGTTGGTGAGGGCCTGGATGCCTCTCCACATCTGTCAGGGGTTGTTGTGTGTGAGGAAACCCTCCACTTTCCTTCTATAGGTGTTCTTTGCTAGTTTTATGCCTCTCCTCAGGTTGGCTCTGGCAGTGCTGTACAGAGAGCTTTCCCTCTGAAGGCTGAGTTGTGGGCTCTGATCAGAGCCTGGACTTCACTGGTCATCCAGGGTTTGCGGTTTGGAAAGACCCATATGTGTTTGGTGACTGTCACATTTTCTACAGAGCATGTGATGTAGAAAAGGACAGATTTGGTGTAGGAGTCCAGGTCCTGCTGTTCAAAGATGCTCCAATCAGTACAGGCAAAGCAGTCTTGTAGCTGGAGGAGAGCATTGTTAAGCCAGGTTTTAACTGTTTATTTGGTTGGGGGTGATCGCTTCCTGAAGGGGGTGTAAGCAGGTATTAGAAGCAGAGAGAGATGGTCTGATTGTCCAAGGTGGAGCAGGGGGTTGGTCTGTAGGCGTGCTTAATGTTGCTGTAAACATGATCCAGTGTTCTTTCCCCTCTTGTGGGACACTAAACAGGTTGGTGGAATTTGGGGAGTACAGTTTTTAAGCATGCCTTGTTAAAATCCCCTGCAATAATGTGGACTGCATCGGGGTGATCTCTTTGTTGCCTACTAACGATGTGCTGGAGGTGGTTGAATGCTAAGCTAACATTAGCGTCTGGAGGAACCTAAACAGCTGTTACAATTACTGCATTTAGCTCATGGGGAAGGTAAAAAGGCCTACACAGGAAGGGCATGGTCTCTAAGTGAGGTGAACAGTGGCTTTGAATTATTTTGCTGTTATTACATCGAGCCTGAAGCACATAAACACTGAGCCCCCCACCTCTTCCCTTACCAGAATCAGTGTTGCGGTCAAAATGGTGTGTAGTTCAGCCAGGTAATTCTGCAGCATCATCAGGAATATGTGGGAGCAGCCATGACTCGATCACAATCAGAATGCGACAGTCCCAGACATAGTGATTGTAGGCGATCTCTGATCACAGCTCATCCATTTTATTGGCGAGGGATCTGGCGTTGGTGAGAAAGATTAAAGGTAACGGTGGTTTGGTGCATAGTTTGCACAGCTGGACAGGGATGCCAGCCCTGCAGTCTTGTTTCTGCTTTCTCTCCCATCATCTATGCCAATTGCGGGGCATGACGAAACACGCAATGCCTAGTGGTCTGGCGATCTCAACAGGAATGTGGTGGTGATTACTGGAATGAGCGCTGGAGATGTCGAAGGTAAGTTGGTGATTGATGCCTATAAGTTCCTGGTGACTGTAGGTAATTAGTCCATCACAGAAGGAGCACAGAAAAAGGCAGAAAAGACACAAAAATGAGCACAGCAGTCCAGAGTGTCTAGCTGCTGTGTGTGAATGCGCTGCCATCTTGACGACTAATCCGAGTATAACTGTAAATGGAGCAAATATAGAAAATGTAATAGAGTTTAAGTATTTGGGCTTCACATTAGATCCCACGCTCAGCTTTACACAGCATTTAAAACAAATGAACCGCACTCTGAAATATAACCTTGCAAACTTTTTATGCATCTGAAACTCACTTACTCTAAAAGGTTCAAAAACCTTTCTGAATGCCATGATTTTGACACATTTCTCCTATTGCATCTCATGCTGGTCACAAGCCAATAGTATCACTTTGAAACCTTTGGAATCCCTGTATAAACAATCCATCAATATTCTGGATAAGAAGACAAGACAGCATCATCATTGTGGTATACTTGCCAAACACAAGATGCTAAGCTTTGAAAATATGATCATGTATGCAACTATATGGTTGTTTTGTAAAATTATCCATGGTTCTGCAGCCCCACCACTTAAGACTTTTGTGTACTTAACTTCTGAACAAAATACCAGCATAACAAGGACTTCCTCTACGTGGCATTGTTGCATCCCCCTATGTAAAACTGCTTTTGGACAAACAGCCTTCTCATACAAAGCTATAACAGAACGGAACAAATTCCCCACTGCATTGAAGACCAGAACAAATTACAGAGACTAAAAAAAAATGGATTTAAATAATCAAGCCTGCCAGCACTGACTCTCTCCCTTAAATGGGATTTGAAATTGTACTCTTAGGGTGCTTTCACACCAAAATTCATTTAATTTGATCCAAATCAGTTGACAAGTTTGTCACATTGTATCATTTTCTCCTTGGTTTGGTCCCCTTTCACACAGGCAAAAATTCTAGCAGACCAAACTGCGTCATGGTAAATCCCACGAGACCTACGCCAGAACGTTCTCTGTTCTTATTGGTCAGATTTTTTTGCCACGAGAACAGGAAAGGTAAATACAGGAAGCAGGATGACTACTGTGTATTTATGCATTTCTGGAGAGAAAATAATACAAATGGTAGCATAATTTACAGGGAGTTTTCATCACCCTGGTTATCATTTATTACATATGCGCATATGCCACTTTCGGGAAATCGTACAGTTTGAAAATGAAGCGCGGCTACGGATGGAAAATAACATGTTAACGTTCATTAATCCTCTAGAACCGTGACGTGCTCAGCCACAGATATTTTTGAAAAGCTATCAGGTATGTACAGTGACATAAAATGTTTTACCATTTGCCGCTGGTTCTGTTTTAGTGCGGTCGCTTCCTCATCTGCAGGACTGCACCAGAGTTTGCCATTTGATTTGAATCGAGACCACCTCTTTTAGGTGGTCTTGGTACAATTGGTTTGGTGCACACCTGAGTGTGATTACCATGTTCTCACCAGACAAAACGAACAGCACTGACGGACAAAATGAACTCAAGTTCGATTGAAACAAACTAAAGCCTGCAGGTGTGAAAGCACCCTTAAATTGTTTTTATGTCTGTTGTTTTCTTATCTTTTTACCTTTTAAACTTACTCCCTGCTTGTTTCAGGGTCAACAGTTTCTGAAACTTGACCAGAATTGCTTTCTATATGTGCTGTTTTTATTTTAAAATCTTCTTGCCTGCCTCAGGGACTACAGATGGAAATTAGTATGGCGGATGATAAAATAAAGGCGACGTGAGGGTTTTAAGCAGGTTTATTAAATCATACTGTCATCATAGGAACTCCGCTCCAGCCCAAGTGTGAGCAGACTGGAGCGGGGTCCTCAGGCTCTCTAGCAAAGAGACACAGAGTGTGTGTGTCAGCAGCAGTTGAAGAGTGAGAGAGTGAATTACAGAACATGTGCGGTATTTATACCCAGTTACAGACAATGCATGAAAGGCATTCACAGCAGTAGGTATGGCATTTGCATTTGAGAGACACAGTAAGGACAAGATGCATGAACACAATGCATGAATGGCACATTAACATCACAGTAGTGGAACAATGCATGAATGGCACATTAACCTCACAGTAGTGAAACGGAAAAAGCCAGAAAGAGCGGCTGTCTGTAGACATTAATACACACATTGTCGTCCCTGTCCCAGTCTGTTGTGGGGGTTATCCCAAACCGCCACATGCTCCCCCCCAGAGGGCTCGGCAGGGGGCCGAGACCTCGATAGTTCAGCTTTGGCAGCGAGCAGGGAAAGCTCTGTGCAGGCGAAGGTGGAGGGGGGTGGGGGGTAGTAAATGCCGGCCGGGGACGGTGAAATCATCCGGGCCGCGCAAAAATTGCTTGTTGTTCCGCGATGTCGAGGGGCTGTCCCGTTGAACGTGCGGAGATCACAAGAAGAAAAATTAGTCACTGGCCCCTCCCGCGATTAAGTCCTGCAAGGATTAATAGTGGCTGTGAAGAAAAGCAGGGGCGGCTGTAAGAAAAAAACAAAGGCAAAGGGACTTGGCGTGTTGACTTAAGGTGCGGGCACAACCTTAAAGCCCTCGGGAACCGCAGACTGTCGAATTCCCTATGTGTGCCGTGGCTGAGACCATTAGCGAATCCTTCGATCATGCTGCGTGCGTGCCTCAGGTGAACAAGCAACCCTGAAGGGCCTGTGTGCAGCGGCGAAGGAGGAAGGGGGTCTGTAGAGCCGTATGCGTCCCGTGCGTGGTGTGCCATCCTTGTAACTCCCCGGTGCATGTGCCGGGGCTCCGTGCGTGGGTAGGCCAGCTGGAGAGGAAGAGCCAGGGTCAGGGAGCTTAATCATCCCTGTTCAATATGTTGGAGCGGTGAGAGGAAGTAGACGATCTTTGTCCCTCGAGCTCGTGCAGATGCGTTGGAGCGGTGAGAGGGAGGAGACGATCTTTGTCACTCGCTCGGCCATGGTGCGTTCAGGTCCACGCGCTGCATTCTCCGTTGGCCATGGAGGTCGCCATCGTGGAGAGGGGACGAGGTGCATGCGCTCTCGTGTGGAGGAGCTGTGAGCGCGGCCGGTCCAGCGTGGATGTGCCGATCTAGGCGTGCAGATCCCACCATGAAGTTTGCTGCGGCTTTCCCGGTCGTGGGTGATGTCCAGAGAGTTCCTTGAAGCAGAAGGGAGCTGCTATGTTTGCTTGTCGTCGGAGCATCACCGCTGGGTGCTGCGTTCGCCGGCAGCGTGGCTGTCTAAGGCAGAAGGTTGCGATGCACAAAGCGTGTGCGTCTTCGGGGTCACCAATATGGCGGTCGATAAAATAAAGGCAGCGAAGTGAAGGTTTTAAGCAGGTTTATTAAATCATACCGCCATCATAGGAACTCCGCTCCAGCCCAAGTGTGAGCAGACTGGAGCGGGGTCCTCAGGCTCTCCAGCAAAGAGACAGAGTGTGTGTGTCAGCAGCAGTTGAAGAGTGAGAGAGTGAATTACAGAACATGTGCGGTATTTATACCCAGTTACAGACAATGCATGAAAGGCATTCACAGCAGTAGGTATGGCATTTGCATTTGAGAGACACAGTAAGGACAGGATGCGTGAACACAATGCATGAATGGCACATTAACCTCACAGTAGTGAAACGGAAAAAGCCAGAAAGAGCAGCTGTCTGTAGACATTAATACACACATTGTCGTCCCTGTCCCAGTCTGTTGTGGGGGTTATCCCAAACCGCCACACAGAGCATCTTTACCTTGTGTTTAATGTTTTTTGTTTTTTTTTTCTGTGCTTGGTCACTGACAAATAAACTAATACACTAAAGCTATTTCTGACAGCTGTCTGAGTTGAAAAAAAAAACAAAATAACATGATCTTAACTCTGATTTGACCCTTATTGTGAAACTAACAAATTTTCTGCTCCATTCTAGTGATGTGACTGTTGGTAGGAATCAGGTGCACCCGACATGGTCAGCAGAGGACAGGATAGGTCTCTCTCCACAATACAGCCATTGTGGACTGACAGAGAGACAGAGGTATAGGTTACCTCTTGGTGCTGGGACACCAAAATTACCTTTGATTTAACTACATGAATATTCACATTTCTTTACTATAATTTGCTCATTTAACCCCCGCTGAGGTGTATGCCGGGAGAAGAATCGAGCACACCCTGGATCAGATCGACATGCACCCACCGGTGGAGTGTTGTCGGAAAGGGAAAATGGACATTTATGGTGCTGTTGCACATTCTGATTGGAAAGCAGCCCGTGGACTGCAGGTAAAGCCTAATTTATGCCTCTCCGTGGAGCTTATGCGCCATGTGTTCTCAGGAGTTTATTGTGCAAATAGGCTGTCCAAACTGCTTTTCCAGCACCGCTGTGGAAGGAAATATACATACATTAACATACTGTTAGCATTTTATTGCTGTTCTATGTAATTTTCCCTTTGTTTTGACCTACTGTTATTATGATGGGTTATACTATGATTTATAAATGCCACATTTCCCAGCTTTAGTTTTTATTTTATTTTTTTTACTTCACTTTTCCCTAACATTGGTGTCCAAAACTGGGAACACAGTATAAAATTACTACTCCAACAATAGATAAAGGAATTCATCAGATTCCATGGACCGTTCTGCAGGGTAACTGATTAAGATGGGGATGACTGAAGTGAGTACAAATTAGCACTTAACATCTCAGCAGATGTCTAAAATGTTCATTGGTACAGCAAGTTTCTATGCTAAATGCATTGTGTCACTGGTGTATGTCTGTATATTTGTGGACAAAACTTGCTTGCTATTGTAGTACCATCACGATTAAACAATGCATGCCATATTCAACAGGTATCAATGCTAGTGCAATATAAAAGATATTGTGGCAGTCCAGGGAGAGAGTCCTGCCCGAGGGGAGTGTGTTGTAGCAGCCACAAAGGATAGCAGGTCTGAGGAGGTGGAGTAATAGCCTGTGACCACCTTGACACCTGCACTTGGGGAGGACACGTCGGCTCAGAGTGTTGAGAGGGGTGCTGCAAGCAAAGGAAGGCAAGAGACGGAGCAAGGAGCTCTGCCTGGGCCGTAAGTATCTGGTTCCTAGAAAGCAGCACCCCTCGATGTTCGTGATGTTGATGATATAAGATGTAAACACTGATGGCAAGTGTCTTCCCCTTTATAATAAGTTGCCTGTGGACGTCCGGTATCATGGTGGGAGTCGATGGTGTAGGTGCTGGTGAGTGGAATGTATCTTAACGTCATTTTGTTTCTTAGGTCTTAGATTTAGTATTTAATTGCAGTGGGCAATTGTAGATATTTTATAAAATAAATTCTTTGCTTTGACCAAATTTTAAGTTTTTCCTTTTGATTTTTCCTGTGTCTCTTCAGCTGGTCTTAAGGGACCTGTATGGTTTTTGTTTTTTTTAACTTAGCCTCAGCCCCTATGACACAAGGCAAACTGCACACATTATTAAGACATGACTGTTGCAGAGGGTTCTGGTCTGGTCTGCTGCAGACCTGACCTGTCCCCAGTAGAAAATGTGTGGAAATTTTGGAAACAAAAACTGTGATGGTGAAGACCCCGTACAACTTCAAACTAAGATGTGTTTGAAAGAAAAAAAAGGGGGGGGGGCACAAAATAGCACCTGAAACATTTGGTTGTTTGGTATCCACAGTGCTAAAACATGTTTTAAGTATTGTGAGAAACAATGAAAACATTAAAAAGTAGTAAATGCTTTACCATCCCAACTTTTTTCACCATGTTACAGGACTGAAACAGCATGAATGGATGTATTTTAACAAATGAAATGAAGTTGACAGAAAAAATATTAGTTACTGAGGATGTTAGTATAGAGATTTCCTGGACCTCTTTCAGCTTTGCCCTTGTTGAAGGATCTTTCTGCAGGCTTAATCAGAGGCAAGTAGGAGCGGTTAACAAAGTCTAAGCATGGTGGAATACAGACTGAACCGTCAACACAGGAACAGTGACATGTTTGAAGAAGCTCATCCTCTACCTCATTGTCTCCCTTCTCTGTAACATCTTCATACAGATAATTGTTTCCTTGGGGGTAAATGAAGATGTTGCCTTTACTCAGAGTAATGTAGTCTGGAAAGCTATCAGATCCAGGGCTCCCATGTACCTTCTCCCTGCTGCAGAAGCTTCCTTTTGATGACAGGAACTCTTCCGATAGTTCCTCTTTAGACATTATTTCCACCACCGATGAAGTTGTTTCTGCAGAGCATTGCTTCGTCATCACTGGAGGATCCTGTAGCATGAGTAAAGTCATTCAGTGACAACACCAGCACGTCTGTAGCACTCATTAATTCTTTTGTGTGTGTCTCTCTGTTTTATTGGCTCAATAAAATCCAGCATGTAACCATGTGTTAAATAGTTAAACAGTTTACCCATTTTTTCTTGTCGATCTCAAGGAGAAAACCTTGCAGGACTTTTTCAAGGTCAGGCACTGGTGGCCAGACATATCGCTTGAGCTTTCTAGGGGAATGCACAAAAACATGTAAGAATTTTTTGAAAGTATCTGGACAGTAGTAGATGTAATGATTGCACAGCATCAGGTGTTTCACCTTTTGATTTTATTAATCTTACTTTGAAATTTCATGTGGCTGGTTACAAAAATCTACCTGAAATAAGTGGGCAACAAATAGATGAGAATGGTGGCTGTTATCAGCATGGACACAGGGATAGACACCATGAGCCATAAACCTGAAAAGATAATTTGCACAAATTATTTAATATATGTTAATAATACTCAAAGTCAAAGCAGATGGACAGATTGGTGTTTTTATATAAACCCATATAGAACCCCCTTCCCCTCGCTCTCCCAGAGGACATGACATATCCAGGCTTCCCTCCCTGCTGTCAGGGCCATGCTTGATTGGGCCTGACCCTCTGTCCTGACTTCATTGGTGTGCCTGGTTGCCTTGGTTGTATTCATTGGTATCTTTTAAGTCTCTACGCCTGCTTGTTGGCCTTTGGTTCTTTAATTTTTTTTTTTGTTGTTGGGGGAGGGCCCTGTTTCCTAGACGTTCTTGCAGCTTGGCGGAATATTTTGGCCTGTGCTGCGCTTTATTTATTATTGTAAAGAACACTGGTGAAGGTTTTCTTCTGCATTGTTCTGACCCAACACTACAGAGGTGTCACTGAGAAGGTCAATAACAGTTTTTTGCTTCTCTGTAAGGACCTGGGTCATCTAAATGGGTTGGGAGGCATTCTCCACAACATAAATCACTGTTGCTTCACTCCTAGGTGATTTTTTTTCTCCTGCATTACAGTTTAAACATGCACTCATTTGCAAAAAGGTGTTTATTATTAAGGGAAAAAAAAATCCAAACCTACATGGCCTTGTGTGAAAAAAAGTGATTGCCCCCTAAACCTAATAACTAGTTGGGCCACCCTTAGCAGCAACAACTGCAATCAAGCATTTGCGATAACTGGCAATGAGTCTTTTACAGCGCTGTGGAGGAATTTTGGCCCACTCATCTTTGCAGAATTGTTGTAATTCAGCCACATTGGAGGGTTTTTGAGCGTGAACTGCCTTTTTAAGGTCATGCCACAGCATCTCAATCGGATTCAGGTCAGGACTTTGACTAGGCCACTCCAAAGTCTTCATTTTGTTTTTCTTAAGCCATTCAGAGGTGGACTTGCTGGTGTGTTTTGGATCATTGTCCTGCTGCAGCACCCAAGTGCGCTTCAGCTTGAGGTCACGAACAGATGAACGGACATTCTCCTTCAGTATTTTTTGGTAGACAGCAGAATTCATGGTTCCATTTACCACAGCAAGTCTTCCAGGTCCTGAAGCAGCAAAGCATCACACTACCACCACCATATTTTACTGCTGGTATAATGTTCCTTTTCTGAAAGGATATGTATTTTACACCCGATATAATGGGACACACACCTTCCAAAAAGTTCAGCTTTTGTCTCGTCAGTCCACAGAATATTTTTCCAAAAGTCTTGGGGATCATCAAGATGTTTTCTGGCAAAACTGAGATGAGCCTTTATGTTTTTTTTGCTCAGCAGTGATTTTTGTCTTGGAACTCTGCCATGCAGGCCATTTTTACCCAGTCTCTTTCTTATGACAGAGTCATGAACACTGACCTTAACTGAGGAAAGCGAGGCCTGTAGATCTTTGGATGTTGTTGTGGGGTCTTTTGTGACCTCTTGGATGAGTCGTCACTGCGCTCTTGGGGTAATTTTGGTCAGCCGGCCACTCCTGGGAAGGTTCACCACTATTCCATGTTTTTGCCATTTGTGGATAATGATTCTCACTGTGGTTTGCTTTAGTCCCAAAGCTTTAGAAATGGCTTATAATCTTTTCCAGACTGATAGATCTCAATTACTTTGTTTCTCATTTGTTCCTGAATTTCTTTGGATCGCAGCATGATGTCTAGCTTTTGAGGATCTTTTGGTCTACTTCACTGTGTCAGGCAGGTCCAATTTTAGTGATTTCTTGATTGAGAACAGGTGTGGCAGTGATCAGGCCTGGGTGTGGCTAGAGAAATTGAACTCAGCTTTCCAAAGATGTGATAAACCACAGTTAATTTATGTTTTAACGGGAGTCACTTTTTCGCACAGGGCCATGTAAGTTTGGATTTTTTTTATCCTTAATAATAAACACCATTTAAAAACTGCATTTTGTTTCTACTTGTGTTATTTTTGTCTAATATTACAATTTATTTGACGATCTGAAACATTTAAGTGTGACAAACATACAAAAAAATGAGAAACCAGGAAGGGGTCAAACACTTTTTCACACCACTGTATGCGCAGACAATAAATAAATAATAGCTTTAATTTAGTCTTGGCTCACCTCTGTCAACAGGGGTATCTCCAGTGAGCACATGTGACCATTCACTCCAGTGACCTGAGTAAATGGGCCCCGTAGGTTGAGCTCTGACTTTAACCTGGTACTGGCTCCCTGCTGGAACCTCTACACATACCTCAGTGTCCTGTTCCTTTATTATCTAAGGGTGGAAATGATAATTTGATATAAAAAGACAAACTGATTATTAATTTGTAATCATGAATACACCATAGTGACAATTTACATTCATTCACACAACAAAAGACAAAATGCCCACAGTGGCACTTGAACTCAAAATTATTCAACCCCCCCACTGTTAATTGTGTTTGCTTTCAGAGTTTGCATAAAGTAGATCAAAGAAGAAGCTATAGAATAAATGTGATGTTTCTTCTTTGATTTTCTGAAGATTTGTGAATTCTGAAGGTGAGCATGATTTCTAATGGGCTGAATAATTTCAAGTGCAAGAGTATACAGTGTTATCATTTTCCTTCTAGCTCACTGGTCAGCAGTCAGTATTAAGGACAGGTCAGTTTGTCAAATTTTTGCAAAACAAAATTTGCAAGAAGCTAAAAACTAGTACGTGCGCTCAGGGGTGGAGCACCAAATTCTGGGCCCCAGGTACATCACTGCGTGTGGGCCCTGTTATGTATGAATAATGAGAGTCAGAGTCTCTTCATGTAGGGAACCGTCAACACCAGCCAACCACTTTATTATGAACACAGAACTGTTTATATACAAGGGCCGTGCCCGCCTGACGTCACACCAGGGGCTGGTACGGCAACACACACGCACACGCACACACACACACACACACACACACACACACACACACACACACACACACACACACACACACACACCACACCTTCCCTCCCCCTCCCCCATATCCTAACACACTCATCCAAAAGAATAACAAAAATTGGACCATGTCTCTAAAACATATAAAATAATCCCATAACACACCACATAATGCTCTCATGAACACCAGCACTATGTACATGTATTTACATTAATATGATTTAAGTCACACCTACGTTCATCGGCAGTCAGGGGTAACATCGGCCCGGGGCCCCAAGGCAGCCCCAAATCATACACGCCCCTGGCCGCTGAAGATAAGACCGGCTCGGAGGCCCCAGGCAGCCCCACGACATGTGTGCCCGTGGCCACCATCTGCCCCCGGGATAAAAAAAAAAATCTCTCCTGCCATAACGTCTCTCTTCACCGCCAACTGTGTCACTCCTCAGGACCCGCCGTGCTGCTGTCCAGCACACCATCCCTCCGTGCTTTTCAGTCCGCTCCTGACCACCTTCAACACCACCGTTGTGGCTCTAAACTCTCCGCCCCCCCGTGGCCACACTCAGGGGAAAACCGAAGCCTGCTCCTTGGTGTTGTTTCCCCGACCCAGGCACCTTGCCGTTGCTCCCAGCAACCTCGTTCCAGGAGCTCCACTGCGCTGTCACCATGCCCAGTCGTAGCTGCTCTCTCCCAGGGCTCTCAGCTTTGCTCTGGTCGGCGTCACACTCCAACCCATGCATCTCATCGCTGCTCTCTGCTGTGTCGACTCCATGTACGGCTGCAGCTGCTCTCCCTCAGGGCTCTCAGTGTCACTCTCGTCGGCGTCACTCTCATCAGCGTCACTCTCTGACCCGGTCGTTTTGTCACTGCTCTCGGCACCCTCGTCCCAGGTGCTCCGCTGGGTCATCTCCATGCCCGGCTGTTGCTGCTCTTTCCCGGGGCTCTCAGCCTCCATGGCCCCGCTCTCCCGCAGCCTAGCCTCCAGCTGCGGGGATGACTCCTGCTCTCCCTCTCTGCTGTCGTTGCACACCGTGCCGTCCCACTCATCAGTGCCTCCAGTCCTCCACCTTTTTATGCTTCGCGGCTGGCCCACCGTCTTCAGTGACAAAGGACTCCTCCGGTCCCACCTCGATGCTCAGCTGGTAGCTTCGAGCCCTCTTTTGGCGCACAGTTAGCTTCATGGCTAGCCCATCCATAGACACTGACTGTGCCGTTAGCTTCTCCCAGCTAACTAGCTTAGCCTTGTTTGGCCTCAACACTCCCGCCACCCACAGCATCGTGGTCCTCGTCTGCCCGGCAAAAAAAATCGGCCAACCACTCGACAGCATCCTCATAGCACTCCATTTCTCCCAATGTACCGAGAATTCTTCGGCCCTCCGCGCCGAGATGGTGAGCCAAAAGCGCTCGCCGTCGACTCCCGTCGAGTCTGCTTAGGCACTGTGCCCCGATTTAACCCTCAAACATGGCCCTCCACTTTGGCCACAGGATCACCGGCTCTCCCGTGTACTCTAGAAACGGCACCAGAGGTTGAGGTAGCCCATACGCTGCCATAATTTCATTCCTTGTCACCAAATGTTATGTATGAATAATGAGAGTCGGAGACTCTTCATGTAGGGAACCATTAACACCAACCAATCACTTGATTATGAACAGAGAACTATTTATATACAAGGGCCGTGTCCGCCTGACGTCACACCAGGGCCAGGTATGGCAGCACACACACACACACACACACACACACACACACACACACACACACCACACTCACTACTCCACAGGCCCCTCAAACACAAACCAAATTTTGAATTTTACATTCCAAGGTTAAAGATGGGGCCATTTCCATTAAAAGCCTTGGTTAGTAAGCTCCACTGTTATGGACAATTTGATGCTAGTATATGATTTGTTTATCTGTATGTTTGCTGTCATCAGTATTTCCAAACCTCTTTGTCTATAATGCACTTTTTAGAATGGACCTGTAGTATTTTTCCATTTACACTTATTTACTTATATGAACCTACATGAGTTATGAGTTGAGCACTTATTTATTTATTTTCTATTCCATTGGTCTTATTCTTTTGCATTTTTTTTTTTTGGCTAGTAGAGCATCTTTAACAAACCCAGTTTCCATCTGAGAAGAATATACTATGATGTGCACAAACATTTTGGGGGGCAGCTGGTCAACCAAAAAAAAGCACTCCTAAAAAATGGAAAAAAGGAAATTTACATACAGTAGTGCAAATTTTACTGTAACTAACTAACTAACTAACTAACCTGCACTTATATAGCGCTTTTCAAGTCACAAAGACCACTCAAAGCGCTTTTCACTAATACTAACCCTCTATTCTAAGGGCCTATAGGAAACAGATATCTAGGGACAATTTAGAACAACCAATTAACCTAACATGCATGTCTTTGGATTGTGGGAGGAAACCAGAGCCCCCGGAGTAAACCCACGCAGCACAGGGAGAACATGCAAACTCCACACAGAAAGGTTCCAACCCCTGCCAACCTGGGGATTCGAACCAGGAACCTTCTAGCTGTAAGGCAACAGTGCTAACCACTGCACCACTGTGCTGCCCACTGTAGTTGTTTGGTATATCTATTTTATTTTAATACCTATACACTCATGGACATACTTAATACCCCATACATTTTTACAAACTTACCAACTCACACAGTGACCATATTCTTCATCATTAATTATGAAAAGTCAATGGCAAAAAATGGGCAGCTTCCATTAAAAAAATAAATCTGTTCAAAATACAAAAAAAAATATTTGCAAAAATATGCATTTTTGAATAAAAAAAGCTTGTTTGTCAATAAATAAAATATTAAACCTCCATTCAAATAAATAAATATTTGCAAAAACACTTTAAAAGTCTATTCCCCTTGTCAGCAAAAGAGCCAAAAATCCTCCCGTTAACCTGCCCTCCTCCATCCCCATAAAGACTGTAAGGGTAGTTTATACAGGGAGACTTAATTTATCAGTGAGAGGAGAGGAGCAAATGGACAAGAAAAATAATGAAAATTCAACGACAAAGTGGCAAATTTTATAGAAAAACTTCATAGATAGATAGACAGATAGATAGATGTACTTTATTGATCCCAAACTGGGAAATTACAGTGTAACAGCAGCATGACAGTAGATGACCAAAACGACAGAAACGCACACAGCATAATGGACAAAGGGATTACCCATGGGAAGTAAAACTGCTTAAATAACTTATATACATCGTAGATAAATAGATGGTGGCCTGTATAGGTACATGAATCGTACCTGCTGTACAATGCAGGACTATTAGATGCAATTAGACTGCAAGGTGCAGTATGGCACCATAGTTATGACCAGAATTCAACATCAGAGTGAGTTATTGTACAGTTATTTTATCTGCTCCCTGTGATTTTATTGTTGATAATTTTAACAATAAATTAAGGTCAACCATTGACAGAGTTGCCCCAATAATCTCAAGGACACTTAGAAGTAAACTAAAGCCTCCATGGAGAAACAACCAAATCCAGAAACTGAAAAGAGGGTGCAGGATGGCTGAGAGGAAATGGAGGAAAAACAAATTAACTATCAATTACCAAATACTACAGAATAAATTAAAAATATACAATAATGCAGTCAAAACATCAAGAACAGAGTATTTTGCTAATGCTAATAATAATTTCAACCCATAACAATAACCCTAAAGTCCTTTTTGCAACCATTGTTCACTTAATCAACCCAGATTTTAATAAACACACAAACCTGCCATCCAACTTGCTATGTGAGAGATCTGCAGACCACTTCAGGTGCAAAGTTGATTCTTTTAGATCCAACATTTTATCTGACCAGAAGACTGTTTTTAATGGAATTTTAGACTTGCCTTTAGCTGAGGAAACACTGGACTGTTTTGCCCTGGTTGATGCTAAGATGCTTGGAAGAGTTTTCTCCCAGGCAAACTTGACTTCCTGCCTTTAGATCCGATTCCCACATAATTTTTTAAAACATTTTACGGATTCTTTGAACATGAGATTTTAAATATTGTAAATTGCTCTCTTCGGACTGGTGTTTTCCCCACTGCCTTTAAAACGGCTGTGGTGAAGCCCCTTTTGAAGAAGAGTAATTTAGATCATTATATCCTCAATAACTATTGACCTGTATCCAACTTACCGTTTTTAAGTAAAGTTTTAGAAAATCCAGTTAAATAATTTTCTTATTGACCACAACATTTTTGAAAATTTCAATCTGGTTTTAGGACAAACCGCAGTACCGAGACAGCCCTTTTAAAAATCATCAATGATATCAGGTGTAACATGGACTCCCACAAACTGTCAGTCCTGGTGCTGCTGGATCTCAGTGCTGCCTTTGATACAGTAGATCGCCACATTTTATTAAGCAGACTCAAACACCTGGTGGGCCTCTCAGGTACTGTTCTTGAATGGTTTCATTCCTATGCCACAGATCGTTGTTATTTTGTAACTATGCATACTGTATATGTTCTTTGGCAATCCACGAAATCAAGTGTGGGGTACCCCAAGGTTCAATTTTAGGCCCAGTACTTTTTAATCTTTATATGTTGCCACTTGGGGATGCTATCAGAAGGCATGGCATCAATTTTCATAGCTATGTTGATGATACACAGCTGTATATTGCCACGTCTCCTGATG
This sequence comes from Pholidichthys leucotaenia, assembly GCA_020510985.1. Classification (NCBI taxonomy): domain Eukaryota; kingdom Metazoa; phylum Chordata; class Actinopteri; order Cichliformes; family Pholidichthyidae; genus Pholidichthys; species Pholidichthys leucotaenia. The sequence goes on from CM035839.1 coordinate 304,003,082, forward strand.
ACACAAAACCAATTAATGCCCTTTTGAACTGTATTTTAGATATAAAGTTATGGATGGCAGAGAATTTCCTACAGCTCAACCCAGGCAAAACAGAAGTTTTAATCATCAGTCCTGAAGACAAGAGAGAGAAACTTTTACCCAAATTGGTAGGTCTAAAACCTACTTGTTGTGTCAAGAACCTGGGTGTTCTTCTAGACTGACTTTAATTTTATTTCACACATAAAAAAATGTAACAAAAATCAAATTTTACCATCTTAGGAATATAGCCAGAGTCCGCCCTTTCTCTCTCTTGCCAGTACGGAGGTCTTGATGCATGCTTTTATTACATTTGCATAGACTATTGTAATTGCTCTCTGGTGTTCCCCAAAAAAGATTAAACTAAATGGATCACCTGAGCAAGCAAAAAGTATTATGATCAGAGATGCTACTGACTTAGATAAATACAGATGAACACTGATTAGAAAATTACGAGCCAATGATAATCCATACTCATACACACGATAAGAATAGTTCTTTTGATACACCATGCCAAAGTACTTTAATAAAAATAACCAAAACAAACAAAAACTTATGACCGACTCAAGTAGACATCAATTATCCCCAGTTGGAGCAAGTCATTTGACACAGAATGAGGAAACTCAAACTCTGAAAACATACCATTATGCTGAACATAAACCACAAGAGATGGAGAATGATATTGATCCTGATAACCACTTTTTCAACAATATTCATAACCACTGTGAATATTACACTGAAAAACAATTCAAAAGTCAAATGCAATTAGATGGTAAACTGTCAATAATACACTTCAATAGCAGAAGTCTTAACAAAAACTTTCCACAGATTCAGGACTATTTAAAACAGCTAGACAGAAAATTCACAGCTATTGCAGTCTCTGAAACTTGGCTTAACAAAGAACAGGCTCCCCTGATGGCAATAGAGGGATATCAGATGTTTTATATTAACAGAACTCAAAAAAAGGGTGGTGGTGTTGCACTGTATATTGATGACCTGTACAGGTGTAAGCTTGTAAATGAAATGTCCTCAGCACTACCAGGGATTTTGGAATGTGTTACTGTTGAGATTGACCTAGACAAAACAAAAAATCTAATCATAAGCTGCATAAATAGAACGCCGGGAACTTGCATTGAGACATTCAGAGATAAATTAGTCGAGCTGTACAATAATATTACTAGTAAGAAAATGGTAGCAATTTGTGGAGATTTCAATATTGACTTACTGAATCCTCATCAACAAAATGTAGTTACAGAGTTCATGAACTCTATGTACAGCATGAGTCTATATCCCACAATAACACATCCCAGTAGAATCACAGTTCACTCTGCTACACTTATTGACAACCTGTTTGTCAATGTTTTCGATAAGAAAATAGAAAGTGGATTATTGATAAATGATATAAGTGACCACTTGCCAACCTTTGCACTTATCCATGGCCACACGGGGCCCAACGCAGAAAAAACTTCAAAATCGTTCAGACACAAATCACCAAATGCAATCAGTTCTCTTAAAGAGGACTTGCTGAAGCAAGACTGGACAGAAGTCTATGTATCAGATGTAAATGAAGCCTATGACACATTTATAAACATTGTAACCACTCTTTATGAAAAAAACTGCCCATTAGTAATAAAAAAGCTTAAACACAAATTTGCTAATAAGCCATGGTTAACCAAAGGACTACAAAAGGCGTGTAAAAAGAAAAATTCATTATATAAAGCTTTCCTAAAGAAAAGAACAAAAGAAGCAGAGCAGCGGTATAAAACATACAAAAATAAGTTAACATATATAATAAGATGTAGTAAAAGAGACTATTACAGTAAAGAACTGGAGAAAAACAGAGACAATATTAAAAATACATGGACAATACTCAACAGTATCCTTGGAAATAAAAGCAGAAATACAAGCTACCCAACTAATATTCCAAAAAATAATAAAACGACTCAGAGTGTGAATATCGCTTCACCTGCAGATGAATTTAATAATTTTTTTGTTAACATTGGACCTAAACTGGCCCGAGAAATACCCACTACGGTGCCAACAGGTGATACAATATGCAATAACACTGCTGTAAAAGACTCCATCTTCATAAAGAACACAGACGAAAGAGAGGTCATTGAAATTGTTAAATCGTTCAAAAGTAAAACATCTACTGACTGTGATGGTATCGACATGCTACTAGTCAAAACTGTTATCGAATGCATAGTAAAACCACTGACGTATATCTGCAACCTGTCTCTCCAATCAGGTATATTTCCCAATGCAATGAAAATAGCTAAAGTAATTCCAATATACAAGACGGGCGATAGAGGGGAACTCTCAAACTACAGACCAATTTCACTATTACCACAATTTTCCAAGATACTTGAAAAAATATTCTATGAGAGAATTGACAACTTCATACTGAAGAATGATTTATTATGTGAGCAGCAATATGGGTTCAGACACAAGAGGACAACTGCATATGCCCTAATGGAATTTACAGAAAAAATATCAACAGCCATTGAAAATAAAGAGTATTCAGTTGGAGTATTCCTAGATCTTAAAAAAGCATTTGATACAGTAGATCATAATTTATTATTAAAGAAACTCCAAAATTCTGGTATTAGAGGTGTAGCACTGTCCTGGTTAAGTAGTTACTTAAAGAATAGATATCAGTATGTATGTGTTAGCAACAAAAACTCAGAGTTGCTGAAGGTCACCTGTGGAGTCCCACAGGGTTCAGTTTTGGGACCATTATTATTCAATATGTATATAAACGATATATGTAAAGTCTCAGAAAAAATGGACTTAATATTGTTTGCCGATGACACTAATCTGCTATGCAGTGGAAACAATTTGGAACAACTTCTGGATACACTCGGGAAGGAATTAGGAAAGCTTAAACTGTGGTTTGATTCAAACAAATTAACGCTCAATTTAAGTAAGACAAAATTTATAGTCTTTAACAACCATCACAACAATCCAGTACCCAAACTCAGTGTAAATGGTGTAGAGATTGAAAGGGTATCTGAAACCAAATTCCTTGGAGTAATAATTGATAACAAACTGTGTTGGAAGTCACATATTAATTATATTAAAGGTAAAGTCTCCAAATCAATTGCAATATTACACAGAGTGAAATATTTGCTGAATCAACCCACACTATACACCTTGTATCATTCATTAATACTCCCATACATGACATATTGTAATGAAGTATGGGGAAATACATATAAAACAAACATATATCCAGTCTTTATGCTTCAAAAGAGAGCTATTAGAATAATAAACAAAGCAGCTTACAGGGAACCAACAAACCCACTTTTTCTTAAACAAAAAACTCTCAAGTTGAAAGATCTGGTTGACTTTAAAACCGCAATAATAATGTTCAAAGTGAAGAATTTATCACTGCCTGCAAATATCCAAAAGTTGTTCCAAACAAGGGAGAAACGATATCACTTCAGAGGAACATGTATATTTCAAAAGCCTACAGTGAGAACAACCACCAAGCAACACTGTATTTCAGTGCAAGGAGTCAGATTATGGAACGATTTTGGACCTGAATTAAAATCATGTACAACGCTTGGACAATTTAAACAAAAACTAAAGGAAGAAATACTCCAAACATATTTACAAGACGACATGTAAACTCACATAAGGATTGACATTTCCAGCCTGTGTTGTGTTGTAGCTTAGTTTTTTTTTTTGTTTTGTTTTTTTCTCTCTGTGACATTCTGTCTTAGATTTGTCTCGAATAGTAACTGCTTAACTTAGCTTAGCTTAGTTTTTTTTTTTTTTTTTTTTTCTCTCAGTCACACTTTGTCTTAGCTTTGTTCTAAATTGTAATCACTCTTGTCTTGTTTACTCTTTTTTCTTTGAATTCTTGGATGGAATATGGGTGGGCAATATAAGCTGCGGCTTCAGCCATCACCCATTTCGGATAACTCACGTGGAATTGTTTAGTAGAAGGAGTCTTTGTCTAATTTGACCTTGTTGTTATATTATACAGTTTCTTCAACCTGTACTGTATTATCCGAAATAAATTCATTCATTCATTCATTCAAAAAGAATATCACATCTCCAACTGCTACAAAATTCAGCTACACGAGTGTTGACGAGGGGGTGGGTGCATATTACACCAGTTTTAGAATCACTGCGTTGGCTTCCTGTGCATTTTAGGATCAGTTTTAAGGTTCTCTTAGTAGTTTTTAAATGCCTCAATGGTCTTGGGCTTTCTTATCTATCTGAGCTGCTTTTATCTTATGAGCCCTCCTGGACCCTGAGGTCCTGTGATACTGGCCTTTTAATGGTTCCCAAAGTCAAGACCAAGACCTTTGGTGAAGCTTCCTTTCACTATTATGGTCGTCATCTGTGGAACAGCCTGCCAGAGAGCCTCAGGGCCAAAGAGTCAGTAGATGTTTTTAAGAACAGGCTAAAGACCCACCTTTTTAATTTGGGTTTTAACAAACCTGTGTAACTACTATTGAAGTAGTCATTTATGTTCCATTGTTTTATGTTCTTCTTGGAGCCATTTGTTTTTAGATTTTCTAATCTTTTCTTATTGATGTGTTTTAGTTCAGTTTTTAAGTATGGGTTTTTAGTTCCTCTTGTTTTTGTGTGTTCTTAGTTTCTTTCTGTACCTTTTTAAATTTGGCTTTTAACAAACCGTTTAACTATTATTGAAGTAGTCATTTATGTTCCATTGTTTTGCATTCTTCTTAGCTTCATTTGCCTTTAGATTCTTTGATTTTGATGTGTTCTTAGCTCAGCTTATAAGTATGGGTTTTTAGTTCCCTTTGTTCTATGTGTTCTTAGTTTTAGCTGTGTTTCCTCGGTGGAGCCCCTCATGCCGGATGTTGCCTGGCTCATCTGCAGGGGTGCTGATCTTGTGGGTTGCTCTAGCTTGGGTGGGTGGGGGCTTTATTCCACTGCCTACAGCTGTGGTGCGGGCCCCGGCCTGTCCTTGTTGGGGTGGCCTCTGTGGCGCGTTCTGTGGGTATGGGCTGTGTGGTCTCCTAGCGTGGGGGGCTCTACAGGATGGTTGCTCTTTCACATGGTGCCTCGGTGCCTAGCAATGTCTCTTTTATTTTATATGTGTGTAAGAGAAGTAGGGGGTGGTTGTATGTGCCTGTGTGTGTGTGCGTGTGTTTTGTGGGTATGTTTATGGGAGGGTTGGAGGGGGTGGGGATGTACCGCGTAAATATATGTAACTAAATATGTCTACTGTTTTTATCTATGTAAAGCACTTTGTGCAGCATCTAGTGTTTGAAAAGTGCTATACAAATAAAGTTATTGATTGATGATTGACTGAGTGAAATGGTACATGGCAGGAAAGACTTCCTGTAACTGGCTGTTCTGCAGCAAAGCTGTAGCAGTCTGCTGGAGAAAGTGCTCTGCTGTCTGTCTAGTGTGTGGTGGAGGGGGTGATCAGGATTGTCCATGATGGATCGCAGTTTGTTTAGTGTCCTCCTCTCCACCACAGTCTCAAAGGTCTCCAGCCTGAGACCAATTACAGAGTCAGCCCGCTTGATAATCTTGTCAAGTCTGTTGGTGTCTCCGGCTCTGATACTGCTACCCCAACAGACAGCAGCAAAGAAGATGGTGTGGTGGACACACATACGGGACCTGTTTTGTGACTCACATTTTAGGTCAGAACAAAGGCAGGGCAGCTCCCTTAGTGATTACAGGAAGCTGCAAGAATCATAGCTTTGGTATGCAAGGCTTGAGACTGTGGGGGGTTTAATTAAAGGATTAAAAAGGGGATGCACTGGAGACAGTGGAAGTGATATCATGGAGAGAAAATGCATTGTGACTTTCTTTATAATGCAAGGTGGTTTGTGAGACATGTGACCTGTGAAGTGTAAGAGTCCTGAGATTTAAGGATGAGAGTTTACTGTGTGGATATCTTTTTCTGCTTTGAGATGATGGTGTTGTGAATAAAGCTGACTTGAGAGAGAACTCTGCCTCGTCATTTTCACATCACCACACTGGTGACCCGAGACATATCATGCAAGAGGAGAATTCCCCCGGGCCAGCCTCGTCAGGAGCCCCCAGCCAAGCGAATGCCGCCACAGTCCAGCTACCGGACTTCTGGCAGAACAATCCGCGCTCCTGGTTCAACGTGGTTGAGGCGCAGTTCAACCTCCGGGGGATATCGGTAGACGCCACAAAATTCTACCACGTAGTCGCAAAGCTGGACAACAACACGGCCCAGCATGTGGAGAGCCTGATCGACCAGCCGCCGGACAGCGACAAATACGGCACGCTGAAGGCTGCACTCATCCAGCAATTCACCCCCTCGGCGGAGGAGCGAGCAGAGAGGCTCCTGGTGCTGACGGAGATTGAAAATGACATGCCCGCGAACCTGATGGAGAAGTTGTTGAGGTTGAAAGACTCTGACAACGATCACTTCATTTTCACCCACCTTTTCCTCAGGACTCTACCGTCAGCAGCGAGAGCGACCCTGGCCAGTTCGCCACTGTTGGTCCAACGGGACTACCGCGCGCTGGGCAGAGAGGCGCAGCGGATTGTCAACGCCACCAAGCGGTGCGCAGCCACAGCCGCGGCAGCGGAACTCGGCGCGACGACTGGAGACGACAGGGGGCCAGAGGCAGCGGGGCCAGACTCACCGACGACGGCGGCGGCAGGGGCCAGAGAACGCGGATCGGACATCCTTTGTTTCTATCATCGCCGTTTCGCAGAGAGGGCACACAAATGTGTACCACCCTGCCAGTTCAGGCGTTCAGGAAACGCCAAGACCGGGGGTCGGTAGCAGCCACGGCCCTCGGGGAAGAGAACAAGCTGCTCTACTTGTCGGACGCACGATCCGGGAGGCAGTTCTTCGTCGACACAGGCTCCCAGTTGAGTTTCATCACACCTTCCTATGCGGACAGACTAGCTGGTTCCAGAGGTCCCCGGGTGACGGCAGCGAACGGCTCGGAGATTAAGACCTTTGGTGAGAAGACTCTGCTTCTGTCTCTACACGGCCGTGCATTTGAGTGGACTTTTGTTGTAGCAGCAGTAAATTTCAATATGTTGGGGGCTGATTTTTTGTGCTCACATGGTTTGTTGGTTGATCTCGCTAACAGGCGCCTGGTTAATGCACTTTCTTTTAATTCTATCCCCTGTACAGTGCGAGTGACCCCGCCAACAGCACAAGCCAACATCACAGCTGCAAGCGGTAAGTTCCACACACTGCTCCCAGCACTCACGGTCCCTACATTTTCGGCAACAGTCGCTAAACACGGGGTGGAGCATTTTATTACCACTACCGGACCGCCCGTTTTTGCAAAAGCTCGGCGCTTGGACGCAGTTAAACTGGCCATAGCGCGCGAGGAGTTTGCCAACCTGGAGAGGTTGGCCATTATCCGACGTTCAAACAGTCCTTGGGCTTCCCCGCTACACATGGTCTCGAAAGCTGACGGAGCATGGCGACCTTGCGGGGATTTCCGCCGGTTAAACAACGCTACAACGCACGACCGCTACCCAATCCCTCATATCCAAGATTTTTCCGTTCATTTGGCGGGGGCGCGCGTTTTTTCTAAAATAGACTTGGTCCGCGGTTACCACCAGGTCCCAGTGTGCGCTGAGGACATACCCAAAACAGCGGTAATAACTCCGTTTGGCCTATTCGAGTTTTTACGCATGCCATTCGGACTTAAAGGGGCTGCGCAGACGTTCCAACGCATGATGGATGCGGTGCTTCGCGATCTCCCTTTCGTGTTCGTTTACTTGGACGATATTTTAGTAGCCAGCGCGTCCGAAGACGAACACGAAAAACACCTGGCCACAGTTTTCCGAAGGTTGGGAGATCACGGGTTAATAATCAACCCGGCGAAGTGTCAGTTCGGGGTGGCACAGATCGATTTTTTGGGACACCACGTCTCCCCCGAAGGAGCAGTTCCGCTTCCTGACAAAGTACGCGCGGTAGCAGATTTTCCCCAGCCGCAGACGGTCAGGGCATTGCAGGAGTTTTTGGGAATGGTGAATTTTTATAACCGTTTTCTCCCCCGCGTGGCGCAACTCATGCAGCCGCTGTACGCTGCGCTCAAAAAAAAGAAACCCGCGGATAAGATCGAGTGGCCCCTGGAGCGGGACTAAGCGTTCTCGGAGGTGAAAGCAGCCTTGGCAAAGGCTGCGTTGTTGGCACACCCAGACCCAACGGCCCGCATAGCGCTCACCACTGACGCATCAGAGGTGGCCATAGGGGCGGTCGTGGAACAACATGTAGCCGGGGTTTGGCAGCCCCTCGCATTTTTCAGCAGGACCTTGCGCGATAGCGAGTGTAAATACAGCGCGTTTGACAGGGAGCTGCTGGCTCTCCATTTGGCCATCCGCCACTTTCAGTTCTGGCTAGAAGGACGCTCTTTCACCGCGTTCGTTGACCACAAACCGCTAACATTTGCGATGGCCAAGGTTTCTGAACAGTGGTCAGGCCGGCAGCAGAGACAGCTGGCCACGATATCAGAGTTTACCACTGATATTCAGCATGTGGTGGGCAAACTCAATGTAGTGGCAGATTGCCTCTCGCGCGGCTTGGCGGCCCCAGTCAGCGTAGGGGTAGATTATGCAGCCATGGCCGCGGAGCAGGTTGGTGACGCGGATGTGCGCGCGCTTCAGTCTGGACCAACAGGGTTAAGGCTGGAGAGCAGGGTGCTGCAAGACAGTATTCCCCCCCTAATCTGCGATGTCTCCACGGGACGGCCGCGTCCAGTAGTACCGGCCACGTGGCGCCGCCGTGTTTTTGACTCGGTTCATTCCTTGGCGCACCCTGGAGCGTCGGTCAAAATGGTAGGAAAGAAATTTGTGTGGCCGAGCCTCCGCAAACAGGTTAAGGAGTGGGCAGCAGCCTGCAAGGCGTGTCAACGAGCCAAAGTACACAGGCACACGAGGGCTCCTTTGGAGCCGTTTCACATTCCGGCCAAGAGGTTCGATCACGTTCATGTGGACCTCGTGGGCCCCCTCCCGCTGTCACAAGGGTGCACACACCTTCTGACAATGGTGGACTGCACCACGCGCTGGCCTGAAGTGGTCCCGCTGGCATCAACCACAGCCGAGGAGGTGGCGCACGCGTTTTTAACAGCTTGGGTGGCGCGCTTCGGTGTTCCGTCGGACATTACGTCCGACAGAGGCCCTCAATTTGTGTCCGAGCTTTGGTCGACAATGGCCGGCAGCCTAGGTGTCACAATTCACCGCACAACCTCGTACAATCCGCAGGCTAACGGGTTATGCGAACGTTTTCATAGGTCATTGAAAGCGGCTCTCAGGGTGTCACTGACGGATGCAAATTGGGTTGACAAGTTACCGTGGGTGTTATTGTGGTTGCGTTCTGCACCTAAAGAGGACTTAGAAGCCTCCCCAGCGGAGCTCGTGTTTGCGCAGCCACTCCAGCTGCCTGGGGAGTTTCTCCCAGATAACCCTGCGCCAGACGCCTCCCCATCTCAGCTGTTGCAGAGCAACATAGAATCAAGCAAGCTGCCCGGCCCCGCGCACCACAGTTTTCCGCGCGTTTTTGAGCCCAAAACTTTGAAGAATGCAGAGTTTGTTTTTGTTAGACACGATGCGCATCGAACCCCGCTGCGACCGCCTTATGATGGACCATTCAGAGTGCTAGAAACAGGGGACAAGCAGTTCTTGCTAGATTTGGGGGGTAGGAAAGAGAAAATTGGCATAAACAGACTCAAACCCGCTTTTGTGGTGGCACATGAGCAGGTGCTGTTGGCCAGGGCCCCACGGCGAGGTAGACCACCGCGGGGGGCTTCGCAGAGTAATGTTTCCCCAGAACACCCACAGGTGCTGACAAAAGGTTTCCACCCCCAGACAGCAAACCCCCAGGACAGTGCCGCAGAGACGTTGAATCCCAGCTACAGCAGATACGGCAGGAGGCTGAAGCCTATACGGCATGTGGACTGATGTGTATTGATATTATCACAGCATGCATGTGGTTATTCTCTTGTTGTTCTGTTTATTCTAAAATGCTGGGGGGGCTTTGTGTGATGGACACACATAAGGGACCTGTTTTGTGACTCACATTTTAGGTCAGAACAAAGGCAGGGCAGCTCCCTTAGTGATTACAGGAAGCTGCAAGAATCATAGTTTTGGTATGCAAGGCTTGAGACTGTGGGGGGTTTAATTAAAGGATTAAAAAGGGGATGCATTGGAGACAGTGGAAGTGATATCATGGAGAGAAAATGCATTGTGACTTTCTTTATAATGCAAGGTGGTTTGTGAGACATGTGACCTGTGAAGTGTAAGAGTCCTGAGATTTAAGGACGAGAGTTTACTGTGTGGATATCTTTTTCTGCTTTGAGATGATGGTGTTGTGAATAAAGCTGACTTAAGAGAGAACTCGGCCTCTTCATTTTCACATCACCACAATGGCACTGGTGACAACGACCTGGTAGAAAAGCTCCACCATCTTGTTGCACACGTTGAAGGATCTCAGCTTCCTCAGAAAGTAGTCTGCTCATCCCCTTCTTGTACACATCATCGGTGTTAGATTTCCATTCCAGTCCGTTGCTGATCATGCTACATGGCTCCTTCCTTCCCTCCCTTTGTCCATACTTCCCTGCCTCCATTCCATCATACATTGCAAGATAGGGCCTTGGTAGAGGTATGTGCTCATAGATCAGCTCAAAAATCTAATGGGTTTGTCTGTAACCCAAGAACCTCCTCTGGTGAAAATTTGATCAAAATCCATCCATTAGTTTTTCTGTAACCTGCTAAATCAGTGCTAGAAGACTGAGTAATCTTGCTAAAATATTGTGAGATGATAGAGCCTTGCCGGAGGTATGTGCTCTCGGGTCATCAGTGAAATCTAGTAGGTTCTGCTGCAGCCCAAGGACCATCTCTAGTGAAAATTTCATCCAAATCCATTCATTAGTTTTTGTGTAATCCTGTTAAATCACTGCTAGAAGATTGAGCCTTGGTAGAGGTATGCACTCATGGATCACCTCCATTCCTGTGTAGCCCAAGAACCTCCTGTGGTAAAAATTTCATCCAAATCCATCCAGTAGTTTTGGAGTATTCTTGCTAACACACTGTGAGAAGATAAAAGCCTTGGTGGAGGTATGCGTTCTGGGATCATCACCAAAATGTAATGGGCTCCTCTCTAGCCCAAGAACCACCTCTGGTGAAAATTTCATCCAAATCCATCCAGTAGTTTTGCACTCTCAGATCATCACAAAAATCTAATCATCGGTTCCCCATGTCAGCACACCCCTTTCCTGAAGTTTTCATCAAAATCTGTTCATAAGTTTTGGAGTTATGTTGCTAACAGGCAGACAGCCAAATCAACCAACCCACGCCACTAAAACATTACCGCCTCCCTTGGTGGAGGTAATTAAAAGAATGCAACACAGAAAAATGTTTTCATTCCAGGCTTTTGTAGGCCCTGGGTAAAGAGTGCCCTACCCCCCCGTAAATGTGTGGGGTTTTTTTTGTTTGTTGGTTTTTTCATTGCATGAGCACTAGAGTCTTGGCAAGAGTTTCATCTTCCTCCAGAGCAGCAGGTTGCAGACCACTGAAGTCAGAGCCTCGAACTACTACTTCTTCAGAAGAGCACAACTGCGTTTGATTTAATGCTACTTGTTGTACTTTGGCGCCATCTGGCGGCTAAATCTAGGTTTACACGGCGGCAGCTGGAAACTTGGGAAAAGCTAAATGCTAAGTGGCTTCTTACCTTCCACTTTTCTCCTCCTTTTATCTGGTAGTCTACTTGATACTGCATGTGGCCTGACAGAGATGGAAGAGGAGCATCCCATTTACAACACAGCTTGTCTTCCTTCAGCACTTCTCTCAGATGGACAGGTGGGGATGTTTTGACTGTAAACAAAGGCATTTACAGTTTATCAGAAGCCACAGAAGCCAAAGTCATGGAACATTGTTCAGTGCTTGATCACTAGAGAGGAGCAAATGCAGTCAAGTTACTTTAGGTCACATTCACGTCAAGTCAATTAAAAAAGAAGCTTGGGCCTGACTCGTATTGTGAAAATTTGTTTGAGGCTCAGGAAGTAAAACTAATCTTAACTTTAAGGGAGGTTCTTGCATTGAAAAGAGATGTTTAAAAACTCACTAGAGTTGTTGAGTATGAACTTTTCTGTGTAGAATGTCCGTTTAAATGGAGCTGATGAACTGGTGAGTTTGACTCTAATATTTCTGGAACCATCTCCACTGAACGAACACAGGTTTCCATCGGGCACACACTCGGTCCATTCTGTCCATTCCACAGGGCCGCTGCCCTGCCTTGTAACATGGCTGAGTCAAACCACAGCAGAACAGAGAAAGCATCACACATCTGGTTTGGCAACACAGAGAAAAATAATCTCTGGGTTTTTGTTTCCGATTTGACTGAATATGTCAGGAACACTGAGGAGAACATCATCAAACATGGGACTGCCCACCTAAACTAAATAAAACTATTTTATTTCAGTTTCTACCAAACTTCAAGAAAATGTCGATTGCTTCCATGGAGCAAGCTCTTAGCGATATGAGCCAAGATGATAGCCTGCATTCTAACACTGTTGAAGGATTGTAAAGCAAAGACAGTAGGAAACACAGTAAGGAAAGATACCATCTGTGTTTGTTATTGAGTAATAACACATTTAAATATGCTCTCATCATTCACAAGTGATGAGTATCTTGAGCTGTCTTTGAGCTGTCTTGATGCATTGTCTTTTGGCACCTGAAACTTTTCTTGTAGGAAAGTTTGTATTCATTTCCCACACCATATTTGCTCTCATTCCATTGGCAGGTGACATTATTCAGGTCAGAACTGTAGCATGTTAAAGAAATATCATCTGAAAGAAAAATAAAATTGGAAAATAATGAGAGGTATGATTTAATTAGAAGAATTCAGGTTCTCCATAGCATGTTCTCTCACCATTGACTCACCTGCACTTTGGGGAACCACAGCTCTCACAGGGTGTGACCAGCTGCTCCAGTAGCCGTCAAAAGGGTTTTCTGGTTTGACAGCAACCTGGACCTCAACTTCTTCACCTGGTACCAGTGAGCCGAGTGTCCTATCTCCCATTCCCTGCATGAATCATGTACAGGTACAAATTTACATATGAAGGCAGTATGACAAACAGAAAAACCCACTGAACATTTGGGCAACAAAGTTAAGTGCAATAGATATCAAGAAAATCGAACAAAAGGGGATACTGAAGAAGTAAAAGTTTGAAAATGGGTACTCCTATGCTGAAAAGTTAAACTGGCATGATGTCACATCTGAGAGAAAGAGCCCATTAACCTGTCATTAGATGCAGTTCAGTTAAGTTGCTGCATGCAGGGGTGCTCCCAGGGCCCCTCCAGTGGCCACCCCCAGTCCCTGCCACTGGACAGTCTGACATAATTTTATAACTTGTTTTTCTATGTCATATTTTACATGTAGTAGATGTTTAAGAATAATTGATGTGTGCTGTACATTATTAATGAATATTAACAAAATACAGCCAATCATAAACACAAAGTGTCATAAACCTCCGTGAGCCGTAGCTTGACGCACGAGAGAGAGAATGAAAAAGCTCAAAAGCGAGAGTTGATGGTGCACTTTTATTAACAAACATGAAGAAAATAACAAGTCCAATAATGTCCACAATACAGAGAGATGAATATGCAGAGATAAGGGCCACCAGACATACAGGAGCTACCCGGACGTTCTACAGCCAGGGAGGGGAATGCCTAGTGCTACAAGACTGCAAAGCACATGACGGGGAAAGGCGATCAGCCTAGTGCTGATGCAGCAATAGCACAAAAGGGAACGGCAATTGCGCACTTACGGCTGGAACCATTTGCAGCCGTCCGTGAAGTCTAGTGGATGAGGATAGGAGGCTGAGGCAGCCGCGAACACCCAGGGATAGGTCGTCTGAAGATGTCGGGCTGATTGCATGAAGGGAGTGATAGGTCATTCATGAAGAACTAGCTGTCATGAACAAGGGTGAATGCCCCGACAATCTCTTTCCTCCGAAGCGGCAAACAAATACTCCTGAAGCTAACGAGGAAAGAGTTTGCCGGTGCGAGAACGCGTGGGCAGGACTGATTGGCATCCGGTGTGTGAGAGGGTGTGTGAATAAGAGTGAGTGGAGCGTGTGCGTGTGTGGGTGTGCGTGTGTGTGTGTATGTGTGTGAACACCTGTGACAGTGCAGCTGACGGCACTAGACAGGAGGAGGGGGCTTGTCCAAGCTGTCAGAGGAAAACTAGGGCAAAACATAGCAATGAGTCAGAACTGGATTTGCCCTCCAAACCCAGATTCATGACAGCAAAGTAGGACAGATCACACTGTCAAGGTGCGTTCAGACCAAATGTGATCGGGCGCGCAGTGTGACTACATTTTAAATTGATTTTGATGTGATGACAGAAGTGTGATATGACCAGTGGCGGCTTGTGGGCTTAAGAAAGGGAGTAGGGGTGGGAAAAAAGAAAGATTCAGTGATGGATCGCAATACTTGGCACTGGCAACAAAGTATCGATCTATAAATGCACAGATCGATCTTTTATTAAAAAAAAAATGCACACACGTATACTTTGGGTTATCAGTTAATCAATGCTGTTTTCAGTCCACTAGATAGTGCAAAGGAAGCACTGAGTCTAGTGGAGTCACAGCTTGTCTCAGCAGCCAGCTTTAAAATTTCGGAAGCCGTTAGCTCAAAGTCAGCTCAAATGTCGGGCCTTTTTTGGATTTTATAACAAAGATGGAAGGGAAGACCTTGACATGACACAAAGGCCTCAAGTGTTAACAGCTGGCTCCTACAGTAAACAATCGCTCCTCCACTCACTGGATCGGGAGTCATTGGCGATATGAGCCGAAAGAGCGGAAAGATGGCTAATATCAGCACCAGTGCAGTGATCTATGTGACGTTGGCGTCCGTGATGGATATCGGGTTACAGGATCATAAAGTTGTGGCAAGAAAAAAGACAGATAGTAAATAAAAAACGAGAAGGATTCTCAGAATTGAGCCGGTGCTGCAAAAAGGCAGCCGACTCGTGTGGCGCTGGAAAAAAAGGTTGATTTAGACTGTTTACCCATTTTAAATTTGGTTTATTAATGTGGACTGTGCAGAAATTAAACAATAAAAACTAATCTACTGCATTTATTAAAGAGCAGTTTTTACCTCTTTTGTCTTTTCTCCAAGAGCCTTAGAAGAGTACTGAATCTTTTCTCGATATTTTATCAGGCCTTTTGAGACGTTTATCTGCCATGAAACATTCAGCTGTCCCATGTGCCCATTTGGATTTAAGGACACATTGAATGGAGGGTCCAGGAGAACTAAAAACAAGAATATTGGGTGGTGGGTGTTACAGAAGAGAAAAGAAGGAAGAATAGAATGCAAAAAAGGAAGCACATATTGCACATTTCACAGTCCACCAGTGGAGGCCTTCATCTCTCCTGTTGTTTCAGTTTACGAAAAAGAGATCATGGAGAAGACAAAACTCATCTACTGTAACAGATTCTGACTTTGCATATTACCTACTTTCTTATAGTGAGCATGTTCCACCCTTTCATCTGTTGCCTAGCTTTTCATACAAACATGTTAAAGCCTAATTTAATATAACAGTTGCACTAATTTAATGTAAAAATGTAAGAAAAGACAGAGAGTTTGTTCATTATTTTTTGCAGAAATGCATAAATATCTTACAGTGTTCCTCCACATAGACAGTTCGATTGTAGATGCTGGTTTTGCTCGTCTCTTCCACCACTTCAAGCTTTATGTCAACAAACCAAAACACATCTGAGCTAGGGAAGGGACAGACGTGGAGAATTTTCCCCTCTCCACTCCTCTCGGCTGACATTTCACACCTTATCATTTTGGGCTCACTTAACAGAAGTGTTAAAAAAGACAACACACACGGATCACATATTAATCAAGAATAACTCATACTGTACGTGTAGCATTTATCATACAGGTAAGGATAATTTAAAATGCTGCAAATGTGAACGATGGAAATGTCAAAGCAAGATTCAGGGATATAGTTTGATAGTATGAACAGTCACAGCTGCATGGCTGGACTTTACCTTTCCACTGTGTGGAGCAAATCATAAGTCCTGTTGTCTGCAGTCTCAAAGAAACAGGTAAAATCATCAAGGGTTCGAGTCAAACATTTGGGATTCTCTTCATCTTTTACGAGCAAAATATCTGGTGCAGAAAGAGCAAACATAAAATGTGAATCCTAATGGAATAACTAAGAGCAGAGTGATTATGATTAGGTGCAATCTTGTAGCCACCAGTAATTAACCCCCAGTTGTACACCTTTTTTTTCATTAAAAAGTTATATAGACATACAGCAAAAACTGCAAAAGTTAAATTCTTATTCAAAATCAGCCCAGCATTACTTGTTTTGGTAACTGCTGCCCTCCACTGATGTCCTGTTGCCAACAGAGAACTTTGTGGTTGTCATGGTACCTTTTTTTTTCCCCCTCACAAACATTTATTTGATTTCTCACACTAAAGTCAGCGTTTAATTAGCGTTAAAAATGCAGGAAACAAGAAAAGCTGCAAGCTGGATTTGGTTTGATGTAAGCTGACTGTGGGGTGAAATAAAAATGTTTAGCCCTACCTTCCCTTCTCAGATGATTGACAATATCATCACTGCAACATATTCCAGGCACAAAGGGAACTTGCATCCACAAGCTAATGAGAAGTGTTTTTAACCTGCAAGCCGAATTCATGGTAAATCATGTATTCTAGCACACCATGGTAAATGACTAGCACTGCACATTGTCTATATTGTCCACTATGCATGGCTTTATGTATCTATGGGGGGGTGGGAGGAGCAGGGCTGAGGGGTTGACCCAGTATGGCAAGTTGCAGTTAAAGCAGGAAGAGACCTTCAGTAAAGACTGTTAGGTTGACTAACTGAACATGAATGATAGATTTTCCTTCCTTCACTTTCAGCATGTCATAATTATGGACACTGCTGATAAGTGTTTCATTCTGTATATCACCTGGGTTTTGTTAGTATGTCTAAATATCATCAAAGCCTGAGTCCCAACTGGGTGTACGAATTTAGATATCGTATACGTCAGCTGCGATTTTCTGGGGCCGTAGAGGACATGGATGTCGTAGGGCAGGGGTCTGCAACCTTTGCCGACCGAAGAGCCTTTTTGCCCCTCTCCAACTAAAATAGAGTTAGCTGAGGGCTGCAACAGTAATTTGACTTTTAAAATAAAGATACTGCTTTTTAACAGCGTGGCGGCCTAGTTGATAGAGCATCTGCCCCACCACTGGGAGGTTGGGGGTTCAAGTCCCAGCTGGGTCATACTAAAGACCATATAAAAATGGTACCTCAGCGTAATAGAATGGAGGAAGGAGAAGTTGTTTGTGGCGGTGCCTTGCATGGCAGCGACCCCTCTGATTCTACATGTGATAAACAGTGTAGATAGGAGAAATATAATACTGTTCTACTGTACATGATGGACTGAATGACAATAGAGCTGGCTTCTTCTTATGAAGTTTTATCTATCTATGAATATTATGTGACATTAATGAATTCATACTACAGTGAAAAAAACATCTAGTTTTATATACGTATAGCTTCATTCACGAAATAAAAGTATTGCTATAATTATTATTATTACTACAAATATATTTCAAATTGCCTTGTGCTGAAAAATAAAGGTTATATCTGAATATCTAAGTTTTTTTGTATAGTTTTTAATTATTAGCACATTCATACAGTAAATTGTTTAAATCTGAAAAATGTCATCTATCTCCTATCTTCAACAGTGATCACACAGCTTTAGTTCCCGATATTTTAATAAATTTGACACTACAGTTTTATTTAGAAGAAGCAACTTTTCATCCTTTTTGTGCTTCCCCTAAACGCTCCTTATTCAGATCTATTAATATAAGCTGTGTCCTTCAACTGTTCTCTGGACTCTCAGTTTGAGAACTAGTGGATTGGTTGTCTGATAAACTTTTACATAATCTTATTTATTTTGGAATCAAACAAAAAGAATATGAAACAACTTTCTGATAATATAACTTTAATGAATTACTGCATCAATGTGGCATAGTGGGAAGGTGATCAGCCTGTGGCACTGCTGAGGTGGACCAACACCAGCAGATGACCGCTATTCAGATGAAAGCTGAAGGTCGCTATCAAGCCACCTGGGCTTCCATAAGACCTCGACAGCACCACAGGCTGATTGTCTCCACGCCACGCCACACTGATGCAGTAATTCATGCGAAAAGAGCCCTGACCAAGTATTGAGCGTGTACATGGACATACTTGCAGTCTGCCAACATTTATATTAAAAATCTATTTTTTTAAATTAATTTATGTAGTATTCTATTTTTTTTTTTTTGAGAAACTGAATTTTTTTTTATGAGCTGTAAGCCATAATCATCAAAATAAAAAGAAATGAACATACAGTATAATATATCACTCTGTGTGCAATGAATCTGTATAATATATGTGTTTCATTTTTTGAATTGAATTACTGAAATAAATCATCTTTTCAATGACATTTTAATTTATTGCAATGCATCTGTATTGTGCAGGCTACTAATTTTAAGGTTATTGAGCAGAATTCAAGGATTGTTTCTCATTTTTAAAGATGCACTCCAGCGGCTCTAGAGCCACCTCAAAAACAAATGTGTATTGCCCAAAATAGTATATGGTGGCTTTTTGTCCACAAAAAAATAAAAACTTTCATTGCCTTAGAATTGCTTGGAAAGGGCTTTTTACATCTTCCACCTACTTAAGGATGTGCAGCTCTCTGAATATTCTAATTAGCTCCACCCATACTCCCGCCCACCAGTAGCGGATGCTGCAAGGCCAGCCCTCCACTGCCCTGTGACCTGAGAACACTGAAGACTGCCTCGCTAAACAATGGCTAGTCAAAACATCGGAGTGATTCAGCCATACATGTTTGAACCCAAGAGCGACTCACAGAAAGAAGAGGACATTGTACAAGGCTCCGAGAAGGTGATCCAACTCGGCTATGTAGAGGAAGTAAAAGTTGTAACAAGGTTTTCGTAGGTGAACTTGTGGAAGGATCATTCTCCGTGGAGTGGAAAGTCGCTACCCAGCCCCGCGTGGAGGCTGGAGGGCTCCCCGCCGGTTTCTGGTTGCCCACTCGCCGAGGGTCTCCCCAGCTCACTGTCCGAGTCTTTCCCACATGGGAGTGAAGGAGGCGAGCCGGCGGGTGTGGCGACCCGTTTGCTGCAACCCCTGCCAATGCGAGCAGGCTCTTGGCTGCCCCACTGGGCAGCTTACTGGGGGGAGGTGGGCGGGCTCACTGGACTGTGGAACCACAACCTCAGTGCGGCACATGCGGCTTCGCCTCGACCGTTGAGCACCCCCGGATACACAACTCGCCTCCCTCTTCCGGACAGAGCGGGGGGTTTAATGTCTTCTCCATTCTCCCTGGCAGTGTCACGGCTGGCCCTCACGAGCCAGCAAAAGACGCCACAGTCCAGTTAAGTTGCACAGGTGTTTATTAACAGTTTGGGAAAAGGGACAAGATAACCAGCCACGAGGGCTGGGCAACAAGACTACTAATTAGTACACAGGACGAACGTTGACAGCTGAGACGAGGAACACTTGCTCAGCGTCTGATGAGGAAAGAGGTGAGCCCTACGGCAAAGTACAACAATAAACATAGGTGATGAACACACTTACGACAAGATGAAAAGGATTACGTTGACGATCGTCTGACGAACGTTTGACGAGACTGCCGCGAGATGCAGCCGCTGGAGCCGGCTTTTAAAGCCGGCCACTAACGACCGTAAATGCAGCACAACTGTTCAGGCCCTTGACAGCAGGACACTCCCCCGAGCATTGTCCAATCAGAGCCTGGGGAGCCAGAATAACAACACCGCTGTCAAAGCCTGACAGGAATGGTGTGTGGCCCGAGCGCGGACAATATTAGCGCTCGGGTTATGACAGGACCTCCCCCTCAAGGGCGTACTCCCAGACGCCTGTTAACAAACAGGCAAAGGGGGGACAGAATCAACCTCACAGAAAATCAAATCAGCACGATATCCTACCACACAAATCATAATAAAGACAGGGCAGGGGCAGAAAACAGCCAGGGCATACATTCACAGGGAGAGAAAAAAACCCCCACACTATACAACACAGGAACACATACCACAGGGTAACATAGTCTCAGCCCTCCAACAGGGGAGGGGAAAGAAAAAAAAAAAGAAAAACAGCTTTACAATGTACAAATGTTGTCACAAGGCTGGATACCAGTCCATTTCAGAGAAAAAAAACCCTCAAATCTCTCATGAATTGACAGCAACCACCCCCCCCCCCAAAAAAAACCCCTCCACAGTTATGAACCTACCACTGACGTGGCTGATCAGTGGCCTTCAGAGCACATGAGTAATAGTGGAAACAGACTGCCTGTTACACATAAGCCAAAGACCCATAAAGTATTTCACCTCCGATACAAAAATGTCAGATCTAAATTTGAAGTTATGCACTAATGGCAAGGTTTCTTTTAGAGTCCCCGTCGGTTAGCTTTCACTTCTGAAGGCCAGTTTATTATGCAGATGGCTCTGTTTTGAGCTTCATGCCCAAAGACATCCAGCTGGCCCGCCGCATCCACGGAGAGAGAGCTTAGACTTTCTGCTGCACATCCACCAACCACAATGCTCCGCACTGTGTGTCTATATATATATATATATATATATATATATATACTAGCTGCTCTTGTTTTTTCTTGCCTTCTGATTGTTGCTCTGAGTGTTTCTATCCCTGTGCTGTTGCAATCCTGGAATTTCCCCATTGTGGGACTAATAAAGGCTTATCTTATCTTATCTTAACACGTGGAAGAAATATCAAAAATAGTCCAGGAGAGTTTAGAGATCCCAGTTAGGACTTAACCATTCAAATAAGCAGTTGTCTGAAGTGACAATCATCTTTAGACAGTCAGAGTGCAAAGGTTCTACAAGAAATTTAGCGGCTGAGACTTCAAAGGCTGCACTTCAAATTCTAATTTTAAGACTGATTAGAAAAACATGGCCAAACTTCTGAATACAGAGGCTGAACCAGTTCATCTTCTTGGCATTTGAATCAGACCAACTAGGCCCTATTTTGCAGAATAAAGATCTACTGTAGATATTTCAGCCCATGTTTGCAGCTAAGGGGATGCGATGGTACTTAGCTCCATGGATCAGCAATAACACGTTGCCTTGAAGCTTTCACAGCAATATTGCAACCCTACAGAGTGCTCAGAGGCAAGCAGAACGGCCAGCAAGAAGAATAATCATGGTGGCATTATGTCTAATGAAGAAAAGGAAAGGGCGGTCTGCTCTGAGAATTCTTTGATCAGAAATGCAGTAGTCAGACAACATTTTACCATAACGGCTCCAAATGGGGACCTAAAGTATCAAACCTAAATACCAAACAAACAGTAGCTCAAAAACATGCACGAATTCCCATGACAAGGGTACATATATTCATTAAGCACAAAATAGGAGTAATATCAATGATGTTCAGTATAGCCATAATAGATCTTAATATTGAGGAAAAGTGTTAACAAAATTAAATTTAACTCAGCTTTCTTTCTTCTTAAGCCTGAAGG
Source organism: Pholidichthys leucotaenia (assembly GCA_020510985.1). NCBI lineage: Eukaryota > Metazoa > Chordata > Actinopteri > Cichliformes > Pholidichthyidae > Pholidichthys > Pholidichthys leucotaenia. The sequence continues at coordinate 304,024,615 of CM035839.1, forward strand.
CCAAAAGAAAAAAGATCGGTATATTAAACAGACTGAATGGGGAAAAAAAAAACAACAAAAAAAAACAAGCGGCCAAGACACACATCAGAGTACACCATTAGATCCTGTATGTGGAGTATTTCAGCCTAAAAAAAAGAACACAACACAAGCTCACTGAACTACTGAGGGGCCGAGGGAGAGAGAGAAAAAAAAAACAACAACACCGGGATAACAGGCATAATATACAGTTCAGGGGGCCTCCCAGCACCCAGCATCCAAGCCGCTAACAGGGGTAGCGAGACGTGTTTTGGCGGCCTACCTGAATCTCGGGCCGGGGATGACCGTGCCTCCGGCGGCCGGACCAGGGTGCCAAATATACAGTTCTGTTTATCAGGGGGCCGGTCCAGGATGCCAGACGGGAAAAACAGGCTTCCAGGTGGTCGACCCGCATCAACCTGCCCACAGGACCACTGGAGAGAGCTCGGTGGCGGTCTCCCAACGGAGAGGGGAAGCAAGGGAGAGCCGGGCCAACTATGGTTAATCCCCGCGGTTCCTGGTGCAGGGGAAGAAGGAATGGGACGAGGATAAGGAATCAGTTCGGTGTTCTTCAGCAGCGGGTCTGCAGCTCCATCTCCGGATCCCACACAAACGGAAGCTAATTGGGCCGGAACCAATCCGGTAAAGAATTCCGACTGGGCCGATGCTGCACCCGCGATGGACCCCGATTGGGTCACGGCTGCCACCACGTCGGACCCCAATTGGGTCAGAACCACTTCGGTGACGAACTCTGACTGAGCCGACGCTGCACCCGCGATGGACCCTGATTGGCTCAGGGCCGCACCAATACCGACCTCCAACTCTGAACCCGGAACCTCCGGCACAGCGATTGGCGTCTGCTCTGCACTGGCGACCTTGGGAGAGGGCTCAGAAGAAAAAGAAGAACCGGGATCAGGATCACCGGCAGCGCCAGAACCCGGCGAGACAAGCTCGGATGCAGTGGACGGCTGCACCTGGCTCGCCCCCCCAAGAGACAGGCAAAAATGCTCAATAATAGAAAAGACAAAGACAACACTGAGCACTTGCCTGATCTCAAGTTCAGATGCCGTCCAGGACTTCGACGATCCGGGCTCAGACGGGAGGAGGACGTCTTCTGGCTCCCATTCAGCTGCGTCGGACTCCGCAGCTGGCACGATGGCTTCTGCAGCCTGAGGACCCTCCGGCGCCGTCGTCCATGCTGGCAACCCGTACGCCGTGGTGGCAGGGGGCCCCTGGACCCCTGGGTCGGACTGCTCATCCGTGGAGACCCAGGGACGCTTCGTTGTTGGCGCAGGCTCCATACAGCAGTCCGCTCTCCTCCTCCGTCCTTGACGTGGCTGTGGGGCTGGAATTACATGCTCCAGGGCCACAGGCCCCCTCCTCATCCGATGACATTTGACTGACGTTGAGGGACACTCCGCAGAGGGAGACACAGAGGCAGTGGGTTTAGTTATTTCTTCAGTAGGTAGTGGAGGCTCGGGGGGCTGCGAACCCCGAACCTCACCCCCAGGAGTCAGACAAGACAAATCACTATTAGGAGAGATAGAGTGAACTTGTACTCACCTGTCTACCGGAGGGGTGATGGTGCCTGCTGTAGGAAGCGTTGCTCCTTCTTCTTCCCACCGGGTGGTGGCAGAGGGCTCCCTGGAAGGATGAGGGGGAGCCGCACGTGATGGACTCGGCACGGGGCTTGCCGGAGCAGAACTCCTCATACACCCAGCAGCTGGAGAAGGCGTCGGAGAGGAGGGGGCGACAGCAAAGATGGGCCGGGCACGACGCGCTGACGGGACAGCGGGGGAAGATGGCCCGGGAAGAGAGGCTGCGGGGGTTCCCTCCTGCCGAGATGCTGAAGAGACAGCTGTCTGGTTGATGGGGTCATTCCGGCCACCCAGAGTAGGATCTGTATGTGATTCTGGCTGAGGTTGTCTCTGGCCGCGGCGCCAACATCTTCGACGGGCCTCGGGTGGTGCGAACTCCTGGCCTGGATCGAGGAGAGGATGGGGATCCAAAAGCGGGCAGCGGGGATGCCGTCTCCTCCGCTTCTGGTCGTATTCTTCCTTGTACATCTGGAGTATCTCACAGTGGGCGGCGATGTCAAGCCTCCTCGCGTTGACTTCTGGGTGGTCGGCGTAGCGGGGGGAAAGATGGTTGAGCACATCCTCAGCACAGTCCAGGTATCAGCGAACGTCGGGATGAAAATCGAAGAGGGAGGCGGCGATGAGGATTTCATCAACTTCGTCCAGCGCCTCGGTCAGCTTGTAGCTGGGACTCTGAGTGCGGCTCCTCCGCAACGGCATACTTCCAGTATACCGTACCCAGACAGGAAAGAGCAAAGTTCTCCTGAATGCAACTTCACCGAGAATGGCGTCTCCTTCTGGCGGCAGTCTACTGTCACGGCTGGCCCTCACGAGCCAGCATAAGACGCCACAGTCCAGTTAAGTTGCACAGGTGTTTATTAACAGTTTGGGAAAAGGGACAAGATAACCAGCCACGAGGGCTGGGCAACAAGACTACTAATTAGTACACAGGACGAACGTTGACAGCTGAGACGAGGAACACTCACTCAGCGTCTGATGAGGAAAGAGGTGAGCCCTACGGCAAAGTACAACAATAAACATAGGTGATGAACACACTTACGACGAGATGAAAAGGATTACGTTGACGATCGTCTGACGAACGTTTGACGAGACTGCCGCAAGATGCAGCTGCTGGAGCCGGCTTTTAAAGCCGGCCGCTAACGACCGTAAATGCAGCACAGCTGTTCAGGCCCTTGACAGCAGGACACTCCCCCGAGCGTTGTCCAATCAGAGCCCGGGGAGCCAGAATAACAACACCGCTGTCAAAGCCTGACAGGAATGGTGTGTGGCCCGAGCGCGGACAATATTAGCGCTCGGGTTATGACAGGCAGGAACAGAATGGGGTACCCTGGGGTTTTATGTCCCCCCGAAAACCCCTTCACTGAACAGTCAAACAAATGCAAAACGGACAGGTGGTGGTCTTGGCGCCTTTGTCCCCTAAGAGTAGACATCTCTCTCTGGTTTGGCCTTCTGATTATGTGCCTCCCATTCCTTTGTGTCCCTTGGCCCTAGGCCGGTGGAATGGGGCACCTCCAGGACCCTGCACATGCAGGCGTGGCAGCCAGCTGACCTCACTCCGCGTGCGCTACAGGGTTCTGGAATACGGTAGCCTCAGTGGTAGAAAACTACAGGCGGACATGGTCGGTTTAGCACGTCTCCAGGAAGGCAATGACTGAAACTGTGAGCTTCCGTTCACGTCGGCTCCTGCTTCTTCCCCTGGGGGAGTGAACTCAGGTGTTTAGCCATGCCAAATGCTTAGCCTGATTAGTTAATGTTATAACCAATCAGAATAAGCACGAATACTTATGTAGCTACAAACAGTCTGTCCAAAGTTGCCTTCTTTTTTTGGGAGGGGGGGGGGCTTAATTGAACATTCACAGCAGAAAAGCACAGACATGGGACTTTCAAATAATTTTGCTCTTGATATGTCTTGAAAGTCACAAAATACATGTTACAGACATGTTAACAGCAAAAAAAAACAACTTGATTTTTGACGGAGTATCCCTTTAAGGATAATTAAGGTGTTGATTCTGATTATCACATTTAAGACGTCTTATGGACCTGCAGAGGAGGCTGTTTTTTTTTTCATTGTTTGTGTTCTTGAGGAGAAATTCTCACCCCATAACAACCATACATGAACGGAAATGAATCTGTCCTCACAGAATTAAACTGTGTATTTGTTCATGTCTTACCGAGGGTGATGGAGGCTAAGCAGGAAGCTGCTGGGCTCTTTGAGCTCTCCATATGTACGGAGAGGCTGAGCAGCTCTTCGTGCATATAGTCGCTGTCGGATGTGATGCATACATTCATAAAAGTATGCATTTCAGTTGGAAAAATGTATCCAATAAAAAATAATTTGAAAAATAAAATAATTAAAATTACCTTCATTAATTTCCATGTGTTTTCAAAGATAACTGTAGGGAGCCACAGCATAGGGACTAAAGGGCATGTGGCTCCAGAGCCACGGGTTGCCGACCCCTGTCGTAGTGGCAGGGCCAGAGTAGGGCCAATTTTCAGCCTGGGAGTTTCATGCCAAAAATCACCCCACTTTTCTCTTCTTTCTTTTTTTTTAACCAGGTGAAGGAAATTGGTGCAAAAATTCAATTTCTATCCAACAGTTGCTTCTTCATGCAGGAAAGAGTGGAGGGGCCGCTAGTGAGGTCACGCTTCACTCGCCTGCAGGACATGGATGCACCAACATCCTTCTTCTTCAATTTGGAGAAGTCTACTGCGAAAAAGAAGTTGATGGCTTGCTTGACACTCCCAGATGGTCGGCTGACTACGGACCCATCCGAGATGTGGCGCCATGCAGTGGATTACTACGGGGCCCTGTTTACTGTGGGAACGTGTTGCAAAGAATCTCAAACTCAGCTCTTCGAAGCCCTTCCGGTGCTTGGCCCAGGGGACAGGGCCGCTGTGGACTGTGCCCTGACTTTGGATGAGTTGACTGTGGCTGTAAATCAGATGGCTCTGGGACGCGCGCCTGGACTTGATGGCCTTTCTTCAGAATTTTTTAAGCATTTTTGGAATATTATTGGATCAGACTTCTATGACGTTCTGACTGCCTGTTACAGGAAGGGAACATTACCTGTCTCCTGCCGCCGTGCAGTGCTGTCTCTGTTGCCTAAGCAGGGGGACTTGGCCCTGCTGAAAAACTGGAGGCCCGTGGCTCTTCTTTGCACGGACTACAAGGTGCTTTCTAAAGCCCTGGCAAACAGACTGAACACTGTCTTGGGTTTGATCGTAAATAAGGATCAAACATATTGTATTCCTGACCGAAACATTATGGACAATGTTTTCCTCATACGTGACGTTCTCCAACTCAGTAAATGTCATGACTTACAGTTCGGGATTGTGTCTTTGGACCAGGAAAAGGCTTTTGATAGGGTTGACCATTCCTATTTGTTTTCCACCCTGAGGGGGTTTGGTTTTGGCAATATGTTTTTGAGGTGGGTCAATCTGCTATATACTGGAGCTGAGTGTTTGGTAAAGATGGGGGCAGGCCTGAGTCGGCCAATCCCTGTACACCGGGGAATACGCCAGCGGTGTCCACTCTCGGGTCAGCTGTACAGCTTGGCTATTGAGCCTTTGCTGTGCAGGTTGCGCACTCGGCTGGGTGGTCTGGTTCTGCCGTGGTCATCAAGCTGTTGCCACCCGATCGTCTTGTCTGCTTATGCGGATGACGTCAACGTTTTCATCACCTCCCACGGGGATGTGCAGCGTCTGGTGGACACTTTGTCAGTTTATGAAAGGGCATCTTCTGCACCGGTGAATTGGGCCAAGAGTGAGGGTCTATTGGTGGGCCACTGGTCGCATCAGGGCGTCCCTTGCCTGCCCAGCGGTCTTCAGTGGGGGTCGGCTGGTCTCAAAGTGTTGGGGGGTTTTCTGGGTTCGGAGGCTTTTGAACGAAAGAACTGGGAGGGTGTTAAGGACAAGGTGTGTGCTCGCTTTTCTAAATGGAAATGGTTGCTACCACAGCTGTCATATAGGGGCAGGGTTCTGGTCGCAGATAATCTGGTCGCCTCGGCTCTTTGGCATAGGCTGGTGGCTTTGACACCGCCCAGGAGCCTCATGGAGGACATTCAGAAGATCATCGTGGACTTCTTTTGGTCTGGTCGCCACTGGGTCCGTGCGCCTGTTCTCTACCTGCCTGTGGCCGAGGGGGGACAGGGCCTGGTGGACATACATTCCAAGATCGCCTGCTTCAGGCTTCGAACTGCACAACGCCTCCTTTACGGATGCGGACCCTGCTGGATGGACACTGCTAAACTGCTCCTGAGGAGAGTTGGTCGCTTGGGCTATGATAAGCAGCTCTTCCTCGTGACATCTGGGGAGGTGGGCCTTACTGGACTATCTGCTTTTTACACGTCCGTCTTGCATGCATGGCGAGTCTTCAACGTGGGCCGCATCCGTGACGAGACACCGGGCATGTGGCTGTTTGAAGAACCACTGTTTTTCAATTGACTCATCGACGCTGAGGTGCTGCAGTCTGTCAGTCTGCGGACTTGCTTGCGGGAAGCGCGCTGTACCAAGCTTGGTCATCTAATAAAGATGTCGACCACATCGATGGATACGCTGAGGCGGAGTGCCAACATTACATCTGTCAGACTGCTGCAAAGGGTGGTGGGGGACGTGTGCGCCGCCCTGCCACAACCGCTTCGAGCGTTTGCGACAAACCGCACTCTTTCCAATCAATGGGATTACGACACTGTGTCCACCTTTCCTGCAATTTCCATAACTCCAGCTGTGGGGGAGTGGCAGGGAGGAGAGGATCACCTGCTGACCTTCAGAATTCCTCACCTGGGCAGGTTCCAGTTTGTCGGGACAAGGGCGGTGTATCACATCTGTGTGAAGGTTCTGAATGTGCGCTCTCTGAAGGATGTCACGGAGTCGAGGTGGGCGGGTTTTTTGGGGCCAGGGGTCTCCTCGAAAGGCAGCTGACGGTGCATGTACAAGCTACCTATTGAGAAACGGACAGCAGATCTCCAGTGGAGGATTGTGCATGGGGCAATAGCTACGAATAAATACAGAGCACACCTCGATCCGACTGTGGGGGGGGGGGAATGTTTGTTTTGTTCCCAAGTTGAGACCCTCGAGCATTTGTTTGTCCAATGTTTTCGTTTATCTGGACTTTTTGATATTTTGCGCGAGTGGTTTCAGGCTTTGGGTGACCGTTTCTCTTTTGGTCTGTTCATTTACGGTCCAAAGTATAAAGTGGCAAGGAAGGCTGCCCACACTTTGATGAACTTCCTGTCTGGTACTGCTAAACTTGCCATCTGGCTGACGAGGAAAAATCGGGCTAGCAACGCTGGCAATGTGGATCCTGTGTCTGCTTTCAAGGTCTTGCTGAAAGTCAGACTCCAGGTGGAGTTCTCTTACTATCAAATGGTGGACAATTTAGAGGCATTCATCAATAGATGGACTGCAGGGAACGTTTTGTGTTCTGTGGGTCAGGGGGATAAGTTATGTTTGCACTTTTGAGATGTGACACACTTGGGCCAGTGATATTGGTCTTTTTGAATTTTTGGAATGTACAATAAAGCCTTTTTTAAAAGTCAAAGCCTTCTTCTTCTTCTTCTTCTTCTTCTTCTTCTTCTTCTTCTTCTTCTTCCAGCTGTTCCCTTTGGGGTCGCCACAGCAGATCATCTGCCTCCATCTCACCCTATCCCTTCATCTTCCTCTGTAACACCAACCCTCTCCATGTCCTCCTTCACTGCATCCATGAATCTTCTCTGTGGTTTTCTTGTTTTCCTCCTACCTAGCAGCTCCATCTTCAGCATCCTTTGTCCAGTATGTCCACTATCCCTCCTCTGCACATGTCCAAACCATCTCAGCTTTGTTTCTCTTACTTTTTTCTCCAAACCGCTCAACCTGATCTCTCCCTCTGATATACTCCTAATGAAAATCTTAGCATCTTCAACTCTGCTACCTCCAGCTCCATCTCCTGTCTTTTTGTCAGCGCCACGTCTCCAAACCATACATCATAGCAGGTCTCACTACCGTCTATCCAACAGTTGAATAATAATAATAATAATAATAATAATAATAATAATAAGCCATCTCAATTGTTATTCAGTCCATACAGCCAATTGTGTACAGTAGAACAAAATTATATTTCTCCTATCTACAATGTTAATCACATATAGAATCAGAGGGGTTCCTGCCATGCAAGGCGCCACCACAAACGACTTCTCCTTCCCCCATTCTATTACGCTGAGCACAAAGCTAGAAGGTGGGAAGTACCATTTTTATATGGTCTTTGGTGTGACCCGGCTGGGACTTGAACCCCCAACCTCCCGGTTGTGGGGCGGATGCTCTATAGTTGCTATTGCAGACAAAAATATAAAATTTAAATAAAAGTTCAACTCAGTAAACCTTCTGTCAAATAAATGAGAAACTGAAAGATTAATGACAAACTGGAAAATCAATTCAGTTTGGTAGATTAAAAATTAATTTTATGGAAACAAAACAGCTATTCATTAGACAACTTTAACCTAGTATTAAATTAATAATTTTAGTTTTTTTAAGAGTTATGTTCTTATATTTTCACACCTTGGGTTTGTGAATGTGAAATATGCTGTACACAAAACTGATATTCATTGACTAAATTTTAAGTTACCTGACAGGCCTCTGTTTTCCAATTAGGAGATGGGGTACCTGGGCGGTAGGCAATTTGAAGGGGGATGGAGAATGGGGATACTATCCCCTTGTTAGCAAAAGACCCAAATCACCCCCTTATTAAGCTGCCATCCCTCCACCGCCATTCAACTGAAGAGTGCAATGATAGCATAGTAATGATCTGCATTTACTATGTGCTTAAGTAGCTTTTTCACAAAATTGTACTTTCATGACTCCTGTGGTTTTTGTATGATTTTCTCCAGACTAACACTCACAGTCAGTGCACCCGTCTACCAGGAAATTTTAGAACATGTCATGCTTCTCTCTGCTGACAATTATTAATTACCAGCAAATCATCAAAGGACCCACCAGGATAACCAAACAATCCAGAACACTTATTGACATGGTATTTACTAATAAACCAGAACGAATAACCAGAACCTATAATCTTGTAACTGGTCTCTCAGATCATAACATGGTTCTTGCTGTCAGGAAACTTACTAAAAAGCGACTACAGTATTTTGGGGGAGTCGATATTGACAAATCAAATTTTATTATCCCCAAATCAAAAAATGAGGAGTTTGAACATTACTTAGAGAATCAAAATTGGGAGCAGCTCATGTCAACATGTGAAGTAGATGATTGTTGTAATTTTATAACTGCAACAATCACAAAGTCTATAGAAAAATTTTCAAAGCAAATTAAAAGTAGACAACAGAAGATTAGCCTACCATGGTTAAATAATGAAATAAGGAAAACTTATGAAGAGGCGAGACTATGCACTGAAAACATCACTAACCTCCAAACTACAAAATGATCACCTTGTGTACAAAAGTTTAAGAAATAAAGTGGTACATGAGCTGCGAAAATCAAAAATATCTTATTACAATAAACTGATAGATCATGCAAAGGGTAACAACAGTTCCCTATGGAGGCATTTAAATAACTTAACTAATAAAAAAAACGATCAGAAGGGGGTAAAGGAACTTAGAATCAATGGCAAGACCGTCAGTGACAAGGCTACTTTGGCAAATGAATTTAATTCACACTTTGTGGGCTCTGTCGAAGACTTAACAAAAATTTTTGTGCTGCCAAATGTGCTCAACAACACAAATTCCATACTTCCAACAGACACTTTTCACATCGATGAGGTAAATGAGAAGTTAATTGCTGGTATTGTTAAAACACTGTCAAACTCAAAAACTAATGATATCTACAATATGAGCACCTCCTTTCTCAAAATGCACAGCAAAATATTAATCAAACCACTGACTCATCTCATTAATCTCTCCATTAGGTCTAGTACATTTCCATCTGACTGGAAAAAAGCTGTCGTCATACCAGTTCATAAATCAGGCAGTAAAGACGATATATGCAATTACCGCCCAATCTCTATCTTACCAGTCCTATCTAAGGTTCTTGAAAAAGTTGTAGCTACACAGCTGATAGACTACTTACAAGACAGTCAACTTCTTCATCCACATCAATTTGGTTTTAGACCAGGATACTCAACAGAAACAGCAAATTGTTGCCTTATTGAAAACGTCAAACAGTCCTTGGACAGGGGTAATGTGGTAGGAGCTGTTTTTCTAGATCTCAAAAAGGCTTTCGATACTGTAAACCACAGTTTGCTTTTATCCAAAATGGTATCTTTTAACTTCTCCCCAAATACATTAGAATGGTTTGCATCTTATCTCCAGAATAGAGAACAGTGTGTAAAAGTTCACCAGGATAAATCCTCATTTTTAAACAACCGCATGGGTATCCCACAAGGGTCCATTCTTGGTCCTTTACTTTTCAGCATTTTTATTAATGACCTGCCGTTACACTGCTCAGCTGCAACATGCCAACTTTATGCAGATGATGCAGTTATTTACACAGCTGCCAAGACTCCAGCACAGGCTGCAGATGTACTGTCTACAAGTATGGTTGATGTCCAAGAGTGGCTCCTCCAGAACCATCTATTGCTGAACCTTCAGAAAACAGTCTCAATGTGCTTTTCAATCAAAAAATGTAACCTGCAACATTTTAAAGTTAATATACATGATCATGACATCAGTTTAGCTACAGAATTCAAATACCTTGGCATTGTACTAGATCCTCAACTCAAATTTAATCTTCATATAAAGAAAATTTCAAAAACAGTAAAAAAAAATCTGAACTGCTTTAAATTAATTAGATATTACATACCTTACGAAGCAGCTGCACTGTATATGCATTCTATGTTTTTTTCTCATATATCATACTGTTTGACAGTCTGGGCTCAAGCAGCCCCTTCCACAATAAGACATATAGGTTCATTATATAATCAAACCCTAAAAATCTTGGACAAAAAGCCCATTAGGTGGCATCACTGTAATGTTTTAAAAAAATACAACCTATTGAGTTTTGAGAGCTTCATTGACCTCTGTCTTCTGAAATTAACGTTCAAATGTTTCCATAAATCAGCACCCGAGCCACTTGCTGGTTTCGTCCAAAGACAGGACAGCAGCAGAGCCACCAGGAGTTCTGTTAACAATAACTGTAAAATATTCCACCGCAGAACCACATTTGGACAAACAGCTTTCTCTATAAAGGGCAGTCACATCTGGAACACAATGCCAAATGAAATTAAAATAATAACGGACTTTAAAACATTCACTAAAAATGTTAAAAACTGGCTGAAAAATAAACAAGAATGTACTCATGTATGAATTAATTGTCTGCAAAGTGAGAGTGAATGAAGGGAAGGAATAAATGTGTTTGTTTATAGTGAGTGAGGGAGGAAGGCCTGAAATAGGCAAATGTGAGTTATGTTATATGTGTTAAATGTGAGTCAGGCTGTTATATTTGTGTATTTATAATATTTATAATATTTATGTTAAATGTGAGTCAGGCTGTTATATTTGTGTATTTATAATATTTATAATTGTGTATTTATAATTTTTCTGCATTGATGTATGTGGTTATTGTGTATATTTTTTATCTTGATTCTTTTTTCTAAAGCCCATCCAGGGACAAGAGTTGCAAATTAGCTAATAGCTATACACTCTATGTGCAACACATCAGATTGATTGTCTTTGATTAATTGTCTATGTTTATTGCACTGTCCCTGTCAAATAAACTAATCTACTACTACAAGCTTTATCGAGATGCTGATTTCATTTACCAGCAGGACTTGCCAATGCTGACAAAAGTACCAATACCTGGTTTAATGACCATGGTATCACTGTGCTTGATTGGCCAGCAAACTCTGCTGACCTAAACCCCATAGAGAATCTATGTTTCAGGTTCAGGTTCAGGTTACTTTATTTGTACCCGTAGGTAGATTTGTTTTGCAGTCTGGTGACATCCATATTTACAAGCCACAAATTACATTCAACATAGACACAAACACAGGCACACATGAAGCTGACTATAAACATGATAAAAATACTCAATGCTCCATCAATCAGGGTATAAAAAGACAAAGAGATGAGGGAAAAACCAGAGGTAAGAGAGAAGGGTCATATTAAAAAGTTAAAAACTAGTCAAAGAGATTAAAAACTCAAAGGTCTAAGACCCAATAAAATATTTAGAACCCAAATAACATCCTACAAAAATAAGTAAATATAAAATGGAGTTAATAAATAGGTACCTAAATTATGTGCAATATATTGTTACAACTTGTTCAACTCTTTGACAGCAGCAGGAACAAAGCTGTTTTTGTAGCACTGGGTTTTACTTTTTGGGACAGCAAACCTCCGTCTTGAGGGAAGAAGCTGAAAGTTGCAGTGCAAAGGGTGGGAGTCATCATTTAAAATGGAGGTAGCCATCCTCTGTACTTGTCTGGTGTACAGGGATGTCAGGCTCAGCTGTGACTCACCAAGCAAACGACTGGACTATCTAACTACCTGATCCAAGGATTTCCTCTGTTTCAGTTTTATCTGACCAAACCATGACACTAAAGAAAAGGATAAAACAGATTCAATAAAAGCCTGATAAAACATTGTCATTATGGTTCGGTCAATTTGGAAGCATGCAAGTTTTCTCAAGCAATGCAAATGTTGCTGACCCTTTTTGCACACCTTTTCACAGTTCTCTTCAAAGTTTAAATTACTATCAATAATTGTCCCAAGATATTTGTAGGATTGTACACATTCAGTAGTCTGACCTTTTAGTACGGTGACTTTGTGCCTGGGAGTTTTCCTCCTAAAGTCAATAATCATGTCTTTAGTTTTTGTCATATTCAGCTGCAGGTAGGAATCCTCACACCAGTGAACAAAATCATCAACTACTGGCCCATGGCCACTCTCACCATCCTGGAGGAGACTGACAATAACTGAGTCATCAGCATACTTTATAATGTGTCTGTTGTCATGTCTGCTCCCACACATGTTTGTGTACAGGATGAAGAGTAGTGGTGACAACACACACCCCTGAGGAGAGCCAGTAGAAGAGCACTTTAGGTCAGACAATGTACCATTGACCCTTACTCTCTGTGTCCTGTTGGTTAAGAAATCCAGAATCCAACCCACCAGATTATTGCTCAAATCAAATTGTTGCAGGAGCCTTTCAACTAAGATATGAGGTTGGATTGTATTAAAGGCGGGGGAAAAGTCCACAAATAAAAGCCTGGCGTGTGTCGCATTAAAATCCAGATGTTTAAAAACATGTTAAACAGAGTGACAGTGGCGTCCTCCACTCCTCTGTGAGGCGTATAGGCAAACTGCAGAGGATCCAATGCATGCTCAGTCTGCTTTAGGACCTCACATCTGACCAGTTTTTCAAAAATTTTCATTAAAATTGAAGTCAAAGCAACTGGTCTAAAGTCGTTTACCGTTTTAGGACAGCTGGATTTTGGAACGGGAACAACCACGGCTTCTTTCCAGATCTTAGGCACATGTTGTGTCTGTAAGGACTTATTGAAAATGAAATGAAATACAGGACTCAGTTCATGTGCACAGGACTTTACCAAGCGCCCACATACAGTATATTATCAGGGCCCTGACTTTTGTTCACTTTTACAGCACAGAACTCCCTTTTAACATCCTGCACCTCAATATTAAAGTGCTGATTGTCTTTGAGTTTCTGTTTCAAATCTTGGGTTTCTGTGCTAAAATCAAAGGAGTCAAAACGACCATAAAAACAATTAAGAGCATTAGCCAGCTCTGTGTCTGAATTAAAACCATCTAAAAACACACGATTGCTGCATTCTGTGCTCTGAAGGCCTGCAATAGTTTTCATACTGGCCCAGGCTGAACCAAGTTTCTTTGTTGCCATCTTGCTTTCCAATTCTGATTTATAATTCTGTTTTGCTCTTAAAATTTCGGACTTCAGCTCTTTTGTGGCAACCTGTAGCTCAGAAACAGACCCCTGTTTAAAGGCAAAAGCTTTCCTCTGTAAGCAGGATTTAACTGATTTTGTAACCCATGACTTGTTGTTGGGCTATATTTTGACACATTTACGTGGAACGATCTTATTTTTACAGAAAGCCATGTATGAGCATGTGACGTCCACCAAAAAGTCCAAATTATCCCCGCAGGACAGTGTGAACATCTCCCAGTCTGTACAGTTAAAGCATTCCTGGAGGCAGTGCACTGAATCCTCTGTCCACACATCTATGTCTCTGGTCTCCACCTTGCCTCTTCTGAGAGCAGTTTTATATGTGGGCAGCAAATGTGCACAGTTGTGATCTGAGGATCCTAAAGGAGGAAGGGGAAGTTATTTATAGGCCCTCTCTATGGAGCCATAGCACAGGTCCAATGTCTTTTTTTTGCCTGGTTGGGCAGGAGACATACTGATAAAAGTTTTTAAGTGTCTTCTTTAAAGAAACATGGTTAAAATCCCCAAGAATGAAGTTTGGCACCTCTGGAGAAATTGACTGCAGCCGCTGGACCACATCAAAGATGGTGCTGGAGGCGGAGTCAGCGTCTGCCCTCGGGTGAATGTACACAGTCGTTATGAAAAGTTGGGGGAACTCACAAACTAAATAAAAGGGGCGTAGCGATACAGACAGCAGCTCCACATCGGGTGTACAGATGCGCTCTCTGACCGTGACAGATGTGCAGTACTGCTTATTAATATATAAACATACGCCACCCCCCTGACGTTTCCCCGTTACCTCTTCCTGCCGATCCGAGCGCAGTGGGGCTCCAAAGCCGTCAATCCACAGGTCTGCATCTCGGTCATGCGCAGTAAGCCAAGACTCAGTGAAAGCCATGACACAGCAGTTCTTAAAGTCTTTCTGGTAGCATACATTCCCTTGAATTTCATCCACCTTGTTCCGCAGAGATTGTACATTCCCAAAAATCATAGAAGGAAGGGGAATGTTACCAAACTGACGTCTTCTCAGGCTCAATTTCACGCCTCCACGCTTTCCGCGTTTCCTTCTCCTGTCTCTCCCATCTCTCTTTTCACCGCTGTGTCCATGAACGTCTCTCAAAATAAAGTCCGGCAGTTGCGGCTTAGACTCAATCACAGACGCTGCATCAACCGTGTTTAAATGCAGCAACATGTCCCTGGAATAATGTATTCTGCCCGCCATGATGCCGATCGCGTTTACCTCAGAGACAAAGAGCTGGAGGAAAAGTAGCAGCAGTGCAAAAAAGGGGAGGAAATCCATATTGATGGAACCAGGGAGCTCTTCGCCATACAGTCCACAAACATTCCAGGACAGAAACGACACAGAGAATTTTGTAAAAACACATTAAAGTGCATAAAAACAGACACACAGACGACAGACTTTTTCACCAGCTGCCGGTCGCTGCGTGCGCATGCGCCCTATGGTGTAACTGTAAAGGTGCCTTCACACCAAATGCAAATGTGCAAATTTTTTGCGCAGCATAATTACATTCTAACTCAATGTAAACACACGAACAGACATGGAATCACTGTCTGAGTGAGATATAACTTCTGCAGCTGTGTTCAGCATGCTGTGGAAATCCCCAAAATAACGTCATGTTTACGTTTACATTATCCGACGGGGGAGCTCACCTGAAAAACTTGTCCCTGCCTCAAAAACCTGATGGGTGTTTATGTTGCTAACTTGCTAGCCTTGTTAGCACATCAGTGGCAGGAATCCGTGAGTAAATAACTCCAACGTCCCAATTCAGCTGAAGAGCTCCCGGTCTTTCTGTCTCCAGGTGAGTGTCAGTCTCATTTTCAAACTAGTTTACTATCTAATGTTGATACTTTTACTCCGATGACAGCAGAATCTCAAAGCTAGCGCTATCCCTCTAACATGACTGCGTGATTTCACATGTGCTCACCTCTTTCCATTGACTTTGTATGCATTCACACCGCCCGTTCGTGTTTGGTATGCAGGCACCTTAAGGGTTCCTGTCTGAGCTGCCTGCCTGCCTCTCTCTCTTCCCGCTGATTGTACTCCTCTCCCTGCAGCTGCAAGCACCCCCTGCTGCCAATCAGTGGGGCAGTTCAAATAGGACTCATTCCCATTGCTCTGTCTGGTTGGTCTGATCAACACACCTGTCTGTATTGAAAACCTTTTTAACTTTGCGCTTTATGCTGCCATGATCTGACCCTTGCCTGTCTGTAGACCCTGTGCCTGCCTGTTATTTGGATTTGTCTGCCTGTTCTAACCTAACCTTCCGTGCTCTGACCTCTGCCTGTCTCTGGATACTTGAAACTGCTTAACAGACTGGATTTGGATAAACTCGGACTGTGCACATCATCATATCCCCATGTAAGTCGACTTACCACCGTTCATCATCATTATCACCATCTCCCTTTCCCCAGCACCCAGGCCTGGCCAGCCTTTTCTCCTGCCTGCTCACCTGCACTGAAGGACTCCTTTCCTGACGTCCATCATCACTGGATGTGCTGCCATTCTCCGCTGCTTCCACCAGAATAAACCTGTAAGTATACAAACAATATTAATCTCCCTGTCGCTATTCCATATATTCACCATTGTCTCAACTCTCTCCCCTGCAGGGTTGCCAGATCCTCATCACTATTACACAATTGCAGTATTATTGTCAATAAAGATAATTGTTTCACTTACCTTAAACATTGTCCTCCATGTCTGCTTCTAGGTCTGAGTATTACTCCATGTCAGTATTGTCAAGAGGAAGATGAGAGACACCAGACATAATGCAGACTAGCTTAATGCTGATATTAAAGCAACCTGGACTTCCATAACACATCAGCAGTACCACAGGCTGATCGCCTCCATGCTAGGGATGGGCGATACCAGCAGTTTTCCTTTCGATATGATACCACTAATTTATGGGACTTTTTCGTACGGATGCTTTTTGCCCCAAATCACATGATTGCAGTTTCATTAACAACTTTATTGCAAGGGCAATATGAAGTATGACTAAAACTCATGAATACAAACACTTGAAAGAAATGCTTATAAAATGTTAATAAAATAGAACAATGAGCAAAGTAAATAAAAAATTTTTTTTTTCAATTATAATAAAAATAAGACAAAATGAATGCAAAATTAATTCAGTTTCTTAATTTGGTGAAGATTCCCAACTGGATTAAAGTACTTTTTACTTCTGAAATGTTTGACAACTCATCCAAATTCTATGGTAATACCAAGCAGCATATACGTGTAATTTTTTTCACAATGCAACATTTTTAAAATTGTATTATTTATTTATTTATTTATTTTATTTTTACGCTATTATTTTACAAATTTAAATAGTTGTTATTTTGTTTATTTTTAAAATTTTATGCTGCTTGGTATCACCATGGAATTTGGATGAATGGTGTAACATTTCATAAGTAATACTTCTTCTGCCACTCCCAACACTGCTGAGCTCAGTATCGTGCTCCAAAGTATCAAACAGCTGGTATCAAAGTATTGATACTTGAGTATTGATACGCCCATCCCTACTCCATACCACGTGTTATAACGGGATTTGGTACAACACACGGCATGATGACGCAGCCAGCTGGTGACGTCATCACGCCGGCATATATAATGAGGTTGTCTAATGAGGAGGGAGGACGCTGGCGCTGCTCTGTTCGCCTCTTCCCCATTCGTGATTCATTCGTAATTTCTTTTTTTTTTTAAACTTTACAGTTTCTGTGTTTTTTGTTTGTTCGTTTCCCTACATTGCTGGACCTGGATACTACTATTTTTTGTTCATTTTACTGGTGGTGTGGACGCTTACCTGCAAGACGATCTTGGCTGTCAACTTCACCCACCGGGCTGACTCAAGTGCCACTCCGGTCACAATCTGTTCTGTTGTCCTGTCATGGTTTGGATTGTCTTCAACTGCCTCTCTACTCTCCATCATCTATCCACGACTTGCTGGTGGCCTTGGCCTGCAGGCTAGCGGGCTAGCGGGAAACTGGCTGTTAGCCAGCCAGTTGACGGCTGGCTGACCGCTACCTGTCCGTGCTTTGGCTGTCATCTGTCTGGGACTCCCTGCTAACATCGCTGGGCCATCAGCTAGTTCGCTACCGAGCTTGCTACAGGGTGTCTCGCTACAAGCTGGCGGGTCAACGGCTAACTGGCTGCTGCCTGGTGCTAGCGCTGCTCCACTAGAAATCAGAGAGGCTGGGAAGCGTCCTTCCATGGTCGACACGTTCTGTCACTTCATCCTGCAACTCTGCCGACTCATTGGTTTTAACGCCTTCAACAAACTCGGACCTCCATCACCCACCTCCAGCACCGGCATAGCCCCAGTTATGGCGCTACGCTACACATTCGCGCAACTCCTCCGGCTAAACCACCAAACCTCTCCCTCCTTGGAACTCTTTGCCACACTAAAAAGCTCCAGACTTCTCCTCCGGCCCCGATATATCCACCGAAGTTCACGCCGTAAGTTTAATTACCATTTCACCACAACAAACTGTATCCCCGCTCTCTGGTCAAATCGCTGCATGGACACCGGCTTCCACACTTCCGCGTTGCGTCATCACAACAATGTGACGCGTCATCAGAACAACCCCAACGTGAATCCTTTCAACCTCCGCCCTATCCCAACTTCCGCACCCGCATTTTCAAAACAAAAGCACCTGAAACTTGCCCTCTTCAACACACGATCCCTTAACAATAAAAGCCTCATTCTAAATGAATTCATCACCGATAATAAACTGGATCTCCTCTGTCTCACTGAAACTTGGCAAAAACCCCTGGATTACATTGCACTTAACCAAACCACCCCTGCTGGATATTCATACCTGGACAACCCACGCCCTGAAGGCCGTGGAGGAGGCATTGCTGCTATTCATCTTCATGACCTCAATCCACGACCTCTCTCCATACCCACTGTTTCCTCTTTTGAACACCTGACTTTTAAACTCCCCGGCCCAAAACCTCTCCTCATTGCAATTATTTACCCCCCTCCCAAACCAAATCCATCTTTCTTATCAGATCTTTCAGAACTCATTACAGTACTGTCTGCAACCTCACCATCTGTCCTACTGCTTGGCGATTTCAACCTCCACATTGATTCCCCTGACTGCAAATACGCAAACGATTTTCTGGACTTACTAAAGTGTCTAAACTTCACCCAACACATAACTTTCCCTACCCACAGACGTGGACATGTCCTGGATCTGGTTTGCTCCACTGGTCTCCACATTCACAACATCTCCAGCACTGACCTCACCATCTCGGATCATCTCGCCATCACACTGGACATTGACATCCCGGCCCCTCAACCCAAACAAGACCGAACAATAACCTTCAGGAATTTTAAGTCCATCTGCTCAGTTTCTCTCTCCACGTGCATATCTAACACTCTCTCCAACTTCACCTTCCCTGTAAACCCAACCCCTACGGACTTAGTAAACATCTACAACAACACATTGTCTACCTCCCTCAACAAACTGGCCCCCATGAAAACAAAATCCGTCACTTTCATTCATTCGGCCTCCTGGTACACCTTAGAACTTCACAAACTCAAAAAACAACTGCGACAGCTTGAACGCCTGAGCTGCAAAACTGGTCTGACTGTACACACCCTCGCTCACATAGAAATGATGCACCTATATCAATCCTCACTCAATGAAGCTCGCTCTGCCTACTACTCCAGCATCATTCACTCTGGTCCTCCAACCCCCGCACTCTGTTCTCCACCATCAACAAACTCCTCAAACCCCAGGACATCATTTCATCATCCTTCACCCCTGAAAAATGCAATAGCTTTCTATCATTTTTCCATTCCAAAATTGACAATATTCACAACCAGCTTGCCTCCTCCCCAGCCATCACCCCTGACTCAGAACCCACTTTTTCTCCACCCATAGATAAACAGCTCTCCCTTTTCTCACCCATAACCACTGATGAACTTTCCGAAATACTCTCCAGCATGAAATCATCTACATGCCCCCTGGACCCCATCCCCTCCCCCCTTATCAAAGCCTGTCTCACCCCTCTTGCCCCCCTTATCATCGACACCATCAACTCCTCCCTCACCACTGGCACTGTCCCCCCATCACTTAAGATTGCTGCCATCACCCCCCTCCTTAAGAAACCTGGCCTGGACTCTGACGACCCCAACAATTTCAGACCTTTCTCCAACCTCCCATTTCTGGCTAAAATATTGGAAAAAGCTGTCGCCACTCAACTCAAGAAACACCTCCTTGCCAACAAACTCTATGAAACATTTCAATCTGGATTCCGTTCTCACCACAGCACTGAAACCACCCTCCTCAGGGTCACCAATGACCTCCTGCTCGCCTCTGACTCTGGCTCCCTCACCATTCTTCTCCTCCTCGATCTCAGCGCTGCTTTTGATACCATCAATCATTCCATCCTGCTCCGTCGTCTGCTTTCTATTGGCATCACTGACTCCGCCCTCTCTTGGTTCACCTCCTACCTGTCTGAGAGATTCCAGTACATCGCCATCAACAATCATAAATCACGCACCACTCCCGTCTCACACGGTGTCCCTCAAGGCTCTGTGCTCGGTCCAACCCTTTTCACTCTCTATATGCTTCCGCTTGGTCACATCATCCATCAACATGGTCTTCACTTTCACTGCTACGCCGACGACACCCAGCTGTACATCTCCTCTAAATCCATCACCCCCACCATTCTCTCCACCATCACCAACTGCCTTACAGACATAAAAACCTGGATGACTAACAACTTTCTCAAGCTAAACAGCAATAAAACAGAAATCATCATTTTTGGACCAAAATCTCTTTTACCCTCTTCCCAGAACTTTTCATTCCAAATCGATGGTCACTCAGTCACCCCCTCCCCCCTGGCCAGAAACCTCGGCATTATCATGGACCCCACCCTCTCCTTCAAATCTCACATCAACCATATCACCAAAACATCATTTTTTCATCTTCGTAATATTGCACGCCTCCGTCCCACCCTCTCACCCTCTGCTGCTGAAATACTTATCCATGCCTTCATCACCTCCAGACTTGATTACTGTAACAGCATTCTGTATGGACTTCCTTCCACCATCCTCCAAAAACTACAGTATGTCCAAAACTCAGCCGCCCGCCTACTTACTCAATCCCGCTCCAGAGACCACATCACTCCTCTCCTCCGTCAGCTCCACTGGCTCCCCATTCAACAGCACATCAACTTCAAGATTCTCCTCATCACCTATAAAGCTCTTCATAACCTCGCCCCCTCATACCTAACGGACCTTCTGTCTCGTCATTCTCCCACTCGTCTCCTCCGCTCTGCTGACGCTCACCTTCTTACCCCCATCACCAAGACAAAATTCCGCACCCTGGGTGATAGATCATTCGCCATCGCTGCACCAACCCTCTGGAATTCCTTACCCCTTCACATCCGGTCTGCCAACACACTTGCTTCTTTTAAAAGCCAACTCAAAACCCATCTTTTTAAATCTACCTATAAAAACTGACTGCCTCTTCTACCTATGTGTACCTATGCGTATGTGTTTACCCGTTCTCTGTATTTTTTTTTTTTTTTGTTACTTATTTGTACCCGTAGGTAGACTTGGTTTGCAGTCTGGTGACAAGCCACCGGCTGCTGGTCGCTGTGTGCGCGAGCGCCCTAAACCTACATGTTTTTTTTTTTGGTGTGCGGGAGGAAACCGCAGAAATCCCGGAGTAAACCCGCGCAACACGGGGAGAACATGCAAACTCCACACAGCTCACTGTTGGTCGGGGGCTGGGATCGAACCCACGATCTCATGATCCTCGCGATCCCCCGGCCGAGGGTAAAACTGTGCTGCCACAGTGCTAAACCACTGCGCCACCGTGTATGTTTGTCCCTATGCTGCTTTGTAAAGCGTCTTTGAGTATTTAGAAAAGCGCTATATAAGACTGATGTATTATTATTATTATTATTATGTATATGGGAGAGTCCACCATTACAGGGCTTTCTTGTCCAGGCGACGCAGTACAGTCTGGTCTATGTGATGCTGTGTACATAGTTTGGTAATAAAGCCAGTTCTGTCACGAATTGCCCCTTTGGGGCAGAGAGGAAAGCCCCAGGCACTGAACTGCAGTTTGTGGTATTTATTAATGGCAATCAAAGTCCAACAGTTGCACAAAAATAAACTTACAACAAGTTGTAGAAGGGATGAGCACAGGAATACGTCGGAACAGGGGAAGAGTTCCGACGGGGATGAACTGGTTGCAATAATGAGGCTCCAACAAGGAGTGGTTGAAGAGGCAGACAATAAATAAGGCACACAATCAAGAAAGGCAAATGTCATCAGGTGTGGATCACATGAGCGGGCAGGAGGTGACAGTGATTACACAATTGACATCAACTGTGAGTGATAAGATTGGAGGAGACGGGACTGACAGCTTGATAGGAGCACCACCCACTACAGAGCAAAACCCGGAAGTGCCACTGATAGCCGCAGCCCTGGTGAGAGCAAGAGAACACAAAAGTACAAATAAAAAGCGAGAACTAAAATATGACAAATAAAGACTGAGGGATAAACACAAGCAACAGCCAAATAAATAAATAACAAGACTGCAATGAACATAAATGGGAGAATGAATAGAACTAAGAATCAATACAAGAAATATGAAAACCAACCAAGGATAAAATGACAGGAAACTAAGAACTCAAAAATATAACAAATATACAAATATGGTAAAAGACCATGAGACTGAGCACGGCGAAATCCCCTGTGCGTAGACCATGACAAATTCCAGTGCAGCACCCTCGTCCACCTCTTAACTGCCAGATTTGTGGACATAACATTTGGCAATGGAGGATTAACCATGGAGCTGTGTGTAACACCGCTGCAGCCTTTCCTTGAGCTCCCAGGGGAACCGCCAGTTCCATGGTCAGGTTGGCTGGAGGAGTCTGAGGTTCATGTTACAGCGTTGGACTTGGGAAAGTTGGATAAGGTGAGGATGCGAGTGCTGCTTGTCCATAACCTGGGTATTGAGGGCCAGATTCTCCGCACATTGGGTGCGACGGACTCGTATGAGGAGGTTGTGGAGCTAATAGCTAACCATTTTGCTGCACTGGACAGCAAAACAGTACAACGGATTCGTTTTTGCCAGAGACAACAGAGAGTCGGTGAGACAGTTCAGCAGTTTGTCGCAGACCTGAGACAGCTAGCTAGTGTGTGCCGTTTTGGGCCACTGGAAGATGAAATGGTGCGGGACCAGTTGGCTGAACACACATGTAATGCTGTGTTACAAGCTAGGTTGCTAATGACACCAAACGACCTGACACTAGCTAGAGCGGTTGAGCTAGCTCTTCAGCTAGAAGCAGCAGACAAGTTAGCCAAGAAGCTAAATGGGCGCCAGACACAGAGGCTACCCGGATAGTCGATGCTAGCTAACGCAGTGGACATGGAAGATGAAGAGTACACAGCAGCAGAGTACGAGATGTATGCAGTGAGCCAAAGGTCCGCTCCGGGAGGCCCCGTCTGCGGGGGTTGTGGGTCCCCGACACACCGGGATGGAGCACGAGTTTGCCTGGCAAGAGGAAAATGGGGTAACAGGTCTGGCGCCTCCACGGGTGTGTCTGTCACGGGGCCGCTGCAGGGCACCCCCGGTAGAACCACCCTTGGCATGGGAGACTGTAAAGGGAAAAGGACTGTTTAGTTAGGAGCACGGCTGGAAAGGGCAAATGGCAGCATACTCCACTTAGCCATGCCCGGTTTGGTGGCAATCTACCCACGGACCCTAATTTCAGGTTTTGTTTGATGTTTTAAATAAAAATGTGTTGATAATGGGGTTTTAATATACTAAATTGGGGAGGGTCTAAATTTTGTGTATTTTCTATTTTGCAAAGGGGGAGGGAGAATGTTATAACTGGATTTGGTACAATATGGGGAGTGATGACACAGCCGGCTGGTGATGTCATCATGCCGGCATACATATGGGAGAGTTCGCCATTACAGGGCTCTCTTGCGCAGGCGACTCTGTACAGTGTGGTGTATGTAACGTTGTGTACATAGTTTGGTAATAAAGCCAGTTCCAGTGCATCACCCTCGTCCATTTCTTACTGCCAGGTTTGTGGACATAACACCACGCAGCTTTGATGCAGTAATCCATGCAAAAGGAGCCCAGACCAAGTACTTAGTGTGTGTACATGGACATACTTTTCAGTTGACCAACATCTGTATTCAAAATCATTTTAAAAACTGATCTTGTGTAATCTATTTTTTGAGAAACTGAATTTTGAGTTTTCATGAGCTGTAAGTCATAATCGTGAAAATTAACAGAGATAAACACTTGAAAAATATCACTCAGTGTGTAACGAAACTATATATTGGTTTCACTTTTTGAATTGAATTACTGAAATAAAAATTAACTTTCAATGATATTTTAATTTATTGAGATGCACCTGTAAAAGTACATCTACAAGCAACATCTTCTTTCTTGTTTAGGCCAGTTGTCATTTTCTGTAAATAAATGTTCTAAATGATGATATTTTGACTTGGAATTTGGGTGAGTTGTTCATTTTACTTAAACCCATGTATAAATATGTCTCCCAGATTAAGTGATAATTTTGTACTGGTCTCTTTGGTCTCTTATTGTTTTTCCAGAGCTGTATATTACAAGCACATTTTCCAAGGCCATCCTTGTCATGTTCACTGCGTAACTTCGCAGCGAACATAGGAATTAGCAGCGAGCCCAAAACACAGAGTAAGTAACGTGTTTATTTACAATGGGTGTATGTATAGAAAGTCCAAATACAGTCACGGCAAAAGGGAAAGACACCCGGCTACAAACTCAGTTGGTGTAAGGGAATGCCTAACACACCCCAATTAGGCAGGAGCGGAGAAAAAGGCACAAGGAAAGACTTACAACAGTGTTGGAGCGGAAAGACCCTGAGGGAACAACACGATTCAGTCCAGGGGTAAACCAACAAAAGCGAGTCTGGATGTCCAAAGTTGACATTGCTAAGTTGCCACCCCGGCTGGTCGTACTGCCCTGCTATTAATACAAAGCCCTAATGACAGCAAGTAGGACCAGCCGTGTCGCAAACAGGTGCGTGACTGATTGAACTATGTGTGTGTGCGTGAGTGTGAATGTGAGTATGTGTGTATGTGTGCATGCGTGCATGAGTGTGTTAGTGAGTATGTGGTGAGCCATACAGCTGGTGAATGCTTGGTGAGAGGAGGAGGCGTGGCTGTGGGACTGGCGGAGAGCAAGGCTCAATCCACCAGCTGGAATTAATAAGCAATAATTAAACCCAACAGCCACAAGTCATGTTCGGGGTGATGACCCTGAACATGACAGTGCCCCCCCCACAAGGGGTGGATACTAGACACCCACCGTACCATCAGAAAAAACAACCTACCCCCCTCCCCCACTCAAAAGGTCCATATAACAACCCAGGGTGGGAGGTGGGGGGAAACAGTTGGGGGGATAAATCAAAGATGGAGAAACGCCACAAAACAACACAATGACAACACACTCCCCAATCCCAAAACTAAACTAACCCACTCCACCCCCAAGAGTCCCACGGTTCGGGGGGCCAGCCAGAGTCCAAGGCCCAGCGGGTGGCTGCAAGTTCAGGGGACAGACCCAAGTTCCAGGGCCAGCAGGCGGCCTGCTGAACGGCCTCTGGTGGCTTGCCAGAGAAAAAAGGCCTAATCCTAATAAGGGACCTAATCCATCGGGTGGCCTGCCCACACAATTGGGCCACCAGGACCGGAGGGGCAGATGAGGCGGTGGCCTACCCACCGGAAGACTGAGAGGTGGTTGGCCAGACGGGGGAAGAGGAACCCCAGCGGTCGCTGGTGGCAAAAGGTAAAGGACCCTGACGGTGCCTGGCAGAGGGAGGAGGAACACACACAGATCCTCCAAAAGGAAAAGGAAGGCCCTGGCATCTCCAAACTGTCCTGTGTCTCCCCCGGTGGTCCCGGCATGGGACTGGAACTTGGCCGCACCCTCGATGGTCCCAGCATGGGACTGGAGCACGGCTGCACCCTCGATGGTCCCGGCATGGGACAGGAGCGCGGCTGCACCCTCGATGGAACCCGGCTGGGCCACTGCTGACCTCAACGCCATCTTGGCCATGGGCCAGCCGCCCCGTATGAGCACCCAAGTGAGGAGGCGATCAATCACAGGCACCCTGGACTGGGGCTCGGTGCCCCTGACGACCACCTCGACCGGAACCTCGGTGACCTCCGGTTGCGGACCTGGATCCACGGACTCATCCGACGATGGAGGACTCTCTCCAGCAACTCTCGAAAAGGACTCAGAAAGAGAGGGGGAAGGGTCAGAGTCACCGGCAGCGGCAGAGTCCAGTGAAGCGATTGAACTATGTGTGTGTGCGTGAGTGTGAATGTGAGTATGTGTGTATATGTGCGTGTATGCATGAGTGTGTCTTCTTCCGGCTTTCAGAGAGAGCAGACGCTTTTCTCTCCTCTCCTCCTGCTCCCTCCTTCTCCCTCCCTAACTGACTAAATCCCAGCTTGCTACTGTCTGTGTCTGCATCGCTCTTCTACTGGCTGATTCTTGATCCAAACGGAAAATTATGGATTTGGTAAGCTGGGCCTTGAACACAATTGACACTCTTTTCAACTAGGAAATCGGGCCCGGGGGAGCCCACTTGTCCTGCAGGTACTGCTGCTGCGGGTTATGTGAGAGACACATACAATTGGAAACTTATGTGTCTGTGCGACCTTTCGATTGAAGATGCGGAAGACATCTACCTATTCGGCTTCACGATCTCAGGACTTCTACTGATCGGCTTTGGGATAGTCCTGGTGTATCGAAAACTGGAGAAGATGGACAGAGCTTATCAAAATGCTGACCCAACAAAGCTCTTTCACCAATTTGACCAGCTGGGGAGGACTCTGATAGCGGCTAATGGCAAACTGAATAGGAAGATTGGCAACATCTCGATGTCGCTGGGAGCTCTCCAGGAAATGATTTTAAAGCCTGGCAATGATGGAAATTATGGAGCACTGAACGCATAAGAGATGAAAAGTTTTTCTCTGAGTGACTGTGCTTATTCGACCTTGTTTTCGGCGCCCTCAGCTCTCACTCCTCCTGGATGAAGATAAGCAGTAGAAATGTTTTGGCTGATTTCTCTCCTTCATAAACAATCTGGCGTACAGTAATCTGAACTCTCAAGGACAGCGCCATGTGACTGGCTCAGAAATTTCCATCTGCCATGCACTGAGAGTTGATCTCACAAGGACATGCTTTCTAAGTTTCAGACACTCAGACATAACATCTGCTGAGAGAGGATTTTTGCTGTCCACCAGTAACTGATAACTGACACTCACTCTGCATTCAACATACACGACTGATTCACTTACACTGATGTACACATACACTCACTGCCTCTCTCTGCTCTCAACTCTTTGTAATGTGTGATCTATTGTCTGCTAATTGTGCATAGAGGTTTTTTTTTTCTGTGTAATCATAATTTGGCTCATTTGAGCTTATATGAGCTTATACGAGCGTTATTCTGATAACTATGTTTTTTTCTCTCTGCCTATTGTGTTTTCCCTGACCCTGACCCTTGCCCTCTTTACCCTCCTGTTCGACTGGCGCCTTCGGGCTGCCGCGGCTATGGGATGCGCTTATAGAACGCGCCCAATGTCAAGTCAAATTTCAATTCTCCTGTATGTATTGCACGTATGGTAGTATTGACAGTAAACCTTTTCATTCATTCATTCATTCATGAGTGTGTGTACGTATATGAGTGTGTGAGTGAGTATGTGGTGAACCATACAGGTGGTGAATGCCTGGTGAGAGGAGGAGGCGTGGCTGTGGAACTGGCGGAGAGCAAGGCTCAATCCACCAGCTGGAATTAATAAGCAATAATTAAACCCAACAGCCACAAGTCATGTTCGGGGTGACAACCTCGAACATGACAGTCCTGGCCAAAACAGGACAGAATGAGGTGAGATATATTATCAGCTGTGATTTAATGAACTAGTAGGAAATGCGGCTGTCTAGTAGGGTAGCTACGTGGGGGGGGGGGGGGGGGGCTGAAAAGTTCATAATGGTCAAATTTGACCAAATGTGGTTTATTTTTCAACCGCAGGGATCCAAGCGCTGCAACACCAATGGAAGAAGTGTGTGGACCAAAGGGGAGACTATGTTGAAAAATAAACCACATTTGGTCAAATTTGACCACTATGAACTTTTCAGCCCCCCCCCCTTTAGTTTTAACAGAGAACAGCCATAATAACTCTGGTCAAGCCGCTAAACTGACTCCAGAGTGGAATAGAATAGAACAGAATAGGCTTTATTGTCATTGTACAGTTGTAGAGTACAACATCGAAATTGTGGGTGCTCCACCAGGCTACTGTGCAAAAAAATGAGAGAAGGATTTGATAACACACAGTTACAGAATACACAATTAAACATATATCTGAAATAAAAATCGCCCACAACTACAGTATATACTGTGCACAGGTATGGTAGTGGCTTTACGAATGGAACTATGTACATAAGAGTCCACAACACACGACTGAATAAAATGGCCCAAGGATTATGGAAAATGTACACAGGAATGGTAGTGATTTCACCGATGGGTCAATGTACATGAAAGTGTGGCGTGCAAAGACAGGTGTGTTATTGTGATAATTTAAAAGTTCCTCAGTATTGTGCATGTGAGCGTTCGGAGGGAGAGTGGTGGGGCCTCTGACTGCAGTCCGGATGACCCAGGGGAAGAAACTATTTGTCAGTCTGGAGTTATGGGACCTGGTTGATCTGAAGCGTCATCCAGAGGGAGTCGGTCAAACAGGTGGTGGGCAGGATGTGAGGGGTCTCCTGTGATGGCCTTGATCTTTCTGAGACAGG
Organism: Pholidichthys leucotaenia; assembly: GCA_020510985.1. NCBI lineage: Eukaryota > Metazoa > Chordata > Actinopteri > Cichliformes > Pholidichthyidae > Pholidichthys > Pholidichthys leucotaenia. The sequence continues at coordinate 304,052,949 of CM035839.1, forward strand.
AGGATCTGGAGATGTCCTCCTGGGAGGGCAGAGGGCCACTGATGATTTTTTGGGCGGTGTTGATGACCCTCGGCACAGCCTTCCTGTTTTCGGCTGTGGAGCTGGCATACCACACACCCAGACAGCAGGTGAGCACACTCTTCACTGTGCAGTGGTAGAAGGCCAGCAGCAGCTTCTGGTCCAGGTTGTTTTTCCTCAGGACACGGAGGAAATGCAGCCGCTGCTGGGCTTTCTTCACCAGGGCCTTGGTGTTGACAGTCCAGGAGAGGTCAGAGGAGATATGGGTACCCATGAACCTGAAGGTGGAGATGGTTTCCACCTGGTTGCCATTTATGAGGGGAAGGGGGGTTCTTTCCCTGTTCTTTCTGAAGTCCAGTATGAGGTCTTTGGGTTTTTTGGACATTCAGTTTCAGGTTGTTTGCTTGGCACCATAGCAACAGATTCTCTACCGCTGCCCTGTATGCCTTCTCATCGTCGTCAGTGATGAACCCAACCAAGGTGGTATTGTCCGTGTATTTCACAATGACGGTGGTTGGGTGGGTTAGAATACAGTCAAAGGTGTACAGTAGGGGGCTTAGCATGCAGTCCTGGGGGGAGCCAGTGCACAGAGACAGCGTGGAGGAGTGGTGGGGGCCAAGTCTGACTGTTTGTGGGCAGTTGGTGAGAAAGTTTTTTATCCAGGAGCAGGTGGGGGGATCTGGACGAGGTGCAGTTTATTGATCAGGATGTCTGGGATGATGGTGTTGAAAGCTGAGTTGTAGTCCACAAAACACATCCTCATGTAGCTCCTTGGGTTCTCCAGGTGGCTCAGCACTCTGTGGAGTGTGGTGGTGATGACATCTTCCGTAGACTGATTCTCCCTGTAGGCGAACTAGTGGGGGTTGAAGGAGGGGGAAGACAGTCCCTGATGTACTGGGACATCAGTCGCTCAAAACACTTTATAATTACAGACGTGAGTGTTATGGGTCTGTAGTTGTTCAGGCTGTCAATTGCGGACTTTTGGGGGATAGGGATGATGGTGCAGGCCTTGAGGCAGGAGGGGACAATGGCATGCGTCAGGGAGAGGTTGAACAGCTTGGTGAGGATCCATGCCAGCTGGTCTGCACATGCTTTGACCACCACTCCTGGGATGCCGTCAGGACCAGCAGCTCTGCAAGGGTTCACTGCTCTCAGTTGCCTCCTCACTTCATACATCTGTAGAGAGGGGGGGGGGGGGCAGGGGGAGAGAGAGGAGGAAGGGGGAGGAGTTGTGGGGGAGCTGAGCTCAAACCGGGCATAGAAGTTATTAAGCTCCTCTGCCAAAGTGAGGCTGCTTTCTGATGTTGGGGAGCACATGCCACTGTAGCTGGTGAGGGCCTGGATGCCTCTCCACATCTGTCTGGGGTTGTTGTCTGAGAGGAAGCCCTCCACTCTCCTCCTGTAGGCGTTCTTAGCATGTTTTAAGATAAGATAAGATAAGCCTTTATTAGTCCCACAGTGGGGAAATTCCAGGATTGCAACAGCACAGGGATAGCAACACTCAGAGCAACAATCAGAAGGCAAGAAAAAACAAGAGCAGCGAGTATACATATGTACATATAAACATAAATATATAGACACACGGTGCGGAGCATTGCAGCTAGATGGAATAAATATATAGATATATAAACACACAGTGTGGAGCGTTGTAGCTAGATGGAATAAATATATGAATATATAAACACACACAGTGTGGAGCATTGTAGCTAAATGGAATAAATATGTAAATATATAAACACACACAGTGCGGAGCAGTGTAGCTAGATGGAATAAATATGTAAATATATAAACACACAGTGTGGAGTATTGTCGCTAGATGGAATAAATATATAAATATATACACACACAGTGCGGAGCATTGTAGCTAGATGGAATGAAACAGCATAACCGTCTACTTAGTTATCCTACATGGTATGATTATGTACCCATACATATTCTCACCCTCCATAGCGACCGGTATTTTCCTAGTTGTATACCGGAGGGGACCATTGTGTAAGTCTATTGCGTCTTTTGCATTCAATACTATTAGGTTGTCACGTCTTTTTGCTATCTCTGCGAGCAGCCCTGCTTAGGTTATACAGTCTGACAGTCGATGGTAGGAAGGACCTGCGAAACCTCTCGGTTGTGCACCTAGGATGATGTAGTCTGCTGCTAAATGAGCTCCTTAGTGCATTCAGTGTGTCCTGCATAGGGTGGAACTCGGACTCCAGCAGAGATGACAGTTTAGCCACCATCCTTCTCTCTCCCATCTTCTCCACTAGGTCAAGGCGCTGCCCCAGGACAGAGCTAGCTTTCTTGATCAGTTTGTTCAGTCTCTTCCTATCGGCTGCTGTAATGCCACTGCCCCAGCAGACCACTCCAAAAGTGATGGCTGATGCCATCACCATGTCGTAAAATGTCTTCAGCAGTGCCCCTTGTACACCAAAAGACCTGAGTCTCCTCAGTAGGAACAGCCTGCGCTGTCCCTTCTTATAGAGTGCGTCAGTATTGTGTGACCAGTCTAGTTTATTGTTCAGATGAACACCCAGGTACTTGTAGGATGTCACCATCTCAGTGTCTGTTCCCTGTATATTTACTGGTGCTGTGAGGGGTTGTCCTTGCCTGCGGCAGTCCACCACCAGCTCCTTAGTTGTCCTTGCGTTGATCTGGAGGCAGTTCCAATAGCACCAGTCCACAAAGCCCTGGATAAGCCCTCTGTACTCAGCTTCATCTCCGTTGGAGTTGAGGCCAACGATCACAGAGTCGTCAGAGAACTTCTGTAGATGGCAGTGTGTTGTGTTGTGTGAGAAGTCCGCAGTATAAAGGGTGAACAGGAAGGGAGCCAAAACCGTTCCCTGGGGGGCCCCCGTGCTACCGATGATCGTGTCGGACACACAGTCCCGGGTTCTCACAAACTGTGGCCGGTTTGTGAGGTAGTCCAGGATCCATGATGACAGATGCTGGTCCACCCCTGCGCACAGCAGCTTGTCCTTCAGGATCATCGGTTGGACGGTGTTGAAAGCACTGGAGAAGTCAAAGAACATGATCCTCACCGCATTCCCGGGCTTCTCCAGGTGGAACAGAGAACGGTGAACTAGGAAGATGACTGCATTCTCCACCCCAATACCATGCTGGTAGGCGAACTGGAGTGGATCCATCGCTGGTCCCACCAGGGGGCGGAGGTGAGCAAGGAGCAGTCTCTCCAGGGTCTTCATCATGTGGGACGTCAGGGCCACTGGTCTGTAGCTGTTCAGATCTTTGGGGTGGGAAGTCTTTGGTACAGGTACCACACAAGATGTTTTCCACAACTGTGGTACCCTCCCCAGCTTCAGGCTCAGGTTGAAGATGTACTCCACAATCCCACACAGCTGGTCTGCACAGGACTTGAGGAGCTTTGCGCTGATGCCGTCCGGTCCCGAGGCCTTCCTCGCCTTGATCTTCCTCAGCTCCGTCCTCACCTGGGTCTTATTGAGGGTCAGGTTGGGGGGCTGTGTGTTGGGAGTGGGGGGGTGATGGGGGAGTGGGGAGTGGGCAGCAGGACTTGATGTCTTCAGTGGCAGCAGTGGTTGTTGTGCAGTCGGGGGGGAGGGCGGTTGGTCAAAGCTATTAAAAAACAGATTCAGATTGTTCGCCCACTCCCTGCCCCCCGTGGCCTGGGGGGAGGTATTCTGGAGCCCAGAGATGGTTTTAAGGTTTTTCCAGACCCCGCTGATGTCGCTCTGTTGCAGCTTGTCCTCCATCTTCTTCCTGAAGCTGTCCTTGCCTTCTCTGATCTTCCTCCTCAGCTCCCTCTGTATGGACTTCAGCATCTCCCTGTTCCCCGACCTGAAGATCCTCTTCTTCTCTCTCAGAAGTGTTTTTATCTCAGGGTTGATCCAGGGTTTGTTGTTTGAGCAACACCGTATGGTCTTGGTGGGAACGGTGTTGTCCACACAGAAGCTGATGTAGTTCGTGATGGTGTGAGTGAGGCCATCGATGTCCTCACCATGTGGTTCACAGAGCTGCTCCCAGGCGGTGGTTTCAAAACAGCCCTTTAGAGTGTCCATTGCCTCCTCAGACCATAACTTCACTGTGCGCATGGCCAGAGGTTGTCTGTGCACTAGGGGCTTGTACACCGGCCGGAGATGAACCAAGTTGTGATCCGATCTCCCGAGTGGGGGGAGTTGTGATGAGGTGTACGCCTCCTTAGTGTTTGTGTAGAATTAGTCCAGTGTTTTATGCCTCTTCTCAGGTTGGCTCTGGCAGTGCTGTACAGAGCGCTGTCGCTCTGCCTGAAAACTGAGTTGCGGGCTTTGATCAGAGCCTGGACCTCACTGGTCATCCAGGGTTCCCAGTTTGGAAAGACCCGGATGTGTTTGATGACTGTCAGATTTTCTTCACAGCATTTAATGTAGAAGAGGACAGACTCTGTGTAGGAGTCCAAGCCCTGCTGTTCAAAAATGTTCCAACCTGTGCAGCTAAAGCAGTCCTGTAGCTGGAGGAGAGCATTTTCAGGCCAGGTTTTAACTGTTTGTTTGGTTTAGGGGGAACTCTTCCTGGGGATGGGGGGGGGGGGGGGTAAGCAGGTATTAGAAGCAGGAAGAGATGGTCTGACTGTCCAAGGTGAGGGAGGGTGGTGGCTCTGTAGGTGTGCTTAATGTTGCTGTAAACATGATCCCATGTTCTATCCCCTCTTGTGGGACACTTAACATGTTGGTGGAATTTGGGGAGTACAGTCTTTAAGCATGCTTTGTTAAAATCCCCTGCAATACCATGGACTATGTCAGGGTGATCTTTCTGCTGCCTGCTAATGATGTGCTGGAGGTGGCTGAGTGCTAAGCTAATGCTAGCATCTGAAGGGACGTAAACAGCTGTTACAATTACTGCCATTAGCTTGTGGGGTAGATAAAGAGGCCTACACAGAAAGGGCATGGCCTCTAAGTTCCGTGAACAGTGGCTTTGAATTATTCAGCTGTTATTACACCAAGTCTCAAGCACATAAACACAGAGCCCATCACCTCTGACCTTACCAGAATTGGCACTGCGGTCGAAATGGAGTGTAGTTCAGCTGGGTAATTCCACAGTGGTGTCTGGGATGAGCGGGTGGAGCCAAGACTCGGTCACAATCAGAATACAGAGATTGAAAGATTTTATTTGTCAATACTACTATACATACAAGACATACAGGAGAATTGAAATGGTGTTTCTCGCTTTAGTGGTGTGTGATTTGTAGTGAATGCTGTGTGCGTGTGTCTTGCCATACCCACCCTGTGTGGTGATTTCAGGCGGGCTGCGGCACCTGTATATATAGTTCTGTGTGTGCATAATAAAGTTCAGTTCATAAGTTTGCTGCATGGCACAAGAGAGACTCCGACTATTATTTACCGACATAACATTTTGGTGACAAGAGAAAAACCATGAACCGTGTGGGCTACCTTCACCTCTACTGCCATTTCTGGAGTGTCCCGGAAAGCCAGCAGTCCTGTGGCTGGATTGGATAGAGATGCTTGGGGGTACATCACTGGCTGGGCCTGGGTACACTGGACGGGGACCAAGGATGGGCACTTCTGGTCCATCATCTTGGAGTGGAGGGTCAGAGACTTCTTTGCATGTTGAGAGAGACGGCGCTTTGTGCGGATGCTGTCGGGCGGAGGGCTGGAGATTTCACCAAATGTCCAAGGAACAAGAAGCTGGGGCTGTGGGTGGCGAGACTGTTGGCGCCAAGAGAAGCTAAGCTAGTTAGCTCAGAGGAGCTAACGGCTCAGTCTGTGGCAAGCTACAAGCTACCAGCTGGGTATCCAGGGGGGACCTGAGCCCCTGGTTACCGGAGGCGGTGAGCCAGCCGAGCAGCTCAGCACGGTGCGTGGCCGTAGTGCTGATGATGTTGACGGCACGGTGAGCAACGACAGCGGAGAGGGAGACCAGCAACCGGACTCATCTGAGTCTTCCCTGCAGCTGAAGCCTGGGCAGTGGGAGAGTGGGAGGAAGCAGGCTGAAGACCCTGGGAAGCAGCAGCGACAGCCGAGCACAGAGGCAGCGCAACGGAGTGCCTTGGATGAGGGTGCTGGGCACAGCGGCGAGGCACCTGGGTCAGTGAGTGACGCTGGCAAGAGTGATGCTGTGAGCCCTGGGAGAGAGCAGCAACAGCCGGGCGCAGCGACAGCTGGGCGCAGAGGCAGCGCAGTAGAATGCCTTGGACAAGGGTGCTAGGAGCAGCGGCGAGGCGTCTGGGTCGAGGAGTGACGCCGATGAGCGAGCTTCAGTTTTTCCCGGAGCTCGGCCACAGGGGACCAGAGTGTTTGGAGCTACAACGGCGGCAGCTGTAGCGGTTCCAAAGACGGTCAGGACAGGACCGACAGGCACGAAGGGACTGCGTGCCGGGCAGCAGCACTGTGGGTCCAGATGAGAGAAGCGGTCGAGGATGAGGAGAAGGGACATTCTCACCGGGGAGGTCTGGTTCGATCCCAGGGGCAGGCGGCGGCCAGGGGCACGCATGTCATGGGGCTGCCCTGGGCCTCTGAGCCGGCTTTGTCTTTGGCTGTCCATGGACTGTGGTGTAACATAAGTAAAAAAAAAAAAAAAAAAAAAATCCAGATGTAATTATGTTCATATGGTGTGCATGTGAATGAATGTGTTATTTGGGGATTATTTTGTGTATTCAGTGTTGAGACATGGTGCTATTTTAGTTTTTTTGGATGAATGTGTTCGGCCATTCTATTCACTGTTTCCCGTATTTCCCTTAGTGCGTGATTCAGGTCCTAAATTGGGATGGGTCTGAATCGTATGTGTTTTGCACTTTTGTAAAGGGGAGGGGAATGATGTGTAGTGAATGTTGTGTGTGTGTGTCTTGCCGTACCCACCCTGTGTGGTGACGTCAGGCGGGCTGCGGCACCTGTATATATAGTTCTGTGTGTGCACAATAAACTTCAGTTTGTGAGTTCGCTGCATGGCACAAGAGAGACTCCGGCTATTATTTACCGACATAACAGTGTGTACAATATAAAAAAGAAAAAGGAATAAGGCTGGAAAAACAACAACAGCAGTCTATGTACAGTAATGCCACCTGTGGTGCAAATGGTGGCAAAAGATAGACCCAGATCTCCCATAGTGCAAATAAAGATAAACCATAAACAATGATGAAACCCAGCAACCCTATATACAGAAAAGGCAGAGCTGTAATACCCGTAGTTGCAAGTTCAGTGCGGTAGTGTAGGTGCAGACAGTGACAGATAGGACTGCACATGATCAGTATTGCAATGACAGACAGCAGCAGATATGGCATTTGTCCAAATGGTTCTTGTAAGGTGCAGAGACATACAGCAGCAAATGTATTACTGTTGGTGTGTCAGTCTTTCTGTGCAAACAGCTGAGGTATTTATTGTGTGGATGAGTGTGTTACGGTCTTGGGGGCGGGGCGGGGAGGTGGACAGAGTTCAGAGTCCTGATGGCCTGATGAACAAAGCTGCTTAGCAGTCTTGTGGAGTGGGCCCGGAGGCTCCGGTACCTTTTCCCCGAGAGCAGAGGGCTGAAGAGGGAGTGTGAGGGGTGTGAGGTATTGCCTGCAATGTTGATGGCTCTGTGGGTGAAGCAGGTGATGTAGATGTCCGAGAGGGGGGTGCGGAGGGGCACCGATGACCTTGCTGGCTGCTTTCACTGTGTGTTGTAGTGTCTTCCGGCAGGAGGTGGTGCAGCTTCCATACCACACGTGATGCAGCTGGTGAGGATGCTCTCAATGGTGCCCCGGTAGAATGAGCACATGATGGAGGGTGGGACTCGTGCTCTCCTCAGTTTGCAGAGGAAATGGAGGCAAGTTTGAGCCTTCTTGGCCAGTGAAGTGATGTTGTTGAACCAGGAGAGGTCCTCAGAGATGTGCACCCCCAGGAACTTGGTGCTGTTCACCCTCTCCACAGCTGCACCATCGATGATCAGAGGGGGGTGCTGTGCGTCCCTCCTGACGTCGACCACAATCTCCTTGGTTTTTCTCACATTCAGGAAGAGATTATTGTCTTTATACCACTGGACCAGTTGGCTCATCTCATTTCTGTAGTTGGCTTCTTCATTGTTGGTGATGAGGCCCACCACCGTCGTGTCGTCCGTAAACTTGATGGTGTGGTTAGTGTTGTAGGCTGGTACGCAGTCACGGTTCACTAGGGTTAAGAGCACCGGGCTAAGCATGCAGCCTTGTTGGGGCCCGTGTGCTCAGTGTGATCGTCTGGGAGGTGTTGCTGCCAACCCACACATTCTGTGGCCTCACTGTGAGAAAGTCCAGCACCCAGGTCCAGGTAGGTGAGGGCTGGATGGAGAGCAGGAGTGATGGCATCTGCTGTGTATCTGTTTGACCTGTATGCAAACTGAGATGGGTCATGGGAGGGAGGGAGGATGGACTTGATGTTCTACATGACCAGCCGCTTAAAGCACTTCATTATGGTGGGGGTCAGTGTTGTGGGCCAGTAATCATTGTAGCTGGATGGGACGGGCTTCTTTGGGACTGGTATTATGGTGGCAGTTTTGAAACATGTGGGGACAACAGCTTGAGTCAGGGAGATGTTGACGATTTCGGCCAGGACTCTCTTGAGCTCCTCTGCACATTATTTCAGGATGCGGCCCGGTATGTTGTCTGGTCCAGCTGCTTTGTGTGGATTGATCCTGCAGAGGGTCCTCTTCACGCTAGTTGGATCCAGACATACTGCCTGCTCATCTGGAGGAGGAGTGGTCTTCTCTGCTGATGTGCTGTTTTGTGCTTCAAAGCAGCCGAAGAAGTCATTTAGGTTGTTGAGCAGTGTGGTGTCACTCGCACAGGTCTGAGGTGGAGGTTTGGAGTTGGTGAGAGTCTGTATGCCACGCCAGAGGGAACGTGCATCTCTGGTGTTGCTGAAGTGGCCGGATATTTTCTTGCTGTACTGTCGTTTTGCCTCCTTGATGCCACGGGTCAGGTTGGCCCTAGCTGTTGTTCGTCCTGCAGTGTCGCCAGCCCTTAAGGCTGTGTCCCAAGCCCTCAGGAGCCTGTGGACCTCTGCTGTCATCCATGGCTTTTGGTTGGCACGAACAGTGATGGTTTTGCAGTTCGTGACATCATCAATGCATATAGCTATGTATGCTATAACAATCTCAATGTACTCCTCTAGGTTTGTGTGTCCATTGTGACTGTCCATTGTGAGTCCCGGACATAATGATTGTAGGCGATCTCCGATCGCAGTTCATCCATTTTGTTGGTGAGGGATCTGGCGTTGATGAGGAAAATTAAAGGTAACGGTGGCTTTGTGCTTTGTTTGAGCAGCTGGGCACGGAGGCCAACCCTGCAGCCTCATTTCTTCTCTCTCGGCGCTGTCTGCGCCTCTTGTTGGGCCCGATAACAATCTGCAGAGTGCCTAGAGGTCTGCCGATCTCCTCAGGGATGTGGTATTGATTGCTGGAATAAGCGCTAGAGATAATTTCTGAGATACTTTCTGATAATTTCTGAGAAATTATCAGCTTTTCTCTCTCAATCAAATTTGGTCTTTATGTTGTGTTAATGACAGGGTATGGTGTGCTATGTTCATAATGTCTGCAGGCTGGATAACTGTTACGCTTCTCACTGACTAAATCAGAAACCTGCCCTTAGTTCATTTACTTGGTGCGAAATGGCCACAGAGTGAAGTGGTGATATGATATATTAATGAAAAAACATTGGTCCTGTCAGAATAAATGTGTTAATTGCCACAAGTGATAAACAACAAAATAAAATGAATTAAGAATAATAGTGGTTAATCACAGGGGACCCGATTAAGCCTCATCCACATTCAGCAACTGCACTAACCTCAGTCAATGCTGCTAAGATGGAAGGACAGGAAAAAACATTTTAAATCTTTCAAAGTTTTTTGGTGTGGAAAAATCTAGCATGAATTATATCCTCAAAAACTGTCAGTGAAGTACAGTGGGGCAAAAAAGTATTTAGTCAGCCACCAATTGTGCAAGTTCTCTCACTTAAAAGAAGAGATAGGTCTCCAATTTTCATCATCGGTATACCTCAACTATGAGAGACAAAATGAGAAAAAAAAATCCAGAAAATCACATTGAAGGATTTTTAATGGAATTAATTGGTAAATTCCTCAGTAAAATAAGTATTTGGTCACCTACAAACAAGCAAGATTTCTGGCTCTCACAGACCTGTAACTTCTTCTTTAAGAGGCTCCTCTGTCCTCCACTCATTACCTGTATTAATGGCACCTGTTTGAACTCATTATCAGTATAAAAGACACCTGTCCACAACCTCAAACAGTCAGACTCCAAACTCCACTATGGCCAAGACCAAAGACCTGTCAAAGGACACCAGAAACAAAACTGTAGACTTGCACCAGGCTGGGAAGACTGAATCTGCAATAGGTAAGCAGCTTGGTGTGAAGAAATCAACTGTGGGAGCAATTATGAGAAAATGGAAGACATACAAGACCACTGATAATCTCCCTCGATCTGGGGCTCCATGCAAGATCTCACCCCGTGAGGTCAAAATGATCACGAGAACGGTGAGCAAAAATCCCAGAACCACATGGGGGGACCTAGTGAATGACCTGCAGAGAGCTGGGACCAAAGTAACAAAGGCTACATCAGAAACACACTACGCCGCCAGGGACTCAAATCCTGCAGTGCCAGACGTGTCCCCCTGCTTAAGCCAGTACATGTCCAGGCCCGTCTGAAGTTTGCTAGAGAGCATCTGGATGATCCAGAAGAGGATTGGGAGAATGTCATATGGTCAGATGAAACCAAAATAGAACTTTTTGGTAAAAACTCAACTTGTCGTGTTTGGAGGAGAAAGAACACCATACCTACTGTGAAGCATGGGGGTGGAAACATCATGCTTTGGGGCTGTTTTTCTGCAAAGGGACCAGGACGACTGATCCGTGTAAAGGAAAGAATGAATGGGGCCATGTATCATGAGATTTTGAGTGAAAACCTCCTTCCACCAGCAAGGGCATTGAAGATGAAACGTGGCTGGGTCTTTCAGCATGACAATGATCCCAAACACACTGCCTGGCCAACGAAGGAGTGGCTTTGTAAGAAGCATTTCAAGGTCCCGGAGTGGCCTAGCCAGTCTTCAGATCTCAACCCCATAGAAAATCTTTGGAGGGAGTTGAAAGTCTGTGTTGCCCAGCGACAGCCCCAAAACATCACTGCTCTAGAGGAGATCTGCATGGAGGAATGGGCCAAAATACCAGCAACAGTGTGTGAAAACCTTGTGAAAACTTACAGAAAACATTTGACCTCTGTCATTGCCAACAAAGGGTATATAACAAAGTATTGAGATGAACTTTTGTTATTGACCAAATACTTATTTTACCGAGGAATTTACCAATTAATTCATTAAAAATCCTTCAATGTGATTTTTCCGGATTTTTTTTTCTTATTTTGTCTCTCATAGTTGAGGTATACCTATGATGAAAACTGGAGACCTCTCTCATCTTTGAAGTGAGAGAACCCACACAATTGGTGGCTGACTAAATACTTTTTTACCCCACTGTACATCTTTCAAACCATTTGGATAATAACTGAGCTCATTTTATATCAGGAGCATGAATGTGTCAGCAGCAGGATGAACAAAGAGGGTGGGAGAGAGAGACAGCACTGATAACTAGAGAGAGGTGACACAGGAGGCACACTGTGTCCAGGTAACAATAGTCAAAACTTGCTTGCTTGATTTCTGCCAGTGCTGAAATACTTAACACATAATAGGTATTAAGTAGGTCTGCTGCTTCATAGTAGCATAAATAGACCATTACAAGGCTGCAGATACTGTATGTTTGGTAAATGACTGAAATTCTCTTTACTACTGTTATTAGTATTAGAATGGCAAAACAAAGAGGTAAATTAGCCTTGTCCTTTTGTCAATCACTTTGCACTGTTCCTCCACACTAGGACACATGCTGACTTTTTTCTTCTTCTTCTTTTAGATGTGATTGGCGGTTGGCAACCAGCTTACAGGTGCATTGCCGCCACGTACTTCACTCTACAGTATATCCTTATATAGGCAGAGATCTTAACCCTCCCAATGTTTAACCCAAAGTTGCTCCCTTGTTGCTACCTCTATCTTGCTTCTTGCTGGCTTTCCCGTAGACTGGTATCATGTGCACTCGTAAAATTTGGCTGAGGCGGATTAATCTTTTTGCTTGTTGAGTCGCTCACAATGTAAACCTGCATGCGGTAACAGTACTTGGTGTGCATTATGCAAAGCATTATGGTGCATAGTGCTTTGCATAATGCTTTGCTTATGCACCAGACTACTTTGTTGCTACTCTGGCTGCGCTTAGCAATACACTGCATGTGTAATGAATAATATGAAACATTATTCACTACTTTGCTGCTACGCCAGCTGCACTTAGTGCATGCATACATTATACAGTGCATGCATACATGACCTCTGCAAGTAGTACTATGTTGTGCAGTACACGTCTGATTTTGACCTCTCTTGCACGAGTTATTGCAACGTTGCTTCTTATCAAGAAAAAAAGGCATATGTTAACAAGTCAATTATGTCTTCCATATCATGAATTGCTCAGTTTGGATTCAGCGATCATGAGGAGTATGAGGAGAAAGGGAGAAGGAAACAGGGCAAAATGCAAATTTTGCAAAGCACTTTGTAGTAGGCCTTTGAAATAATGTGGTGACTCGGACTCAGAACGTGGTGACTCGGTCTCGGAATGTGGTGACTTGGACTCGGCTTCAGAATGTAGTGACGCCGACTCGGTCTTGGCCTCAGAATGTGGTGACTCGACTACACTGTATGCAGGTGAATTGAAATGGCAGTCGGAGTGTTGGAAGACCTTTCTGTCTCTTGAGTCAGTGTATATTTGTAAGAAACTTGCACATTGGGGTTAGGCGAGGGGTGCTCCCATGATCTCATTGTCGGATACTTTCTATAATATATGATAAATCAGCCACAAGGACATAATAGTGGTGAGTCTCATAAGAAAAGTCTTGCAAGTGAGAGTACATGAGACTTGGGAAAATTAGTTTATTACATCTGCCAAGGAGGTAATTGGGGCGGTTTGCTTGTCTGTCTGTTAACAGGATTACGCAAAAACTACGGGACAGATTTTGATGAAATTTTCACCAGAAGTGAATGGATGGCTACTGATGGACCCATTGTATTTTGGAGGTGATCCATGAGTGCATACCTCCACCAAGGCCCTATCTCACAATGTAATATGATCATCTGTTCATCAGTATGATTAACAAAATTAGCAAAAACTACTGGACAAATTTGGAGGTCCAAACGAAGTTAGGGATGTATGGAGGAGGGATGGACAAAGGGAGGGAGGAACAAACAGAGCCTTGGCAGGGGTATGTGGTCTCTGAGTGGCCTCAAATTTTTAAAAGAACCACTACAGATCATCTATACCTCAGTTTTTGAACATTTGTCCACTTTAAAGATGATAATTGTTGCAACATTGTTGATAATTCAGAAAACAAAAGCATGCCATGGCCCCTTTAACTGAAATGAACTGAGCTGATTTGAAGCGCTGCAGCAGTGATAATGCACCCTAGACCATTTGCAGCCTTGGAAAGCAGAAGTTATGTTTTCACACTTGAAATGTAACTCTTTTGTGATGTTTCTAATTTGCTGATTAATCATGTTACTGATTATTGCAAGCACCCTAACCCCAATTTTCTTCCATAATACTTTGAGAAGCTATGATTATTAGGTTATGATTTCTAAAGCCTTGGCATTAAGAAATGAAAAAAATATGCAAATGAATTTTAATAACATAGCTCCTTAAATAAAGTAAGTACTGGATGCAGCTGAAAGGCAAAAACAATGTTGACTATTTTCTATCTAAGTAGCAACATACGTAAATGTTTGAGAACTTTATTGACTTTCTGGTATATTTTTAGCCATAAAAGCAGTCAGGTCACACAAAAGGTTGCAACTATATTGACAAAAACACTTTTTAAGCTAATGCTAGCACCACCACAATAGCCCTCACAGCCAAAACTTGAAAACAAACAATTCCCCATACCCCCAGCACTTTAACAGACATTCTGCTTGTCTGATAAGCAGACCCCCACCCCCCAGAAAAAAAAAGTACACAAAGGGATTTGGTGCAGAGGTGACATACCAAAATTATTCTAAATGTTCAGAGGTCATACAGTTAGGTGGCATGGATTAAAAATAAACCTAAAGTGACTTCCGGTTATGGCTGCCACGTAGGACGGACGTGTCTCGCTCTGCTCTGCTCCTGGAGAAAAAAAAATCGGCAAATAACTCTCTCATTTGGGACAGAACGTATCCCAGCGTTTGGGCGAGGATATGTTGGCGAAGCCTAAGGCTGGAAAACCAGGAAAAGGAAAAAGCGAGCCGCCGAAACAGTCCAAATTAACGGACTTTCAGGTCTGTGACGCAGCAAACAGGGCTCCATATATGGCGGAGGAGGCTGGCAACGCTGCGATTTCTGCGGGGAATGGCGCAGATGCGCTGATGGCTGCCATGAGTTCAATGAGAGCGGACTTTTCCTCTAGATTTGATGGGATTATGACAGCGTTGGAAGGAATAAGAAAGGAATTGGGTGACTGTGTAGAACGAACGGCGCAGATGGAGCTCCGTCTCGCTAGTGCTGAAGATGACGTCACCCGTCTTCAATTAAAGGTGCGCACTTTGGAAAAAAAAAATAAATCTCTGGAAGATAATATTTTGGATTTGGAATCTCGGTCGAGACAGAATAATTTGAGGCTGGTGGGTCTTCCAGAGGAATCAGAAGGTCGGGACGTATGTTCCTTTCTGGAAAAGTGGATTCCGGAGGTGCTGGGCAGCGAGGAGTTGCAATCAGCAGTGGTTCTGGAAAAAGCACATCGCATTGGCCCACGGAGAGATAAGGGACCGCCGAGGACCTTAATTATGAAGTTTCTTAGCAACAGAGACAGGATGAAGATCTTCAACGCTGCACGAGCTAAAAAAGGAGAGATTAAACACCAGGACCAGCAGGTGCGGTTCTACCCAGATTTGGCCACAGGAATCCAGCAATTGAGGAAGCAGTTTGATCCCGTACGTAAGGAGCTGCGCAACCTTGGGATTCGTCATGGTGTAATCTATCCTGCGAGACTGCTGACCACGTATGAGGGCAGAACCCACATCTTCAAGACCCCAGAGGAGGCGCAGGAGTTCATCAAGAAGATCAAAGAAGAAGAAGAGACTGGTGGGAGCTAAGCATGAACAAAATATAAGGTAGAATAATTAAGCATTTGCACAGGCATCTGACTGACTTGAAGTAAATAGTAAGTTTACAAAATATAGATTGTATTATATATTAAAAAAAAAACAAAACAAAAACAAAACAAACAAAAAAAAAAAAAAACTATGATGTACAAAGTTGTTAAAAATTTTGGAGTTAAGTTGGAAAACTACAGAGGAGAGTTAATGTTACGTCATTAAAAGCAGTAGAGTTAGGGTGATTGGGAGGATGAAGAAGGAGTGGCTTAGGCTGTTCCCCGTGGGTGTGGAACGGTCGATGGCTATATCGGGAGACAGAATTTTTCTTTTGATTTTGGGGGGTTTGCCACAAGTGTGGGAAGGGGAAATTTGTTTGTGTGTAGTTTGTAGGATGAATGTTCAACCACTCATGTTTTTGCTTCTCTGTATGAGCATGTTTACACTGCAAGGTAATTCTAAACTCTCTATTGATCATGGACCAAAGTGTTAATCTTAATTTAACTTCATGGAATTGCAGAGGTCTACAAAATTTAAAAAAACTTAAACAAGTTATGAATAAAATAAAGGACATGGGTTCAAGAATTGTGTTTTTACAAGAAACTCATCTGATAGAGGAGGATGTTAAAAGAATTAGGAGTAGATGGCAGGGAAGTGTATTCACCTCTTCATTTTCATCCCGAGCCAGGGGAGTTATGACTCTCATACATAAATCAGTTCCTTTTCAAGTGAAAAATGTAATTGGAGACAAATTTGGAAGATATGTAATCATTCAAGGTTCTTTGCTATTAGAAAATATAAATCTTGTGAACTTATATGGTCCCAATATAGATGATCAGAAGTTCTTTGCTAATTTATTTCTCATCTTATCATCACTTACAGGGCAACATATAATAGCAGGGGATTTTAATTGTACATTGAATCCAGGTGTGGATAGATCAACAGGACTGGATTGTACGCACATTGGATGTAGGATGACTATTAATCATTTTATGAAAGAATTGAGATTGTTAGATATATGGAGAGAAATGAAACCACAAGTTAAAGCCTATTCTTGTTATTCCAGTACCTACAAGACATTCTCACGCATTGATTATTTTTTGATTTCCACAGAATTAAGGTCCAAGATTCAAAACTGCTTTTATGATAACATCGTGATCTCTGATCATGCACCCTGTTGTCTAATATATGTAGATAAAAAATTGACAAAGGAATCAGGTAGATGGCAATTTCAGCATAAATGGCTTCAGGATGAGGAATTTGTCAAGTATATAGAAAAACAGATAGACGAGTTCTTTGACATCAATACTACACAAACATCAGCATGTGTAAAGTGGGAGGCTTTCAAAGCTTTTATTAGGGGGCATATTATTAGTTATACAGGATCAAAATCTAAGAAGACTCGAGAGGAGAGAGCTAAATTGGAACATAAAATAAAAAATCTTCAGGAAAAAGTGTATGCAGGAAGTGACCCAAGGTTGGAGAATGAATTACTGATTTTGAGAGCTGAATACGACAAAAAATCAGCGAATAGAGCTGCCTCGAGTCTTCTAAGATTGAAACAATCTTTTTATGAACAAGGTGAAAAATCAGGAAAATTATTAGCATGGCAGATTAAACAATTGGAAATTAAAACACCAATTACCAGTATTATAAGTAATGGACAGGTAGTTATAGATCCTTTAGAAATTAATAGAGCCTTTAGAGATTACTATGAAAAATTATATGATACCAAAAATGAACCTGATTTAACAAAACTAAATGGGTTTTTGAACGAACTATCTATACCGTGTATTCCAAATGAAAACAGGGAGATATTGGAGTCTAAAATTAGTCAAGAAGAAGTTGGGCTAGCCATTGATAATATGAAATCAGGAAAAAGTGCAGGACCAGATGGTCTTCCAGTTGACCTTTATAAAAAATTTAAGAATAAATTAATAAAACCTTTTTTGGAAATGGTTTTAGAAGCATTTCAAAATAATAATTTACCATCATACATAAATAATGCCTTAATTATACTGCTGCCAAAACCAGGTAAGCCCTCTAATAAATGTGAAAATATGAGACCAATAAGCTTATTAAACGCCGACCTTAAGATAATCTGTAAAATTTTAGCAAGACGAATACAAGAAATTTTACCAAATATTATTAATCGAGATCAGAATGGCTTTATAAAGGGTAGACAAGGCTTCCATAATGTAAGAAGACTATTTAATATTATTTATTTTAATAAAGAAGCACCGGATACAGCTCTCCTATCATTGGACGCCGAAAAGGCCTTTGATAGAGTTGAATGGCCCTTTCTTTTTGAAGTCCTACAAAGGTTTGGACTTGGAAATAATTCCATAAAATGGGTTCAAATAATATACAATAATGCTACAGCAGAAATCCTAACAAATAACAATATTTCAAAACCAATAAAAATCAATAGAGGATGTCGACAAGGCTGTCCACTCTCACCTTTACTGTTTACTATGGCAATTGAACCTTTAGCGATAGCGATACATTTACATTCACAAATATATGGAATTAAAGTTGGACCAACAGAACATAAAATCTCCCTGTACGCCGATGATATAATTTTGTTTATGTCGAATCTAAAAAAATCAATTCCAACCTTGTTGAATTTAATAAAGAATTTTGGGGAAATATCAGGATATAAAATAAATAAAACTAAATCTTCAATATTAATGCTAAATGAGACCCAGAGAAATTACCCAGCCCCTGAGGTAAATCAATTCAATGTTGTAAATCAGTTTAAATATTTAGGAATCCAAATTATGCCTAAGCTAGAATCAGTCGCCAGTGTCAACTATGAAGCCTTAATGTCAGATATCAGTGAGTTAACTCAGAGATGGATGTCACTACCAATGTCGATGATCGGGAGAATCAATATACTTAAAAGTAATATTTTACCTAAAATACTTTATTTATTTCAATACATTCCCTTATCACCACCTTTAGATCTATTCTCAAGAATAAAAAAAAAGTTAGTGGAATTTATATGGAACAACAGGAGGGCTAGATTACGTCTGTCTTTATTATATTTACCATTTGATCGTGGAGGTCTGAAATGTCCAAATTTTATGTTGTATTATTGGTCGGCACAACTGAGGTCTATGACATATTATTTTTCATCAAATGATCTCCCTCACTGGACTGAAATGGAATCATACAATTTACCTTTACCTCTTCCCATATTCATATACTCAGATTCGGCAAAAAAATTACAAAAACAAGTTAAAAATCCATTTGTAAAGCATATGATCAAAATATGGTGTGAAGCTAAAAACTATTTAAAAGAACCACAGTTATTGTCACAATTTAGTCCAATATGGGGTAATCAATATTTTAAACCAGGGAGAGCGGACGCTGTATTTAAAGTATGGAATTTAAAAGGGATACAAAAGATTCAGGATTTATATTTGCCATGTGCAGACAACATAATGTCTTTTGAAGAGCTGAGGATCAAATTTAATCTCAATAGAACACATTTTTTTAAATATCTTCAACTTAGAAACTTTATTCGATCAAATCAAAATAAAGCTCTCACTCGACCTATTTATTCATCCTTGGAAAAAATTATGATGAAAGATAGTAAAAGAAAGGGTATTATTTCAGAGTTTTATAACTCATTGACACTATCTTCAAGTGAAAATTCACTGAAAAGATTAAACTACTGGAAAGAAGATCTGCAAATTGAAATTTCAGAGGAACAATGGGAATTGGCTTGTACAGAAGCTCAAACCAAATCAATAAATGCACGCCTTAAATTGATACATTTCAAATGGTTAATGCGGATGTATGTTACACCGGAGGAGTTAAATAGATATAACAAAAATATACCAGATACATGCACAAAATGCATGGAAAGTAAAGGAACCCTATTTCATTGTTTATGGGAATGTAGATTAATAAGAATGTTTTGGGAAGAGGTGAGGGTAACAATTGAAAAAATAATCTCAAAACAAATCATATTGAATCCTAAACTGGTTTTGTTGGGTCTGTACCCAGAAAAGCATAATTTCAATAAAAGTGAAAGAACATTCATAGACCTCAGTTTGCTTAATGCCAAAAAATGTATTGCACTATTATGGAAAAAGACTCATAGACCAGATGTGACTCAGTGGTTAAGACAGATGTTAACAAACCTTCCATTAGAAAGAATAACATATATACTGAAATCAAAGGAAATTGTGTTTGAGAATATATGGAGACCTTTTATTGATTATGTAAAAAATTTAAACATAACTCTTGAAGAAGAAGGTGAATGATGTGTGTGGACCTTGTAAATTCCAAACTGGTGAACATAATATGTATACTTATGTATTGGATTGTCTAGACTAAACAGAGGAGCATTGTTGAAGACTTGATTTTGTTGGTGGTTGTTGGTGTTTTTAGTGCATTTTTTTTTTTTTTTTTGTAGTACTTTAGTGTTAGTGTTTGATTGTTTGTATCATGTTTGTTAAAAAAAAAAAAAAGGTTCAATAAAGATATTGTGGAAAAAAAAAATAAACCTAAAGTTGCCAGTCCGTTTCTCTTATTACGTGTATGTTTGTGTCAGGAAGCTGGCCCACTGAAACCATGTCTGACAATCTTGCGCCTGCAGTTGGTTTGCAAAGGAAACACAGTTACACATCAGCTCACTGCAGCCGTGCGCTGTTCCTGAACTCGCCAAAGACGCTTTGGCCCTCACCAGTCTGGCCTGCGTTTCGCTGACATGCACAGAAAAACAGGAGCTATTCTGTTTTTTGGTTTTGTTTTTTTACTAATCAACAAATCACAAAAAGTTACATAAAACTGCACTATGAATGCACATTATAAAACTTGTGGTGATGAATCCAGTCACCACACAAAACTCTTCTTCAAGAAACCAGCTACTGAACACACACTGTACACATTTTCACATAACTGATGACAGCATACCACTACTGTTAGATTGCATAGTGTTAAGGTAAACTATACTGATTATAATGGCTGGTAGATTTTCAGGATTTTGTTAAAATAACTACTCCTGCGGTGAAACACTGAATGAACAACATGGATTTTCACCTAGCTATTAAAATTTGTAACCTGACTACAAAGACAGGAACAAAAGGGCTTGATATCTTTAAAAAATGTGGCAACAAATATACAGTAGCAACTATATTCACGTGGCAGTGATAGGCAGTTATTAAGTAGCTACACTGAATTAATAATTAAGTGCTACATTGAAAGTATTTCAGTTTTAATTCACTCTCAGAGTTGAGAATCCACATTGCGTCCTGTAACTCCGGCTTCATGAACAGATGTCCAACTCCATTTATAGCAATGGAGAATATAAAAGTCCAGCATTTACTCCCCACAGACCCTGCGGTGTTTCAGCAAGTCACATAGCTCCGTATTCGCCACATCCTTTAGTTCTCATAGAAAATGACCCAGAAATGTGACCTTTTGTAGAATAAAAGGTACAACATTGTGTTTTGGGACTGCTTTTTTTTTTTTTTTTGACAGAATTGTCATATTTCCATCAGAGGTCCAGCCAATCTCCACGCCTCCTTACACCTGTGATACCTCTATAGAGTGTCCTTTCACAGTCCTCCATTTATAACTGGGTGGTTGCAGTGGAGTGGCGACTCCTCCTGTCTCGGCGGTGAGTGGCTGGGAGGTGGCAGTAACGCGGCAGTCGTCCTCGCGATTTCCTTTTGGAGCTTTGTGGCATGCTAGGGCCTGGGGGGGCTGGTAGTCAGGCCTCCTCGGCGGTGGCGTCTATCCCAGCGTAGGTGAAGTTCTCAAAGAGAGCCATGTTCACATAAGCCTGGAAGATTAGATTTTGATTTTAGCAGCCAAATAATCATACACTTTTGTACTTGTTAAAAAATGCACGAGAGAAGGAAAAGCATCCACTTTAAATTGAGGAAGGGAATCTAAGGAGTGTTGAGGCCCCTGGGCTCAAAACCCCCAAGACTTACACTAAACTTGGGTCAGATACCTCAAGCTTGGAATGATTTATTCACAAGAAGTTCAACAACCAGGCTCCAAACTCATAATTCCCTGCAATTATGATGGCTAGGGAAGTTGGGGATTAATACTTAAAAAAAAACACTTCTGTCATCTCCTGAGCCTTGATTTCATGGTGGTGGCAGTGACGTGCAGTCAGGGGAGGCAGGTGAGGCTGAAAATCAGTCAGAGGCTGCGCAGTACCAGTGCCCCAACGAGATGGGGGGTGGGGGGGTGCTTGAGCACTGTAAGTGCAGGATTTTTTTTCTTAAATAAAAAAAGATAAAGTCACAGCGATGTTTGTCCAGAAGGATTTATTTCATTTACAAATAAAGGTAAAGACCACGCATGCATAGTAGTTGTAAGTACCTCTAATAATTTGTAATAATGAGTGTAAATTGTGGAGCTGCAGCACACAGAGAAAGCAGAGAGATGCAGCTCTCCAAGCCACTATAGGTTACATTATTCCTTGGCCAAAAACAAAGTATAATGAACTTTCTGCTCAAAAAAGTTGTAAAATATCTTAATAATTATACTTGTGTAACTGGGGTCTTTGCATGTTATCTATACTCAAGGAGAGTTACAAAATGAAAACATGGACTTTTATTACTGCCTTTTCTGTGTATTCTAGAAAAGGTAGTAATTCAATAAAATACCTTACACTTGTTTTGTTAAAAGTATTTAGTCCGATTTGTAAATCTGACCCTGAAAGCATCATAGCCTCGCCAGCCACGAACCTCACCGCACGTCACTGGGTGGTGGCACAGTTAAAAGGGCAGGCAGCAGTGTAAGGCAGAAGCAGCCCCAACACATGAGAGGGGGAGACGTGAATGTCTGCTAATTAAACAGTCTGCTGCATGGTTAGGGCAAGTTTGCGATGTGGTGTGTGAAAAGTGAGGCGTGTTACATATATGGCATCGGCGATAGAGATATATGCCTGAATTAGCCCTTATATGCAAATGAAAAAAAGGAAAGAAATCCTAACACACCCAAATGGCAACAACAGGATGTTTGTCTACTCAGGCCCTTCTGCTGGTGTGGTGTGAACCAAGAATTACCTTCCTGGCCTCTTGCATCCTGTTAAGTTGCACAGAGATTTGGGAGAAGGGGGGTCTCTCATATGGCCGATCCCTCCAGCACTGCCTCATTAGCTCATAGCTGCAGAGGAACACGGTTGAAAGCATTTTTTTTTTTTTTTTAAATTGAAGGCTAGATAAGCTGACTGCAGCAAAATCCAGATCACTTACACCTCATCATCACAGTTTTTGGGCTTCTCCATTCTGTAACCCTGAGGCAGCTTTTCATAAAGCTCAGCACATGTCATCCCGCAGTATGGAGTTCCACCTGAAATGTAAAGAGCAGAATAAAATTACATAAGGCTTTTAGGGCCTGATTTACTAACCATTTGCACATATACATAAAACACACATGCAAGTGTCAAGTGTGTATAAAAAAAATGGAGCAAACTAATTAAGGCTGCACAATGAAGTGAATACAATAGTGTGCTGTGTGGATTTGCACCTTCACTTTGATGGGTATGTAAGGTGTGGTGTTATTGCTCAAAACACTGATGCAGATATGTTCATTGCAAACATGCAATTAGATTTATCAAGAAAACAAGATATCATGCTTGCTGTTTTTATATCTGAATTTAATATGTTCCAAAGGCATTTGCAACCTGTTACACACGGGTTACTCCTGTTATTTTGCTAAGGAGGAATAACAAGGAATGAATATGCCTTAAAAAAAAATAAAAAACATCACTTGTGTTAATTTGGCATGACAAAGTAAATCTTGTGCAATTTGCCCACTAAGTTAAGGTGCAGTTTTTAAGAAAGCATGTGCATTTTAGTCTGCACGACTAGGATCTTAAATCAGGCCGTAACTCATTGGAAGGAACTGTTCATATTTAATATGACTGGTATCTAGATAATGTGTTGGTCTGTCCTCTATAATGCAAACATTAACTTTGTTTGGCTCCTCAGGTTAAGAATATGTCATCTGAAGTCATCAACTTGCAAAAACCTTTCTGTATGCTGTCAGTACAATAGAAGAATGAAAGAGGAAACACTTGTGTAATCTATAATTTTGCTGCTCCTCTTAGAACACTGAAAAGACTACAACTGGCACATTTTCTGATTGGCTATTGGGACTCGGACTGTGACATTAAAAGCCACTTGTCCTTAATTTAATTTTGCTACCTGTCCTTGTCTTTCTGATGGCAGATTTTTCAGTGTTCCTACCAGGAGCAGCAATGTTCCGAAGTGCTGCTTTACCCTACAGAAAACCTTCACTGACTGTCTAATTTTCATCAATCAACAATTTTTTTTAAAATGTTTTCAATGAGCTTGATTCAGAGCTTAAAAGTGTTAAGAGTTACCGCCATAATGTTTTCCCCATTTTACTGACAACAAAAAGAAGTATAACTATTAGTGTAATTACATGTCAGCTCTCCAAGATGCTACTTCTTTTTCTGCTAAACTGAAGTGCGAGATATCAAAGTTTTGCTGTCTTTCAGTTTATGCTCGGCCTTTGAGACTTAAGAGATCGGCACTCCTTATTAGAAACAAAGCAATAAATGAAACAGATGGTTTACACGATCAACCGGACCATGTCAGTCTATATGCCTGCTTACCTAAGCTGACAATTTCCCAGAGGAGAACACCGAAAGACCACCTGTGACAGGAAAGACAAAGACGAGACACAACATGTTATGTGGTGGTGGGCATGATGAGATTAGAAACAGATGGACAGTACATACAACTGCTTCATTATTGGACACAAAAACATGTATTTACATCTGGTTTACTAATTTGTTTATAAGATACTATCCCAAAATGTTTTTTTGTTGTTGTTGTTGTTGTTGCTGCTTATTTGTCTAATTACAATGATTTAGGAAAGTCTCATTTATGTTTAATAGATACAGTAAATGCAGGTTTTTCCTCTGAGAATCCACTCTGAGTTTTAACACGAAACTATCTCATTTCCTGCAATCTGACAAGTTACTCTTCTTAAATAACAGCAGTACCACCAACAGACTGTACTCTGTGGATGATCCTATCTGCAGACACGTGATCTTTGTGCAGTCTCTCCCCATCGCCTCTCTACTCTGCACTTTGTCTCAGGCCATCTCACACCCTGCGCTGCGCCGCTCACTGATGTTTTCGACTCTCTGACCCTGCAGGCAGCCTTCGCACTTCTTCCGTTAGCTGTTCCGCACTGCTCTCACATCCCCGCCGTTATGTATAAATAGGCTCCACTTGACAGACCAATGTCTCAGTCCCTCGGCTAAGTTGTGCCCGCGGCTTCCTGATTGGGCTTATCAGTTACGCAGCACGCCGTTATCACTCCACCAGTGACAGGAGGATGATTTGTTGTTCTCTGCGGTGAAGTGCCTTTGTGGTGTGCGTGTGTGTGCGTAATCAGAACTCCACGAGGGGGCCTGAAAGTTTTTAAATGGAGCATTTGACACGTAAAGAGAAAAGCTGATACGTTACTCATGGCTTGGTGATCGTTGTAATGTAGACACTGTATAATCCAGGAAACGTCTGCAGGCCACTTTAGCATCAGTTTGCATTTATGTGGGAATTGTGTCAATATAGAGAAATGATTTGCAACTCACACATCACTCTTGGTTGTGTACACGCTGTAGTTCAGGGACTCGATGGCCATCCAGCGCACCGGCAGCCGTCCCTGAAGGACAAAAAAGAAGTCATGCTTTCTACCTGATGAGCACTAGCGTGTTTTATAAAGTAGCTCACACACATATTTTTTTTATTTTTTATTGGAAATGGCAATATTGGCAGTAGAGAACAATATGGATGAATAAATAAATATAAAATGTAGCAATACTGTATGTATTCTGAAAATCTGTCAGCAGCATACAGATGTTTATGGGCGTAAAGTGGCACCGCAGTGGATGTTTAAGATTAGTTCTTGTGTGGTACAGTAGAAGATAAGAAGTTATGCCAGTAGAGTGATTTGTTCTGTGTGTGAGATCAGCAGATACACAAGTGTTTACCAAGTACAGCAGAAGTGACTATTTTTTATTATTTTTTAAGGACTAATGGGGAGGATACATCTTTACAAATGCATACATATCAAACTGAAATAATAATAATGATATCACAGTCAGACATTGTAATTTTTTAGGAAAAAAAAATGAGACTGTTAAGTGTCCACATCAAGCAATCGGTCACGCTTGTCGTGGTGATTTTTAGCCTTGAAGAGAAAAAATGATCTCAGTACAGGTGCAACTCAATAAATTAGAATATCATTGAAAAGCTCATTTATTTCAGTAATTCAATTCAAAAAGTTAAACTTATATATTATATAGATTCATTACACACAAAGTGTTTATTTCTTTTAATTTTGATGATTACCCAGGTAGCCAAAATGTTCTGGCCCGAATCTGGCCCCAATCCAGCAGGCCAGAAGAACGGACTCAGCCCGAGTCCGACTGCCAGAGTCATGCCAGATGCAGGAGCGAATGACGTGCCAGAATCTGTCCGACACACTCGGCCAGATGTGGGCTGAGTCCGCCCGCATCTGGCGGGCAACTATTGTGATGTTTTAAAACTAATGCAAATTGTAATTTATTTTTACAAATTTAAGTTAAAGTGAAATTCACATTATAAATACTGATAAAATTCATGAAGGTGTGTAATCATACAGAAACACAGTACAGGGAAATCCCCTCCCCACAACATCATCACCAGATCTGTATCTTGGGCAAATAAGGTGACCACAGTCTGTTCTAAATGTGTCATATCTCAACTGTCAGTGGGCCTGATCTGGGCCCCCAAAACCCAGGCAGATCCGGCAACCACTGATGGCCCAGATCTGGCTGGGTTTTGGTGAGCCTTTGCTAGAATGCAACTAGAACCTGTCTCTCCAATCAGGTATATTTCCCAATGCAATGAAAATAGCTAAAGTAATTCCGATTTACAAGACAGGCGACAGAGGGGAACTCTCCAACTACAGACCAATTTCACTATTACCGCAATTTTCCAAGATACTTGAAAAAATATTCTATGAGAGAATTGACAACTTCATACTGAAGAATGATTTATTGTGTGAGCAGCAATATGGGTTCAGACACAAAAGGACAACAGCATATGCCTTAATGGAATTTACAGAAAAAATATCAACAGCCATTGAAAATAAAGAGTATTCAGTTGGAGTATTCCTGGATCTTAAAAAAGCATTTGATACAGTAGATCACAATCTATTATTAAAGAAACTACAAAATTGTGGTATCAGAGGGGTAGCACTGTCCTGGTTAAGAAGTTACTTAAAGAATAGATATCAGTTTGTATGTGTTAACAACAAAAACTCAGAGCTACTGAAGGTCACCTGTGGAGTCCCACAGGGTTCAGTTTTGGGACCATTATTATTCAATATGTATATAAATGATATATGTAAAGTTTCAGAAAAAATGGACTTAATATTGTTTGCTGATGACACTAACCTGCTATGCAGTGGAAACAACTTGGAACAACTTCTGGATACACTCGGAAAGGAATTAGGAAAGCTGAAACTGTGGTTTGATTCAAACAAATTAACGCTCAATTTAAGCAAGACAAAATTTATAGTCTTTAACAACCATCACAACTACCCAGTACCCAAACTCAGTGTAAATGGTGTAGAGATTGAAAGGGTATCCGAAACTAAATTCCTTGGAGTAATAATTGATAACAAACTGTGTTGGAAGCCACATATTAATTATATAAAAGGTAAAGTATCCAAATCAATTGCAATATTACACAGAGTGAAAAATTTGCTGAATCAACCCACACTATACACCTTGTATCATTCATTAATACTCCCATACATGACATATTGTAATGAAGTATGGGGAAATACATATAAAACAAACATATATCCACTCTTTATGCTTCAAAAGAGAGCTATTAGAATAATCAACAAAGCAGCTTACAGGGAACCAACAAACCCACTTTTTCTTAAACAAAAAACTCTCAAGTTGAAAGATCTGATCGACTTTAAAACCGCAATAATAATGTTCAAAGTGAAGAATCTATCACTGCCCGCAAATATCCAAAAGTTGTTCCAAACAAGGGAGAAACGATATCACTTCAGAGGAACATGTATATTTCAAAAGCCTACAGTGAGAACAACTACCAAGCAACACTGTATTTCAGTGCAAGGTGTCAGATTATGGAACGATTTTGGACCTGAATTAAAATCATGTACAAAGCTTGGACAATTTAAACAAAAACTAAAGGAAGAAATACTCCAAACATATTTACAAGACAACATGTAAACTCACATAAGGATTGACATTTCCAGCCTGTGTTGTGTTATAGCTTAGTTTTTCTTTTTTCTCTGTGACACTATGTCTTAGATTTGTTTTTGAATAGTAACCGCTTAACTTAGACTAGCTCAGTTTTCTTTTTCTCTCAGTCATATTTTGTCTTAGCCTTGTTTTAAATTGTAATCGCTCTTGTCTTGTTTTCTCTTTTTTCTCCTTTGAATTCTTGGATGGAATATGGGTGGGCAATATAAGCTGCGGCTTCAGCCATCACCCATTTCGGATAACTCACGTGGAATTGTATAGTAGAAGGAGTCTTTGTCTAATTTGACCTTGTTGTTATATTATACAGTTTCTTTTAACCTGTAATGTACTATCCGAAATAAATAAATTCATTCATTCATTCAGAATCGGCCCAATTCCGTTGGTTACCTGGATATGGCTTACAGCTAAAAAAACAAAAACAAATTTCAGTTTCTCAAAAATAATTCTTCTTCTTCTTCTTCTTCTTCTTCTTCTGGCTGCTTCTTCGCCTTCTTCTTCTGGCTGCTCCCTTTAGCTCCCTTATCTTATCTTATCTCATCTTAGGAGTCGCCACTGTGGATCATCTGCCTCCATCTCACCCTATCCCTTGCATCTTCCCCTGTAACACCAACCCTCTCCATGTCCTCCTTCACTACATTCATGAATCTTCTGTGGTCTTTCTCTTCTCCTCCTGCCTGGCAGCTCCATCTTCAGCATCTTTGTCCAATATATCCACTATCCCTCCTCTGCACATGTCCAAACCATCTCAGCCTTGCCTCTCTTACTCATATATTTATTCCATCCAGCTACAATGCTCTGCACTGTGTGTCTGTGTGTGTGTGTGTGTGTATATATATATTTTATAGTAATATGTACATATGTATATTAGCTGCTCTTGCTTGCTTGTTTTTTTTTTTTTCTTGCCTTCTGATTGTTGCTCTGAGTGTTGCTATCCCTGTGCTGTTGCAATCCTGGAATTTCCCCGTTGTGGGACTAATAAAGGCTTATCTTATCTTATCTTATCTTATCTTACTTCGTCTCCAAAGTGCTCAACCTGAGCTGTCCCTCTGATATAATAATTTTTAACCTTGTCCCTCCTACTCACTCCCAATGAAAATCTTAGCACCTTCAACTCTGCCACATCCAGCTCCACCTCCTGTTTTTTTGTCAGCGCCACCATCTCCAAACCATGCACCATAGCAGGTCTCACTACCGTCTTGTAAAGCTTCCCTTTCACTCTTGCTGCTATTTTTCTGTCATAAATCACCCCTGACACTTGTCTCCACCCACTCCACCCTGCCTGCACTCTTCTTCACCTCTCTTGTGCATTTGCCATCACTTTTGATGGTTGACCCCAAGTATTTAAACTCATCTACTTTCACTACCTCTGCTCCTTCCATCTTCACCGTTGCACCTGCGTCCCTCTCATTCACACTCATGTATTCTGTCTTGCTTCTACTAGCTTTCATTCCTCTTCTCTCCAGACCATACTGTCACCTCTCCAGGTTCTCTTCCACCTGCTCCCTACTCTCACTGCAGATCACAATGTCATCTGCAAACATCTTGGTCCACAGAGACCCCTGTATGACCTTGTCTGTCAGCCTGTCCATCACCATGGCAAACAAGAAAAGGCTCAGAGCCGATCCCTGATGTAATCCCACCCCCACCTTGAATCCCTCCATCACTCCTACAGCACACCTCACAACCATCTCACTGTCCTCATACAACCATGGACAAAATTGTTGGTACCCCTCTGTTAATGAAAGAAAAACCCACAGTAGTCACAGAAATAACTTGAATCTGAAAAAAGTGGTAATAAATAAAAACTCTATGAAAATTAACCAATGAAAATCAGACAATGCTTTTGAATTGTGGTTCAACAGAATTATTTTAAAAAAACAAACTCATGAAACAGGCCTGGACAAAAATGATGGTACCCCTAGAAAAGATTGAAAATAATGTGGCCATAGGGACATGTTCAACCAAGATGTGTCCTCTAATTGACATCACAGGTGTCCACAAACTTGTAATCAGTCAGTCGGCCTATTTAAAGAGTGACAAGTAGTCACTGTGCTGTTTGTTGACATGGTGTGTACCACACTAAACATGGACCAGAGGAAGCAAAGGAGAGAATTCTCTCAGGAGATTAGAAAGAAAATTATAGACAAGCATGTTAAAGGTAAAGGCTATAAGACCATCTCCAAGCAGCTTGATGTTCCTGTGACTACAGTTGCACATATTATTCAGAAATTTAAGATCCACGGGACTGTAGCCAACCTCCCTGGATGTGGCTGCAGGAGGAGACGGATAATACGAATGGTAACAAAAGAGCCCAGAACAACCTCTAAACACATTCATGGTGAACTCCAAGGTCAAAGTACATCAGTGTCACATCGCACCATCCATCGTTGTTTAAGCCAAAGTGGACTTCATGGGAGACGACCAAGGAGGACACCACTGTTAAAAACAAATCATAAAAAAGCCAGACTGGAATTTGCCAAACTGCATGTTGACAAGTCACAAAGCTTCTGGGAGAATGTCCTATGGACAGACGAGACAAAACTGAAACTTTTTGGCAAGGCACATCAGCTCTGTGTTCACAGACGCAAAAATAAAGCATACCAAGAAAAGAACACTGTCCCTACTGTGAAACATGGAGGAGGTTCTGTTATGCTGTGGGGCTGCTTTGCTGCATCTGGCACAGGGTGTCTTGAATCTGTGCAGGGTACAATGAAATCTCAAGACTATCAAGGTATTCTAGAGAGAAATGTGCTGCCCAGTGTTAGACAGCTTAGTCTCAGTTGCAGATAATGGGTCATGCAACGGGATAATGACCGAAAACACAGCTAAAAACACCCAAGAATGACTAAGAGCGAAAAACTGGACTATTCTAAAGTGGCCTTCTATGAGCCTTGATCTAAATCCTATTGAACATCTGTGGAAGGAGCTGAAACATGCCGTCTGGAGAAGGCACCCTTCAAACCTGAGACAGCTGGAGCAGTTTGCTCATGAGGAGTGGGCCAAAATACCTGCTGAGAGGTGTAGAAGTCTCATTGACAGTTACAGAAATTATTTGATTGCAGTGATTGCCTCAAAAGGTTGTGCAACAAAATATTAAGTTAAGGGTACCATCATTTTTGTCCAGGCCTGTTTCATGAGTTTGTTTTTTAAAATAATTCTGTTGAACCACAATTCAAAAGCATTGTCTGATTTTCATTGGTTAATTTTCATAGAATTTTTATTTATTACCACTTTTGTTAGATTCAAGTTATTTCTGTGACCATTGTGGGTTTTTCTTTCATTAACAGAGGGGTATCAACAATTTTGTCCACGTCTGTACCTGTCCTGCATCACCCTCACATACTTCTCTGCCACTCCTGATTTTCTCATATAGTACCACATTTCCTCTCTTGGCACCATATCATATGCTTTCTCTACATCCACAAAGACATAGTACAACTCCTTCTGACCTTCTCTATACTTCTCCATCAGCACTCTTAGAGCAAACATTGCATTTGTAGTACTCTTTCTTGGCATGAAACTGTACTGCTGCTCACTGATTGTCACCTCTCCTCTTAACCTGGCTTCAACAACTCTTCCTCATATCTTCACAGTGTGGCTGATCAACTTTATGCCTCTGTAGTTACTACAGCTCTGAGCATCACCTTTGTTCTTTAAAATTGGTACCAAAACACTTTTTCTCCACTCCTCGGGCATCCTCTCACTCTCCAAGATTGTGTTAAACAATCTAGCTAAAAAGTCCACTGCCATCTCACCTAAACATCTCCATACCTCCACAGGTATGTCATCTGGACCAACCACCTTTCCATTCTTCATCCTCTTCAAAGCTGCCCTCATTTCTGCCTTGCTAATCCTCGGGACTTCCTTGTTCACCATCTTTCCTTCATCCATCCTCCTCTGTCTATCATTTTCTTTATTCATCAGCTCTTCAAAGTACTCCTTCCACCTTCTCAAGACACACTCATCATTTGTTAGTACATTACCATTTCTGTCCTTAATCAAACCTAACCTGGTGTACAGCTTTTCTAGCTCAATCTCTCTGTCTAGTCAATTAATACAAGTCCTTTTCTCCTTTCTTAGTGTCCAGCCTCTCACACAACTCACTATATGCCTTTTCCTTTGCCACCGCTCTCTTTGCCATGTGCCTAGATTCTAAATAGTCCTGCCTACTCACTTCATCTCTCTATCTCACGTTTTCTTTGCTAACCTCTTCCCCTGAATACTTTCCTGAACCTCCTCATTCCACCACCAAGGCTCCTTGTCTTCCTTCCTCTGTCCACTGGATACACCATATACCTTTCTACCCGTTTCCCTCAATACTTTTGCTGTACTTTCCCAGTCATCTGGTAATTCTTCCCCACCACCCAGAGCCTGTATCAACTC
Source organism: Pholidichthys leucotaenia (assembly GCA_020510985.1). Classification (NCBI taxonomy): domain Eukaryota; kingdom Metazoa; phylum Chordata; class Actinopteri; order Cichliformes; family Pholidichthyidae; genus Pholidichthys; species Pholidichthys leucotaenia. The sequence goes on from CM035839.1 coordinate 304,084,778, forward strand.
CTTCCTGAACTCTGTGCAACCTTCTTCCTTCTGTAACGTCCCCCACTTAATCTTTGGCTCTGCCTTCACTCTCTTCCTCGTCTTGCTTTCCAAAGTCATCCTACAGACTAACATCTGATGCTGTCAAGCTTCATTCTCCCCTGCCATCACCTTGCAGTCTCCTAGCTCTTTCAGATTTCTCCTTCTGCATAAGATTCAGTCCACCTGTGTGCACCTTCCTCAACTCTTGTAAGTCACCCTATGTTCCACTCTCTTCTTGAAGTATGTGTTCACCACAGCCATTTCCGTCTTTTTAGCAAAATCCACAACGATCTGTCCTTCCACATTTCTCTCCTTAAAACCATACCTACCCAGGACCTTCTCATCACCTCTGTTCTCTTCACCTACATGTCCATTAAAGTCCGCTCCAATCACCACTCCCCCCCACCCCCACCGGGAACAGTCTCCACCACTTCATCCAACTTACTCCAGAATTCTTCTCTCTTCTACCTGACATCCAACTTGTGGGGCATACGCACTGACAACATTCAACATCACACCTTTGACTTCTAGCTTCAAACTCATGATTCTGTCTCACTCCCTCTTTACCTCCTCGACACTCTTCACATACTCTTCCTTCAAGATCACTCCTACTCCATTTCTCTTCCTAGCTACTCCATGGTAGAACAGTTTAAATCCCCCTCCAATGCTCCTAGCCTTGCTTTCCTTCCATCTGTTTTCTTGAACACAGTTTATCTACCTTTCTTCTCTTCATCGTATCAGCCAACTCTCTTCCTTTGCCAGTCATAGTCCTTACATTTAACGTTCTCACCTCCACACTTCTACTTTTTCTTTTCTCTCTCTCAATCCTAACACGACTTCCCCCTCTCCTCCTCCTCAATCTGCCCGTTCCCATGTATGCACTAAATACTTGGTCGGGGCTCCTTTTGCATGAATTACTGCATCACATTGGCGTGGCATGGAGGCGATCAGCCTGTGATACTGCTGAGATGTTAAGGAATCAAGCACAGTGATACCACGCTCATTAAACAAGGTTTTGATACTTTTGGCAGTGCGGGCAGGTGTCACGTCCTGCTGGAGAATAAAATCAGCACCTCCATGAAGCTTGTCAGCAGAGGGAAGCATGAAGTGCTCTAAAATTTCATGGTAGAAGATGTGCTGACTTTGGACTTGATAAAACACAGTGGACCAACACCAGCAGATGACATGGCTCTCCAAATCAGGTACCAAGTCCTGTCATTTGAAAATTAAGGCCCCAGTGTCTGGAGCAAGAGTGGAGAGGCACAGAATCCAACTTGCTTCAGGTCCAGTGTGAAGTTTCTACAGTCAGTGATCATTTGCAGGCACATGGACATACTCTTCAGTCAACCAACATTTCTATTAAAGATCATTAAAAAAAGATTTTATGTCATATTCTAATTGTTTGAGAAACATAATTTGTGGTTTTCATTAGCTGGAAGCCATAATCATCAAAATTAAAAGAAATAAACACTAGAAACATATCACTCTGTGTGTAATGAGTCTATATATGAGTTTCACTTTCTGAATTGAATTACTGCAATAAATTAACTTTCGATGACATTCTACTTCATTGAGATGCACCTGTATATTCATGGTTATTTCTGTAGCATTAAGTGCTTTCAGAAAAAGGCTTTAAAGAATGGATAAACAATGGTCAAGCTGAACGTTTGGAGAAATATGTGTTTTACAGTTACTGATGTGTTAGGGTGGCCAGGCGTCCAGCACAAAGTGGGACACCTGGTCACCCTACTTGATCCATTTATTAAAAAAGGAAATCAATGCGATACCAAGTCTATGTGTGCACCAAAGCAGCAGTGGCTTCTGCTGGCTGAGACCAAAACAAAATGAGAACTCTTCTGGGGAACGGCCACTACCAACGAGCCCTCCACTCACCATTGTCTTCTTTACATAAACTTCCTCGCCGCGGGACAGACCAAAGTCTGCTATCTTTGCCACAAGGTTGTCGCCTACAAGAACATTTCTTGCTGCCAGATCCCTGTGGATGAACTAGAACCAAAGAAGAGAGAAAGTGTATTATCAAAGGGAGTTTTTGTGTTTAAACAGAAATGCTTGTTTTGTGATGGTGCCAAATCTGCACTTACAAACAAGGCTGAAATGACCTCAGTTACTCTGACTACAGCTACTCTGGCAGGTGCCAATTGAAGTAATAAACCCCATGGCCCTGTGACAATTGCAATATTAAATGCTTACATCTGTTTTGATGAGAAAAAAAATGACTAGAAAAGTCACATTTTTTTTAAAAAAAGTCACTGTTTTGCTATAAATGTCAGAAAAACATCCACGAAATAGCCAGAAAAAGCTGCAAATTTATATGCAAGATGTCACAAATTTATGAGAAAAAATTCTGAGAACAAAGAGCTTGACATACAAATTCAGGGAAATAGAGTCATAAATATAAATGAAAAAAAGATCAAATTTGCAAGTAAAACCTCATACATTTTGATTTTTTAAAGCTACAAATTAGTGAGTTAAAAAGACACATTTTACCATGAGTGTATTTGTGAGAAATTCACAAAATTATGATAAAAAGAAAAAGAATTACAATAAAAGTTACAATTTTATGTGAAAAAACTGATTTGCAAAAAAAAGCTTACAATTTTCAGAAAAGAATAAATGTAGCAATAAATCTGTTCATGAAAAGTCTGTCATTTCTATTAAAATTAGTAAATTTTGGTGAGAAAAGTTTAACAATGGTGAGAAAAAAAACTCCCCTATTATGTCAACAGCGAGTTTGTTCTAATAAATCAGCTGTTTTATCTATTTTTTGAGACTCCACTATGTTTTATGGCTCCATGCCAATTATTTTTCACCCTTTGCTCTGTTTGAGGAGATGATTGAAAACATGAATGTCAACTTTGATGAAATAAAACACAACATTCCAGCTGACTAACTCTGGAAACCCACAGTGCCAGAGTGGGTTGTGAGGATAAAAGTTAATGCCAAGCCCCGCCCACATGGACGCTCCTTCTGTCCTGAGCCCGATCCTACCTGTTTGTCGCTGAGGTAATGCATGCCATTCGCCACGTCCACAGTAAACTGCAGCAGCTGCTGGGAGGTGAGGGTGGAAGCAGTCCCATGCTCCTTTGCAAAGGCGGGGTCGGTCTCCAGCACCCGACTCTTCCTCAGGAAGTCAAGGAGGTTACCGTAGGGAGCGTATTCGATGGCGATGTACAGGTAACCTGAACGAGACACAGACAGGTTCTCCTGTATGGGTTTGTGCAGAGGTAGGCAGAAGAGCCAGAGACTGTACCCAAGAAAAAGCAGCATTTTGTGATATTAATTACTCATTACAATGAAAAAGTAAGTGTAGTCCCCCAAAAAGTTACTTGAGTAAGAGTAATAAAGTATCATTCAAAAAGTCATCTGAGTTCCCCTTTATGCTCACTAAATTGTGCGGATTTTCTCTTAAATCTGTGACAAACAATTTTCTCATAAATTTTAAACTTTTTTCACATAAACGTGTAGCTTTTTCATGTGAATTTAAAATATTTTACATATAAATTGGCATACTTTTCTATTAAAGGGGTCATTGACTGAAAAATGGTGTGTTTGTAGGTTTTAACTGAAATGAGTCTACTGGTCACCTAATTATCAAAAAAAAAATTCAGAACAGTCAATTCTCTTAAAAAAAACACGCAGCCTTTATCTTGTTTTTCTCTTCCAGAAACGCCAGAAACGTTTTTGATTCTTCCATCTAAATCGTTAACGTCACAAGTTGAAAAAGCCAACCCACCGCCTTCCTTGAGACCCACCCACTGCTCTATTATTGGCCTGCCTGGCTGTCCGTCATAGAGATGGAAGGGGTGCTAAAGATAGCCTATTAGCCCCCAAGCTAACACTGGTAACAGGAAGCTCAAACCAAGTGCAGCTTATATTTTTATTTTCTTCAGATCTTAGTCACCCTACTAACCATCCCTCTTACCACCTGGTTTGCTCTTATGTAATGTAATAACACCAATACACGGCGCGGACATGATGGTGCACGCATGGGTGACATCATCACGCCGTGCCTATAATAGGAGGCCGATGGCGGCAACTCGTCCTTTTTGGCGTTCCGCCTCTAGCCGACACACAGCCTGTACCCCGGCATTCTGTTAACATTAGCTTGTTTGTACTGTTCCATGTGCTACTAGCTGTTGCTAATAAGTCACCGTTCAGCACAGCCACCGCCTCCGCTGTCCCTCTTTTCCAGACATAACATTCACCAGTCCACAGTCCACAGTCCACAACATACCTAGCATCGCTTCAGCCCATCGCCCTTGATTCCGCAGCAGGTCGCTGGCGCCGGCATGCCGCCGCGACCCGAGGCTGCTGGCTCTCACGGCCAGCGCCCCCACCATCCTCCAAAGCTTGGCGCAACTCCGGTCTGCTCTCGCAGGCAATGTAGGGGAGCCGTTTCGTTACGGGGCATCCCCCAGCTGGCCGCGGGAGAGGAGCTGAGTCCTGTGGAGCGAGACACCACCATTTGAGATCCCGTGGCTTGGCAGCTCGGCCAGCAGCCTCGGGTTGCGGTAATCGGTGGGTCGCCTTGCACACAGTGCTGGCAGTTTGTTGTGGCATCCCGGCAAGGATGTTGGGAGATGGAATGGAGTGACGCGAGATACACAGTCGACTGTGGATCACTGAACCAGCGCTGCTCATCCAAGCTAGAAGGAGGCTAGAAGCTAGTCAGCTAATGGCTAAGTGACTAGAGGGAGGGCGGAGTTGAACAGCTGAAGGATGCTTCTTAAAGTGACAGGCTTTAAATCAGAGCGTTTCATGAAAGCCAGGAAAATCATAAAAAAAAAATTTGCTTCAGTAATTAACAAGTTAAAGAAAATGTGAACAAAATACGACACAAACACTTCATTAAGACATGAGTAAGCCGTTAAAATGTGGAAAAAGTGCAGTCAATGACCCCTTTAAATTAGCGCTGTTTTCCCCCTGAGGATTTGCAACTTGTAACTCTAACTTGCACATTTCATATTTTATTCTCATAAATGTGTGGTGTTTTTCATAAATACTGTATTATTTTGTATTTTTTCCTCATAAAATTGCAGGGTTTTTTCCATAAATTTATGACTTACAAATTTTTCTTATAAATTTGTGACTTTTTTTGGGTTTAAATTTTGCAACTTTTTGTGATAAATATGTGACTTTTTCCCACATATTTGCTACTTTTCAATTTTAATTTTACAATGACAATTTTTTTTGCTTGAAATTTATGACTACTCTCACCAATATGGGAAGACTTTTCCATTCAGAACATACAAAGAAAATTGCAATAAATTCAATATTGGCTATACCATAAGAGAAGAACATTTCAATTTCAATAAAATAAAAAAGTTAATTTCTAAAGAATAATAAGAAAAAATAAAACTTGACTGGCACGCAGCTGAAATCAGGGAAATCAAAAGAATCTCAAAGAGTATGACCACATGTATTTAAGTAAAAGTATAGCTATTCCTCATAAATGTACTCAAAAGTATTCAGCAAAATGCAAATGAGTGACAAGGTTACTTGAGTACATGTAACTAGTTACCTCCCACCTCTGGGCATATGGCATCTCTGATTACACAATTTCCACATTTTCCCAATGCTCACAGCACCTGCTGCTGATAAATATTCATCATTTTAATATCTACAAGTATTACAATGACTTCTTTATGTATCCAAAACCTGTGACACAGCCTTGGCTGGCCTGGCTGGATCCGACCTGGACAGGTCCCAGCTAAAGCTTGTAAGGGGATTGGCCCTTAAACAATCCCAGCAGAGGCAGCGCAGGTCTTCAGTGAAATCGAACAGAACTCAACCAGATGGCTGGAGTCTTGCTAATAGATGACAACTTCCAGCCCATGCCAGAGTTCCTACAGACATTTGTAGTTCCTGGAAGGGTTTCAGGATGATTTCACCAGGAAGGGGGAGCGTGCCAACAAAATTAGCAAGCAGCATATGTGGAAGAGCTGAGCGGTGGTTGATGGACGGGTGGGACAAAGAGCTGGACCTTGTGTAATTACACTGAAGCTGCGAATCAAGGACGTATGGAGTTTCCTGCAGCATATGTTTGCTAAATCAGTAAACAGAGCATTTCATTCATACAGCGGATATTAAAAAATTAAATGACTGAAATTATAAATACTGTACTTCAAAAGGGTAAATACAAAGCATTTTTAGACTATTTATTCTTCACACCTGATTTTTAGTATATTGCATAAGTCTGGAAAACTACATTTTTTTGCTGTGTGAACTTTATCCAGATGTGCTTTTTATTGCACGCATAGAACATTCGTCAGCACAAAACAGAAACTGTGCTTGAAAAGCAATTCTCTAGACTGCTGACACTTTTTTTCCCCCTTTGCTTGATATTTGAGTGTCTATCAATAAATCCTGTTTCATTATTTCTTCTTCCTCTTGTTCTGTTCAACAGTTTGGTGCTGCGTCGCCTCTGGGCACACTGGATCCTTCTGGTCTCTTGATATACTGTAACAGTAAGAGTACATTTGAGCCTGATTTCAGGAAGATTATAATGGCGAATCACCGGAAAACTACAGTAAATCACCCAATTTGGGGAGAAAAAGGAATGCATTAAAAAGGGCAAGAATGTGACATTTCTAAAAACAGCTTGTGCTTTTACCGTGAGTAGCTACAGACAAGGAAATATCACTCAGATTCTGAGAGAAAGTTTGCAGGGCCAAGTGCTACTTAAAAGGCAGAGCAGCGGGGAGACACTCAATTAGACTGATGTTTGTTTGTCAAGGCAGGCTTGGTTTGTAACGTCCTCACTGCTGCTTTAAACAGAAGAAAGGGCCTTCTGTGGAAATCGCAGAAGGAACCGGGGACCAGCGTGACCTTAGCACACTATAGACGTTTGACTGTGCGAACAAATCAAATAAATGTGACAGTGCAAATGCTGCTGGGAGGAAGGATTATTTAGCTTGGACACATTCGGGGGTTTTCCAGGTGCAAATGAATCAGACGGGATGTCTGCATCTGCTCACATCTCAAGTGAGAAAAATTAAAGCTGAAGCTTGCTGTGAAGGGAGAGCCGGGTGAATAAAGGAAAGACAAAAAAACCCATCTATTTAAAATAAGGGTGTGCCATACTGCATTGTATCCCAGTGTTGATATTGCTATATTATGATTTGGCTGTGTGATGACCTCACACTTTTATGCGCAAATGCAAGTTACATGCTACACAGAAAAACACTCTTGGTGTGGGAAGATGGTGGCTGATCTACCATTAGAGTTCCCTTAAAAACCCTCTGCTTGTATGGAAACATTTTGGATTGAGGCTGCTTCATGCTGCTGTGATGCAAAAATGCAGCACTTTGGAAACTCCACCTGCAAATTTTCCACTTAGTCACACTGCTCCGGTGCAAAGTTTTTGTTGCATGGATTTTTGATCCACTAACAGGGATGGACAGTGAGGGCCATTCCACTGCCGATTTTCTGTTCCACTCAGTCTCTTCAGCAGGTGTTTGCACTGATGAGCTTCAAGGATTGCTAATTAGAGCAAAGCAACTGCTGAAGAGACTGGGTGGAGCAGAAAACCTGCAGTGGAATGACCCTTGATGGCACATAGTTGCCCATCCCTGCATTGCGGCTACTTCAGGTTGAATTCATTGAATATCATTCAAAGCAGCGAGCCAAAAAGCCCGAGGGGAGATCTCAGCAAAGATGACGTCTAATGCAGGTAAACTGGGTCAGCATCTAAACTACCAAAGCTAAAGGACTTTAGATATGATGGTTTATATTATTTTGTTGCAATATTTCATACAAAATATGATACTCAGTCTGAACTACTGTTTATAAACTGGATAAATCTGAGTTTTTTTGTTGTTGTTTTTACTGAATATGATGAGGACAAATATGTGACAATGTGAGTTAAAAGTTCACGACTACCAAACATTCTGGTAGCCGCCTTGCTTTTGTATAGAGACAGTACTGTCACACCTGAACAATTGCCGTTTAAAGTCTGCTTCAAGCTTTAAATCTCCGTTATGCCAGGTGCACATCGTGCCGTAGTGAAGTGTGGGAACGGCATGTATCATCTAGAGTGGTGGAAAAAGAAAACTTGTAGCATACATGCGTGTAACTTCGGGACCAGTGTGTGCACATGTCCACCGCCATTCACGTTATATACATTCCCCACGGAGCTGAAGGATCCAGACGGACGTAATTGTTGGATTAAAGCAGTAAGTCTATATTGTAACATAATTAGATAGTGTTGTGTATTGTTCAAGTTTTAGCCTAACTGGCACGAGTCTAAACCCTGAAGTAGCAGGTACGGACAGGCAGGCCTGGATCTAGGATATAGTTCTTTGTATATTGGTAATGAAGCTTGATCTACACACACACGTAATTAAGGCCATTGATAAGTAGGCTGGTATAAAATAAAACTGCAAATCAGTTAAAATGTGTGGTACTGAGGAGGATGATAAAATAAAGGCAGCGTTGGATTTTTAAATAGCTTTATTATCATCCGCCTTCATCAGAACTCGGCTCCAGCCCATAGTGTGAGCAGGCTGGAGCCAAATTCCTCAGGCTCTCAAAGAGGAGACAGTGTGTGTGTCTCGCAGCAGATGCAGAATCAGAGTAAGAGAATGAGAGGGTTTGCGTTACAGAGTTTCAGCATATATACTCGACTACAACAATACATCAAGGGCATACCCCAGCAGTTGGTATGATCAAAGAGATAACAGAACAGGCATAAGACATTTGCATTTGAGAGACATATTGATCTCAGTCCCTAGGTCACAGTGAGGACAGGACGCATGAGCACAATGCATGAAAGGCAACATTAACATCACAGAAGTGAGCCAGACGAAACGAGTCTGCCTGTAGACATTAATACACATTTCACTGTTCTGTTATTTGCTCTAGCCGAGCGCTGTGTTTGACCAGTCTGTTTGTGGGGGTTACAACAAAGCACATCTACATATCAGTAGTGCAGCAGAAAAAACCAAGAGAAGAGAGCTGAGTGTCCTTAATCTGTTGTGGGGGTTAACCGAACCGCCACACACGCTCCCCCCCAGAGGGCACGGCAGGGGGCCGAGACCTCGATAATCCCTCTATGGGAGCGAGCTGTGGGAGAAGCTCACTGCAGGCGGAGGGGGAGGGAGGAGGGGGGTAAGTGCCGGCAGGGGGACGGTGAACTCGTCCGAGCCGCGCAAAAATTGCTTGTGGGTCCGCGATGTCGAAGGGCTGTTCCGTTGAACGTGCAGAGGTCCACAAGAAGAAAAAATAGTCTCTGGCTCCTCTCGTGGCCATGAAGAAAACAGGAGCGGCGAGGCTGCGTAGTGGCTGTAAGAAAAAAAGAAGCAGAGGGACTCGGCTTGTTGGCTTTAGGTGCAGGAGCAACCCTAAAACCCCCCGGGAACAGCTGACGGCTGAAATCCCTTATGTGCCGTGGCTGAGACCATTAAAAAAATCCAGTGGCGAGCTGCGTGCCTGCTTCAGGTGAACGAGCAGCCCTGAGGGTTCTGTGAGCAGCGGCAGAGGACGATGGTGGTCTCTGGAGCCGTTATTTGTCCCGTGCGTGATGCGCCATCCTCGTAACGCCCCGGTGCTTGCGCCGGGGCTCGTGCGTGGGTGGGCCAGCTGGAGAGGAGAACCAGGGTGCAGGATCTTGGTGGGGATTGGCGCAGACGGCGCAGATAAAATCCGGATTGAGCTGTGGCTGCAGATTGGCCATGGTGCGTTGGAGCGGTGAGAGGAAATAGACGATCTTTTGTCCCTCAGGCTCGTGCAGATGTGTTGGAGCGGTGGGAGGGAATAGACGATCTTTGCCACCGCTCGGCCGTGGTGCGTTCAGGTCCACGTGTTGCGTTCTCCACCGGCCATGGAGGACGCCTGCGCTCACGTGTGGAGGAGCTGCGAGCGCGGCCGGTCCAGCGTGGATGAGCAGATCTCAGACGTGCAGATCTCATCCTGAAGAACAGGTCACCAGTGCAGCTGTCCAGATCAGAAGGTTGCGTTTGCACAAAACGTGTGCATTCCGGGGTCACCAGTGAGGAGGATGATAAAATAAAGGCAGCGTTGGATTTTTAAATAGCTTTATTATCATCCGCCTTCATCAGAACTCGGCTCCAGCCCATAGTGTGAGCAGGCTGGAGCCGAATTCCTCAGGCTCTCAAAGAGGAGACAGTGTGTGTGTCTCGCAGCAGATGCAGAATCAGAGTGAGAGAATGAGAGAGTTTGCGTTACAGAGTTTCAGCATATATACTCGACTACAACAATACATCAAGGGCATACCCCAGCAGTTGGTATGATCAAAGAGATAACAGAACAGGCATAAGACATTTGCATTTGAGAGACATATTGATCTCAGTCCCTAGGTCACAGTGAGGACAGGACGCATGAGCACAATGCATGAAAGGCAACATTAACATCACAGAAGTTTGCCAGACGAAACGAGTCTGCCTGTAGACATTAATACACATTTCACTGTTCTGTTATTTGCTCTAGCCGAGCGCTGTGTTTGACCAGTCTGTTTGTGGGGGTTACACCAAAGCACATCTACATATCAGTAGTGCAGCAGAAAAAACCAAGAGAAGAGAGCTGAGTGTCCTTAATCTGTTGTGGGGGTTAACCGAACCGCCACAGTACTTAAACTATAGTAGTATCGACCTATAGATCTAAGTAAACAGGCTATGCCTTGTAGTGAAATTTACTCAAAATGACAAAACCAAAGTTGAGCTGTCAAACCACTCGCTTACCTTCTTTGTAGTCGTTTCGGTGTCTCACAAGTAAGGGTGCTTGGTCCTTTGACAACAAAAAATCTGCTATGTCAGCGTACACACGGGGGCCATTTTGGCCAATTTCTGCAATATGGCTGCGAATGCAAGCGTAACTAGTTTATTCTTGCATTTGTGGGTACAACCGGGAAGACCCCTATGCATACAATATGCTCGTAGATCAGGAACTTTCCATAAATTAAATGTATCGATAGAGTATGTTTGGTAGCCACGTTCCCATGATGCTTCGAGCGAGCCGAGATGCGAAAGTCACTTATTACATGGACGTAAGACAGCTGGGAGACAATCAGGGTAAACCGTAACACACACGAAGGAAAGTGGCTATAGGTACAGAACACTCGAGGGACTGACAACGATAGGTAAACAAGTACAAGGGATACACACGAGACTTGCACAGGAGACAAGGGGGACAAAGAGAACAAAAATAGTAAGAAGCCATCTCTATTGTCATTCAGTACCATCATGTACAGTAGAACGAAATTATGTTTCTCCTATCTACAATGTTAATCACATCTAGAATCAGAGGGGTCACTGCCATGCAAGGCACCACCACAAATAACTTCTCCTTCCCCCATTCTATTACACTGAGCACCAAGCTAGAAGTACCATTTTTATATGGTCTTTGGTATGAGCCGGACAGGACTTGAACCCCCAACCTCCCAGTTGTGGGGCAGATGCTCTGTCAACTAGGCCACCACTCCATAACAATGGGGGCAACAGGGACGACACAACAGACTAAGGACCGGGGAGCACGAAGGACAATCACAAAGGGGCACAAAGGCGATAATCCAGGTCTGGTCTGGGGACCATGCCCGGATCATAACAGCTGGCTCGTGAAACTGTTCTTTAAATAAAAAAGAAAACAGTATTTTATGATGTTTTATGATAAAAATACCATTATTGTGAAAACTCAGAAATATTATGTTATTATTCTTGGGCCATAGCACCCACCTTCCAACTAAAATGTAAAAATTATCCATTAAAAGCCCAAACTGTGTGATACGCATACATATTGGGCACAGAAAAAAAAGCTACTTTTGGACCATTTGAACTTTATTTGTCTAAAGTTCACTATTTCCATGACAATAATCATTCAAGGACAAACTAGTAGGTTCAATTAAATACGTCAACAGCAAAGCTCATGTGCGCTCAGTCATTACTTCTTCTAATGCATCATGCAGTGGTCTCCTCTTTCTCTCTAAATACACTATTGGGTCACCTGCACATTACTTTTACAACATCCCATTCTAAATCTATTGGCATTAATGGCCCCTGCCTATAGATGCTGCCATGCGAAAATGAACTCAATCGGAGTAGGCCCCTAGGAGGAGTTTGTGCAAATGCGAGGGGTAGTTTTTGACAAAACTGGAGGCGGGGCAGCTTTGAGGCAATATGGACGTGGATGCCCTGAATTTCCCTCTGGGATTAATAAAGTATACAAAAATAAATAAGGAGCTCATCCTCCCTTTGCAGCTGTAACAGCTTCCACACTTTTGAGAAGGGTTTTGACAACATTTTGGAGCGCATCTGCGGGAACTTCTGCCGGTCCATCCAGAAGAGCATTTGTGAGGTCAGATACCGATGTTGGACCAGAGGAACCTGGCTACAAACTCAGCTATGGCTCATCCCGCAGGTGTTGAATGAGGACCTGTGTGGGCCAGCCTAGTTCTTCCACGCCACACTCGTCGAACCATGCCCTTATGGGCCTTGATGTGTGCACTTCCTCAAACTGTTCTCAGAAAGTTGAAAGCATAAAATTCCCTAAATAGCCAAGTAAGCTGAAGTAATTGGTTTTCCCAGGAAATGATTAGCACTGGTGGTCCAATGTTTTTGCTCTTTTTGTGTATAATCTATAGAGTCAGCGATATGCATCTGAATCAGAATCAGAATCAGAATCAGAATCAGAATCAGGTTTATTGCCATTGTTCATGTAGTACACAAACTAGGAATTTGTAGGAATTTCATCTGTTTTGCAACTCCAGTCAATGACCTGAATATTTGTACTAATATCTGTACAGCATTTTTTTTTTTTTAGCTTTTATGTTCCACGTTTACTTTTGAGCTACTGTCGTATACGCACTACTACGGCCACTAGATGGCGCACTCACCTCTGTTCTCACAGGCTCCTATCAGGTTGATGATGTTGGGATGTTGGCCTAGTTTGCACAGCACCTCCAGCTCCCCTGCAAAGTCTCTGTGGTCATTCTCCGAGGCAAACTCTGCAGAAAGAATTGCATGCACAGCAGCGCTCAACAAAATGCAAGCAAAGCAAATCTGTGAAATAAAACAGTCACATCAGAGTACTGAATTGGCTTTATGTGTGCCAGCGGACTTGGGTGATACCAGCATTTTCCACACTTACCTTTCAGCATCTTGATGGCTGCGCTTATTTTGTTGCCGTCCTTCTTGATCATGGCTTTGATGACCTGGATGTGAAATGTTATTAGCTGAAATATTTGAAATTGTGCACAGTACGGTAAATATGAAGTTAAATACCAGGGCATGACATTAATATCTGTGTCCAACATCCACTGCGGTGAGTCATCATCACTCTACAAATTCAAGAAATCTCTGTCAGTTTGTGTGTCTGTCTGTGTGTCACGATCACAGCACATCATAGGATGGCCGATGATGTCTGCATGATGTCCTATGATGATCCTATGATATCAGGCAACGTAGGACTCGCGATGCCGTCATATAGACAAATGTGTCTTTTTTTCTAAAGCTAGAGGAAACTACATTTTTCACTTTGCATAAGTTTGTGATTGGGAAGATGTCATTTGTTTAATTAAAGGGTGAAAAAGGGTGTGCAGCTAAGAGTGTGTGCAGGTGCTTATGGGAGTTGTAGTTTTGTAGAATCATGGTTGTAGGGTCTGAAATCTGTGACTTTGGAGCCACTCATAGTTTTTTTTTGCATAACTACTAGTTGCCTAAAATGACTAAAGTAATCAGTATCGTTAGTATACAAAATCCTTAGTATTTGGTAGCATTGCCTTTAAGCTGTATGACTTGTGTGAAAAGGTTTTGGGCATCCTTCCACAAGCTTCTCACAATAGTTTTTCTGGAATTTTGTCCCATTCCTCCAAACAGAGCTGATGTAACTGAGTCAGGGTTGTAGGCCGCCTTGCTCACACACGTCTTTTCAGCTCTGCCCACAAATATTCTATGGGATTGAGATCAGGACGTTGTGATGGCCAATCCAAAACTTTAACTTTCTTATCCTTAAGCCACTTTGTAACTAATTTGGTGGTATACTTTGGGTCATTGTCCATTTTGAAGACCCACTTTCACCCAAGCTTTAATTGTTGGCTGATGTTGCTTCAATATTTCCACATAGTGTTCTTTAACCATGACACCATCTATTTTGTGAAGTGCACCAGTCCCTCCTGCAGCAAGACCCCCCCACAACATGATGCTGCCACCCCTGTACTTCACATTTGGGATGGAATTCACCCTTTTTCCTCCAAATGTAACAACGGTCATTATGGCCAAACAATTCAATTTTAGTTTCATCAGCCCACAGGCCATGTCTCCAAAAATTAAGGTATTTGTCCCTGTGTGCATTTGCAAACTGTAATATGGCTTTTTTATGTTGCTTTTAGAGTAATAGCTTCTTCCTCGCTGAGCGACCTTTCAGCCCATGTCAGTACAGGACCCGTTTCACTGTGAATAATGACACTCTTATAAAAGCTTCAGCTAACATGTTCACAAGGTCTTTTGTTTTTGTTCTGGGGTTGATACGCACACTTCGCACCAAAACACGTTCATTTCTGGGACATCTCCAGCTGTGTGATGGCTGGACATTCGCATGGTGTTTATACTTATGTATAATTGCTTATACAGGTGAATGTGGCCCCTTCAGGCATCTGGAAATTGTACCCAAGGATGAATCAGACTTGTGAAGGTCCACAATTCTCTTCCTGATATTAGTGGATGTAAACTTCTGACTTTGAAGAAAGTAATAAAAAAAAAATTAGCAAATAAACTGTAAATAATTTTGGTATAACTGCCCTAAAACAGGGAAAGTTTAGTCTGATTTAATGTTAGTGAGAAAAATAAGGTCATTTGTCTTTTTATATAATGTATGTAAACTTCAACTGTATAGAAAAAATGTATTCACAAGAAAAATAAATCTTAGATATCATTTCTTATTTTATTTTTTTTAGGAAAAAAAAACTAATTTTTGAGACAAAAGCTGTGTTTCTGAAAAAGAAGCAAATTTCTGAGAAAAGGTTTGTGAAATTCAGATTTCTCACACATTTGATGTGTTTCTTTTTGCAGATTTTTTTTTCCCTTTTCTAGCAAAAAGATAATCAGAAGACCGTTTTCATCGTGGAAATTGTTGGCCTTGGTCTGATGGCACATGTCCACCAAGGCGTGCATTTTCTCACTTCCAATTCATTGTCTAAGCAGGATGCCCCGCACACATTCTGGCCGTGTCAAGAATCTCGAGCCGTCATGTGGAGGTGCCCGCTCCTCATTTGCATTAAGCCACGGACCACTCTAAGAGGCGGCCATGTGGAGCCGATGGCTTCGGAGAGCTTGTGCTGAACTTGTTAGTAAAAAGTAAACATCTATTCAGCAACTACACCATATATTTCTAGCCTCAATTGTTTTCAGAAACATGTTTCGCTGTTTAGTTTTGAAGATACAGGAGAAAGTGGGGGCACTTGATTATGCCCCATTCAAGCTCCTGATGAGTCTCTGCTGTGAAGAAGGCATGGGGACCTTCTGTTCAACAGATACCTAAGTGGACATGTAGCTTTAGAGCAAATGTCTTTGTAAGTGAGTACTAAACAGAATACAGTAAGATTGGAAGATACAGTACATTGAGCTACAGGCCACAGTTGAAATTTAGCTGCATTTGGCTGATGGTGCCAGTGTGATTGCCAAACCCTGTTAAATACTGTAAATATATTCACAAAGTGCAAAAAGTGTGCAAATACCTGGCCAAAGTTGCCCTCGCCGATGACATCTTCAAACTTTATGTCTTCCCACTCAAGGATTGGGTAGGTGAGGGGCTCTGGTGTTGGTTTGGGCCTTCGTGTCAGAGTCAGAGTTCCTGAGTTAAACTGCAGAATCGTTTCCTCCCCCTGGTCATACAGACAGTGCGGCGTCAGCAGAAATACAGTCTTTCCCTAAAGTAGGGTTTCCTCATATAAGTATTATCGCTACTCGAGTGAGTGGACTGGATGCTCACCGATCCAGACTGGTAGGTGAACGTGCGGCGGCGGCTCAGCAACGTCTTCCTGATGTAGAAAAGGGCCAGCAGTGCCAGGAGTATAGTCATACAGGTGACAGCCACGGAGGCCACCACTGCCACCAGGATCTGGTTATTGTCTGCAGTCGATTTCCCAACCACACCCTGGGTGGTCGGGGTTGAACTCAGAAAGTCTATTTCAGAGGAGCAGGACGGAAAATAATAAAAGAGAAAAAGATATGACTCTCAGGCAGAAGAGAAAAATATGCTGTAGACTATTATTATTAATATTATTCAGAGTAAATCCTCCTCTGTGGGTGGGTGGTCCTGTTGAGCTCCACCTTGGAAAGAATCACTGTTGGCTATAAGTACAGTAATAAAATGATTGTTCTACAGGGACTATTTTTAACACGAGAAGAAAATGACTTTTCCATTGAAGTAAATGTGCATCCCCTTTTTAATGTGTATACAGCCAATAACACTTTGGTACATGAAGAAGGACTTGGCCAGGTTTTCAGGTGTGAGATTCCAGTCCCAAATTTACATTATAATTTTACAGTAACGTGGCTAAAATATTAAAATATACATCTTAGAAATCTCCCATGATCCCACTGGGAGCACATCACACCCTGCTGCAGTAGCTCTGGATGATTCTGACAAACAACAGATCCTTTCTCACCATCCCCTTGCGTCTTCGCCTGAACGAAGTTGCTCCACTCTCCCGGCACTTTGGAGAAAGCCCTCACTCTGAACTGGTACAGTGTGCTGCCATTGAGCGCCATCACATCTTTGGCAGTCTTGTTCCCATCGTCCGTGTCCACCCACGGATGAGGGCTCGCCTGGCCAACGGGCTGGTACTCGATGGTGTATTTATTGATGCCTCCGTTCGGGTCGCTCGGGGGCTGCCACCTCACCTGAATGGCTGACACAGACAGGGCCAGCGCCTGGACGTTGAGTGGGGACGACGGGCCTGGGGCAAAGATGCAATAGAGCTGTGAGTCAGCACAAGCACAGGTTTACTCTGCTGCATGTACTCAAGTAACTACAGTGCAGAATGCTTGATTGAGAGCATTTATGATGAAGCTCCGATACAGTTGGCCATACTGGCTTTGGCTTCACCACTTTGAAGCTTTTGTAAGTCTAGTAAAACTGAAACAAGCAAATAAAGTATGCATACTGTACACAAAAATGTTACAATACTTCCCCACTGTTCTCTGATAATTCATAAGTACCACTGACATTTGATTTTGTCCAGCAGAATGAAGTCCTTATGATTTACATGGTTATTGTTTATACTGTAATAACTAGTGCTTAGCAGAAATGACTGCAACTGTAGTTATTTTGGTGAATTTATCACTTTAATTAAATTTGCAACTTTTTCTCCTCATCTTGGCATTTTTTTTTCTAGTAAATTTGCGACTTTTTTCTCAAAAACTTGCATTTTTTTCCTATAAATTTGTAACATTTCTCTCAAAAATAAGCAACTTTTTTCCTGTAGATTTGCAACTTTTTTTTCTTGTAGATTTGAAACTTTTAGCCCCATAGCATTCGAGCTAATATCTGTACAGCTAGCATATGCAAAAAACAAATCAAATTCTTTCTTCACTGAATGGCAGTGGAAAATTTGCAACGTCCCTCCGGCGGAGCACCGGGACTTTAAGAGGTTAACTGAAATCAGTCCTGAAATCATTCTTGAAGACTGCTGTGCACTGGTTCGTTGTAGGATTTGGAATATATTAGAGAACACCTAAGTTTAGATTTTATTTTCCTCAGATTAACTCTTTATAATTTGTTCATTATTATAAATAATCATTAATAAGTTACGTTAATAAAGTTAATTCCCTTCCACAGTATATGGGACACCATGCAGCGTACAGCGCCGGTGCTTATCACTGTTTCTGTGACCCTAGGACACAGTTACTGCAACTAGTGAAAGCTATAGTGGGATGGGGGGGTCAGTCCTGTGGTAGCTCTGTGTGTTAACTTTCCTTTCCCCATTCTATTATACTGCACACCAAGCTAGAAGGCAAAAAAGTACCATTTTCTATGGTATGACCTGGCTGGGGCTTGAACCCGCAACCTCCCGACTGTGGGGCGGATGCTGTACAACTACTCCACCATTCCGGTACTACAAATAATAAGCCTGATCAAAGTATAGGGAAATGAGAAAGTACCTATTAATGTGTGTATCTCTTACATGAGTAATTATTATTATATAGTAATATTTTTGAGAACTTGAATATATAGTGATATACACAAGTACAATTGTGACTCTGCTGCTCTACATTTTAAATGGCTGATGAAATCATGGGTTTTCAGTTTTGATGCTCTGATAAGGGTTAGATTACATTTTGGGAAATTTAATGGAAATTGCATCAAACATATCAGTTACTAAGTGAATACCTAACCATCGTACCAATCAGCTAATGTTTTTCCTCAATTCAAATAAAGTTTTGTAGGCAGAAAAAGAGTCACTAAGCAATCCCAAGGCACCAATCAAACATAAAGTGGTGAGTAAAAATTTGTCCACCCCTTGACAAATACTATATTTTGAAAAATGCAATATTACCAGCAAAAATTATGGCATAGTTACTTTTTGATTTCAGAAATTTAGCCTTAATTAACTAATTAATCAAATAAATAAAAATTGTGGCATGTGCAAATGTGTGGGCACCCTAAACAATTAATTAAACACACCAATTTAGAAATCAGAAAGATACCCTAGATACTACATTTAATGAATTACTCTTGTTCCTAGCAAGCAGCGTTTCTAGTTACCCTGGCTGTTGATGCGGAAATGGTAGGGTTTGGAGGGGGGCCCACGGCTGCCACAGTTGATCAGGCGGACCACTACGGTGTAATCCTGCTGATACTCCAGGTTGTGGAACTTGGTGGAGAGCACATTGAGCAGGGTGGTCTCCTGCAGCAGCTTCTCGTTGAAGGGTGGTGGCCCGAAGAGCTGCACTAAAAAGCCGGTGGCCGTGCCCACATAGTTGCCATAGTTGGCGGGCATTCGCCAGCGGACAGTGGCATTGCGGCCTTCTGCCGAGCTGCTGTCAATCTCGGGCTGGATTGTTGGCTCTGCGGCAACAGAGAACACAGGATGAGCTGAGGAGACCACCAGCTTCTGGTGCGTTTCTCCCAAATTATGCTGCTTGACGACTTCCTCAGATGCACAGTTTCATGGGCCTCCTTATTCTGTTTGGTTCATTTTCTTCACTCGATAACAGAGTGTTTTATAGTTTTCAACAGCTTAATGTGATTGATGAAATGGCTGCACATAATGGACGCTTTGCAAGTGGAAATGCTCTAGTGTTCATCAACCTGCACGCTCATAAATGCAACATCCTCACTTTGACTACAGCCAGGGCAATTTGTTGAACGTCTCATTCCTTATGTGTCTATCCTTACAAGTAGTGTATACACTCGTGCGAGACATCTGCAGTACTTTATAGCAAATCCATTCCACTTTACATAATGACATATACCATACATTGCCAAGTCCAACTAGAGTTAAGCACTTTATCATTCCTAAATAGGTGCTTCTTTTCTACTTTTCAACCCCTCTCCCTTCTCTCTCTCTCTGCACAACCATTTAGCAATAAATCATAGTCTCTGACATTTAAACACAGGTTATAGAATATTTTTTGATTCCTGGGCTGCTGAAGATAAAGGTTTATTTTTATTTCTGGTTATTTCTGAGTCTACCACTTATGGAGTAAAGGCTGAAATATTTTAGGAAAGAAGAGACCACAGGCCATTAGGGTCCACTGGCATCTTTCTATTTTTGCCCCAAACTTGAGTCATTAAGACAGATGCTTTGCTGGGGAAACGGCACGAGTCTCCTTCAGGCGTGGGAAAAGATCTTCACTATTACTCTAATCAGACCCAAGATAACTGTGCTTGTTATGTGTTCCAGTTGATGGACATTAGTTCCCAGGCATCTGATGAATATCCTCATGTACAATGTTTATAGATTTGACAGACGTCTGCGGGACTTACCAGGACAGTCGGTCTCCATAATAGCCTCTGGACCCTGGGCCCCCTCCCCTCCTTCTCCAGGACGGGTCAGCTGGACTCGTACACGGTAGCGTGTCAGGGGCTCCAGGTTCATCAGTGTGATAGGCTCTCTGTCACTATAAACTAAAGGAACATAGGTGAAAGGCAAGATATTAATTCAAGATATTTCTTTTTATTCAGAAATAGAATTAATAATCTTCTTCTTCTTCTTCTGGCTGCTTCCTTTAGGGGTTGCCACCAGATCATCTGCCTCCATCTCACCCTATCCCTTGCATCTTCCTCTGTGACACCAACCCTCTCCATGTCCTCCACTACATCCATGAATCTTTTCTGTGGTCTTCCTCTTTTCCTCCTTCCTAGAAGCTCACTTCATCCTTTGTCCAGTATATCCTATATCCCTCCTCTGCTCATGTCCAAACCATTTCAGCCTTGACTCTCTTACTTTGTCTCCAAACTGCTCAACCTGAGTTGTCCCTCTGATATACTAATTTCTAATCGTGTCCCTCCTAGTCACTCCCAATGAGAATCTTAGCATCTTCAACTCTGTTTCCTCCAGCTCTGCCTCCTGTCGTTTCATCAGTGCCACTGTCTCCAAACATACATTATAGCAGGCCTCACTACTGTCTTTGTAAATCTCCCCTTTCCCTCTAGCTACTATGCTTCTCTCTCAAATCACCCTTGACACTCATCTTGGAGCCAGGGTGGTGGCCTAGAGGAAGAGCATCTGCCCCACGACCGGGAGGTCGGGGGTTCAAGTCCCAGTCCGGTCATGCCAAAAACCAAATAAAAATGGAACTTCCTGCCATCCAGCTTGGTGATCAGCAAAAATGGAACGGAGGAGGGAAATGTGGGTAGCAGTGGCTCAGGAGGTACAGCAGGTTGTCCAATAACCAGAAGGTACGCGGTTCGAATCCTGCTCTCCCCAGCCATCCTGCTGTTGTGTCACTGGGCAAGATACTTTACCCACCTTGTCTCCTATGTCCATGACACTGGTTATGAATGTGCATAAATGTTCAGTAGTGGTCGGAGAGGCTGTTTACACGGATTGGCAGCCACATTTCTGTCAGTCTGCCCCAGGGCAGCTGTGACTACAGTAGTAGCTTATCAGTGTCTGTGGAGTGAATGAATAATGCATCCATTGTAAAGTGTCTATGAAAAGTGATATATAAATCTGACGCATTATTATAAATATTATTTGGCAGTGCGGTGCAACAGTGGTTAGCACTGGGGCAGCACAGCAACTCACCCTTGGCCATGGGAACCCGGGTTCGATCCCAGCCCCTGACCAACAGTGATCTGTGTGGAGTTTGCATGTTCTCCCTGTGTCTGCGTGGGTTTACTCCGGGATTTCTCCGGTTTCCTCCCACAGGCCAAAAACATGCAGGTTAGGTTAATTGGAGACTCTAAAGTGGCCCTAGGTGTGAATGTGTGTGTGAATGGTGAAGGGATAGCGCCGTACCGTGGCTGCTTCATCCATGCAGGTGGATGCCCTGAAATTCCCCTCTGGGGATCAATAAATTACACAAAATCAAAATCAAATCAAATCATTATCTCCACCCGCTCCACCCTGCCTGCACTCTCTTCTTTGCCTCTCTTGTGCACTGTCCATTGCTTTGGATGGTCGACCCCAGGTATTTGAACTTATCTAATTTCACTACTTCTACTTGCATTTTTACTGTTACACCTGCCTCCCACTCATGTAACAATCAAATACTTGTCTTCCCTTTCCAAACTTACTATATTAATTTTTTGTCAGAATTTTTATTTTGAATTTGAAAAATAATTTAGTGGCCCAATTATTATTTCTGCTTGGGCAGACAACAGAAGGCTTTTTCGGTAAAAATGAATGAATGAATGAATAATAACCACACCATGGGCACTTTTAAAATATAAAAAAATTAACTTCTTTCATAGATTTTAAGTCACTCCTGACCAATTAGAATAGCATGTAGATGCCTATACAAGTGCCTGTAGCTGTTTCAAGCTTCACTTCCAAGTATTAAAGTAACACTCTGCTAAAAGTTTTTTTTCTTGTTAACATGTTTGTAACATGTTTTTGTAATGACATATCACGAATAAAATCACTCAAATGTGTCCTTCAATCAGTAAGTCTTTTTTATCACAGAATGTATGCTGTTTAATGTAGTACTAACCACCATTAGCCTTGTGGGATGGGGTGGACCTATTCACAGATCCTGGCATTTGAAGGAGGAGGAAAAAAGAAAAGATTTTGACATGAAACTGTAAGACAATGAAAGGCTTTTTTTGTATAAAAAAGGGCATAAGATGCCATTTTAGACAATATAGATTTGCTTTTACAGGGGATTTATATCGACCAGAGGGCATCTTTCTTCTTCTGAACTTCTTGTTCATCTCTGGAGTGTTTTTCCCTTTTATAGCTTTTTATTGCAATCTTCTAATGTGTTATCCCAGAAATCTACACTTCTTGTATCTTATTAGCATAATCCATACATGTGTAATGTACAGTTTGCTGATGCAGTTTACAAACCGAGTTTGGAACTGTTAACTAAAGAATTAGCATTGGCATGATCAGACTTATCTCTAAAAAAAAAAAAAAAAAAAAACTTGCTAAAGTCCAGGTTTCAAAAGTAAAGTCTACAAAATGAATGACTGGCGTCACAATGGACAGCAAGTCAAAGATTTCTGCTTCTTTACCTATGATGGAGGACCAAGAGTTTCCATTCTGCACAGGCTTGTAGAGGAGTCTGATGGAGACGATTGGGCCGTCTCCTCTGTAGGAGTCCACCGGCATTACAAGTAGCTGCTTGCTACTCTTTTCCAGTAATTTGGGAGCATTAGTGGGCACTGGGGGCTCTGTGGAACAGGAAGTTATTTAGCCCACAAAATTTTCAACATGCCATGCAATAATTAAGTTTCTTCTTTGTATAATATCATTAAAAATGGGACTGAAGAAAAACCTTTAATGGTGAGGTTGAACTTGCGGGAGTCCTGCCCTCCATTCGTGGACACTCGGCATTCCCACAATCCTCCTTGCTGAGCGCTAAGGTGAGAGATCTCAAACAGGGCTGTGCTCTTATTTGAGACCATGACTGTGCTAGACGGCTGTGTGAAAAATGTGTAAAACATGGAAACAGTGTATTTTATTGTCAGAAATCACATTTCCATATTGTTTTCCTCCCACTGCTCAAGTATTCCTTAAGCACTTGCTCCCTGAGAAATATCGTTGTTGTTGTGAATACTAGTGCATACCCGTGCATGCCCGTAGAAACCTGTGCATGCCTGTAGAGGGGATGCATTGGAACAGAATTCTTGCCAGTTACAGGACAGTTGGTATAGCGACACAGCACTAAGTGGCAATCAAATGTGATGGCTTTTGTATGCAGCAAAACATAAAAATCACACAAAATATGCCCTGCCATCTGGGGGCTGTTTGCCCCTGCTTGTTAC
The DNA here is from genome assembly GCA_020510985.1 of Pholidichthys leucotaenia. Classification (NCBI taxonomy): domain Eukaryota; kingdom Metazoa; phylum Chordata; class Actinopteri; order Cichliformes; family Pholidichthyidae; genus Pholidichthys; species Pholidichthys leucotaenia. Next base: position 304,108,205 of record CM035839.1, read on the forward strand.
TTCTTCTCCTGCCTGTCACTGTTCTGTGTTATGTTGCTTATCTGTGTCTATATACTGTATACAGTATGTCTTGTAGGGACTCATGTGCTCTGTCTATGTGCCGTCATATAGACATCATCTGGTGGGTCTTCATCTTCGTTCAGACCACTGAAGGGTCTCCTCCTGTCTCAGACGACTGTGTTGTTCACAGTCATGCCTGCGGCGTACTGGTGGAACCTGAGGTGTTTCATGTTCACTGCAGCAGTTCTCCTCATTATATTGCTCTCCATCTGGTGGGTCTTCTTCTTCTTCATTCAGACCACTGGTTGAGGGATAGGTGCGTCGTAATTCCAGTTCATGGGCACGATCCTGAAAAAGTGGCTTTCGACCCTGTTCAGGAAGGCCCGTGCATGCCCGTAGAAACCAAGAAACCGGAGCACCCAGAGAAAATCAGCACTTTGCTTGGCATTTTACACATTTGTAGTGTAGACTGACATTCGTCAAGGTTACACATTTGCCGTCATGTAGGCATGGCAAGTCGTCCTATGATTCCTGAGTTCATAGGACGCACTATGATGATGAGGCAGAGATCATAGGCTGTCCTATGATGTCCTAGAAACGTGCTTTAGTCTTTCGTATCCTATGCTGGTGAAGGGTGTCCTCCTGTCTCAGACGGGTGCAATGTACTGCTGGAACCTCAGGTGTTTCATCTTCATGACGTATTTTCTGACGTGCAGCAGTTATCATTCTATCGCTCTCCATCTGGTGGGTCTTCTTCTTCTTCCTGTTCGTTGAGACCACTGGTTGAGGGATAAGTGCGTCATAATTCCAGTTCATGGACAGGATCATGAAAATAGATCTGAGCAAAAAGAGGTTTTCCGGCATGGACTCACTGTATATGACATCATAAAGACATGAAGGCAGCCTTGATGTATATGACATCAATAAAGACATGTTGCCTGATGTCTGTCACTGTATATGACATCATAAAGACATGAAGGCAGGCTTGATGTATATGACATCATAAAGACATATTTGTCTATGTGCCGTGGGCTTGATGTATATGACATCATAAAGACACATTTGTCTATGTGCCGTCATATAGGCATCGCAAGTCGTCCTATGATGCCTGAGTTCATGGTCTATATGACATCATAAAGACACATTTGTCTATGTGTCTTATGATGCCTGAGATCATAGACCGTCCTATGATGTCCTATGAAGCATGACGCACACACACACACACACACACACACACACACACACACACACACACACACACACACACACACACACACAGAGATTTTTTGCTTTTATAGAGTGAAGTGTTGGCACACTTTTTTCAACAGATTTGTTTCTTTTATCAAGGAAAGGACACAGAAACAATAACATCAGCACTGGTCCTATCACTTAAAGGCAAAACATGGTCACTGTTGCCTTGCAGAGTGATACCAGCCTTATCTGGGAGGGCCACTGGGCTTCAGACTTCCTCCAAACGTGACTCAACTTTAATCATCAGTCCAGATTTAAAATTAAGTTAATCCGTTTCCACAATATGTGGTGTATGGGGCAGCGCCTATCTCTGTTTCACTGACCCTAGGCCACACAGCTACTGTATAGTCAAAGCTACAGTGGAGGGTTGGTCCTGGGAGCTCTGTGCGTTAACTTTCCTTTCCCCATTCTATTGTGCTGAGCACCAAGCTAGGAGGTGGAAAGTTTTAAAGATTTAAAGGCAGAGTTTAATCCAACGTTATTATCTAACTGATTACTTGGCACAAGATGACATTCCCAGAGATTCACAAGCTCCCTTTTTTGGTTCTGTGTTCAGTTTTTACAGGTGAATTTAGCAAAACACCGAATTATTTTTTTGCCAGTCACATACAGCGGGGAAAATAAGTATTGAAAATGTCAACATTTTTCTCATTAAACATATTTCTGATGGAGCCATTGGCCTGAGATTTTCACCAGATATCAGTAACAACACAAGTAATCCATCCATACAAAGAAATCAAGGCAAGTGTGTTCACAAAACAAGTTATATTTAATAAAGTGGAATGACACAGGGAATAAGTATTGAACACATGAAGAAAAAGAGGTGCAAAAAGGCACAGAAAGCCAAGAAGCCAGCTGAAAGCCATCAGAATTTAGGAAGCCATCCCATCCCCCATCAGTGCAAATTAATTTCAGCTGGTTAAGTCCTGAATGATAGTATTTTCAAAGGTCTGTGAATATCAGATTGTCACACCACAAAGAACTCATGATGGGTAGAAGCAAAGAGCTCTCTCTAGACCTTCGCAAACTTGTTGTTGCAAAACATAATGATGGCATTGGTTACAGGCACATTTCTAAACTGATTAATGTTCCAGTGAGCACTGTTGGAGCCATCATGCGGAAGTGGAAAGAACATCATTTTACAATAAACCGGCCACAACCAGGAGTTCCTTGCAAGATTTCAGACAGAGGAGTCAAAAGAATTATCAGAAGAGTTATCCAAGAGCCAAAGACCACTGGTGGAGAGCTCTAGAAAGACCTGGAGTTAGCAAATACTGCTGTTTCAAAGAAAACAATAAGTCATGCACTCAACCAACATGGGCTCTATGCCTGCTCACCTCGCAAGACTCCATTGTTGAAGAAAAAGAATTTTGAAGCTCGTTTAAAGTTTGCTGCACAACATTTGGACAAGCCAGTAAAATACTGGGAGAATATAGTGTGGTCAGATGAGACTAAAATCGAACTTTTTGGATGCCACAACACACAGCATGTTTGGAGGAGAAATGGTTCTGCACATCAGCCCCAAATCACCATACCAACAGTGAAGTTGGAAGGTGGGAGCATCATGGTATGGGGGTGTTTTTCAGCACACGGTACAGGCAGATTTCACATAATTGAAGGAAAGATGAATGGCCAAATGTACAGAGACATCCTTGATAAGAACCTGTTGCCATCTGCCAAGATGCTGAAGATGAAAAGAGGGTGGACATTTCTGCAAAGCAATGATCCCAAACACACAGCCAAGAAAACTCTCAACTGGCTCCAGAAAAAGAAAATAAAGCTGCTAGAATGGCCCAGTCAGTAACCTGAATCCAATTGAAAATCTATGGAACAATCTGAAAATCGGAGCTCATAGAAGACATCCACAGAACCTTCAAGATTTGAAGACAGTTTGTGTGGAAGAATGGGCTAAAATCACTTCTGAGCAATCCCTGTGCCTAGTTTCTCCATACAGGAGGCATTTGAAAGCTGTTATTACCAACAAAGGCTTTTCTACTAAATACTGAATAATTTCACCAAGTGTGTTCAATACTTATTCCCTGTGTCATTCCACTTTATTAAATACTGTATAACTTGTTTTTTGAACACAGTTGCCTTGATTTCATTGTATGTATGGATTACTTGGGTTGTTACTGATATCTGGTGAAAATCAGGTCAATGGCTCCATCAGAAACATGTTTAATGAGAAAAATGTTGACGTGTTCAAATACTTATTTTCCCTGCTGTAACTGAACTACAAGTAGAGCAAGGAGGTGGTCAATTTAGCTTAAGGCCTGATCAGAGTAACTCAAGGGGAAAGTGCATGTGGTCTGTGGATTGCGATTGTGTACACAGCACTGTTCAAAGTAGTTTCACACTTGTGCATCTACAGTCCATATGTCCACATATAACAGCGATATTCCAATAACCTGATTTGAACACCCAGAATGAAATAAAATGAGGAGAAAAAAAAAAGGAGCACTGCTTGCGTTATTTCCGTGTGTCACTTTTTTGGGGCTGTATGTGCTCAGACTGCGCTTACCCTCTGTGGAAGGAAGGATGACGAAATTGACATCATGCGCCTGATGCGCCCGCTCATGCACCAACGTGTTTGTGCCACCATGAACTAGGCTTCAGAGAGAGATCTAAGTTTGGTTCAAAATTTGCTATTTTTATGGCCTGTTGAGATAATTTCCTCCAGATATCAGCTTCATAATTGCAAATGAGCTTCATTCTCTAACCCTTCGCAATAGTACAGTATGTGTTCCTTCAAACAGCATATTATGCAGACTAATAAGCATATTTTGTCTTTATTTATATAACAACTTCAAATGTTTCTTTATAGCAGTGGCTGGTCTTCCCACCTTAAGCACTGTGCTGTCCAACTTTCGCAGTTCGATGCTGGTGTAGCTGGGTAGTGGGTTGCCTGTGGCTGAACAATAGATCTTTGGACTGGAGTTCAGATTCAACTCCAAATTGCTGTCCAAGTCCAAAATCTGGGGAGCCCGGTCTAAGCAAGAGAGAAAGGTAAGGAAACTGATGGGACAATGTGAGCAATGATACATATGACAACTCATCTTTTAAAATGTAGAAGTCAGTGAGTGATGGTGTTTTCATTATATCTACCAGATTTCTCACAGTTCTGTCCCCTCCACCCTGTGGGACACTGACACCCACTGAAACGGTTACACACTCCTCCATTCTGGCATTTACAGCTGAACCTGCAATCTGGTCCATACATGTCGTCTTGGCAGGCTGACAACAGAGGACAGAAAAACAGAATGTTGTGATGTAAAGGTATGTGTACTTACAATATTGTACTTTACCAAGTATGTTTTATTGCAGGATACTTTTTACTCTTAAGGGCCATCCACACCAAGCATTATAAAGATAACTATAACTATAAAATTAGCATTTTAAAAATTGTTCTAACTCAAGTGGATGCCAGTATCCACACAACAATAGTGTGGACATGGTCATATGGGCACCCTTATGCTGTTCAAGCATAAAGGAGTTTGGTGAAGCCATGGAACAAGACTTTCAGTTGGCCTTGAATAGATTCTGGTAAATTGGTGACTCGGGAGGGGGAAGCAGCTCCCTGTCCACACTGTGTATGGTGCGGATGAGGCATTGCTGACTTTGACTGGGAATATCGTCAGGCGGTGGAAGGAATACTTTGAGGATCTCCTCAATTCCACTGACACGCCTTCCACAGAGGAAGCAGAGCTTGAGGATAAGGGGGATAACTCACCCATCACAGGAGCTGAGGTCACCAAAGTGGTTAAAAAACTCTTTGGTGGCCAGGCCCCAGGGGTGGATTAGATTCATCCGGAGTACCTCAAGGCTCTGGATGTTGTAGGGGTGTCATGGCTGACACACCTCTATAACATTGTGTGAAGGTCTGGGACAGTACCTTTGGCATGGCAAACTGGGGTGGTGGTAGCTCTCTTTAAGAAGGGGGACTGGAGGGTGTGTTCCAACTTTAAGGAGGAACACACTCCTCAGTCTCTCTGGTAAGGTCTATGCCAAGGTACGAGAGGGGAGAGTCTGTCCACTGGTCGAACCTCAGATTCAGGAGGAGCAATGTGGTTTTCGTCCTGGCTGTGGCACATCGGACCAACTCTTTACCTTATCGAGAATCCTTGAGGGTTTGTGGGAGTTTGCCCAACCAGTCTACATGTGTTTCATGGACTTGGAGAAAGCATTCAACTGCGTCCCTCATGGTCTCTTGTGGGGGGTGCTTCAGGAGTATGGGGTATCAGACTTATTGCTATGAGCTATCCGGCCTCTATACAACTGTTGTGAGAGTTTGGTTCGTATTGCCAACACTCCGTCAAACTTGTTTCCAGTGAGAGTTGGACTCTGCCAGGGCTGCTCTTTGTCACTGATCCTGTTCATAATATTTATGGACAGTATTTCTAGGTGCAGCCAAGAAACGAAGGGTGTCATGTTCAATGACCACAAGATCTTGTCTCTGCTATCACCAGATGATGTTGTCCTGTTTGCGTCACTGAGCAATGACCTACAGGTCTTACTGGAATGGTTTGTTACTGAGTGTGAAGTGGCCAGGATGGGATTCAATACTTCCAAGTCAGAGTTTATGGTCCTCAGGCAGAAAAGGGTGGATTCTCCAGGTTGGGGATGAGCTCCTGCCCCAAGTGTAGTGCTCTGGCTGCACATTGATCTCTTTCTCTCTCCCACTAATCACTTCATTCCCCACAGCTGTACTCACCACTGGTCGGTAATCATCACACCCTTCAAATAGCCTCAGTGTCCTCCTCTCATCAGGAGCTTGTTAGACTACTCCATGCCCATCTTCCTCATGCATGAGCAGCCAGTCCTTTCCTCCAACAAACCTGCAAAGGAAATTAATACATTACTCCTGCTACTTGTCTCCCTTCTTTTCTCCAGGACTCCTAGGTGGACTGTGGACCTCCACCCTGGTGGATTGGATCCCCGCTCTGTGGAGACCAAACATGGACCCTCTCTACCCCTACCTTGTAAGTGCACTTACCAACGTTTCCCTAACCTGTTCTCCCATTCTCCCCAAAGCATCTCACTCTACCTTCCCAGCGGCTCTACCAGTTCTGGGACCCTGTACTGCGGCGCCGAAGTCTCCAGCCACCACGCTCACTGCTCACAGCACCTCGGCACCCGTAAGCTAACAAGCAAATCATTATAATTAATCATCTTTGAAGTATTACCATACTTACCCCTTGTCATCTTCTTCCTATCACAGGGTTGTCAGACTCCTCGCCACAGTCTTTCACCACATTCAATAAAGATCATTGTCAAACCACTGTTGTCCTCTCTGTTGCCTGCTTTTGGATCTGTTATTGTTAAATCATGTCACCAAGTGGAGGAGTTTAAGTATCTCGGGATCTCATTCACGAGTAAGGGGAGAATCGATCAGAAGATTGACAGATGGCTCAGGACAGCATCTGCAGTGATGTGGATGTTGTACCAGTCTGTTGTGGTGAAGAGGGAGCTGAGCTCTAAGGCAAAGCTGACAATTTACTGGTTAATCTACGTTCCTACCGTCACCTATGGTCATGAGCTTTGGCTAATGACCGAAAGAATGAGATTGAGGAGACAAGTGGCTGAAATGAGCTTATTCCATAGGATTGCTGGACTTAGAGATAGGGTGAGGAGCTCAGTCATGCGGCAGAGGCTCAGTGTAGAGCCACTGCTCCTCCACATTAAAAAGAGCCAGCTGAAGCATGGTTTGGGAATCTGATCAGGATGCCTTCTGGACACTTCCCACTTGAGGACAAGCACATCCTACTGGCACTAGACCTGATGAAGACCCAGAACCCACTGGAGAGGCTATCTCCCAGCTGGTTTTGGAATATCTTGGTATCCTCTCTGAAGAGTTGGAGGATGAGGCTGGGGAGAAGAAAGTCTGGGCTTCTCTGCTTGAACTGCTGCCTCCACGACCCAGACCTCTGGAAAAGTGGTAGAAAATGAATGGATGGCTGGATGGATGGCTGGATGGATGGATGGATGGATGGATGGATGGATGGATGGACACTTGAGTACCCTCTACCTCCTGAGCAGTGGTTCAGGAGGTAGAGCAGGTCATCCAATAACTGGAGGGTTGTGTTATGTCCACAAACCTGGCATGAAAGAGACGGACAAGGATGCTGCACTGGAACTGGGCTTTAATAAAGAACTGATCACAATACAGTATAAGCAGTTCTCTGGGGAGTCATCCGGGCAAGAGAGCCTCTAATGGCGGACGCTCCCTGATATATGTCATTGTGATGAGGCAGCCTGAAGGTGGCATCATCACACTGCATATCAAAATAAAACCCCTCACAACATTCTCCCCCACCTTACGAAAACACAAAACACATCCAATTAAAACCCTCCCCAGTGGGGTACATAAAGAACCCCCAATAAGTTAAGTTATTCCCATGCCAATTACGTTTGGCGTAGGGTGGTGCCTATCTCTGTTTCAAGACCCTAGGCCACACAGCTACTATAGGTAGTGAAAGCTACAGTGGGGGGTCAGTCCTCTGGTAGCTTTGCATGTTAACTTTCCTTTCCCCATTCTATTATGCTGAGAACCAAGCTAGAAGGCGGAAAGTACCATTTTTACCTGGTCTTTTGTATGACCCGGGCGGGATTTAAACCCCGGCCTCCCGGTTGTGGGGCGGATGCTCTACCAACTAGGCCACCACTCCGGTTACCTGGAGTGGTGGCCCTCAACAAACACACCCCCAATAAATACACCAGAATAATAAGAACTGTAAACACACTAAACAACCTAAGACTAGGGCCTAAGATTAGGAGCTGTGGGTGGACTACCACAAAGCCTAGCATGGCTAAGTGGGGTATTCTGCCACTGTGTTGGTCCCGCTGTGCTCTTAACTAAACAGTCCACCCTTTCTTTTTTACACTCTCCCATGGTAAGGGTGGGTCAACCGGGGTGGCCCTGTGGCAGCCCTGCAGCGGATGCACCCCTGGAGGTGGCAGACCCCTGGGACAAGGGCTGATCCTCAAAACACAGGAGTCCGGATCCCACACCACCTTTGCCGACTCCTGCGCAGCCTCGTCACCTGGAGCACCCACCTGGACACGCCACAGCTGGTTTGCATGTCGAACCGAGCCATCAGTCAGCTGGAAACACGCCCCTCCCAACTTCACCACAATCCTCAGTGGTGCTCAATGTTTCGCTGGCTGTGATCCAGCCAGTCGTCGCCCTGGTCTTTCATCGGCACGAACCCGACCCATGTCCGTGACCTGGAGTGGCACCTTGCTCGGCTTGATGTGCTGCTGTGCTTTTGGCAGTTCCGTGCTCTCCTTCGGTCTGGCGCCGTTGTAACACTGCAGTGGTACAGCAGTCACCATTGTCGCAGCGGACCCCTCACCCATCATTGGCCGAAACTCAACATGGGCACTGAAGGTGGCTGGTGCCTTCCTGGTGTTGCTCATCGGAGTGGACTCTCCACCCATCAGCTCAGTCTCCCCTAATGCAGCCAGTTGAGTGTGAGTACTGAAGCTGTCTGGTTCCCCCACCGAGCGGCTCTCCTCCCGAGAGCATGAGGTGTGCGCTTTGGTGTCGGTACCATCTGGAAGTACCTCATCCCACACCACCACATCATCCACCGGGTCTGGCGAGTGCCAATGTCCACACCCAGACCATTCAAACCCAGCACTGTCTCTAATGGCAAAACCCAGTCCGTAGAACAGGTCGCACCCCATGATGTTATCGCCATGCGCTGCCACCTGGAACGTGAAGTCATGCACAGCTTCGGTCTTATAGCGAACAGTCAGTTCCACAGTTCCAACATTGCACAATCCACTATCACCATATCTGTACAGCGGCATTGTGTTACTCCTGATTCTGTGACATGGAAAAAACTTTTTCACCATGGCCCAGTTTAGCATCGACCGCACCGCCGCTGTATCGAGAAGAAGTGGTAAAGCTATACCGTCCAATTCCACCTTGCAATAGGAATAACCATTGGAGTTGGGACTCACCGAGTGGACGGTCATCGTTGGCGGGCAGGCTGGCTCACTTGGCGGGCTCCACGGCGCCGAGGACCAACATACCCTGGTGAAATGGTTCATGTGCCCACACTTGCTGCACTGCTTTCCTCTTGCCGGGCACACTCGCGCTTTACTCTGGTGCGTCAGGAACCCACACCCCCGCAAACGGGGCCTCTCGGAGCAGACCTACGGCTCACCGCATGAGCCTTGTAGTCTTCTGCCATGATCCCTTCATCCGCTGAGTCCACCGCATTTGCCAACGTTGTCTGTTCCGGCGTCTTCTGTGACTGGTGCCAATTTAGGTCTGAGGCTAACTTATCTGCGGCCTCCAACTGAAGAGCTAGCTCAACTGCTCTAGCTAGCATTAAGTCATTAGGCACCGTTAGCGACCTAGCTCATAGCCCAGCACTATACGTGTGTTCGGCCAATTATTCCCGCACCATCTCGTCCTACAACGGCCCAAAACGGCACACACTAGCTAACTGTCTAAAGTCAGCGATGAACTGTTGAATTGGCTCACCAACTCTTTGGCATCTCTGGCGAAAGCGAATCCGTCATACCATCACACTGTCCGGTGTGGTGAAATGATTAGCTAGCCGCTCCATGACATCCTCGTATGAGTCTGTCGCACCAAACATCTGGAGAATCTTTTGGCCTTCAATGCCTAGGTTGTGGACAAGTAGCGCTCGCGCCCTCACCCTATCCAGCTTCCCCAGGTCCAACACTGTGATGTAGGTTTCGAATGCTTTCAACCAGCATGGCCATGGAACTGGCTGTTCCCCAGGGACCTCGAGGAAAGGCTGCAGTGGTGTTACGCACGCCTCCATGAGTTAATCCTCAGTCACTAAATGTTATGCCCACAAACCTGGCATGAAAGAGACGGACAAGGATGCTGCACTGGAACTGGGCTTTATTAAAGAACTGATCGCAATACAGTATATGCGGTTCTCTGTGGAGTCGTCTGGGCAAGAGAGCCTCTAATGGTGGACGCTCCCTTATATATGTCGGTATGATGACGCAGCCGAAAGGTGATATCATCACACTGCATATCACAATAAAACCCTTCACAACAGGGTGGTTTGAGTCCTGCTCTCCCCAGCCATTTTCCCGATGTGTCCCTGGGCAAGACACTTTACCCACCTTGCCTCAAGTGTTCATGACACTGGGCATGGATGTGTATAAATGTTCGGTAGTGGTAGGAAAGGCCATTGGTGCGGCTTGGCAGCCACGTTTCTGTCAGTCTGCCCAAGGACAGCTGTGGCTACAGTAGTAGCTTACCACTACCATTGTCTGTGGAGTGAATGAATAATGTATTCATTGTAAAGTGTGTTTGAGTGTCCATGAAAAGCGTTATATAAATCTGATGCATTATTATTATTATTATTATTATTATTATTATTATTATTATTATTACTGAATTACTTTAGGTTTAACTTATTTGGGTGAAATGTGTTTTTTTTCTCTCATCAAATTTAAATGTTTTCCTATTCTTTTTAGGAAATAACAGATTTATTACTGTTTGGATTATATTAAAGCGTATGTTTACATTTTATATTTTCTTTGTCTCAGTCTAAACACATCTAAGAGAAAAATCACAAATTAGTGAGAATAAAATTTTAAATTTACAAGAAAAAAGTTTGACATTTTTGAGAAAATCTCAAATTTATGAGTGAAAAAAATTGAAAAGCTATGAGTAAAAAGTTACAAATTTGTGTGAAAAATATCACAAATCTGAAAAAATAGCTAATTCACAAAAAAAGTAACAAATTAATTAGAAATAATGTACATTCAAGGGAAAAGAGTCACAAATTTAGGAAAAAAATCCACAGAAATTGGGAACAGTAAAGTCAATACTCACAGTCAGGTCAGTTTTTCAATAGATGCTTTAATACTTTTACTCGGGTAATTTTGTGGTCGCTACTTTTACTTATATTACTGAGTAATAAATGTCAGAAGGTAACAGCTTTTACTTGAGTAAAATTTCTGGCTACTCTACCCAACTGAGTGTGGCACACAATATGGCAAGAAATAAGTATTTAAAGCATCATGCAAAATGCCTTCATCAGCAAAAAGAAAAGACGCGGAGTGCTTACCACGATCACAGCGACTGCCAAACCAGCCACTGGCGCAAGAGCAGCCGTAGGGGTCTGGTAGGCAGAAGCGAAGGCCCTTGCAGTTCAGCTTGGAGCCACATGACTCCTGGCAGTTTCGACCAAACATTCCTTCTCTGCAGGCTGCAAGCCATCAAAGAAAGACAAATTGACAAACGTGTTTATTTAAATTTCTGGAGTTTCGCTTTATCATTCCTTCACTTTCCTTGCAAAGCAGCAGTGTAACCAGTCTGCCAATGCACTAATCTGGAAACAGTTTGTCTAATTCCACTGCTGTACTGATTACATTATTTGCATTTTTTTTGTGTGTGTACCGTCCAAAATTAGTCAAAGATTTGTCAAATGTGGAAAAGCCTGATCTCTGCAAGTAGCACTTTAAAATGTTGGAAGCTGGAAGTGCACATTTTAATCCTAATTGAGTCTCTTCACGTGCAGTCTTCATAAATTAATTATAGACCAGCACATCTGCTAATCACTGCATCAAAAGAGACACACTTTAATTCAAGATAAATCTGGATAAATGTCACCAATAACTTATGGAAGCCACTGGACCACCGATCAGATCCAGAACAATTATTATAAAGGTGCATCTCAATAAATTAGAATGTCATCAAAAAGTTGATTTACTTTAGTAATTCAATTAAAAAAAATTAAACTCATATATAGTGATATATTTCAAGCCTTAATTTCTTTTAATTTTGATGGTTATGGATTATAGCTCATCAAAACCCCAAATCCAGTTTCTCAAAAAATTAGAATATTACATAAAATTAATTTTTAAAAAATTGATTTTTAATAGAAATGGTGGCCAGTTGAAAAGTATGTCCATGTACACACTCAGTACTTGGTCAGGCCTTGTTTTGCATGAATTACTGCATCAGTGCGGTGTGTCATTGAAGTGATCAGCCTGTGGCACTGCTGAGGTGTTATGAAGGTCCAGGTTGCTTTGATAGTGACCTTCAGCTCGTCTGCATTATTGGGTCTGGTGTCTCTCATCTTCCTGTTGACAATACTCCATAGATTCTCTGTGAGGTTTAGGTCAGGAGAGTTTGCTGGCCAGTCAAGCACAGTAATATTATGGTCATGAAAACAGTTACAGTATTTGTACTTTTGGCGGTGCCAGGTCTTGCTGGAAAATAAAATCAGCGTCTTCATAAAGTGTGTCAGCAGAGGGAAGCATGAAGTGCTCTAAAATTTCCTAGTAGACGACTGTACTGGCTTTGGACTTGATAAAACACAGTGGACCAGCACCAGCAGATGACATACCATACTCCCTCTCATGTAATATTGTATAAATATGCTATTTAGTGTGGATTTTTGATTTTATAAAATTAACAATAGTAATTGCTTAAAATGTACTATAAGCCACCCCTACATTTAAGTCCTAAAAAAAATCAGGCAATCCCACAAGTCAAAGAGTTACTATAATGGGCTTGTCTGGTTGTTGGTAGTTTCGGTCGGTAGAAAAGCATGCAAATCAAAACTGAACTATCCTAAGACTAAAGGTGAGTTAGACAGTATTTTCACGAAAACTAAATTTTGTTATGACCCGAGCGCCGATCTTGTCCTCGCTCGGGCCATGCATCATCACTGCCGGCCTTGACAGCTGTGGATTGCATTCTGGCTCCACCGGGCTCTTATTGTGACAGCGCTCGGTGGGGTTTCCCTCTGTCAAGGTCGATCAGCTGTTCGGCATCACCGCTTGTTAGCTGCCGGCTTTATTAGCGGGCGCTGACAGCTGGTTGACGCTGGAGTATCGTCAAACATCGCCAAACATCCGTCAATCATTCCTGGTCCTCGTTCGTGTCAGGTTCGTGCTTATTCTTGTTCATGTCTTGTTCATAGTTAAGGTCGTAGTGGCTGGGGTTAGCCCTACGATCCCTTGTACTCTGTAGTGTGTGTTTTTGCCCACAGCGGCTCATAGCTTTGTGTTCACGTCTTGTCTTGTTAAATAAACATCAAATGCAAAACTCATTGGTGACTTTTGGCATCTTATGGTGGCCCGCGAGGGTCACCGTATGACAATTTTTTTTAAGTAATGCATCAATAAAATATTAAGAAAGGTGCAAAATTAGTCTTTATAATCTTCAAAAAATATAGTAATAAAAAAAATACTTTTAAACATTTTTATGAGTTCAAAATAATCATAATATTTACATCTGAGCAGCTGGATGGCAAGACTCCAGTGGACGGTAACATAAATAGTTAAACAGGTGGGCCAATCAGTTTCTGTCAGACCATCACTGTTTGGCACGACAGCTGTGTGTGACTGGTGCGCTCGCGTACGGGCAACAGTGTCGCTCAGCACATATGCGTGTTCGTTCACTTTGGCAGCACAGCAAGCTTAGTGAGCACAATGAGGCACACACATCTTAATGTGGCACGCATTCGGGTCCATGTGGGGGAACAACTGAAAAAATGGACAAAATACTATACAGTCCCACACAAAGGAGACCAGGTCTCCTTACCAAGCAGTTGGGGCAATAGTAAGTGTGACACCTACTGGTCCAAAGGTCAGAATGTTGTCTCTATCACCTTTTAATGAACAAGTACTTATCATGTAATTAGTCTTACAAGTTCCAAAGGCATTCACCACCGTAATGTTAGCTGAATCTTTACTGGACAACTGTATCAGTTATTGGTACTGTCGCTAAACATGGAAACAAGAGATAAAGTCTTTCCTCCAGTGCAACATTTAATTTCCAGTCAAAACATCAACACTTTCCAACATAATAATGCTTTAAGACTACAGAAAAAACAACAGTAATTTACAAATCTCAGTGTATGTATCACATAGCAACACAGCGTGCTTCATGTGCTTGTGTCCCTTTATAGTGCACCCACTGAAATTCTTGGAAATTCAAAATGTCAACCCTACACCATTATTGGAGGATGTTAGATTACTGTTTCAATGACTGTTACTATATTATCATTATTATAATACTATTACAAGATGTGCCCATTTGACGTTACTAAATACAGTTCTTCACCCAATAAAGAAAAAGAGTTTTCTGTCTGTTTTATAACCCACCACAAGCTTCACACTTGTCTCGAAACGCTGTCTAGTTCACAAAACGTGTGTCCGTGTGTTTTTATGGTCATACTTATGTGCAAACTGAATATGCATATTGATGCCAACCCTAACCATGTTATTCAAAGATCTTGTTAGATGTTGCATCTTTAGAAAAGAGATAAAAGTCTGACCACACATTGATATTTACTTCCATTATTACTGAATAACTTTAACAATGTTTTTTCTCATATTTCTAGCCACACACAATAGACACACACACACACAGTGGCCAAAAGTGAGAACAAACCTGTCTCACAGCGCGTTCCCATGAATCCTGGAGGGCAGATACAGTCTCCGTCCCTGTCATGGCACACTCCTCCGTTAAGACACTCGGGACAGTCTCTGTCACAGTACATACCCCACTTTTTCCTCGGGCAGTCTGCAGACAAACAGAGTTTTCTTTTTTTAAACGGCCTTTATCTATGTATAATGTAATAATGATAAAACATGCATACAGCAGCTGAATGTTTTTGTCTTCTTCCTTTGGTATTCTTCAGAAGCCAAACAGATGCGATGACTGCCTATGCAGCACTCACCGAAATACAAAGTACTAAACCATACAGATAAAGTTCTGCAGATAAAAATGGCAAAAGGGATGTTTCAAGGGTGGGGGCGTGGAGATAGTGTTAAGGCTCTGATTTCAGATACAGGAAATGAAATAAACACATGTACTGTGCATGTTCAGACAAAAATGTACAGATGCAGCCTATAGTGACCTCACACTTAATTATACTATACATCATCTTGCATCACATTGAAGCGTAACTTCAGAAAAAGCAGGCACTGTCCAAATAGTACAAATCTATTTAAGCAGCATCTGTATAAGTTCATATCATATTCATGTGCATGTGACGAGTGAGACGAGCTGACTTTCAAATGTACATTTCAGCCTCATTTGCACTGTGGTTTTATGAAAATATCTGTGGTATCATCAGACTTCTTTAATGTTGTTTTCGAAAACCAGATTTCTCTATTTGTGAGCTAAAAACTACACCTTAATAAATCTAACAAAAATCTGACTGTTACACCATGTATTCCATTTTTAATTTTTCTTGGCAGGCTGTAAGATCCTCGTCTGAATCTATGACTGTGACATGCTGGGTAAGCTTTCAAACCTCTGACAATGAGCCTCATCCAGGCACCCTGGAGCGGACTGTCCCCAACGTAGCTGGCGCTGTAGATGCCTTGATTGGCATAAGCTGCATTATCCACCGTTAGCACAGCGGTGTGATTGATCATATCATTCCAGTGGGTCATATAATAATAGTTTCCTGCATGAAATAATACAAATCAGTCAATCATTTGAACACAGTCTGCTACTATCATTCACAACATCCTCTGATCTGTCTTGCGTTGTGTGCACAAGCATACCGTTGTACTTCCAGGTCACGTCTCGCTTCTGAGAGTCGAGGAGCTGCATGCTCAGGTGCACTGTCTCTCCTTTGTTAGCAGTTAGTGTGAGGGAATTTGGAATAAAATTTGCTGTAGGGAAAGGAGATTTTTTTTTTCTGAGATGCTACACTGTGGAAGCTGGTTCGTCTGTATCACATGCAATGAAGGAAGTGTGAACACACCTCTGCCAAAGTTGTTGATCATTGTGACCGTCTCGTCCAGGGAACCCTCCGCTGTGCTTTCACAATAGAAGATGCCAACATGGTCCAGCTCCCGGAAGTCTGTGGCGATGGCCTCCCTGTGTCTGGGTTTATGCACTTTAAAATGTGGCTTCTTGGGAAAGAGGAGGATTTTGTTGTCTTTCTTGATGTTCAGCCTGACCTGGGCTGGGCTGCGCTCACCATTGATGCAGGAGATGGCGAAGTGATTGTTGTTGGTGACCTCAGCGGTGGAGAACATGGCCAGGTCAACCACAGCATCTGCAGAACATGGGTAATTCAGTTTTGGATATAAAGCATTTTTAATCACATCAACACAAATGCTGCCACAGTGAACATAGGAAGCACACATTTTTCCAGATATTTGTCTTTGCGCAATTCCAGCTGCTCTTTACTGCTGCAATATGTTTTAAATGATTCCCACAAATGCATGCACTGATAGTGTTTTTTCAACTGGAGGTTTCAAGGGAAACTGTCTAATTTCACTTCTTAATTGCCCCCCCCACAAAACAAAATTAAAAGTAATTTGTTGTTGTTGTCCATGGGTGCCTGTAGTGGCTCTTCCATGTCAGCAGGTGGCACTATGAAGCAATGATGGCGACTGTCTTCTTATTCTTCTTCTGCCTCTTCTTCCGGTGTTTTACAGAGGTTAATGACCTTGTTAAGACGTGCTAGGTCGCAGTGATTAGATGAAAAACACAGACAGACAAATATTTGAAGTGGAAAGATTCAGACTCTGAACTGGGCCCTGGACAAAATACTCTTAATAACTCACCTGTCTTTGCACTCTGCACTTTCATGTACCGGTATATTGACCCATGAAAACCACTACTATGTATATTCTCCATAATCCTTGGGCCATTTTACTCAATTGTGTGTTCTGCACTCTTATGTACATAGTTCCATCCGTGAAGCCACTACCATACCTGTGTATATTTCCAGAATCCTGGGTTATTTTTATTTCAGTCGTGTGTTTAAACATGTGTTCTGTAACTGTGTTTTATCTAATCCTTCTCTCTTACTTTATTGCACAGTAGCCTGGTGGGGCATCCAAAATTTTGCTGTACTATACAACTGTACAATGACAATAAAGCCTATTCTATTCTACTGTATTCTATTTTTTGTATTTTGTATACTTTTATTAATCCCCAGAGGGAAATTCAGGGCTTGGATGGATGAGGCAGCCACGGCCCTTCACCATTCACACACATATTCACACCTAGGGCCACTTTAGAGTCTTCATTTAGTCTAACTTGCATGTTTTTGGCCTGTGGGAGGAAACTGGAGTACCCGGGGTAAACCCACACAGACACGGGGAGAACATGCAAAGTCCACACAGAAGGGTCACCAATGGTCAGGAGTGGAACTGATCCCATGACTCCGTGACTGTGCTGCCAAAGTGCTAACCACTGTGCCACCCAGCTGCTATTCTATTCTACCTGCCTGCAAATCTACTCTGAATGAGCTGCTTGGCCCTGATGCAGTTAAAGAAGCAGCTACAGTTCCTCTCTCAGATAACACAATTGCCAAAAATATTGATGGCATGTCTGCAGATATTGAAAACATTGTTTTGGAAAAGATATGCCTCAGTGCCAAATTTGCATTTCATCTTGATGAATCTATGGAAATAAGTGGAAATGCACAACTCTTGGCCAATGTGCGTTTTGTGGATGGAGACTGAGAGCTGTGGTGGAAGAGCTTACAGTGCATCCAGAATGTATTCACAGTGCTTCACTTTTTCCACGTTTTGTTATGTTACAGCCTTATTCCAAAATGGATTAAAATATTTTTTTCCTTAAAATTCTACACACAATACTTATTGAGATTTTTGCAAATTTATTAAAAATAAAAAACTAAGAAAGCACATGTACGTAAGTATTCACAGCCTTTGCCATGAAGCTCAAAATTGAGCTCAGGTGCATCCTGTTTCCACTCATCATCCTTGAGCTGTTTCTACAGCTTAACTGGAGTCCATCTGTGGTAAATTCAGTTGATTGAACATGATTTGGAAAGGGACACACCTGTATAAGGTCCCACAGTTGACAGTGCATGTCAGAGCACAAACCAAGCATGAAGTCAGAGGAATTGTCTGTAGACCTCCGAGACAGGATTGTCCGAGGCACAAATCTGGGGAAGGGTACAGAAAAGTTTCTGCTGCTTTGAAGGTCCCAATGAGTACAGTGGCCTCCATCATCTGTAAATGGAAGAAGTTCAGAACCACCAGAACTCTTCCTAGAGCTGGCTGGCTGTCTAAACTGAGCGATCGGGGAAGAAGGGCCTTAGTCAGGGAGGTGACCAAGAACCCGATGGTCACTCTGTCAGAGCTCCAGCATTTCTCTGTGGAGAGAGGAGAACCTTCCAGAAGGACAACCATCTCTGCAGCAATCCACCAATCAGGCCTGTATGGTAGAGTGGCCAGACGGAAGCCACTCCTTAGTAAAAGGCACATGGCAGCCCGCCTGGAGTTTGCCAAAAGACACATGAAGGACTCTCAGACCATGAGAAACAAAATTCTCTGGTCTGATGAGACAAAGACTGAACTCTTTGGCGTGAATGCCAGGCATCACGTTTGGAGGAAACCAGGCACCGCTCATCACCAGGCCAATACCATCCCTACAGTGAAGCATGGTGGTGGCAGCATCATGCTGTGGGGATGATTTTCAGAGGCAGGAACTGGGAGAATAGTCAAGATAGAGGGAAAGATGAATGTAGCAATGTACAGAGACATCCTGAATGAAAACCTGCTCCAGAGCGCTCTTGACCTCAGACTGGGGCAACGGTTCGTCTTTCAGCAGGACAATGGCCCTAAGCACACAGCCAAGATATCAAAGGAGTGGCTTCAGAACAACTCTGTGAATATCCTTGAGTGGCCCAGCCAGAGCTCAGACTTGAATCCAATTGAACATCTCTGGAGAGATCTTAAAATGGCTGTGACGCTTCCCATCCAACCTGATGGAGCTTGAGAGGTGCTGCAAAGAGGAATGGGCCAAACTGCTCAAAGATAGGTGTGCCAAGCTTGTGGCATCATATTCAACAAGACTTGAGGCTGTAATTGCTGCCAAAGGTGCATCATTATTATTCATCATTATTGAGCAAAGGCTGTGAATACTTATGTACATGTGATTTCTTAGTTTTTTATTTTTAATAAATTTGCAAAAATCTAAAAAAAAAATAATCACATTCTCATTATGGGGTATTGTGTGTAGAATTTTGAGGAAAAAAATGAATTTAATCCATTTTGGAATAAGGCTGTAACATAAAATGTGGAAAAAGTGAAGTGCTGTGAATGCCTTCTGAATGCATTGTAGTTTAAGCCTTTCTTCAGTTCCTGCCAGGATATCAGTTTTGTGCTCATCTAAACAAGCCCAAGTTTCATACTGAATGAGAATAAACTAATTACAATACTAAACTGCCATTACATATGCTGTAATAGGCTACAATGTGTCATTTTGTAACATTTTTGATTTGTGGGGTTGTGGTGTTTTGAAACCACGTTTGGTCAGAGTCGGTGTGATGACGCAACTGGGGCCAGCAAACTTCCAGCTGGCAGATGGCTCGGTGTGGCACGCCAACCATCTTCACCGAGTTCGAGCAGCCGCCCCGGATGACACGGCTACGCGGGAGTTGACTCGCACGGTGTGGGACCCGGACTGAGGTTTCGAAGAAGACAATCCCGGTCCGCGGGCCTCCGCACTTCCAGGGGTGCGTCCACCATGGCCTTGCCTCAGGGCCCCTCCAACGGAACTGCCTTCCTCAATAAAAAGAAAGACTGTTTAGCTAGGGACGCGGCTGCCAGCGAACAGTGGCAAAATAAACCAGTCAACCCCGCTGGGCCACGCGGTAGTCTATCCACTGGCCCTAGCTAATTGGGGGCTTCACTGCATCAAATTGGGGAGGGTCAATTCGGCTATATGTGTTGCTCTGTTTTTCCAAGGAGGGAAAGGGGGTGAATGTGGTGTTTTGAAACCGCAAGTTTGGTCAGAGTTGGCATGATGACACGGCTGCTCTGTGACGTCATCACGCCGGACATATAAATGTGAGGGACGGCCATTTTGCAGCCTCTTTCATCTCTCTCTGTGGCTTGGCCTCCCAACCGACAATACTCTGTACCACCATATTTGGCTTTTGTAATAAAGTTCTTGTTCCAAGCAAACTCCACTCTCTGTTGGTCCTTCCATGTTTTTACATCCATAACTTTTGGTGATGAGCATAAACTATGGAAGCGTGTTTGAGGCCATACAGCTGTTTCTGGAGATCCCTGGTGAACTGCCCGTACCGTGGCTACGCTGGCTCAATGCTTTGAAACCTACTTGTCAGTGTTGGACTTGGGCAAGCTAAACAAGCTATGGAAGCAAGCTCTACTGGTTCACAATCTGGGCATAGAAGGCCAACGTATTTTGTACATGCTAGGACCAACAGAAATGTTTGCTGAGTCACTTGAGCTGCTAGCTATCTACTTCGCCACACCCAACAACATGTTGGCGTGGCACATTAGGTTTCACCATGTGCTTCCTCTGTGTCCACGTAGAGAAGACGTAAACACCATGGCGAAATTTTTTCCAGTCAATCATAAAATCTTGGATGACATCATACGCCACCTGAAATCCACTACCTGCTGCCTGGTATACTCTCCCAACAGGGTTTTTTCAAAACGTTTCATATTGTATGGCCTCAGATCTGCTACATATCATAAATATGTCTCTGCATTCAGGTGTCTTCCCTCAGTGCTGCTGTTATCAAGCTACTTCTAAAATAGAGCAACCTGGACACCTCATTCATGAACAGCTATAGGCCCATGTCAAGCCTCCCCTTTCTTAGTAAAATAATTTTTAAAAAGCGATTTTTCAACAATTGTACAATTTCTTGACATTAAATAACTGTTTTGATGTCTTCCAGTCAGGTTTTCAGCCACACCACAATGCTGAGACAGCTCTGGTTAAGGTCCTTAATGACATCCACTCCGATACAGATAATGACAACATTTCAGTCTTGGTTTTGCTGGACCTCAGTGCTGCATTTGACACGGTTGCCCATAACATCTTACTAGACTAGCTGAAAAACTGGTTGGGACTTTCTGGTACAGCACTTAGCTGGTTTGAGTCCTATTTAAAAGACAGGGACTATTTTGTGTCTATAGGTAATTACAAATCTGAGCAAACAAAAATAACCTGTGGAGTTCCCCAAGGTTCCATTTTGGGACCTTTGCTGTTCAATATCTACTGTATATGCTCCCACTAGCACAAATCATACCATAATCATGCAGATGATACACAAATATACATAACTGTCTCACCAGGAGACTATGGTCCAATTAAAACCTTGATCAAATGCATCAGTCAAATTAAAGAGTGGATGTGCCAAAATTTTCTTCAGTTAAACAAAGACAAAACAGAAATAATAGTTTTTGGAGTCAAAGAAGAAAGACTCAAAGTAGTACTCAGCTTCTCTCAATGATGCTAAAAGCCAACAGCCAAGCCAGAAATCTGGGTGTGGTTCTGGACTCAGACCTGAATTTTAACAGCCACATTAAGACAGTAGTAAAGTCAGCCTATTATAACTTAAAGAACATAACGAGGATTAAAGGTCTGATGTCTCAGCAGGATCTAGGAAAAACTTGTCCATGCATTTATCTTCAGTAAACTGGACTACTGTAATGGTGTCCTCAGAGGTCTCCCTAAAAAGTCCATTAGACAGCTGCAGTTGGTTCAGAATGCTGCAGCTCGAGTCCTCACTAAGACCAAGAAAGTAGATCATATATCTCCAGTTCTCATATTTTTACACTAGCTTCCTGTCTGTCAAAGAATAGATTTCAAAATACTGCTGTTGGTTTATAAAGCTCTGAATGGTTTAGGGCCAAAATACATTTCAGAGCTGCTAGTCCATTATGAACCACCCAGAGCCCTTAGGTCATCAGGGTCAAGCCTACTATCTGTGCCCAGAGTTAGAACCAAAAATGGTGAGACAGCATTTAGTTTTTAGACCCCTCACATAGGGAACAAACTCCCAGAAAGCATCACGGCTGCTGAAACTCTCAGCTGCTTTAAATCAAGGTTAAAAACTCTCCTATTTGCCATGGCCTTTCAGTAGCCTAAAATGTACTGTAACTTTTAATTCTGTCATATTCTATTTTAGCTTGTTTTTGTCTCTCTTTAATTTACTTTTTAGTTTGCTTTTGCTTTTAAATTCTTATGTATTCCTTTTGCAACTTGCTGTAATGCTTTATGTAAAGCACTTTGAATTGTCTTGTACACAAAATGTGCTATGCAAATAAATTTGCCTTGCCAACGGCAACAGAAGACCGGAGAGTCGACACAACAATTCATCATGGACCTTCGCCACCTACCTAGCATGTGCAGATTTGGTTTGTTGCAGGACGAAATGGTGCAAGACCAGTCGGCTGTGCACACTAGCAACCCACAGCTGCGGGCAAAGATGCTAATGGCGCCAGACGACATGACACTAGCCAGGACCATCGAGCTAGCATTCCAGCTAGAGGCCGCTGACAGGTTAGCATCAAAGCTAGGTGTGCAGCCACAACAACAACAGCAGCCAAGCCACACACCGCTAGCACACACAGTAACCACAGAAGGGCCCGGTGACACGACAGAAGAGGCCGAAGTAAACACCGTGGATCAGAGGAACGCTACAAGATGCTTCTCATGTGGCAACTGGGGCTCCCCGATGCACCGAGAGAGAGCACGTTCCTGTCTGGCAAGGGGGCAATGATGTAAGTGACGTGGCAAATTCAACCACTTCGCCAAGGTTTGCCAGTCAGCACCACCACCGAGTCTGCTGGTCAGTTCAAGTCACTCACCCGTGACTACCATCCATACGTTGAGTTCTGGAGGTGTGGCGTATGCATTCTGCAAGGTGGGGATGGACGACGCCAGCTTACCGCTCCTGCTTGACACTGCCGCAGTGAAATCGATGTTGAACTGGCCACTGTGAAGAAGTTCTTCCCCAACCACCCAATCGGGAAAAACCCAGCGGAGCTGTACGGGTTCGATAACTACCGCATGGGCAATGTAGGGACTATCACACTAACGGTCCGCTACGCGTCAGGAGTCATTCCTGATTTCGTCTTCCAAGTGGCTATGCATGGAGACAACACACTAGGATGTGACCTTTTTTATCAGCTCAGCTTCACCATTCGCGACAGTAGCAGACTCTGCTTGACTGACGATGGTGAGTGGGACGCAACACACCCAGATGACGAAGACGAGGGTACAGTCATCATGTGCTCACAGGAGGAGCACCGCCTGGAGGAGAGGCAGTAACCAGACTCAGCTCAGATCCTTGCCCAGCATAAGCCCCAGGGAGCTGCTGCAGAGCTGCAGGAGAGGGAGCTTCTACCAACGGCGACAGCAACACATCGCCACGACCACATTTCCCAGGAGAGGGGGAGAAGAAACCGGACTACTTCTGAATCCACACCTGGTACCAGCCTCCACAAGCTGCTGCTGAGCCGCAGGATGAAGAGTTCACAACCCAACAAAATCCAGCAGAACCACAGGACGCCTTCCGAATCCATGTCCGACATCAGCCTCCAGGAGCCGCCGCTGAGCTGCAGGATGAAGAGTCTGTGATTAAACAAAACACAGTAGCGCCACCAGACTGCTTTCGAATCCGCGCCCGGCACCAGTCTCCAGGAGTCACCCCTGAGCTGCAGGATGAAGAGTCTGTGGTGAATCACCACAACCTGGTGGACGCCCCACAGCACACGTGAGAGCCACACCATCACAACCATGATGCCAAATGCAGCCAAACAGAGCGCCACTCACAGTGATGGACTGGGTCCGGGTCCACAGAACTTAACGACTGGACCCGCAGTCGGCCTTAACACCATCTCCATTACTACTGACACCCATCATGATCTCCGCACAGCTGGGGCCAGTAACCTTCCAGCTGGCAGAGTTCGGTGTGGCATGCCAGCCATCTTTGCTGAGTTCGAGCAGCCGCCCTGGATGACATGGCTACGTGGGAGTCACCTCGCATGGTGTGGGACCGGGATTGCGGTTTCGAAGAAGACGATCCCAGTCCATGGGCCTCCGCACTTCCAGGGGCGTGTCCATCATTGCCTCACCTCAGGGCCCCTCCAACTGAACTGCCTTACTCAATAAAAAGAAAAACTGTTTAGCTAGGGATGCGGCTGCCAGCAAACTGTGGCAAAATACACCACTCAACTGCGCTGGACCACACGGTAGTCTACCCGCTGGCCCTAGCTAGTTTGGGAGTTTCACTGCATTAAATTGGGGAGGGTCAATTCGGCTATATGTGTTGTTCTGTTTTTCCAAGGGGGGGCGGGGTTTGAATGTGGTGTTTTGAAACCACAAGTTTGGTCAGAGTCGGCGTGATGACATCACCAAGCAGCTGTGTCATCATACGGCTGCTCTGTGACGTCATCACGCCGGACATGTAAATGTGAGGGACAGCCATTTTGCAGCCTCTTTCATCTCTATCTGTGGCTCGGCCTCCTAACTGACAATATTCTGTACCACTATAATTGGCTTTTGTAATAAAGTTCGTGTTCCCAGCAAACTCCACTCTCTGTTGGTCCTTCCACGTTTTTCCAGACATAACAGGGGTGCACTGGGATATTTTCAACATAAAAAGGGTTCTTTAACTCAAAAAAGGTTGAAAAACTGCACTGATAGATGATATTTCACTTTTGTACTTGTTTCACAAAGCCCTGTCTGATCTAAAGAGACGGCCCAATAAAACCACCGATAAGCATTGAAGGAAATGTGGTGCAGTGGTTATCACTGGGGCCTCTTAATTGGAAGGTTCATTGATTGAATCCCATGTCATTAGGAGCTTTTCTGTGTGGAGTTAGTTTACATGTTCTCATTGGGGTTTCTTCCCACAGTCCACAGAGATCTGTTAGGCTAATTGTCTAATCTAAATTGGCCCTATAGGCTTTTATTTCATAGAATAGTGGGAGAATGTAGGTAATAAAAAGTGCTTTGAGTGGTCAGTAAGAGTAATGAAGAGTTAAATAATTACAAGTAACAGTATACCCTCCCTTTAATGTATAGAGGAACAAGTACATTTTGAAAATATTTGCATTTAATAAACCATACATGTGAGATACAGCAAACAGGCATATAAGGGCACTACAACTTTGGAGGTAAACAGTGACTGCATTTATCTTTACTTAATTTTTAAATGAACAAGTAAAATATTCTAAATCATATTATATTAATGTCAGCATGCCCATACCATGGATAGCACATTTAATTGCAAAAAAATGATGATAAAGGATAAATTGAATTGAATTGGTTAATTCTGGCCAATCAGGCACGTTTGATACTCCAGGCTGTAAGTGCTGCTCAGTTGGTGCATGGCCACATGTGTAGGTTAATGTCTGCTGCTCTCACCTCACTGTTGGTCCCGTTTTCAAACATTGCACTCTTTTCTAACCTGGGTTACACAAATTTTAATATAGCCATAATAAGTGTCACTTTTCCTCTACACAACCTCTCAAATTTTCAAAAACATGGTTGACATTTTGGTAGAAACACAAAACTTTGCTGGAATCATTTTTTTCCCAGTCCCATTATACTGTCAGTTTGCCCAGCATTCCTCCTCTCTGGTATGTAAACCCTAAATACAAAGAACAATGGGAGGAAACATGGATGAGCTCCGTTTTCTCTAAGGGTACAGACAACCACACTCTACAGTGCCAGTGGATGTGAGAAATAAAATCTCAGTTATTACAGAGAAGTGGAAAAAGTGCGTTCAGTCAATGCAGTTTCAGTCAAGTCGTGATCTGTGAAATCCGTCTAAGGTCAACCCCCAGAATTAACCTCGAACAAAGTTCTCTCTTACCTGATAAATCCAAGAAGCACAAAACACACATCCACAAAATCATCATGATGTGTACAGTCCTCACTGGGAAAACGTCTGTGTCAGATAAGCAACTGCCAGCTCAGATTTTCGAAAAACTCTCATCCAAAACGGTGACGCTGCGTCACGACCGTGCGCTTTTTTACGCATAACTCGGGCGAACCATCCAAACCTCCCGTTCAGCCATGAAATCTCCTCGGTTACGGATGAGTCTTCGGATATCAGGGGAGTATCACACATGCAGTCCAACTTTTAGTAAAGCTCAGCTTTCTCTGGGTGGGAAAGGAAGGAAGAGCGTCACCAGACAGCGGAGGACTGCTGGCGCTCCGGACCTCTCTGGTCCGATTAATGTATTTATGAGCTTTGTCACTTTTTGTTCCAATATGACGATTAAGCGTTTGACTGTATTTGCAGAAAATGTAACGCGACAATGTGCATTTGTATTACAAGTGCAAAATTTTACCATGATTATGACTGCTGCACATGTTAAGGCACAAGCCTCTGAAGATGTAAGAATAGTAGAACTACTGATTTTAATACTTTGGGATCAAAGTTAAGCTCAAAGTTCCATGGATGGAGTTGTGCTACGGTGGAAGTGCACCTTGATTTTTACTACTGCGTCTACTACTACTAATCATCATAAAATATGTACCCTTCAACAATAAGAGCATCCTGGATCAAAGTAGTTTATAAGCATGCTCTTAATTAGATCATGAATCTCACTGACTGCAAGTTCAAGACACATTTTGGCAAGAAATGGTAGTAAATGCTTGTAACTGAGAAATGAAACTCTAGCTGACCAGAAAACATAATCTAACAAACTGATATCCGACAGAACAGAATTAATATAGGCCCACTATTTGGCAAGGAACAGATTACAAGTTCTCATTTTGTCATGTGTTAAATCAGCTTACTAATGATTTATAAAGTGCTTAACTAATAAACTACAGATAAACTATTTATAGGTCCTTTATTGGAGCTGTCTTATTGTAAAGCAGTACCTGCCTATGGAAGCTTAGAGTGGCCATGGTAGGTTTTATTGTTTCATTTTGTTTTCTCAAGAAAGCAAGCTGTGATCTCAAAACAATATATGCTATAATTTTGTACACGGTAAAGACAAAGATTGTGTCAAAAATCACTCTCACCAAGGCACAACAATGTGTTGGCCATTTCTAGAGGTGTCCAAATTCTTATGGTACGTGTCCAATACTCCATTTTTTGACAGGAGGAATTGCATCGGGGGTGAGGTGCAACCAGGTGGAGTGACAGAAGATAACTGACATTGTGGAAAACCGATAAACAGCTCTGTGCAGGGAAAAGACTCTCATTCGACCTGCTGCTGAGAACACAAATGCTGCACTTGGCTGGTTGATGCATACAGCCATGGGTGATTTTGCAGGGATTGAAGCTCCTGGGCAACATGGCAGACTGTCATGTTGTTTGACACCTTTGAAACAAACCAGCAAATCATCTTTCTATCAACCTTTGAGGCAAGGAATAGTAGGTGCAGTTAATGAATCTGTCATAAGGTTGGAGTGGTGGAGGACTCAGGTGCAGGCAAACGTATGGTGCAAAAACAATTATTTTATTAACAAAGAACTGTGACAAAATAAATAACAGCATGTGGGCTGGAAAACAAAACTTAAATCAGGCAGGCAAACTCACAAGGGAACAGGGATCACGGCTGGAACATTACAGGACACAGGATGAAACATTAACATGAAACAGAGCAGAAACATTAATGACGCCACACTGGACACAGACTGACACCGGTATATATAGACGGGTGTAATCAAGACAACACAAGACAGGTGGGAACAGATAACTGACTAAACATAAGATAGCTGCGACAAATTAGGAGACAACAGGGGAGCAGCTACAAAACAGGACGGGCGAGGGGGTACAGACGATTAGACAGGGGATGCACATAAAGCCTAATAATGAACATACAGGACAACAATGCAAGAGTAATAAAGAGAGGGCAGTGGTTAGGAAAACATGAGGAGCTGAGACAAAAGGTAAAACACAAGACATGAATACAGGGGTCAGGGGAGACATACAGTGGTGTGAAAAAGTGTTTGCCCCTTCCTGATTTCTCATTTTTTTTGTATGTTTGTCACACTTAAATGTTTCAGATCATCAAACAAATTTAAATATTAGACAAAGATAACACAAGTAAACACAAAATGAAGTTTTTAAATGAAGGTGTTTATTATAAAGGGGAAAAAAAATTCAAGCCTACATGGCCCTGTGTGAAAAAGTGACCCCCCCCCCCCAAAAAAAATAAATAAATAAATTAACTGTGGTTTATCACATCTTTGGAAAACTGGGTTCAATTTCTCGAGCCACACCCAGGCCTGATTACGGCCACACCTGTTCTCAATCAAGAAATCACTTAAATAGGACCTGCCTGACAAAGTCAAGTAGACCAAAAGATCCTCAAAAGCTAGAGATCATGCTGCAGTCCAAAGAAATTCAGGAACAAATGAGAAACAAAGTAACTGAGGTTATAAAGCCATTTCTAAAGCTTTGGGACTCCAGCAAACCACAGTGAGAGCCATTATCCACAAATGGCAAAAACATGGAACAGTGGTGGTGAACCTTCTCAGGAGTGGCCGGCCGATCAAAATTACCCCGAGAACACAGCAAGGACTCATCCAAGAGGTCACAAAAGACCCCAAACAACATCCATCCAAAGAACTGCAGGCCTCACTTGCCTCAGTTAAGGTCACTGTTCATGACTCCACCATAAGAAAAAGACTGGGAAAAAATGACCTGCATGGCAGAGTTCCAAGACGAAAACCACTGCTGAGCAAAAAGACCATAAAGGCTCATCTCAGTTTTGCCAGAAAACATCTTGATGATCCCCAAGGCTTTGGGGAAAATACTCTGTGAACTGACGAGACAAAAGTTGAACTTTTTGGAAACTGTGTGTCTCATTACATCTGGTGTAAAAGTAACACAGCACTTCAGAAAAGGAACATCATACCAACAGTAAAATATGGTGGCGGTAGTGTGATGGTCTGGGATTGTTTTTGCTGCTTCGGGACCTGGAAGACTTGCTAGGGTAAATGGAACCATGAATTCTGCAGTCGACCAAAAAATCCTGAAGAAGAATGTCCGGCCATCTGTCCATGAGCTCAAGCTGAAGCCCACTTGGGTTCTGCAGCAGGACAGTGATCCAAAACAAACCACCAAGTCCACTTCTGAATGGCTTAATGTCACCATGGGATGAGACGCCGGGTTCCGGCGCTCAGACCATATCCATTCTCATCCCTGTCTCTCATTGGGCAGCATCTCTGCGGGCTCCCAGCTGTCAGTGTTACGGGACGGCTGGGGCCCAATTAATCCTCATCAGCTGAGGCGCTGCTAATGAGGATAAAAAGGAGCAGCTTCGATCATTCGGGGCTGCGACTTAAGCACTGTTAGGCTAGATCCCCTACGTCCAGTGCCAGTCCTTTACTCATCTGGCAGCATTACTCGTAAGTGTTATCCCGTAAGGAGTATTTGTGCCTAGGTACCCCTATGTCCAGTGCTAGCTCTCTGCTCGCCTTACTATATTACTTGGGAGTGTCATCTTGTATGAGTATTTGTCTTGGAGCCCTTATGTCCGGTGCCAGCTCTCTACTCGTCTGGCTGCATAACCTGTGAGTGTTACCCGCTGTGAGTTCTCATACTTTGGTACCCCTATGCCCGGTGCCAACTGTCTACTCCGGTGCTGTACTACTCGTGAGTGTTACTTTGTATGAGTATCTGTGCTTTCCTTATCCCTCACCCTCGTCATCAGTAAACATCACAACTCACTGGCTCGCCCTTGGCTCTCACTGTGTGGCTCCCCAGAGCCACACGTAACAGTAAATCGCAGTCAGACGAGTTGCTGGCGGCCGTGAGTTGTTGTGGACTTGTACCTTCCAGTCCGGGTGTCAGCGCTGTTAGCATGCCGTCTCCCAGGAGTCACGTTCGACGCCAGGGCGACGAGCTGAGGTCCATCTCGGGGGTTGTCGACGGGATGCTTTTCACCGCTACCCTGCACGACACCTCCAACACGAGACGCTGGCATCTGGGCCGTGCTGAGAATCTCCTGGACAGTCACCTTCGCCGTTCATTCCATCTCGAGGTCTGTGCCAGGATTGACGCCATCGCTGCACAGTGAGAGGAGCTCCACGGGTTGGAAGGGAATCCTGGCAGGAAGCTGAAGTGGATGAGATGTCGCCCCCCGCTTCGGGATCCCGTTCCTGCTTCCATTCCAGCCCGGGAGTTCGCGCCACCCAGAGGGCTTCCCCCGTTCTGCACAATGTCACTCGGGATTCCCCCGAAGGAGCTGCAGCTGACAGCAGTTAACGTCCGGGACCAAGTGGCTGTTGCGAGCTCCGCTGTGCACCAATTTACCATCATCAGGCATGTGGCGGCGGCGGTGAGATTGGTGGAGAGGAGTCCAGGGCTACGAAGCTTTCTCGAGTTCAACGCCCTCCTCGCCTCGGTCTCTGCTCAGGAGCGGCGATTCCTGGGTCTCCCCTCGCTTCGTCCCCTGGGAATAGCTGTCATCACATCGCCAAGTCGCCTCAGCACGAACCCCGTCTGGATCCAGTTCCGGGCTGTCGCCAGGACCTTTCCCCCCACGCAGCCGCCACCTCTTCGCCTCGTCAGAGAGGAGATTTCACAGCCTCATTCCCTGAGCCCCCCCCCCCCCCCTCGCTGTCACGCCAGCGCATTCGGGCCGGCTCATCTTGGCTGTCACCCCCTCCTCCTCGACGCGCTTCCCGACTGCTGTGTGTGCCTGGAATCCCGGCCTGGTGCGCCCTCTTCTGGAGACAACACGAGCGCTCCCCAGACGACTTCCCAGGGGGTCCTCTGTTATCGGCCGGCGGGGAGAGGGAGAAGCAATGTCCACTGCAGCAGGCGTCATCCAGCCTCCAGGAGACAGGCAAGTCCCAGTTTGTTCACATCAACTTAGTGATTTGCTCTGTTATACTCCTGGAGGTGGAGTTCGGTCCGCAGCTCCCTGAACTTCCACCACCTGCTGTAACCTGTGTCCTTAATCCTGCATCCTCTGTGTCTCTCTCCGCCGAGCGGTCCCCAGCTCCGGGTCAACGTCATGAGACGAGGAGAGGGCCTGCGGTTCCGCAGCTACGTTGTGGACGGAGGAGGAAGACCGACTGCTACGTGGAGTCTGCGCCGACGACCAAGCATCCCGCGGAGGAGCGGTTCGGTCCAGCGGGACGAGGTTCTCCTGCCATCACGCCGCGTGGACCGTGGGCATGGTTGCCAGTGCTGGAGGAATCTCAAGCTGCGCTGACCATCGTGCCGGCTGCGGGGCCCGACGCAGCTGAGTGGGAGCCTGACAACGACCACCTGACGACGGATCCTGGATCTTCGCAGTCCTGGACAGCGTCAGAGCCCGAGATCAGGCGAGTGCTCTCCTTTCTTTTTTTCCTTCATATCTTTGAGCACTTTAGCCTGTCTGTAGGGGAGATGAGCCGGGTGCAGCCGCCCGCTGCGTCCGAGCTCGTCTCGCCGGGTTCTGGCGCTGCCGGTGACCCTGATTCCGGTTCTGTTTTCTCTCATGAGCCTTCTTCCAGGGTCGCCGGCGAGGAGTTGCTGTCTCTCGTGGTGCTGGAGGGTCCAGGTTCAACGTTGGAGGTCAGTTCTGGTGCAGTGCCGACCCAGTCGGGGTCCGTCGTGGGTGCTGCTCCAGCGGTGTCCGACGTGGGTTCGCCCGAGACCCAATCGGGGTCCAACGTGGGTGCTGCTCCAGCGGTGTCTGACGTGGGTTCGCCTAAGGCCCAATCGGGGTCCGATGTGGGAGCTACACCAGTGTTGTCCAGGTCCGGTGAGGAGGTGGCTGCTTCCCTGCGGCCTGATGCTCGTCTTCCTCGTCATCGACTCTCCCCTGTGCCTCTTCCACCGGGATCCGCTTTGACCCCTCGCCCGTCTCAACGGTCCTGGTGGTTGAGTGATGCCCGACCCGCAAGACTTTCGGTTCGCCGATCTGGTCCAACCCCCTGACGAACTGTGTTTGCTTCTGGGTGGCCTGGCACGGCCACCGGTGGACTTGTTTCTTGGGACCTGGGTCTGGAGTGGGCCGTCCGAACTTTTCCTTTTCCCCGGTTCACC
This sequence comes from Pholidichthys leucotaenia, assembly GCA_020510985.1. Taxonomy (NCBI): domain Eukaryota; kingdom Metazoa; phylum Chordata; class Actinopteri; order Cichliformes; family Pholidichthyidae; genus Pholidichthys; species Pholidichthys leucotaenia. The sequence goes on from CM035839.1 coordinate 304,140,184, forward strand.
AACTGGACAATGGGCGGGGAGACCACCGGAACAATCCCGGCCTTTTTGGACTCTGTCTGCCATATTCCTCGGGTGCTGTTTACCTGCTGTAAGCATTAAGGTCACTCGGGTGTAGTTTTTGTCCTCCAGGTGACTCTATATTCATAGCGCTGTGTATTGTGTTTTTTATTATTCGTACTCAGCGTTTTTCATCATTCTTGTCCTGGTCTTAGCCTTGTTTGTGCATTATGGAGTAATGTGTTTTGTTTCCCTCTCAACCGTACTCTGTGATTGCCTTATTTTGTTCCATATAGCGCTGTGTATTGTTTTTTTTTTTTTATTTATTACCCGTACTCAGCGTTTTCGTCATTTTTGTCCTGTTCTTAGTCTTGTTTGTGCGTTATGGAGTAGTGTGTTTTGTTTCCCTCTTAACCGTACTCTGTAATTGCTTTATTTGTTCCTGTCACCTTCATGGTGGGTTTCTCCCTAGCCCCGATTTAGTCATTATTTGTGTGTTATTGAGTAGTATTGCGTTATGGAGTAATGTGTTTTGTTTCCCACTCAACCGTACTCTGTCATGGCCCCATTTGTTCCTGTCACCTTCATGGTGGGGTTTTTTTTTCCTCTTCCTTGCCCCGGTCTAAACATTGTTTGTGTTATTCAGTAGTGTGTTTTTACCTGTAATCTTGCTCAGTTTTCTCCCCATCTGTGCCCTGGTTTATTTATTTCCTGTGCGATATAGAGTATTGTATTTGGGGGTTTTTTCTTGGCCCTGGTTCTCTGTATTGGTTCATGGTTTATTTGTCTTTCTCTCTGCTTCTCTCCCTCCGGTCCTGCCTCCCTTCCGCCCACCCTGGGGGGGGCTCGGATGTCTTGGGTCGTTCGGAGCCCGACCGTGAGGGGGAGGCTCTGTCACCATGGGATGAGACGCCGGGTTCCGGCGCTCAGACCATATCCATTCTCATCCCTGTCTCTCATTGGGCAGCGTCTCTGCGGGCTCCCAGCTGTCAGTGTTACGGGACAGCTGGGGCCCAATTAATCCTCATCAGCTGAGGCGCTGCTAATGAGGATAAAAAGGAGCAGCTTCGATCATTCGGGGCTGCGACTTAAGCACTGTTAGGCTGGATCCCCTACGTCCAGTGCCAGTCCTTTACTCATCTGGCAGCATTACTCGTAAGTGTTATCCCGTAAGGAGTATTTGTGCCTAGGTACCCCTATGTCCAGTGCTAGCTCTCTGCTCGCCTTACTATATTACTTGGGAGTGTCATCTTGTATGAGTATTTGTCTTGGAGCCCTTATGTCCGGTGCCAGCTCTCTACTCGTCTGGCTGCATAACCTGTGAGTGTTACCCGCTGTGAGTTCTCATACTTTGGTACCCCTATGCCTGGTGCCAACTGTCTACTCCGGTGCTGTACTACTCGTGAGTGTTACTTTGTATGAGTATCTGTGCTTTCCTTATCCCTCACCCTCGTCATCAATAAAACATCACAACTCACTGGCTCGCCATTGGCTCTCACTGTGTGGCTCCCCAGAGCCACACGTAACACTTAGGAAAAACAAAATGAAGACTTTGGAGTGGCCTAATCAAATTCCTGACCTGAATCCAATTGAGATGCTGTGGCATGACCTTAAAAAGGTGGTTCATGCTCAAAACCCCTCCAATGTGGCTGAATTACACCAATTCTGCAAAGATGAATAGGCCAGAATTCCTCCACAGCACTGTAAAAGACTCACTGCCAGTTATCACAAACGCTTGATTGCAGTTGTTGCTGCTAAAGGTGTCCCAACCAGTTATTAGATTTAGGGGGCAATCACTTTTTCACACATGTAGGTTTGGAATTTTTTTTACCCTTAATAATAAACACCTTCATGTAAAAACTGCATTTTGTGTTTACTTGTGTTATCTTTGTCTAATATTTAAATTTGTTTGATGATCTGAAACATTTAAGTGTGACAAACATACAAAAAATGAGAAATCAGGAAGGGGGCAAACACTTTTTCACACCACTGTAACTCAATACTAAGCACAGAGAATAGTAAAAATAAATTTAAAAGGTGAGGATGGTCCCAGACCATGCCCAGACTGTGACAGATCAGTTGTTTTTTGACATCAAAAACTGCTGGTTTAAACATTCAGGATGATATCACCGCAGTCGATGTAAGCCAAGTGCCTGGACCTCATTTGCATGAAGTTAAAAAAATTCAACTGCAAATGAGAGACATGGGCAACTTGACCCACTGCACTGCACCACAGCCAAATGCTTTGTGTTGCATTTCACATAGGCTCTAGGGCTGAGCGATGCACCAAATATATTCATTATGGCTATTACATTCTACTACGCGATACATAAAATGCCTTTATCGTGGATATTGAGCATACACACGTGGACAAAATTCTTGGTACCCCTCTGTTAATGAAAGAAAAACCCACAATGGTCACAGAAATAACTTGAATCTGACAAAAGTGGTAATAAATAAAAATTCTATGAAAATTGACCAATGAAAATCAGACAATGCTTTTGAATTGTGCTTCAACAGAATTATTTTAAAAAACAAACTCATGAAACAGGCCCAGACAAAAATGATGGTACCCTTAAATTAATATTTTGTTGCACAACCTTTTGAGGCAATCACTGCAATCAAACGATTTCTGTAACTGTCAGTGAGACTTCTGCACCTCTCAGCAGGTATTTTGGCCCACTCCTCATGAGCAAACTGCTCCAGTTGTCTCAGGTTTGAAGGGTGCCTTCTCCAGACGGCATGTTTCAGCTCCTTCCACAGATGTTCAATAGGATTTAGATCAGGGCTCATAGAAGGCCACTTTAGAATAGTCCAATGTTTGGCTCTTAGCCATTCTTGGGTGTGTCTTGGGTGTGTTAGCTGTGTGTTTTGGGTCATTATCCTGTTGCAAGACCCATGACCTGCGACTGAGACCAAGCTGTCCGACATTGGGCAGCACATTTCTCTCTAGAATACCTTGATAGACTTGAGATTTCATTGTACCCTGCATAGATTCAAGACACCCTGTGCCAGATGCAGCAAAGCAGCCCTAGAACATAACAGAACCTCATCCATGTTTCACAGTAGGGACAGTGTTCTTTTCTTGGTATGCTTCATTTTTGTGTCTTTGAACATAAAGCTGATGTGCCTTCCCCAAAAGTTCCAGTTTTGTCTTGTTTGTCCATAGGGCATTCTCCCAGAAGCTTTGTGGCTTGTCAACATGCAGTCTGGCAAATTCCAGTCTGGCTTTTTTATGATTTGTTTTCAACAGTGGTGTCCTCCTTGGTTGTCTCCCATGAAGTCCACTTTGGCTCAAACAATGACGGATGGTGCGATCTGACACTGATGTACCTTGACCTTGGAGTTCACCATGAATGTGTTTAGAGGTTGTTCTGGGCTCTTTTGTTACCATTCATATTATCCGTCTCCTCCTGCGGCCACGTTCAGGGAGGTTGACTACAGTCCCGTGGATCTTAAATTTCTGAATAATATGTGCAACTGTAGTCACAGGAACATCAAGCTGCTTGGAGATGGTCTTATTGCCTTTACCTTTAACATGCTTGTCTATAATTTTCTTTCTAATCTCCTGAGACAACTCTCTCCTTTGCTTCCTCTGGTCCATGTTTAGTGTGGTACATACACACCATGTCACCAAACAGCACAGTGACTACTTGTCACCCTTTAAATAGGCCGATTGACTGATTACAAGTTTGTAGACACCTGTGATGTTAATTAGAGGACACATCTTGGTTGAACATGTCCCTATGGTCACATTATTTTCAAGCTTTTCTAGGGGCACCATCAGTTTTGTCCAGGCCTGTTTCATGAGTTTGTTTTTTAAAGTAGTTCTGTTGAACCACAATTCAAAAGCATTGTCTGATTTTCATCGGTTAATTTTCATAGAATTTTTATTTATTACCACTTTTGTTAGATTCAAGTTATTTCTGTGACCATTGTGGGTTTTTCTTTCATTAAGAGAGGGGTATCAACAATTTTGTCCACGGCTGTAAATTGTCACGGCAGTGTAAGCTGTCAGCATTTATTTGTACAGTTGAAGTTCAACTTATCTCTCCTCTCCTCACACACAGCTGCATTCAGTTTCTCCCCCTGTCCCCCCGCAGTGTGTTTCATTTCAGGGTCATTGCCAGGTCTATTTTTTTCCTGCATTTTTTTTTATTATTTTTTTTTAGAAACTGCTTCTTTTGAGCCTATTTTTGTGGAGCAGAGATGCTTGTTTTTTTATGTACAATCTGGCAACACTGGCAGAGCATGGGGAAAGGGGAAAAATGAAATGACACACACACACCAGCTGCAGTGGAAGTAGACTTGAACAAAATAATTTTGAGGAGAAAAAAAGCACCAGCTTTGTTGTCTGGCAATGGTTTGGACTTCAGAAGGTAGAAACTGAACAAAATACAGTTTTGTGCAAATTATGTTGCAGAGCTGTTGTCTTTAAAGGTAGCAGTACCACTAATTTATTTCATTCACTATAATATGAAGAATGCATTAAAATCCACTCTCAACATCCCAGGTAGCCCCTACAATAAATAAATAAATAAATAAAAATAAAGGAACCAGCCCTAAGAAAATGACTATGTTGCTTCTTCATTTGAAAAATTTATCCCATACAACAAAAGTGCAAAATGGAAATAAATCACAACTGCAGTCACATATTAGTTTTTTTAGTTTATTGGTTTATTTGTCAGGGACCATGTACAGAAAAAAATTAAACACAGGGTAAAGATGCTCTGTGTGGCTTATATTAATCATAGCCAGGAGCGGCACTGGGGTTAAGCTCCCAGTGCTCATAAAATGCTCCTTATGGCGTGCGTCTCGAAAAGCCTCTAGCAACTAAGTCCAACTCCTAGCCTGCCCGTGTAGTTTAGTCTCTAAGCCCGGCGGAACTGCTTTTACTAATAGGAGAAGGGGCGAGGGCGGATCTCTGGCGCCTTAAAACCAGATGCTTCGGGTAGATGGTGGCTCGTCAACCTGGGAAGGTAGCCCATCTAGGGGAAGGTAAACCCTGATTTCAAACCTCTGCTGCCTTGCGGCATACCCGGTCACGGGAAAGGCTTCGGGAGTCAACCCTGAGGAAAAATCCGGAGTCGGAGCCCCTAAGGCAGTTCTATGTTGTGCTCAACATCGTTCTGGCAGCTCCTGCAACGGCGCTGGTGCCAAACTGTAGCAGCCCTGCTGTTCCTTTGGATTCATCAGTGACGTGGAGAGGGGGGACATGCTGCATGGGCAACATCTTGTCCTCCATATCTTCCTGCCCAGGCTTGAATCCTACCAACGCCCAACGCTGGAAGGTAGAACACCGGATCACTGGAGAGGACACTCCAGCTTCGCCTTTGGCGTAGACAAAACACGGGGAATGACAGTTACCGGTTATAAGCCACTGCTCAATTGGCGTAGAGCGTGGCGCCAGGGGTTGTTCCCAACGGTGGGAGGGATCATCAGATCTCACTGGACAGCTACCGCCCGCCTCAAGCTGGGCAGCCCCCAGCCAATAAGGTGTTGTCCCGCCACAGCTTGCTTTCCTCATTGGGTGCATGGGGATAAGGAGAAATCCAAACAGCAGGCTGAGAACCTTCGCGCCAGGCAAGACAATAAAACAAAAGAGACCAACTCTAAAACTGGGAACTTGGAACGTCCGCACTATGATGACAGGACTCGCTGCTAACCTCAAGGACATCAACGACACCAGGAAGACTGCCATCATCAATAATGAGCTGAAGAGACTGGGAGTGGATATCGCCACTCTCCAGGAAACACGGTTAGCTGATGCAGGCACACTGAGAGAGAAGGACTACACGTTCTACTGGCAGGGAAAGGGCAGTGACGAACACAGGGAACACGGAGTGGGCTTCGCAGTGAAGAACACTTTGCTGAAGATGGTGGAACCGGGCAGCACTGGCTCTGCATGACTCCTCACCCTCCACCTGAACACCACTCAAGGCCCAGTCACCCTCGTCAGTGTGTATGCCCCAACACAGACAGCCACACCAGAGGCAAAAGACGAGTTCTACGAGAATCTCACAACAACTGTCAGGATCATCCCCAACTCTGAACAACTCATTCTCCTTGGAGACTTCAATGCCAGAGTGGGTGCTGACCACGACTCCTGGCCCTCCTGTCTTGGACCTTTTGGCGTGGGCAGAATGAACGACAACGGACAGCGGCTGCTCGAGTTCTGCACATATCACGATCTGTGCATCACAAACTCGTTCTTCAAGACCAAGCCCCAACACAAGGTTTCCTGGCAACATCCGCGCTCAAAGCACTGGCACCAGCTAGACTTGATCCTGACCAGGCGCACCTCACTGAAGAACGTGCTAATCACCCGTTCGTTCCAGAGTGCAGATTGCGACACAGACCATTCATTGGTGTGTTGCAAGGTCAAGCTGCAGCTGAAGAAATTCCATCGTGCTAGACAACCTGGAAAGGCACGGATTGACTCCAGCAAGATGGCCCAACCAGAACTTGTTGAGCAGTTTGCCTCCACCTTTGAGAAGGAACTTGGTGTACCACAAGGAGGAGAATCTGCAAAGCAGAAGTGGGAAGAGCTGCGAAACACCATCTACCGCACAGCCTTGGCTACCTTTGGGAGGAAGACCTCGAAGTCACAGGACTGGTTTGATGCCAAGTTGACCGAGATGACCCCCATCATTGAAGCCAAGCGCTCAGCACTTGCTGAGTACAAGAAGTACCCAAACGAGAAGACTCTCCAGATTCTCAGGGCTGCGAGAAGCAAAGTTCAGCAGACTGCTCGGCGCTGTGCCAACGAGTACTGGACTCAGCTCAGCCAAGACATTCAAACCGCTGCCATAACAGGGAACATCCGTGGTATGTACGATGGCATCAAGAAAGCACTTGGTCCGGCTCAGAGCAAGACGGCCCCCCTCAAATCTTGCACTGGGGAGATGATCACAGAGAAGAACAAGCAGATGGAGAGATGGGTGGAACACTACTCCGACCTCTACTCTAGACAGAACACCGTGACACCGTCAGCCCTTGATGCCATCGACTGCCTGCCATCCATGGACGAACTTGACGCCGAGCCAACCATCGACGAACTCAGTAAGGCCATTGATAGCTTGGCCGCTGGCAAGGCACCCGGCAACGACGGCATACCCCCTGACCTGATCAAGCACTGCAAGACTGCCCTACTGCTGCCATTGCATGACGTCCTCTGCCAGTGCTGGAAGGAAGGTGCCGTACCACAGGACATGAGGGATGCCAAGATCATCACCCTCTACAAAAACAAAGGGGAGAGAAGCGACTGCAACAACTACAGGGGCATTTCCCTCCTCAGCGTTGTTGGCAAAGTCTACGCATGAGTTGTTCTCGTTCGTCTACAGAAGCTTGCTGAACGTGTCTACCCCGAGTCTCAGTGTGGCTTCCGCGCTGAGCGATCGTCGGTAGACATGATATTCTCCATCCGCCAACTCCAGGAGAAATGCAGAGAACAGAACATGCCTCTGTACGTCGCCTTCATCGACCTCACCAAAGCGTTCGATCTGGTCAGCAGAGAGGGCCTTTTCAAGATCCTGCCAAAGATAGGATGCCCACCAAAGTTGCAAAGCCTCATCGAATCGTTTCACACCAACATGCAGGGGATAGTGCAGCATGATGGCAACGTCTCAGAGCCATTCAACATATGCAGCGGAGTGAAACAGAGCTGTATACTTGCGCCAACCCTCTTTGGGATTTTCTTTGCTATGCTCCTGAGGCATGCCTTCAGCACAGCAACAGAGGGAATCTACCTGCACACAAGATCTGACGGCAGGCTTTTCAACCTTGCCCGCCTGAAAGCCAGAACCAAAGTACGCGAGGCTCTAATCAGAGACATGCTGTTCGCAGACGACGCTGCAGTCGCAACCCACACACAGCAGGAGCTTCAGACCCTGATGGACCGCTTCTCCCAGGCATGCAAGGACTTCGGGCTTACCATCAGCCTGAAGAAGACTAACGTCTTGGCGCAAGGCACGGAAGCACCACCAACCATCACCATTGATGACTACAAGCTGGAGGTCGTGAATCAGTTCACGTACCTGGGGTCCACGATCAGCAACAACCTCTCCCTTGATACAGAGATCAACAAGAGGATTGGAAAATCAGCCTTCACACTCGCTCGCCTCACCACACGAGTGTGGGAGAATCCCAAACTCTCTGTCAAGACAAAGATGGCAGTGTACAACGCCTGCGTCATCAGCACACTGCTCTATGGGAGTGAGACGTGGACAACATACGCCCGGCAGGAAAAGAGACTGAACTCCTTCCACTTGCGCTGCATTCGCCACATCCTGGACATATCCTGGCAGGACAAAGTGCCCAACACAGAAGTTCTGTCCCGCGCCGGCCTTCCCTCCATGTTCACTCTACTCAGGCAGCGCAGGCTCCGCTGGCTAGGCCACGTTCACTGTATGGAGGATGGCAGAATCCCCAAAGACGTCCTCTATGGAGAACTGGCAACTGGCAGGAGAGACATTGGCCGCCCACAGCTGCGCTTTAGAGACGTCTGCAAGAGAAACATGAAGGCCCTGGATATCAACACAGAGCGCTGGGAGGACCTTGCAACGGACCGCTCCAAATGGAGAGGCACCCTGACCAGACAGCTCAAGGCGGGTGAAGAGAGACTGACTGCTGCAGCAGATGAAAAAAGGACCCGCAGGAAGAACCGCCACAGACCCAGCAGCACGGAGACCACCCACAAGTGTGACCTGTGTGACAGGGACTGTCATTCGCGCATCGGCCTGTTCAGCCACAGGCGGTGCTGTTCCAGCAGAGTAGACGTTTCGGATTCTCTTCCATGGTCATCATAGACCGACGGAGGCCGACGATGATAGACATATTAGAATGTTTAGTGATTACATATGTGGAATGACCTCACGCCTCAGAACAGGACAAGAGGTCTCAACCACCGGCGAGGATCAAAGAACAGACCGAGTCGCAGCGGTGGAGACCGGATCGAACTTCCTGACCACCCAGGGTCAGGTGGAGGAGATGGAGGACAATGGAGGGGGATTATGTTAATGCGGGATGTCAGCTTTGATATGCAATGTCTTTTGTTGAGTGTGGGTATAAGTATGAAGGTCTGACTGCGCTCGACCTCTTTCTTCTGCTTCTGCATCGAGATGAGACATGTTTGGGAGGTGAAGCTGATAATAAATCTTGATTTATAAAATCACATCGCTTCTTCATTTCAAGCTCCCTACACTCTGTACCAGATTATAGCGTTCTCACTAATTTCCATCAGTAGTCCCTGAGGCAGACAGGAAGATAAAAGAAAAACAGCACATATAGAAAGCAATTTAGGTCAGGTTTCAGAAACTGTTGACACTGAAACAAGCAGGTACAATTTCGTAATCCCATTTAAGGGAAAGAGTCAGTGCTGGTAGGCTTGATTATTTTAAATCCATTTTTTAGTCTCTGTGGAAAAGTCTCTGTAATTTGTTCTAGTCTTCAATGCAGTGGGGAGCTTGTTCCATTCCGTTATACCTTTGTATGAGAATGCTGATTGTCCAAAAGCAGTTTTATGTAGGGAGATGCAGCAATGCCACCTAGAGGAAGTCCTTTTTACTCTGGTATTTTGTTCAGAGGTGAGGTACACAAAAGTCTTCAGGGGTGGGGGTGTAGAACCATGGATAATTTTAAAGCTCAACCGTATATTTGCATACAGGATCATATGTTCAATGATTAACATCTTGTGTTTGGCAAGTATACCACAATGGTGATATTGTTGTGTCTTCTTATCCAGAATTTTGATTATACTGCCAAAGATATGGCAATTATTGTTAAAAGCATAACCAAACAAAAATTTATTTATTTATATGGTTTTAAAATATCTTTCTATAGAATTGTTGCTTAATGCACTTTTTATTGTGTTGAGTCCTCGTTTTGTTTTGTTTTTAATCATTTTATTACAGGCCCTAATAGGAAGGCCTACCATTATTTACTCTGATTTGTTGCAAATTTACGAGTGGGGTTGCCTGACTGGTTCAATAAAGTTAGCTAAATATAACTTGATTTTATCTACCCCCCTTTTGTATACATTTTAAAAATGCAATACATGGATCTGTTTCTATTATCATGCTGGTGTCATTTTATGCAAAGGTTTTACATTTACATTTATACAGTGGTTCGGAGGAGACCTCAAGATATCGCGATATACAGTATATATTGTGTATTGCGATAAAACCCTAAAATCCATACATGTTAAAAGCCATATTGCCCAGCCCTAATAGACACTGAATAGGAAGTGGAGAAACAGTGGATACAGTGGACATATCCCATTAGGGGTCAACCGATGGTCACTACGATAGCCAGCAGCAGCAGTAAGAGGAACATCACAGTATAAACACTCAAAGGTTTCTTACTTATGTTTACGTGTCTGACCGTTATGACATAATTAATGCCAAGTACTCCCCAGAAACATTTTTTTCAGTGTTCCACCAAGTTCACTTGTCCTCTCTGAATTCACCAGTGGTCTATGAATGAGTGAATGATTTCAGACACAGCTAAAGAATCTTGCAGGTTGGATACCCAAAGGATAATCCTCTCAGTGCTCACACCTCTTCTTACTTCCCTTGCATGTGTGTGGCCAAACCTCCTCCTTGGCAAATAACTGGACTAATTTCTGCCTGCAGAACCTGTTGCACAGATATTCTGGAATACAGATGCAGCCGCAGTCTTATCAAAGTTTGCCAAATGCAACAACTTTGTTCTTTCACTTCAATGAGCAGCTTCACAATCCCTGCAGCTTTTATGGTGGGTCTAATGCCTCCCCTCACAATCAGCCAGCCTCAGGAAATGATGAACAATATGTTTGTTGTGTCTATTTCTACCACACTCTCCTAAAAAGTGCAGCTCCCTCCAAAACATTCAGTTCAAACAGCGGCGCACGCCTTTTCTCATTTTCTCTGCAAAGACTGTCTAGCTGATTTGGTGTTTTCTTTACATTTCCTTGCAGTTTCAGACAACCTGACACAACTTCTTATTGTTTGAGATTTCCTGTTTTCAGTTTAGGAAGCCCACTTGGATTTCTTGAGCCTGCAGTCGACATTGTATCATGAGTTTATTCCTCCCCCTCACACAAACACACACACACACACACACACACACACACACACACACACACACACACACACACACACACACACACACACACACACATACACACACACAGACAGCATAAAAACATTCATGTTATATCAGGGCTTGGAGACTTGACAGATTTAGTCTAATTTTATAGTATAGATGGTGACTAATGTAATGTCATTCATAGTTTGTCAACTAATGCATGGATCACAAACTGAAAACCGTGTTTTGGAAAAGGAGATGTCAAGGTGGGTCAACTTTTGAGGTATAAAAATCATGAAAATTTGAAAAGACTACAGTCAGGTTGAAATTGTTTTGTCTACAAACTCGAGTCTCAGTTTTTTCTCTTTTCAAACAAAAGGTCAAACGGAGTTGGCTGATGTCAGCATGGTCTCTTTGTCCTGTTAGTATGACCCAGGGCATCTCAATCTTAGAAGATCCTCTTATTTCTGCTGCACGCACCTTTAAAAATATGCACCTAATTTAATCACTCATTCATGTGCTCCCTTTGAAGCTGTGACTGCTGCATAAGCGTGAGGACAGTGTTGTCAAATTTGCAACAATAAAACAGCAGCAGCAAGTTTTTCACACCATTTCTACTGACGGCAGGTTTTGCAAACTCAGTCGCTTCAGTTTAGATAAGCAATGAAGAGAGCAAAGGAAGAACTGCGAGGGCAGAAACGTGTTCCATGTTGCAGACACAGCTTGGTGGAGCCTCTTTAGGAAGTCAGGAGGGAAAGGAGCAAAGGCTAGGTCAACACAGATGCTTCAGCCCCTGGAAGCATTAGTCTGTGAGGAGCCAGAGACCAGGTGTGAGTGCTTTTATATATGTCCATATATACGTACAAAAGTACACAAGACAGGGAACCAATAAGCTTGTAGGTGTAGTGTAACAACATGTGCACACAGATGACTGGGTGTGTTCTAGTGTGTATGAGTGAGAGTTAAGGTGAAGGAAATCATTTTAGTATAGTGTACATGCAGAGTGGCGCTGTCTATCGGTGCCCCTCAAACATTAGCCATTGTTGCTCCACAGTAATTGTGTTTGTTGTTAGAGTGAGGGCCACTTGCTTAATGACACTAATAACAGACAAAGACATGGCTCTGTGGGTCTCCTGGCCAAGCCTGAAAGAACAATATTGTTTCTAAATGCAAAGATTTATATACTATTGTGCACGGCAAGTAGTCAAACTTAGAAGAAACAAAATAGATGTTGTGAGTGTGGAAAAACAAGTTTATTTCAGATGTGCATGTTTCTTTTTAAAACTCATATGCTTGTGAATGATTTTGAATCAGTTTTATTGAACAGGCATGACTGTACAGAAGCAACTCTGCAACAGAAAAGTGAAACCATCAAGTGTCAAAAAATGCATTTCCTCTTGTGGCTGCTTGACGGTCATTCTAAAACCATGTCATTCACCTGATGGCTGAGAGATCGGTGAGGGATCGCTGAGCATTTGTTGAAACACCAACAGAGCTCATTGAAAGATGGCTGAGAGATCATTGGGGAATCAATGAGATTGTTGAGTGCTCACTGAGAGATTACTTCCCTTTGGTGATCGTTGAGAGATTGCTTTGGAATGAGCCAAAACTTTGAGGAATGTGGAGATCATAGAAGATCCTTGAGAGATCTTGGCAATCACTGAGAGATCGGTGATCATCATGAAAGGTCATTTGGATATCTGGTCATCAGTCAGCTATCTCTCAATGATCTCCACCTCTGTGTAAAGGGGGTATAAGGATGGTGGTCAGTACTTTTATCCATATAGTGTATTTTGAGCTCCATTTGGTTCGTGGTGTTGATGCTTACAGTGATTGCAAAGTCAGTATTCCTTTTCTACATAAAAATTAGACATCCTATTCCATCCTGTTTATATTCTTGTATATGCATTCAATCAAACTTAAAAAAATACTCAGATTGCAGTTAAATGCCCCCAGTGTTGTGTCGAGCTAGATTACAGCAGCACGCTCCCTTGAATGCTTCACTGGTTTCTGACATCTTGTTGTGGTTGCAGTGGAGGAGCTGGTGATGGCGAAGCTGAGGGAGGGGGGTTTGGAAGTGAGACTGGCTACAGAGGCGGGAGGTCTGAGAGACTTTGTGAGAAAGTTTGTATTAAATTCCCATTTCCCCTCATTGTGTGGCGAGCTGGCCTGGCTCCACACGCACTGATCCTGCTGGGCCCTGGGAGCCTACGAAAGGGTGTCGCTCACACCTCTCGGCCCCATTAAAGTAAACCCCTTAAGAAACAATTTCTGAGGGTCACAGAGGTTCGAGGTCATGCATAAATCTGTGCACACGAGCATGATTACTTGATTGCATGTGTAGGAGCAAAAAAGTGTTGTTTGCAGTGGAATAAAAAAAGATTATGAAAGACAAAAGGCATATTTTGAGAAAGAGAATTTATGTGAAAATGTTTTTATTCTACCAAGTCGGATATCCACCTCAGAGATAAAGAGATTAAAAGCCTGATAACGCTCCACTTCAATGCAGGCCCTAAATGTGTTTACACTCTCACATACGGTGTATCTGTCAGCATTTTAAAGCAGGATTTCCAACACTACATGGTGACAAACTGACAGGTTTACATTCTGATATCGCAGCTATATTTTGCACTGTGTTTAGAGAAAAAAGGCAGTAAACCAGCCGTGATGCAGGAGAGCTGAGCAGTGTGTAGACTTGTTTTTAGAATATAAATAAATAAAATGAGAAGGCATCACATGCTCAAAACATGCAAATTCTCTTGTGAACAAACTCTCCTTCATAGATCAGTGTAAGGATATAGAATAACCAGTGTAACGGCTTCTCAGGGAAATGGACTGAGTCAATTAACATCGGTCTGTTAATATCATGGAGGTATTGCAACAACTATATGTCACACTATATATATATGTCACGAGCTGAGCACTGGAGGTTCCGCCATGTTCAGTCTCGTGACTTTTTTCTCTGTATTTATATATTTGTTGTATTTTGTGCCTTTTGGGTTTCAGTATTCTCGTGCTGTTTTCTATTTTCCTGTTTATGCTTCAGTTTTGTTACGCTCATGTTTTGTTTTTGTTTTTTTATCAGTTTGTAATTATTTATCTGTCTACATTTATTGATATTTTATTCTTTGTTTTTCAGACTGTTGTGTTCTTTCTTTGGGTTGACAGCTGTCAAGCAGCGTTTCCAGGTGGTGCTCCATGTGGTCGTCACCCTGTGAGCTGTCAGCTCTCTTCGCTGTCCTCTCATTACTTCACAGCTGATCCTATCATCAATCATTGTTACCTTTTTGCCAGCTCATGTGACCCCACACCTGTCATCACTTGAGTTATTTGTTCTGACCTATTTAAGGACTGCATTTTCATTTCATTTTTGTGGCAGTCTTAATGATACCTTCTCTTCGCCACCAGAGCCCTAACCCTGCTCTGGTGAGTTTTTCTGCTACCTGATCTGTAAGTTTACCCTGCTACCTGTTTGGAATTTTGCATTCATGCACCTTGGAACTTTATGTTTTGTTAATAAATGCCACAAACTGCAGTTGGCGTCTGGGTCTGTCTTTCTCTGCCCTGAAGGGCCAGTCATGACAATATAGGTAACACATGAGGGTATGGCACATACAATACAATTTCAGTTAGATTTCAATTTTCATTAAGTATGTAATTATTAAGGGATGCTTGGGGTCAGATTTTTAAAGAAAATATACATTGAGATTGAGAATCAAACAGTTCCATCAACTAATCTTAAATCTGTCAATTAATTTCATATGTGATGTAGATGTCGTGATGGTCGGCAGTCATTGTTTTAGGTGTGGCATTAACAGAAATCGAAAACATGTTCACAACGCATGCTATAGCTAACGTTAGTGCTAGAGAGAACCTAAGCCCTTCCACTCGTCTTCCATGTCACCAGATCCAACTTCACAAAAAATATACAGTGCATCCGGAAAGTATTCACAGCGCTTCACTTTTTCCACATTTTGTTATATTACAGCCTTTTTCCCAAAGGGATACAATTCATTTTTTCCTCAAAATTCTACACACAATATCCCATAATGACAACATGAAAAAAGTTTTTTTTTAGATTTTTGCAAATTTATTTAAAAAAAAAAAAGAAATCACACGTACATAAGTATTCACAGCCTTTGTCATGAAGCTCAAAATTGAGCTCAGGTGCATCCTGTTTCCACTCATCACCTTTGAGATGTTTCTGCAGCTTAATTGGAGTCCACCTGTGGTAAATTCAGTCGATTGGACATGATTTGGAAAGGCACGCACCTGTCTATATAAGGTCCCATAGTTGACAGTGCATGTCAGAGCACAGACTAAGCATGAAGTCAAAGGAATTGTCTGGAGACCTCTGAGACAGGATTGTCTTGAAGCACAAATCTAGGGAAGGGTACAGAAAAATTTCCGCTGCTTTGAAGGTCCCAATGAGCACAGTGGCCTCCATCATCCATAAATGGAAGAAGTTCAGAACCACCAGGACTCTTCCGAGAGCTGGCCAGTCATCTAAAGATTCAAGATTCAAAGGCTTTATTATCATGTGCACACTTAAATGCTACGTTTCCTGAGCAATGAAATTCTTACTTTGCTCTCCGAACAAATGCCAAGGTAAAAGGGACAGAAACAACAATTCTAATAGGTCATGACACACTAACACAGTAACTCAATCCTAATACTAATGGATGCTAATAGCACACACACCAACACACAGTTAGGCATTTAGAACTCCTTAAGCACACCTTGATACTAAATACTAAAACTAATGAGCACTAATAACACACACTAAGCAGTTTGGGCGGTTAGAGCAGTTAAAGCAGTCAGACAAGAGGAATAAAATTGAAAATTCACTGGATGACTTAACTGAGCAGTCGGGAGAAAGGGTCTTTAGTCAGGGAGGTGACCAAGAACCTGATGGTCACTCTGTCAGAGCTCCAGCGTTGCTCTGTGAAGAGAGGAGAACCTTCCAGAAGGACAACCATCTCTGCAGCAATCCACCAATCAGGCCTGTATGGTAGAGTGGCCAGATGGAAACCACTCCTTAGTAAAAGGCACATGGCAGCCCACATGGAGTTTGCCAAAAGGGACTTGAAGGACTCTCAGACCATGAGAAACAAAATTCTCTGGTCTGATGAGGCAAAGGAACTCTTTGGCATGAATGCCAGGCATCATGTTTGGAGGAAAACGGGCACCGTTCATAACCACGCTAATATAAAAATGGTGGGGCTTGAGAGGTGCTGCAAAGAGGAATGGGCGAAACTGGCCAAAGAAAGGTGTGCCAAACTTGTGGCATCATATTCAAAAAGACTTGAGGCTGCAATTGCTGCCAAAGGTGCATCAACAAAGTATTGAGCAAAGGCTGTGAACACCTACAGTATGTACATGTGATTTCTTATTCTTTTTATTTTTAATAAATTTGCAGAAATTTAAAAAAAAAACTTTTATTCATGTTGTCATTATGTGGTATTGTGTGTAGAATTTTGAAGAAAAAAATAATTTAATCCCTTTTGGAATAAAGCCGTAACATAATGAAATGTGAAAAAAGTGAAGTGCTGTGAATACTTTCCGGATGCACTGTACATGGGCATCAGTGGCAACAGAAAAATAATTTTTCGATTCTAATCAAATTTTGCCATGAATACAAATAAGAAGCTTTATTATGACGATCTATTCAACAGTCTATTATCTATGCCACAGAGTGCATTTATGAATGTGTCCAAGTCCATTTTGTTCTCATGGCAGTGGGAAAATGATCTCTATGCAGGGCGAAAAGTGCAAAGAGGCTGGTGTAATTATTCAGAGGTGTGTTTTGGGTTATCCAATCAAAAGCACTCCTGCCCATCCTTTTAATAATACACAGAGGTGCATAATCAGTCAGGAGAACTCTGATCATGATGGCCTGTTTAAGATGGGTTTTGCACTGGCCGAAGGATGTGTGTGCAAGTGAAAATGCACACAATAGTAAAACTGCTTGGCAAGCCAGGCATTAATCACAGTTGTTGCCCAATCAGTTATTTTATTGAGGAAGATGGCTAAGAAGCTTGCATAGGTGTCATAATTTATAATCCAGAGACTCAAACGCAGAGCGAACAACACCAGAAGAACAATCAGACTCAGGTGGTAACGTAAAACACAATTTATTGAACAACAAAAACCCAAAGAGCAACAACAAAAAACTAATGAGCACGCTGTTATGCCCACAAACCTGGCAATGATGACCGACAAGGATGCTGCCGTTTACTGAACTTTATTACAGTTTGGTATGAAGATTACGGGCATGTGTTCAAGGGCTAACTGCCTACCACTGAGTGTCACTATCATACAGCTCTCATACAACTCCCTTGTGAAATGGCGGGTTGCCCAATATATATGAGACGTGGTGACATCATGTGTAAGATGCCGCACCACTCTCTGAATACCTGGTTTCCCTACACCACATTCTCCTCCCCCCTTCCAAAATTGAAAACCTACAATTACTATTAGCAGATGTTCCCTCCCCAAATTGTACAGAAATCCCACTAGTCAAACACATATTATTAAATGCTACAGTACTGATCACTATGATTCACACACATCACACCTGACTAAATATGACTATTCAAACACAATGAATAATTCACAAAATTAAACTTAGCTGGTCAGGCAATAAATGATTCAAACTTATAACTGCATTAGCCAGACTTAGTACTGATTATATAAAACACACTGGTTATGATTATTGACAGAACATATAATCAAAGAACACACTCGTTTAATGTTTTTTTTTTTTTTTGAACATGAACCAAAGCCTAACGACTAGGGTCTGCGGGTAGACCACCGAAGGACCCAATGCAGCTGGGTGGGTTATTCTGCCACCGTGTCAGCCATGCTCCTGCCTGAGCAGTGTTTTTGTGGACAGTCTTCCATGGGGAAAACAGTTCTGCCTGAGGGGCTTTGTGGCGGGCCTGTGGTGGCCTCATCCCTGGAACTGTCAGACCCCCCAGGGCCAGGGCCAATCTTCATGACACTGGGTCCTGGATCTCACACTGCGGTAGCCAACTCCTGCAAAGCCTCGCTGTCTGGAGCAGCCACCTGGACACGTCGTAGTTGGTTTGAGTGCTGAACCGAACCATCTGTCAGCCTGAAGCACGCTGTTCCCAGCTTCACCACGATCCTCAGCGGCACCTGGTGTTTTGTTGGCTGTGGCCCGGTCAGTCGTCGTCCCGGTCTCTTGCCGATGCAGACCCAAACCCAGTGCATGACCTGGAGCGGCGCCTTAATTGGTTTGATGCGTTGCTGCACTCCCAGTGGCTCTGTGTGCTGGGACCTCCGTCATGCTGTGGTGGTTCAGTAGTCACCATGTTCGTTGCGGATCCTTCACCCGTTGTCTCAGTCATTAGTTGAGGCTTGTTGTGGGTGCAGAAGGTGTCCAGAGCCTCTCCGGTGTCGGTTGTTGAGGCAGACTCTTCACCCATCGGCTTGGTCGTGGTTCACTGAGCGAGGGTACGGGAGTCGTACGGTTACTCCTCTCCTCGGGAGACTCGTTCGTGCCGGTTGCTGTTGCTGTGTTTTGGAGCTCTCTGCATGCTCGGGCTCCCTTCCCTCCAGCTCCGGTTCTGGTTCTGACTGAGCAAGGGATGTAGGTGAGTCCGGCTGCCCCCCCCCTCCTCTGGGCGGCTCTCCTCCCGAGAGCACGCGGTGGACGCTTTGGTATCGGTGCCACCTGTAATTACCTCATCCTACACCAGGTCGTCATCCTTGAGGTTTGATGTGCTCCAGCTGCCGCATCCGGACCATTTGAACCCTGCGCTGTTCCTAATGGTGAAGCCGAGTTTGTAGAAGAGGTTACATCCCATGATGATGCCACTGTGTGCTGTCACTTGGAATGAGAAGTCATACATGATTTTAGACTTGTAATAAACAGTCAGTTCGACCGTTCCAACATTGCACAGTCTGTGCCCCCCATATCCGTACAGAGGCATCAGGTTCTTGTGGGTTCTATGGTTGGGAAAAAACTTCTTCACTGTGGCCCAATTTAACATTGACCGCACCACCGCTGTGTTGAGCAGGAGTGGTATGGCTACCCTGTCTAGCTCGACCATGCTGTGTGAATAACAATTGATGTTGGGGCTTACGGCATGGATGGTCATTGTTGGCAGGCAGGCTGGCTTGCTTGGCAGGCCCCACGGTGTCTGCAACCGTCACACTCTGGTGAAATGGTTCAGGTGCCCACACTTGTGTAACCGTTGTCCTTTAGCCGGGCAAAAACGTGCTCTGTCCTGGTGCATCGGGGACCCACAGCTCCTGCAGACGGAGCTTCTCGGGGCGGACCTTCAGCTAACAGCATTCATCTCAAACTCTTCTGCCAAGTCCTCTTCTCCCTCCGGGCTCACCGTGTTAGCTAACGTTGTCTGTCCGGATAGCTTCTGTGCTTGGCGCCCATTTAGCTCCAAGGCTAACCTTGTCGCTGCCTCCAGCTGGAACACTAGCTCAAAAGTGTTAACTAGCATCATGTCATTTGGCGCCATTAGCATCTTAGCTTGTAGCCAAGCATTACATGTGTGCTCAGCTAACTGGTCAGAATCAGAATCAGAATCAGAATCAGATTTATTGCCATTGTTCATGTAGTACACAAACTAGGAATTTGTCTCGGTGCAATGCTGCAACATTAAACATGATAAAATAAAAGAAATAAACTATACATGCAATAAAGTGTAGAATAAGAATGAGTAATACTAGTCAGCAATTTAAATATATTAGCGAGCAGCAGATAATGTGGAGAACTATATAGTGCAGACGGTAATGCAGGAAGAAAACAGTGATGATTGACATGAGTCTGGTTGAGCTGCTGTACATAGTGCACGAGAGTCAATAAGTCACTTAGTATTCAGCAGTCTGATGGCAGAGGGGAAGAAGCTGTTCATGTGGCGGGAGGTTTTAGTCTGGATGGACCGAAGTCTTCTACCTGAGGGGAGAGGGGCAAACAGTACGTGACCAGGGTGTGAGGGATCGGCTATGATCCGGCCAGCACGCCTCCGGGTCCTGGAGATGTACAGATCCTGGAGAGATGGGAGCTTGCAGCCGATCACCTTCTCAGCAGTGCGCACGATGCGCTGCAGCCTTAGTCTGTCCCTGGCAGTGGCTCCTGCGTACCACACGGTTATGGAGGTGGTGAGGATGGACTCGATGATGGCTGTGTAGAACTGCACTAACATCTTGGTGGGTAGCTTGAGCTTCCTCAGCTGCCGCAGGAAGAACATCCTCTGCTGGGCCTTTTTGATGAGGGAGCTGATGGTCGGCTCCCACTTGAGGTCCCTGGTGATGGTGGTGCCTAGGAAGCGGAAGGAATCAGCAGTGGTGATGGGAGAGCCTGTGAGGGTGAGGGGGGGCAGAGGGGTTGTGACTTTCCTGAAGTCCACAATCATCTCCACTGTCTTCAGAGCGTTCAGCTGCAGGTTGTTGTTGTTGCACCAGGACGCCAGCTGGGCCACCTCTCTCCTGTAGGCGGACTCGTCGCCGTTGGAGATGAGCCCGATGAGGGTGGTGTCGTCCGCAAACTTGATCAACTTGACAGACTGGTGGCTGGAGGTGCAGGAGTTGGTATAAAGGGAGAAGAGTAGGGGGGAAAGTACACGGCCCTGGGGTGATCCGGTGCTGATGCTAGCAGAGTCTGAGACAGTCTTTCCCAGCCGCACATGCTGCCTCCGGTCCGTCAGGAAGTCGGTGATCCACCTGCAGAGGGAGTCAGGCACGTTGAGCAGGGACAGCTTGTCCCGGAGCAGAGCGGGGCGGATGGTGTTGAATGCGGAGCTGAAGTCCACAAACAGGATCCTGGCGTAGGTTCCCGGGGAGTCCAGGTGCTGCAGGATGGAGTGGAGGGCCAGGCTGACTGCATCGTCTACAGACCTGTTGGCTCGGTAGGCAAACTGCAGCGGGTCCAGGAGGGGAGTGGTGATGGACTTGAGGTGGGGCAGGACCAGCGCTCAAAGGACTTCATGACTACAGAGGTGAGCGCTACAGGTCTGTAGTCGTTAAGTCCAGTGATCCGTGGCTTCTTGGGGACAGGGATGATGGTGGAGGATTTGAGGCAGGTTGGCACGTGGCATAGCTTAAGGGAGGTGTTAAAAATGTCTGTGAAGACAGGAGCCAGCTCTTTCGCACAGTGTCTCAGGGTGGAGGGAGACACGCCGTCCGGACCGGGGGCCTTGCGCGGGTTCAGTCTGGAGAACTGTTTGAGCACGTCCTGCTCACTGATGACAAGGGCAGGGGGGGAGGAGGGGGGGCGCCTTTGATGAAGTAGGGATCGTGGAGGCTGTGGAGCTGGAGGGAGGGGGGGAGTTGGACACAGTTGACGAGGTGTCAAAACGGGCATAGTGTTGGGACAGTCTTTGACAAAGGGCATTGTCATCCTGACCTTTAGGAGCCTGAGGCCGATAATTGGTGATTTGCCTCAGTCCTCTCCACACAGAAGCCGAGTCATTAGCAGTGAACTGCTGCTGGAGTCTCTCAGAATACACAGATTTAGCTCTCCTCAGCTCTCTGTTAAACCGATATTTAACCTCCCTGTAGCAGCCCCTGTCTCCACTTTTCAGCGCTGCTTCCTTCTCCTTCCTGATCTGTCTGAGCTTAGCAGTGAACCAGGGCTTATCATTAGAGTACCTCACCCTGGTGCGCGATGGAAGGATGCTCTCCTCACAAAAGTGGATATATGAGTTCACAGTGTCCGTGTACTCATCCAGATCATGCGTGGCTCCTTTAAACATGCCCCAATCAGTTATTTCCATGCACGTTTCCAGCTTCTCCTCAGCTTCACTGGTCCATTTCTTCATAGTGCTCACAACAGGTTTAGTGAGCTTCAATCTCTGTCTGTATGTGGGAATGAGGTGGACCATCACGTGATCAGATAGTCCGAGCGCAGCGCGGGGAACAGCACGATACGCGTCCTTAACTGTGGTGTAACAGTGATCCAGCGTGTTTATTCCTCTGGTGGGGCATTTAATAAACTGTTTGTAACGGGGGAAATCGTGGCTCAGATTGCTCTGGTTAAAGTCGCCAACCACAATAACCAGAGAGTCTGGAAAAATCCGCTCCATGTGTTGGATGTGATCCGCGAGCGCGCGCTGAGCTTCGCGCACGTCCGCGTCGGGAGGGACGTACACAGCGGCGAGGATGAATGAAGCGAACTCCCGCGGGGAATAAAATGGCTTGCAGTTAATAAAAAGAAATTCCAGGGCGGGAGAACAGTGTTTGGAAATTACCGTTACATCAGAGCACCAGCTGCTGTTGATGTAGAAGCAGACTCCTCCTCAGAGGATTTACCGGAGAGCTCTGTGTCACGATCAGCACGAAACAGCTGAAATCCCTCGAGGCGCAGCGCGCTGTCCGGTGTATTTTCCCTGAGCCAGGTCTCAGTAAAACAGAGGGCAGCCGAGGAAGAGAGGTCCTTAAAACGCATCAGCAGTCTCAGTTCATCTACCTTGTTAGAGAGAGAGTTGGCATTGGACAGAAATATGCCAGGCAAAGCCGTGCGCGTGCCTCTCCTGCGGAGCCGGATGAGAGCGCCCACTCGTCTTCCTCTCTTTCGCCGTCTCACTTTTCGAGCCAAGCAATGAACCAGATCGGTGGCAGGAGCTAATGGTCCCGCACCATTTCATCTTCAAGCAGTCCAAAACAGCACATACTAGCTAAATGTCTTAAGTCAGTGACAAATTGTTGTACTGACTCACCGACCCTTTGGTGTCTCTGGTGAAAGCGGATTCGTTGTGCAATCACGTTGTCAGGGGTGGCAAAGTAGCTAGCTAGTAGCTTCGTGGTATCCATATAAGACTCAGTCAGTCCTAGGGTATGGAAAATTTGATGGCCTTCTATGCTGAGGTTATGGACGAGGAGTGCTCTTTCCTTATTTTATCAAGTTTACCCAGGTCCAGTGCTGAGATGTAGGTCTCAAATGCATCCAGCCAATGTGGCCATGGGACTGCTGGTTCTCCCGGGCACTTGAGGAAAAGCCGTCACGGTCGTAAGCATGCTTCCATGGTTTAATCTCTTGTCAACAAATGTTATGTCTACAAACCTAGCAATGATGACTGACGAGGATGCTGTCGTTTACTGAACTTTATTACAGTTTGGTATGAAGTATACAGGCACATTTTCAAGGGCTAAGTGCCTACCACTGAGTATCATGACCATTCAGCTCTCATACAACTCCCACAACTCCCTCGTGAAATGGTGGGGTGCCCAATATATATGAGATGTGGTGACGTCATGTGTAAGATGCGTACCATTCCCTGAATACCTGGTATCCCTTCACCACACACAATGGAGGAGCACACAGCCTGTAGATGAGAGAGAGAGGAGAAATGATTCATAATTAATTTAACTGAGGAGGACGAAAGAGAGGAAGAAAGGAGGAGAGACTGCTACCATAAGCAAAGGGCCTGGCTGTGGAACCCAGCATGCAGTGGTGGAGTAGCTGGCAGGAGTAGAACCAGAGACACAAACAGGTGAGGGGAATGTTGGCAGGATGGAGCGGGGTAGTTAGTTGACCGGGTGGAGTTGAAGTTGTCCGGGTGAAGAAGCGGTTCAGGTGAACGTGTGCAGCCCCGGAGTGAACACACTGCTGAAATGGCAGCAACCTGGGAAGGACAAGAGAAGAGGGTCAAACAACAGGTAAGATAAAACACCATTCAACTTAACACTAGCTGATGGCAACAATACCCAACGGTCCAGCGAAGAGGTCTTCACAGACTGGCTCTTTTAAGGCTGGCAGAAGAGACAGGAGCAGGTGTGTGAAATCATGCAGGTGGGTGTGATCAACTCTGGAGCCGGGAGACAGGCAAGAGGAAAAAACACAGGAGGGAAGGGGGAGCACACTCACCTGATCATCACAATAGGAGCTGCACAATTTCAAAACACACCACTGAAATAGGGTTGTGCGATATGTCAAAAGTTTCATATCACGATATAAGTCATCTTATATCACGATAACGATATATATATCATGATATTGTAGTGACCCAGCACGCTGTGGACGGACATTATCTCACACTCATAAGGGCTGGAGGAAGGGGAGGACAATCGACATACGGACAGAGAGCCCCAGGGGGCAATCAGACGGGACTGTTATGTATGCGTCCCCGAGGACATCTGGGCGTCAGCTGATGTCATGCTAATGATGGGTATTAAATGACAATCACTATGCTAATGTGCCATGCATTCTCTCTGTCTGTATAACTGTATAAAAGAGCTTGTTATACATGCCTCAGCAATGCAGTAGCTCACTGAGGTACAAAGCGTGTTTCATTATGTTGGAGGAAATAAAACCTTGCACCCTTCCAGCTCGTTGCATCTCGCCTGTTCTATTACCTCCGTATTGGTGACCCTGGACGTGCATGGTGCGTCTCTCAACTATGCCATTTTCTCCACACTGGTGACGTGACGAGAGAGAATGACCATCTACTCCCTCTCACTGCGTGGTGGACTCGAGAGTACCAGAGACCGCCTGCATCCTCTTCATCCACACTGCAGCGCGCTCGCCGGAGCGGGCAGCGCTGGGACCGAGACGCACCATGAACGGCGACACAAGCGAACCGAAGGAAACAGCCTGAACGGGGAAGATCATCGGCGCTGTCTGCGTTGATTTCCATCAAGCTCCCCGACCCTGACTCACCTCCCGACAGCGGACTTTCGGCGCACAGAAGCCCCGCATGCACACCGCAGGATTACGAGGACAGCGCAGCTTCCAGCTATGTGGTCACTGCGCCAGGTGCGCACCACGCACCAGGGACAAACCGGCTCCACAGACTTATACATCGTCCTCCACCACTGCACATGCCCGAGAAACATGGCCAAGCGCCATCCTCGGAACCTCTAGGGCTGCTCACGCACCTGAAACAAACATGCAACCTGCACACGGGACTTTGTATGGGTTTCTCAGCCACGGCAAAAAACGGGAATTTAACCAATTGCTTTCCCCGATGACTTTAGGGCTGCTTCCCCACCTAAAGCCACACCGCCAAGTCCCTCACACAGCTTCAGTTTTTTTCCACAGCCACTATGCATCCTCTGGGAATTTGGCCATTCGCCTTCCCCACATCCTCACAGGACTGAGCCGCAAGAGGAGTCAGAGACTTTTGTTTTTTTTTCACAGCCGCTGCGGATCACCGCCAGGTTTACCGGGAAAGTCCCACACCATGGTGGATCCACACGCAATTTTTGCACGGCCCAGACACTTTTGACGTCCCGGGCCGGCACTCACTTATTCCCATCCACCTCCCCCTCCTCCTCCACATCGTTCTTCCCGCACCTCTAAGCCGGCCGATCACCGGTTTGTTCCATTACGCATGACGCACAATGGCCCCGTGCGCCCACGATCCACGGCCGTTCAACATGCTGGAACTCGGAGCGGAGCACACTGTCTTTTCCACCCCCACCCCCACCCCCCACCCCCCACCCCGACGGACTGACAAGCCCTCCGACGCTCCTCTACAGCAGGACAGTTTTACCGGAGCTGGAGCCCAAGCGACCGGGAAGGGGGGGGGTCACAGCCCCTTCTGAGTGTTCTGGGGGGAGCCGTGTAGTGACCCAGCACGCTGCAGACAGACATTATCTCACATTAATCAAAGCTGGAGGAAGCGGAGGACAATCGCCATACGGATAGAGAGCTCCAGGGGGCAATCAGACAGGACTGTTATGTGTGCGTCCCCGAGGACATCCGGGCGCCAGCTGATGTCATGCTAATGATGGGTATTAAATGACAATCACTATGTTAGTGTGCCATGCATTCTCTCTGTCTGTATAACTGTATAAAAGAGCTTGTTATACACGCCTCAGCAACGCAGTAGCTCACCGAGCTACAAAGCGTGTTTCATTATGTTGGAGGAAATAAAACCTTGCACCCTTCCAGCTCATTGCATCTTTCCTGTTCTATTACCTCCACAATATACATTTTATGTAAATTCTATCCATCCATCCATCCATCTTCTACCGCTTTTCCGGAGGTCCGGGTCGCGGAAGCAGCAGTTCAAGCAGAGAAGCCCAGACTTCCCTCTCCCCAGCCACCTGCTCCAGCTCTTTAGAGAGGATACCAAGGCGTTCCCAGACCAGCTGGGAGACATAGTCTCTCCACTGAGTCCTCGGTCTGCCCTGGGGTCTCCTCCCAGTGGGACGTGCCCGAAACACCTCAAGTGGGAGGCGTCCAGGAGGCATCCTAATTAGATGCCCATATCACCTCAACTGACTCCTTTCAATGTGGAGGAGCAGCGGTTCTACTCTGAACCTCTCCCGGATGACAGACCTCCTCACCCTATCTCTGAGGGTGAGTCCAGCAATCCTATGGAGAAAGCTCATTTCAGCCGCTTGTATCCACGATCTCGTTCTTTCGGTCATTACCCAAAGCTCATGACCATAGGTGAGAGTAGGAACGTAGATTGACTGGTAAATCGACAGCTTTGCCTTAGAACTAAGCTCCCTCTTCACCACAACAGACTGGTACAACGTCCGCATCACTGCAGATGCTGCTCCAATCTGTCTGTCAATCTCTCGCTCCATTTTCCCCTCACTCGTGAATAAGGCCCCAAGATACTTAAACTCCTCCACTTGGGGCAGGAGCCTGTCCCCAACCCAGAGAGGACAATCCACCTTTTTCCGGCTGAGGACCATGGACTCGGACTTGGAGGTGCTGATTCTCATCCCAGCCGCTTCACACTCAGCGGCAAACCGTCCCAGCAAGAGCTGGAGGTCATTGCTGGATGAAGCCAACAGGACAACATCATCTGAAAATAACAGAGATGAGATCCTGTGGTCACCAAGCATGACACCCTCCATTCCCTGGCTGTGCCTAGAAATCCTGTCCATAAAAATTATGAACAGGATCGGTAACAAAGGGCAGCCCTGGCGGAGTCCAACTGTCACTGGGAATGAGTCCGACCAAGTGTTGGCAATACAAACCAAACTCACAACAGTCGTACAGAGACCGAATAGCTCGTAACAACAAGCCCGATACCCCATGCTCCCGAAGCACCCCCCATAAAAAACCACGAGGGACGTGGTCAAATGCCTTCTCCAAGTCCACAAAACACATGTAAACTGGTTGGGCAAACTCCCACAAACCCTTGAGAATTCTCAGGAGGGTAAAGAGCTGGTCTGATGTGCTACGACCAGGACGAAAACCACATTGCTCCTCCTGAATCCGAGGTTCGACCAACGGCCGGACTGTCCTCTCCAGTACCTTGGCATAGACCTTCCCAGGGAGGCTGAAGAGTGTGATCCCTCTAAAGTTGGAGCACACCCTCCGGTCCCCTTTTTTGAAGAGAGGAACCACCACCCCAGTTTGCCATGCCAAAGGCACTGTCCCCGTTCTCCACGCAATGTTGCAGAGGTGTGTCAACCAAGACAGCCCTACAACATCCAGGGCCTTGAGGTACTCAGGGCAAATCTCGTCCACCCCCGGGGCCGGGCCACCAAGGAGATTTTTAACCACCTTGGCGACCTCAGCCCCTGTGATAGGCGAGTCATCCCCCTCGTCCACAAACCCTGCTTCCTCTGTGGAAGGCGTATCAGTGGGATTGAGGAGATCCTCGAAGTATTCCTTCCACCGCCTGACGATATCCCCAGTCGAAGTCAACAGTGCCCCATCCGCACCATACACAGTGTGGACAGGGAGCTGCTTTCCCCTGCTGAGCCGCCAGACAGTTTGCCAGAATCTCTTCGAGGCCAACCGAAAGTCTTGTTCCATGGCCTCACCGATCTCCTCCCATACCCGAGTTTTTGCTTCAGCAACCACCCGAGCTGCACTCCGCTTGGCCTGCTGGTACCCCTCAGCTGCTTTGGGAGTCCCATAAGCCAACCAAGCTTGATAGGACTCCTTCTTCAGCTTAATGGCCCCCCTCACCACTGGTGTCCACCACTTGGTTCGGGAAGTTGCCACCACGAGATGCACCGATGACCTTGCGGCCGCAGCTCTGGGCCGCCGCTTCAACAACAGAGGTGGAGAATATGGCCCATTCAGACTCCATGTCTCCAGACTCCCTCGGAATGTGGTTGAAGTTCTTCCGGAGGTGGGAGTTGAAGACCTCCCAGACAGGGGCCTCAGCCAAACGTTCCCAGCACACCCTCACTATACGTTTGGGTCTACCAGGTCTGAATGGCTTCCTCCCCTGCCATCGGATCCAACTCACCACCAGGTGGTGATCAATTGACAGCTCTGCACCTCTCTTTACCCGAGTGTCCAAGACATACGGTCGCAGTTCTGATGACACGATAACAAAATCGATCATCAACCTGCGACCTAGGGTGTCCTGGTGCCAGGTGCACATATGGACACCCTTATGCTTGAACATGGTGTTCGTTATGGACAAACTGTGGTTAGCACAGAAGTCCAATAACTGAACACCACTCGGGTTCAGATCGGGCAGGCCGCTCCTCCCAATCATTCCCCTCCAGGTTTCACTGTCGTTGCCCACGTGTGCATTGAAGTCCCCCAGTAGGACAATGGAGTCTCCAAGAAGAGCACCCTCCAGCACCCCAGTCACAGACTCCAAAAAGGGTGGGTACTCTGAAACATCATTTGGTGCATAGGCACAAATGATGGTCAGGACCTGTTTCCCAACCCGAAGGCGCAGGGATGCAACCCTTTCGTCCACCGGGGAAAACTCCAATATAGAGGCAGCAAGGTGGGGGGATACAAGAATACCCACCCCTGCTCGTCGCCTCTCACCTGGGGCAACTCCAGAAAAGGCCAAGCTCCAGCCCCTCTCCAGGAGACTGGTTCCAGAACCGGAGCTGTGTGTTGAGGTGAGGCCGACTATATCTAGCCGGTATCTCTCAACCTCGTACACCAGCTCAGGCTCCTTCCCCACCAGACAGGTGACATTCCACGTACCAAAAGCCAGTTTAGAAAGCTTGGGATCAATCCACCAAGGTCTCCACCTTTGACCGCCACCTGATCCACATAGCACCAGACCCCCATGATCCCTCCTGCAGGTGGTGAGCCCACTGGAGGGCGGACCCATGTAACTCCTTCGGACTGAGCCCGGCCGGGTCCCATGGGTGGAAACCCGGCCACCAGACTGTAGCCATCAAGCCCCTACCCCAGGCCTGGCTCCAGGGTGGGGCCCTGGTAACCCCATACCGGGCGGGGTACACTGAATTCTTGATATAGAATTTATCATGAAAGTCTGTTGGATCGTTCTTAGTCTGGCCCTTCAAACAGGACCAGTTTGTTTTGGGTGACCCTATCAGAGGTAAATTGCCCTGGACAACATCGCTCCTGGGATCACTGGGGCACGCAAACCCCACCACCACGATAAGGTGACGATCCATGAGGGGGATCCATGTAAATTCTATAGTTTAGATAATCACATAAAAAGGACCATCTCTTTTTAAGTTTTTTAATGTGCATTTGAGACTTGATTCTCATAATTTTCAGGTTTTTCTTCTAAATCATATCATATGAATAAAAATTAAACATCAATAAGTTAAATATTTCCTGAGCCAGAGGAGAATATAAAAACAAAACAAAACAGATAACATAAAAAATGTCTGAAAATGAGAAAATTACCCATTGCTGCCATCTACAGATATAAATTAGCTGTTAATTTAAATCAATGAAAATTTAAGTGTAGATCCACAACCTGATAACTGCTATTCTGGCCTGATTTAACCTGTATGCTTCTTAGTAAAAATATTTCAGGTTGGTCATGATCTGAAAATTAAAACACAAAAGGTAATGTAATAAAATACATGTGATGACTTTAACTTTATTCATTATCGCTACTTAACCAATTAAAATGATTAGAAATCAAATAAATTGCTCCAACTTGCTCCTCTGGCCCGTTTTAATTTAATTTATTTTGCGTGTATATGCCACCATCATGCACCTTTGCAGCTTTAATACATTTTTTTCAGACAAAACTAAGAAACTCAGCAGTAATTTAAACGCAAAGAAACAATGGTCTGATACACTATTATGCTTCCAGTTAGCACAATTTAGCACCATCATTTAGCATTTTCCATTTTATAATTAGACATGGCGTTAACATTACTTACCTCTTATTAAAATGAGGTTAGCGGACTATCAGTCCCACGTCCTCCCTGGCAAACAGGAGTAGCAGCTATCTGCCTAAACCAGGAGTTCAGAGTTAGCAACCACCGGACAGCCTAGCCACACATCACACACGCTGCGCACACTGCAGAGGGGAGGCGGGATGCTGACAAGTAGTGTGAGGAGCTTTGCTCAAGAAACGACAGTATGTGCATTTTAAATAACGATATAAACAATAGAGTATTATATGAAAAAACAGACATTTTTATATCATCATCTGATATACTGTATATCGTCATATCACACAGCCCTACACTGAAATAGCATTAACAATGTGCTCCTGACAAAAGACCTCGTTTTTCCTGATCAAAAGTGCATTGCCATAATGCACTGAAATACCAATGCATCAAGATTGTGTCAGTACCACACCTCTCTTAAATGAGTCTCCTTCCTGCAGCGCAAAGCATTAAAAACAAATTATGTGCTGACATAAACTGACAAATCCACCGGCACAAGACAGGAAGCATGCCGCAAATGCGTGCTGTTGATCGTTGTAATAGGGCTCAAGATGTTTGTCAATTTTAAGGATGATTTTCCTCATAAAGTTTCAGGTTGCTATAAAAATATTTAGTTTTGTGTAAAACCACTTAGCAAACTACATCTACTTGTCTCATGGTAGTTACCCTGTCAAGCCTCAACTCTGTTTTTACCAACATGCGATTGGTTCCACTCTTGGGCTCTTAATGAAAATTACAAGTTATGAAACTTTGGATTTGTAGTCTTTCTGTTTAGGTATTTGTTAGTGCTGTTGCCGTTATCATGTTATTCGCCCATTAACGCTTCACCCCCGTTAATGGCAACAAATTTTGTGATCGTATTAAATGCAGTTAACGGCAGAAAGCACGAACAGTACTTTTTTGGAATAGCTGCACTTTGTACCGAAGCTGCTCCGGCCATATAGACACTGTGCGCACCATGCAGACATTGCAAAGTCAAACAAGCTGGATCGTTGCCATGGAAATCCCCAAAACGCTGTCATGTTTAAGTTTACGGAGTTATCTGTCAGAGCTCTCACCTGGATAATTATCACAGCCTCCTCCAAAACTTCACCTGGATGTTGGTTGTTCTTCTCTGGAAGCCGGCTGGCAGTATAAACAGCTATGTGTTAGGTTGTAGCTGACATGGACTGACACTCACCTGTTTCATCCTCATAGCTTTGGATACAACTGTCGGTAGGTGAATATCAGTCTAAAATTCTCAAGCTGTGTTCATAATGTCCATTCACTCCCACACCCTGTTTTTGCAGCACAGTGGGTGACATCACAGGCGAGATGTTTTTTTGTTTATGTTTACAATTTTTTCTACTAAAAGGAAAATTACTGTATGTGTTGTGACACATGAGGTCCATTGTTTTGTGTTGAGCTGCTTAAAAGCGGTGGATGTTTGCTATGGGAGTGTAGATGCCGAGTTGTGTTGCAGTGACATCAATGAGCCCTGGCATTCTGTTGTTTTTGGCACATGCAGTCATACTTTTAAGGATTTTCTGGAGAATATTCTAGATATGTTTTTATCATTTTGGATATGTGGCAGCATGGTGGCACAGTGGTTAGCACTGTGGCAGCACAGCAACTCACCCTTGGCCATGGGATCTTGGGTTTGATCCCACACCCTGAGCAACTGGTGATCTTTCTGTGTGGAGTTTGCATGTTCTCCCAGCGTCTGTATGGGTTTACTCCGGGATTTCTCCGGTTTCCTCCCACAGGGGCCAAAACCATGCAGGTTAGGTTAAGTGGCATCTACTGGGGAGGTATGAATGTGAGTTGTCCCTTGCCCCTTGCCCCCAGGCCACAGTTGTAAATAAGAATGTGTTCTTAATCTGTCCTGCCTGGTTAAATAAAGGTTAAATAAAAAGAAAATATGTTGAGAACTTTAATAAACCTGCAGGTGAAGACAGCAAGCATACTTGTCCACTCCCATGTTTATAACAGTATGACAAACTTTAAAAATTACCAACTTAAGGTATATTGTATCTGTATGGAAAAACACGCGAGTAATGCGTTATCACAATTAATTCAACATTCCAAAAAAGATTTACTCTCGAATAAAAGTTTTAATCATCTGACACCACTAGTATTTATACAATCTCATACTTCAACAGATATACGTACCTTCTTTGACCTGAAATATCAAAACCACATCAATGCATGAAAATGTTTGCTTGTGCTATGACAGCAAAGTTCACATGTTAATTTAAGGTTTTGGCCTTGTCCTGTTTGCATAAGATAATATTTATAAGCATTCATATGTACACAATCTACGAAGGGGGGCTGAAAAGTTTATAATGGTCAAACTAGCCCAAATGCAGTTTATTTTTCATCATAGTCTCCCCTTCAGTCCACACACTTTTCCATCAATGTTGCAGTGCTTCAATCCCTGCGGTTGAAAAATAAACCACATTTGGTCAAATCTGACCACTATGAGCTTTTCAGCGCCCCCTTGTATGTTACTGTTCTAAAGCTTGCGAACTCTGTTACTTCTGTCGATGCGTTCACAAGGATGTTGCAGCTGCACTACTCTAATTCCTGGAGACACTGAAGAGTCGTCTTGGTCACAGGACATGAAGACAGACATTTGAGAACATTTTTGTCGCTTCCTCTTTCCTCCCATCTGTCCTGTCACTTTCCACTGCATACTTTCTCACAAAGAAATTCTGTCATTTAAGTAACCTTAAGTGGAAAATGCCCCCAAAGGATCAACACACAGTATAATGGGAAATGGTGCGATACCACACAAAAATAGACAAAGTCAGTGTAAGCAGTAGAATTTGCAGTATGGACTGTGTATACCTGTGTTTTATCTGAACAGCTGCTTGCTAATATGTATCACTTTCTACTCCAGTTTTACCACACTCTCACATACACACCGCTCCTTTGGGATCAAGATGCAAAGTGAGTTACTGGCAGGTTATAGCGCCCTGTGATTCAAGGATTCATTTCACTTCCCTTCCATCCCCATCATTTCCTTAGGCTGTACCAGAAATCTTATTACCACTATAATATTATACAGACATAGCTGGTATAGTATTACGCTCCAATACTCCTGTCACTGTGGACAGCTGGATGCTATTACCTACATTTAGACAAGTGTGTAGAATTGTGAAAAATGTAAACTAACTGTATATAAAATGCTTCTGAACATTAACCTTACGAGGTCTTAGTCTCAGCATCTCAAGCATAACCGTAAATTATTTCAGTCTAGATGTTTCCTTTTCTTCTTTCTTAAAGGCATGAGTTTAGGGTCAAGGTTAGTGTTAACTGTCCCTGGTTTTAGCCCCCAAATGGTTAAAAGATTGGCTCTTATACGTAGTTTTCTGTACATGTGTAAGTATGAGTGTAACAGTGTATGTCCAGTCAAGGAAGCATTAACTATCGTTTTTGGATTCAGAAAATAAAGGGGCAAACAGGGAGCACAACGTGTTTCCTTTGATGGCAATGACAACCTCACCTGTAAAAAACAGATTTTTATATCAGTTGCTTTATAGGACAGCGTAAAAATACTGTTCTGGGTGTACAAATGCATTATTATGTTCATTACACTGAGTATTTTCTTTTAAAATTGAAATAGGGTGGAAGCAGATGTTTTAGTTTTGTGGTTCATTAGATTGGCAGAAACATGATCACATTTTACTTTTTTACTCAAGTTGACGTTGATTTTACCCATGTTGCTATACTATCTTCCACCTTCATTTTAGCATTTCAGTGTACACCATATGGAGTTTATAGTACATGTAATGATCAGCAGTAATAGTGTATTTATATATTTTTTAAAAAAGTACATTTCATCTTCATTCTATGTCAGCAGTGCTGAAAGGAAAAGTTGCAAGCTCCCCTGTCTGACATCACTAGTTGTTAAACTCATATTTTATTCAGATTAAAAACCTGAATTAAAATTGCATCGTCTCATTTACACATTTCTATCACTGGTGTTTTCAGGGGACTTCCTTGTTTTACAGGTTCTGTGCAGCTTTCACTCACACGTGCAGTTAAAGTTCAAGGTAGTGATTCCCAGTCCTTTTGTAGTGCTCTCCTTAATACAGTATATTCATGAAAAACTGAGTCGTCCTCCATCATTACACTCAGTTTTAATGAAGCTGTTGCCCATTTCCCCAATGAGCAAATGAACTACCATTTGATAACCTGACAGAATAAATGTGCTAACATTTTCAGGCGAGGTGTAAAAACAATGCAATGGGCCCAATTTGACTGACTAAAAAGTCAATAATGGCTTCTTTAGTTTTTGAGAATTTAGCTTTAACTGTTTGGAACTTTTGGAAACTCTGGCTTTAGCAACACTTTGTGGGTGCAAACTGAACTTCACTCATGTCATAGCCTTACCTGTTTTGGCTGAGAATCTGATTTAGAGTCCTACTCAGTGTTGCCAGATCCAGCCAGAGAAACAAGCAACCATCTCTATGGAAACAGGCCCAAAAAAAGACACAAATGCGCATCTCAACTTGGGATAGGTGTTTTTGTGTGTGTGTGTGTGTGTGTGTGTGTGTGTGCGCTTTTCGGTGCCTGCATGCTGCATTAAATCTGCATGGTGAGCACATATTTCACACCTGAGGTCGTATCCGGTCCTTCAATGCTCTCTCTTTCTCCCAAGCTTTATTATATTTTCTATATTTTCCCCACTTATTCCCAGGCACTGTTACTCTGTCACTCTGTCAGGTATAGGTGTGTGTGTGTGTGTGTGTGTGTGTGTGTGTGTGTGTGTGCGTGTGCACGCGTGCGCACGTGTGTGTGTGTGTGTGTGTTGATGGGGGCATGCTGGCTTGGGCGGGTGCGGTAATGAATCTTCTACCGCTTTTCCGGAGGTCCGGGTCGCGGAGGCAGCAGTTCAAGCAGAGAAGCCCAGACTTCCCTCTCCCCAGCCACCTGTTCCAGCTCTTCAGAGGGGATACCAAGGCGTTCCCAGACCAGCTGGGAGACATAGTCTCTCCACCGAGTCCTGGGTCTGCCCCGGGGTCTCCTCCCAGTAGGACGTACCCGAAACACCTCAAGTGGGAGGCGTCCAGGAGGCATCCTGATCAGATGCCCATACCACCTCAACTGACTCCTTTCAATGTGGAGGAGCAGCGGTTCTACTCTGAGCCTCTCCCGGATGACTGAGCTCCTCACCCTATCTCTGAGGGTGAGTCCAGCAATCCTACGGAGAAAGTTCATTTCAGCCGCTTGTATCCGCGATCTCGTTCTTTCGGTCATTACCCAAAGCTCGTGACCATAGGTGAGAGTAGGAATGTAGATTGACTGGTAAATCAACAGCTTTGCCTTAGAACTAAGCTCCCTCTTCACCACAACAGACCGGTACAACGTCCACATCACTGCAGATGCTGCTCCAATCCGTCTGTCGATCTCTCGCTCCATTTTCCCCTCAATCGTGAACAAGACCCCAAGATACTTAAACTCCTCCACTTGGGGCAGGAGCCTGTCCCCAACCCGGAGAGGACAATCCACCTTTTTCCGGCTGAAGACCATGGACTCGGACTTGGAGGTGCTGATTCTCATCCCAGCCGCTTCACACTCAGCGGCAAACCGTCCCAGCAAGAGCTGGAGGTCATTGCTGGATGAAGCCAACAGGACAACATCATCTGCAAACAACAGAGATGAGATCCTGTGGTCACCAAGCATGACACCCTCCATTCCCTGGCTGTGCCTAGAAATCCTGTCCATAAAAATTATGAACAGGATCGGTGACAAAGGGCAGCCCTGGCGGAGTCCAACTCTCACTGGGAATGACTCCGACCGAGTGTTGGCAATACGAACCAAACTCTCACAACGGTCGTACAGAGACCGAAAAGCTCGTAACAACAAGCCCGATACCCCATACTCCCGAAGCACCCCCCACAAAAATCCACGAGGGACGCGGTCAAATGCCTTCTCCAAGTCCACAAAACACATGTAAACTGGTTGGGCAAACTCCCATGAACCCTCAAGAATTCTCGAGAGGGTAAAGAGCTGGTCCGATGTGCCACGGCCAGGACGAAAACCACATTGCTCCTCCTGAATCCGAGGTTCGACCAACGGCCGGACTCTCCTCTCCAGTACCTTGGCATAGACCTTCCCAGGGAGGCTGAGGAGGCTCCTCAGCCTAGCATGTTCTTGTTTCACTTTATTGTGGAGAGCTGGGAGAGAACCCGGAGGGGTTCATACAGGGAGTAAAGCTAGCCCAAATAAGCAACTAAACTTTAGAAAACGAGCCCAAAACCCCGAAACAGCGACTGATGATATTTGCAAGCGACTTTACAAAGAACAAGCCCAAAGTCGCTTATAACAAGCTGCCTTGGCAACATAGGTCCTGCCCGGAATTTACCAAAGTTGACAGGGTTGCAGTTCACACAGTGACCACAAGGTGTCACAAAAACAAGTTTCCAATTATTCCATACTATACCTTTAATGACTTCAATGGTAATTTTAATTTTCAAAGTCTATCAGACAGAAAGTCTTGATTAAATAGGAGCGCCACTGACAGGCCACCTTTGCAAAGATTCTTTTTTATGATGGCAGCCTGCCAATGTTGCTTTTATTTGTCTGGACAAATGAAGCACTGGTGTTCAAATAGGTACTTTAACATTTATTAACATTTACAACATGCCAGCTTTATGTTAAAAAGACCTGAACTTTGCCCTTAAAACATGTATAAATAGTAACATGAGTATTTAACATATTTATGACATGTATGGCTGAAACTGGTATTTGCTTACATGGAAATATGTGAAAAGAATTAAGATTTAAGTGCACTAACTGCAGTTTAGTCTAGTAAGCCCTGTAACTTTGAATATATGTTGCACCAAATCATCCAATAATGACTGCAGCTTTCCATTTTCCCATCCATTCATCAGTCCCTGACTGGAAAGAAAACACGGTCCAGAAATGGGCCTTCGTGACCCAACGCCAACCCTGGTCTCCCAGTCAGCCTCCTGGGGAGAGGTGGAAGTAAAGGGAGCAGGGATGCAGGGATGGGTCCATCACCAGACATGTAGCATGATGACCCGCCACCGTGACATCAGACGAACCTCCCATGCTATCAGGATGTTGATGTTATGGCTCCTGCTGACACCAGCACAGGTAACTATATTGTACACACAGACACGCACCTCATTAATGGTGTTATGGAAAACCTCTGGATCAGACTACGGAAGCTCTAATCATAACAGCATGGAGTCAACCTGTAGGTTTAATGTGAAGGGAGTCCTGAGGCTTACCATGGGATCATGAGGGATAACATTTCAGACTGTCAGCAGACATAAGTCAGAGGAAAGCAGAAGAAACATTACCCAGAACATGCCATACTTGTTGTACTATTACCATGTTGTTTACAAAGGTGAATGCCACATGCTAGTGCGTCTCAAAAATTGAATGTCATGATTTGTTAATTTAGTTTTATAATAATCAAAATTTAAAACAGAATAAGGTCTGAAATCACTTTACTATATGTGGTAAAAAAAATGTTATTTTTTTTTAAGTTTTCAATTATTGAAAAAAAACTGCAGTATTCTAATTTTTTTGAGGTGCGCTAGAGTAGATACTGCAAACATTTCAAGCACTGAAGAATCCTGTTTTTCTTTTTCCTGATTGTGTCTATAAACATATTTTTCATATTATTGTATTTTTAACTCGTTTATCCCCACAGACACTCCAGTGGGAAAATGTAAGTTCAGACACTGTCTTTTGCTCCCATCTGGTGAGTTAACAGTGTTATTGCAAATTAAACATCAATTTGACATTGTTCTACATCTTGTGAGTTTTCCAAAGATGTATGACATGTCCAGTTTATCTTGTTCGACCTTATTTACATTTCACTATATAAAATAAATTTAAAGAATAAAACAGTTTAAATATAAATTCAAAATATATAGCATCTGCCTGGT
This sequence comes from Pholidichthys leucotaenia, assembly GCA_020510985.1. Lineage (NCBI taxonomy): Eukaryota > Metazoa > Chordata > Actinopteri > Cichliformes > Pholidichthyidae > Pholidichthys > Pholidichthys leucotaenia. The sequence continues at coordinate 304,178,187 of CM035839.1, forward strand.
CCTTTTATAATCAAAAACTGTGCAGAATGTGTGCAGAAAGTGTCAGTTCTAAACAATTTGGCCACGTTTTAGTCAAGAAGTTGCCTAAATGATTCAGTGGCATCTCCACAGATAGATTTATTGTACCATTACAATGGTGTACAATGGTACCTCGCCCCCACTTCGGACAGTCACATCATATCTCACTGTTTATGTACCCAGCCTACAGACAAAAGCTGAAAGAAACAAACCCTGTTATTAAGTAAATTAAGCACTGGACTCCAGAGACTGAGAGCACCCTACAAGACTGTTTTGCCTGTACAGAATGGGATGTGTTTAAAGCTGCAGCCACCCGAGAGGACTCTTCCGTAAACATACAGGATTATGCTGAATATGTGACTGGGTACATCAGCACGTGCATTGATACCATCATACCCACCATACAGGTCAGGAAGTTCCCCAACCAGAAACCCTGGATCAACGGTCAGGTACATCAGATGCAGCGTGCTTGCTCTCGTGCATTTAAATCAGACTGTGAGGTCAAGTATAAAGCTGCAAAGTATTGACTGAGAAAGGCTATAACAACAGCCAAGAAGCAGGACAGAGAAAAGCTGGACAGCCTCCACTCCTGACCTGGGACGCATGTGGCAAGGCCTGCAACACATCACAGACTACAAGAGGACCAACAGCAGCACCACTAGCTATACGGACAGCCTGCCGGATGATCTCAACATGTTTAACACCCGCTTTAAGACCACCAGCCACAGCCCAGAGAAGAGACACCCCCCCCCCACCCCACCATCACCACCACCACCATGAAGAGTCTCACCAGGCCAGGTAAACAAAGCACTAAGGAATATCAACCCCCGCAAGGCAGCAGGACGAGACAACATACCTGGGCGAGCCCTCAGAGCATGCGCTGCTGAACTGACCAACGTTCTCACAGCAATCTTCAACCTCTCCCTCATCTAGAACATAGTCCCCTCCTGCTTCAAAACAACAACCATCATCCCCCTCCCCAAAAGGAGCCCGCCGACCTGTCTGAATGATTACAGACCGATAGCACTCACTCCAATCATCATGAAGTGCTTTGAGAGAGTGGTGCTGCCCCTCATTCAGGACAGCATACCGGGCACCCTGGATTCCCTGCAGTGCAGCTACCGGCACAACAGATCCTCCTCAAATGCCATCACTGCAGCACTCCATTATTCTCTCTCCCACCTGGAAGATAAAGACTCCTACATTAGGATGCTCTTTGTTGACTACAGCTCCGCCTACAACACGGTCATCCCCCACAAATTTCCCGACAAACTGTCTTCACTTGGCCTGCACCCCACCCTCTGCAACTGGCTACTGGACTTTCTAACTGGCAGGCCCCATTCTGTCAGGATGGGTAACAGGACCTCAGCCAGCATCATCACAAACACAGGTGTCCCACAGGGTTGTGTTCTCAGCCCCATCCTCTACAGCAGGGGCCACCAACTGGCTGACTCTGGTCCAGATCTGAACCCAGAGAGTCCTCCATCCAGACCCCGAAGCCTTTTGATACAATTTAAGGAAAACGGAGACCATTTTATTTTGGTGGGGAAAAAAGTGGAAAGACCTGAACTGAACTGCTGTATCGGCAGCCACCCGACAGATTATGGTATGAGCCCTTGGGCACTCTCGTGCTGCAGACTGCCCTCTTTGCTGTCCCACAAATGTCACTCTCTGCAGAGACTTGGCTCCAACCGCTCCAGAGTCCCCTCCTACACACACAAGGCTGACATCCACCCTAGATAGACCGGTCTGTACCCACAAAAAGAAGCGCTGTTGTGAGCCGAGAGTAGTCCATGCTGGGATGCAGAGGTGAGGTCGCTGGTTATCACGTAAAAAGTCAGTAAAAGCTCCGTGTGTTACTGAACATAAAAAGTTCTACCTCCCCTCTCCCTAAAACCATGGAGTTACAGCTCCATCCATGCTGTAACACAGTTTACTGTTGAGATTAAAAAAAAAAAAATGTCAAGGAATTCTGTCCTGGAATTATATTTTGTCCGTTCTTTTTTGTCTTAGTTTGAAACAGTTTTCTCTGCACTGAAAATATTGTATAGAGGTGGACTTTTTGTGAAATTTAGGGGGGGGGGGGTTAGATATTAATCTTTTTTTAATGCAGTACAATTTACTTTGTGTTCTCCTGCAAAACATTTTTAAGATTTTAGTTGTAGATTTTAGAATTTTAGACCTATTTATTTGGAGTCAACAAATACATTTAGTGTTCTCCTGTATTATAAATTTTTATATTACGTTTTGTTTGAAATTGAACGAAGAATTCATTTGAATATTTTTTTGTTTAAAAATTAATATGAGCTTCATAAAATAATGTGTGAAAGCAAGTCAAACAATCCTGGCCTCTCTGGAGACAGCTGTGGTCTTCTGAAAGAATGTCAATGAAAGGATGACAGTTCTTAAAAGCACATTTTGAGATAAATTTGTTCATGTTTATTTTACTTTTTTATTTATACAGGGTAGTTCCATTGAAAGGAAACCTCTCTTTTTCAAGACGCCCTGTTCACATTCACACCAAGAAGCTGCCCAGTACAACCACAGACTGACCTGTGGCCACTGAGCAGCTCCACTGGAGCAGTTGGGGTTAAGAGCCTTGCTCAAGGACACCACAGTGGGGTTAATGAGGGTGAGGCAAACATTGCTATGCTATCTGTCCCACCCAGATCTAATCCTGCTGGTCCAGGGATCGAACCAGTGACCCTCTGCTCACCAGTCCACGTCCCTAACCATTAGGCCACCATGTGTCAGATTTCTCTTTAATTTGTTTTAATAAAAGATGTTGGAAGTAAATTCATGGGTCATTGCAAATACTTTGCTTTAAAAGGGCCAAGTTGTCACAGAGTGGGAGGGAAAAATCTTGAATAGAAAAGAAATGCATCAAGATGCATTGAGAATTGTTTTAGAATCAAGTCAGAGTTCTGAATCATAATCGAATCATGAGGTGCCTAAAGATTCCCACACCTAGTTTGGACCTTGGCTGGGGTGGAGGACCGACGTACCGGACCTTTTGCAGTTTTAGCTGGTGATCCCTGCTCTACAGCCTCTTCACCGACGACTGTGTTGCCTCCCACAAGGACAATATCATCCTAAAGTTCGCGGATGACACAGCAGTGATAGGATGCATCACTGGCGATAACGAAGCATTCTACAGGAGGGAGGTAGCCAACCTGGTGTCATGGTGTGAGGACAACAACCTCACCCTCGACACAGACAAGACAAAGGAGATGATAGTGGACATGAGGAAAGGGAGGAGGAGGCTCCATCAGCAGCTGTTCATCCAGAAGCTTGAGGTGGAGAGGGTAAGTAGCTTTAAATACCTGGGCATCCACATCAGCGAGGACCTTAAGTGGACACTTAACACCACAGAGCTGGTTAAGAGAGCTCAACAGCAACTGCACTTTCTGAAGAGGCTGAAGAAGTTTGGCATGTCCTCCGGGATACTCAACAATTTCTACAGCTGCATCATCGAGAGCATCCTGACCAACTGCATCATTGCATGGTACAGCAGCACCACTGCCCTGGACCACAAATGCCTGCAGAGAGTGGTGAAGACAGCAGAGAAGGTCATCAGGACTCCACTCCCCTCTCTGCAGAGCATCTACCACCGCAGAGTCCAAAGGAGAGCTGACGCCATCCTCTGGGACCCCACCCACCCCCAGCACAGACTGTTCACACTTCTACCCTCGGGTACAGAAGTGTGAAATGCAGGACAACCAGACTGAAGAACTCCTTCTTTCCCACTGCCATCAGACTCCTGATCAGATAACAACTCCCAAAACTCCATAGCACAGCTTTGCATATAGGAATAATTTGCACACTGCTCACCTGTAAAGTAGATATAGTCTCACCCATCTGATGTCCATATCATCTTTGGTACTAATTATCATCTCTGCTGATTCTTATAATGAACAGTCTACTGGTTATAGATTATAGAAATTAGCACCAGGTGCTAATTTGTAATTATACACTGCTCATTGCTCAATGTTCAGTTGCACACTGTACATAAGTCTATGCCATGTCAGGTTCACATCAGGTTGCACAATGCTCATTTGCACACTGTACTCTTCATCTCTGATATCAATATACCACTATCACTTTAGTCATCCAGTGAATTTTCAATTTCATTCCTCTTGTCTGACTGCTTTAACTGCTTTAACTGCCCAAACTGCCTAGTGTGTGTTATTAGTACTCATAAGTTTTAGTATTTAGTATCAAGGTGTGCTTAGAATCCTAACTGCCTAACTGTGTGTTGGTGTGTGTGTTATTAGCATCCATTAGTATTAGGATTGAGTGATTGTGTTAGTGTGCTATGACCTTATTACAATTGTTGTTTCTGTACCTTTTACCTTGGCATTCGTTCGGAGAGCAAAGTAAGAATTTCATTGCTCAGGAAATGTAGCATTTCATAACTGTGCACATGATAATAAAGCACTGAAATAATAATGATAAAAAAGTAATTTCTGCTTTAGTTTACCACAATTTCCTCAGTCACATAAAATATACTTTGCTAATTATGCTAGGAGAAAATTCTGTGAGGTCTTGTCCTTCTGGAGAGACCAAGATTATCCATGCAGACTTTAGACTTGTGGAGTTATAAGAGAGCCCTGCGATGGACTGGCGATCTGTCCAGGGTATACCCTGCCGCTCATCCAAAGATGCTGGGATAGGCTCCAGCCCCCCTGTGACCCGAAAAGGATTAAGCGGTAGAAGATGGATTGATGGATTGATGGATGGATGGATGGAGTTATATCCACTTATTGGTCAAATTAATCTATTCAAATTTAAATGATTTTGTCAAAATATGCATAGTTCTTATTTCATTTTGTGTCTAGTTAAACCAGGGCTGAGTGCTGATGTTCTGTTTCATCAGTACTAGTGTACAAATTATGGCTGCAAATTCTAATTACAAAAATAGATTATCTGTCTTATCAGAATGTAGGTATCAAGGAAACTGTGGAAAGGGGGTGGTTCTAAGAGCAGCCAACGTGTTCCTGTAATATTATTATTATCGCGTTTTGAGGAAGTTAAATAACACCCTGGGAATACTAAGCTGCAAGGCAGGATTTTGTGCAGAATGTGCATTGAGATTGTATTCATAGAGGCCCCGGACATGCACTTCCACAATGGGTTACCTGGGGAAATATGATGTAAGATTATATGTTTTAAATGAGGGAGCCGGGGAGTGTTGTAAGTGAGAGTGCAAGCAGAGCAAGTATGAGAGAGGGGAGACAGAGAGAGAGAGATGGATGAGCTGTTGTTGCTTGTCTGCAGTGTCCAGAGAACTTGAGCCAGATTCAGGAAGAGGTACGGCTGCTGGAGGCTGATATGTGTGTGAAGGAAGTGGAGGGAGAGCAGGGGCAGGAATCACCCTACAGGCAGGAAAAGGCATGTGGAGGTGATGATGGGGGGGGTGGAGGGTCTCAGCGCTTGTCTGATAGCTTGTTCAACAAACCCACAAACACACACATACAAAGCTCCACAGGGTATAGGTTCTCATTCCCAACAATTAGTGAAAAGGAGGGACACAGCAAGTGGTAGGAGGCTGGCTGCTGCATGTGTTCATAGTGTGGAAATCTACATATGTAGCTGCATTTTTTATGTGTAACCGTGCTGCTTTGAGTACAGTGTTGTTGCCAAATGTAGCTTGTACTAAAGTAGGAAATTCATCTCAGCTTTCTCTGTATTATAAACTCCAAAGTTTTTGAAAAATGCAGTTTTGAATGGAACAATCAAAATTATTAATTCAACAGTGTCTAGACACCTAAGAAATGTATTTTAACATAATAATAATAACAATAATACAATGAACTTTTTTCTGTCTTGTTGTGTCCATAAACTGTAGTATACAAGACGAGAGTCACATTACCATACTGTAGAGGTTCAAATCCAATACGCTAATGCAGCACAGATCAGATTTTGGGGGGATGTCTGAAAGCACAAATCTGACTGATTTTGGTCACTTTTGTATCTACTTCTGATACAAACCAATAGGTGGTGAAGTGACTTGATTGATGGTACGTGTCTACCTAGGTGTCCTTTGATGCTAGGTCCCCACGCCGCCTCCACTTCCGGGGTCGGTGTGTTAGCTAGCTGCACCTCATTGGTCGATGCATCCGCTGGTAGGCAGTCTGTTCAAGTCTGCTCATCCGGATCCAAGATGGTGCCAGGACAGAAAACTTTCTCCTATATCTTCAAAAGTAGACGGTAAAACAGGTTTCTGAAAACAGTTGAGGTGAGAAATAAATAGTAGTAGTAGTGTAGTTGCTGAATATGTTTACTTTTCAACAACTGCTATTATGAAAGTTCAACTCGAGCTCCCTGAAGTGATTCCCTCTAAGTGCCCACTCTTCATTTATATAAAGCAGAGAGGCTCTCAACTTTATGCTAATGAAGGAGCAGGCAACTCCAGGTAACAGCTCAAAATTCTAGGCGCGATGCTACTTAAATGCATTGCAAAGTGTTCTATACAATGAAAAGTATAAAAATGCATGCATAGGTGGACATACCATAATAGTGGTCAGATTGGAATTCATCCAGTTTTTTACCACGTCAATGCACATGTCAATGTTATCAGTGGGATACAACAGAAAAAAACCCTCAAATGCCCTTCAGCTAAAATATCCTGAGATCAATCCAAAATAAGGATTTACAATAAAGAACTATCCAACTACAGAAACGCTTGTTCATTTATGCACTTAACACTTGGGGGTGGGGGGTTAAATTAAAAGTTATTGTATCTGCATGGCATGGAGGTGATTAGCTCGTGGAATTGTTCAAATGTTACTGGAACCCAAGTTGCTTTTGACAGCAGCTTGCAGCTCATCTACAGTTGCAATCAAAATCATTCAATCCCCATTGCATTTTAGGTTTACTGGTAAAAAAAAAATAAAATTGCAATAAACAAATTATACAAGAACAGTTTAAATAGTTAAATAAAACTAATATTGCAAGGATTTTTTTTTCAAAATTCAACACTAAATTCTACTTTCAATGACTGCAGTTTCAAAATTATTCACCCCCCTGCAAAAGACCTGCAGCAAGACTTGGTGGCAGCAAACACTGGAGTTTCTGTTTCCACAGTAAGGGACATACTAAACACTGAAGGGCTCCATGCCCAAATTCCAATACACACACCACTGACCTGAAAGCACAAGAAAAGTCACCTCCAACTCCAAACCCAAGAGGTTTTTGGATTCTATTCTGTGGAGTGATAAAACAACACTGGAACTTTTCTGGCCTATGGATCAGCGGTATGTCTGAAGTACGAAGAATGAAACATATACTGCCTACAGTGAAGCATGGTGGTAGATCAGTTATGCTCTGACGCTGCTTCACTTCCTCTGGCACTGGAAACCTGTAGCGTATGGAGAGCAGTGTTGGGCAAGTTACTCAAAAATAGTAACTAATTACAGTTACTACATCTTTTCAAAAGTAATTGAGTTACTTACCATTTACTGCATGACAAAAGAAACTAGTTACTTGGAAAAGTAACTTTCATGTTACTTTTAAATGCATACTTAAATCATCTTGCACACATAGCAAGATAATTTAATTAATGGATTATATTACAGGCTTATTAATGTCAGGTTGAAAACAGACTGGTCAGACAGAGCTTTTAGAACATGTTCAGTCAGCTTTATCCTGCTTTGAGAGCTCTTATTATGGGAAACATCTGAATAAAATCAACATGATATTGCCAGTAATTTCCTCATTTTGGAGTGAGAGTTGGCAACACTGCAAAAAGCTGTCCATGTGTGTCTTACCTTTATGATATGGATTTTGTGCAGTGATCCAAAGAAAATGTCTATTATCCACAGTCCAAATGTCTGCTGTGACAGAGACATGATCCAGTCCCTCACATTCCTTTTGGAGATCAAAGTCCATTTTTGAAAGAATAGCAAGTAAATGCATTTTAATTTCAGTAGATCACAGTCTCAGCTGTCTGATGGAAAGTGACTGTTATCACATCTTCAGTCTGTAACGACCAGTGTTGGGAGTAACGCGTTACTGTAACGTCACTACTTTTGCAGTAATGTGCTGTGTAACGGAATTACTGTTTAAAAATTCAGTAATGAGTTACAGTTACTGAAATTTGATCAGCTGCATTACTCGTTACTTGTTTTATTAATATGGATAGATATCTTTAGTGCAAATAAATGAATATACAAACTGGCCCTATGTAGCTGACGCAGCCGTCAGTCGACGTGACCTGTTGCAGAGAGCCCGAGTCCTAATTACTGAGTGGAGGAAAAGATGAAGCTGCTTTGTTTTTGTGGAAATAGTCATTATTATTCCTTTGTCACGGTTAAAGAGAAAAGCAGTGGGTTGCAAACTAAAGTGCCAGTTGAGATTTACGGCAATCTTCAGCTACAACAAAGCTAGTGCTATCAGTGTTGGGAGTAACACGTTACAATGTAACATGTTACTATAATGCCACTACTTTTGCAGTAACATGCTGTGTAATGAAATTACTGTTTAAAAATTCAGTAATGCATTACAGTTACTGAAATTTGATCAGATGTGTTACTTGCACAACTCGTTTTTTAATATGGATAGATATTTTTAGCGCAAATAAATTGACCCTACCATAGCTGGCGCAGCTGTCAGTCTCCTCCACGGGTTGGTTTCCTGTCCTGCCCCAGTTCACGCTGCAGCCTGGTAGGGAGAAATGCCGTGGCGGTGGCGACTTCTCATATTGAGCCCTGATCGCCTGTTGTCCAAGTGGTGAGTAGATTAGATTAGATTAGATTCAACTTTATTGTCATTACACATGTATGAATACAAGGTAACGAAACACAGTTTAGCATCCAATCAGAAGTGCAAAGGACAGCAGTGCAGTATATACGGTAATTAACAGTATGTGCAATTTAAGCAAATATATGCAAATATATGCAGCAGTGCAGAAAGTTAAAAGTACTGTTATGTGCAAATAATGTGCAATAAGTTAGATGTAGTTATGTAGTTATGCAGTTATGTACAGGTGAGGATGGTAAAAGATGATTGTAAGAGAGTCAGCGGGGAACTAAGTTCAATAACGTGACAGCTGTTGGAAAGAAACTGTTCCTAAACCTGCTGGTTCTAGTCCGAAGGCTTCTGAAACGTCTTCTGGAGGGGAGAAGCTGGAACAGTCCATGAGCAGGATGGTTGGAGTCCCTAAGAATGCTGCGTGCCCGGCGCAGACATCTTTTCCTGTAGACGTCCTCTATAGCTGGAAGTGGAGTCCCTGTGATGCGTTGGGCGGTTTTCACCACCCGCTGCAGCGCCTTGCGGTCAGCGACAGAGCAGCTCCCATACCAGAGTGTGATACAGTTGGTCAGGGTGCTCTCTATCACGCAGCGGTAGAAGTTGCCCAGGATGTCAGTTGACAGATGGTTCCTCTTCATGTCCTCAAGAAGAAGAGGCGCTGATGGGCCTTCTTGATCAGGCTGGTGGTGTTAACTGACCAGGACAGGTCCTCCGAGATGTGGGTCCCCAGGAATTTGAAGCTGGGGACACGTTCAACAGCTATGCCATTGATATGGAATAGATATGAGTAGCCCCCAACAGCTCCTACCCCTGTGGTTAAACAAGAGTATTTTTTGAGCAAGAAGCTTGCATTTAATGTCTGCATTAAATGCATTTAAAGTTTTCTTACGCACTGAGAAAAAGTGACTGTGATTTGTTACAATAAAGAACAGCTTCTTCTAGGCGGTGAACTTTCATTTATCTGTGCTTTTTCTCTTATTTTATCTCATTCATTTGCATGCTGTTGTGATATGCAACTATTTCATGTAAGTAAATCCTCTAAATGGCCATGGGATCCTGGGTTCAATCCCAACCCCTGACCAACAGTGATCTGTGTGGAGTTTGCATGTTCGCCCCGTGTCTGCATGGGTTTACTTCGGGATTTCTCTGGTTTCATCCCACAGGCCAAAAACATGCAGGTTAGGTCAATTGGAGACTCTAAAGTGGCCCTAGGTGTGAATGTGTGTGTGAATGGTTAAGGCAGTGGTCCACAAACTACGGCCTGCGGGCCGGATACGGCCCGCCTCCACATTTGGCCCGGCCCCCTGAACAATACCAGAGACGCATTATGATTTTTTTTTTCAGTCTGGCCATGCGATCGAGATTAATACACGCATAGAACGTGACATTCTGTTCCACCCTTCTGCAGTCTGTGCCCCTATCTGACGCCCCGCCCCCCCGAAAAAAAAAAAAAAAATCCTAGTGTTAACCTTTCCTGCTTTGGTCTCCTAAACGTGGTTGGGGGACGCAGGGGAAATCTGTCTTCTCCAGGGCCGGAGGCAGCTTTTCCTCCGGAGTTAACTCCCGAGTAAACCTCACGGTTGTTAACAACAATATGGTGGTACACCAAAGAACAGGCCGTTTTGCTGAAGAGTTGGGGGCTTTATTATCAGACTGCACTGTTAATAACAGCAATTCTAGTTCGCTACCTGCTCCGGTCGCCTCTCTCTCTACTCACCCGCACACTTCACACACACCGTCCGCTCCGCGGGGCCATTCATACAGGGGCGCGCCTCGGCTGGTGATTGTACTCGCCGACAGACTCACGGCATTAAAGACATCTTTCTTCTCGGGACACACCTCCTCCGTGACAGCATTCAAACATTTCTTGACAAATTCTCCATCAGTGAAAGGTTTACCGCTGCTTGCTATCAGTTGAACAACCCGAAAGCTGGCCTGAACGGATGACTGGTTCAGCTGAGCTTGGCGTACAAATGTATTCTGCTGAGATGTTACCTGTTAAGATTGTGCACGGCACAACAGAAAGCTAATGTTCCATGGACTTTTTTTTCTGTGAAGAACCCAGAGAGGGTTATTTGGTTATTATTTATTTCATAAATAGTGTTATTTATTTCATTAATAGTGTTATTATTTATTTTCTGACTTTTTTTCCTGTGAAGATCCCGGAAAGGGTTATTAATATTTGGTTATGTGTGGCTTTCTGGAAAACAATAAATGTTTACGTTTAGGCACCCCTGTGATCGTCACACTTTTTCTGTTACAAACTGACCCCGGCCCCCATCAGAGAAGGCAAAAGTTATGTGGCCCTGACAGGAAAAAGTTTGGGGAACCCTGGGTTAAGGGATAGCACCGTACCATGGCTGCTTCATCCATCCAGGTGGATGCCCAGAATTTCCCCTCTGGGGATCAATAAAGTGTATAAAATCAAAAAAAAAAAAAAAAATCAAAAATAAATATGTTGCGGCGGCATGAAATAAAGCGGCGTTGGTGTTGGTTTTAAGCAGGTTTATTAAATCACACCGCCGTCACAGGATCCCCGCTCCGGTGCAAGTGTGAGCGGACCGGAGCGGGATCCTCAGGCTCTCAGAGGAGGGGACACAGAGTGTGTGTGTCCAGCAGCAGCAGTTGAAGAGAGAGTGAGAGTGAAATTCAGACAGCTTATATACTCAGCTACAACAATACATCAAAACATTCCCAGTGGGAGATATGGGCATTTGCATATGAGAGGCACAGACAGGACAGGATGCATGAACACAATGCATGAATGTCACAATAACCTCACAGCAGTGAAACAATGCATAAATGGCAGATTACATCACAGCATGCAACGGAAAAAAACAGGAGTAGCGAGCTGTCTGTCCCTGTTTGTTGTGGGGGTTGTACCAACCCGCCACAATGTGTTTTTAATGGGCTGGTCCAGTAATGCCAAACATATAGCTTGTGGGCCAAAAACAGCCCACCAGGGAGTCCAAAACTTTTTCTGTGAATTCACAGCTTTATTTCTAGTAAATTTCTGACTTTGTACTTACTACTGACTTTCTTACAATAGATTGTGTAAATCTGAGACATTTTTTCTCTGAAGATGAGACTTTTTTCTCATCAGTTTTCTTTTTCTTTTTTCTGAGAACAAGGGGCCCTTGATTGTGCTGTGTGCAAGATTATTTAAGCATGCATTTAAAAGTAACATGAAAGTTACTTTTCCAAGTAACTAGTTACTTTAATCATGCAGTAACTCAAAAGTAAATCAGTTACTTTTGAAAAGAAGTAACTAGTAACTGTAACTAGTTACTATTTTTTAGTAACTTGCCCAACACTGAGTGCTATGCTATGCTAACAACACCATGAAGTGGATCTACTGTATTCTGAACAGCCACGACTGGATGTAAAGTGGAAATACTTGTCTCAACACTCACGGCTGGATTTCAAGCAAATGGATGCATCTGGACTGTCATAACCTTGGACTCAGGGAACACATGCACACGGGCTCGGGAAGATTTAATGCTTTTATTGACAACCAAAGGCGTATGAGTGCGTGAGTGGGAATGGAGATGTGGTGTGGGTGGACATCGTGCATAGTGGGCAGAACAGCTCGCCGTTCGACCAGGTAACCCTGAGGGGAGAGCAGAGCAGGAGGTTAGTTGTAGCTAACCACACCGTGGGAATAATTTACTTTGTTTGCTCATGGGCAGATGGACGAGTGGCTGGCGTTGGCTTGACAGCTGTGTCCTGGAAGACAGCGCGGCTGTGCGCCCTTGACGCGCCGGAGCCATGCAGGCGGAGATGAGACGAGGAGAGGGAACAGCCGCCGCCTGGGAATCCACCTGTGCAAAGGGAAAGGACTGGAGAGAAGGTAAGGGTATGGAGAGTTGCTTACGTGCAGTATGTGCTGTCGGTAGAGACCGGATCAGAGCCGTGAAGGAGCGTAGAAGCGAAGACGACTCCAGGCCGAAGCAGAGGGCAGAGGGGTAGATATAGCTCATCGCCGATGAGGCGCAGGTGTGCGTGCAGCTGGTGATGATGACTGGCGAGAGCGAGGTGTAACAGTACTCCCCCTCCCGAGCAGCGCCTCCTGGCGTTGGCTTACCTGGGTGCGTCCGATGGAACTCCGTGATGAGACGGTTGTCCAGCACCCAGGACGGCGGCACCCAGGACCTGTGCTCCGGGCCATATCCCTCCCAGTCCACCAGGTACTGGAGACCGCGGCCACAGCAGCGGGCATCCAGGATGGCCGTGACACTCCAAGCAGGATCTCCATCGAGCAACCTGGGGGGAGGAGGGGTCTTGGGAGGAGGACAGAGAGGGTCAGACAGCACAGGTTTAACACGAGACACATGGAAGGTAGGATGGACCCGGAGGGAGGGGGGGAGAGCCAAGCGCACAGCCACTGGGTTAACGATCTTGGTGATGGTATACGGCCCGATGAAACATTGCGCCAGCTTCCTCTTCTCCGCCTTCAACTTGATGTCTTTGGTTGACAGCCAAACGCGCTGACCCACCTGGTATTCGGGACCGGCCCTCCTGTGGCGACTGGCAAAGCGAGAGTTGCGCTCCGCCGTGCGTAACAGAGCTTGGCGCATACTAGTCCAAATGCGCCGGCAGTGCCTTACATGAGCCTGGACCGAGGGGACCGCCACCTCCTTCTCTTCCTCCGGGAACAGCGGTGGATCATACCCCAAGGACGCCTGGAAAGGGGACATGCCGGTGGCCGAGGAAAGGGTGGAGTTGTGGGTGTACTCGACCCAGAGTAGGCAGGTGCTCCAGGAGGATGGATTGGACGAGGTGACGCAGCGCAGGGTTGCCTCCAACTCCTGGTTCATGCGCTCACACTGGCCGTTGGTCTGGGGGTAGTGACCAGAGGACATGCTCACTGTGGCCCCCAGCGCGTTGCAGAAGACGCCCCACACCTTGGAAACAAACTGGGGTCCCCGATCCGAGACCACGTCCAACGGGATCCCATGCAGCCTAACCTAACATGCTGAGTAAGCAGCTCGGCCGTCTCCCGTGCCAAGGGGAGCCCACCGAGAGGCACAAAGTGGGCTGCCTTGGAGAACCGGTCGACAATGGTCAAGATGGTGTCGTAAGAATTAGACTTAGGAAGGCCGGTAACAAAATCCAGGGCCACATGGGACCACGGTCTCCCGGGAACCGGTAACGGGTGGAGGAGACCCGCTGGAGGGGAAGTGGAGGTCTTACCCATGGCGCACTGAGGACAGGCACGGACATAGTTGGAGATGTCACCTCTGAGACCCGGCCGCCAGAAAGACCGCTGAATAAGCTCCACCAGCCGAGAGGTACCAGGATGGCAAGCGAACTTGGACGTGTGGGCCCAATGGATGACGTCGCCCCGAACCGACGACGGGACGAACAACCTCCCGACTGGACCACCACCAGGATCAGGCTCCGCCTCCTGTGCCCTTTGGACCTTGGCCTTTATTCCCCAAGCAACAGCCCCCACAACACACGAGGATGGAAGGATGGTATGTTCACGGTCCGCCGGTTCCTCGGATTCAAACTGCCTGGAGAGCGCATCTGGTTTGCCGTTCATGGATCCAGGCCGGTAGGTGATGGTGAACCTGAAGCGACCAAAAAACAGCGACCAACGCGCTTGGCAGGCATTCAGGTGCTTGGCCGTCCTCAGGTACTCCAGGTTTTTGTGGTCGGTCCAGACCACGAACAGCTGAGAAGCCCCCTCCAGCCAATGGCACCACTCCTGAAGAGCCAGCTTCACCGCTAGGAGCTCCTGATCCCCGATGTTGTAGTTCCGTTCAGCTGGGGAGAGGCGACGAGAGAAGAAGGTGCAGGGGCATACCTGCCCATCCGCTGGTGAGCGCTAGGAAAGCACTGCTCCCACCCCTGTATCGGATGCGTCCACCTCGACCAAGCACTGGAGGGCGGGGTCCACCTGGGTGAGGACCCAGGAGGATGCGAACTCCGTCTTCAGGGCCCTGAAGGCCGAGGCAGCCTCTTCGTTCCACCTGAACGGCACCTTGGGGGAGGTGAGGCGGGTCAGGGGGGCGGAGATGGCGCTGTACTTGGGTACAAAGCGGCGGTAGAAGTTAGCAAAGCCTAGGAACTGTTGCACCTGCTTCCTGGAAGAGGGGGTAGGCCACTCCACCACCGGTTTGACCTTAGCTGGGTCAGGGAGGACCTGATTATGAGCAATTACAAACCCCAAAAAGGAAGTTTGGTTGGTGAAAAATTCACACTTCTCCGCCTTTACATACAGCCTGTTCTCCAGGAGGCGCTGAAGGACCCGCCTCACGTGGACCTGGTGTTCTTCTCTGGACCGGGAGAAGATCAGAATGTCATCCAGGTACACGAACACGAAGACCCCCAGGAAATCCCGAAGAACGTCGTTGATTAGCCGTTGGAAGACGGCCGGCGCATTGGTAAGCCCAAACGGCAAAACCAGGTATTCGAAGTGGCTGCTGGGCGTCCGGAACCCCGTCTTCCATTCGTCACCCTCCCGGATCCGTACAAGGTGGTAGGCACTGCACAGGTCGAGCTTGGTGAACCAGGTGACCCCCTGGAGGGAGTCGAAGGCCGAGTCCTTCAGGGGCAGCATGTACTTGTCTCTGATGGTGATGTCATTCAGCGCCCGGAAGTCGATACACGGGCGCAGGGACCCGTCCTTCTTCCCCACAAAGAAGAACTCAGCTCCAACCGGGGACAAGGATGGTCGAATAATGCCTGTGCTGAGCGACTCCTTGATGTAAACGTCCATGGCCTCACGCTCCGGGGCAGACAAGCTGTAGAGGCAGCCAGATGGTAACGGCGCCCCTGGGCGGAGGTTTATGGCGCAGTCGTAGGGACGGTGGGGGGGAAGAGACAGTGCTTTCGACTTACTAAACACCTGTCCAAGATCATGGAACTCAGGAGGCACCAAGGATAGGTCCGGGGGCGGTGAGTCAGGCGTTGGGTGCGGCACCGAGGGAGCACAGGCGGCAGACTGGAGACAGGAGCTCATACAGAAGGTGCTCCAGGAGAGGACGCTGCCGGACTGCCAGTCAAGGACGGGGTTGTGGAGCCACAGCCAGGGATAACCCAAGATGACAGGAGAAGATTTAATGCTTTTATTGACAACCAAAGGTGTATGAGTGCGTGAGTGGGAATGGAGATGTGGTGTGGGTGGACATCGTGCATAGTGGGCGGAACAGCTCGCCGTTCAACCAGGTAACCCTGAGGGGAGAGCAGAGCAGGAGGTTAGTTGTAGCCGACCACACCGTGGGAATAATTTACCTCGTTTGCTCACGTGCAGATGGACGAGTGGCTGGCGTTGGCTTGACAGCTGTGTCCTGGAAGACAGCGCAGCTGTGCGCCCTTGACGCGCCGGAGCCATGCAGGCGGAGATGAGGCGAGGAGAGGGAACAGCCGCCGCCTGGGAATCCACCTGTGCACAGGGAAAGGACTGGAGAGAAGGTAAGGGTATGGAGAGTTGCTTATGTGCAGTATGCGCTGTTGGTAGAGACCGGATCAGATGCCGTGAAGGAGCGTAGAAGCGAAGACGACTCCAGGCCGAAGCAGAGGGCAGAGGGGTAGATACAGCTCATCGCCGATGAGGCGCAGGTGTGCGCGCAGCTGGTGATGATGACCGGCGAGAGCGAGGTGTAACATGGACAGTTTGTGACCCAGCAAAAATTAAACCGATTGATTGCCAGATACGTTGTTCCAGACTGAAGACATGATAACACTTTCCATCAGACAGCTGGGCTGTGATCCACTGAAATTAAAATGCATTTACTTGCTAGCTGGATAAAGATTATTCAAAAATGGACTTTGATCTCCAAAAGGAATTTGAGGGACTACATCATGTCTCTGTCACAGCAGACATTTGGACTGTGGATAATGGACATTTTCTTTGGATCACTGCACAATGGATTAAATCCATAATCATAAAGGTAAGATAAACATGTATAGCTTTATGCAGTGTTGCCAACTCTCACTATAAAATGAGGAAATTACTGACAATTTCATGTTGATTTTCTTCAGATTTTTCCCACAATAAGAGCTCTCAAGGCAGACTGAACATGTTGTAAAAGCTCTGTCTGAAACAGTCTGTTTTTAGCCTGGCACTAATAAGCCCATAATGAAATAAATTAATTAAATTATCTTGCTATGTATGCAAGATGTCCCACTCGTGAAATGTTTTACATTAGCAGGACACTGGCTAAAATGGTAATGATTTAAATCTAGAACTGTAAATCAGATATGTGTCTATTAGTATATTACCAATTTTCTCCAAAGTTTTAGAAAAAAAACTATTGCTATACTATTATTGGAGTATATGAAGTCTAATAATTACTTACATCTTCTCTATGGCTTCTGACCAAATCATTCAGCTGAGAGTGCTAACTCCTACTTGACTGAACAAATTAAAAACAAAAAAGTGAATAGATCAAGGTCAGGTTGTGGGAGATACTTTACTGGACCTAAAAAAAAAAAAAAACTTTTGATGCGGTGAATCATTAGATTTTAGTTAGAAAAAAAAAATTTAGATCAAGTTTTCTAATCTGGCCATGCAATGGCTTCATCTTATCTGTGTGACAGACAACAATGTGTATTGGTGAATAATGAAAGATCTTCTTTCTTAGCCTGTTAAAATTCTAGTTTTGTCATAAACCTCCGTGCGCCGTGTTATGGCGCACGAGAGAGAGAATGAAACCCAATAGCAGGAGTAGAGAGTGACAAGTTTATTTTAGTTCACCCAAAACAACAAGTCCAATGAACACAGAATGCAGTTCAGTCCCACTCAATACAGAATAATGCAATGATAGGAATGGCCACTAAAAATACAGGGCGCCAACCGAATGCTCGACAGCCTGGTGAATACAGAACCTTGGGTGCTGCAGGACTGCTTAGCGCACGAAACAGGAAGGCAAACAGCCAAGTGCTGCAGGTTACTAGCACCAGAGAAAAGGCAAAAACTCTTACAGGACTGGAGCTATTCGGAGCAAACTGTGCAGTCTGGAGGATGAGGTTGAGATGCAGAGCCAGCCGAACACACGAGACAAACAGATGAGACATGACGGGCTGGAGTTTAACACAGGGAGTGAAGAAATATACAGGGAGTACAAACCGCCGCGTATAGAGGTGAATGCCCCAACAATCTCTTTCCTCTGACGCACTCAAGAAATACTCCAGGAGCTAACGAGGAAAGAGATTGCCGATGTGCGAATGAGTGGGCCGAACTAATTAACACCAGGTGTGTGCGAGTGTGTGAAATGAGAATGAATGGAGCGTGTGGGTGTCTGTATGTGTGTGAACACCAGACAGTGCAGCTGACGGAGCTTGACAGGAGGAGGGGGCGTGCCCGAGCTGTCAGGAGGAAAGTAGGTCAGAGCATAACCATCAGTCAGAATCGGGTTTGGCCTCCAAACCCGGATTCACGACAGGGCCCACCCCTCTAGGGGTGGACATCAGACACCGCAGCACCCCAGCATAAAAGAAAAGAAATAACACCCCTCAAGGGACCCCACCCCCACCCCCCAGCAGCAAATCCTAACCCAGGGTAGGAGATGGGGGAAAACTGATTAGGAGGGAAGCAACCAGTGAAAACACAATCGAAACAAAAAATAGAATAAGGAGCAAAAACCCCTCCTAATGACCCCCAACCTGGAACACTAGCCCCTCTCCCCCGAAGTCCAAAGTTCAGGGGGTCGACCTGAGTCCCAGGCCCCCAGTATGGTGAGGAGTGGTAGATCGGGTGGGTTGCCCCAGTCCCAAGTCCAGCACGCGGCCCATGGGATAACGTCCGGTGGCCTGCCCAGGGCGATGGGCCACCTGACCCAAAAGCCAAGTTCTTCGGTTGGCCAACTAGCGTGGTGGAGCCACCAGGACCTGAGAGGATGGTGGAGAGGCAGCCTCCAAACTCGGGGACCTTGGCAGCGAAGCCAAGGAACAGGAGCCCCCCTGCCATTCGAGGGTTGGGGCAGGGGGACCGTAGCACCCGCAACGGTCCAGGTCCGGGACGTGGCTGCACCCACGGTGGGCTCTTGCTCAGGCCCTGCTGCCCCCGCAGTGGACCCCGACTCAGGCCCTGCTGCACCCACGGTGGACCCCGACTCAGGCCCTGCTGCACCCGCGGTGGACCCCGACTCAGGCCCTGCTGCATCCGCGGTGGACCCCAACTCAGGCCCTGCTGCACCCATGGTGGTCTCCGGTTGGAGTACCGTTGCACCCGCAGTGAACCCCATCGGGGGCCTCATTGCTCCCACGGTGGCCTCCCCAGCAAGGGAGGTGATGCTCCTCACATCCTCCGGCGTTGGGCCCCGATCCTCGGTTGCCTCCAGTAGTTCCCCGGTGACCCTGGCCGGAGGCTCCATACCCAAAAATAGAGAAAGAGAAACCAGGTCAGGGTCGCCGGCAGTGGCAGAGCCCGGTGTGGCGGTCCCAAGGGCTACTGTGAGCTGCCCTGGGTCCACCTCACCATAAGTCGGGCAGTGTGACATTACTATTGACACATCTAACATAATGGAGCACACTTGCCTGACTTCTGGCTCCACTGCCGTCCAGGACTCCGGTGATTTAGGATGTGTAGTTCTCTCCAGTCCGTCGAGTGCTGCATCCCCGTTGACCTCCTTCAGGACAACTGGGCCCTCTTCATCGTCCATGGGCAACCCCGGTTGTGGCGGCTCCTTTCCGGCGACCCTAGGAAGGAGCTCGAAGGAGACAGGAGAACAGGGATGGTTAGGGTCGCCGACAGTGGCAGAGCCCAGCGAGGAAAGTTCGGGTGCAGCTGGGGGCTGCACCCGACTCTCCTCCCCAAGAACCAGGCAAGAACTCTCAACACATGACAGGTGAACTACAGGAGAGATTACTTGCCTGTGCTCGAGTTCTATTGCCGTCCAGGACTTTGACGGTGATGTTTGGGGTCCAATCGGCTGAAGAGCCGGTCCGGGGAATGGCTCTGTCGTGGCGGCCCCCACAGCAGGCATGATGGTCTCGGCAGTCGTGGTCTCCTCCAGTGAAGCCCCTAATGCCAGTAATCCTCCTGGCATGATGTCTGGAGGTGGAGACCTGGGTGGCACTGTGTCCGCAGAGACTGAAGCGGGAGGATGCTCCTTTCTTGGCACCTGCTTCCGGTCGGTCACAGTGCTCCTCCTCTGGTCGTAGCGGATCTGCGGGATGCAGTCCTCCAGCACTGTGCATTTCCTCCTCCCCGGATCGTCTAGCTCCATGGCTGGTGGACACTCCCAGGCAGGGGATGGAGACACAGAGGAAATAGGTAAGTTCATCATAGGAGCAGTGGGGGGAGAGCACTCAGGCGACTGCCCAGCCTGAGGCTCTCTCCAGGGGGACAGACAAGGCTTATCCACAGTGACCAAGATTGTATGAAAACCCACTTTCCTGGCCTCCCGGGTCTGCATGCTGGCAGCTGCCAACGGCGTATTGTCCTCCCTCTCCATGCCCATAGGTCTTCTAGGCTCCTTGGTGATAGACGGAGGAGCCGGTCCAAACGGCACGGAGGTGGGCGGGTCTGGAGTGGCACACACAATCTCTCCGGCAGCTGGGGTGGACGATCCAATGATGGGAACTGTGGCTGAAGCTGAAGGGGTGTCCGCTGGCATGACAGCTGGCACCAAGGGGGTTTTCGCCGCAGCAGCGGTCGGGCTTGACGTCCGATTAGGAACCACAAATGAGGTCACGGGCCTCCTCTGTTGCTTTGACCTAGGATGACCCTCACGCCCTGTGGTTGACTCCTCCTGCATCTCCTGCATCTGACGATCCCCTCCCGGGGCCGGCGGGGAGTGAAGAGAGACAGAAGACAGGGAATCAGGAGCTGTGACAGCAGCTGTTTGGGGAGCTTCAGCAGGTAACAATGTCTGAAGCTCCTCCACAGAAATCTGATTAATCACTTCAGGAGACATAGCAAGAGAATGGAGGTGAACTTGCCTGAACTCCTGACTGGTGATAATGTCTGCTGCTGCCTCGGTGTCCTGCTTCGTCCTCCCAGGAGTAGGATGAGAAATCCGGCGGGTGGAGGAGCATTCCGGCTCGGGCGGCGAGCAACAGGCTCTGGTCCTCCGGGAGTGCATCGTGGGAAGCCGCGGTTGAGCTCCGATGGCCCCTCCTGTCACCTCTTACAGCTGTCGGCATGACTCGTGGACCACGGTGAGAAACGCCGTCAACCCTGGATATTTCCAAAGACCGGGGCACATCTGGAGCACCTTGACAGCCATGTCGAACAGCAGGAAATTCTCCTCCGGGGAGTTGGTGGCTTGAGCCCGGGAGACGAATACCACAGCTTGATCAGCCACTCCACACTCCTCGGGGCTCAGTCCAAAAACGGAAAAATCCATGCGGACGACTAGGGGAAAAGCACTAAGGAGAAGAAGCAAAACATTCACTCGTGCACCACCTCTCCACTGGGTTTTTACACTGGTTGGGGCATTCTGTCATAAACCTCCGCGTGCCATAACACGGCGCACGAGAGACAGAATGAAACCCAATAGCAGGAGTAGAGAGTGACAGACTTATTTTAGTTCACCCAAAACAACAAGTCCAATGAACACAGAATGCAGTTCAGTCCCACTCAATACCGAATAATGCAATGGTAGGATTGGCCACTAAAAATACAGGGCGCCAACCGAATGCTCGACAGTCTGGTGAATACAGAGCCTCGGGTGCTGCAGGACTGCTTAACGTACAAAACAGGAAGGCAAACAACCAAATGCTGCAGGTTACTAGCACTGGAGAAAAGGCAAAAACACTTACAGGACTGGAGCTATTCGGAGCAAACTGTGCAGTCTGGAGGATGGGGTTAAAATGCAGAGCTAGCCGAACACACACACGAGACAAACAGGTGAGACGTGACGGGCTGGAGTTTAACGCAGGGAGTGAAGCAATATACAAGGAGTACAAACTGCCACGTATAGAGGCGAATGCCCCGACAATCTAGATAGAGGTAGAGGTGCGGCTGGACAGTGTGAAGCAGAACCGGAAAGAGTCCATCAGGAGGACTCTGTTCCTGAACAGCCAGCGACCCAGTATGGTGAAGACCTTCAACCTTTCTAAAGGAGAACATCTGACGCACTCAAGAAATACTCCAGGAGCTAACGAGGGAAGAGATTGCCAGTGTGCGAATGAGTGGGCCGAACTGATTAACACCAGGTGTGTGCGAGTGTGTGAAATGAGAATGAATGGAGCGAGTGCATGTGTGTGTGCGTGTGGGTGTGTGTATGTGTGTGAACACCAGACAGTGCAGCTGGCGGAGCTTGACAGGAGGAGGGGGTGTGCCCGAGCTGTCAGGAGGAAACTAGGTCAGAGCATAACCATGAGTCAGAATCGGGTTTGGCCTCCAAACCCGGATTCATGACAAGTTTTCCACCCACAGAACATTTCACAGTGGCTGGAAATTAACAGGAATGCTAAGGGGTTAAGTATGCATTTAAAAGTAACATGAAAGTTACTTTTCCAAGTAACTAGCTACTTTAATCATGCAGTAATTGGTAAAGTAACTCAGTTACTTTTGAAAAGAAGTAACTAGAAACTAGGGTTGCCAACTTTCTCACAGAAAAATAAGGGACAGAGGGTTTTAACTATTGCTCGGTGCCACAATGTTGTTGACATTAGTGTTGTCATAATACTGGGATTTTTTTTTACCTTGATAATACCTTAAAAAATATTGGTATTCAATGTCATGTTTAATAATATAAGGAAAAAAATACCACACTGTATACCTAGAACTTTCAGATTTTACAGAATACAGAATGTCAGTTTAAAAATGTGTAATAGCTATGTTTTTTTTTTAAAAAAAATGGATTGCATTTATATAGCACTTTCCATGACATCCAAAGATACTTTACAATGAGTCCATTATTCATTCACTCCACAGACAATGATATTGGTAAGCTACCTCTGTAGCCACAGCTGCCCTGGGGCAGACTAATGGAAACACAGCTGCCAATCCACGCCAACGGCCTCTCCAACCACCACCGAACATTTATTCACATTCATACATCAGTGTCATGAACCATGAAAACACTGGAGGCAAGGCTGATAAAGTGTCTTGCCAAAGGACACAACAGCAAGGTAGGGGGAGTGGGATTCGAATTGCCAACCTTCAGTTATTGGACAACCTGCTCTACCTCCTGAGTCACTATGGCTTCATTTTTGTTTCTCTTTGAGAAATAACGCAACTTTGAGCAAGAAAGCACAACTACACTGCAAAAAGTCAAATGTAAGTAAAATGAAATAAATTAAGGCTGTTTATGCTCGTTTTTTTGTCTGACAAGATATTTATTCTTGCTGTGCAGTTTATGTGCAAGAAAATTTTACATGCTTTCCAATAGTTTTAACTTATTTTATGCAATTTGATAAGTCAAATTTTCTTGCTCTGTTGGCAGATAATTTTACTTAAAATTAAAAAAAAAACATCTTGCAAGTGATAATTCTAGTTAAAATTAGGGAAAAAAAATATCTGCCAACAAAGTAAGATCAAATTGCTTAAAACAAATAAAAACTTCCATAAAGCAAGCAAAATCTTACAAAAAAACTGCACAACAAAAAGAAATTCTTGTCTCGTCAAAATTATCTTGTGAGAGGAAAAACAAGCATAAAGCCTTGATTTAGGATATTTTTATCTTACTGAGATTTCCCTTTTTACAGCATGACAGATACTGCCTTCGGCATAAAATTACATCAGTGAAGTATTCCTGATTCAATGCACAACAGCAGCAAACTGAAAAACCTGCACAGGTTAACGGCTCACCTGTCTCCTCTGCAGTAATTAGCAGCCTCCCCCACTCCATGCTCCAGTTTAGAAAAATCCTTTATTCTTCGGGATGTTTTGAGCAATTCGTTTTCCCTAAGCTCTTTTCCTCTCAATAATTTTGTAAGCGCCACTTTCAACCTTTTTTCCCGACATTTTGACCAAGCTAATTAATTACCTTTCATTGGTGCTTGCATAATCGCATGTCAATACAATTCCTCTGATGGGCTATTGTTACTGGTACCCACGTGAGGCACTTGTAAATTAGACCAATCAGCAGTCACACATGGATATCAAGTGATGGACATACAGTGGTGTGAAAAAGTGTTTGCCCCCTTCCTGATTTCTTACTGTTTTGTATGTTTGTCACACTTAAATGTTTCAGATCATCAAACAAATTTAAATATGAGACAAAGATAATGCAAGTAAACACAAAATGCAGTTTTTAAATGAAGGTGTTTATTATTAAGGGAAAAAAAATCCAGACCTACATGGCCCTTTGTGAAAAAGTGATTGCCCCCTAAACCTAATAACTGGTTGGGCCACCCTTAGCAGCAACAACTGCAATAAAGCATTTGTGATAACTGACAATGAGCCTTTTACAATGCTGTGGAGGAATTCAGGTTCAGGTTCAGGTTACTTTATTTGTACCCGTAGGTAGATTTGTTTTGCAGTCTGGTGACATCCATATTTACAAACCACAATTACATTCAACATAAACACAAACACAGGCACACATGAAGCTGACTATAAACATGATAAAAATACTCAAGGCTCCATCAATCAGGATATAAAGACAAAGAGATGGGAGAAAAACCAGAGATAAGAGGGAAGGGTCGTATTAAAAAGTTAAAGACTAGTCAAAGAGGTTAAAAACTCAAAGGTCTAAAACCCAATAAAAGATTTAGAACCCAAATAAAAATCCTACAAAAATAAGTAAATATAAAATGGGGTTAATAAATAGGTAACTAAATTATGTGCAATATATTGTTACAACTTGTTCAACTCTTTGACAGCAGCAGGAACAAAGCTGTTTTTGTAGCGCTGGGTTTTACTTTTTGGGACAGCAAACCTCCGTCTTGAGGGAAGAAGCTGAAAGTTGCAGTGCAAAGGGTGGGAGTCATCATTTAAAATGGAGGTAGCAATCCTCTGTACCTGTCTGGTGTACAGGGATGTCAGGCTCAGCTGTGACTCACCGAGCAAACAACTGGACCATCTAACTACCTGATCCAAGGATTTCCTCTGTTTCAGTTTTATCTGACCAAACCATGACACTAAAGAAAAGGATAAAACAGATTCAATAAAAGCCCGATAAAACATTGTCATTATGGTTCGGTCAATTTGGAAGTGTGCAAGTTTCCTCAAACAATGCAAATGTTGCTGACCCTTTTTGCACACCCTTTCACAGTTCTCTTCAAAGTTTAAATTACTATCAATAATCGTTCCAAGATATTTGTAGGATTGTACACATTCAGTGGTCTGGCCTTTTAGTACGGTGACTTTGTGCCTGGGAGTTTTCCTCCTAAAGTCAATAATCATATCTTTAGCTTTTGTCGTATTCAGCTGCAGGTAGGAATCCTCACACCAGTGAACAAAATCATCAGCTATTTGGCCGTGGCCACTCTCACCATCCTAGAGAAGACTGACAATAACTGAATCATCAGCATACTTTATAATGTGTCTGTTGTCATGTCTGCTCCGACACATGTTTGTGTACAGGATGAAGAGTAGTGGTGACAACACACACCCCTGAGGAGAGCCAGTAGAAGAGCACTTTTGGTCAGACAATGTACCATTGACCCTTACTCTCTGTGTCCTGTTGGTTAAGAAATCCAGAATCCAACCCACCAGATTATTGCTCAAATCAAATTGTTGCAGGAGCCTTTCAACTAAAATATGAGGTTGGATTGTATTAAAGGCGGAGGAAAAGTCCACAAATAAAAGCCTGGCGTGTGTCCCATTAAAATCCAGATGTTTAAAAAGCATGTTAAACAGAGTGACAGTGGCATCCTCCACTCCTTTGTGAGGCCTATATGCAAACTGCAAAGGATCCAATGCATGCTCAGTCTGCTTTAGGACCTCAAATCTGACCAGTTTTTCAAAAAATTTCATTAAAATTGAAGTCAAAGCAACTGGTCTAAAATCGTTTACCCTTCTAGGACAGCTGGATTTTGGAACGGGAACAACCAATGCATCTTTCCAGATCTTGGGCACATGTTGTGTCTGTAAGGACTTACTGAAAATGTAATGAAATACAGGACTCAGTTCATGTGCACAGGACTTTACCAATTGCCCACATATATTATCAGGGCCCTGACTTTTGTTCACTTTTACAGCACGGAACTCCCTTTTAATATCCTGCACCTCAATATTAAAGTGCTGATTGTCTTTGAGTTTCTGTTTCAAATCTTGGGTTCCTGTGCTAAAATCAGAGGAATCAAAACGACCATAAAAATAATTAAGAGCATTAGCCAGCTCTGTGTCTGAATTAAAACCATCTAAAAACACACAATTACTGCGCTCTGTGCTCTGAAGGCCTGCAATAGTTTTCATACTGGCCCAGGCTGAACCAAGTTTCTTTGTTGCTATCTTGCTTTCCAATTCTGATTTATAATTCTGTTTTGCTCTTAAAATTTCGGACTTCAGCTCTTTTGTGGCAACCTGTAGCTCAGAAACAGACCCCTGTTTAAAGGCAAGTGCTTTCCTCTGTAAGCAGGAGTTAACTGATTTTGTAACCCATGGCTTGTTGTTGGGATATATTTTGACACGTTTACGTGGAATGATCATATTTTTACAGAAAGCCATGTATGAGCATGTGACGTCTACCAAAGAGTCCAAATCATCCCCGCAGGACAGTGTGAAAACCTCCCAGTCCGTACAGTTAAAGCATTCCTGGAGGCAGTGCACTGAATCCTCTGTCCACACATCTATGTCTCTGGTCTTCACCTTGCCTCTTCTGAGAGCAGTTTCATATGTGGGCAGCAAATGTACACAGTTGTGATCTGAGGATCCTAAAGGAGGAAGGGGAAGTGATTTATAGGCCCTCTCAATGGATCCATAGCACAGGTCCAATGTCTTTTTTCGCCTGGTTGGGCAGGAGACATACTGATAAAAGTTTTTAAGTGTCTTCTTTAAAGAAACATGGTTAAAATCCCCAAGAATAAAGTTTGAAGCCTCTGGAGAAATTGACTACAGCCGCTGGACCACATCAAAGACGGTGCTGGAGGTGGAGTCAGCGTCCGCCCTCGGGTGAATTCTGGCCCACTCATCTTTGCAGAATTGTTGTAATTCAGACACATTGGAGGGTTTTCGAGCATGAACCACCTTTTTAAGGTCATGCCACAGCATCTTAGGCTGCATTCACTCCAAGATAGTCCAGGGTCTCGGTTCGACTTGGCGGGGGATGGCGAGAATTTTCACACCTTCGTTTGGTTCGATTTGCATTCACACAGCACTTCACTCACGTGGACGAAACTGCTTGGACAACGTCACGCAGTTACAACAGCTGCTAGTTTGAGGCACTGTAGCCGAAGCTACCACTGACCAGGAAGAAAAAATCTCAGCGAAGAAGAGAAATCCGGCTCATCGATTGGCCAGGATTGGTGTTATGCTGAGAATTGCTCGCTTGCTAAGAATTGCATCCCATGCACCAAAACTATAAAATATAACACTATAGCCAGGCTTGTAACCATTTGTGCATTTTTAGAAGTACCCATTACACATTTTTAGAAGTAAAAATGACCTCTTATAAATTATCTTTAAATTATGTTTTATTCGATGATGGGATGCAATTGTCTGCAAGCGAGCAATTCTCAACATAACACCGTTCCCTTCAGCCGAGGTGTTTATGCACCACAAACTAATAAAAATGAAAAGCTCCGCTGCCTGCATAAACCCCCGTGTCACCATCATGTCACTAAATGTTTATAAAACATCGGTATTCTTCTGTGTAGCCACAAGCAGCTGAGAAATCTGGTCCTCAGACCAAATGTCTATCAGAGCCTGCATCATCTCCTCACTCCTCATTCCTCCAAGCCCAAGAGACATTTTTTTTAAACTTTTCTCCTCAGTTTTCTCCGGTAAAAGAATTTCTTGGATCTGCACAGTTGTCTGTTATTGTCTAACCAAAAGGGAGGCTGAAGAACCAGGAGCTCTTCAGCTGAATCTGGATGTTGGATTTATTTTACCCACGTATTCCTGCCACGGAAACACACATGGAGTTTTCAACAGAGATAACTTTTTCAGGTGAGTGCCAACTTTGACTGTCTGCATCTCACCCAGACGGTGAATTCATGTCTTTTTATGTATTTACAATGAGTTATAATGTAATCGTGCTGAGTGAAAAATCCACTCGTTCGCATTTGATGTGAAGGCACCTTTACAGTACACGCTTTCTCTTCTCACTGTGTGTTGCTGTGGTTACACAAACGCAGAGGGGCACATCCGCCCTTTGGTCCGCTGGATACTCTGTTTGCATTCACGTGGCAAGCGAAGCGCACCAGACTGCGTTTGCAAGTGAACCAGCAGCACGGTGGTGCAGTGGTTAGCACTGTTGCCTAACAGCTAGAAAGTTCCAGGTTTGAATCCCCAGGCTGGCAGGGGTAGGAACCTTTCTGTATGGAGTTTGCGTGTTATCCTTGTGCTGCGTGGGTTTACTCCGGGGGCTCCAGTTTCCTCCCACAATCCAAAGACATGCATGTTAGGTTCATTGGTTGTTCTAAATTGTCCCAAGATATCTGTCTCCTATAGGCCCTTAGAATAGAGGGTTAGTACTAGTGAAGAGCTTTGAGTGGTCTTTGAGACTAGAAAAGTGCTATATAAGTGCAGATCCTAATCCCTAACCGAGACCCCCCATTTTCAGGGGGACCAGAGTTCGCTTGTTTGGTGCTGCACCAGAGTTCCAGGTGCATTCAGATGGCACCAAACGAACTGAACTATCCACGGAATACACATTTTGGTCCTTTAGTCCAGACCAAACAGTGGCCATGTGTATGCACCCTTAACTGGATTCAGGTCAGGACTTTGACTAGGCCACTCCAAAGTCTTCATTTTGTTTTTCTTAAGTCATTCAGAAGTGGACTTGCTGATGTGTTTTGGATCATTGTCCTGCTCCAGAACCCAAGCGTGCTTCAGCCTGAGGTCATGAACAGATGGCCGGACATTCTCCTTGAGGATTTTTTTGGTAGGCAGCAGAATTGATGGTTCCATTTACCACAGCAAGTCTTCCAGGTCCTGAAGCAACAAAACGGCCCCAGACCATCACACTACCACCACCATATTTTGCTGTTCAGGTTCAGGTTCAGGTTACTTTATTTGTACCCGTAGGTAGATTTGTTTTGCAGTCTGGTGACATCCATATTTACAAGCCACAAATTACATTCAGCATAGACACAAACACAGGCACACATGAAGATGACTATAAACATGATAAAAATACTCGAGGCTCCATCAATCAGGGTATAAAAAGACAAAGAGATGGGAGAAAAACCAGAGGTAAGAGAGAAGGGTCATATTAAAAGTTAAAAACTAGTCAAAGAGGTTAAAAACTCAAAGGTCTAAAACCCAATAAAATATTTAGAACCCAAGTAACATCCTATAAAAATAAGTAAATATAAAATGGAGTTAATAAATAGGTACCTAAATTATGTGCAATATATTGTTACAGCTTGTTCAACTCTTTGACAGCAGCAGGAACAAAGCTGTTTTTGTAGCGCTGGGTTTTACTTTTTGGGACAACAAACCTCCGTCTTGAGGGAAGAAGCTGAAAGTTGCAGTGCAAAGGGTGGGAGTCATCAATTAAAATGGAGGTAGCCATCCTCTGTACTTGTCTGGTGTACAGGGATGTCAGGCTCAGCTGTGGCTCACCAAGCAAACGACTGGACCATCTAACTATCTGATTCAAGGATTTCCTCTGTTTCAGTTTTATCTGACCAAACCATGACACTAAAGAAAAGGATAAAACAGATTCAATAAAAGCCCGATAAAACATTGTCATTATGGTTCAGTCAATTTGGAAGTGTGCAAGTTTTCTCAAGCAATGCAAATGTTGCTGACCCTTTTTGCACACCCTTTCACAGTTCTCTTCAAAGTTTAAATTACTATCAATAATCGTCCCAAGATATTTGTAGGATTGTACATATTCAGTGGTCTGGCCTTTTAGTACGGTGACTTTGTGCCTGGGAGTTTTCCTCCTAAAGTCAATAATCATGTCTTTAGTTTTTGTCGTATTCAGCTGCAGGTAGGAATCCTCACACTAGTGAACAAAATCATCAACTACTGGGCCGTGGCCACTCTCACCATCCTGGAGGAGACTGACAATAACTGAGTCATCAGCATACTTTATAATGTGTCTGTTGTCATGTCTGCTCCGACACATGTTTGTGTACAGGATGAAGAGTAGTGGTGACAACACACACCCCTGAGGAGAGCCAGTAGAAGAGCACTTTTGGTCAGACAATGTACCATTGACCCTTACTCTCTGCGTCCTGTTGGTTAAGAAATCCAGAATCCAACCCACCAGACTATTGCTCAAATCAAATTGTTGCAGGAGCCTTTCAACTAAGATATGAGGTTGGATTGTATTAAAGGCGGAGGAAAAGTCCACAGATAAAAGTCTGGCATATGTCCCATTAAAATCCAGATGTTTAAAAAGCATGTTAAACAGAGTGACAGTGGCGTCCTCCACTCCTCTGTAGGGCCTATAGGCAAACTGCAGAGGATCCAATGCATGCTCAGTCTGCTTTAGAACCTCACATCTGACCAGTTTTTCAAAAAGTTTTCATTAAAATTGAAGTCAAAGCAACTGGTCTAAAGTCGTTTACCATTTTAGGACAGCTGGATTTTGGAATGGGAACAACCACGGCTTCTTTCCAGATCTTGGGCACATGTTGTGTCTGTAAGGACTTATTGAAAATGTAATGAAATATAGGACTCAGTTCATGTGCACAGGACTTTACCAAGCTCCCACATATATTATCAGAGCCCTGATATTTTGCTGTGGGTATGATGTTCCTTTTCTGAAATCCTCTGTTACTTTTACACTGGATGTAATGGGACACACACCTTCCAAAAAGTTCAACTTTTGTCTCGTCAGTCCACAGATTATTTTCCCAAAAGTTCTGGGAAATCATCAAGATGTTTTCTGGCAAAACTGAGACGACCCTTTATGTGTGGTGATCTGAGCGTTGATTCCGTCCGCGCTCAGGTTACTCAGTATTTCCCCTTTTCCACCATATTATTCCAGGGTTTGTTATTAGGAGCGCTCAGGGGCTCTTATTGTGACAGCGTCACGGCCGCACGTCCGGCTGTCAAAGCTGAGCCGGCGTCGTGACAGCTGTTTGTCATTTCCTTTAATTACTTTACCTCTTTCCTGATTAGTCTAAGCTTGGTATTTAAGGGAGCAGCTGAGGCTCACTCCTCGCTGTGACCTACACAATCTTACATCTTTGTGTTGATGGTCAGGAGCTCCTATCCCCGACTCCAGTCTTCCGTTGTGTCTTGGACTCTTTGCTGCTCGTCTTAGTAAGTGTTTTTGTACAGCGCAGACTCCATTTTCGCTGCCCCTCCTCATTTGTCTTCAGAGTTTATTATTTTGTATTTCAGATATGTTTGTGTTTTGTCCCACGTGGCTATTTATTTTGTCATTTTGTCTTTTTGAAAATAAACAAGAAAACTTACTGTTTGGCATCTGGCGTCTCACTAACGCCCTGCAAGGGGCATTCATAACAGTAGGTCGCAGCCAAAACGAGACGCCAGCCCCATTGAGTTTGTTTTGGGCTTAAGTTTTTCCCCTTTTTCAAGTACCAGTGCGTTTTGGAGGATGGTGTCATCAAGAACTGGCTATTCTTCGGACCTGAGCTATGAGCGGATCGTGGCTCTCATGGAGGTTGATGGCCTCCTCTCCAACACTCATAGGCACGCCACTCCCGAAGACACAAGTTGGTACCTGGACCTCGCAGAAGCGGCAATTAAGTGCAATCCTCGCCTTGCTGATCACGTTGAGGGCAGGGTGAGGATGGCCGAAATTGTGACACTTCGGAGGAGGATCCGTGGGCCGGAGAAGAGTCCTAGCAGGAAGCCAAAGTCAGAACCGACGGTGAGGTATCTCCGCTCCTCACCTCGGGATCAGGTTCTTGCCACCTATCCAACCCAGGGTTCTGCATCACCGAAGGGCCGTCGCCATCCGCAGCAGAGAAGGAGGACAGCCGGGACCCCTGTGAAGAGACACAGTGGGCAGCTGAGCTCATCAGGGGCTGCGTGGCTGAGGCGCGCTCTTCCTCCCATCCCAGCGAGATCCTACGGAACATGGTGGCAGCAGTTAGACTGGTGGAGGTCAATCCCAAACTCAGCGACTATCCTGAGGACGCCGAGCTGCTAGCCCCCGTCTCTGCACAGCAGCGGCGCTTTCCTGACTTGAACTTAGCCTCACCCTCTGCCGGAAGACGCCGTCACTCTGGCCGTACTCCACCTCTGTGAGATCCCATCCGGATCCTGTTCCGGGCTGCCGAGGAAATTCCGCCTCCCAGCCAGCTGTTGCCCCTGCGTTACGACAGAAGGGAAAGACAGCAGCCTCAGTCTCCGGGTCATCCGTTCCTGCTGTTCCATCAGCTCCTCGTCCCTGGACTGTCTCGGCTGCTCCTCCCTCCTCCTCGGCGCTCTTGTCAGCTCCTGTGAGCTCAGCGAGTCCTGCTCCGGCTCCGCCCATCACTGGTCCCATGAGAGCGCTCCTCCTTGTCTTCCTGGGGGGGCCCTCAGTCACCATCCTCAAAGGAAAGGGGAGAACCAAGCCCGCTGCAGCAACCACCATCATCCCTCGGGAGAACAGGAAAGTGTTGTTTCATTCTCACTCTCAGTGCAATGACTTGCCTTGTCTGACTCCCGAGGGTGGAGCTCGGGGTTCACAGTCCTCTGAGCTCCCACCACCTGCTGCAGCTATGAACACTGAACCTGCTACCTCTGTGTCTCCTTCCCCTCTCCCTGAGCGTCCCCCGGTGCCTGGAGTAGACCATCGGACGAGGGAGGAGCCTGCGGCCCTGGAGGGCCTGCTTCCAGTCCCGCAGCCACGTTGTGGGCAGAGGAGGAGACCTGACTGCCGTTTGGAGCCTGAGCCAATGAGTAAGCGTCCCCGGGTCTCCGTGGAGGAGCAGTCGGGCACAGCAGGTTACAGATCCCCTGCCACCACACCGGGCGGGCCTGCGGCATGGGCTTCAGCGCCTGGCGGTTCCCGGACTGTGATGACCATCATGGCAGCTGCAGAGCCCGCTGCAGTCGAGCCGGAACCAGGGGTGGACCTCCGGATTATTGAGCCTGGATCGTTGGAGTCCTGGACAGCGGTAGAACCCGAGATCAGGCAAGTGCTCTATTTTGTCTTCTTACTTTCCGTTCTGGAGCATTCTTGCCTGTCTCCTGGGGAGATGAGCCGGGGGCAGCCGATCGCTGCATCCGAGCTCGTCTTGCCGGGTTCTGCTGCTGCCGGTGATCCTGGTCCCGGTCCTCTTTGTCCTTCTCAGCCTTTTCCCAGGGTCACCAGAGATGAGTCAGCTCCGGTTGTTGTCATCGAGACTCCAGGTTTGTCTTCAGGAGTCACCCTCTGGTACTGCACCGGCCCAATCGGGGCCCATCGTGGGTGCTGTGCTGGCCCAATCGGGGTCCATCAAGGGTGCTGTGCTGGTCCAATTGGGGTCAATCGAGGATGCTGTGCCAGTTCAATCGGGGCCCATCGAGGGTGCAGCACCGGTTCGGTTCGAGGTCGGTGAGGGAGCTGCAGAAACCCTTCTGCCTGATGCTGGACTGGTTCCTTATCTGCCCCTCTATTTTCTTCCACCGGGTGCTGCCGGGGTCTCCCTTGTTCGGGTCGGCTTTCCCTCGCAATCCCTCTCAGTCGAGAGGCTGCCTCCGAGCTTCCCCCTCTGGTCCTGGTGGTCTAAGGACGCGGGTCAGCTGCCTGAGGGACTGTTTCGCCGGTTTTGCGTCCTGGGTCAGCCGCCCGAAGAAGCACCTTGTTGGTTTGGTAGCCTGGTTCGGCCGCCGGAGAGACTGTTTCGCCAGTTCTGCGTCGGGGGTCGGCCACCCGAAGGACTGCCTTGTAGGTTCGGCGACCTGGTCCGGCCGCCTGAGGTACTGTTTCCCCAGGTCTGGGACTTTGGTAGACCGCCCGAACTGTTTTTTTTTTTTTTCTTAGGTGGGATCGCGATGCGGGTAGACCGCCCAAACTGATTTTTCCTTTCCCCGCTCTCTACCTGCCGGCGTTCCTGGGATTGTGTTTTTTTTTTAATTTATTTTTTGTTCCATGTATGTTGAAGGATTTTCTGTTCTTTGCCCAAGTTGTCATGTGCATCATACAGATTTTTTTTTTTGCCAGAAGTGAACTCGTGTAAAACTGGTGTTGACTTTTGATGCTATTACTCAATTACACGCAAGAGTATACCCCCCCCCCCAAAAGATTACTTAAATAAGAGGGTGCACTGGGCTAGTAAGAGTTGTATATTAAGTAACAACTTTACTCTTGTTCGTACATGTTTTCTCCTTAATTTGTGGGTTTTTTTTGTCTAGTTACACCGTTTCATTGGTGAATTTGTGACCTTAACACTTGTCAGTTTGGGTCTTCTGTTTTGTTTTGTTTTTTCTTTAAATCTGCAGGTGTGTTTCCCACATTTTTGCGGAACTTCGTAACCTTTTTTTAAATTTGCAACTTTTCAGTATAACAAAATTATATATTCACTAAAATGACTATAAATGCACAGATGGGAACATTTCTGACCAGTTTTCAAATCGGTGAAATCAAAAGGAATACTTGATTAAAAGTACATTGTTTTGTTAAGTAAGTAAGAGTGCTGTGTGATAAACTATTCAAGTGTGGCACATATGTTGGTTACATATTCCCCACAAATGTGTTGCTGTATGTTTATTGTGTGCTTCACATCTCATGGAACAAAGAGGACTGAGACTCTGGGATTCAGCAGAGGAGTGTGAGATTCGGCCTTTGTTTCCGGGAGACGACCAGGGAAGATTTCCGGGCCACAGAGACTAGAGGACAATGGCGTGAGATCAAAGGGGTTACTTTGTGATTGAGATTAAGTACCATGTGACTGTATGTTTGATTAAACACCATGTGACTGCTGTTTCGTGCCCGGGGTATAAAACCCCTGATGTGAGATGAAAACTTCCTCTTGATTTGCTTTGAGATTTGTTGGAGATGTGCTCTGTGAATAAAGCTGAATCTGAGGAACAAACTCAGCCTCATCCTTGAACACATTCTCCACACAAGGTACATTTTTGTGAAGTTGAATGGAGTAGGGTAACTAGTTACTGCCTTCTTCTGCCCATGTGATTTGGCACCTACTGTACCTTTGATGCTACTTGACCACACAGTCACATTTACGTTTTCAAAGTTTTGTGAAAGAGCCCCGTTAGTTTTTTCTGTATCCACTATGGCTGTGTTGTTAGACATGTATATGTTGGACACTGCATATGTGATTTAACCTCACGATGAAGGAGAGCCACAGAACTGCAGCCCCCTGCGGTGCGGAGCCGCAGAGCCTGGACCCCCTGCGGAGGACAGGGGACAGAAGACTTCCTGACCGCTGAGGCTCGAGAGGAGAGAAGGGGGAGTTATGTAAATAAAAGGTTAATGAATGTGAATAAAGGGATTTTGATATAGATGTGTGATTTCCCCTGCGAGGGAAATGGTTTGATGTGAGAATGTTTAAAAGGGAGAACTTTGGTGTGTTCACCCTCTTTGTTCGCTGCTCAGGAATGAGAGCAGACAGTGGAATGGTTACTTGAAATAAACTGGAATTAAAGGCAATTCGGTTTCGTTATTCAAGTCTCCCCACATTGGTGACTGACGACGTTGAGAATGAACGAAGAAGGTCTCAGGGTCCCGGACTCACAGCGCTCAGAGCTGGCGAGCGCAGTGGCCGTTAAGCTGCCTGATTTCTGGCAGGATAACCCACGGTCGTGGTTTCTGCAAGCAGAGTCGCAGTTCGCGCTCGCAGGAGTAACGGTGGATGACACTAAGTTCCACCATGTCATCGCTAAACTGGACAACAGCACAGCTCGGTGCGTGCAGAGCTTGGTGGAGCAGCCACCCGCGACCGACAGGTACGGCAAGCTGAAATCCACCCTCATCAAGTTTTTCACCCCCTCGGCCGAAGTGAGGGCGAGGAGGATCCTGTCTTTGCTAGACCAAGGAGGACACAGGCCGAGCGCCCTGATGGAGGAGATGATACAGCTGAGAGGGTTGGACAACGATGATTTCATTTTTCAGTTCATCTTCCTCTCCAACCTCCCGGCGCATGCGAGAAGCACGCTGGCCGGCAAAAAGTGTCACACCCTGGAGGAGTTCCGGGAGCTGGCCCAGGAAGCAGATGGGATCCTGGACGCCTGCGGCGGGCAAGCAACCACAGCGGCGACCCGAGACAGCGGGGAGCCAGAGGCGGCAGACCCAGACTGGCCGACGACGGTGGCAGCACGGCCGCGACGAGGTGGAGCCAATGGTCCGGCGGCAGAGGCGCGGACACGACACAGCGGAGGAGAAGATCTCTGCTTTTACCATCGGAGGTTCGCAGAGAAGGCACGCAGGTGTGTGCCACCCTGCAACTTCAGGAGTTCGGGAAACGGCAAGACCGGGGGTCGCTAGCAGCTTCGACCCTCGGAGAACGCAGCAAGCTGCTCTACATCACGGATGCGCGCTCCGGACGAGAGTTCCTCATCGACACCGGAGCACAAGTGAGCTTCATCACCCCAACATACGCGGACCGGGTGGCTGGACCCCACGGTAGCGGAGCTACGGCGGCAAATGGCTCGAACATCAACACCTACGGGAGAAGGACCTTGCCTTTGTGCTTACATGGCCGCACATATGAATGGACTTTTGTAATAGCGGCGGTGAGTTTCAACATGTTGGGCGCGGATTTTTTGTGTTCACACAATCTGTTAGTTGATCTTGCTAATAGACGGCTGGTAAATGCACTCTCTTTTTACTCTCTCCCCTGTTCAGCTCGAGTGTCCCCGCCACCAGTACAGACCCACATCGCTACAGCAGGTGGTAAGTTTCACACACTCCTCACCCAATTTCCAGCGCTCACTGTGCCCACTTTTTCAGCGACGGTCGCGAAGCACGGGGTGAAACACTTTATCCCCACGTCTGGTCCTCCCGTGTTTGCAAAAGCTCGGCGCTTGG
Source organism: Pholidichthys leucotaenia (assembly GCA_020510985.1). NCBI lineage: Eukaryota > Metazoa > Chordata > Actinopteri > Cichliformes > Pholidichthyidae > Pholidichthys > Pholidichthys leucotaenia. The sequence continues at coordinate 304,214,849 of CM035839.1, forward strand.
ATGCAGTTAAGCTCGCCATTGCGCACGAGGAGTTCGCCAGCCTGGAGAGGCTAGGCATCGTTTGTAGGTCGAAGAGCCCGTGGGCTTCACCGCTGCACATGGTACCGAAAGCCGATGGCTCCTGGAGACCGTGCAGGGATTACCGCAGGCTAAACAACGCTACGGCGCACGATCGTTATCCCATCCCGCACATTCAGGATTTTTCGGTGCACCTGGCGGGGGCGCGCATTTTTTCAAAGATTGATCTAGTTCGCGGTTATCACCAAGTCCCAGTCCAACCGGAGGACATTCCTAAAACAGTGGTAATAACCCCGTTCGGACTTTTCGAATTTTTACGCATGCCGTTTGGTCTCAAAGGGGCGGCGCAAACATTTCAGCGGATGATGGATGCCGTGTTACGCGATCTCCCTTTCGTGTTTGTGTACCTCGACGACATTTTGGTCGCGAGTACTTCAGAGAACGAACACGAAACGCACCTCACAGCAGTTTTTAGGAGGCTGGGAGAGCACGGCTTAATAGTTAACCCAGCCAAGTGCCAGTTCGGCGTCGAGCGGATCGATTTTTTGGGTCACCGCGTCTCCCCAGAGGGAGCGGTTCCGTTACCAGATAAAGTACGCGCGGTAGCGGATTTTCCCCGTCCACAAACGGTCAAATCACTACAGGAATTCTTGGGAATGGTGAATTTTTATAACCGATTCCTGCCCCACGCAGCTCAAATCATGCAACCGTTATATGCCGCGCTCAAAAAACAAAAACCGACCCAGGCGGTCGAATGGTCCCCGGAGCGGGAGCGCGCGTTCACAGAGGTTAAAAAAGCCTTGGCTGACGCTGCGCTCCTGGCCCACCCAGACCCTGCAGCACGTATCGCGCTGATGACAGACGCTTCAGATTTAGCCATAGGGGCCGTTATTGAGCAACAGGTAGCCGGAGTTTGGCAGCCTTTGGCTTTCTTTAGCAAATCTTTAAGCGCGGCTGAACGAAAATACAGCGCGTTCGACAGAGAACTGTTAGCGCTGCATTTGGCTATCCGTCATTTCCAGTTCTGGCTGGAAGGACGGTGCTTCACCGCTTATGTGGACCACAAGCCGCTCACATACGCCATGGCCAAAATTTCAGATCCGTGGTCCGGCAGGCAGCAGAGGCAGCTGGCCGCAATCTCGGAATTTACCACTGACATTAGGCACGTCGCGGGCAAATTCAATGTAGTAGCAGATTGTCTCTCGCGCGCGTTCACGACTCCAACACGCGCAGAGGCAGAACGGGCCACCGTGACCGCGCTGCAGGAGAGCGGCACGGTGGCGCGCGCAGCCCCGGTGCACGTGGGTATAGATTACGCAGCCATGGCAGCGGACCAGGTGGCGGACGCAGACATGCGCGCGCTCCAGTCTGGACCAACAGGGTTGAGGCTGGAGAGCAAGTGTTTACAAACCGGTATGCCCCCCCTGATCTGCGACATGTCGATGGGGCACCCACGTCCGGTGGTTCCGGCCACGTGGCGTCGCCGTGTTTTTGACTCGGTCCACTCACTGGTGCACCCGGGGGTGCGCGCGTCGGTGAAACTAGTGGCGGAAAAGTTTGTTTGGCCGTGCCTGCGCAAGCACGTGAAGGAATGGGCAAAAACCTGCATTTCCTGTCAACGGGCCAAAATTCACAAGCACACAAGAGCCCCGTTAGAACCGTTCCGCATTCCGGCCAGAAGGTTCGACCATGTGCACGTCGACCTGGTGGGCCCCCTACCGGCATCACAGGGGTTCACGCATCTTTTGACAATGGTGGACCGCACCACACGTTGGCCGGAAGTGGTCCCACTTGCGACGACCACGGCCGCGGAGGTGGCTCGCGTTTTTTTAACGGCTTGGGTGGCGCGCTTCGGGGTTCCGTCGGACATTACGTCCGATAGAGGACCGCAATTCATCTCTGAGCTGTGGTCAGCGATGGCCAACGACTTAGGAGCCAAAATTCACCGCACTACGGCTTACCACCCTCAGGCTAATGGTTTATGCGAGCGTTTTCATAGGTCTTTGAAGGCAGCACTCAGAGCGTCGCTCACGGATGCAGATTGGGTAAATAAACTGCCATGGGTTTTATTAGGGTTGCGTTCTGCGCCTAAAGAGGACTTAGACGCCTCCCCAGCGGAGCTGGTATTCGCACAAACTCTGAGGCTGCCGGGCGAGTTTTTACCAGAGCACCCAGAGCCCCCACCTCTCTCTGCTCTGGGACCGTTAGTTGGCACGGGAGCAGACACGCTCCCGGGTCCGGTTCATCACGCTTTTCCACGAGTTTTCGTCCCCAAGGCTTTGAAAAATGCCGACTCCGTTTTTGTCAGGCGCGAAGCCCTAAAAGCAACGCTCAAACCTCCTTATGAAGGGCCATTTCGAGTGCTGGAGGCAGGTGATAAGCAATTTGTGCTAGATTTTGGAGACAGAAAAGAGACAGCCAGTATTGACAGACTAAAACCTGCTTTTGTCATGAAGGACGTGTCTGTACCGGTCGCAGTGGCGCCTCGACGAGGCAGGCCCCCGCAAAGGGCAAATAATCACTCTCTTCCTCAGTCAACAGAGCCGAAGCAGAAAGGCGCCGCAGGCAAGGCGGGGCCAACTCACAGCAGATTCGGCAGACAGCTGAAGCCCAAGCGGCGCACAGACTGAATGTTGGTGTTGATTATTCAGTAGTGAGTAAGGTGCTATTAAATTTTAGGAATTAGTCTGTTCTTCATCGTTTGGGGGGGGGGTATATGGCTGTGTTGTTAGACATGTATATGTTGGACACTGCATATGTGATTTAACCTCACGATGAAGGAGAGCCACAGAACTGCAGCCCCTTGCGGTGCGGAGCCGCAGAGCCTGGACCCCCTGCGGAGGACAGGGGACAGAAGACTTCCTGACCGCTGAGGCTCGAGAGGAGAGAAGGGGGAGTTATGTAAATAAAAGGTTAATGAATGTGAATAAAGGGATTTTGATATAGATGTGTGATTTCCCCTGCGAGGGAAATGGTTTGATGTGAGAATGTTTAAAAGGGAGAACTTTGGTGTGTTCACCCTCTTTGTTCGCTGCTCAGGAATGAGAGCAGACAGTGGAATGGTTACTTGAAATAAACTGGAATTAAAGGCAATTCGGTTTCGTTATTCAAGTCTCCCCACATCCACAACTTCTCAGAGGCAGATTTTTTTTAATACAGACTCAGTCATCACATTTCTTCTCTTGCTTATTTTGCAGTACTTGAAGGTTTTTTTGCCTAGTTGATGTGTTATTGGGTACTTGGGTACTTTGTAATGTACCTGTATTTTGGTTTCTTCTCATTTGTTTTATCGGGCTGTACCTTACATATTTTTTGTTCTTTCTGTTACGTGTTATTTTTTCTAGTTTGTATGTTACATGGCACTTATGTCTGTTGGAAGGGTATCTGTATTTTGTTTGGTCATCCTGTTGCTCTTGATTTAGTTTTGGTCATTTCTGTGTTAAGCCACGCCAATTTATGTTATCCATATTGTTATCCGTTCCTTGTGGGGGGGGGTTTCTTCCTCTGGGGGTCGCTGTTGCCTTTTTTGTTTTTGGTTCTCTCCCTCCTGGCCTGTTTCCCCCTCTGCTCTCCCTGGGTCGGTCCTGGTAGCCTTCTGGTTGGGGGGGGCCCTTGGATGTCATGTTTGACGCCTGGTATGCGCCCTTTGAACGAGGAGTACTGTGGTGATCTGAGCGCTGATTCTGTCCGCGCTCAGGTTACTCAGTATTCCCCCTTTTCTACCATATTATTCTGGGGTTTGTTATTAGGACCGCTCAGGGGCTCTTATTGTGACAGCATCACGGCCACATGTCCGGCTGTAAAAGCCGAGCCGGCGTCGTGACAGCTGTTTGTCATTTCCGTTAATTACTTTACCTCTTTCCTGATTAGTCTATGCTTGGTATTTAAGGGAGCAGCTGAGGCTCACTCCTTGCTGTGACCTACACAATCTTACATCTTCGTGTCGATGGTCTGGAGCTCCTATCCCTGACTCCAGTCTTCCCTTATGTCTTTGACTCTTTGCTGCTCATCTTAGTAAGTGTTTTTGTACAGCACAGGCTCCGTCCTTGCTGCCCCTCCTCGTTTGTCTTCAGAGTTTATTATTTTGTGTTTCAGTATATGTTCGTGTTTTGCCCCACGTGGCTGTTTATTTTGTCATTTTGTCTTTTTGAAAATAAACAAGCAAACTTACTGTTTGGCATCTGGCGTCTCGCTAATGCTCTGCAAGGGGCATTCATAACATTATATTCTTTTTGCTCAGCAGTGGTTTTTGTCTGGGAACTCTGCCATGCAGGCCATTTTTGCCCAGTCTCTTTCTTATGGTGGAGTCATGAACACTGACCTTAACTGAGGCAAATGAGGCTTGCAGTTCTTTGGATGTTGTTGTGGGGTCTTTTGTGACCTCTTGGATGAGTCGTTGCTGTGCTCTTGGGGTAATTTTGGTAGGCCGGCCACTCCTGGGAAGGTTCATCACTGTTCCATGTTTTCACCATTTGTGGATAATGCCTCTCGCTGTGGTTTGCTGGAGTCCCAAAACTTTAGAAATAGCTTTATAACCTTTTCCAGACTGATGGATCTCAATTACTTTGTTTCTCATTTGTTCCTGAATTTCTTTGGGTCACAGCATGATGTCTAGCTTTTGAGGATCTTTTGGTCTACTTCACTATGTCAGGCAAGTCCTAAGTGATTTCTTGATTGAGAACAGGTGTAGCAGTAATCACCCTGGGTGTGGCTAGAGAAACTGAGCTCAGCTTCCCAAAGATCTGATAAACCACAGTTAATTTATGTTTTAACGGGGAGGCAATCACTTTTTTTTTCTTTTCCCCTTGTCCTGTCAGGCAACTAGGCAAACAGAACAGGGATCTGTCACCCTTATTGTGCCAAAACAGATTTACTTTGCCAAGAGGAGCTTATACAGTACCTAACTGCGTATTGTATATTGTTGTAAACTCCTCTTGTAATAACTTTTAATACTTTTAATTACTTTACCCATGGAAGACCCAACAGGATGGGGAAGAGGGAAAGGAAGTGTGTGGAGGGGGGGAAAGAAAAGGGAGGGGAACAGACAAAAAAACAAACAAGCAAACCAACAACTAAAACAAACAAAAGACAAACTGCTTCTTCCACCGAAGATGTCTCAGCACGAGTCTGGTTTCCGCACCTGTTAAAGGAGAGACACTTGTGTGTGTATGTCTGCGTGCATATATATGAGAATGCGTGCAAAATAAGCGTGTGCATGTGAGGGGTTTGTCAGGAAACATACGAAGCGGAGGGCCGATCGCAGCAGCTCTCCCCCCAGGAACCCCGAGTAGGCAAGGCAGCGCCACCAACCCCCGCAGGGCACAAACGTCCGAGGTCAGCAAGCCCCAGGAAAGCCAGGCATCTGCCCCCAGAGGGATGATCAAGGAAGGCCAGGCTGCTCGGTGGCCGGCGCGGTGAGCCTACACCCCCGGACCTGCCCAACCCCCACCCCCCCTTAGTGGGGCCAACGCCCGCCCCAGGGCCCCAGGCACCAGGAGGCCAGCGATCCCACCCCCCGGGGCAGAGCCAGCGCGAGCCTACCCAAGCACCCCCCACAGCAGGCCCACCCCAGCGCCTCTGTCACATACCTTGGGGACCCCCATGCCCAAAGAAGTCCCCTCGCCCAGGGGAGCCCACGTTGCCGAGAGGCACTACCCCCTTAATCCAGCACCTCCCGACTCACAGACACACTCCTCCTCACACCTTCACATCCACATGCTCCCATGCGCACCCATATGCACTAACTCCCTCTCACTCACCCAGACCGACCCATTCTCTCTCACTCCTGTACCCATTCAAACTCACCCCTCATTCACCCTTGTTTCATAAGGCAGCTGCAAAGCAGATACAGCAAGTCTGAACACGCACCAGTGCATGGCAGTGGCCAGGTAGACCACCGGCGCAGGCCACAGAAGCAGACCCCCACCCCCGGCGTCCATCTGAGCGACCAATCAGCAGACCACCGCAAGTGCCCCGAGATGCCACCCGACATGCAAAGCGCCGCACAAAACCGACCCACCATCATCACTTCCATTCATCACCCCTTCACTCTCACTTCCGCTCATATTCAGCCCCCCTCTCACTTCCTTGGTTGTATCTATATATTCAGTAGCACCCAGGGCTTTTGACAACATGATAGGTCCAAGGCTCCCCACCAGGCCCCCACGCTCCCAGCAGGAGCATGGCAACAGGGGTGGGGGAAGACCCCCCCCTGCACAGAACATGGCAATCACTTTTTCCACACAGAGCCATGTAGGTTTGGATTTTTTTTTACCCTTACTAATAAACACCTTCATTTAAAAACTGCATTTTGTGTTTACTTGTGTTATCTTTGTGTAATATTTAAATTTGTTTGATGATCTGAAGCATTCAAGTGTGACAAACATACAAAAAATGAGAAATCAGGAAGGGGGCAAACACATTTTCACACCACTGTAGAATATGACCAATTGACAACAATGTGATCTTTTTCATTGGCTCATGATAGGCTCTGGACTTTGTAGGCCCCTGAGCTTCAGCCCAGCCTAGCCTGTTCATTAAGGCAGACTTAAATATATGGGACAACACACGTCCCGCTCGGGACAAATATATTTAGCCCAATAAATGGAGCATCCCGGCAAAAACGGGACAGTTGGCAACTCTACTAGTAACTGTAATTAGTTAATATTTTTTAGTAACTTGCCCAACATTGGTCATGACGTATCTGGCAATCAGGCAGCTTAATTCTTGCTGGGTCACAAACTGTCCAGGTACATACCTGTGCTTGAAATTCAGCCGTGGCTGTTGAGACTGTTCAAATAGCATAGATCCACTAACATGGTGTCGGTAGCATAGCTAGCTGTTACTCAGCACTAGCTTTGTCGGAGCTTTGTTGCTGTTTCAAGCTCTTCTGAAGATTGCAGTAGGTCTCAACTGGCACTTAGCTTCCAACCCACCAGTATGCTTTTGTCCTTAACCGTGACAAAGAAAAAATAATCTGTCTATTTCCAGAAAAACAAAGTAGCTTCATCTTTTCCTCCACTCAGTAGTGAAGACTCGGCTTTCTGCAACAGGTCATGTTGACTGACGGCTATGTCTCAGCTACGGTAGGGTCAGTTTGTATATTCATTTATTTGCTCTAAAAATATCTATCCATATTAATAAAATGAGTAACACATCTCATCAAATTTCAGTAACTGTAACACATTACTAAATTTTTAAACAGTAATTTCGTTACACAGCACGTTACTGCAAAAGTAGTAGCGTTACAGTAACGTGTTACTTTGTAACTTGTTACTCCCAACACTGGCAAGGCTACCTGGGTGCAGCAGCAATATGGTCACCGAGTCGTCTGTGTACTGGATCTGGGGACCGGAAGTGACACAAACTTCCGTGGAAAGGACGCCCTCATGTGAGCTGGAGACAGGAAGTTGCCGATGTAGCAGCCAGGAAACCAAAATGTAACATTCTAATCGGCTAAAAAATGTTAAAATACAGCATTTAAAAATGACTTGAAAAGTTTTTATAAATCTATTGCTAAGATAGAAAAAAAGAAATGCCTTAAAACTTTCAGATGTTCTTGCCATATGTATGAATTAAGCCCCGCAGAGTAATTTTTTTAATGTATTTATTTATTTTATTGAATAGAAGATAATAATAGCAAGAATTCTGAATATTGTTCGCTGTTCCAACCTCGTTTGTACCCTATTGGTGAACACATCACTGGTTTAGCTGCTTCATCAAAATTATCCATATTTGACATAAAATGCAACATAATTGGAAAAAAAACTGGCAGGGAAATCACTCACAGCAAGCAGGTGCTGTGTTCGAAATGCTCTCTCCTTCCCCATATAGTGTACTATTCATAGTTTTAAGATGACGTCACACGGCTGCCAGTTGCTATATGGGCTACAAAACTGATGTAATGTTATTTCCATATTCTGTATTCAAAGACCTTCAAAATGATACTTAATTTGTAGGAAGTGACCCGGAAAAAGACGATTTTGGCTAGGTTGAAAACTCGTGTTCGATTGGTTGGGAATTATGTCTTCCGCAAAAACATAGGTATTTTTAGAAAGTACGATTTCTAAGCTCTCCAATGATACCAGGCACTCATGGGGGTTTTCACGGGACTTGCCACTAGCAAACAAAGAAAGAGTCATGATTTATGACTTCTCGTGCCTGCAGCTTGTAATGATGCGGTGCACATTTGCCAGGACGGGTCACAAATATAATGCACTACTGTGGAATAATTGGTTGTACAAACACTGGTGGGAAGGAGAAAGTGTTTTTTATGGATTACCTACAGTTATTTTGAACCAAGGTGAATCAACTTGGGAACTATAAGAGAAATGGAGGAGAATTTGGCTTTCTCCTATTAATAGTAGAGCTGATGTGGCGCCTTCCTTGTATTCCAACTTGCGGGTGCTCTGACCATTTTGTAATAGGTTTGTAGAAATAATTGACTAATAATATTGTTGAAGAGTCTGTGATGCTCTGTGGACATTTTCACAGATTCATAAGCTCCCTGTTCTCATCAGCTGCCAGCAGAACACACACAGAGCTAAACAAACGTACCTGTTTGTCTAACGGGACCTATCGGGGATCCGAGCCAACTTAAGTGCCACACTTTCAAGCTACAAGATAATATGAAGATCCAAATTACTATTTAGCCCTCCTTGCCAGGTTCTTACCTTTGAATGCAGTCTGTAAAATCATCTGTGTCCACACAGGCAAGACAGAAAATGTCTCATGTTCAGCTACACAGATGCGTCGAATCATTCCAGCTGATCAGATCTCCGTATGGACTGTTATGTCGGTGATAGGAGCCAAGGACGAGGCCAAGTGCTGAGCTGAACACAGGTTTATTAGGAGACCTTCCACAATACAATAGCGTACCTGCCAGCCAGAGAGGTGGCCAAGAGACCACCCCTCCTGCTCACTGCTCTTTTATACCCTGGGTGATGGCGGAACTGGAAAGGTGGAGCCACCACCCATGTCTCACAAATAAAGGTCCCCAAACTACAACACAACACTCTTCCCCACCCCTCACAAAAACTGTAAGGCCACACACACAATTCGAACCCACCCTAATTTGGAATCCGAAACACACTCTAAAGACAGTAACATAACAAAAGTGGCCTAATACAGTCATACTATAAAACAGTACTGGGGGGGATGGGTAGACTGCCTTCTCACCCCCACACAGCAAAGCGGATTATTCTGCCGCTTATATACCACAACACGCCATATAACACAAAATACCGCCGTGCCTTAATCTAAACAATACATGCAATAAATTCCCCCTTGGACATAACCAACCAATAAATTTGAGAGTGTTTTTTTTAAACAACTTAGAACAAATTAAACATCAAAACATATCCCTGGTCCCTCTTCTCTTTCTTCAACGAACCGTCCAACCATCAGTCTGCTCCAGGTGAAGGACCACCCACCGTATCACCGCTGGCTGATCCAACCCCGGTGAGCCTCCTCTTCACCACCCTCGGGGATGTCCTTTGTTCAGGATCAAGCCCATCAATCAACTCCCGGGTGCACCACAGCTCATTCGGAAGCCTCCATGAGCCTTCTGATAGCTGGAGATAGGCATCCTCCTGTACTGCCACCACCTGCAGCCGCCCCTAGTGTTCTTCCATCCGACGTTTGGCCCAAATCCTCCACGCCCGCGCCTCCCCCTGGGCCTGGACCACATCCACGACCACAGAGGAGCCCTATTTGGCTTACAGTGTTTCTGTTTTGCACGTTGTTCTACTGTGCCAGCCGGTCCTGCCCCGACCGCTTTCATTTCTGCTGCCGCCCTCACCGTTGTGACTCCATGTCCACAGGTCCCTTCTAGCCGACATCTGGGAACAAATGGAGCCAGCCACTCGGCACCACCCGCTGTCACTGGTGTCCTGCTGTGCCATCCAGTTTCCTCATCTAAGGCTACTTGGGCTCTGACACAAGAACCTTCCAGCGATGGCCCTGGGTGGGGTTGGTCCCGTTCACTCTCCAGGGTGCCAGGCAAGTTCTCGTCCCACACAGCTCCGTCCACCACTCTTGGGATCAGCAGGTCCCACAAACCGCAGCCTGACCACTCTTCTCCAGTACTGCTCTTGATGGCGAAGCCCAGGCCATAAAACAAATCACATCCCATAATGTTCTCTCCACGGGCAGTCATGGTGAACTTCAGGTTACACACTTGCGCCGATTTGTAGCAAGCCATCACTCTCACCGTTCCCACCATGGCCAGTCTCCCTCCACCATCACCACAGAGCGGCATCGGATCACCTCCAATCCTATAATGCGGGAAAAAGTTCCTCACGGTTGCCCAATTTAACACGGAGCCCACTGCTCCCGTGTCGATCAGCAATGGTACTGTTACCCCGTCCAGCTCCACCATGCAGTAGGAGCGTCCGTTGGTACTTGGAGACACAGTGTGAATAACCGTGGGAGCAGGAGAATCTTCCCTGTGCTTTGGATTCCCGCACTCGAACTTGTGGCATGCCCTGGTGAAATGATGCAAGAGTCCGCACTTGCCACAGCGTTTCCCTCTCACCAGAAACTCCCTGGCCTTATAGCAGTGCTTCATGGACCCACAACCCAAACACATGGGCGTTCCCGGGGCGGACCTCATCATTACAGCATTAGCATAGCCTCCATCACCCTCCACGCTGTTGTCGCTGTCCAGGTCCACTGCCTCTGCCATCGATTATGGAACAGACTGTCGGTGTAACACACTCTCACTGAGCTCCCGTGAAAGCTTGCCTGCAGCTTCCAACTGTTGAGCTAAATCGATGGCCGTGGATAAACTCAGTTCACCCGAGAACGTAAGCGGCTTCGACCTTGTAGCAGGGCAGATAGTATGTTCCACCAGCTGGTCGCGAACCATCTCTTCTTCCAGTGATCCAAACTGACAGTCCTTGGCCAGTTGACGCGGGTCTGCCACAAAGCGCTGTAACGACTTGCCGACCCGCTGGCGGCGCTGTCGAAACTGAATCCTGCGAATGATGATGTTTTCCGGGGCGCAAAAATGTCGCACCATTAGCTACACTACTTTCTCAAAGCTATCACATTTGCCCAAAGTACTCAAAATACGCTGTCCTTCCATTCCCAAATTATGAACCAGCAGTGCACATGCTCTCAATTTCTCCAGTCTCCCAAGGTCCAGAGCCACCAAGTATGTCTGAAACGTGGCGAACCATCTCGCACAAGGGACGAGCGGCTCACCGGGAAGCTCCAGAAATGGCTGGATGGATGTCACACACACGTCCATGCCTTTTATCCTCTTCGTCAAATGTTATGTTGGTGATAGGAGCCAAGGATGAGGCCAGGTGTTGAGCTGAACACAGGTTTATTAGGAGACTGTCCACAATACAACAGCATACCCACCATGCAGAGAGGTGGCCAAGAGACCGCCCCTCCCGCTCACTACTCTCTTATATCCTGGGTGGTGGCGGAACCGGAAATGTGAAGCCACCACCCGAGTCTCACAAATAAAGGTCCCCAAACTACAACAGAACACGGACCACCTGGATCCTGCTCAACTCCTGTTTCCTTTCTGATAAAAGAAGTCTCCAAAGAAGAGAAAAGCAACCAACTTTATCCTTGAGGCTGCTGGCAGGAAACCAGCAAAGCCGGGGGGGGGGGGGGGGGGGGCTTTGTGCTAGAACAAGCCAGCTGCTAACAAGCAAGCTAGCTGCTAAAGCTAACCTTAGCTCCTAAGGCTTTTTGAGAACGACGCTGAGATCCAGACTTCACCAACATTCAAGAGTGTCACTCGCTTGGGAAGTCTTAATTTTGGGCTGCACGGTGGAGCAGTGGTTAGCACTGCGGCAGCACAGTTTACCCTTGGCCGGGGGATTGTGGGGATCATGGGATCGTGGGTTCGATCCCAGCCCCCGACCAACAGTGATCTGTGTGGAGTTTGCATGTTCTCCCCGTGTTGCGTGGGTTTACTCCGGGATTTCTCCGGTTTCCTCCCACATGCCAAAAACATGCATGTTAGGTTAATTGGCTGTTCTAAATTGTCCCTAGATATCTGTTTCCTATAGGCCCTTAGAATAGAGGGTTAGTATTAATGAAAGCGCTTTGAGTGGTCTTTGTGACTAGAAAAGCGCTATATAAGTGCAGGTTAGTTAGTTAGTTAGTTAGTTAGTTAATTCTTCTGAACAACAACTGAAGAAAATGACGGAGTAGTAACCCGAGGTTTGCTGTTCCAATGCCAAAATGTCAGAACACCGGCTAATCAGCCTGTGGCTTCAGCAGGAGGATTCCAAGTAGCTGGGAGTCTACAAATCAACTGCTTATTATTATCAATAAGGGATAACAATTGGACACCGAGACAACAGTGTCTAACTTCATCTGAAAGCACCTGGACAGGTGAGTGTGGTGAATGAAGCCAACCTTTAGCTAATGCTAAATCAAATCAGATCACATATTAAAAAAACTGAGAGCAAAAACAGAGAAAAAAAAAACAGGAGAAATTAAGTTGAGGGCTTTGTGAATAATTTATAGGCTGATGTGGATAAACATGCATGATAAGTGTTATGAAGATGAATATATTTAGCTTTGTACATTTCTGGATAGGTCATGCTAGCCCACTGCTCCGTGTCTTTTGGCCAGTTTTGCTTTGGAATGTGATAGGGAGCCTGCTTCTCAATTAAATCTAATTTGTCGACATATCGCTGTCTGTCATTATCAAGAGTTTGATAATAAATTTTGGACATTTTCACATTTTTTTCCCTCCATTATGTTCTACAGTTATTACAGTTACCCCCCTCAACATGTCCGCCGAGCTTCTTTCACCCCACCGGAAGTCACATGATCTAAAACTATGGATATAGTGAATGCGCAGCCAACGGAGCAGTGACAGAAGAGCTTCACATCACAACATAAACTACCTAAAGGTACTTATGTATATTTAATAATTCAGCAAAAATGATTTGATTTAGTACTTATTAACTACAAATTACATGCAGGTACAGTGGTACCTCTACTTATGAACGTCTCTACATACGGAATTTTCAGGTTACGAGACGCCTCAACGGGAAAATATTGCCTCTAGTTACGAACGAAATTTCAGGATACGAAAGGCAAAAAAGTACGCGCTCCTCGCAGTTTACCGAACGTAAACATACCTGTAGCTGCTCTGCCATTGGCTATCGCCTAGTATCTTCCTGGTATCCCATTGGCCACGAAGTTTTTTTTTTTTTTCCAAAACTTTATTAAGAACAAGGTGAAAGTTTTACGTGTGTGTACAGTACAGAATTAACATTTATTCGCTATGGGCCCCAAGAAAGTGACGGAGATAAGTGGAAAAGGAGAAAAGAAGAGAGTTTTTTTGTCCATACAAACAAAGAAAGGAGATAATCGAAAGGTATGAAAAGGGGATGCATCTTGCGTTTGGATGCGTTTGGTTGATCTCGCCAAAGAATATGGCCGTAATACATCAACGATCAGCACGGTATTAAAACAAAACGAAGCACTTACAAGCCGACAAAAGCAAACGTCCTTTGATCAGAACATGAACCAAAGAAGGCAAAAGGTGACGACGTCGACGACGATAGCAGTTAAAGGGTAAATGAACATAATTTTTATTATTCTTTCTCTTTTATTATTCTCTTTTATTATTCTTTCTCTCATTTCAAACTCTCATTTTATGTTTATTGTGCAGTAATCTAATTGTAACATGTATTTGTTACATGTTTTGATGCGTTTTTACGATTTATAAAAAATTTATGCCCGAATTTTGGGGGCTTGGAACGGATTACGGCATTTACATGTAAAACGCGCCTCTACTTACGAATTTTTCACGTTACGAGAATTCTTCCGGAACAAATTAAATTCGTAAGTAGAGGTACCACTGTATTCATTTTTTTTTACCACTGTTAGTCTGTTACATTTTACTGTCTCATGTGATGACGTCATTAACCATCCATCCATCCATCCATCTTCTACCGCTTTTCCGGAGGTCTGGGTCGCGGAGGCAGCAGTTCAAGCAGAGAAGCCCAGACTTCCCTCTCCCCAGCCACCTGCTCCAGCTCTTCAGAGAGGATACCAAGGCATTCCCAGACCAGCTGGGAGACATAGTCTCTCCACCGAGTCCTGGGTCTGCCCCGGGGTCTCCTCCCAGTGGGACGTGCCCAAAACACCTCAAGTGGGAGGTGTCCAGGAAGCATTCTAATCAGATGCCCATACCACCTCAACTGACTCCTTTCAATGTCGAGGAGCAGCGGTTCTACTCTGAGCCTCTCCCGGATGACTGAGCTCCTCACCCTGTCTCTGAGGGTGAGTCCAGCAATCCTATGGAGAAAGCTCATTTCAGCCGCTTGTATCCGCGATCTCGTTCTTTCGGTCATTACCCAAAGCTCGTGACCATAGGTGAGAGTAGGAACGTAGATTGACTGGTAAATCGACAGCTTTGCCTTAGAACTCAGCTCCCTCTTCAACACAACAGACCGGTACAATGTCCGCATCACTGCAGATGCTGCTCCAATCCCTCTGTCAATCTCTCGCTCCATTTTCCCCTCACTCGTGAATAAGACCCCAAGATACTTAAACTCCTCCACTTGGGGCAGGAGCCTGTCCCCAACCCAGAGAGGACAATCCACCTTTTTCCGGCTGAGGACCATGGACTCGGACTTGGAGGTGCTGATTCTCATCCCAGCCGCTTCACACTCAGCGGCAAACCATCCCAGCAAGAGCTGGAGGTCATTGCTGGATGAAGCCAACAGGACAACATCATCTGCAAACAACAGAGATGAGATCCTGTGGTCACCAAGCATGACACCCTCCATTCCCTGGCTGCGCCTAGAAATCTTGTCCATAAAAATTATGAACAGGATCGGTGACAAAGGGCAGCCCTGGCGGAGTCCAACTGTCACTGGGAATGAGTCCGTCCGAGTGTTGGCAATACAAACCAAACTCCCACAATGGTCATACAGAGACCGAATAGCTCGTAACAACAAGCCCGATACCCCATACTCCTGAAGCACCCACCACAAAAAACCACGAGGGACGAGGTCAAATGCCTTCTCCAACTCCAAAAAACACATGTAAACTGGTTGGGCAAACTCCCACAAACCCTCGAGAATTCTCGAGAGGGTAAAGAGCTGGTCCGATGTGCCACGGCCAGGACGAAAACCACATTGCTCCTCCTGAATCCGAGGTTCGACCAACGGCCGGACTCTCCTCTCCAGTACCTTGGCATAGACCTTCCCAGGGAGGCTGAGGAGTGTGATCCCTCTAAAGTTGCAGCACACCCTCTGGTCCCCTTTTTTGAAAAGGGGAACCACCACCCTGGTTTGCCATGCCAAAGGCACTGCCCCTGACCTCCACGTAATGTTGCAGAGGTGTGTCAACCATTATTTTATTTAGCGAATGCAAAGTCCTTAAGCCAAGCAGTTGCCTCCTGGTTTGCTGTATGGAGGGTGTGTAATCCTCCTTCCAGTCTTTGGAGCGGGCAAGCCTCTATGATGTGTTCCATAGTTTGCTCCTCTCCACATGCGCACAGTGGGCTAGGGATACTGCCCCATCTGTGAAGGCTGGCCAAGCAGGGGCCATGTCCAGTCCTGAAGCGATTGAGTGTAGACCACTGTCTCCTTGGGAGGTTGGTGCCCGGGACCTGTTGGTTGGGGTTTATCACCAGCTGTTTGTTTGGGACCTCCTTGGTCTCCCATTCCTCTTGCCAAGCTGTCTGGATGGTAAAGTCAGCTGGGGGAGGGTTTTTCCAAATCGGCCGTCTGGATGAAAGTCGGGCAGTGGGTGGGGTGTAGATATCTGCATGGATTGGTAAGTGAGGAAAATCTTTAACTTTTTGGAGCATCCTTTGAGTTAATGCTGCTCGCCGGATGTGTGGAGGGGCTATGTTTGACAGTACAGAGAGCCAGGGGTGTGGTGTTGAGCGGATTGTTCCAGTTATAGTTCTCATGGTTGAGTTGAGCTGGGTGTCTACATGGTGTGTGTAAGATGACCTGGACCAGACAGGGGCACAATATTCTGCTACAGAGTATGAAAGGGCCAGTGCTGAGGTGCGCAGGGTGGAGACTGCCGCCCCCCATTTTGCACCAGCGAGCTTGCAGAGCAGGTTGTTTCGTACTTTCACCTTAGCAGCCGTCCCCTTTAGATGTTCCTTGAAGGATAAGGTCCTATCAAGGGTCACTCCAAGATAAGTTGGATTTGGGGCATGCTTAAGCTTGAGTCCGCTCAGGTGGATGTTTAGTTCTCTGGCAGCTTTTGCATTGTGGAGATGAAATACATTGGAGACGGTTTTTGCTGGGCTTGGTTTTAGGCGCCAGATTTTGCAGAACTGGTCCAGTTTAGCAACATCTTCCGTGAGCACCCGTTCCAGTGGTTCAAAGTCTGGTGCTTGGAATGCCAAACAGATGTCGTCTGCATAGATGAATTTGCGGGATTTTGTAGTAGGCAGGTCGTTTATGTAGAGGTTGAACAGAGTTGGAGCTAGAACTGAGCCTTGTGGGAATCCGTTTTTCTGCATTCTCCATGCACTTGTGTTCTGACTGAGGTGGACTCTGAACCTTCGGTTGGTCAGCAGGGTTTTTATAATTGCTGTTGCCCAAGCAGGGATCGCCTTTATAAGTTTCAGGAGGAGGCCTTTGTGCCAGACCGTATCATAGGCGGCTGTAAGATCGAGAAACACAGCCCCTGTCTTCAGTCTGCTCTCGAAGCCATTTTCAATGAAGGTGGTTAGGGCCAGTACTTGTTCTCCTGTACTGCGGTCCTTGCGGAAACCTGCTTGATCCACACTTAGAATATCCTCTATTTCTGGGGAAATGCGTTGCAGTATTAGGCGCTCCATGATTTTGTAAGGAACGCTGAGTAGGGAGATTGGGCGGTAGCTTGCTGGTAGTTTGTGGTCTTTGCCAGGTTTTGGGATGGCAATGACCTTTGCTGCCCGCCATTTCTTTGGGATCGAGTTCGTTTGTGTGATCCTTGTGTAGAATTGTGTCAACCAGGTTAGGGCTCGGGGGCCAAGATTTTTCATGAATTCTGGGAAGATGTTATCGTATCCTGCTGCCTTTCCACATTTCAGGCCCTGTAGGACTTTCTCCAGTTCAGCAGCCTCGAAGGGTTCAGGGTTCGTTTCCTCTACAGGCATTTTTTGGTGTTTTTTTAGCTCAGTTGTAACTGCTCTTCTGGTGTCTTTGTCTTGGGGTGCTTTGGCGATAGTCAATAGGTGGGATGCAACTTGGTTGGGTGTGACGGATGCTCGGCTTTGGCTAGGGGGCTTCTGTGCAGCTCCTAGGCGACGGATGAGGCTCCAACATTTCCTGCTAGAGTGGGTAAAGCTCCAGTCAGCAACTGTCTCCTCCCATTTCTTTTGCCGGGCTGTATTTAGCGATTCAATGAGATGGTCTGCTATCTCTGGGTCCCCTGATGTTTGATAGGATTGTAGGAGGGCAGCACTTTCTCCGTCCAAACATGGGACATAGAGGGGTCGGTAGCCTCGTGGGATTGCAGTATGGGCAGCCTTGAAGATTGCGCTGCAGAAGTGGTTGTATGCTTCATCTACAGTGATGGTGTGGAGTGGGATGGTAACAACGCTCCGGTCCAGAGTTTCACAGAATTTCTTCCAGTTGGCTTTGCGGAAGTTCCAGCGCATCTTCCTTGGGCTGTATATGACTGGAAGTTGTAGGCCAATGTGTACAAGCAGGGGCCGGTGTCAACCAACCAGGGGCATGGTGTCAACCATGACAGCCCAACAACATCCAGGGCCTTGAGGTACTCAGGGCGAATCTCGTCCACCCCCGGGGCCCGGCCACCAAGGAGATTTTTAACCATCTTGGCGACCTCAGCCCCTGTGATAGGCGAGTCGTCCCCCTCGTCCACAAATCCTGCTTCCTCTGTGGAAGGGGTGTCAGTGGAATTGAGGAGATCCTCGAAGTATTCCTTCCACCGCCCAACGATATCCCCAGTCGAACCCATCCGCACCATACACAGTGTGGACAGGGAGCTGCTTTCCCCTCCTGAGCCACCGGACAGTTTGCCAGAATCTCTTCGAGGCTGACTGAAAATCTTGTTCCATGGCCTCACCGATACCAAGGAATTTACCAATTAATTCATTAAAAATCCTTCAGTGTGATTTTCTGGATTTTTTTTTTCTCATTTTGTCTCTCATAGCTGAGGTATACCTATGAAAATTGGAGACCTCTCTAATCTTTTAAGTGGGAGAACTTGCACAATTGGTGGCTGACTAAATACTTTTTTCCCCACTGTATATTTCTTTTAGATTGGGAGAAAGATTTTTAATAAAGATCTTATAAAATTCAATTGGGAAGCCATCTGGTCCAGGTGACTTTCCAGACTGCATTACTTTAATTGCATCCTCAATTTCCATTTCTGTGATGTGTTTGTTAAGATACTGCCTAGCCTCATCACCCACATCAGGGACAGAAATTCCATCAAAGAATTTGTTAAACTGTTGTGTATCTCAACAGGACTCAGATTTATAAAGTTTTTTGTTAAATTTCACAAAAATTTTATTAATTTCATTAAAGTCACTTGTCAAATTGCCAGTTTCAATTTTGATGCGAGATATTAACCGTGAGTTTTCTGAGTGACGCACCTGATAGGCAAGAATCTTTGATGGTTTTTCACCATACTCATAATTCAGCCTTTTGGATTTCAAAATCATCTGTTCACTTTGCTTAGTGGAGAGACTATTAAATTCAGTCTGTAAACATAATCTCGGTTTCTTTAACTCTGGAGAAGAAGAGTTAGAATGTTGTTGATCCACCTGTAAAATCAAGTCTGTCAGTTCTTGTAATCGCATTGTTCTGTTAATTTTTAAAAGACCTATAAGAAAGTATTTTTCCTCTGATGTAAGCTTTAAGACTGTCCCATAATATGCCATAGCTTAACCCTGGACCACTGTTAACTTCTAAAAAGAAATCTATTTCAGAGGCAATAAAGTTCCTAAAGGTCTCATCTGAGAGTAAATAGGTGTTAAACCTCCAAAATCGTGCGGGTGGGGGCTGAGTTTTAAAAAAATAATTCCATAAACATGGGAGAGTGGTCTGATATAACTATTGTACTATATGAACAATTTTTAACCATTGGTAAAAGGTGCTTATCAATGAAAAATAATCAGTGTGCAAGTATGATTAATGTACATGCGGAAAAAAAAAAAGAATACTGTCTAGTTGAAGGGTAGAGGAACCTCCACACATCCATAACCGCGAGAGTATCTAGGTGTGAGTGTAAAGATGCTGCACATTTTTGAACCTGCCCTGGCCGAGCTGAGGAGCGGTCTAAATTAGGATTGAGAACACAGTTCATATCCCCTCCTATTATTAACTGATGTCCCTCAGTGTTGGGCAGTGATAAGAAAAAATTGTTAAAGAATGTTTCATCATCCCAATTAGGGGCATAAATATTAATAAGAGTTAACGGTGTGTTGTATAGTAAGCCAAAGACCATAACATAGTATCTGCCATTATGGTCCTCTAAGGTCATAGTTGCAATAAATGATATGGATTTATGAATAAGAGTAGCTATACCTCATACTTTCCCATTAAATTTAGAATGAAACACTTCACCCACCCATTGAGTTTTAAGTTTTGAGTGGTCTGAAATCTTTAAATGTGTTTCCTGAAGGAATGCAATATTTACCTTAAGACTCTGAAGATGGGAAAGAACTTTCTTACGCTTAACAGGTTGATTCAGGCCTTTGCAGTTCCAGCTGACAAAAATGATCTGGCAGCCATTGGTCCTTGAACTGTTAAGTTGAGTTGTCATTATGGTCAAATACTGAAAAAGTTAGTAACACAGTTAAAATAAGAAAAGTGGAGTCAAAAACAAATGAAAAAATAGAGTCAAAATAAGAAAGAACAAATAACCAAAAGAAAAGAAATAAAATACCTCAAACTTAAAAAATATTTTCCTTATAACCTACTCCTCCTGACGTCCTAACCCCTTACGCAAACAGTGTAATTCCCACAGCTCAATAAGCTTCAATTTGACCATCAAAAACCAAATTAGACAACTTTAAGTCCTCAGCTGTGAAACTATAAAACTTTTTGTACAACCCTTCCAAAACCTCCAAATATCCTTTACCAGTAAGTTCCTAAATATTATATATATCCATATACTACTTACACCCACATCATAATATTACACATACACTACCGTTCAAAAGTTTGGGGTCACCCAGACAATTTTGTGTTTTCTATGAAAAGTCACACTTTTATTTACCACCATGAGTTGTAAAATGAATAGAAAATATAGTCAAGACATTGACAAGGTTAGAAATAATGATTTGTATTTGAAATAATAGTTTTTTCCTTCAAACTTTGTTTTCGTCAAAGAATCCTCCATTTGGAGCAATTACAGCATTGCATTCTTTTGGCATTCTAGCTGTTAATTTGTTGAGGTAATCTGGAGAAATTTCACCCCACGCTTCTAGAAGCCCCTCCCACAAGTTGGACTGGCTGGATGGGCACTTCTTGCGTACCTTACGGTCAAGCTGCTCCCACAACAGCTCAATGGGGTTTAGCTCTGGTGACTGCGCTGGCCACTCCATTACAGATAGAATACCAGCTGCCTGCTTCTTCTCTAAATAGTTCTTGCACAATTTGGAGGTGTGCTTTGGGTCATTGTCCTGTTGTAGGATGAAATTGGCTCCAATCAAGCACTGTCCACAGGGTATGGCATGACGTTGCAAAATGGAGTGATAGCCTTCCTTATTCAAAATCCCTTTTACCCTGAACAAATCTCCCAACTTACCAGCACCAAAGCAACCCCAGACCATCACATTACCCCCACCTTGCTTGACAGATGGAGTCAGGCACTCTTCCAGCATCTTTTCAGTTGTTCTGCGTCTCACAAATGTTCTTCTGTGTGATCCAAACACCTCAAACTTCAATTCGTCTGTCCATAACACTTTTTTCCAATCTTCCTGTGTCCAATGTCTGTGTTCTTTTGCCCATATTAATCTTTTTCTTTTATTGGCCAGTCTCAGATATGGCTTTTTCTTTGCCACTCTGCCCTGAAGGCCAGCATCCTGGAGTCGCCTCTTCACTGTAGATGTTGACACTGGCGTTTTGCGGGTACTGTTTAATGAAGCTGCCAGTTGAGGACCTGTGAAGCGTCTATTTCTCAAACTAGAGACTCTAATGTACTTATCTTCTTGCTCAGTTGTGCAGCGTGGCCTCCCACTTCTCTTTCTACTCTGGTTAGAGACTGTTTGTGCTGTTCTCTGAAGGGAGTAGTACACACCGTTGTAGGAAATCTTCAGTTTCTTGGCAATTTCTCGCATGGAATAGCCTTCATTTCTAAGAACAAGAATAGACTGTCGAGTTTCACATGAAAGTTCTCTTTTTCTGGCCATTTTGAGCGTTTAATCGACCCCACAAATGTGATGCTCCAGATACTCAACCTGCTCAAAGGAAGGTCAGTTTTATAGCTTCTCTAACCAGCTAAACTGTTTTCAGCTGTGCTAACATGATTGCACAAGGGTTTTCTAATCATCCATTAGCCTTCTGACGCAATGAGCAAAACACATTGCACCATTAGAGCACTGGAGTGATAGTTGCTGGAAATGGGCCTCTATACACCTATGTAGATATTGCACCAAAAACCAGACATTTGCAGCTAGAATAGTCATTTACCACATTAGCAATGTATAGAGTGTATTTCTGATTAGTTTAAAGTTATCTTCATTGAAAAAAACAGTGTTTTTCTTTCAAAAATAAGAAAATTTCTAAGTGACCCCAAACTTTTGAACGGTAGTGTATGTATGCAGGTGCATGCATGTGCACATCGTACACACACACACACACACACACACACACACACACACACACACACACACACACACACATGTCTTATAACACTTATATGTCACATATAAACAAATTATTTAAATGTATAAGTGTTCCCATGTGTCAACACAACGGAAATAAGCTATAGACAGCTTGCTCCTTCTGTAATTGATAACATGGTGGATAGTGTTTCAGCTTCTCTGCATCAGACTCTAGACTTGGTGGCCCCCTTAAAAAAGAAAAAGTCTAATCAGAGATTTCTAACTCCTTGGTTCAACACAGAAACTCGTACCTTAAAACAGAAGACTCGTCAATTAGAAAGAAAATGGTGCTCTACTAATTTAGATGAAATCTATTTAGCTTGGAGAAATCATCTTTTAATTTATAAAAAATCTCTTAGAAAAGCTAGAACGAGTTATTATTCTGCATTAATAGAAGAGAACAAGAATAATCCCAGGTTTCTTTTCAGTACTGTAGCCAGGTTGACAAAGAGTCAGGACTCTGTCAATCCTAGCATTCCCTTAGAGCTTACTAGTCAGGACTTTATGAACTTTTTCAATAATAAAATTTCATCCATCAGAGATAAAATCAATCAGATTCTTCCCACAGTTAACTTAAATACTTTAACTACTACAACTCCTTCTGTTGATGTCTGTCTTGATGAGTTTACTCCAATCGACCTTTGTGAGTTAGACAAAATAGTTTCCTCATCCAAACCTTCAACTTGTCTTTTAGACCCTATTCCTACCAGGTTATATAAAGAAGTCTTCCTACTTATTGGTAGCTTTATTCTTCATATAATCAATTCTTCATTAACTTGAGGCCATGTACCGCAGGCTTTTAAAACGGCTGTAATTAAACCCTTACTCAAAAAGCCAACGCTAGATCCAGGAGCTTTAGCTAACTATAGACCAATCTCTAATCTCCCTTTCATTTCAAAAATCTTAGAAAGAGTTGTTGCTACGCAATTATTTGACCACCTGCAGGGAAATGGTTTATTTGAAGAGTTTCAATCTGGGTTTAGAATCCATCATAGTACTGAAACAGCCTTAGCGAAGGTCACTAACGACCTCTTCATTGCATCTGATAATGGACTAGTTTCTGTACTTGTCCTTTTAGACCTTAGTGCAGCTTTTGATACTATCGATCATAATATTCTACTTGATAGATTAGAACACTATGTTGGACTTAATGGAACTTCGTTGCAATGGTTTAGATCTTATTTATCTGATAGGTTCCAGTTTGTTCATGTAAATAATGAGTTTTCTTTCAACTCAAAGCTTAGTCATGGAGTTCCACAGGGATCTGTGCTAGGCCCTACTCTTTTTAGTTTATATATGCTTCCGTTAGGCAACATTATTAGAAAGCACTGTATACATTTTCATTGTTATGCAGATGACACACAATTATACCTGTCAATGAAGCCAGATGATAGTAATCAATTAGCCAAGTTAGAAGCCTGTCTTAAGGAAATCAAAGCTTGGATGCCTTGTAATTTCCTGCTATTAAATTCAGATAAGACTGAAGTCATTCTTGTTGGTCCAAAAAACCTTAGAAATTCCTTTCCAAATCAAACTTTCAGTTTGGATGCGGTTACTCTTTCTCTTAATAGCTCTGTGAGGAACCTTGGAGTTATTTTTGATCAGGATTTGTCCTTCAATTCACATATTAAATTTGTTTCTAAGACTGCCTTCTATCATTTGCGTAATATTGCCAAGATTAGGAGCATCTTGTCTCAGAGTGATGCTGAGAAACTGATCCACGCTTTTGTTAGCTCGAGATTAGATTATTGTAATTCTTTATTATCAGGCTGTCCTAAAACATCTTTAAAAAGTCTTCAGCTGATCCAAAATGCTGCAGCAAGAGTTTTAACAGGTACTAGAAAGAGAGATCATATCTCTCCGGTTCTGGCCTCCCTTCATTGGCTTCCCATAGAGTTTAGAATTAAGTTTAAAATCCTTCTTCTTACTTACAAAGCTCTAAACAGTCAGGCTCCTTTTTATTTAAAAGATCTGATACTACCGTATTATCCTAACAGAGCACTACGCTCCCAAAATGCAGGATTACTTGTAATACCTAGAATCTCCAATAGTACAATGGGAGGCAGAGCCTTCAGTTATCAAGCTCCTCTCCTGTGGAATCAGCTGCCAATCTGGATTCGGGAGTCAGACTCGATCTCTGTTTTTAAGAATAGGGCTAAAACCTACCTTTTTGATATAGCCTACAATTAGGGAGGGATCATGTGTTTCTGAACCCTCCCTTAGTTATGCTGCTAATAGGTTTAGTCAGCCGGGGGACCTCCAGTAATGCACTGGGCCTCACTCCTTTCCTCACTCTCTATGAAATATTTTTTTTTGCTGGTCATTAACATTTGTTTGTTCTCTCCCATAGATTGAGTCCCCATCGTGCTGTTTGCTCTCTACATGTCTGTTCTTTTCTTTTTCTCTATCCCCTCACCCCCCAGCCAGTCGCAGCAGATGACTGCCCCTCCCTGAGCCTGGTTCTGCTGGAGGTTTCTTCCTGTTAAAAGGGAGTTTTTCCTCTCCACCGTCGCCAAGTGCTTGCTCACAGGGGATCGCCTGATTGCTGGGGTCTTTCTGCAACTGTGGGGGTTCCCCCCTACAGTTGATAGTGCTATGAGATGACTGTTGTTGTGAAATGGCGCTATATAAATAAAGTTGAATTGAATTGAATTGAATTGAAGTGTTTGAGTACTTAAGTATATAAGACACTCCATATTAACAAAAGTCAAAAGAGAAGAATAAAAACTTAATTAAAATAATAATAAAAGTGTATATATATATATATATATATATATATATATATATATATATATATATATACACATATAATAGAACTAGATATGTGGATAAATTAAACTGCTGTTAACCAAAATTAGGATTAATAACTAAAAAAAAAAACATTTAATGTCAAAATATTCTCCCAAACAGTTTACATACATACACATACACACATATACATACAGTATATACACACATACATACACACACTGTCATGAGCCGAGCCGGCTTGGTTTCCCCCAGCTCGACCCTGATCTCTCTGTGGGTTTCGGTTTCATTGTTTATGTGCATTTTATGTACTCATTCCACCACCTTAGCCACTGCCCGACTGGCAGCTGTTAGTCAGCCTCTGATCTCTTTCCCACGCTGCTGTCAGGCTGTCGGTCCAACCACGCCCCCTCCCTCTCCATATTTCCACCAGCTGTCCCAGCCCTGGTGATTCTCTGTCCCGCACAGGTGCTTCCAATTTGTGTGACCAGCGGCGTTTGGATTTAAGCAGCTATCCGCTAGACAAATGCCGTTTGGTCATTGTATGAGTGAATCACCCCTGCTCACCATGGAGTGATCGCCACATCTGGAAGGACTGTTATTTGCACTCGTGAGGAGAACTGGACTTTGTGGGACTGCTCCAACTTGTGAGTAAATTGTTTGTGACTCTTTGTGGTTGCCGCTGCGCTGAACCAGAAGCGTTCCCTCTTGGCAGCACTATTGCTACACTTAGGCTGTGCCCAGTTTACGTTCCCTGCAAGTTTGTCGAGCTACCCGCTGTCTTCCCTGTTCTTCGGAGTGCACCTATATTGTTTAGTATTATTTTCCTGTGTCCACAGTACACAGTGGTCTGCCCGCTGGTCGCTTCGGCGTCAGCCATTTTGTGTACAGCACAACCTTTTTGTAAGTCTTTATGTTTTGTACTGTTTCATGTCAATAAATGTGTGTTTGGTGAAACCCAGCATTTAAATCCTCATTCTTCCTTCTCTCCACCGTGCGCAACGAAGGGTGCACGGGGGAGTTTATGACAGAATGGCCCAACCAGTCAAAAGGATTTAGTGGGTTCACCCACACATTCCTTTTTTCTCTTTCGCGTCATTTTTTTGAACTGTCTCGTCACTCACTGGTGGTGGAGCACACGATGCCCCGGTCTCGTCGACCTCATCCGAGGAGAGGAGGATCGGCCGCGGGGTCTCCCAGCGAGGCAGAGGAGTTGGCAGCTGTCTACATCCGAAGCTATGTAGACGAGTTTCTCACCGCCAGCGGACCTGAGCGGGTTTGGTGGTGCGTTCACGGAGCGGTGGGGATTTTGGAGGCACTCCCCGGGCTATGGATCTATCCACAATACACTGACTTGCTCTCCACAGTCTGCTCGCTCCAGCGCTCCTCCCTGGGCCTGGTATTTCCCGCGACTCCGGAACGGATGCCCGCTTCCCTGCAGACTGGCAGCCTCCGTGGTGCATTGCTCGACCCTCCACTCGCTCCAGCACGGTTGATCCGGGCACGGAAAGGACAGCGTCGTCCTGCAAGGGGACGCCGGGGGAATCCCCTCCTTCTCCAGCGGCCATCATCGCTTCAGCTGCAGAGAGATCCCCTGTATTCACCCCGGCCACGCCTGCCTCTGTCGTCAAGGAGATGGCTCCTCCAATAGCCTGCGGATGGGTCCAAATCATCCCTGGCATGGAGAGGGGTGAACTCCTGCCCTCTGCAGCTGCAGATGTCATCAATCGGGATGGCAGGCAAGTATTTTCCATTCTAAATCATTATTTAACACTGAATCTTGCCTGTCTCCTGAGGGGGAGGCCCAGTATCAGCAGCCCACTGGGTCCTCTCCTCCAGCTGCAAGAAATAATTGTTTTCTTCCCCTCTCCGTGTCTTCTCCTGTAATTTCTGAGGGCCTGCCGGTCCAAGAACTGGCCTACCTGACGATGAAGGAGGTTGAGGCCCTGGATGATCCTGCCCAGGAGCCCGCACGGAGGCGTTCCCCTGCAACCACACCGACGGACGAGGAGTGGGCGAATCTGATCGCCTTCGTCAACCGCCGGGTCGAGGAGGAGCGCCGTGAGAGGGAGGTCCGAGGACACACTTCCCTGGCTGGGAGGGTTCCACCTCCTATGCCTGCTCAGCCCACGGATTCACCCTCAGACAAGGAGTGGGCTAATCCGCTCGCTGCAGTCAACCGCCGGGTGGAAGAGCAGCGTCTGAGGACCAGGACTGCAACCATCATCATGCCTGCTACAGGGACTGCTGCAGCAGAGCCACCCCCTGGACCTAACCCCCAGCCGACAGGATCCAGACCATCACCGTCGACAGCGTCGAAGTCCTGAACGGCGGTGGAGCTTGAGCACAGGCAAGTTGTCTCTCCTGTAGTTCATTTATCTATGATTGAGAGATCTTGTATGGCTCTTGGGGAAGAGAGCCGGGTGCAGCTCCCGGCCGCACCTGGACTCCCCTCGCCAGGCTCTGCCGCTGCCGGCAACCCTAACCTTTTCTCCTCTCCCATGCCTGACGAACCCCTCACTAGGGTCGCCGGAGACAGGCTGCCATCACCGGGGTTGCCAACCGACGACGAGAGGTTGGCAGTCCTAGACGAGGTCGGTGGGGGCACAGCACCAGGCACAACAATGGAGGCCACGCACCCCAAATCGCTGGAGTCCTGGATGGCGGTAGAGCCCGAGTTCAGGCAAGTGTGCTCCATTATGTCAATTTCTCATTTGTCTATGACACACTGCCCGACTCATGGCGAGGGGGACCCGGGGCAGCTCATAGTTGCCCTTGGGGCCGCCTCGCTGGGCTCTGCCACTGCTGGCGACCCTGACCTGGTCTCTTTTTCTCTCCCTCCAGGGTTGGAGTCCCCAGCCAGGGTCGCCGGAGAGCAGCTGATTTTGCCTGAAGCCGCTGAGGATCGGAAGTCAGCACCATGTGGCATTTGGAGCACCACCTCCCTCGCTGGGGAGGCCACCACAGGAGCAATGAGGCCCTCGATGGGGGTCACCGCTGGTGCAATGGTGCTCCCGCTGGAGCCCATCGTGGGTGCAGCTCTGGCCCAATTGGGGCCCACCGCGGGTACTGCAGAGCTGCGGCCGGAGGTCGCTGAGGGTCTGGCCCCGCCAAGGGAGGACATCACTGCTTCAGCTCCTCCTGCCACGGTCGTCAGGGCTCCCCCCATTGATCGCCTCCTCCGCCTGGTGTTTCTGCGGATTGGTCCTCTCATCGTGGGTGCAGCGGAGCCGGCCCAGTTGGGGGCCATCGTGGGTGTAGCTGAGCTTCAGCCAGAGGCCATCGTGGGTGCAGCGGAGCCCGTCTGGTTGGGGCCCACCGCAGGTGCCACTACGAACCACCCTGAGGACGCTGTGGTCCTATGCCGTGGAGGTCCCCTTTCTCCAGCCCCATTGTCCACCAGTGAACATTCCAGTGGGCAGGCCGCCTCCTGCTTCACCCCTTCCATCCTGGTGGCTGAGCAACATTGGTCGGCCGCCGGAAGAATGAACTCCCCGGGTCAGGTGGCCCTCGCGTTCCGGCAGGCCGCTGGACTCCGTCCACCGGACTTTCTGCTGGGCCTGGGACTCTGGGCGGCCTCCTGAGCCCCAACGCGCGCAGACTTGGGGGTTAATTGTGGGTTCTGGGCAGGGCATTGTGTTCCCTCCTTCCTGTTCCCCCTTCCGCCCACCCGGGTTCGGGTTGTTTGTTGTTGTTGCAACTGTTGGGGGGGGCTTCTTGATGTTACCATGGGTGTCTGGGATTCCACCCCTTGGGGGGGATCTGTCATGAGCCAAGCCGGCTTGGTTTCCCCCGGCTCGGCCCTCATCTCTCTGTGGGTTTCGGTTTCATTGTTTATGTGTATTTTATGTATTCATTCCACCATCTTAGCCACTGCCGACCGGCAGCTGTTAGTCAGCCTCAGATCTTTTTCCCATGCTGCTGACAGGCTGTCGGTCCAACCACTCCCCCTCA
The DNA here is from genome assembly GCA_020510985.1 of Pholidichthys leucotaenia. Taxonomy (NCBI): domain Eukaryota; kingdom Metazoa; phylum Chordata; class Actinopteri; order Cichliformes; family Pholidichthyidae; genus Pholidichthys; species Pholidichthys leucotaenia. The sequence continues at coordinate 304,243,368 of CM035839.1, forward strand.
CGCTCCATATTTCCACCAGCTGTCCCAGCCCCGGTGATTCTCTGTCCCGCACAGGTGCTTCCAATTTGTGTGACCAGCGGCATTTGGATTTAAGCAGCTATCCGCTAGACAAATGCCGTTGGGTCATTGTATGAGTGAATCACCCCTGCTCACCACGGAGTGATCGCCACCTCTGGAAGGACTGTTATTTGCACTCGCGAGGAGAACTGGACTTTGTGGGACTGCTCCAACTTGTGAGTAAATTGTGACTCTCTGTGGTTGCCACTGCGCTGAACCAGAAGCGTTCCCTCTCGGCAGCACTATTGCTACACTTAGGCTGTGCCCAGTTTACGTTCCCTGCAAGTTTGTCGAGCTACCCGCTGTCTTCCCTGTTCTTCCGAGCACACCTATATTGTTTAGTATTATTTTCCTGTGGCCACAATACACAGTGGTCTGCCCGCTGGTCGCTTCGGCGTCAGCCATTTTGTGTACAGCACAACCTTTTTGTAAGTCTTTATGTTTTGTACTGTTTCATGTCAATAAATGTGTGTTTGGTGAAACCCAGCATTTTAAATTCTCATTCTTCCTTCTCTCCACCGTGCGCAACGAAGGGCGCACGGGGGAGTTTATGACACACACGCATACATACATATACATACACACACACATATGCACACTAAACAGTATAATCCCCAAAGTATAAGAGTGAATATTTGAATATTTAAATACCTGTCAAAGTAAATATACTAGAACAAGGAAAGATAATAATAATCCGAAACATTATCTCTCTTCTCTGATTTAGCGGGATTATAACAGTCCACCATTACTTGGATTAGGTCAAGGTATGTTCACATTTTATAATTCAGGGTTACAGTACCCACAGTTCTGTCCTTGGCTGCTGCAAAATTCAATCCTTGGGGTGCAAATAGTTGTTTGGACACTCCTAAACAGCCTTCATATTTATGCCTCATCAGGCGCGGGCTGTACCTCTGCTTTATAGAATTCCATTGCCGCCTGAGGGAAGCTGAACATCTTCACATTGCCCTTGTGATATATAATTTTTTGAAGAATATAAGGACTTTAATTCTGCACCTTTCTAAACATTCTGTCAATGTATTTTTTTAAATATTTGTTTTCATGAAAACACTGTCTAATTTACCTTTTAAAAATTCACCCACATGATGCTTCTGCAGGCCAAACCTGAAAAAGCAACAGCTTTTATATTGGATTTATAATCAAATTCCTCAGTGAACCTGAATTGAATCCTGCAGCTTTTGCACTTTTAGCATAAACTCTCAGCCTTCACAGTGGAATAACAAAATGCACTTTGAAATAAAACATGTTGATCTGTACATGATTTTGTCCAAACTTTGCAGATCAACTTTGCAGAGCACTAATGTTTAAATCCAGTGCAGTCTTTACCCTTCCTCTGTGGATGTTTCTTTGGGATAAGTTTTCTGCTGCAAGTTTATCAGTCAGGACTATTGCATCCAAAATAAACACAAAGGCATAGTCACCTTCTGATTAGCACACTCTCTGGATAAATCACCTAAGAGAGTAAGCATGAAGGTCATTGAACTCTGTCCCCATTTTTATTCACCTCCCAGAGTGAGAGAGAAAATAAATACCCCCACCAACTTAAAAGAGAAATTCAAAGATTCAAGATTTAAAGATTTTATTTGTCAATACTACTATACTGTACATACAGGAGAATTGAAATGCTGTTTCTCTCTCTTCAGTGGGGTGTGCAATATAAAAAAAACAAGGAATAAAGCTGGAAAAACAATAGCAGTCTATGTACAGAAAGTAGGAATTGAAACTAAGCCATTTCTTCTCCAGTGATATACAGTATACACCATTACACCTGCAATAAGTGGCAGGAGATCAAGAAAAGCAAATAAAGACTGCAAGTCGGTGCCAGTCAGGTATGTAATGCTACACGGCTGAGCACATCTAGTCAGGAAATTCCTATATTAGATTGAATTAGATGAAATTTAAACAAGCTTTGTACTCAAACCAGGTCATATAGCAGCATCAGGCAGAAAGATACAAGAGCGAGAAAAGTGTGAGTCTGCTTTTTATAATGTTCATTTAACTATACATGGCACTTAGGTTTCTTGGGTATTAATCCTTAATATTAAGAAACACAGTCATTACATGCATGGATCACTGAGGGGAAAATGGGTTGTCTGAATAGCAACATTCATTGTTTCGGATCGATGTGAAGCAGATGCACAGAGGGCCAACTCACATGATCATATTTCCAGATAGAGGACACATATGGAATCACAAACAACAAAAATTCAAGCAACGCAAAGCTGTCACCTTGTAAAACTTGAACTGAGTTGGCCCCAGCAGAGAGTCAACGGTCACACCAGGCGTCCTCTAACGCTTCACACCATGTCTGCTTGATACTTAATAGCAATTTGCAGGCTTGTTTGTCACACATCTTTTCCTCCTCAAGCCTAAATGTCCATTGTTGTGTACAATGCAGCACGTGTTGTTGTTTCCACCCTCTTAAAGGACCTTGCAAAGGCTTTCCCGTTCACCCCACAAAGAGGGTCCTGACCTCACTGCAAAGACAAAGTGTAAACATCCCATGGTGGCAAAAGTAGGGAAAGCCCTCAGGCTCCTCTTAAAATCTCATCTAGACTCTGAGAATTGTTCCACTGCAACTACTAGTGGCCTTCACCTTGTTTATAGTTTCTGTCCTCTGTAGATAGAGAAATTACCATCAAAAGTTGCACAAGTGATATTAAAGGTGCAGTATAGCTTATTAAAAAGGCAAAACAATTATCATATGTAACAATTATTTTTCTACATCAAAATGTCATGTTAGTCTACTTTGCTTGCCAATCCAGTGAGCAAGTCATTGTAATAGCCATAAAGTACCTAAATAAGCACAAGCTAGTCATCAAATACTGTAACTTGGTGCAATCTGAGGTCTGTAATAAATATACTGATAAGAAAAGGCATATCTTTATCCAACACTGAACCTCCTGTCATCATCCCCAAGACATTTAGTTAAAGCATCCTGGAACATATGGACTGAGGGAAGAAGGAAGCGTAAGGGAGGAAGATGTAAAGATCCAGTGTCGTGCAGATGAACAGGAAGTGATCCTATTGTTTTCAGGGTCACCTCACTTTTCCTTTCAGAGCCACCCAAGGTCTGTTCTCTCCGCTCGGGCGTAAGTAAAGAAAACTCCCTGTCACTCCAGACTGTATCTTGTCCCATTTCCTCTCCCAGCCAATAGGAAAGGTGTTGTATTTTAGAATAACAAAGCAAGGTGTGGCATCTGAGAGGAGTGGTAATTAAATGATGCTCAGACAACTATACCACATAGAAAGAAGAAGTCACATAAAGCACATGTCTACCAATATGATCTGATCGCAAGGATACGTAAAGCAGGTTAGACCAGTTGCTTGGAGGTTCATGAACACACAGGCACAACTGTATTTACAATATAAAGTACAACATATCAGGAATGAATCATATTACACCTTTTCCTGGTTTGCTGCCGCTGAGTGACAACACAGCTTGTGTCCAGGTCTGCTGTCCCATTGGACAGAGAAAAGCAGCAAGAGGTGGGACAGAGCACACCTTAGTTAGCCATTAACTTATACTTCTGTGAAGCAGCCATAGCACACCTCATTCAGCCTTTGCACAACAGTTTTCCACGTCAAACAAAATGCAAGAGCAAACATTGCTCCTTTGGATATGGAGTGAGAAGACTGAAAATTGATGACATTAAGACCCATAGCAACAGGTAAGCAAGTCTTTCTAGTCATTTCTGTTGAGTTTTCTTTAATAAAAGTGTGTCATAGCTAATAATCATATCTAAATGATATCTATGATGAAATCCCATTAACATAATTGTGTTTTATATGGCCATGAAATGTTCAAAAGCCGAAGTTCTTAAATATACTCATAGAATTACTTCTGATTTGGACCAAAAAAGATGAAAAATTAAGAAGATGGAGAGAAAAACTTGCCAGAAATAAATCAGAGGACCACATTATTATTAACTTCAGTCACATTTGAAGTAATGATAAGTCACACTCTATTTTTCTACTCTGCAGCTTTTCCATGCTGTAGAATTTGCAGGCCAGGGTTTCTCAGTACAGAAAAGAAGCAAGACCAAAGTGTGTTTACATTTCTATGACCCATACTGCCCTGCACAGACAAACTGCACACAGTTGGTTGAGAATGAGTTATAGCCCATCTGGCACTATGTTGCACTGCAGTATACATGTACAATTTGAGATCCAAATTGCAGAAAATAAGAAACAGTTCAATGCACCAGCATGAAGTTGTGGCAAACCTGCATCCTGCATTTTGATTTGTGTCATATAGAACAGTCAGCCCAGCGCTGCCTCTTGGAGAGGTACAGCAAATTATGCAACAGAAGACACATCCAATGAAAGCTAATATTGGATTGATTTAGCCAGTATTAACTTATTTAGCCAGTATTAAATTAAATTGGCTGATTAATTAATTCGTTTTTAGTCTGTAATTAGAGTCTAATTAATGTAATGCAGACAAAACTATTTATATTGGAAAATAATACAGGAACAACCACTTTTTTAAACTTGAAAATGAATTGGTAACTTGGTTTCAAACCAAACTGTGAAAAATACATTACAGATAGAACGTGGTGTTTTGGGCACCACTGTAGAAGATTAACCAAAGACACACTGCTTTCTCTGCACTTTATTCAGTGTGTTTTGTCAGTGATTTGTTTGGGTAAAATAATAACCCCAAAGGACAAGTTTAACCTTTGTACCTATTTTTAATCTCTATTGAACAATGTAGTGTTTGATTCAGCAATTTTAATCATGTATTTCTTATCACACCTACAAAGAAACAATATTCCGTTTGTAGTTACCAGTGTCTATTTTTTGTTTGTTTGTTGAAAACACAATGTCTGATATGATTTCTCTCTGTGAACAATGCTGGGCTGCATGTTGTCCACATGCTGTTTTCCATCCCTGTCAACCTTAATAACTCATTCTTGCTGGATCAGATTAGAGCCGTCAATGATTTGGAACAACAATATTTATTCAATAAATGAGTCAGGTGCTAAGAAATGCATTCTTCACCTGTCATATACAGTACAGTGATTGATAGCGGTTAGGTTTTGTTATCACCGGTTTTGAGCTTTGGTTATAAACAAACTATTTTAGGGTGCCTTATCACATGCTGTGTTCGAAATGTTCACTCCGTCCCTACATAGTGCCCTACATAGTAGCGTTGTAGTCGAGACCAGAGACCAAGAACAAGACCACTGATTATGTTGGTCTTGGGAGACTCTGGTCTTGACGAGGTCTTGACTACAACACTATTATACAGTGAATCAGGCATTTTGCAGTGTTCTTAAATCATAAATTATCTTAAATGATAATTTCATTCACTATATAGTACACTCAAAATGTCCCACAATGCATTTTGAAAAGTAGTGTACAACCGATGGCCATTGCATTGGCCAATGTATCCCATAATGCAATGCGCAGCCAACAAAGCAGTGACAGAAGAGCTTCACATGACAACATAAAGTGTGTTAAAGCATTTTTATTTATTAATATGGTTAAATGATTTTTTTTATATGTGTATTTACTACAAAATACATATAGGTGTTCCCTTTTCAACACATGGGGGAGATTTACTAACATGCTGCGCCATCGCAAAACCCTGTTTTGGCATTAAAAAACTACTGTTGACATTTACTTCTTCTTTTTTTATTCTTCTTTTAGATTTGATTGGCGGTTGGCAACCATCTTACAGGTGCATTACCGCCACTGATTTGATTATCATCACTCTATATCTTTGTATAAGGAGTTCTTATAAGGAGTTCTGAACAACTCCTTATGTGTGAAAAAATTATCCGTCCTTGGACTGTGTCCTCGGCGGCGGTGTCCTAAAGGGCACAGGGCAAAATTAGCGGTGGAAAGGCGTGGACTGTGTTAATTTTGCGCCTGGCCTCATTGCATATGTATTTGTGGGAGCTGTCATGTCAACATGCAAATTTGAGGGAGGGGAGTATTTAAATGACTGGCGCAAGGTGATTTACTACAGTTTGCAGTTGTCAGTATCCTGCTAAATGCACCAGGATTTAACGCCCCAAAAAAGCTTGTATTAATTCATCCGCGCCTGACATGATAGAGATCGCTGGTGCCGAGACACTGGTGAGAACCAAGGGTACATGGCAGAAGCTTCTCTCTGCCCGTGACTTTATTTGGCATAACAGAAGAACAGATTTTATGAATATCAGTGGTCTGACAGAGATCGGTGTTATGCTGAACTGGACATCAGCCAGTAGTTTTTTAAAATTTCATTTGTTTATACGGTATATAGCCTACTACATGAATTTGTATCCATAAAATAGGATACAATAGGAGCCCTTATACTCGTAGTGGACATACAGATGGTGCACATAATGACTCTTTTTTTTTTCTGTGGAGGTGAGACTGGGATATGGAGTTTTCCTCATCCATTCAGTTCACTCTTCTCTTTATTTCTCTCTCCCAGGTCAGGATACACAATATAGGAGGAAAACAACAATGAAATTATTAACAAAAAGAGCACACAGATCCATAGAAACGTCCCCCGAAATTGCAACACCATAACTCAATGGCATTTATAAAAACTTGTGAACTGGGAGACCTGTAGATTTTGTTAAAACAAAGTTATTCACATAATAAAATCCAGAGTCTCCATCAGACCATGATGGTTCTAGTGTTTATAAAATAAACATGTTGGTCAAATAATCAATTTATTCATGAGTAGTCCTTTATTAAATTAGATACAGATGCTTCATTTATACATATTAAACAAAAAAGTCTGCCATGTTAAATGAAAATCTAAATTTTGAAATATACTGCTCAAAAAAATAAAGGGAACACTTTGAAAACACATCAGATTTTAATGGGAAAAAATAAACTGGATATCGAAATTGTGGCAGGCTAGTCCAGCTTACTCAGATTAAAGGAACACTTTAAACACTTTACAAACTTAAAGTCCTTGTACGGTGACATTTTTTATTGAACTAATAAACTGATTGTATGAAAATATTCCATTCTGGCCATTCCCGTGATTTAATATGTGTCACCAGCCTCCATAAATGACTTTATTTGGTAATAGCCCATCTTTCACTTAGTGATGCTGCAGTACCGCCATCTGTCGATAGGGGCGGGCAGCAGTGACGTCAGCACAGGAAGAAGTGAGGGTGATATTGCCTGCCTGTGCTGTGAGCCTCATCAGAGAAACATTCCCATCAGATCACTACAAGGCATTTTGCCTACCAAGATTAGATTTGTGAAAAATGATATTTAAATAAAGTTTTGTAAAATCATATATTGAGTTTATTAATGTTCATGTCAATTTTATAATTCTAATATTTCAGCATTCATCAAAGTTGCATGTCATATACATTTGAATCATTTTTCTACCATTTTATGGTATAAAATTCGGGTTCCATTTTTAAAAGCACATTTCTCTTAAAATCTTAGGCTTGTATTTGTTTGTCTTAGCAAAATATGTTGCTTCCCTAACAATTGAAAGCTGAACTTTCATTGCTAATTGGAAATTTCTTCTACTTTTACATGTTTGATTTTGAAAATCTAGATACATGTTGCTCAACAGCATCAGCTTTGATGGGACGCTGAAATTTGGCACTCAGTGTGGCAGGAACTCTGGCTTGTACAGAGTGCCACTGCTCCCATAAGTGGGTTGGATCAACCAAGGTTTTGTTGAACAGAGTATTCATCAGATCATCCACATATTCTGAAAAAAAAATATATTCAATAAAAATTAGACATCCATTTGACTACAGTATGAAATACAAATTTGACCCAAATTAACATAATTTGATAAAAGCTATGAAATGTGAAAGTTGAATGAAGACCAACCCTCCACCCACTGTAAATATCATATACAAGCCTAGAAAATGATACTAATATTTCTTATACTCCCCGAAAGTTGGATTAACTTTCTTTGCTTGCAGTGTATATCCGCCTTTTTTGGGTAATTTTGGGTAATTTTGGGTATTTTATCACAATGATTTATTTTTGGACATATAAGTGATCTGTCTATCAGCAGAAACTCTATGTAATTGGCACTGTTATTATAATTGCATTTCATATTTTTGGTCACATATTGCATCTCTTCACCTTGTCAACATTCCAAGGAATGAGAAGTGTACACTCTTTGGTGCAAAATGAATAATCAGACTGTGGAAAGCCTCCACATTTGAAGTTTGCTGCCCTGGACTCAGCTTTCGCACATCCCTGAGGACCCGTGTTTTGTTGATCATATCAACAACTTTTTCACAGCCCTTTGTGCCTGAAATAAATAAATTGTAGGTGTGAGATATGTGACCAAAAATGATGAAAATCAATGGGATAATAATTTTTATATATATATAATACATGCACTGTTGTTTCATTGTGTGAAACTGTTTTTTGTGTTAGGTTGCAGTCTCTCAGGAGCTGTGGGATCGTATGTAGTGCTCGCATCTTTGTATTTGTACTACGCAGGTGTGCGCGCAGCTGAAGCCGCTGATGAGCGGCGAGCCGTGACACAAATTGCATCTTATTCTCGAAATCGCTGTCAACGAAATGTCTACTGCACATGTTGGGTGAGTTACCGACATCATTCCAATTTTTTCGCGTTTTCTGAACGAATTTCACCCATGCCGTTCTGATTTTCCCAAGGACGGGAAATTCAAAAACACTCACCGCATGCTCCGCTGGTATAACGTCGCACCCGTAGACAACACAACGCCAAACCATAATTAATTCAATTCCTGAAATCCTAATCTTAATAAATAATCTATTTGTAATCCACAAGTACTCCGAGAAATATCAGTAATCGCCGATTTTAAAACGTAAACAACAAACAATGTCCGCCGAGCGTGTGCGTGTCTCTCCCTGTGATGATGTCACACAGTCAGTGGCCATCTTAGCCGCTGATCGCTCGGCTGAGCCAGACAGCTCTCAAGGACAGCGTACTTCAAGAGCGCATTGTCACCTTATGCGGCATTTGTTGACACCAAAACATGTGCGGTTCAAATTAGCTCGTCTCACACAAAAATTTAAGATATGATTTAGCGATATTGAATTTTCGTTCGGACAAGGCCTTTAATGTTCAGCAGTCTGATGGCAGAGGGGAAAAAGCTGTTCATGTGCCGGGAGGTTTTAGTCCGAATGGACCGAAGTCTTCTACCTGAGGGGAGGGGGGCAAACAGTACGTGACCAGGGTGTGAAGGATCGGCTATGATCCGGCCAGCATGCCTCCGGGTCCTGGAGATGTACAGGTCCTGGAGAGATGGGAGCTTGCAGCCGATCACCTTCTCAGCAGTGCGCACGACGTGCTGCAGCCTTAGTCTGTCCCTGGCAGTGGTTCCTGCATACCACACAGTTATGGAGGAGGTGAGGATGGACTCGATGATGGCCGTGTAGAACTGCACTAACATCTTGGTGGGTAGCTTGAGCTTCCTCAGCTGCCGCAGAAAGAACATCCTCTGCTGGGCCTTTTTGATGAGGGAGCTGATGGTTGGCTCCCATTTGAGGTCCCGGGTGATGGTGGTGCCCAAGAAGCGGAAGGAATCTGCAATGGTGATGGGAGAGCCTGTGATGGTGAGGGGGGGCAGGGGGGTTGTGACTTTCCTGAAGTCCACAATCATCTCCGCTGTCTTCAGAGCGTTCAGCTGCAGGTTGTTGTGGCTGCACCAGGACACCAGCTGGGCCACCTCTTTCCTGTAGACGGACTCGTCGCCGTTGGAGATGAGCCCGATGAAGGTGGTGTCGTCTGCAAACTTAATCAGCTTAACAGACTGGTGGGAGGAGGTGCAGGAGTTGGTATAAAGGGAGAAGAGTAGGGGGGAAAGTACACAGCCCTGGGGTGATCCAATGCTGATGCTAACAGAGTCTGAGACAGACTTCCCCAGCCGCACATGCTGCCTCCGGTCCGTCAGGAAGTCGGTGATCCACCTGCAGAGGGAGTCAGGCACATCGAGCAGGGACAGCTTGTCCTGGAGCAGATCGAGGCGGATGGTGTTGAATGCGGAGCTGAAGTCCACAAACAGAATCCTGGCGTAGGTTCCCGGGGAGTCCAGGTGCTGCAGGATGGAGTGGAGGGCCAGGTTGACTGCGTCGTCCACAGACTTGTTAGCACGGTGGGCAAACTGCAGCGGGTCCAGGAGGGGAGTGGTGATGGACTTGAGGTGAGACAGGACCAGGCGCTCAAAGGACTTCATGACTACAGAGGTGAGCGCTACAGGTCTGTAGTCGTTAAGTCCAGTAATCCGTGGCTTCTTGGGGACAGGGATGATGGTGGAGGATTTGAGGCAGGTCGGCACGTGACATTGCTTAAGGGAGATGTTAAAAATGTCTGTGAAGACAGGAGCCAGCTCTTTCGCACAGTGTCTCAGGGTGGAGGGAGACACACTGTCCGGCCCGGGGGCCTTGCGCGGGTTCAGTCTGGAGAACTGTCTGTGCACGTCCTGCTCACTGATGACAAGGGCAGGGGGGGGGAGGAGGAGGAGGAGGAGGGGGGGGGCGCTTTTGATGAATTAGGGGCCATGGAGGCAGTGGAGCTGGGTGGAGTGGGTGAGTTGGACACAGCTGACGAGGTGTCAAAACGGGCGTAATGTTGGGACAGTTTTTGACAAAGGGCTTTGTCATCCTGACCTTTAGAAGCCTGAGGCCAATAGTTGGTGATTTGCCTCAGTCCTCTCCACACAGAAGCCGAGTCATTAGCAGTGAACTGCTGCTGGAGTCTCTCAGAATACACAGATTTAGCTCTCCTCAGCTCTCTGTTAAACCGATATTTGACCTCTCTGTAGCAGTCCCTGTCTCCACTTTTCAACGCTGCTTCCTTCTCCTTCCTGATCTGTCTGAGCTTGGCAGTGAACCAGGGCTTATCATTAGAGTACCTCACCCTGGTGCGCGATGGAAGAATGTTCTCCTCACAGAAGTTGATATATGAGTTCACAGTGTCCGTGTACTCATTAAGATCATGTGTGGCTCCTTTAAACATGCCCCAGTCAGTTATTTCCATGCATGTGTTCAGATTCTCTCCAGCTTCACTGGTCAATTTCTTCGTGGTGGTCACAACAGGTTTAGTGAGTTTCAGTCTCTGTCTGTATGTGGGGATGAGGTGGACCATCATGTGATCAGATAATCCGAGCGCAGCGTGGGGAACAGCGCGATATGCGTCCTTCACTGTAGTGTAACAGTGATCCAGCGTGTTTTTTCCTCTGGTTGGACATTTAATAAACTGTTTGTAGCGGGGGAGCTCGTGACTCAGATTGCTCTGGTTAAAGTCGCCAACCACAATAACCAGAGAGTCTGGAAAAGTCCGTTCCGTGGGTTGGATGTGATCCGTGAGCATGCGCTGAGCTTCGCGCGTGTCCGCGTCGGGAGGGACGTACACAGCGACGAGGATGAATGAGGCGAACTCCCGCGGGGAATAAAATGGCTTGCAGTTAATAAAAAGAAATTCCAGGGCGAGAGAACAGTGTTGTGAAATCACCGTTACATCAGAGCACCAGCTGTTGTTAATGTAAAAGCACACTCCTCCTCCAATAGACTTACCGGAGAGCTCTGTGACGCGATCAGCACGAAACAGCTGAAATCCCTCGAGGCTGATCGCGCTGTCCGGTATGTTCCCTTTAAGCCAGGTCTCAGAGAAACAGATGACAGACGAGGAAGCGAGGTCCTTAAATCGCATCAGCAGTCTTAATTCTTCTACCTTGTTCAAGAGAGAATTGGCATTGGATAGAAATATGCCAGGCAAGGCTGTCCGCGTGCCTCTCCTTCGCAGCCGAGCGAGAATCCCCCCTCGCTTTCCTCTTTTACACCGTCTTACTCTTTGAGCCAAACAATGAATCAGATCGGTGGCAGGAGCTAAAAATACTGGGAGAAGGTCCGTGGGAGTAAGAGTCCTGATATTTAATAACTCTTCACGGGTGTATGAACTGGCAGACGCGCAATCAATGAACAGAAACAAAAAAATTAAAGGGCAGCGAAACACCATGGCGAACACCATGGTGTTCGGCAAACACCATCTGGCGCTTCTAACAAGCAGTTTGAAACTGTAAATGTCCACATTTAGCAGTTAGATTCAACATTTGACAACTAGATTTATATTTAACATTTAGGGTTAACATTCAGATGGAGGCAGATGATCAGCTGTGGTGATCCCTAAAGGGAGCAGTGGAGAGAAGAAGAAAAAGAAGAAGAAGATTTGGTTTAACATTTAGATTTTCCAGTCAACATTTATACCGAACTAGTGCAGTGCCTGTTGACCCCGTATGGACTGGTGACATCATAGAAGTGATGCTTAAAGGTTGTTTGTGATGGCGCCTTGCATGGCAGCGACCACTCTGATTCTACATGTGATTAACATTGTAGACAGGAGAAACGTAATTTCATTCTACTGTACATGATTAGTTGTATGGACGGAATGACAACAGAGATGGCTTCTTCTTCTTCTTCTTCTTCTTCTTCTTCTTCTTCTTCTTCTTCTTCTTCTTCTTCTTCGTCTTCTTCTTCTTCTTCTTCTTCTTCTTCTTCTTATACCAAAGAATAGATGGCACCTATCAGGGGCGGACTTAGTCCATTTGGGGCCCAAGGCAAAGACAGAAATGGGGCCCCACTTTTTCTTTGTTCTACACTTTCTTTTCAGGCCTTGCTGAAATCCTACCTGAAACTTATTGTCCTCAGAAGTCTTCAAATGATGATATCATTCAGGCATCAGGAATTACATCTGTAGAAAAGCAAAGAAGCTTAACAAATTAAATGTAGACACCTGTCTGTTATAAAAAAAAAACCCCAACAACAATTCACATGGAAGATCTGTTGTTTGTTCACACTTACCAGTCTCTCCAGGATTTTGCGATATTGTGATTGCACTAATTCACATGACATCAGGCCATCACTGCATCTGTTGAGTGACCTTGCAATCTTTGTCCAATCACCGCAACTTTCCCGCAATTTTGGCCAATCCTTGTCAATTTCCATCAATTTCGCGATCAAATTTGTCTCTGAGTAGCGCTCAAATACTCAGTCTAACCAATCAAATGTGTCGCTGCACCGCACTCACTTCCGTGTTTACAGTGAGTATTAACGGAACACATCAGCAAAAAAACAGTGTGCAATTTAAAAAAAAAAACATGCGGGTTTTCCCACACCATCCTGTCCTTGGTCTCCCCCAGCCCGCCGATGGATGTCTCCACACGTCTCTGACTTGACCGCGTTTATGAAGTGCTGGGTTTGTGTTGAAAAATGTTCGCCTGCCCGAAAAGCACCCCGTTGCAGGAAGTGCGCATGAGAAGAGACACTGTAAAACCACAAACAAATGAGCTAATCTAACACTATACATCTTTAGAGGTAAAATCATTACTACATCTTGTCAATGAGTTTTAAAGCTGTGAATCTCCAGTCTGGACACAGGCCATTGCACACCCCCAGCAAACCCCCAAGGACAGCCCCTCCTCCCAGTATGACTCCCGGTAAAGGAAAGATGAGTATCTGATGAGACCGTGTGTGTCAAGACCGGCAGCAGATTGACAGACAGGTAGGAGTGAGGCATAGAAAAGAGAGAATATTCAGCAATTTTTTTCAGAAAAACACAGACTTCCATAGACAATACAGAGCAACAGAATAAATTATTTCTTTTTTCTCTGCACTTGGTACCGTTTGGTTTGGCACTGCTGCGGTTGGGGAATTTTCAAATGAAAATGCTGCCAATAATTTCCAAATCTCTGCTTTTTAACATGCATTCATTGCAATTTCGCTGTTGCAATGGATTATTTTTTTCATCCTTTTTATTCATGTTCTCAGCAAGAGTAGCCTACAGTGTTGGTCATTTTTATGACAAATTTATGAGTAGCTGCTTCATTCTCACTTAATTGTGTTAAAGTCTGTATTTACTCTTGCACAAAAGAGTTTTTCTGTATTGCAGAAGTCTCTGCTTAATTAGCAAATCACTGTTTAATAGGAATTTTTGACAATCATGTGCCTTTCTTGTGGTGTTATATAAAATATCATTGCAGTAAACTATGAAAAAATCATCTGCTTTAAAATTTGTTAATTCTTCCCACAACTTTTAGTGCAATAAACTCTCAAAACATCACAACTTTATTTTTTGCAACTTTTTTTTAAAAAAGTTTCCACAAATTCAGTTTTTTTGGGCCACAACAATCATAAAAACATCCCTTAAAATCCTGGAGGGACAGACTGACCCCCATTTGCCAGTTGGGTCCTGTTCTTGGTCTGCTGACTGGTCCATTTTGCAGAGGCATCTACTGTGCTCCCTCCTCTGTACTATGTATTTGTAAATATGTAAATACTATATGTAAATACTATGTATTTGCTCCCTCCTCTGTACTTTCTGCTGCACATCCACCAACCACAATGTTCCGCACTGTGTGTCTATACAGTATATATATACAGTATATATATATATATATATATATATATATATATATATATATATATATATATATATATATATATATATTAATATGTACATATGTATACTAGCTGCTCTTGTTTTTTCTTGCCTTCTGATTGTTGCTCTGAGTGTTGCTATCCCTGTGCTGTTGCAATCCTGGAATTTCCCCATTGTGGGACTAATAAAGGCTTATCTTATCTTATCTTATGTAGACACAAGAGAGACTATATATTTTAGACCCCAGGAAGAACAGCCAATGTTTTATACAAGTGCTAATGGGGATCTTAATAAAACAAACAAACTATATTTAATCTCATGTAATATAATAGGCTGAGGCTGAGGCTGCAGATATCCTGTGCATGTGTGGGGAGTACAGTTGGTATTGTCATGAGTCTGAACTCAATTATTTCCTTTGGGCTCAGACTCAGTTTATTTCTGAGTTTTGCATGTCTTATTATTATTTTGTTGTCAGTTGTCTGTATATTTTGGTTTGTTGTCTCTCATGTGCCCTCCTCTCTCAGACACTCCCACTAACTGTTCACAGTCTGCTCTCCTGCCACCTCAGCTGTGGAGAGTTAGGTGATTAGCTCACCTTCCTGCTCAACCCGCATTTGTCTGCCCAGTATTTATTCACTGCCAGCATTGCTTTGTTATGTATTGTTTGGACTTACTGGCCTTCATCCCTTGTAGGTTTTTCTCCAGAGTATTTCCTGCTCTGGAGTGCCACAGTTTGTAAGTTTACCTTGTTTGCATTTTTTTGTTCTTTGCGCTGTTTTGTATTTTCATTTAATAAATGTCACAACTACAGTTCAGTGTGTGGGCCTGTCTTTCTGCCCTCAAGGGACATTCATGATAGGTATCTAATTAGGCATGTAATGGTACTCTAAAATCACAGTTTGGTACGTACCTTGATTTTTAAGGTCACGGTTCAGTTCATTTTTGGTCCAGTAAGGAAACAAAATGCAAAACATAAAACTGCTTATCTTTTGTATAAGAGGGAACAGCTTTGACAAAAAAAACCCCTGTAAACTGCCATCAGTAAATTCTCCAGTAAACAAAATGTATACAATAAAACAAAAATTCTTTTTAGCAAATGAACGATGCAGACAAGTGCAACAATAGAAGTTTGAATAGTCTGAATTATTCTTTTGTTTTTAGGAAATTAAAGGTTCTTATTTCCTGAAGCAGTGTTTTAACCAGGGTGCTCTGATATGTTCAGGTTTCTGTGGGAAATTATCTAATTTCACTTGTTAATTGGTCAAACACATTGAAAAACACAGGCCTCAAAGGCAGCATTAACAGATTTAGCTTTTTCTTAAAAGGATGGAATTATTTTCTGGCTGAAGTGGGCACAACAAGGAACTTCATACCAGGGCTTAGTTACCTTCAGCATGTGTTTAAACCCGGTGTTCTTAACAACTGAACGTGGCCTTAGATCTGCTGCTATAAAAACACCAGTGGCATTTGTTATTGCTTTGGCTCGATCTGAAAAGCCCTGGAGAGGCCATCTAAATGCCACTGGAAGCTGCACTTGTACCACGCTAGATTTTTTTTTTTTTTTTTTTGTGCTGCATGTTCACGTGGTTCCGTTTCAAATGAGTTAACAAGGTAAACATACTGCCAAAAGCACAGCCGATGCCGTTTTCATCTTATTCACTTACCTTGGTCCGTCTTCAAGCTCTGGCTTCTCTGTACAGGGCTGAACTGTTTGTTTACATGTCCGGCGTGAGGCAGTTATGTCTGTCACTCAACATGGTCCGTGTGGAACCTCGGTATGCCTCTGCACTGAACCAAAGGTTCCGTACCGAAAAATTTGAATACAAATATAAAAACCGTTACACCCCTACATCTAAATTTAACCTTGTGAGCCTTGAGCTCTGCAAATCTTGCAATTAGAAAAAATAGTAAAAGAAAAAAAAATTGTTGTTTACCTGTACTGTCAGCAGCCGGTGTCACCGCTGCCTCCTCATTAGCATCATGTGTGCTGTACAAGCAGCGTTGCTTTCTATCTGCTCTTCGAGAGGGTTAGTCTCCTCCCAGGTTGAAGTGAAAAAGGTTGTTTTGATAAAAAATTTTCAGAGCTCATCCCTTTTTCTCCATTTCTCTGCACAGCTCGGATAACTTTGTTTCATTTTGCCGCTATTCTACACACCGTACAGTTGTTTACAATGTAAACAAAGATATGCACATGTGCATGTCTCAGAGACACCATGGAAGAGTCCAACAGTCTGAGGAGAAGGGGGGAGGATGTTACATTCATGATTTGATTTGCCATTTATGTAAATACTGGTATTTCTTTATTTTGTCGGACATCATGTTAAATAGGTTAAACATTTAAAAAACTATATACAGTATATGGGACTCCTAGTAGATTGGGGCCCTTAGCAGATCGGGGCCTAAGGCAGTTGCCTACCTTTGTCTCATGGTAAGTCCGCCTCAGGTACCTATTAAGGAGTTCTGAACAACTCCTTATACAGTAGGTCTTCTAAGGAAGACTCAGTTCCAGAGCTTGGATTGGACCCCAATTTTTATCATTTTATCCCACTGGCCTTCAAAGCCTTCCCTGTGAATTTCAGCCCCCAACTCCCAGCGGTTGTACCTTTTCAACCTCTGTGTTCATTTAATAGCTCCCCTAAGGACGTTCAATAAAGATTCCTCCTCTGAAACTTCCACATATCCAGGGAGGCTGAAATTTACAGGGGTTGTTGGGCTTAATACTATAGCTGTAAATCCAAATTTTTAGCCCCCGAATCTCAGCAGTTATACCTTTTCCACCTCTGTGTTCATGTAATAGCTCCCCTACACATGTTCATTAAAGATTTCCCCTACTAGACTTACACATATCTGGGGAGGCTGGAATTCAGGAATGCACACTGTCATAACCTCAGCAAAGCACGTATCAAATCTGAGGTCAGTCTGATAAACAGTTCGAGAGATATGTGAGGAACAGACAGAAGCGCACACATGCACACACACACAGAATCCTTGTAATGTAATATATTTACCTTTTAGATTTAAAAGACATTATTTTTTCCACTTATTTAGAAAAAGCTAAATATGAAAAAATTGATATAACTCTGATTTTTTTTTTTTTTTAAAAAAGCCTGATTTGCAGAGCTTAAATGTGGTGTCAAATCCAGCATGTGCTAACAATGTCTGAGGCATTTTTTTCACTCCTCAAATAGATCTTCCTATTATTCTTGACAAACAATGGCACGGCCTGACTCCCCCACACATTTCAAATCAAGACAAAAATATAGGACTTGGCAGCGAGATGAGAGGGAGGCCAGGATGCTGCTCTGTGGTTTGTTTGGCAAGGGTCACCTCAAGGACGGGGCTACAGTTTATCTGAAGACCATGAATATCTGTGATAATTACAGTCAAGCAAAGAGTCAAGTATGATACGTATTTTGCTTTCTTTTTTCCATCAGGCTCAGTTATGCAACATGTTGTGCTGCACAACAAAACCCGAGACCATAAAGAAACTGCTTACAGTTAATTTGTCTGCTCAAAGGAGTATAATCACTCTCCATGAGCAGAATAACATTTTGATTAATTCAGTTTGATGACTGAGTGAGAGTTTGACACCCGTAGGCCATCATTAGTGTCTGTTAACTGATGCTGTACGCACAATTTGGAGCAGTGGAAGAAAGTAGGAGTAAGAAACAGTGGCTTCAAAGTTTGAAATGCATACTTCAGCTTTTACACATTGGTGATCGTGGACAGACAAACCACTGCACAGAAGCAGTAAACCCCTAAATCTGACACGCAAATATTTCTACCTCCAGGCCCTCTGCTTCTCAGTGTGTATATTTTATGTTGCTTTGCCTGTGTGCGGACAGAACAGGAAGAGATAAAGGCAGCGCTGTTGCTGTGTTTACAACCAAGAGTGCTGAAGAGAATAGCTGGAGTAGATGAAGAGGAAGGAGCCTAATGGCTGTCACGAAGCAGCTGCACCTCTCTCGCTGTGAAAAATCACCCCAGAGCCAAGAAAGCAAGGAAGACATAAGGAAATCTTAAGCACGCCCGAGAGAGCAACAGCCACATTTTTTTTTTAGTGTGAAATAAACTTTTTATTCATTTCACATGTAAAGACAGATGAGTTATTTTGTTAATCCCAGTTGGTTAATCTATGGTACCTTATTATCCCACAGCAAGAGTTGCTTACTATTTTTTTTCTAATATTTGTCTTTTAATTTAAAAAAAAAAGTCTTTTAATTACATGTATAAGGGGAACAGGCTAAAAATATCATTTCAAGATATATTTGTGTATTCCTGTACTTGAAGAGTTCCTTTGCAAAAACGGATAAGTCCAATTGTTTTAACAATGAGAAACAACTTTTCATCTGTTGGTTTATATGTGTTAGTATTTCCAATTCAGCTTCTAAGACATGGTCACTTGAAATATGAGTATCTCAGACATAATAAAGCAGAAAATAGAACATCAACTCACTATTATTTTTTGGCAATTTATGAGTACTTTTTTCCACAAAAACGGGTAAGTCTACAACACTACTTTCCCAAAACCCATGCTAGCTTGTCTGGTGAACGCATCACTGGTTCATCTGCTTCATCAAAATTATCCATATTTGACATAAAATGCAACAAAATTGTAAAAAAAAAAAAAAAAAACTGGCAGGGAAATCAAAGTCAAAGCGAGCAGACCAGGGAGGCAGCCATGAGGAGTCACCTGACCCAAATACCAAGCGCTGATTTACCATGTGGAGTTATCTGGTTTTGAAAATACGGGGTCCCGGCATTTATCGGCTTTTGGGAAAGAAAAAACCATGAACTTCGTAGTGTATTTAACATGGGACATATTGGATTTTGAGAAAAAAACATTTGAATTTCTGTAAGTAGGTAATGTGAACAGTTGTTTGTTGTACAGAGGGAAATTTTCTTTGAAGTAGCGTTTATCTGTTTTGCCAACGAACTCCTCACTTCTTATTCTTAACTAATCCACTTTATAAGTGTTTCATAGTTATAAAGTGGAAATCAAACAAAGCTGCCAATATACCATTACCCTAAAAAGGAAAGCTGAAGTGTTAATACAGGGTGGCTATTGTAAAGTAACTTAAAATGCTAACAACTGTACCTTCTAATCCTGTGATGATAAACTGCCCATCTACAATTTCATAATAGTAATCCTGCAACGCTTGACATACTGCAAGAAATTTACAATGCACAGCTAAAAACACAGTAATGGTGGTTAGCACTGTGAAAGCACGGCAACTCACCCTTGCCCATGGGACCTCGGGTTCGATCCCGCCCCCTGACCAACGGTGATGTTGGTCAGGGGGCCAGTTTGCATGTTTGCATGCAGTTTGCATGTTCTCCCAGTGTCTGCGTGGGTTTACCCCGAGATTTCTCTGGTTTCCTCCCACAGGGGCCAAAAACATGCAGGTTAAGTTAATTGGCATCCACTGGGGAGGTATGAATGTGAGTTGTGTCTTCCCGCCAGGCCACAGCTGTAAATAAGAATGTGTTCTTAATCTCTCCTGCCTGCTTAAATAAAGGTTAAATTTAAAAAAAAAACAAAGCTAAAGAAGACACCATAAAAAGGGTGGAAAAATGAATTCTATTCACTGTATTTTTGGTCAGTGTGCATGTGTGTAGGGAACATTAATTTGTCTAGCTCGACAATAAAAAAAAATCAACCAGTATTGAGAAGACAAATTGTTCATGAATGAGTGAAAAAGGTCTATTGAATCAAGAAGATAAAATGAAATGAAAACATTTTACACGCACATATCCATTCATACCCATTTCTAGTGGAGAACCCAAATTATTTTGAAGTCATTACATTAAAAAACATTGTTAACAAGCAATTTTATCCCACTGTTATTTGTCTAGTCTGGTCCCATTTGCCCTTCTAGCTATAGCTCTGGTTATTTGGGAGACTCAGATGTGACATACAGTGTTGCGAAAAAGTGTTTGCCCCCTTCATGATTTCTCACTTTTTTTGTATGTTTGTCACACTTAAATGTTCCAGATCATCAAACAAATTTAAATATCAGACAAAGATAACATAAGTAAACACAAAATGCAGTTTTAAAATAAAGGTGTTTATTATTAAGAGAAAAATGTCCAAACCTACCTGGCCCTGTGTGGGGAAAAAGTGATTATGTGGAGGATGGAATCAGATGAGACACAAGCTGACGACACAGAACTTTATTCACTTCCAACAAACAGAACAGACTAAATCTGGGTGCCAAAGCAAACTCCTTTATACCACTTTATTCCACCTTTGGCACCCAGGGTGAACACATCCATATACATGTCACAGAGCATGGCTTAACACAATACTTTCGAGCCCTGGAGTTCTCAGGTGTGAAAAGCGTCTTACCTCTCCACAATACATCCCACACTTGACACAGTGGGGGCAAAGGCGCATCTTTATTCAATTTAATACCCCCAAACGGTCTGGCACCCGTCTCACTTCTCCCCCTGATAAGAGATGGAGTGCTATCTCTTATCGTGTCATCACACAACCCCACCACCACACCCCACCCCATACACCCAGAAGGGTCTTTAACCCTCTGGACCTTTGGGCTTGACCAAGCACCCGTAACGGCTGTAACGTGGAGCCATCGGGCCAGCCAAAGTGCCTTGCTGTCAAGGTGGGTAGGAGGAAAAACTCGGTCTCTGACAAGCTTTCCTCTGGAGGGAGGAAAGGGTGGGGAGGGGAATGATCTAGTCTCTTGAAAACAGTTCTCTGTAGGGGGAACACCAACCTGTGGAGCCACCGTAGGTGGGCGTCCGCGCCGGGGAGCCTAGGCCAGCACCACCTGCTCACCTGCCAAGATGTAAGCAGGCTTCAGCCTGTCTATGCAGATGGTTTCCCTACGCCCTCCCCCCCAGGCGAACACAAAATGTTTTTTCCCATTTCCAGCACTCTGAGCAGGCCGTCGTACGGTGGACGTAGCGGTGTTCTGTGGGCATCGTGCCTCACGAAAATGAATTTGGCATTGTACAAACATTTTGGAACAAAAGTGCGGGGAAAACAATGGTTCGCCAGCCCCGGGATACTTCCAGCCTCTGCCGCAGAAAAAAGGCGCGTTGGCGGGTCAAAACCGGGCACGGGGCTCTTTGGCAAAAATTCCCCCGGGATCCGCAATGGCTGAGAAAAAACGAGTTCTGCCGGGGAAGCTGCCAAATCTTTCTTAGGCACAGAGCGCAACCTCAATAGGACCCACGGCAGGTGGTCGACCCAATTTGGATCCATTAGCGAGGCTTTGAGCGCTGCTTTAAGTGACCTGTGAAAATGCTCGCACAAACCATTAGCCTGCAGGTTGTACGTGGTGGTGTGGTGAATTTTGACCCCCAGGCTGTGTGTCATCGCTGACCAGAGTTCTGAAACAAATTGCGGACCCCTATTGACATGATGTCCAATGGGGATCCGAACCGTGAGACCCAAGCCGACAAAAACGTGCAGGCTATCTCGGCAGACGTGGTGGAACTGTCTAAGGCCAACGCATAGTGCGGTCCATGATTGTTAAAAGGTGTGTGAACCCCTGCAATGGCGGAAAGGGACCCACTAAATCCACGTGTACGTGGTTGACCCTCCTGGCTGGAATTTGAAAAGGATCAAGGGGGGCTTTGGTGTGCTTGTGCACCTTAGCCCGTTGGCATGCACGCCACGGCACACTGCGGCCCATTCTTTCACATCCCTGCATAAGCGAGGCCAGACAAATCTGGACCCCACCAGTTTGACCAAAGCTTACACGCCGGGATGTGAAAGGGAGTGGACTGACTCGAAAATGCGGCGGCGCTAAGAGCTCAGAACTACCGGGGGGGGGGGGGTGGAGACGTTGCAGAGCAAGGGGGGCACCCTTCTTTTAGCACCTTGCTCTCCAGTTTTAATCCGGTAGCTGCGGACTGGAGTGTGCAAATGTCTGCGTCTCCGATTTGGTCTGCAGCCATTGCGGAAAAATCGATACCCACGTAGACCGGAGAGACCAGCACATGTGACAGGCAGTCTGCCGCAATGTTAAATTTGCCGGCTACGTGTTGGATGTCGGTCCTAACTCCGAAATTGAGGCCAAGTGCTGTTGTAGCCGACCATGGTTCTGAGACTTTGGACATCACGGAGGTCAGTGGTTAGTGATCAACAAACATGGTGAACTTGCAACCTTCGAGCCAGAACTGAAAATGACGCGTAGCCAGGTGGAGAGCCAACAACTCCCTACTGAAAGTGCTATACTTGCGCTCATTGTCGCGCAAAGTATGGCTGAAAAAGGCGAGGGGCTGCCACGAACCGGAGATGTACTGCTCCGCCATGGCTCCTACTGTGACATCCGATGCATCTGTGGTGAACGCTATTTGTGCTGACGGTGCTGGATGGGCCAGCAAAACCGCGTTGGTGAGTGCCGTTTTGCCGCCTGTGAAAGCATGGACCTGATCAGGGGTCTAGTCAATGCTATCCCATGGGCTTATTCTTTTTGAGCATGCCGTACAGCGGTTGCAGCAGCTGGGCTGCGTGGGGGAGGAATTGGTTGTAAAAATTGACCATCCCAAAAAATTCCTGCAGCCCCCTCACAGTCTGCGGACGTGGAAAATCTGACACTGTGCGTATCTTATCCGGCAGCAGGATCGTGCCCTCCAGCGAGATGCAATGGCCCAAGAAGTCGATTACCGGCAGCCCGAACGGACACTTCGCCAGATTAACAATCACTCTGTGCGCTTCCAACCGTTGGAAAACTTGTTTGAGATGGGCGAGGTGCTCCTCCTCTGACATGCTATCCACCAAAATGTTGTCCAAGTAGACGAAAATGAATGGCAAATCATGGAACACCACATTCATCATCCTTTGGAAAGTTGGTGCTGTGCCCTTTTACCCAAACAACATGCGTAAAAACTCGAAAAGACCAAAGGGAGTTATTACCACCATTTTGGGAACGTCCTCTGCGTGAACCAGGACCTGGTGGTAACCGTGGACCAGATCCACTTTTGAGAAAATGCTCATCAGGGCCAGGTGCATGGAAAAATCCTGGATGTGTGGGATAGGGTAACGGTCGTGTTCCGTGGCGTTGTTCAAGCATTGGAAATCACCGCACAGCCGCCATGGCCCATTGGACTTGGGCACCATGTGCAGCGGGGATGCCCAAGGCCTGTTGGCGCAGCTAACAATGCCTTAGTGTTCTAAGTTAGCAAACTCCTCACACGTGATGGCTAATTTAGCCGCATCCAGGTGGCGAGAGCGCACAAAAACGGGCAGACCTTTCATGGTGATAAAATGTTCGACCCCATGCTTGGTTACCGTAGCGGAAAAAGTGGGCACCGTGAGTGCTGGGAACTCGGTCAGCAAATGCTGGTACTTACTCCCTGGAGCTAGAACATTAGCATGTGTTCATGGCCACCGGAGATCCCAATCTCACTGCATGAATGCTGAGAGTCTTGTTTGCCAGGATGATGCGGTCTGCCTCCTCTGCCAGCACGCAATAGTCCCTGACCGCCAGCAGCGGTGAGTTAGCGAGGATCGCTCACGCTACAGCCAGTAGGTTCCTGAGGAAGAGGTGGGCATACGGAAAGATCCATCGTCCATGGCCATTAGCGCGAGCATTCTCTCCATCAGTTCCACAGCTGATTTGTCTCCTAACTCCGAGTGGGTGAGGAGCTTTTCTGCCCTCTCTCCATCCGAAAGGGTTTAATGGCTCAGCAGCAGCCGCTTGAGTGTCGTATTTTCCTTGGGCTGGCGGGGCTCGGAGTAGACTCATTGCTCGCTGCGTGGAGGGCATGTCCAGCGCAGCCACCACATGATGGTACTTTATGCCGTCTGTTGAAACTCCGTGGAGGGCAAACTGGAAATCCACGTGTATAAACAAAGCGGCCAGGTCATGGAGCCAAATGTCTGGGAGTCTGACTGCAACAGCGCATGCAGCAGTGGGAGACTCCAGCGGGAGTGTCTCCATGGAGAAGCTCAGTCCATTCTCAATTTCACGTCTCTAGATCACCAATGTGGAGGATGAAATCAGATGAGACACGAGCTGATGACACAGAACTTTATTCACCTCAGACAAACAGAACAGACTAAATCTGAGTGCCAAAGCAAACTCCTTTACACCACTTTATTTCCACCTTTGGCACTCAGGGTTAACTCATTGACACATGCGTCAGAGAGCATGTACACACATCCATGTACACGTCACAAAACATGGCTTAACACAATACTTTCGCTCCCCAGAGCCCTCAGGTGTGAAAAGCGTCTTACCTCTCCACAATACATCCCCCACCTGGCACAGTGGGGCGAAGGTGCATCTTTATTTAGTTTAATACCCCCTTGCACTCTGGCATCCATCTCACTTCTTCCCCCCATTACAATCTCTCCTTTTCCTTCCCCCAATACCCCAAACTCCTAGGTGGAGTGCCATCTCCTAATGTGTCATTACAATTGCCCCCTAAACATAATAACTGGTTGGGACACCCTTAGCAGCAACAACTGCAATCAAGCATTTGTGATAACTGGCAATGAGTCTTTTACAGCGCTGTGGAGGAATTTTGGCCCACTCATCTTTGCAGAATTGTTGTAATTCAGCCACATTGGAGGGTTTTCGAGCATGAACCGCCTTTTTATGGTCATGCCACAGCATCCCAATCAGATTCAGGTCAGGACTTTGACTAGGCCTGCTGCAGAACCCAAGCCTTCAGCTTGAGGTTACAAACAGATGGCCGGACATTCTCCTTAAAGATTTTTTTGGTAGACAGCAGAATTCATGGTTCCATTTATCACAGCATGTGTTCCAGGTCCTGAAGCAGCAAAACTGCCCCAGACCATCACACTACCACCACCATATTTTACTGTTGGTATGATGTTCCTTTTCTGAAATGCTCTGTTACTTTTACGCCGGATGTAATGGGACACACACCTTCCAAAAAGTTCAACTTTTGTCTCATCAGTCTACAGAGTATTTTCCCAAAAGTCTTGGGGATCATCAAGATGTTTTCTGGCAAAATTGACACGAGCCTTTATGTTCTTTTTGCTCAGCAGTGGTTTTCGTCTTGGAACTCTGCCATGCAGGCCATTTTTGCCCAGTCTCTTTTTTATGGTGAAGTCATGAACACTGACCTTAACTGAGGCAAGTGAGGCCTGCAGTTCTTTGGATGTTGTTGTGGGGTCTTTTGTGACCTCTTGGATGAGTCATCGCTGCATTCGTGGGGTAATTTTGGTGGGCCGGTCACTCCTGGGAAGATTCACCACTGTTCCATGTTTTCACCATTTGTGGATAATGGCTCTCACTGTGGTTTGCTGGAGTCCCAAAGCTTTAGAAATGGCTTTATAACCTTTTCCAGACTGATAGAGCTCAATTTTGTTTCTCATTTTTTCCTGAATTTCTTTGGATTGCAGCATGATGTCTAGCTTTTGAGGATCTTGTGGTCTACTTAACTTTGTCAAGCAGGTCCCATTTAAAGGTCTGATGACACAATTTTGACATTTTTTTGCATGTTGTGTAAACCCAAAAGTCATTGTCGATGATCAATATAATATTTACAACCACGCCTGCATAATATAGTTATCATCAAAAACCGCAGCCGCTGACTGGACTGTGGTGCTACCCACACAATGAAGGAGTCAGAAATTACGTAAGCAAGAGAACGGATGCCGGTGTTGTTGACTGGAATGCCAGCAGTTTTGTAGCACACAGCTTCTCTCGTTTTTTGTTTTAGTTTTACGGCTATGCCTTCGCATTGTGTCGCAGGCTTAGATAAATAACAGGCCGTGAAAGACCATATCACACACTTCAGCTCCAACTGTCATAAGCCTCCTCGTGCGCTCCTCGTGCGCCTTTACAAAGGAGGAATGCACGAGGAGGGGAAGGATGAATGGATTTACGCGTAGGATTCACCAGAGCACGTGTATTGAACAAAAGACTGATGACAACAGTTCCCAAAAAGGTGAAGACTTACAAAAATAAACAGAAACACTTACAGTTGGCGTTCGGGGCCGACATCGCCCAGCGAACACATGGAGAGGAGACGTGTTAACCATGGTTGTGCCCCAGGGCCGACATCGCTTCAAGGGGCGCAACAGAACCCAGACCCAGAACACAGACATAAAAACAAGAACTCAAAAGATAATACATAATAAACCCGATGCCTGAGCCACAGAGAACGGTCAGAACCGAGCCTACAGGATAACACGGGTTCAGTTCGTGACACCAACTGACTATATTGTATTCATTGCCACTAATTTGGACTTTTTCCTGTTATAATAATTATTTTAATATTTTTGATAGTTATAGTACGTGTGCTATGCCAGTTATGAGTATTGTTTTTCTTGTGACCAAACTCTAGAAAAAATGAAGACTATCAGTTGCTTTTATTTTCTTATTATTGTTGAAAATAACGACAGTTGATACAAGACAAAAGCAGTTAATAAACAGTGATGACAAACAAAATTGCATTTTTTATGAGACATAAATAATAGGGAATACATTATTTTTAAGGATATTGCCATCAGTAACACAGAGAATAATTTTAATTTCTAAAGGGGTTTTTACAGATAATTGAACTTTAAAATGATAAGTTATGGCCACGAGTATGCTCTAATTCACGAAAAAAAAATTATATTATATTTGCAAAATTAAAAAAAAATTCTTTCTCTTGTTCAAATACCCAGGATTGATACAGGATTGCATGCAACATCCCAATAATGATAACAATTATGAGATTTTCAAGTATCACACTATAAATATTTAGTAATTTTATTTTCTTGTAAAAATTGACAACTGTTGTGGTCAGATAAACATGTATCGAATGAAAAACAATACCATGAAAACATAAAGGTAGTTAGTCAGCATAAGTAAAACCAACATATTGTCCCTCTTGTCGTGAAAAGGTCTGTCTGATCGTGTGAACGACACAGGCAAGTATTGGCACGTGGATTTTCCTCACCCTGGTGCTTCTCATCACACCATCAACAGCAGTGCGTGTACTTAAGCGGCCGTTTGCCAGTCACGCACTGCTGGTCCATAGTATCGTCATCTGTACTGTTAGTCTGCCAGTATTTTCAGCACTCTCACGACGTGTTAGCCACTCCATGTTTGCCGTGGTTCTCATGTGTCCTTGAAGCGATGTCGGCTCTGGGGCGCACCTGTGGCTAATACGTCTCCTCTCATTCGTTCGCTGGGCGACGCCGGCCCCCAAACGCTATCAGTAAGTGTGTTTGTGTTTTTTGTACGTCTTTACCTTTTTGGGAATTGTCTGTCTTTCTGTAGTAAATGTGCTGTAGTGAACCCTGCACGTAAATCCTCGTTATTTCATCCTCCCTCTCCGTGTGCTGCGTAAGAGCACACAGAGGGTCATGACATGTCCTGCTCCTGACAGCAGATACTCTCCTCTGTTATCATGCTCACACACAGACCACACTGGCAACTGCAAAAATAAAAAATAGTATCTTTTGATTTGTTTATTTGGGGGGGAGGGGGAGTTGAAAGTATCAGGTAGATGTTTCAATTTTTTTATAAATACACTGCTATGATTTTTATTGAAAAATCGGGTTTAAATAAATTATATTTATGAATAAATAATTTGTTGCAATATCTGTAACAAAAGCATACCACTTGGTGTTCCCCTGCCGTGAGTTTGCCACTGCTGCTGCAGCGAGCATGTTTACCTCACCACCGTCACTCT
Organism: Pholidichthys leucotaenia; assembly: GCA_020510985.1. Lineage (NCBI taxonomy): Eukaryota > Metazoa > Chordata > Actinopteri > Cichliformes > Pholidichthyidae > Pholidichthys > Pholidichthys leucotaenia. Next base: position 304,271,431 of record CM035839.1, read on the forward strand.
CTGAGTCTGACTCGCAAGGGACGATGTCCACTTGGTACGGTTCAAACCTATAAGGTCTGATGCCCCCAGGTTCTTCATTATCATCCCATTCTTCGGAACTATAATCATCTGAAGACTGGACAACACAAACCAATTCCAGACTACATGTGCTGGAACCATCGTCGATGTTTTCTACCGCTTCCATCCTGCGTGTACAATGGGCAGTCAAGTGCTGTGTTCTCCCGATGACGTCACAACATGGCCGGGGGGGTTTCCAGCCACTGACACAATTGGTGACGTGGCGCTCATCAAAACGTCGGATATTCGCGTGAAAAAAAGCCTGTTTGACTTACAACTGCACAAACCCACCTATTTCGTCATTGAAATTGTGTTGCAAAATTAGATGCAGTCAAAAACGTGTCATCAGACCTTTAAGTGATTTCTTGATTGAGAACAGGTGTGGCACTAATCAGGCCTGGGTGTGGCTGGAGAAATTGAACTCAGCTTTCCAAAGATGTGATAAACCACAGTTATGTTTGAACGGGGGGGGGGGGGGGGTCACTTTTTCACACAGGGCCATGTAGGTTTGGATTTTTTTTATCCTTGATAAACACCTTCATTTAAAAACTGCATTTTGTGTTTACTTGTTATTTTTGTATAATATTTAAATTTGTTTGATGATCTGAAACATTTAAGTGTAACAAACATACAAAAAAATGAGAAATCAGGAAGGGGGTGTTATGTATGGAAATACCTGGGTGAAGGATGAGGCAAAATGGACTTGGTGAACACAGCTTTATTGTTGAACTATTTACACAGTACACACACGGCAGGCCCCAGCTTGAGCATCCAGCAAGGAGGCCGTAAGATTGCCTTATGTCACTGCATTGCCTTATATATGGGCAGTGTGGTGACGTGACAGGAAGTACACATCACCACACTGCACTTCGCAATAAAGGTGCCAAATATTATATGAAACATTTTCTCCCCCCCTTTAGAAAAGTCCAAAGCCACACACACAATTGAAAACCCACCCTGATTTGGAACCCGAAACATGTTCTAAAATAATGGGAACTAATGTACTAAATTGGCCTAACACACTCACTCAAAACAATCTAAAATGGGGCTGACAAATGGACTACCATACAGCCCGAACGGCGGGGTGGATTTTTCTGCCACCAAATGAAACTAAGTCCTTTATTGAAACTAAAAATTACAGCTGTGCTCCAAAATTAAACACAAAAGCACATACTGTATATACATATAGCCCCCATAACATAACATGCACATAAAACACACAAAACTACTAACAAAGTGCTACCGCACAGTCGTTTGGGTGGAAAAGTTGGAACTTGCATGGGGAGTCCAGGGCAGCCCCTCATCAGGCACACCCCTGGAGACCACAGACCCCCCAGATGGATGACGGAGTCTGGATCCCATACCGCCATCACTGACTCCCATCCAGCCTCGCCACCTGGAGCGTCTTCCTGGACACATTGAAGCTGACTGGCATGCCTCGACGAGCAGTCGGACAACCTGAAGTATGATGCGCTCAGCTTAGCCACTATGCACAGACACCCTTGATGTTTTGCTGGCTGTTGTTTGGCCCATCTTCTCCGTGGATGTCCTCCACCCCAAACCCGAACCAAGTCCATAACCCAGAGTGGAATTTTACTCGCCCCAATGTGCTGCTGCTGAGTATGCGGTAACTCCATGCTCATCAGTCTGGCCCCAACCTCTTCTATAAATGTTGTAGTGTTCACCATAGTAGCTGCAGACACCCCCCCCCCCCCCCACACACACACACACACACCCAACTGTGGCCAAGTACCAGAGGCATCTGGGTCTAGCATGGTGTCACTCATCGGCATGGGTATTGATCCTGGGCAAAAACTGTTTGACTTGAAAGCGAGGGTGTCCGTTAGCGTTTCGTACCGTTCGCTCCCAGTGTCCGTCGGGGGCAAGCGGGGTGATTTCTCCCTTGGGTTCCCTGGGTAGGACAAATGGCACACCCTGGCGTAGTGATTCATGCGTTCACATCTGCTACGTTTTCCTGTAGCTGGGCATTTCTTCGCTTTATGGCAGTATGTTACGGACCCACAACCCCTGCAACGGGAGTTTCCCGGGGCAGGCCTTTGGCTGGCAGCATTCATTTCCCAAAAATCTTCATCCTCGCTATCAGGGTCCGCAACATTAGCTGCAGCGAGCTGCTCCAGCGTCTTCTGTGGCTGGCGTCAATTTAGCTCCACAGCTAGCTTATCAATGGCTTCCAACCAAAGGGCTAGCTTCATGGCTTTAACTAACGTTAAGTCATTAGACGCCACTAATAGCCTAGCACGCAGTTCAGTGTTGCACATGTGCTCTGCTAGTTGGTTGCGTACCATCTCGTCTTCAAGCAGTCAAAAACGATACTTGCTGGATAGCTGCTTCAAGTCAATGGCATACTGGTGGATAGGCTCACGTATCCTCTGGCGTTATTCTCCAAACAGTCACATTGTCTGGGGTGGAGAAATGTTTAGCTAGCAGCTTCACAACTTTCTTGTAGGAGTCCGCCGTGCCGAGCATCCGTAGGACCCTCCGGCCCTCAATACCCAGGTTTTGAATGAGAAACACTCGTGCCCTCACCATATAGAGTTTCCTGAGGTCCAGCGCCATAACATACGTTTGATAGGCCTCCAGTTAATGCAGCCATGAAACCGGTGGTTCGCCCGGGAGCTTGAGAAAGGGACAAAGCGGTGTAATGCATGCCTCCATGAGTTAATCCTCGATTGCCAAATGTTATGTATGGAAATACTTGGGTGAAGGATGAGGCAAGATGGACGTGGTGAACACAGCTTTATTGTTGAACTATTCACACAGTACACACACGGCAGCCACCAGCGTGAGCATCCGGCAAAGAGGCCGTAAGATGGCGCCCCTCCCTTATATATGGGCAGTGCAGTGACATGATGGGAAGTGCACGTCACCACACTGCACTTCACAATAAAGGTGCCAAATATTATATATAACAGGGGGCAAACACTTTTCACACCACTGTACATGCCAACCACTGTTCCAGACTAAACCAGGTAACTCCACTGGTTCAGGTAACTCCAGCTAACTCTTCAAACAACACCATCCGCAAAATTTGGTACACCAAAATTACTGTCACATTTCTAAATATCAGAGATGGGGACCTGTGTCTGAGACATGGACTCACACTTAAGTTGCATACACAAGAACTTCAGACTTGGACTCAGAAGACTTGAGACTTGACTTGGACTTGTGATTTGGGACTTGTGGACAATCTTTTATTTTTAATGTTTTCAACAAGAGCATCCAAAACATTGAATTTCCTTTAGGATTAAAAGTCAGGTTATTTTCACTATTAAAACAACACAGATAATTGGATTCATGAAACATGACTGTTTCTACAGAAAAGAGCTGTCAATCTTTGGAAAAATGCAGATTTTAAATCTATAAGGGAAACTTTCCCTGTGCCTTTATTGCATGCCATTGGCCTGTTACATTAATGATATCCAACTGTAGCCTGATCAAATCTGTTACTAAATACTAATAGATAACGGATAATGTGGTACAAATTTTAAATTCCTTAGATATTACAACCATAAAGTGACTTAAGGTTTGACTTGGCTTTTAGGTTTGAGGCTTGAGACTTGACTTGGACTTGCAAAAAACGACTTGTGGACATCTTTGTTACATACTCTCACTGACTATAATTAAAAAGTTCAATACTTCTGTCTCAGTTACTTGCAGAGATAATTACATTTTAAAATGCTGACTGAAGACTTCTGGTTTTTACACCATTCTAATGGAATAGTGCTGCTCAGTCTATGCATTACATTTAAATGAAGTGTAATTCAGTTTATTTATGTCACAAAATAACTACGTGTTCTTTAAAAATTTAAAATACAGCACATTATGAAAAGTAAAGGTCACAAACTTATAAAAGCAGGTGCTCAGAAATAGATGTGAAGCAGAACAGGGCATAGAGCACAAGGATACCATGACCATGAGAATAACCTGTCTGTCTGCATTTACTTCCTTGTAAACACAGGAAGATATTTGGCTGGCTCATGCATGCAAATATCTGGCAAAATTACAAATAGCTGTTCATAAACGTCCTCTTTACTCCTCTTTGAGCACAGGCAAAATTTGATGGCTGGTTTAGATTTGCATTCAGAGCACGATCGTTATCATGTAATGTTGAACATTTAAATATGAACCTTATATGCATTAGAGAAAAGCTCATCAGCAACATGTATCAGTCAGAAAACTTGACAGTCCTGTATATAATAACTGATTTTTTTTTATTGCACAAAGAAATACAGACTCATTCATACAGTAGGATACAGTTGCACGTGCATTCATAACAGGACGTTTTCCCTGTAACACCTTATAACACAGCCCATGAAGTACTTTGAAATTACAGGGTATTTTTCATGTACTTTCAGTGAAAGTACTGGTGAAAAAAACAATGTTAGTAGAGTGAAAATCAGGGCAACAATTTGTCTTTTTTATAATTGGAGTATTTTCTGTGTACTTTCAATGAAAGTACTGATGTAAAAAAAAGTGTTAGTACAATGAATTATTTTGAAATATTTTGAAAATAAAAGCATTTTGCTGTTACCTTTAAACTACATATACTTGTCATATAAGTACCCTGTAATTACCATAAGTACTCTGCAGTAACGACATAAGAACTTTACAGTTCCCATACTTGAGACAAGTTTAGCTGTTCAGGTATTTTGCTCCTGAGTAATTACCCCCAAATTATCCAATACTTACAGAGTTCTGGGCCATGTTTCACCTGAAACACATGACACAGTGTTGTGTTCCAGGCAGAACACAATTTGGGGTTCTGAATTATCCAATTCTAGGTCATTCAGGGTCATTTCTGATAGGCTTATTACCCAACTCAGGATACCTGCACACAGAAAGTACCTTGTAATTATTTTTAAAAGAGCACAGCTTGTCACCCTGATATTTCACCGCACTAATATTGTTTTACATTAGTACTTTCACCGAAAGCACATGGAAGGTGTACCCTGTAATTGTACAGTATTTCATGAGCTGTGTTATAAAGTGTTGCAGTTTTCTCAGTTTTATGTTGATTTTAAAAAAAATGGAAGATGAGCCCTAAAATAATAATCTTACATTACTGTATATTGCTATTGGATATGGTTTCATATTAAAAATATATATCAAAACAACATATTTTAAGCACTAAAAATAAGACTTGATAATGTCACTTGCAGCTTTAATCATATTTAGCTGTAAAACACTGTTTGACACGCTCACCACAGAAATAATTTAGTGATCTTGCCACTGCTGCACATCAGCTCAAACTATGAAGGATGGCTGTACAGTATGCTGACTTCCTGTTTGTGACACACTTTTTCCCCCGTGGATGATATCCTCCCGAGTTCCCGACAGCTTGTGCGCAGTGACTTCTGGATTTAAAGGATCCATCGCAGTGTTTCCTCTTTTATGATGACACACCAACTCTTCATACATTCTGAGGGAGATATTTAGGTCATTTGATTGTTCGTGTTCTTTGTGTGTGGCTGGTGTATGAAATATGTATTTAATGTCACAAAAAATCCAAAAGGATCAGAAACAAAAATGCACACTGGGGTTTTTATGGGTGTGGAAGATCCCTTCGTAACCTTCACAATGCTTTAATTTCTCCTTCTTTCCCCCCCCCCCCCATTTCCACTTTCTCTAGAGTCTCATCTGAAAAAAGTAAGAGGTCCCTGGCTCATATTTCCACTACAGCCTGTGTTAATAATGCTGGGATCCCCTTTCAGCTGGCACTGAACTGCAGAGTCCTTGCTGCCTACAGTGGAGCTGTGGTGGACAAAACATTTCAGGACAACTACCTCCCTCATCTGGGGAGATGCCTGCCCTACAACGTTTCAGCGAGATTTTATGTAGAATAACCCACTGAAGTTCAAGGCCCTGCTGCATGTGTGACATACCGCCACCCAACTTATGATTCAGGTTAAAGGTATCACCAACTAAGTGTCAGGTCTCATTTAACCTGACGTGAGTTAAGAGTTAAACAAGTTTCCCCTCACAGAAAACACAAACGAGCTCAAAGATGGACTCATCATTGAATGGGACGGCTTTGCCGACACCACTAATGAATGGTAAGACAAGTGGAAATGATTTTATGACTTTAGTGAAGCCAAAAAAACATTTAAAAAGCGTATTTATCTGGTTAAAGCTCCTGTTAAAATACATTGTACTACACATTCATTAAGGTATAAACACCATCTTTTCTCACAGTCACAACTCCAGAAAAAAATTACCCAGATCACAAGTGGGAGTTCTTGGTGGCCGTCTTGGCCATAGCCATCTCTGTCTCCATTCTCCTCGCCCTTCTGGCAAAGTGTCAGGTCGTCCGGCGCTACCTGGCCAGCTACAGACACGCACGGCTGAGGGAGACAGACACCGTTAGTCAGAGTGACTCAACAGGTTTGCTTATATTTTATATTTCGCTAAATTCACCATTTTTTGTCTCTTTTGAAGAAATGCTGCTCGTCATGCACAAACTGTTAACATTCGATGCTAAACATCTTGTAGAGCCTGGAAATGATTTCAATAATAATAATATATTCATGAAATATTTAAAAAGTAAAAAAAAAACTTGTTAACACTTGGGCTTTTGATGAGTTAACTAGACAGATGGTCCTCTGAGAGGAAACAACTCAGAAAAGCCTTTTTACCAAAAGGAATCATGTCTTACATTTATATGTTTGAAAAAAGAGAACATGGTTTGATATACTCTGATGATGCACATACTGTAATTTGATTCTGATCGGATGGTTTTTGGAGAAATTGTAGCCACTGACCTATGACCTCCTGTTTCACCTCATTTCATAGACAGTAACTGTCTTGTGTTCTGGTTGTTTTGAAACTTGGGGCCATGGTTTGATATATTCTGATGATGCGCATATTGCAATTTCACTCTCATCGGATGGCCTTGAAGCCAAAGGTCAGAGGTCAGATTTTTCCCTAAATCTTCTAAACACAATAACTTCTGTGAGAAATGATGTAGGCTTTTCAAATCGATACAGGAGTTGTACCTAATACACATCTTGGATGACTTACACCCTCACCTAACTATGGGTTTGTGGTCAAGGGGACAAAGGTCAGCATTAACCGCCCTCCCCCCTGTCTGCACAACAACCACTGCTGCCTCTAACTAACTAACTAACTAACTAACCTGCACTTATATAGCGCTTTTCTAGTCACAAACACCACTCAAAGCGCTTTCATTAATACTAACCCTCTATTCTAAGGGCCTATAGGAAACAGATATCTAGGGACAATTTAGAACAGCCAATTAACCTAACATGCATGTTTTTGGCATGTGGGAGGAAACCGGAGAAATCCCGGAGTAAACCCACGCAACACGGGGAGAACATGCAAACTCCACACAGATCACTGTTGGTCGGGGGCTGGGATCGAACCCATGATACCACGATCCCCACAATCCCCCGGCCAAGGGTAAACTGTGCTGCCGCAGTGCTAACCACTGCGCCACCGTGCAGCCACTAAAGAAATCAAGTCCTGCTGCCCACTCCCCACTCCACCAACACCCCCCCACTCCCAACACACAGCCCCCCATCCTGACCCTGACCGAGACCCAGGTGAGGACGGAGCTGAGGAAGATCAAAGCGAGGAAGGCGCCGGGACCGGACGGCATCAGCGCAAAGCTCCTCAAGTCCTGTGCAGACCAGCTGTGTGGGATTGTGACGTATATCTTCAACATGAGCCTGAAACTGGGGAGGGTACCACAGCTGTGGAAAACATCTTGTGTGGTACCTGTACCAAAAACTTCCCACCCCAAAGACCTGAACAGCTACAGACCGGTGGCCTTGACGTCCCACTTGATGAAGACCCTGGAGAGACTGCTCCTTGCTCACCTCCGCCCCCTGGTGGAACCAGCGATGGATCCACTCCAGTTCGCCTACCAGCATGGCATTGGGGTGGAGGATGCGGTGATCTTCCTCCTTCACCGTTCTCTGTCCCACCTGGAGAAGCCCGGGAATATGGTGAGGATCATGTTCTTTGACTTCTCCAGTGCTTTCAACACCATCCAACCGATGATCCTGAAGGACAAGCTGCTGCGAGCAGGGGTGGACCAGCACCTGTCATCATGGATCCTGGACTACCTCACGAACCGGCCTCAGTTTGTAAGAACCCGGGACTGTGTGTCCGACACGATCATCAGTAGCACGGGGGCCCCCCAGGGAACGGTGCTGGCTCCCTTCCTGTTCACTCTTTATACTGCAGACTTCTCACACAACACAACACACTGCCATCTACAGAAGTTCTCTGATGACTCTGCGATCGTTGGCCTCATCTCCAATGGAGATGAAGCTGAGTACAGAGGGCTTATCCGGGACTTTGTGGACTGGTGCCATCGGAACTGCCTCCAGATCAACGCAAGGAAAACTAAGGAGCTGGTGGTGGACTGCCGCAGGCATGGGCAGCCCCTCACAGCACCAGTAAATATACAGGGAACAGACATCGAGATGGTGACATCCTATAAGTACCTGGGTGTTCATCTGAACAATAAACTAGACTGGTCACACAATACTGACGCACTCTACAAGAAGGGACAGCGCAGGCTGTTCCTGCTGAGGAGACTCAGGTCTTTTGGTGTACAAGGGGCGCTGCTGAAGTCATTCTATGACACGGTGGTGGCATCAGCCATCACTTTTGGAGTGGTCTGCTGGGGCAGTGGCATTACTGCAGCCGATAGGAAGAGACTGAACAAACTGATTAAGAAAGCTAGCTCTGTCCTGGGGCAGCGCCTTGATCCGATGGAGGAGATAGGAGAGAGAAGGACGGTGGCTAAACTGTCATCTCTGCTGGAGTCCGAGTTCCACCCTATGCAGGACATACTGGATGCACTGAGGAGCTCATTTAGCAGCAGACTACATCATCCCAGGTGCACAACCGAGAGGTTTCGTAGGTCCTTCCTACCAACGGCTGTCAGACTGTACAACCTAAGCAGGGCTGCTCGCAGAGATAGCAAAAAGACGTAACAAACTAATAGTTTTTTGAATGCAAAAGATGCAATAGACTTACACAGTGGTCCCCTCCGGCATACAACTAGGAACATACCGGTCGCTATGGAGGGTGAGAATATGTATGGGCACATAATCATACCATGTAGGATAACTAAGTAGACGGTTATGCTGTTTCATCCCATCTAGCAACAATGTTCTGCACTGTGTGTGTTTATATATTTACATATTTATTCCATCTAGCTACAATGCTCCGCACTGTGTTTTTATATATCTACATATTATTCCATCTAGCTACATTGCTCCGCACTGTGTGTGTTTATACTGTATACTTGCATATTTATTCCACCTAGCTGCAATGCTCCGTACTGTGGGTGTTTATATGTATATTTACATATTTATTCCATCTAGCTACAATGCTCTGCACTGTGTGTTCACACTGGCTTTTCCCTGCACTGTGTGTTCATATACTCATATATTTATTCCATCCAGCTACAATGCTCTGCACTGTGTGTCTGTGTGTGTGTGTGTGTGTATATATTTATTTTATAGTAATATGTACATATGTATATTAGCCGCTCTTGCTTGCTTGTTTTTTTCTTGCCTTCTGATTGTTGCTCTGAGTGTTGCTATCCCTGTGCTGTTGCAATCCTGGAATTTCCCCGTTGTGGGACTAATAAAGGCTTATCTTATCTTATCTTATCTTATCTTATCTTATCTTATCTTATTAACATTGCATTTGCACTATGGTAAATGCTACATTTACTATTACTATAAAATGAGTAAAGCTAGGGTCACCAAACTTGGTACACAGGTTCACCTTGGGATCCTGACCTCTGACTATGGGTTTGGGGTCAAAAGTCAAGATAAACATTCCTTATGTCTTATTACTGTACAACAAGTAAAGTTACGGTCACCAAATTTAGTACACAGATTCATCCTGTGACCCTGAAGTGTGACTGTGGTTTTAGGATCGCAAGGTCAAAAGTCCACATAAAGTATATTGCAACAACAAAGAAAGCTAGGGTCACCAAACCTGGTACACAGGTTCACTCTGAGACCATAACCTCTGACTATAGGTTTGGGATCAAAAGGACAAAGGTCAAGGTTGGCACTCCCTTTGTTCTCTTACAATAGAACGTGTAAAGTGCTGTGCTGCACCACAGCAGCACAGTGGTGCAGTGGTTAGCACTGTCATCTCACAGCTAGAAGGTTCCAGGTTTGAATCCCCAGGCTGGCAGGAGTGGGAACCTTTCTGTGTGGAGTTTGCATGTTCTCCCTGTGCTGTGTGGGTTTGCTCCGGAGGCTCCAGTTTCCTCCCACAATCCAAAGACATGCTTGTTAGGTTAACTGGTGACTCTAAATTGTCCCTAGGTATCTGTCTCTGATCGGGCCTTAGAATAGGTGGTTAGTGTAGCTACTAGTTAAGTGCTCTGAGTAGAATTTGTGACTAGAAAAAGTGCTATATAAGTACAAGTCCTTATCCCTAAAGCTCTCTAGGGTCACCATACTTGCTACACAGGTTCACCTTGGGATCCTGACCTACAGCTATGGGTTGTATACTGTGTTGTATATTCATAGATGATGGACTTATCATAATATGTATCTGCCACAGTAATTATATTGAAAAGTTGAAAACTGCTCATTAAGGACTGGGATCTTCAAAGAAAACGGAGGCGGGGGATGTTGCACTTGCCTCAGAGTGCTCTTGTTTGTCATGTCATTATTTCAAAAAGCAGTAGTGGTCACCTGCTGGTAAAAGTCTACCATCTTTTCTGTTGGAGGAGAGTCTCTTTTAGCTCTGTACCCCACTGCCAGACTAACTCCTTTAGAAACACAAGTCACACATTTCTTGGTTGTACTGAGAAAGCAGAAACATTATGACAAAAAGCATAATAACTGAAGGACTTGCTGGGACTGCAGCCCCTCCTTCACTCCAACCTACAGTGTGTCTGAGAAATAAATCTTGCTGCAGTACCCTCAGAATGGTAAGGGACTTAAACCTGCGTCTCCAGAATTTACAATCAGTACCTTTGTTTAAATATATAGTGTTCCACTGCATATATCAGATGTGCATTTGAAAACAAAAGCATATAAAGTAAAATTAGGTATTATTTTATAACCTGACACTTTAATTTTTGTTTTAATGTGTGTCTGCCTTTATTTACGCTCATATTAATTCCCCACTTTATTTACCGCCATCATATTGTTTGTAAATGAATATATTTTCAAGCATATTTAATAGCTTACAGAATGGTTCCCACTAAATAAACAGAGGGTTATGCAGTAGTTTATCCATTTATATTTTCCAAAGCCAGTTTATTCATCAATACAGTCTTGAGTGATTATATTGTTGTCAGAAGTTTATGATGAAACCAGAAATCAGAAGTGAATTCCCTGCTGACACACTTTCTCACCCCCATTTGCATAACAAAGGGGAAATCATAAACAATTTATAAAGAAAATCCAGAAGATTGTGTGCAAAATGAAGAGTGTAAAAATGAATAAGTGAAATGGAAAAAAAAGAAATACTGTAAAAACAGTTACAGACACAAGCAAAATAAACAACTGTTTCATGTGTCGGTGTTATTTTGTAAAGCCTGTGAACAACAGCAGCAGTGAACATCCATTCACAACAAAAGGCATTTTCATAAATTCTCTCTGGAATAAATAATAGCACAATAAAGCCAACAAAAAGCAGAAGAGAAGAAACAAAGTAGTTCAGTAATCAATATTTCTGAGCCAAATGAGCAATCTGAATTATGTGAATTACAGCCCAACTCTACAGCTATTGTAACTTAGAGTGGTTTTTCATCTTTTGTCTTTCTTTTTCAGTTCATAAAGCCAGAAAAAAAAATATTTGTGCCATTTTTACAGAAGAAAAACAATATTCTCCCAGAAGCTCATGAAGACCAAAAGTGGGCTTCATTAAACACGTCAGTCACTACATACAGCTGGGTAGACTCAAAATGCATGCTGATGCAGTCATGCAAGAGTAAACATCTTACAGTTGATTTTATGGATAAAAATGACCATGTTTACTCCATATGATACCATGATGACAGAGGATATTCTAGAGTCTCTTGGGGGTCTAGGCAAAAATTCACAGGGGGCCCCTCCAACCAATGTTCATCACCTTTATATAACTAGTGCATACCCGTGCACGCCCGTAGAAAGCAAGTGTAAGGAAGCATTTCTGCATGCCTGTAGAAAGATACTGTTACCATGGCAACAGTGTCATGGTGATCCCTGTCTTTGATCTTTGACATGGTTAAGCAAGTATTTGTGCATGCCCATAGAGAGCAAGTGTAAGTAAGCATTCCTGCATGCCTGTAAAATGTGTTCTGACCTCACAGGGTGCCTATGATGTCTGTATGACATCATAGAAGGAGTTGTTCAAAGGAGTTGTTCAGAACTCTTTATATGGTCATGTGGCATCATAGGAACACAGTGTGTGCCTGTGATGTCATAGCCATGAATGCCCACAGCTCCCCTGTGGATCCCCTTGGGATGTTCATTAAAGATTTCCCCTCCCAAACTTCTGCATATCTGGGGAGGCTGAAATTCGGGGACGTTGACATGGTACCCATGCATGCCCGTATAACCCCTGCTGCATGCCTGCTTTTGATCTTTGACATGGTTGCCATGGCAACAAAAAGTCCTATGATCGTAACACACAGACACACACGCAGACAGACAGACAGACAGACAGACAGACAGACAGACAGACACACACACACACACACACACACACACACACACACACACACACACACACAGATTTCTGCATGCCCGTTGCTGAAGGGTCTCCTCATGTCTCAGACGGCTGTGTTCTTCACAGTCATGCCTGCGGCGTACTGCTGGAACCTGAGGTGTTTCATGTTCACGGCATCTTTTCTGACGTGCAACAGTTCTCCTCATTCTATTGCTCTCCATCTGGTGGGTCTTCTTCTTCTTCGTTCAGACCACTGGTTGGGGGATAGGTGGGTCGTAATCCCAGTTCATGGGAAGGATCGTGAAAATAGATCTGAGCAAAAAGTGGCTTTCGACCCTGTTCAGGAAGGCCCGTGCATGCCGTAGAAACCAAGAAACCGGAGCACCCGGAGAAAGTCAACGCTTTGCTTGGCATCTTACACATTTGTAGTGTAGACTGGCATTCTTCAAGGTTACACATTTTTACTGTGTCAGCACCTCTTTAAAAACAACAATGCTGAGAAAATGACGCTTTTGCTTAGTTTCTTCATCTTGAGCAACAATACAAAGACTGCTTGGTCTGACAACTCTGCTCGTGGCAACGTAGAATTGGCCATGGCTGCAGAAATCTGTTGTGCAGAAAACATGAACGCGCTGTAAAGACTGGCCCTGTGACTTACTCACCTTGCCTATTTTGAGCCATATGACATCATAAAGACACATTAGTCTAGGCATCGTGAGTGATGGTCTATATGATATCATAAAGACACATTTTTACATTTGTCTATGTGCCGTCATATAGACATCATATCTTTATGATGGCATCGCAAGTCCTATGATGCCTGAGTTCATAAGATGTCCTATGATGTCCTATAAATGTGACACAGAGATTTCTTGCTTTAATAGAGTGATAAATAATCTGACGCACACAAAAAATCTGAAATTTAAGCTTTTTTTTATTTCAAAAGTGTACATTAGTATCTTTTCAAAATAGGAATACAAACATGGCGTCCTTACCGCAACACCCAGGTACTCAACAAGGTCATATCAGGACCAGCAGAGGCAGGACACATTAATCTGCTCTGAGCTAAATTAACTACTGTATTATTGGCACTACTTACCACTGTCTTTCTTTTCCGAGTTTCTATTTTGTCTTCTTTCTTTTGTGACTGCCAGACACATAACTTTGCTTCATTTTGACACAGCTGCTCTCATTTTTTGTTTACATAAGAAGCACTGGTACTTGCAGAGTGAGAAGTTGGGGTGGGGCCCCTTTAGGCAGTTTTGCACCTGCCTACCACTGTCATTGCAAACTCTTCACATTGTCATGCTGTAATGATTCAAAGTTGGTCAGCCCTTGGGGGGCCCCCTTCTGGCCTGGACCCCCAAGCATGTGCCTGTCTTGCCTGCTGGCACGCAGCACCTCTGGATGTCATACAGTTAACAGTCATTTCTTCCATAAAGCATCCTACAAAGAAAAAAAATCCAATGAACCAGAACTGCACGCAACAGACAGACGCCTCTCTCAGCATTCCCTAGTAACAGCTCTGAGTCGCTCCCTCATCTCTCTCATTTTTCACAAGATATCAGCAGACCTACATAATTCATGGGTATGCATCAGTGGCATATGTCCATGATGGCTTTACAGGCTCAAGGCTTTGTGATCTTAACCTTTGATGGCCTCTGAATAAATAATGATAGTTTAAATCTGATAATTGGCCTGTTCGTGGGAAAGGTGCACCCAGAGCACCCTTAGACCCATCCCTGCAGAGGAGAGACAAAATAATTAGCTTACTTATAAAAAGAACATGACTCTTGTTGTGACCTTGACCTTTGGAGGCCAAAAACTCAGACACAGGTGCTAGTCTCAAGGCCATCTTGTGCAAAAGTGACAGACGAATGGACAGACAAATGCAAGCAAGCACTCCACCGATGCCTCAACTCTGTGAGCACAGGCAAAGATGAAACAATACAGTTCTGTTTTCATGTATCTTGTTTTATGATTGATTCTCGCTGCATCTTTCCACTGCATTTCTGCAAGTTAGGTTTTAAAGCTCAAAAGTATTAAAAGCTCAGTAAAACTCTGTTCCCTCAAATCCCGTCCATAAACCATCATGACAAAGCAGCTCCAGGCTGTACATCAACATGACGTTGCAGATTATGGCTTTCTGGGCTCTGAGATAACTGGTAACTCTGTCAGGCAAGGTGATATATTGGACTTACCTTTTAATGGCTGCTGCATTTTCTTTTTAAATTTTTCTTGCTTTCAGGCCTGGACGTGGAATTTTCCATGCACAGGGGGCATGAGAGATTCCCTCACAGTTTGCCTCCCATGACCGAGGAGGATGATGATGGTTTTATTGAGGACAACTACATCCCGACCAGTGAAAGGAAGAGGGCCCAGAGAGCGGCTGAAAACATAGATGAGGACACAGAGGAGGAGCTGGATGAGATTGAATTCTCCATCTCCTAGAATGAGCATCTCTACACCCCATTAACTAAAATATTGCAAGTCGACAGAAACTAGGGATGCACAATAGTAGAATTTTTGACGACAGCCAATATGCCAATAGTTTAAAACTAGTTTTTTGCTGATTGCTGGTGCTGATACCGATAACTGCATCTATTTTTTTCCCACCTATTTACATCTCCTTTAACTTAGAGTGATGATTAACTGGTATATGAAGACACGTTCCCTATGGAAAATAAGACAACTACCTCGACTTAATATGAAAATAAATACGAGTTATGCATGTAGACAAACGTAGGAGGGGAGGGAGGCTCAGCATCCCTTTATATTATTAGAATATACACAGTCCAGTGTGTTACGCCCTCATGTTGCACACAGTGTTGGTCAGTACCGGGTCTGCTGTTTGTCAATGGCTGCTAGCACATAGCCGAGTGCTAAATTAGCATTAGCATCTGGACCACTGTTACCGCAGCAACAGGAACTCCCGTGGCAGACAAGAAGCTCTATATTTAACAGCCAACAGCTGCAGTTGTGGTGAGCAGTACTTTCTGATGACCACAGAGTCTGTAAACAAGGCCTTATTGACATACAGATTCCACTTCCACAGCTCTTACCAGATGCCCTGCACATCAGTGGAATACAGGTCAAATGGACCCCCGACCAAGCGAGCACCCCAAGTGGATCCCAGGATCCAATCTGTACATGTACGAATACATTTTCAATCCAGTGATTTGTGAACGCGAAGAAGGAGAACAACAACACAGTCTCCCCTTGGCTCCACACACTTCTTCCATCAGTGTCGCAGTGTTTGGATCCCCGCGGTTGAAAAATAAACCACATTTGGTCAAATTTGACCACTATGAACTTTTCAGCCCCCCCTCGAATATTTTACACACACACACACACACACACACACACACACACACACACACACACACACACACACACACACACACACACACACATATTGAACACGTCAACATTTTTCTCATTAAACATTTTTCTAATGGAGCCACTGACCTGAGATTTACACCAGATATCAGTAACAACCCGAATAATCCACACATACAAAGAAATCAAGGCAACTGTGTTCACAAAGCAAGTTATATTTAATAAAGTGGAATGACACAGGGAATAAGTATTGAACACATGAAGAAAAAGAGGTGCAAAAAGGCATAGAAAGCCAAGAAACCAGCTGAAATCCATCAGAATTTAGGAAGCCATGCCATCCCCCATCAGCGCAAATTAATTTCAGCTGCTTAAGTCCTGACTGATAGCCTTTAAAAAGTCTGTGAATATCAGATAATCACACCACAAAGAACTTGTGATGGGTAGAAGCAAAGCGCTTTCTCTAGACCTTTGCAGCCTTATTGTTGCAAAAAATAATGGTGGCATTGGTTACAGACCAACCCGCCTCCATCTAAGCCTTAGATGGAGGCGGGTTCTGGAGGTGCTCTCCTTAGATTCTAAGGAGAGCGTAAACGTCAATATCACAATGGGAACTTGGAATACGTATTCTCCCGATGTGCAGTAATTCCTCTCTGCTGTAGAAGATGTTTGATATACTTCAAGAGCACTTAACCACAAGAAATAATTCGAAATAATCACAGCCGAGGGAGTACAGAGTGGCAGCCTGAGTGTGAAGGGGGCAGCCATGTTAGTTGAGATATGCTTGTCTACCATAGTGACGTCAGTCCCTCACGCTGAGGGAAAAGCTTAACATCACCAGCAGAGTGCCACTCGAGATTGTCTACTGTCATATTATATCGGCTGTAAATATTAATTTTTGCCGATGGCCGATAGATAACTTTAAATACTTTATCGTCCGATACCAATAGCATGCCCATATATATTGTGCATCCCTAACAGAAACCCTTGAAAACTCCACATGCACTCCACATTTTTTGATTTTCTCATTTTTTGTTCATGTTTTATATGAAAATGTGTAATTAAATCAAAATATTAAGGAAGCATGTATAAACATAATGCTTGCACTGTGTTGCAGTGACTGCAATTTTGCTCCACCAAATTTCAGTGACTTTTGAAGAGATGTAGTTTTGAATAAAATACCTTTCATCCTTTTAAAAATTAAATTAAATCCTGAAACATGTATACGGTGGAATGAAAAAGTATTTGCCTCCTTCCTGATTTGTTATATTTTTGCATTTGTCACATTTAAATGTTTCAGATCAAGGAAATTCTAATACTCCACAAAAATAACCAGGGTAAATACAAAATGCAGTTTTTAAGTGATGATTTTGTTTATTAAAGGAGAAAAAAACTGTCCACACCTATCTGGCTCTATGTGAAAACGTACCCCCCCCCCATTACATCATGAATTGACTGTGATTGACCACATTTTTTGGAAAGCTGAGTTCAATTTCACTAGCCACACCAAGGCCTGATTACTGCCAGACCTGTTGAATCAAGAAATCACTTAAATAGAACCTCTCTGACAAAGTGATAGGCTAAAAGTTCTCAAAAAGCAACACATCATGTTACGAGCTAAAGAAATTCAAGAACAGATGAGAAACAAAAACCCAGAACAACATCTAAACAACTGCAGGCCTCAGAAGGAGAATGTCCGGCCATCAGTTCGTGACTTCAAATGGCATTCGTTCACTTATATAGCGCATTTTACTCCTCTCTGGATGATCAAAGCACTTTACAGATCCTGCTATCCACCCACTGATGGCAGCGGAGCAGCCATACATAGGCGCTGGCCTGACCCACCAGGAGCAACCGGGGATTCAGTGTCTTGCTCAAGGACACTTCAACATGCAGACTGCAGACAGAGCGGGAATCGCACCCCTCACCCTCCGATCAGTAGTCGGCAACACTACACCTGTGCCACAGCCACCCCCTCAAGCCCTCCAGTGCAGCTGAATTAAAGTAACTAGTACATACCTGTGCATACCCATCCATGCCCGTAGAAACCAAGTATAAGCCAGTATTTCTGCATGCCCGGTGCTGAAGGGTGTCCCCCTGTCTCAGACGGCTGTGCCGTTCACAGTCATGCCTGCGGCGTACTGCTCGAACCTGAGGTGTTTCATCGTCACGGCATCTTTTCTGATGTGCAGCAGTTCTCCTCACTGTATTGCTCCCCATCTGGTGGGTCTTCTTCTTCTTCTTCTTCTTTGTTCAGGCCACTGGTTGAGGGATAGGTGTGTCATATTTCCAGCTCATGGAGAGGATCCTGAAAATTGATCTGAGCAAAAAGCGGCTTTGGACCACGTTCTGCCAGACCCGTGCATGCCCGTAGAAACCAAGAAACCGGAGCAACCAGATAAAGTCAGTGCTTTGCTTGGCATTTTAAAGATTTGTAGTGTAGACTGCCCACCAACACGCTGTAAAGCAAGATGAATGGCAACATGTTGTCATATGGTGTGAGTACGATTCACGGAATGAGGAGAGTGCGTCCAGCATTGACACCAATCACAGATGTTGCAACCAACAGGCGAGGCTGTATTTGTTCAATGATGTGTGTTGAGGCATTGCAATGTCCGTTTTGTTGGTCAAAGTTTTGCAGTAGCATGATGACCATTTGCAAGGCAGGCACCCTATGACATCATAGGACATCATGCCTCCATCATTGGCAGCCAGTCCTATTGTCTATATGATGGCATCACGAGTCCTGGTGGTCATCATAAAGACATCAAGGCAGGCATAGGACCTCATGGTCTATATGACTTCATGTAGACATCAAGGCAGCCATCACTGTATATGACATCATAAAGACATCAAGGCAGGCATGACGTCCTGTGATGGAGACATCATAGGAATCCTATGGACGTCACAGACAGACACACACACAGACAGAGATTTCTTGAATTTATAGATGGATTCTGCAAAGACAAATGGGCCAAAATTCCTTAACAGCGATGTAAAAGACTCATTCTCAGTTATCGCAAATGACTGATTGCCGTTGCTGCCGCCAAGGGTGGCACAACCAGTTATTAGGTTTAGGGGGCGGTTACCTTTTCACAGCACTAAGTAAAACTTCTTGAAATTTCATTTCTATCATACATATAAAAAATATTATCAACTCCTCCATACTAAATGCTGTTTAAGTTCTTCATAATTTTTTTTTTTTTACCTGAAACTACCTGTTTTAGTTTCCAACATTATTTTTTAATGGCATTCAGATAGTCTCTGACCATTCCATAATCCCTCATTTCTCTATTGTAAATATGTTTTTTTCAGATCATAATCCTGTTCTAAGGTGTGTTTCCAGCTTGGCTTCAGCATTCGGACAGATGAGCTGAACTCATAACTGAATCAGTGACTGAAAGCTTCCCGTCCCCTGCAGCAACATTTCAACTATCATGTTTCAGCGTATCTTTAAAAGCTTCTGCTGAAGGCGGAAAGAAAGAATAAGAATTACAAAATTTTCCAACTAATTAATTGTTTTGGAAGAGGAAAAGAATAAAAAGACAACACATTTTCATGCTGTTACATTGGCAGTGTGCGTGTGATATGAAATTATTTTTAAACCATGCTATTTTAAATACACAGACAGTAGTATGGTATGTACTGGAGATGTAGGGCAGTTCATTTGTACCGTGAGCTGTACTTGCAATTAGTTACTTTCCACTTCAGCTGCTATTTTTAGGATTCTCATCTGGAGTGCTCTTGAAATTAGTATTTGACATAAAACTGCTAAAGTGGTTTGCCATGGAAACTGCAAGCCTGAAGACATCAATAAAAATTGTGATTTGAAGTGAAACAGTGTCACTTGTGTCTGTGCTGACAAAACGGGGGTCTGTGGCTCTTTTGCTAACCAGGGGCTTGAATAAATAAATTAATGAATTAATAAAATTGTGCACGTGACGTAAAAATATAAACTTTGCAAGAAAAAAAGTGACAAATGCAATACATTTGAGGGGAAAGTGCCAAATTAAAAGGAAAAAAAGCTGCATATTTATCAGGAAAAAGCCACAAATGTTTGAGCGAGAAAATAGTGTGCATATTTGTGAGGGAGAAAA
Source organism: Pholidichthys leucotaenia (assembly GCA_020510985.1). NCBI lineage: Eukaryota > Metazoa > Chordata > Actinopteri > Cichliformes > Pholidichthyidae > Pholidichthys > Pholidichthys leucotaenia. Next base: position 304,291,602 of record CM035839.1, read on the forward strand.
TCGCAAATTTAAGAGAAAGTCGCAAAGTTATGAGGGAAAAAAAAAAAGTGGTAAAGTTTCGAATTTATCAGAGAAAAACTGCATATTTAAAAAGAAAACAGTCTTGGCTATTTCATGCACATTTTAAAGTTCTTAAAGGGTGTGTTTTGCAGCATTTTTTTTTAGCCAAAAGCTGCTCAGGCTGCTGACCTCTGACCCCTGACCCCGAGGGTGGGTTTCTCCCCGCGCAGCCTGGACCTCCTCCTCCTCACCTGGCTTTTCTAACTGAGCGTGGCTGCTTTAAACTGCGGTGATTACGCCTGACAGGGGAGCTAGACAAGGCGCCTGGAGCGCTGAGGCTCGCGTGGGCTCACATCCCCTGACGAGAGCGGTCTGACAGGTCCGTGGAGCTGTGGCGGCGCAAGCGGCCGGGAAAACGCTGTGTGTGTCAAGTTCAAACAAAAGCCGGAACCAAACGAATCCACACTTCAAAATAAAAGCGTTAGAGTGGCGATTGAGGGTGTGGCTCATGCGTGGCGACCAAAAATACACGCGCTCACAGTCAGCGTTTCAGTAGGTCTGTACTTTATTACCATATCAACTAAAGTGTACTGGAGTTCATCTTACTGATTAAAAAATGAACAAGCATACAAAAAATAAGCATCTGGCTGCTGTACATGTGCACAGCCATCAAATAAAGACTTAAAACAAGTAAATGTTCATTAACTTTAGCTGTTAATACCACACTGTTTACAGGACTGCAGGGATGTGTAGGCATGCAGTGGCGCTGCAGGCTTGTATGACACCCTGGGTGGACTGTCTCCCTGCTGCGCCCCCCCCCCCTTCCAAATCACCACCACCCGCCGCTGCTGTTATGGCTGTAATTACCTTGTAAATGATGAGGCCAGGTGCACGATGGAACTCAGCTTAACTGGGATCAGAACACACGATGTACAGCCACCGGGCAGGGGCATCGGCAAAGAGGCCGAACCTGGATACCCACTGATATTTATAGGGGTGGTGTAGCAGCAGAAATGGAAGTGGGCACCACTACACCGCACCTCACAAAGAAAAGCATAAATTGCTATACAACCCCCCCCCCCACCCCCGTAGAAAAGTCCAAAACACACAGACAATTTAGACCTTCCCCAATTTCGGACCCGAATCACGCACTAAGAAAACTAAAACTGAAAACACTAAAGGCCTATCACATTCATACAACGAAACCTAAAACTACACGGCAAGGTGGATTATTCTGCCGCCTGGGACTAAATAAAAGTTCATCAAACTTAAAAGAAATACAGCCGTGTTCCTAGACTAAAGAAAAAAAAATACATAAAACAATCCCCCAATCATGTACAAACACGTGAACATCAGAACTATTTATTATTATTATTATTTTTACAAACTCACAATACTGTCCATTCAGCAGAAAGGGGTGGAACTGGCCTGTGGGGCCCCGGACAGTCTCTCAGTAAGTCTGCCCCTGGAGGCGACATGCCTCCGGGGCCACAGCTGATCGTGTAAACGTTGATGCGCCTCATCTTCTCCGCCGTCAGCCACTCCTCTCGTCCGGACCCACCGTCCGAAACCTCCTCCCGGGCATGGCACAGCTCATTGGCATGCCTCCACGAATCATCCGACAGTTGAAAATGGGCTGCGCCCCATTTAGCCACGATGTGCAGCTGTCCCTGGTGATCCTCAGGCTGTTGTTTGGCCCACCTCCGCCGTGGACGTCCCTCCCCATGAACCCGAACCTGGTCCGTAACTCTCAGGGGAGCTTTGCTCGGCCTGCAGTGTTGCTGATCGGCACTCAGTCCAGTGCCTGTCGGTCTGGCCCCGACTCCTTGTAATGCTGCTGCAGTAGTTGCCGTTGAAGCTCCAGAGCCTCCGGCCCACTGCGGCCGAGCTCCAGAGGAAACCGAGGCTTGCTTGTCAGTGTCACTCGTCGACACAGGCGCCTCACCGTCACGCTCAGTATCCTTGTCCAGGGCGTCTTGATCTTCGGCACTGAGCCCCTCCTGTGTTGAGCTTGAGTGAGGCTGGTCCTGCTTTACCACTGTGGTGCAAAACAAATCTTCACCAACATTGTGTTGTCCTCCGCCACCAGAACTGGACGGTTCCACCAGCCACAACCAGTCCACTCCTTCTCATCATTGTCTCTAATGGTGAACCCCAATCCATAAAACAGGTCACAGCCCATAATGATGTCGCCTCAGGTCATCATTTGGAACGTGCAATGAGGCATCACTGCCGACTTGTACCAAGCCATCAGCTCCAGCGTTCCAGCTGTGCGCAGTCTGCCACCTCCATACCCATACAGCGGCACTGGGTCATCTCTTATTTTGTAGTAGGGGAAAAATTTCCTCACTGTGGCCCAATTCAATAATGATCTCTCCGCCCCCGTGTTGATCAGCAGCAGCACCTCCTCGTCATCCAGTGCCACCATGCAGTACTTGAACCTGTTGGCACTTGGGGACACCGCATGGACAATTATCGGGGCGCGTGCAAATGTTATTCGCTGTGGGCTCTCTGGCTTGGACACACGACACACCCTGGCAAAATGGTTCAAACATCCACACATGCCACAGTGTTTCCCTCTAGCCAGGCATTCCCTAGCCTTGTATCGGTGCTAGGTGTAGTATCGGTGTAGGTTTTCCACGCTGTTGTTGGCCGCGCTATCCTTGGCCGTGCTATCCTAGCTGTCAGGGTCTGCTACTAATGCTGTGGCGGCAGGTCCCAGCTGTTGTTGTGACTGGAGCCACTTTAGCTTCGAAGCTAGCTCGTCCGCGGTCTCCACCTCGAGAGCTAGCTTTACAGCTTCGGCTAACGTCAGGTCACTCGGTGCTGAAAGCAGCCTAGCTTGCAAAGCATTACTGGTTGTGTGTTCTGCCAGCTGGTCACATACCATTCCCTCCTCCAAAGTCCCAAAACAACACTCGCTAGCCAGCTGCCGTAGGTTGATGACAAACTGGCGGACAGGCTCACCCATTCGCTGGTGTCATTGTTGGAACCGAATCCTCCGGACGGTGACATTGTCTGGGGTGTGGAATTGGTGCGCCAGCAATTCGACCATCCTCATACGAGTCATAGCCCTGAGTATACGCAGGATGGACTGGCCTTCAAACCCCAAATTATGCACCAGAAGCACACGTGCCCTCTGTCTATCTAGCTCACCCAGGTTGAGCGCCACAATGTAGTTCTGAAAGGTGGGAAACCATCTTGACTAAGGCATAGGTGGCTCGCCCAGGAGCTCCAGGAAGGGTCGAAATGGTGAAACACACGCCTCCATTTTTATTCTCGTCGCCAAAATGTTATCTCTGTAATTACCTTGTAAATGACGAGGCCAGGTGCACGATGGAACTCAGCTTTATTGGGGTCAGAACACATGATGTACAGCCACCGCACAGGGGCATCGGCAAAGAGACCAAACCCGGACGCCCGCTGATATTTATGGGGCGGTGTAGTGGTGGAAACGGAAGTGGGCACCGCTACACCGCACCTCACAAATAAAAGCATAAATTGCTATACAACAGCTGCCACAGCATACCGCACACATAACACACACAACTGTTGTATTTATGTTGTATTTACGAATCCACGTTTATGGCTTTGTATGAAAACTACTTTTTTTTTTATTAAACATGCATACCAAAATTATATATAGTCATAAATTCAAAAAGACACTTGAATATGAACAAAATATAAGAATAAATAATATACAGTATATATAATATATAATATAAAATAAAACACAAAAACAATTAAATACAACACAAATAGAATAGAAAGTTCTTTTTCTGCAGGGCCCAAATCCTTCAAACACAGAATAAGACACTTAAAATAATCAGTCTGCCAATTCAACCACTATGACATAGCAATTCACACTTTGAATGAAAACACAACCACTTCAATCTAAAGACTGACCTTTCTTGTTTCCCTTCAGTCATCAATGACATCATTATATGAAAGCTGCTTAGCTGTGGTGTGGTTAATACTGATGACTGTGCAACCAGTAAAGGGGTTCTTCATCAATCAATCAATCAATCAATCAATCAATATAATTATTTATAATTTAATTTGAAAAATTATAATCATAATCATCAATATTACATCAGAATGATTTGAAATGTTTCACCGTGCCTGCAATGAAGATTGAGAATGCTTATTGAATTATCTTCCAAAAAGACATTAACGTCTTCAAAAAACTACTATATTGAAATAGTTTTTCTATTCACAGTAAACATGCAATGCTTATATTTAGCTTGTTACAGCTTGCAAAGTAAACTGTTAAAAACCACAATAGTAAATGGCGCTCACTTATGTAATGCTTTTTCTCATGTGTAGATGACCAAAGCGCTTTACGGATCCTGCTATCTACCCATTCACACATTGATGGCGGCGGAGCCGCCATGCACAGGCACTGACCTGACCTACCAGGAGCAGCAATCAATAAAACAATTCATCTATTCACTTTTATTATGGTTATTTCAGTCAAATATCAGTTTTGCTTGAGAGTGAATGGTTGTCTGTCTCTCTGTGTTGGCCCTGCGATGGACTGGTGATCTGTCCAGGGTGTACCCTGCCTCTCGCCCAGAGATGCTGGGATAGGCTCCAGCCCCCCCGCGACCCGAAAAGGATTAAGTGGAAGAAGATGAATGAATGAATGAATGAATGAATGAATTTTGAGCTCAGCCCTGTTCTGCCAACATGAGTGCTGACCCTCGGTTCCTCCAGGTTCACCACTGTGAAATTCAAAGACAAACAAGAGGAAACAAAGAAAAAAAAAGAGTGGTCAGATTTCACCTTGACCTTGTGTACTACCTGGATCTAGAACCACCTGAGAATCATTGTGCTTGAGTTTGGTATCAGGGCGGTTGCCATTTTTCTGAAATCACATAAGTGCCCAAACTTGCTCACCGATAAAACTGGTCTTGACCTTAAACTCAACCCTGATGCAGCCCCACCTCAAGATCACTGTGCAGGAGTTTGGTGAGAACTGGGCCAATTACCTTGGAGGAGGAGTGATTTTCTAGAAATCACATAAGCACCCAGATCTCCTGATCTTAGACCTTGACTTTGGCTTGACCACAACCTAAATGCAGACCCCCCTGAGGATCATTGTGTGTGACTCTGGTGAGCACCAGAGCACTTGGGTAGGAGAAGTAATGATTCTGTGAAATGCGGACAAACAAACAGATGGATGGGTGGACCCAGCTGCCTCACATCAGCTCCTTTCAACTCCTTTGTTTTCAAAAGTAATAACTTTTATCACATAAACTTTAAGATATTTTGAAACTTTTTTTTTCTTAAATTATGAACATTTCCTCATGAATTAGCAACTTTTTTGCGAATGTGAATAATAGAATTGAGACTTTTCTTATAGTTGTGAATTTTTTAATATAAATTTGAAACTTTTCCCTCTTGTAAATTTAAACCTACTCATAAATAGGCAATTTTAAAACAATTAATGTAAATGTGCTATTTTTACTATATAAATGTGCTATTTTTTCTGACATAAGTTTAAAACTTCCATCCTAAATATGCATTTTTTTGTGAGTTTTTGAGTAGCTTTTATCTCTTCTGATTTTTTTTCTTTAAAACTCACACCTGCTTTCTGTTTAAGTTGAGACTTTTGCAAAAAAAAAAAATTCTCCGTCACGTTTCCCCTCCTAATCCCGTCACTTTAAACTTCAATTTAAAACAGCTCCGGTAAATATTCACCTTATTTTTCTGGTAAGTATGTGCTTTTCTTCCCCCTCCTCTGGTACATTTGCTACACGAACGAGCGAGTAAACTGGGCGTCTCGCTACCGGAAGTAGCGCTCGGGTTACCGTTGCCATGGTTGCTAGCTTGACGGTTTGCTCCGGAAAAAGCGGCGAGTTGCGGGGAAACGGAGCGACCGACTGGGAGTGGAGGAGAGGAGGAAGCGAGATGATGGGAGCGAGTAGTATTTAATTCGAGCGACCCATATCCCAGTGCAGACCTAGATATTAACCGGCCTCGTTCTTCTTCTCCAGGATCTTCCACCACCAACATGTCGGCGTCGGCGATTTTTATCCTGGACTTGAAGGGGAAGGTAAGTTCGGGACTCGGACTTGTTGGCCGAGCACCTGTCACGCACGACGGAGCGCGCTGGCCTCCAAGATGCCACCCAGTTACAGGGTGGTTTCATTATATAGTTTAATTTTCAGAGTTCCGGCACGGATCGTCATGTTCGGCAGACAGGAAGAGACTCAACTTAGTTGCCAAACTCGTTTGCGCGTCACTGCTGGTGCGCGCTCGGACACAGACGGCTTGTTCTTGTGCAGCCATGCGCCCTTGATGGCGTGAGATGTGGCCTCTTTGCCAGGTTCAAACTTTATTCTTTCAGTCGCGCACGCTGTACGTAAAGTGCCGCGGCTTCTTTGGTGCCAACAGGCCGCTGTTTAGACTGCGTTAGGCGCGCATTTTAATAGGCGCAAGAGAGACAACAAGTGTCTAATGCGCGTCCGTACGTGGCGTGCGGGGGTTTGGATAAGGCGCGTTTAACAACTGTGTGTGTGGAGCCGCTCAGAGAGAGGCTGCTCAGATGGATTCAGCTGGATTTTTTTGAAATTAAGAGAACAAACATTACTACAAATTCTTGAAAGTTGTGCATTAAAGGAAAAAAGTGCAAAAGCTGTTGAAAGTGGATGTGCAATTTTCCCAGATCAACAGTAAGAAGCAGTGTTGGCAAAATGCAATTTTCCTATCATAAAGGGTTAATTTATGGCATTACTGAACTGATAATATGAAAATGGGTATCACATTTGTCAAACTTAGGGAAAAAAACTGAATTTAATGAAGACATATACATGGATTTCATTTAAAATGCATACATTTATGTGTAAGTGTTGTGCTGCGGTCTGCCAAGCATGTGGAGGTAAAAGCACAAGTCATGTCAACTTGGGAGTGTCTGCAGATGCAGAAGACATGTGCAAAGTGTCTGCAGATACAGGAGAGTTGAAGCTCCGACAGATGGGCTCAGCGTGCTGGTCGGTGGCACGCTGACCAGTATGGCTGACCCCTGGTCGGAGGGCTGCCGCGTCACTTCCTGCTCCCGCAGCCGCGCCAGCGCTGTTTTACTTGACATGAGATGGAATTCAGAATTAAAATGAAGACGTTAGACTTAAGTTATGGACGAGGGCGAGGTTAAAGAAGGTTTTAATTTGATATCAATTTAAAAATTGAAACAAATCAATGCCTGTAAGATAAGATAAGATAAGATAAGCCTTTATTAGTCCCACAACGGGGAAATTCCAGGATTGCAACAGCACAGGGATAGCAACACTCAGAGCAACAATCAGAAGGCAAGAAAAAAAAAACAAGCAAGCAAGAGCAGCTAATAAACATATGTACGTATTACTATAAAATATATATATATACACACACACACACAGACACACAGTGCAGAGCATTGTAGCTGGATGGAATAAATATATGAATATATGAACACACAGTGCAGAGCATTGTAGCTAGATGGAATAAATATGTAAATATATAAACACCCACAGTACGGAGCATTGCAGCTAGGTGGAATAAATATGCAAGTATATAAACACACACAGTGCGGAGCAATGTAGCTAGATGGAATAATATGTAGATATATAAATATATAAACACCCACAGTACGGAGCATTGTAGCTAGATGGAATAAATATGCAAATATATAAACACACACAGTGCAGAGCATTGTTGCTAGATGGAATGAAACAGCATAACCGTCTACTTAGTTATCCTACATGGTATGATTATGTGCCCATACATATTCTCACCCTCCATAGCGACCGGTATGTTCCTAGTTGTATGCCGGAGAGGACCATTGTGTAAGTCTATTGCATCTTTTGCATTCAAAAAACTATTAGTTTGTTACGTCTTTTTGCTATCTCTGCGAGCGGCCCTGCTTAGGTTGTACAGTCTGACAGCCGTTGGTAGGAAGGACCTACGAAACCTCTCGGTTGTGCACCTGGGATGATGTAGTCTGCTGCTAAATGAGCTCCTCAGTGCATTCAGTATGTCCTGCATAGGGTGGAACTCGGACTCCAGCAGAGATGACAGTTTAGCCACCGTCCTTCTCTCTCCTATCTCCTCCATCGGATCAAGGCGCTGCCCCAGGACAGAGCTAGCTTTCTTAATCAGTTTGTTCAGTCTCTTCCTATCGGCTGCAGTAATGCCACTGCCCCAGCAGACCACTCCAAAAGTGATGGCTGATGCCACCACCGTGTCATAGAATGACTTCAGCAGCGCCCCTTGTACACCAAAAGACCTGAGTCTCCTCAGCAGGAACAGCCTGCGCTGTCCCTTCTTGTAGAGTGCATCAGTATTGTGTGACCAGTCTAGTTTATTGTTCAGATGAATACCCAGGTACTTATAGGCTGTCACCATCTCGATGTCTGTTCCCTGTATATTTACTGGTACTGTGAGGGGCTGCCCATGCCTGCGGCAGTCCACCACCAGCTCCTTAGTTTTCCTCGCGTTGATCTGGAGGCAGTTCCGATGGCACCAGTCCACGAAGTCCTGGATAAGCCCTCTGTACTCAGCTTCATCTCCATTGGAGATGAGGCCAACGATCGCAGAGTCATCAGAGAACTTCTGTAGATGGCAGTGTGTTGTGTTGTGTGAGAAGTCCGCAGTATAAAGAGTGAACAGGAAGGGAGCCAGCACCGTTCCCTGGGGGGCCCCCGTGCTACTGATGATCGTGTCGGACACACAGTCCCGGGTTCTCACAAACTGAGGCCGGTTCGTGAGGTAGTCCAGGATCCATGATGACAGGTGCTGGTCCACCCCTGCGCGCAGCAGCTTGTCCTTCAGGATCATCGGTTGGATGGTGTTGAAAGCACTGGAGAAGTCAAAGAACATGATCCTCACCATATTCCCGGGCTTCTCCAGGTGGGACAGAGAACGGTGAAGGAGGAAGATCACCGCATCCTCCACCCCAATGCCATGCTGGTAGGCGAACTGGAGTGGATCCATCGCTGGTTCCACCAGGGGGCGGAGGTGAGCAAGGAGCAGTCTCTCCAGGGTCTTCATCAAGTGGGACGTCAAGGCCACCGGTCTGTAGCTGTTCAGGTCTTTGGGGTGGGAAGTTTTTGGTACAGGTACCACACAAGATGTTTTCCACAGCTGTGGTACCCTCCCCAGTTTCAGGCTCATGTTGAAGATATACGTCACAATCCCACACAGCTGGTCTGCACAGGACTTGAGGAGCTTTGCGCTGATGCCGTCCGGTCCCGGCGCCTTCCTCGCCTTGATCTTCCTCAGCTCCGTCCTCACCTGGGTCCTGGTCAGGGTCAGGATGGGGGGCTGTGTGTTGGGAGTGGGGGGGTGTTGGTAGAGTGGGGAGTGGGCAGCAGGACTTGATTTCTTTAGAGGCAGCAGTGGTTGTTGTGCAGTCAGGGGGGAGGGCGGTTGGTCAAATCTATTGAAAAACAGATTCAGGTTGTTCGCCCACTCCCTGCCCCCTGTGGCCTGGGGGGAGGTATTCTGGAGCCCCGAGATGGTTTTGAGGTTTCTCCAGACCCCGCTGATGTCGCTCTGTTGCAGCTTGTCCTCCATCTTCTTCCTGAAGCTGTCCTTGCCTTCTCTGATCTTTCTCCTCAGCTCCCTCTGTACGGACTTCAGCATCTCCCTGTTCCCCGACCTGAAGATCCTCTTCTTCTCTCTCAGAAGTGTTTTTATCTCAGGGTTGATCCAGGGTTTGTTGTTTGAGTGACGCCGTATGGTCTTGGTGGGAACGGATTTGTCCACACAGAAGCTGAGGTAGCCCGTGAAGGTGTGAATGAGGCCATCGATGTCCTCACCATGTGGATCGCAGAGCTGCTTCCAGGCGGTGGCTTCAAAACAGCCCTTTAGGGTGTCCATTGTCTCCTCAGACCATAACCACTGTAGCCACTGCCTTTACAGGTGCATCTCATTAAATTAGAATGTCATTGAAAAGTTGATTTATTTCAGTAATTCAATTAAAAAAATGAAACTCGTATCGATTTATTACACAGACTGATATATTTCAAGTGTTAGTTTCTTTTAATTTTGATGGTTATGGCTTATAGCTAATGAAAACCCCAAATTTATTTTCTCAAAAAATTACAGTATTGTGGAAGAAGTTCAGTATTGTAGCCTGGTGGCGTCACATTCTAATCAACTAACTCCAAACACCTGCTGTCAGGGCGTGGGTTGGAGCCACGTCCTCGATTTAAGTTATGTATGTTGGGATCTTCTGTGTTTATCATTAGTATTATAATGTTCGTGTTTTATGTATCTATGCTTTGTCCTCAGTTTCTGGTTTCATAGCATGACTATTATCATCATGGATAACATCTTGTAGTTTATTCCTGTCATCATTTTGATTTGGGCTTTTATTTTTGACGGTGCCTTTTGTTTACTTCCATTTTTCACCTAGCTTGCTTGTGTCTGGTTAAGTTCTTGATTATTCACAGCTGTTTATATTTTAGTTAATTTCCTTTGCCTTATTTAAGGGATGGTGCCCCGTAGCTTGGGGCAACACCCTTAATTATCATGTGATTACACACTTCTGGTTGGTCTGTTCTGCCATGCTAATTTGGCCTGTTTTGCCAGTCTTTGTGTTGGCTGTCTTTGTGCCCTTGAGCTGTGTCGGTGGTACCGTACGGCTCTTAAAAATCTTATAAATCTTTAAAACTTGGAGTCCAGCATTTGGGTCCTCAATTCAGCCCCCAGAGGGGCACAACAGGACACCTGCAAAGGTTTCCTGAGCCTTTAAAAGGTCTCCCAGTCTGGTTCACTAGTCTGCACAATCATGGGGAAGATTGCTGACTTGACAGTTTTCCAGAAGACCATCACTGACGCCCTCCACAAGGAGGGTAAACCACAAAAGGTCTTGATAAAGAAAAAGCCTGTTCACAGCATTCTGTATCCAAGCATATTAATGGAAAGTTGAATGGAAGGAAAAAGTGTGGCAGAAAAAGGTGCATAAGCAACAGGGATAACTGCAGCCTTGAGAGGACTGTGAAGCAAAGCTAATTCAAGAATTTGAGGGAGATTCACAAGGAGTGGACTGTTGCTGGAGTCAGTGCTTCAAGAGCCACCACACACAGACGCATCCAGGACACTGACTACAACTGTCACATTCCTTGTGTCAAGCTACTGCTGAACCAGAAACTGAGTCAGAAGCATCTTGGGCTGAGAAGAAAACAGACTGGACTGTTGCACAGTGGTTCAAGGTCCTCTTTTCAGATGAGAGTAAAATTTGCATTTCATTTGGAAATCAAGGTCCCAGAGTCTGGAGGAAGAGTGGAGAGGTACAGAATCTAAGTTGCTTGAGGTCCAGTGTGAAATTCCCACAGTCACTGATGAATTGATGAGCTGTGTCATCTGCTGGTATTGATCCACTGTGTTTTATCAAGTCCAAAGTCAGCGCAGTTGTCTACCAGGAAATTTTAGAGCACTTCCCTCTGCTGGCAAGCTTTATGGAGAGGATGATTTCATTTTCCAGCAGGACTTGGCACCCCCCCACACAGCAAAAAGTACCAAAACCTGGTTTAATGACCATGGCATCACTGTGCTGGATTAGTCAGCAAACTCTCCTGACCTAAACCCCATAGAGAATCTATGGCGTATTGTTCAAGAGGAAGATGAGACACCAGACTCAATAATGCAGACGAGCTGAGGGCCGATATCAAAGCAACCTGTGCTTCCATAAGATCTCAGCAGTACCACAGGCTGATGGCCTTCATGCCACGCTGCACTGATGCAGTAATTCATGCAAAAGGAGCCCCGATTAAGTATTGAGCGTGTACATGGACTTACTTTTCAGTCAGCCAACATTTCTATTAAAAACCAGTTTTTTAAAAAAAAAAAATTATGTTGCAATCTAATTTTTTGAGAAACAGAATTAGTTTTCATTAGCTATAAACCATAACCATCAAAATGAAAAGAAATAAACGCTTGAAATATCACTCTGTGTGTAATGAATTTGTACAATATATGAATTTCACTTTCAATGAACTTTTCAATGACATTCTAATTTATAGAGATGCACCTGTAAGTTATAGCATTAGTAGAATGTACTGGTCAACCAGATTTAAGCCGTATCTGTGGCAGGCATTCTTCCAGTACGCTTCTGTGCCTGCAGTCACTGCCTATAAACTTTGGTTCGGTGTACATCCTTTTTTCACTGATTGATCAATTTATGATATATAGAGAAAGTGAAAATCTGAACACTGAGAATATAGACACATTACCTTTTACAATGTACAGTTTTTAAAACGATTAGTTAATTGTTTAGTTTGTTATTTAGGACTGAATGGTTTCAAATGTACTATCAATTGAATCAGAAGATTTGTCACTTCTTTGTATTTTTTTCATAAAAATCAACAATTTTTAAAAAAAAAAATCAGTGATTGAATATGTCTACAAAACAGTCAATAGATGAGATTATCTTTTAAAATTTTGTGTATCATCACATTACGTTGATTTTTATGTGGAGCGAGTTAATGGTTGTTTTAAGTCTATGTGGGCTGAATATGCTTCTGTCTTGAACGACTGATTGGACAGAAAAATAAATCTTTTTCATTTACAGTAGCTTTCTGTGTCCAAAATGTATACATAGTGTACTCTTGGCAATATTTGCTGTTTGTGTTAAATGTATTTTCAGAGGTGTTGAATTAATTCATAAGCTTCTACATCAAAACGGCAAACAATTGATTCATTTTGAGGCAAGAAAAAAGAACTGAAGAAGTGTTACATGCTTGACAATATTACCCATCAAGGTGAATCATGGATCAGTTCCCCGTAGCCTGCATTTCTGATTGCATGGATTAAAGCTTTTCTCTTCATCTCTCGGGCTGTCTGTCTCTGCCCTGAGGCAAGTCAGCAGTTCTTTACCTTTTAGTCCTCGGACTCCTCACCCTCACTCAGTCTTAACCACGAGGAATCCACTATTAATGCAGCAGCAGATGGAAATATTAAAGTCTTTGAAGGTGTGAAGTGCAGAGTAAGATGAATATATTTCGTTGCAAATAAAGTAGTCGGTGTAGTATGAGGTGGTTGCAGACAGGCCACCTCAGCACACAAATTTGTAGACGTACTTGGAAGACACAACTACATTGCAGAAGCAGTTTCCCTTTTTGTCCTTTTGCCCCCCCCACACACACCTTCGCAGACCCAAAAGGCTCTGTCACAGTGTAAAAGACTGCACACGGCTGACTACTGGGACTTGCTGTGTAGACTGAAATGTCAGGCTTTTGAAATCATTGTGGCTGTATTTGTTCCTAGTGCGTCCTAATAGAATTTTTAATATGCTTTGTTCATGACAGCAACCAGCTTACCAACTGGAAACTTAAGGTGTCTTCAAGCAGACATGTTCATGAGTGACGTCACATGCCAGGCAAGCAGCGACTGAGATACAAAAGAATAGCACAAGACTGAACAGTTTTCACTGTTCTGTGGCACTCGAGGATGAATACTGTGTAAGATACAGGCAGTTAAAGAAATTATTGTATTGAATCTCACACAAATTGACGCCATACTGACAAGCTGTCACTGTCGGGGTGGACCAGGCAGCAGTTACAAAAATGCAAGTTAGTTCTGTCGTCTGTAGGACTGTAAAGCCTTCATAGCTTACAGTATCTCTCAAACTGACTTCTTTACCTTTGCTCATTTATTTGCTGATCAGTGCCTTCTGAGATATCACATTGATGGAAGTTACTTTACAATCCGGGTGCCGTAGGAATTCTGAATCACCATAAATGGTTGTGAATTCCACATATTTCTCTTGTATAATTCAGCAATATTACATGAGATGGATGTGGGATCCGGCCCTTGGCTTTGCGTTGGGCCTACAACAAAGCACCGCTGTTATATAATTAATGATTCTGTGCTCCCGCTCCTGTAATATTGCTTAATTAGCTTGCCGTTACCCTGCTAATTTGATGCTGTGTGAATTCAACAGAGGTTTATCACTCAATTTAAGCTACTCCATCACAGTTTTGTTCAACTTTGCAGACGGTTTTAAGTAAAGCAGTGAGTGGCTCTCTGTTGGGTTTTAATTGTCACCTGCCCTCCTTTTTACTGTACAGTACATGTGCAGAACAGAAGTGTGTGTATGAAGTTCCTAAAATAAGTTTATTTTGACGATGACAGACACATCATTATATGATAAATGTACAAGTGGTGCCTGAGGAATGACTGACTTTCATTACTGACAGCTTAAATGGTTTATTGCAGCTTTTGGTTGATTCTACACTTTGGTCCAAGCAAATACTGTACATCCATTTATGTACCCTAAGAGGATGAATTCTAATGACTTTCTTTATACCTATTCTTTTTTCTTTTCATAATCAGTTTTACACTTAAATGCAGTTCTACCCATATAATGAATTTGAACTTTGTGTCTAATATCACTGCCATCATTTATAAAGTGAGAAAACTTTACTGTACAGCATATTTATTCTGGGTGTTATAAAATTAAGGCCTTGATTGCTTTTATTTTATAAAAGGCAATTAGAGGTCTTACAAATATCACCAATATGATAAATGTGAGGGGGGGGGGGGCTGAAAAGTTCATAGTGGTCAAATTTGACCAAATGTGGTTTATTTTTCAACATAGTCCCCTTCTGTCCACACACTTCTTCCATCGGTGTTGCAGTGCTTGGATCTCTGCAGTTGAAAAATAAACCGCATTTGGTCAAATTTGATCACTATGAACTTTTCAGGCCCCCCCCCCCCCCCCGTATGTTAACCAGGAGTGGGGGAAATAATTTTTGGTGTTTTTTTTTAAATACATCGAATCGCCATGTGTGGAAGATTGTGAACTGATGCACAAATGTCAAAGAATTGATTTTTAAATGTCCAGAGTTCAGCCAGAACTGAAAATAAAGTAACCAGGTAATGAAGTGTCTGTGGTGGGTGATATGCAGAGTAAATCGAACATTCCAGTTGACTTGTCATATCTGTTTTCCATTTGTTTTATGAACAACAAAGTACTGGAAGTAAATTCATTATGGGTCATTAGAAATACTTTGCTTTCAAAGTACCAAATAGTCACAGATAGGTCTTTTCCACCAAAATGGTTCCAGCGCTTAACTGGAGCCAGAGCCTGATTGGCACCAGTTCTTTGGTTTTCCACCGCCTGAAGCACCAGTCCCAGGCTCTCAGAAGTGGGGCTATCGTGGCCCCAACTCCTAGCTGGTCCAGCGGCAGCACCAGTTTACGCTGGTTACGTCCACAGCCATGGGCGTGGTTAACTGACCAGCTTCAAAACATTACTGACCGCCATGTTGCTTTTCAAACAGCGGAGCAAGCGACGGATTCCAAAACCAAACAGGTTTGGAGCGAAGAGGAGACACATTTCTTGGCTCTATGGACATGAGCAGAAGTACAAGATAAGCTGGAGGGGGCCACTCATCTGATGAACTGTTCTGGGGGATAGGCCAGCCGGACCATCGTAACTGCCGTGGATTAGTCCGTAAAACAAACTGCTGAAAACACACTGGTAAGTATATTGTCTTTAAAATGCCAAAAGTTAACAAATATATACAGTATATACATATATATCCACTTGTATTGATGTGTAACAGCCAAAGTGCGGATATATATTTTCCGTTAGCTATGCTAACAGTACTTTTACTATGACCAAACATTTCTCCTCGCCATAAAGAAATGAACAGGCCATCTCTGCTGACAAATGTATATCGCTTATATTGATATGTCACGGCCAAAGTGCGGATATTTATTTACTCACTCCTGTGGCTATACTATTTTTGGTTAGCTATGCTAACAAGCTAACAGTGTTTTTACCATGAACGTCTCTCCTCGCCAGAAAGAAATGCACGTTTGAGAAACTAGAACAAAAATCTTAGCGTCTTACAGAATACCTTGTTAGATATCCAGTGCAAAATACGCTGTTTGTTCAGTATCAATAGTGTTTATTGTTGTCTCAAATGACGTTAGTGGCGTCACCATATATCTTGAAATGCTCATTTGAGAGAAAACGAGAACAAAAATCTTAGTGTCTTACAGAATGTTTTTTTTTTTAATAAAGATATCCAGCACAAAATATGCTTTTTGTGGCATCACTGCTGTGTATGAATGGGTGCCTTGCTTTGTGTTACGGGAGATTTTTCCACCAAAGACACTAGTAACGTCGTCATTTTTACTAGTTTGGTAATATTTCCATAATGGGGCCATTTTTAAAAAAAAATTTCACTTGTGTGTTTAATCGTGTGTTCTGTAACTGTGTTTTATCTAATCCTTCTCTTACTTTATTGCGCAGTAGCCTGGTGGAGCACCTACAGTTTCATTGTACTGTACAACTGCACAGTGTCATTGTCATTGTACATTGTCATTGTACAATGACAATGAAGCCTATTCTACTCCTATTCTTCTATTCCATAATCAGACATGTACTGTAAGCTTTGCTAATAATGATATTGAATAAAATTGCCTTCTATGTCTGCACATTTAATGGAAGGCTTAAGGTGGACACTGCACAAACTAAAACACTTTTTTTTGTATTTACAGATTTCTTATACCTGGATGATGAGGGAGAACCACCCAGACCTGTGGCATCCAGCTCATCTTCATCAGCACCAAGCTTGTCCTCCTCCTGCTCTTCCTAGTCTCATCAGACCAGATTAGGTAATATATGTTCAGATCATGACCCATTCACACAAAGGAGGGAGTGAATTAAACCAATTATACACTTGAATTGAATGTTGTGATGCCACTAACAGTAAATGGATGTTGAATAGACACATTCAATCTTGGATTGACGATTCCAGCATTTTTTCAGTGTGTGGTTATTTTATATTGCTTATTTTTGTACTTTAAAACAGGGAAACAGAAGCGGGACACAAACAGGGACCCCCTTTTTGACTACCTGGAGAGGTCAGAGGAGAGACAGCAGGAGCAGAGCAGGAGGGAGGAGCAGCTGACCTCCGCTTTGCTGCAAAGCATCCAGAAGATGGAGGACAGGACCAACACCCTTGTTGGACTGATGGGACATGTTGTGTCTGTGTTTGAGGGACTGCAAACAAAGTAACTATCACAGCATTGATATTTTTGGCTGTGTGTACATAATATTTCATCTGTAGCAGTCTGAAGTTTTTGAACATTTTGTAAATAAAAGCTTTCTTTTCCTTAAGTGTTTTTCTGCTTCTACATTAATTGTTTTCCTCACATCAAACATATGCATGAAATGTAAAGCTATTTAGGGCAAACAATGCAAATCACTATAACATTGTAGTGGTGGGAAGTGAAAGTACAAGTACTGAATTACTGCACTTAAAGGCCTTGTCCGGACGAAAATTCAATATCGCTAAATCATATCTTAAATTTTTGTGTGAGACGAGCTAATTTGAACCGCACATGTTTTGGTGTCAACAAATGCCGCATAAGGTGACAATGCGCTCTTGAAGTACGCTGTCCTTGAGAGCTGTCTGGCTCAGCCGAGCGATCAGCGGCTAAGATGGCCACTGACTGTGTGACATCATCACAGGGAGAGACACGCACACGCTCGGCGGACATTGTTTGTTGTTTACGTTTTAAAATCGGCGATTACAGATATTTCTCGGAGTACTTGTGGATTACAAATAGATTATTTATTAAGATTAGGATTTCAGGAATTGAATTAATTATGGTTTGGCGTTGTGTTGTCTACGGGTGCGACGTTATACCAGCGGAGCATGCGGTGAGTGTTTTTGAATTTCCCGTCCTTGGGAAAATCAGAACGGCATGGGTGAAATTCGTTCAGAAAACGCGAAAAAATTGGAATGATGTCGGTAACTCACCCAACATGTGCAGTAGACATTTCGTTGACAGCGATTTCGAGAATAAGATGCAATTTGTGTCACGGCTCGCCGCTCATCAGCGGCTTCAGCTGCGCGCACACCTGCGTAGTACAAATACAAAGATGCGAGCACTACATACGATCCCACAGCTCCTGAGAGACTGCAACCTAAAACAAAAAACAGTTTCACACAATGAAACAACAGTGCATGTATTATATATATATAAAAATTATTATTCCATTGATTTTCATCATTTTTGGTCACATATCTCACACCTACAATTTATTTATTTCAGGCACAAAGGGCTGTGAAAAAGTTGTTGATATGATCAACAAAACACGGGTCCTCAGGGATGTGCAAAAGCTGAGTCCAGGGCAGCAAACTTCAAATGTGGAGGCTTTCCACAGTCTGATTATTCATTTTGCACCAAAGAGTGTACACTTCTCATTCCTTGGAATGTTGACAAGGTGAGGAGATGCAATATGTGACCAAAAATATGAAATGCAATTATAATAATAGTGCCAATTACATAGAGTTTCTGCTGATAGACAGATCACTTATATGTCCAAAAATAAATCATTGTGATAAAATACCCAAAATTACCCAAAATTACCCAAAAAAGGCGGATATACACTGCAAGCAAAGAAAGTTAATCCAACTTTCGGGGAGTATAAGAAATATTAGTATCATTTTCTAGGCTTGTATATGATATTTACAGTGGGTGGAGGGTTGGTCTTCATTCAACTTTCACATTTCATAGCTTTTATCAAATTATGTTAATTTGGGTCAAATTTGTATTTCATACTGTAGTCAAATGGATGTCTAATTTTTATTGAATATATTTTTTTTCAGAATATGTGGATGATCTGATGAATACTCTGTTCAACAAAACCTTGGTTGATCCAACCCACTTATGGGAGCAGTGGCACTCTGTACAAGCCAGAGTTCCTGCCACACTGAGTGCCAAATTTCAGCGTCCCATCAAAGCTGATGCTGTTGAGCAACATGTATCTAGATTTTCAAAATCAAACATGTAAAAGTAGAAGAAATTTCCAATTAGCAATGAAAGTTCAGCTTTCAGTTGTTAGGGAAGCAACATATTTTGCTAAGACAAACAAATACAAGCCTAAGATTTTAAGAGAAATGTGCTTTTAAAAATGGAACCCGAATTTTATACCATAAAATGGTAGAAAAATGATTCAAATGTATATGACATGCAACTTTGATGAATGCTGAAATATTAGAATTATAAAATTGACATGAACATTAATAAACTCAATATATGATTTTACAAAACTTTATTTAAATATCATTTTTCACAAATCTAATCTTGGTAGGCAAAATGCCTTGTAGTGATCTGATGGGAATGTTTCTCTGATGAGGCTCACAGCACAGGCAGGCAATATCACCCTCACGTCTTCCTGTGCTGACGTCACTGCTGCCCGCCCCTATCGACAGATGGCGGTACTGCAGCATCACTAAGTGAAAGATGGGCTATTACCAAATAAAGTCATTTATGGAGGCTGGTGACACATATTAAATCACGGGAATGGCCAGAATGGAATATTTTCATACAATCAGTTTATTAGTTCAATAAAAAAATGTCACCGTACAAGGACTTTAAGTTCTTTTTTTTCCAGATATTGGACAATATATCAGGTATTTGTGGACTTTACTCATATTTTTGACAACTTTTTTCACATTTTCTAAAGAACAAGCAGCAACAAACTTTAAATCTGTGCACTTTTTCTGTGGAAAATGTTCCAAGTTGCCAGCTTCAAAAATGATAATGAGTTTATATTCTTTTGACAACGTACCACATGACATTCTGTCAGCTCTGAGCAAGATCATTTCTGGGGAAAGTACTTTTAACTTGTACACTTTACAGTCTGTCTCTTGTTACCCCTACATGAATAAAAACTTGAATCAGTACCGTACTTTAGCCAGAATAGATTACATACAAGTACAGAAGGGTATACCTTTAACAACTCTGTAAATGTGCCTATAAAATATATAAATACTTTAAAACAGAGTACACTGAGGACTGATTGTCAGCTGAATGTTTTATTCATGAATTATTTTGAACTACTTCACGTTATATTCTGTAAATGGCATGGCAGGCACTAAACAGGTTATTGCTCCCCACTGTTAAAATACTCCATTAAAGCTGCCCTAATGTCATTCTACACTGGCACGGTCAGGTAGTGGTTGAACTGGAGGCTGACTGGTGTGTCTGGGAGTCCAAAGTTGTCACCGTGTTCCTCACAAATATTGTCAAGTATGCAGCAGCTGAGCACCATTTACTTGCTCAGCTCCAGTCTGCAGTCATTTCTTGTCAGGAGGGACCTCCATCGTCCTTTCAAACCGCCGAAAGCCAACTGAACGTGCACGGCTCATCGGTAGTTGCAGCTACGTTGTTCAGGGTAAGTCTGCCTGTGTCCGAAAAGGGTTTCATCAGCCACTTCTGCGTGGGGTCGGCTGGGTGATGAAATCCGGTGTCGTGCCAAAAAGTGATCACCGTCTACAGGAGCCAGGAGCGCCCGCTTGTTAAAGGTGGACTGCCTGGTCTCAGTCCATATACAATGTGTCTAAATATTTTGAGGTTTTAGTACATCTGAAAAATTATAGTGTTGGCCAAAGTGTTGCAGTTTGGAAAACAACATATAGAATTTATCTGATTGCAATATTTATGTGCAAAACATCGTTGTTTGGAGGTACATAGAATATATATTATACAGTATCTTCATGTGTATATATGCAGTAAATCTATGCATTTTTCCATGTAACCTTGTGACTGCATTATTTTAATTGCTTTTAATCCTAGATCAAGTTTGTTTGGGTTCAAAATGCATCATAAGTGTTAAATATATCTTGTTATACCTAACTAAGTGCTGTTTATCTGTTGAAATATATATTTAACGGCTAATATAAACCCATAGCAATATGGCCCCTGGTGATCATTTTTTGGGCAGCTGATCACTTTTTGGCATGACATAACAGGCAACCGCCGTCTCGTAATGCGCTGTAACACCACCTATTACAGAACTGACATAAATATTATGTTTAAAAGTGTAGTCAATGCTCACGCTACAGACTTGATCTAACAACGGCTGATAACTGAAATATTGATAATTACTGGTCTCCGTTCTCTGCTATTAAGAATAAAACTGTTTTTAGATGGTATTACAGGTTTGGAATAATAAAAGCAGTGCTCCCAAACACAACAAACTCCTACATGTTGACAAGCTAGCGCTGCTACTTCTTCTTCTGTGGTGTTCTGCGGGGTTGCATAAAGGCGCTTCACACTACGTAATGACGTAGCCCTGACGTAATCCCCGACTAGCTCCATGTTGGTGGAAACCAACAACTGGTTCTTATGAGGCACTACAGCTGAACTGGTTAAGCACTGGCACCAGCCCCAGAACCGAACCAGCACTGGCTCTTATTTTGGTGGAAATGAACCCAGAGTGAGAAAAAAGAAATCCTGAATAGGAAGAATGGTTTCATAATCATATCACAGTCCTGTGAATCATAATTGAATTGTGAGGTGGCGAGAGATTCCCGCCCCCGAACTGTGTTTTCTTTCTTTGCGGGATGAAGGCCTTGCCTTCTGTTTTGTGAATTCAGTTTTTATATTTTAACATTAATAAATGGAACGGACAACAATCATTCCTCATCAGTTTGTAACTTTTTTCTTCTGATCTTTTTCTTTTAAAGTTGAATTTTTTTTTCTCAAATTTATGATTTTTTTTCTTGCATTTTGCCATTTTTTTTTCTCATAAGTTTGTGACATTTCTTTTAAATTTGTGACATTTTGTAAATTTGTATGGGCTTTGTTTTTTTAAATTTGCATTTCTTGACTTGTAAACTTGGGACCTGTTCCTCATGAATTTTTCTCATAATTTAGTGTTATTTTTTTTAAATAACTCAGTAATTTTGCTATCTTGAATTTGTCTTTTTTTCTTGAAAACATACAAGTTTTTTTTTTTTTTTTTCCCAGTTGAAACTTTTTGTTGTGTTGGTAGAGGCAAATTTCAGGTATTTTACTTGATAACTTAAGTAGTTCCCAAGTGGGAATATCGATCCCGGGGAAGTGCATATTTAATGTGAGCTGATCTGATGGCACAAAATTTCAGGATTTAATGTAGTCACAAAATTTCTAAGCATGCAAGGCCTTAAAAGTGATCAAGTTGCTTTAAAAATTACTTGAAAAGTTTGAAATGTGACTTCTTTATAGATGTACACCCTGTTTTTCATTTAACTGTGGTTTTAAAATGGCGATGCATTTCATAAGCATGCAGCTAACCATGAACAAGTGGTGAAAATGCAATGACTGCCCTACAGAGCTGCCAGTGTGGCTGTAGTCGCCCTGCTGCGTGGTGAATGTTCAGCTGCACTGCACTGCTCAACTGCTTAGAAAACCAAACAAAAAGGGCTTTCACAGTGTTAAATGGTTTCAGTGCCGTTTCACATCTTTCTAATGTTCTGTTACTTTATCTACAAATGTAGCACTGTTAACCTCTAAAAGCCCTGCTTGTTTAACTTTCTGCAGCCTAACCAGAATAAAATCAAATCGGAATCTATTCCATATTCAGCTCTGGATTGGACTTGGTGGGATTTGCACTTCTTCCAATGTCATGCCTGATTAAAAACTGACACCAGTTCTGTGAAGATTTTCTCTCCTCCTCCCGATAACAGTGAGGAGTTTCTGGTTTGCCATTTGTCTTTTGAGGTCAGCAGCGGTTCCTATTGATTTCACACATTGTAAACAGCCACTAACTGCCTCGTGTGACCCAGTAACAACCCACCTTTAAATCCCAGCTTTTCCCCTGGTGACTTCTGAGGCCACAAGCGCGTTTAAAAGATAGCACTGTGTTGCTTTGATAAAAGCATATTAAAATGATAAGAATCAAATTATTTTTCTGGATTTAACAAGAAATCGATTACTACAGGTTTACAAAACGGCAGAAGTGGTAATTTTGATTGTGACCTGTTTTGTCTATTATAATATGCCATTCATTTTGTGATATTTATAGTGCCTTAACCTAAAGAGAACGCATTCATGCCAGACTTTAAGAAGACCTGGATTATTAAGTAGGGGTGCTGTGCGTTGAGGCATGAGATACAGAGGTGTGAAAAAGTGTTTGCCCACTTCCTGATTTCTCATTTTTTGGTATGTTTGCCACTTAAATGTTTCAGATCATCAAACAAATTTAAATATTAGACAAAGATAACACAAGTAAACACAAAATGCAGTTTTTAAATGAAGGTGTTTATTATTAAGGGTAAAAAAAAAATATCCAAACCTATATGGCCCTGTGTGGGGAAAAAGTGACACCCCCCACCCCCCCCACCGTTAAAACATAAATTAACTGTGGTTTATCACATCTCTGGAAAGCTGAGTTCAATTTATCTAGCCACACCCAGGCCTGATTACAGCCACACCTGTTCTTAATCAAGAAATCTCTTAACTAGGACCTGCCTGACAAAGTTAAGTAGACCAAAAGATCCTCAAAAGCTAGACATCATACTGTGATCCAAAGAAATTCAGGAACAAATGAGAAACAAAGTAATTGAGATCTATCAGTCTGGAAAAGGTTATAAAACCATTTCTAAAGCTTTGGGACTCTAGCAAACCACAGTGAGAGCCATTATCCACAAATGGTGAAAACATGAAACAGTCCTGAACCTTCCCAGGAGTGGCCGGCCGACCAAAATTACCCCAAGAGTGCAGCGATGACTCATCCAAGAGGTCACAAAAGACCCCACAACAACATCCAAAGAACTGCAGGCCCCACTTACCTCAGTTAAGGTCAGTGTTCATGGCTCCTCCATAAGAAAGAGACTGGGCAAAAATGGCCTGCATGGCAGAGTTCCAAGACAAAAACCACTGCTGAGCAAAAAGAACATAAAGGCTCATGTCAGTTTTGCCAGAAAACATCTTGATGATCCCCAAGACTTTTGGGAAAATACTCTGTGGACTGATGAGACAAAAGTTGAACTTTTTGGAAGGTGTGTGTCCCATTAAACCTGGCGTAAAAGTAGCACAGCATTTCAGAAAAGGAACATCATACCAACAGAAAATTATGGTGGTGGTAGTGTGATGGTCTGGGGCTGTTTTGCTGCTTCAGGACCTGGAAGACTTGCTGTGGTAAATGGAACCATGAATTCTGCTGTCTACCAAAAAATCTTTAAGGAGAATGTCCGGCCATCTGTTCGTGACCTCAAGCTGAAGCACACTTGGGTTCTGCAGCAGGACAATGATCCAAAACACACCAGCAAGTCCACCTCTGAATGGCTTAAGAAAAACAAAATGAAGACTTTGGAGTGGCCTATTCAAAGTCCTGACCTGAATCCGACTGAGATGCTGTGGTATGACCTTAAAAAGGCAGTTCATGCTCGAAAAACCTCCAATGTGGCTGAATTACAATTCTGCAAAGATGAGTGGGCCAAAAAAAGACTCATTGCCAGTTTTTGCAAATGCTTGAATGCAGCTGTTGCTGCTAAGGGTGGCCCAACCAGTTATTAAGTTTAGGTGGCAATCACTTTTTCACACAGGGCCATTTAGGTTTGGACTTTTTTTCCTTTAATAATAAACACCTTCATTTAAAAACTGCATTTTGTCTTTACTTGTGTTATCTTTGTCTAATATTTAAATTTGTTTGGTGATCTGAAACATTTAAGTGTGACAAACATACAAAAAATGAGAAATCAGGAAGGGGTAAACACTTTTTCACACCACTGTATGTTAACTGATTGTGTGGCGTGCTCTGCAATGGATTCTTCCTCCACTGGATATATTATCCTGTCGTATGTTTTTGTTTGCTTGGGCTTAACTGACACACAATTGAAATGGCATGACATGACAATGATGGGTTGGCACCTGCATACCCTAAAGGTAAAAATGTGAGAGTTTCTAAATCATGTTTGTGACTTAGATAGGACGATAATTGGCACAGCAGACAGAGGCAATGTCTGCAAATTCAGGAAGGAACTATGTAATTGGCTGATTGAATTGTTGCTGAAAAGTTGCACCCCCCCTCCCAATTTTCACATGAATATACTGATAAAATGTCAAAGTATTTCCAAACTTGTAATGTTGTGAAAGCAGCAATAATTTACAATAGCTAATGACGTGTTTTGTAGTTCAAATAAAAATACAGAATACAATTATAATTTAAGGCAACCCTTTGCAAAGTCATATACAGTATGTTTGTGATTTGTAAGTACAGGAGCAGGGATGACTCCCTTTTTTAGTCAATGGCATATGCACTGTGATTCCTAGAATACTTCTATAATTGTTCTGTTTGTCCTGCTAGCAATCTAAAACTCCAACAATATTTGATATCTATCAGTCTAAATCATAGAAAAACCATCCCTTCATTCATTAAAGGGTTAGTAATTTATCCACTGGAAATAATCATTGCATTGCTTTGTCATTGCTATATATCATTGCTAAACGGTGGGGTAAAAAAGTATTTAGTCGGCCACCAATTGTGCAAGTTCTCCTACTTACAAGATGAGAGAGGTCTCCAATTTTCATCATAGGTATACCTCAACTATGAGAGACAAAATGAGGAAAAAAAAATCCAGAAAATCACATTGTCTGATTTTTAAAGAATTTATTTGCAAATTATGGTGAAAAATAAGTATTTGGTCAGTAACAAAAGTTCATCTCAATACTTTGTTATATACCCTTTGTTGGCAATGACAGAGGTCAAACGTTTTCTGTAAGTCTTCACTAGGTTTTCACACACTGTTGCTGGTATTTTGGCCCATTCCTCCATGCAGATCTCCTCTAGAGCAGTGATGTTTTGGGGCTGTCACTTGGCAACACGGATTTTCAACTCCCTCCAAAGATTTTCTATGGGGTTGAGATCTGGAAACTGGCTAGGCCACTCCAGGACCTTGAAATGCTTCTTACGAAGCCACTCCTTCGTTGCCCGGGCAGTATGTTTGGGATCATTGTCATGCTGAAAGACCCAGCCACGTTTCATCTTCAATGCCCTTGCTGATGGAAGGAAGTTTTCACTCAAAATCTCACGATACATGGCCCCATTCATTCTTTCCTTTACACGGATCAGTCGTCCTGGTCCCTTTGCAGAAAAACAGCCCCAAAGCATGATGTTTCCACCCCCATCCTTCACAGTAGGTATGGTGTTCTTTGGATGCAACTCAGCATTCTTTCTCCTCCAAACACGACAAGTTGAGTTTTTACCAAAAAGTTCTATTTTGGTTTCATCTGACCATATGACATTCTCCCAATCCTCTTCTGGATCATCCAAATGCTCTCTAGCAAACTTCAGACGGGCCTGGACATGTACTGGCTTAAGCAGGGGGACACGTCTGGCACTGCAGGATTTGAGTCCCAGGCGGCATAGTGTGTTACTGATGGTATCCTTTGTTACTTTGGTCCCAGCTTTCTGCAGGTCATTCACTAGGATCCCCTGTGTGGTTCTGGGATTTTTGCTCACCGTTCTCGTGATCATTTTGACCTCACGGGGTGAGATCTTGCGTGAAGCCCCAGATCGAGGGAGATTATCAGTGGTCTTGTATGTCTTCCATTTTCTAATAATTGCTCCCACAGTTGATTTCTTCTCACCAAGCTGCTTACCTATTGCAGATTCAGTCTTCCCAGTCTGGTGCAGGTCTACAATTTTGTTTCTGGTGTCCTTTGACAGCTCTTTGGTCTTGGCCATAGTGGAGTTTGGAGTCTGACTGTTTGAGGTTGTGGACAGGTGTCTTTTATACTGATAACGAGTTCAAACAGGTGCCATTAATAAAGGTAACGAGTGGAGGACAGAGGAGCTCTTAAAGAAGAAGTTACAGGTCTGTGAGAGCCAGAAATCTTGCTTGTTTGTAGGTGACCAAATACTTATTTTCCACCATAATTTGCAAATAAATTCTTTAAAAATCCTTCAATGTGATTTTCTGGATTTTTTTTTCTCATTTTGTCTCTCAGAGTTGAGGTATACCTATGATGAAAATTGGAGACCTCTCTCATCTTTTAAGTGGGAGAACTTGCACAATTGGTGGCTGACTAAATACTTTCTTGCCCCACTGTATATCTATATGGTAACTTCTGGCGCCACACGAGTAGGCTGCCTTTTTGCAACAGTGGATCAATTTCTGCCTATTTCTATTTACTATCTGGCTCTCTTGCCAATCTTTATGATCCAGCGTCACCTTTATTACTAACTAACTAACTAACTAACCTGCACTTATATAGCGCTTTTCTAGTCACAAAGACCACTCAAAGCGCTTTCATTAATACTAACCCTCTATTCTAAGGGCCTATAGGAAACAAATATCTAGGGACAATTTAGAACAGCCAATTAACCTAACATGCATGTTTTTAGCATGTGGGAGGAAACCGGAGAAATCCCGGAGTAAACCCACGCAACACGGGGAGAACATGCAAACTCCACACAGATCACTGTTGGTCGGGGGCTGGGATCGAACCCACGATCCCACGATCCCCACAATCCCCCAGCCAAGGGTAAACTGTGCTGCATCCGAACACGTAGATCGCCCAAATGTCTCCTGAGCCAGCGGACGGAGCCACTGTTTCTCGCAGGAGGCAGTACAATAGAGACCAGCTGTTAGCACTTAACCGGCCCATGATGCTAACGAAAAAGCTCGACATACCGGGAGAAATAAGACGGAAGTGGCGTGGGTGTCGAGCTGGAGTAAGACAGCGGGCGAGGAATATAAGGTACAGACCCGTCCTCCCATCCGTTATTATGGGGAATGTTCGATCGCTACTCAGTAAGACTGATGAGCTAGCGGCTATCTCCCACTACGAGAGTGTCTTCAGAGAGAGTAGTCTGATGTTGTATACCGAGACGTGGCTAACAGAACTAGCAACGGATGCTAACATCGAACCGGAGGGTTTCCACGCAATATGGGAAGACCAAACACCAGACAGTGGGAAGACAAGGGGCGGAGGAGTGATAATGTATGTCAATAACAACTGGTGCAGACCGGGACATATCACGGTGAAGGAACAGCACTGTAAGCAAAGACATCTAGTTGCTAGCTGTTAGCATGCAGCCTACATATCTCCCGAGGGAATACTCACACGTGATCTGCATTGTTATTTATGCAAATCCGACGGTGAACGGTGGGACAGTGCGTGACGTCATCCACTCAGTAACTGGCAGGCTGCAGACAGAACACCCAGATGCTCTTCTCATCTCAGGTGATTTCAACCATATTTCACTGTCCCCCATTCTACCCACGTTCACCCAGTATGTCACATGCCACACTAGAGACAATAAAACACTGGACTTATTTTATGCAAATACTAAGGAGGCGTACACCTCATCACCACTCCCCCCACTCGCGAGATCGGATCACAACTTGGTTCATCTCCTGCCGGTGTGCAAACCCCTAGTACACAGACAACCTCCGGTCATGCGCACGGTGAAGTTATGGTCTGAGGAGGCAATGCTCTGCGATCCACATGGTGAGGACATCGATGGCCTCACTCACACCATCATGGACTACATCAGCTTCTGTGTGGACAACACCGTACCCACCAAGACCATACGGTGTTGCTCGAACAACAAACCCTGGATCAACCCTGAGATAAAAACACTTCTGAGAGAGAAGAAGAGGATCTTCAGGTCGGGGAACAGGGAGATGCTGAAGTCCGTACAGAGGGAGCTGAGGAGGAAGATCAGAGAAGGCAAGGACAGCTTCAGGGAGACGATGGAGAACAAGCTGCAACAGAGCGACATCGGCGGGGTCTGGAGAAACCTTAAAACCATCTCTGGACTCCAGAATACCTCCCCCCAGGCCACGGGGGGCAGGGAGTGGGGGAACAATCTGAACCTGTTTTTTAATAGGCTTGACCAATCGCCTTCCCCCCCGACTGCACAACAACCACTGCTGTCTCTGAAGTCATCAAGACCTGCTGTCCACACCCCACTCCACCAACACCCCCCCACTCCTAGCACACAGCCCCCCAACCTGACCCTCACTAAGACCCAGGTGAGGACGGAGCTGAGGAAGATCAAGGCGAGGAAGGCCTCGGGACCGGACGGCATCAGCGCAAAGCTCCTCAAGTCCTGTGCAGACCAGCTGTGTGGGATTGTGGAGCACATCTTCAACCTGAGCCTGAAGCTGGGGAGGGTACCACAGTTGTGGAAAACATCTTGTGTGGTACCTGTACCAAAGACTTTCCACCCCAAAGATCTGAACAGCTACAGACCAGTGGCCGTGACGTCTCACATGATGAAGACCCTGGAGAGACTGCTCCTTGCTCACCTCCGCTCCCTGGTGGGACCAGCGATGGATCCACTCCAGTTCACCTACCAGCATGGCATTGGGGTGGAGGATGCAGTGATCTTCCTCCTTCACCATTCTCTGTCCCACCTGGAGAAGCCCGGGAATGCGGTGAGGATCATGTTCTTTGACTTCTCCAGTGCTTTCAACACCATTCAGCCGAGGATCCTGAAGGACAAGCTGCTGTGCGCAGGGGTGGACCAGCACCTGTCTTCATGGATCCTGGACTACCTCACTAACCGGCCACAGTTTGTGAGAACCCGAGATTGTGTGTCTGACCCGATCATCGGTAGCACGGGGCCCCCCAGGGAACAGTTTTGGCTCCCTTCCTGTTCACCCTTTATACTGTGGACTTCTCACACAACACAACACACTGCCATCTACAGAAGTTCTCCGACGACTCTGCGATCGTCGGCCTCATCTCCAATGGAGATGAAGCTGAGTACAGAGGACTTATCCAGGACTTCGTGGACTGGTGCCATCGGAACTGCCTCCAGATCAACGTGACGAAAACTAAGGACCTGGTGGTGGACTGCCGCACCACACAGCACCAGTAAACATCCAGGGAACAGACATTGAGATGGTGACATCATACAAGTACCTTGGTGTTCATCTGAACAATAAACTAGACTGGTCACACAATACCGATGCACTCTACAAGAAGGGACAGCGCAGGCTGTTCCTACTGAGGAGGCTCAGGTCTTTTGGTGTACAAGGGGCACTGTTGAAGACATTCTATGACACGGTGGTGGCATCATCCATCACTTTTAGAGTGGTCTGCTGGGGCAGTGGCATTACAGCAGCCGATAGGAAGAGACTGAACAAACTGATCAAGAAAGCTAGATCTGTCCTGGGGCTACGCCTTGACCCAGTGGAGGAGATAGGAGAGAGAAGGATGGTGGCCAAACTGTCATCTCTGCTGGAGTCCGAGTCCCACCCTATGCAGGACATATTGAATGCACTGAAGAGCTCATTTAGCAGTAGACTACATCATCCTAGGTGCGCAACCGAGAGGTTTCGCAGGTCCTTCCTACCTACGGCTGTCAGACTGTATAACCTAAGCAGGGCTGCTCGCAGAGATAGCAAAAAACGTGACAACCTAATAGTACTGAATGCGAAAGACGCACCAGACTTACACAAATGGTCCCCTCCAGTATACAACTAGGACAATATCAGTCGCTACGGAGGGTGACAATATGTATGGGTACATATTCATACTATGTAGGATAACTAAATAGACGGTTATGCTGTTTTTTCCATCTTGCTACAATGCTCCGCACTTTGTGTATATATTTATATATTTATGTGTATGTATGTATGTATATCCACTGCTCTTACTTATATTTTCCGTATCGTCTTAATTATTGCTCTGAGTGTTGCTATCCCTGTGCTTTTGCAATCCTGGAATTTCCCCATTGTGGGACTAATAAAGGCTTATCTTATCTTATCTTATCTTATCTTATCTTATCTTATCTTATCTTATCTTATCTTATCTTATCTTATCTTATCAATCAGTTAACTTAGCTTCTCTTCACAGTAGCACTCAGCTGTGGTCATTAAATTCATCATCATGATGAATATGCTACTTTTACAACCCCTGGCAAAAATTATGAAATCGCCACTCTTCGAGGATGTTCATTCAATTGTTTAATTTTATAAGATAAATTTAAAAAAAATAAATAGTCACAGACAGGTCACAAAACATTTTTTTATTCAAAATGCCAACCTCCTGGCTTTAAGAAACATTAAAAAAAGAATGAAAGTTGATGGAGTCAATTGCAATTTTCTTATTGGATCAAGCAGTGGAAAAGAAAATGTTATGGAATCACCTTGTAATTTGCAGCCTTAAAACAAATACCTGCATCAAATTATTAAATCTGAAAAAAATGCTTACACACTTTGGTGATAAATATGAATCATGGCTTCAACATGAGAAATGTCAGTTGAAACAAAGGGGAGGATTATAAAACTTCTTCAAGAAGGTAAATCATCATAGAATGTAGCAATGTTGGTTGTTTCCAGTCAGCTGTGTCTAAAATCTGGACCAAGTACAAACAATTACGGCGGCAGTGGCATTGAGTGGTTTGGTTGGCTCCACTCACATGCAAAAATATACTAAATGTGCCCTTTAGAGGTAAAGTGGGCTATCCCACAAAACCATTATTTTGAGAAAATGAGCTCTAAAGTTGAAATATTCTCAAAAAATCAGTGTGCCTATATCATTAAAAAGTTACCCCCTTTTTAGGGGTAACTATATCATTAAAAAGTTACCCCCTATAGGGGTAACTTTTTAATGATATAGGCACACTGATTTTTTGAGAATATTTCAACTTTAGAGCTCATTTTCTCAAAATAATGGTTTTGTGGGATAGCCCACTTTACCTCTGAAGGGCACAAATGTACTGCCTTTAATCTCATCTACCTAATTATTAAGATATCCTTTTGGATTTTAAGCATTTTATTGCATGTTATTTTGAAATGGTACGGTAAAAACAAGAGAAACCATGATCACTACAACGCCGGTTTGTATCTTTTCGCCTGCAGCCTGCTACTTCTGGTGCCTGTCTTATCCACCTGCGACACACCGATGAAGATGGCCGTCAAAGTGCAACATCGCATGGATTATATTATCGAGGATACACTTGGTATTCTATCAGAAAAACAACAACTGAACTGGTTAGGATGTGGCTACGCTGCAATCTTTGCACATGTGCTCAATGATGGCCGAGTTCAGATTTTCAAGCCATCACGCAAAACTACCGGTACAAGCAGACGAACAATCAACTGGCACATACGGCATATAGCCCAAACTCTACTACTACTGTTACTTCTAGCAGGGGACATTCATCTCAACCCTGGGCCTATCTATCAACAAGCGATTTCTGCAACCATGCAAATCTCCACCCCGAGCATGGAGTTTTTGACTCCGAGGTTGTTAGAATCGCCAACTGGTCCCCTTCAACCAACATCATCATCGCCGCAACTTACTCGGGCTTTGGTGCCGGGTGTCATCTGTGGAACCCCTGCGGACGCTGCCTCTGATGGTCGACTGGCCGAAGAGGAGTTCCGTCGGAGGGACTTGGAGGAAGAAACATGGATGGATGATCAGCCCTATTCCGCCACCGTCGCTGGAATTAACATATTGAACCATCTGAACTCTAACGCTACAGCTGCTTCAGAGACTGCTACGAAACGACCAATGTTACATCTCGGAGGAATGCCGATGAAAATGTCATCCAGTGAATCCTGCATATTTGCAGGGTTGGAAGAATCCAGGGTCGTTGCCTCTGTCACTGGGTTGAGTCCTGAGGTTTGCATTCATGTATTATCAGACAGTAATCACGTTGACTCATCTGGGGCAGAATGTAAACAACAACGGAATCCCACAAGGGACAAAATGACTTCCTATCAACGTGCATCATCAAAACAGAGAGAGCACAAGCTCTTCCAAAAGGTAAACCACGCACAAGTTATTTGGAATCCAGAATCCAAATCTAAAGATTTGCTAGGAGGTCATTTAAATATTAGAAGCATATTACCAAAAATGGGTCAGATACGGAATATGTTCATTGAGTCTAATTTGGATTTTCTATGTATCTCTGAAAGTTGGCTGAATTGTAATGTATCAAATGATCTAGTTAGTATATCAGGATACTTATGTTATAGAAATGATAGAACTACAAGTAAGGGAGGGGGTGTCCTAATTTATATAAGGGAATGTCTTAAATGTGTCGAATTCGAATTGAATATAAATTTGGAGTGCCTGGGACTTAATGTAATTCTATCACCAAATATGAATTTTAACATTGTTGTAGTCTATAATCCCCCATCTCATGGTGCTGAATTTTACAGTGAATTCAAGAGTCTTCTTTCCATCTGTGATAAATGTAATGAATGTATTATATTCAGTGATTTTAACATTAATTGGATGGATAAAAGTGCCAAAGGCAAATTGAAATCAGCTATGGGGAAATTTAGATATGTACAATTGATTGATAAACCCACCCGTATCACAAGGACATCTGAAACTCTTATTGACTTGATTCTCACTAATAGGCCAGAGAGAGTCGTAAAAACATATAATTTGATTACTGGACTTTCAGATCACAACATGACACTGGTTGTAAGAAAGCTATCAAAACAACGCCTTGTCCACCATATTAAAAAAAATGAAAATCAAACTAGGTTCACAACAGGAATTTCTAAATTAAACATGGCTCACTTCGAACAGGACTTAATGAATGCAAATTGGGAGAATGTAACCAAAGTGTCGAACTTAAAGAGTAGTGTCAGTAATTTTATGTCAACCTTAAGCAACTTACTTAGTAAATATACAAGAACTTGGAAAAGCAGACCTAAGAAATGCTCCCTCCCATGGTTTAATAAGGACATTCTCCAGCTTATGAAAAAGAGAGATCTTGCTCTCAAAAGGTCTCTGGTCACTAAAACCAACACTGACCATTTCACTTTCACTAGTCTAAGGAACAAAGTGGTGTCTGAGCTTCAGAAGGCTAAGACTAATTACTTCCTTAAACTAATTGAGGAGGCCAATGGGAGCAGTTCTAAACTCTGGCAACACATTAATAGATTAACAAATTCGAGTAAACAAAAGCATCCAAAAATAAGTAGTCTCAAGGTAGATGATAACCTCATCGATAGTAATGAGTCCATGGCCAATGTCTTTAACTGTTTTTTCGCTGAATCCGTTCATAAACTGGCAAGTTATTTTAGACCACCTGAGTTATCCTCTAAGGAACATGTTAATGTTCACAACAGTTTTCGCATCAAAGAGGTATCCAGTGACGCAGTTAAAAGAGATTATTGGGAAAATGAATAACTCTATGGCAAAGGATGTTGATAACTTAAATGCTGCCTTAATTAAGAAACACCAGAATAGTCTGTTGGAGCCTATTACTCACTTAGTCAACTTGTCAATAAGAACAAATACCTTCCCAGAGAGTTGGAAGACAGCAGTAATCACCCCGGTCTATAAGTCGGGAGACAAGGACCTAGCAAGCAACTACAGGCCGATTGCCATATTGCCCGTAGTTTCAAAAATTCTGGAGAAGATTGTTGCTGCTCAATTGATAGAACATTTAGAGTCCAACCAATTACTTTATCCACAGCAATTTGGCTTTAGACCTAAGTATTCCACAGAAATAGCTAACTGTTATTTTATCGAGAAGGTCAAGGCTTTATTGGTTAAGGGGCATGTTGTGGGGACCGTGTTTCTGGATCTAAAAAAGGCGTTTGACACGGTAAACCACACTGTCCTACTGTCGAAGTTAAAAGACCTCAAGATTTCAACTGAGGCAATACACTGGTTTAGGTCATACCTGGAGGGGAGAGAACAATGTGTCAAGGTCAATGGGGAGAAATCTGGGTTGCTGACCAATAACATGGGAGTACCACAAGGATCTATACTAGGGCTATTGTTATTCACAATATACATCAACGACTTGCCCGATAGTTGCCCAGGTGCCAGCTGCCAGATGTATGCTGATGACACCGTAATCTATCTGTCTGCCAAAACGGCTAGCATGGCAGCTGAGCACCTGACCCAGGTTTTACAGAACATCTCTAAATGGCATGTGTTGTCGCATTTAACCTTGAATGTCAAAAAAACTGTTGCTATGTGTATCTCTATTAGAAACAGGCCCATGAATGATGTTTTTGATGTTAAAATTGGAAATGAGGTGCTTACTGAAGTGAATGAGGTCAAGTATCTAGGGATCATTCTAGACAGGAACCTGCGATTCAACAAGCAGGTGCATTACATTTGTAAGAAGGTCAAACCCAATTTAAATTGCTTCCGTCTCATTAGAAGGGATTTGTCATTCAGAACTGCTCATACATATATGCACGCGGTGATTCTTTCACATTTGTCATACTGTATCACATCTTGGTCACAAACATTTCAAATTACACTAAAACCCATAACTGCAATATATAAACAGGCTATAAAAATCTTAGACCGCAAACCAATGCGGTGGCATCACTGTGGTATTTTAGTCAAGCACAATCTTTTTACTTTTGAAAATTTTATTATCTTCTGTAATATCAGACTGGTTTTTAAATGTCTATACAATCTTGTTTCACCTCCTTTTTCTGGTTTGGTGGCTAGACGCTCAAGCTCTAGCAGAGCAAGCACACGAGCTTTCATCAACGGTGACTGCATTGTCACCATGTCTAGAACTTCATTTGGTCAGCCTGTTTTTTCCATAAAAGGGGCGAACTTATGGAACTCTCTGCCAACTCATTTAAAATTGGAGACAATTGCCAACCTCTTCAACAGAGGCGTTAAAGATTGACTAAAATCCCACCAGCAATGTGTACATATCTAGTCTGAATTATTATGTTTGTTGTGATCATGGATCTCTTGCTCTATTTATAATTTGTAATGTATTTGTAATTTTAATTAGCTTATAAATTTTGTATGTATAGGCTAACTTATGACCTACATAAGCCACCTATGGACTGGTGTTGAGAATTAGCACTTGTGCTATATACACCTATGCAAAACATCTGGTCTCTCCTTGTGATTGTACTAATGTAATTTGTTATGTCCATATTAAATAAAGAGTAAAAAAAAAATGAGAAGGTTGTAAAAGATGAGCATAGACCAAGGAAGACATCAAAGTGTCAGGATAGAAAAATCAAGCAATATGTCTTGAAAACAGAAAATGCACAACAAAACAAATGAGGAACAAATGGGTGGAAACTAGAGTCAATGTCTGTGACGGAACTGTAAGAAATTGCCTAAAGGAAATGGGATTTACATACAGAACATCAGAGCAAAAGCCATTATTAACATATAAACAGGAAAAAAAGGTTACAATCGGGTAAAGAAAAGCAATTATGGACTGTGGATGCCTGGATGAAAGTGGTATTCATTGACAAATCACCAATCTACACTGGGAAAGGTGATGATGCTGGAACTTTTGTTTGGTGCCACTCCAGTAAAATTTATGACGGCCTGCGATGGACTGGCGATCTGTCCAGGGTGTACCCTGCCTCTCGCCCAAAGATGCTGGGATAGGCTCCAGCCCCCCCGCGACCCGAAAAGGATTAAGCGGAAGAAGATGAATGAATGAATGAATGAGTGCAGGTAGTCCCATTGAGACACAGGGTCTCATTTTCAAGAGAGATCTGTCAAGACAACACAGTATAACACAGAGGGCCATATTACAACGACAGAGTTGTTTAGTCAGTTGTCAGTGATGCAGAATGCATTTATAGGTGTTTCCAAGTTCATTTCCTTATCACAACAGTGTAAAAACGAACTTTCTGTCGACGCATGAAGCAAAGAGGCCGGTCTATTCTTTCAGAGGTGTGTTTTGAATAATCCAATCCAAAGCGCTCCTGTTTATCCCTTTAATGCGAAGAGTGCATTATGTAAAGTGAACTGTAATCACGATGGTTTTTTAAGATGGGTTTTGTGCTGACCAAAGCCCGTGTGCGTGAGCCAAAATGCACGTGATGGTAATGCTGCTTGAAGACATCAATCACAGTTGATGCCCAGTTAGTTATGTTACAAAAAACAGATGGTAAAGAATGGGCTGAAAAAATCAGCTGAAAATATGGTGTGCGCTTCATGGAGTGGAGAACTTCAGGAAAAGAGGATGATGGCTGTACAAAGTTAATGTTCATAAACTTTCATTAACGATGGCGTGGAAGTCACTCCCGGCCCATGGGGAGATGGAGGAAAGGAGGAGATCTGGCACAGCTTCCCATCCGTGGCGACCCTGGCGACCCCAGCCACGAAGTGAGCATGCCTTTGGCGGCTTCTGCCGGTACCTGACGGGTGGCACTTGGGGAGCTTAGTGGTGGAGAACTGCAATCCTAGGTGTGGTGTGAGCGCCAGCTGGAAACCTGGGGCGCGCAGCCGACACAGATGTGGACGCATCTCCTGTCTCTCTGGGGAGGTACAGTGAAAAGTACAATGCCACACACTCCTTATTCATTCATTTATTCCCCTAAAAATAAACACATTAATCACTAATACTGTAAGTCCGTGATGAAAACAAAAATGTGAATGTAATACAACTCATCAAACTACCCCCCCATGTGTCACACATCATACTGCCTGTTCATTCATTCATTCCCCTAAAAAGAAATTCTATTAATGCCTATAGACTCCAATGGTAAGTCCGCAATTAAAATGAGTGTGGATGGAATTAAAAAAAAAAAAGTAGTGTGTGGTCATCATGTAAGAAAAAGCCACCTTTATTGTCATTCAGTCCATACAGCCAATCATGTACAGTAGAACGAAACTACGTTTCTCCTATCTACAGTGTTAATTACATCTAGAATCAGAGGGGCCGCTGCCATGCAAGACACCACCACAAACTTTTCCTTCCCCCATTCTATTATGCTGAGCACCAAGCTACAAGGCGAGAAGTACCATTTTTATATGGTCTTTGGTATGACCTGGCTGGAACTTGAACCCACAACCTCTCAGCTGTGGGGCAGATGCTCAAGAAATCTGTGTGTGTGTCTTGTCTGTGTGTCCACAATCATAGGGCATCATAGGACAGCCTATGATGTGCCTATGATGTTCCTATGATGTCTGCATCATAGGACATCAAGCCTGGCTTGATGTCTTTATGATGTCATATACAGTGATGCCTGCCTGACAGCGTATGATATGATGCCTGCCTTGATGTCTTTATGAGGTTATACAGACTGATGCCTGCCTTGATCTCTATATGAAGTCATACAGACCATGCCGTCCTTGATGTCTTTATGATGTCATATACAGCGATGCCTGGCTTGATGTCTATATGAAGTCATATAGACCATGATGTCCTATGCCTGCCTTGATGTCTTTATGATGTCATATAAACCATCAGAACTCACAATACCGTCATGTAGACAAAAAGACCATGCTGTCATATACACAATAGGACACAGCACTTTAAGCCACACCCATTTGAAGCGGTAAATGTGGAAATCTTACAAAATATCACTCTATAAATTCAAGAAATCTGTCAGTTTGTGTGTAAATCTGGAAATCTTTTTCATCACCCGATTAGCAATAGGACACATTACTTTAAACCACACCCATTTGAAGCAGTACATCATGTCTGTGTGTCACGATCATAGCATATCATAGGATTGCCTACAATGTCTGCATGATGTCCTATGATGATCCTATGATATCAGGCAACCTAGGACTCGTGATGCCGTCATATAGACAATAGGACTGGCTACCTATGATGTAGGCATGAGGTCCTATGATGCTTGCCTTGATGTCTTTATGATGTCATATAGACAATCACTCACGATGCCTGGCTTCATGTCTTTATGATGTCATATAGACCGTCAGTCGCCAAAGAAGAGATACTCATCACCCGATTACCAATAGGACACAGCACTTGAAACCGAATGGGAGTTGCCAGAAACGGGAAAGAAGAAATACTCATCACCCAATTAAGAATAGGACACACCTAAACCAGGATCAAATGCAGGGAAAGATCCAGGAAGAGGAACTCAGTCGCACCTCAGACACAGTCCAAGGACGGATAATTTTTTCATACCTAAGGAGTTGTTCAGAACTCATACAAAGGTATAGAGTGATGATAATCAAGTCAGTGGTGGTAATGCACCTGTTGTGAGCTACCCCCACAGCCTACGGACAAGCAGAGCGCTCAGCTGGAGCAATTAGCAGAACAGTGAGATGTATGGACTGATATCAATAGGCAGCCTCTCTTTGTCTAATCCCGGCGCCAGTAATCCTGCTATTGATATGCGTGACTCTAATGCAAATGTCCAGGCCTTCCTGCAGTTACTGTGATGCTAATGTGCCATGCATGCATTGTCTAGCTGGGTATATAAGTCAACCATATCGCTTGCTCTCTCTCTTACTCGCTTTTTGATCACACGCATTGCCTGTTTGCTGACTAGAGACACAGGGCTCGCTCCAGCGCGCTCCCACAGCGCTGGGGTGAGCTCTCGTGATGGAGGATGAATAAAACACCCTTTTAAACTTCAGTTTGCCGTGTCCTGCCTGCACTTATTCCGTGCCTCCACACTGGGTACACTTATTTTATCCGCCACACTGTAAGCTGGTTGCCAACTGCCAATCAAATCTAAAAGAAGTGGGCATCATAGGACTCGCTATGCCATCATCAAAGATCATTGGACAGCTTCCAAGATCAAATGCAGGCATGACTCACAATCATAGGACTCGCCATGACATCATCACAGATCATAGGATTCACTAAGACACCATCAAAAATCAAAGGCAGGCATCACTGAATGACTGCTGACGTGCTTGCTTACACCCTTGCTTACACCTGCTTTCTACAGGCATGCAGAAATACTTGTATATACTTGGTTTCTATGGGCATGCACGGGTATGTACTAGTATAATTAATTAAAACTCTTAAACTGTGTTTGTCACCAAACTGCGACATAACCCCTAGTGGTCAACAGTAGTAACGATTTTTTTTCCAAGAAAATATTCAGATCAGATGTCAGAACTTCTCAAGGCTATAACTTGAAAGTGGTAAGAGTTAATGGCTTACTGTCAATTAAAAAGATGTAGAATATGATCCAAAGTTTCAGATAGGAGTAAATTTATGCATCTAATTTGCATACAAACAAAGATTTCTCACTTATCGCGGGCAAGGCGGGGTCCTTTTGCGGCATTCTGGTCGTAATTTTGTCCTCTCCCGGTTTTAGCTTTCTGTCCTACATGCAGAATCTGTTATTGATTATTCCACCTTAATTTTATTCTGTGGCAAATTTATCTCATATGATGACATGCAACCGGCGATTTTTCTACAGTCACATGGTGCTCTGGGCGCTGGCAGGTCAGATCAACGAGCTTCTCGCTCCCTGTGTTATAAGAACATGTAAACATCTACCTTCATAAGGTAAATGATCTGTTTTTAGAGTCATAGTTGGTAAATTAAAGACCAGATTCTCTGAATTTGGTCCTCTATCTGTGATGGAGGAGGAGGAGGAGGAGGAGGAAGAGGGTGCAGCGCCGCGCTCTGCCATTAGGGACACAAAAAAATCACACAACTTAAAGGTTAAAATAATGAGCGATTATATGATGACTGTTACAACTTTCTCTATTAAAATAAGATCCAAGAGCAAGTCGTGTCCTCATGAGCTGCGCAATTTCAAAACACACCACTGAAATATCATTAAACAATGCACTTCTGATGAAAGACCTCCTTTTTCCTTATCAAAAGCAGATTCTCATGGAATGCACTATAATAGTAATGTGCATTAGATTGCACGCTGCCACACCTCTTTGAAGTGAGGTGTCTCCTCCCAGCGCATAGTGGGTGCACGGTCTGCTGGTAATTTGATGGTGTGACACAAAGCGTAAAAAACTGACAATGCGCTGACAGAAACTAAAAAAACCCCACTGGTGTACGGAGGAAAATCTGGCAGAAAAATGCGGGGATGATCGTCTTAATAGGGTCCAGAGTGTTGATGATATGGGGCTGCAAGTCGGGTAAAAGTATGGGGGGGAAATTCCATTTCATGCCATGTCATTACATCTTCAATAAATGCACAAGTTTACATTGAAATTTTGGACACTTTTCTTAATCCATCAATTGAAAGGATGTTTGGTGATAACATCATTTTCTAGGATGATAATGCATCTGGCCATAGGGAAAAAAGGGCAAACACTTTTCTTCAATTAAGACATGCAGTATCAGTGTTTCCTCTAGCTTAAAGACCTTGGTGCGGTGGCAACATATTTTTCTGGGGGGGGGCGCAGAAAACACATCACACTATTGTAACTGGAATATGTTAATTTTATGCTATTTCTTTCTTTTTTAATTTTGCACAGTAACTTTGCATATGGAACTTACCATTTAAAGTACTGTACAACCAAGGCTTGAATGTTGAAATATTGGGGAAGTTGGGGTCCCACCCAGACGTCCTGTGTTTGGACTTTTTACTGTGTTATCCTTCTCTCCTTCCTCTGCTCTCACCTCTCCTGGACCCTCTGCCTGAACACTTTCCTCTCCTTGGCTCCTCTCTTCAGTCTCATCTTGCCCACTCTGAGCTCTGTCTAATTCAGGTTCTCTCTCCGTCTATGGTGGTATACACACAGGTTAGAAAATATCAAGTGTCATGTAAATTAAAAGTAGACAACCAAAAATTTCTAGTTAAGGGTACAAAGAGCACCCACTTAAAAACTTGAGTAATGACTTCAGTCTTGAAGGTTTGAGGTTTTTCACCAAAATTTATAAAAAAAAATTTCTTAGATAAATTTACAGAGAAAAGTAGAAAACTATCTAAATTTGAAACCATTTTCCTCAAATTTGTAATTTCCCCTTAAATTGACTTTTCTTGTACATTTGAGTCTTTATTATAAATTTGTGGATTATTTTATGGCATGTTTTTGTCTATTTTTAAAAAAATAATATTACTGTTTTTTTTAATAAATTTGAAACAGACTGGTAATTTTTTTTTTTACTTTTTCCTTATAACAATTTACATTTTTGACCATAATTTTGCAGCGCCAGAACAGAACAATAATTTAACTCTGATTCAAAGAAAAAAAAAATAAATAAAATTGTATTTAATGAAATAAATTTACAAATGACCAAAGTTTATTGCAGTTATTTATTTGCAGTTATTTCTGTCATAATATTTCTATATATTTATAGTTTTTTAGAAATCTCCTCACCACCTAGACAGCAGGAAAAACTGCCCTTATTTTGAAATCCAAATGTTGGCACGTTTAGTTTGTCTGAAGGCTACTGACAGATTAGTCATTGACTTTGTGAATTTTGGTCATCTTAACTTGCCAGGTACATAATAATAAACATAAATTAGTTAATTAATATTAACTAAGGTAAAGGTAAAAACATCTCCTTTTTATTCTTGTCTGAAATAAGAAAAACAAAAAACTAACCACACGTGTTAGCTAAGTGACTCTTCCATTATTGCTGCCGTTACCAGCGGGTTAAAACCATGATAAATGCCTTCACTGCTTACAAACAGTGGTGTGAAAAAGTGTTTGCCCCCTTCCTGATTTCTCATTTTTTTGTATGTTTGTCACACTTAAATGTTTCCGATCATCAAACAAATTTAAATATTAGGCAAAGATAACACAAGTAAACACAAATGCAGTTTTTAAATGAAGGTGTTTATTATTAAGGGAAAAAAATCCAAACCTACATGGCGCTGTGTGGAAAAAATGATTGCCCCCCCCCATTAAAACATAAATTTAGTGTGGTTTATCACATCTTTGGAAAGCTGAGTTCAATTTCTCTAGCCACACACAGGACTGATTACTGCCACACTTGTTTTCAATCAAGAAATCACTTAAATAGGACCTGCCTGACAAAGTGAAGTAGACCAAAACATCCTCAAAAGCTAGACACCATGCTGCGATCCAAAGAAATTCAGGAACAAATAAGAAACAAAGTAATTGAGATCTATCAGTCTGGAAAAGGTTACAAAGCAGTTTTTAAAGATTTGGGACTCCAGCGAACCACAGTGAGAGCCATTACCCACAAATGGCGAAAACATGGAACAGTGGTGAACCTTCCCAGGAGTGGCCAG
Organism: Pholidichthys leucotaenia; assembly: GCA_020510985.1. Taxonomy (NCBI): domain Eukaryota; kingdom Metazoa; phylum Chordata; class Actinopteri; order Cichliformes; family Pholidichthyidae; genus Pholidichthys; species Pholidichthys leucotaenia. The sequence goes on from CM035839.1 coordinate 304,334,198, forward strand.
CCGACCAAAATTACCCCAAGAGCGCAGCAACGACTCATCCAAGAGGTCACAAAAGACCCCACAACAACATCCAAAGAACTGCAGGCCTCACTTGCCTCAGTTAAGGTCAGTGTTCATGACTTCACCATAAGAAAGGGACTCAGCAAAAATGGCTTGCGTGGCAAAGTTCCCAGACGTAAACCACTGCTGAGCAAAAAGAACATAAAGGCTTGTCTCAGTTTTGCCAGAAAACATCTTGATGATCCCCAAGACGTTTGGGAAAATACTCTGTGGACTGATGAGACAAAAATTGAACTTTTTGGAAGGTGTGTGTCCCATTACATCTGGCGTAAAAGTAACGCAGCATTTCAGAAAAGGAACATCATACCAACAGTAAAATATGGTGGTGGTAGTGTGATGGTCTGGGGCAGTTTTGCTGCTTCAGGACCTGGAAGACTTGCTGTGGTAAATGGAGCCATGAATTCTGCTGTCTACCAAAAAATCCTGAATTAGAATATCCGGCCACCTGTTCGTGACCTCAAGCGAAACGCACTTGGGTTCTGCAGCTGGACAATGATCCAAAACACACCAGCAAGTCCACCTCTGAATGGCTTAAGAAAAACAAAATGAAGATTTTGGAGTGGCCTAGTCAAAGTCCTGACCTAAATCCGACTGAGATGTTGTGGCATGACCTTAAAAAGGCAGTTCATGCTCGAAAACCCTTCAGTGTGGCTGAATTACAACAATTCTGCAAAGATGAGTGGGCCAAAATTCCTCCACAGCACTGTAAAAGACTCATTGCCAGTTATCACAAATGCTTGATTGTAGTTATTGCTACTAAGGGTGGCCCAACCAGTTATTAGGTTTAGGGGGCAATCATTTTTTCACACAGGGCCATGTAGGTTTGGATTTTTTAACCCTTAATAATAAACACCTTCATTTAAAAACTGCATTTTGTGTTTACTTGTGTTATCTTTGTCTCATATTTAAATTTGTTTGATGATCTGAAACTTTTAAGTGTGACAAATATACAAAAAAATGAGAAATCAGGAAGGGGGTAAACACTTTTTCACACCACTGTACCTCTTCTGTTTTTTTTTGCGTTGAAAGTAGTTTAATAAGCTCATGCTTCTCTTGGACAGTGGCGCTCATAGTGAGCGGTGGGGCGCTTCTGAACTCCGTGCGGATGACGGTCACGCCTGTTGTTCGTGTGTGTGCTTGCGGACCGTTATTGCTTGATATATTTTCCTAAATTTATATTTCCTCATAGAGGGGCGGAAAATTTTCTGTCATGGCAGGCCGCCACCCAGAAATGTTACCAGAGGAAACCCTGCAGTATGTCAGTGGCATGGCCATCCTTTCTCGTTGAAAATCTATGGTTGAAATTGAAGAAAATGGTCCATGAGAAGGCTCCAACCTGCAAAGCTGATCTGGCAACAGCAATAAGAGAAAGTTGGAGCTGGATTGAAGGAGAATACTGTTTGTCAATACTTACGTTCATGCCTCAGAGCATTCAAGCTGTGATAAAAGCCAGAGGTGGTGCAACAAAATACTAGTGGTGTAGTTTTTTTTTTTCCCATCATTCAATATTTTCCTCAAAACTGAGTGATCCCATATTTTACCCCTGCTTGATCCAATTTAAAAAATGCAATTGCTACAACCACTTTCTTTCATTCTTTTTTTTTTTAATGTTTCTTAATGGCAGGAGGTTGGCAATTTGAATAAAAATAGTTTGACTTGTCTGAGATTTTTTTTAAACGAAATTCAACAATTGGATGAGCATTCTCCAAAAGTGGTGACTGCATTATTTTTGCCAGCGGTTGTATAATCTTTGCCCAAGTTTCTGGAGACAGCTCTACAGTATTTGCAAAGCTGTCAGAAACAAAATCCTTTTGAAAAGAATGACCAAATGCAAATCAGGCTGTACTGAAGCTCATGCTTTTTCTATCAAGGTTTCATGTCAGGACTACAAGTGTAAGTCTGAATTGTTGTGGGGGACTGATGGGCCGTTCACTGTGCAGCTCTCTTTTGATACAGAGGTTTGTGCATATCACATTCTCCCTGGGCTGACCTCTGATCTGTTGCCTGTGTGGTTTCCATCTCCTCTCACAGAAGCTGAGCAGCGGACTGTTCACATCTCATCTCTCCCCCAAGATTACTTTACATTGCTGGGATGTCCTTTTTTAAACTTCTTTATTCTCTTGCCTTTGTCGCATCCGCCCCTGTGCAACACCCCGTGTGACTTAGAGTCCTCTATTAAAAAAGACAGAAAACTCTGACTATGGGTGTGTGTTCAAGATCCCTGAAGCGTAGAAACTTTGATCTCTTCTTTCACTTTTCTCTGTATGCGGGAGTATAGAAAGACTGTGACTCAACCTCTCTGTGTGTGTATTTCTGTTTAAATGAGGTGTGGTGAAGTCTCTGGGCTAAATGAAGAAAATCTTTTCACAGCCATGAACAAGGTGGCAGACTGACTGAAACTTTTGGTGTTAGACACCCAGACATTTTCAACTGTGAAAAAAGAGAGAATCAAATACCTAAACAGAAATGTTACACAAACAAAAGTGTACAATTTTGTCATCATTTCAGATGCTCAAGTACAGTGCTCCTGCCAGTGTTGCAGGCCTTTCTGGGTCATTGTTATTTGGGGTTTGGTCATCGATTGTTCTTGAGTATCTTTTCCTTTTTTTAAACTGCGTTCACAATGGTGTTTTTTCTCATGCTGGAAGTGGTTCAGCTGTAGCAGACTGTCGGTCTCTGTGGGTTTTTTTAGACAGCAGACGGCTAAAGGCACCAAATAAAGGCAGAAATATCAGGTACTCCAATGACTGCAGTAGGGCTGAATATATATATTCTACGTGTTAAAGTTGTACAAACATTTGCATTTCATCACATATTTAACTGACAGCTGTGTGCTTAAGCCAACACCCACCTTTTTTTAAAAATTACAAACAGATTATTGCATTTTTTAGATGGGTGGTGCAAGTCATTCTTGAGAATGTGTTAAGTTGCCAAGAAGAGGAATCAGGGAGGGAACAGTTTTATGGAAAAAGAGTAACTCTAGAAATGGCATTTGGATTAACAAACTAATATCTGATTTTCAGATGTGACCATCTGAGGCTTTTTTTTTTTTGCAGTATCTGCTCATTAACCAGTGTTCCTGGCTAATTGAATTTTTGACTGGTAGTGGTGCTGAATAGCAGGAATTCCACATACTGTATGTCTTATGCAAAATCCAATTTAGGTTTTCACAGCTATAAGGTCATCTGATCAGGACTGGATCAGGCCCAGAGGTTGTGGTAACTGAAAATTGTCCTTCACTGACAGATTTTTTTTTCAGCAGTGACAAAAAAATCTGAAAGCTGTCTGTCATTTTGGCAGATTACACTGAGGGTGATCTAATTAAATTCAATTCAAATGACAATTAATAATAGATTATGACAGGATTTTTATAACCCCATTTGTCAAAATGACAGATAAAAAAGTAGAATGCAACTTCTGATCAGGCCATAGCTCTTTTTCCACTAAAAGCTTCTGTTTGTATCTTGCAGTCACAATTTTGACCATATTTGTGAGTTTCTCTTAAGACAGCAATGGTCTGTACAATTATCGATGCATGCTTTTTTCTTTTTAACCAACATTCCTAGAACAGCAGCCGACTAGTGAGTAAAACACATCCAGGCTAGTGCTTTGCTGGTCATTGTTACACATGCAGATACATTTTTTTAAACTAATAAAAAGCCCAGTCCTCAACACATGATACCGTAGGTGTTGGATTTTTGATCCTTTTCCAAAAAGACTACTTGTTTGTCTTTTTACATAGGTTTTTTTTTTCCTTAATGTGGTTAAAGTTTTTCAGATGTGACTGGACAATAGTCTACTTATTGGAATGTAATCAAAAAAGGTTCCAACATCAATGCTCACACCCAGAATGCAGAATCTAAAACTATCTGTTTTTTCTCCAACATTTATCATCCGTTTGCTATCATTTCCAACCTGAGAGTCTTGCCCAAGTCAGCTCTGATTTTTCTTTCATGCCAAGAACCTGGTCATTCATCTTTCATGATCAGAGATCCATCAACCCATTATAGCTACAAAGAACAGGTCCAAGCTAGAAACACAATTTGTGCATTTTCTCAGACAACCTTATAGAGCAGCTTCCATCCTGGAGGCTTTTTTTCTTTTTGTCAGCCAACGTTTTCTGAAGCATCTTTGAGCTTGAGTACAGATTTGATATCTCAGCCAAAAAACTGTAAATATTTAACAATGAAGCCATTCCTCTATCCTATTGTTGGCTGCCTTTGATGATGTGTGTCTCTGTTTTTCACCCAGGTTCTTATTTGTCGAAACTACATGGGAAACATGGACATGAATGCGATTGACCACTTCATGCCCATATTGAATAAGAGGGAAGAAGATGCCGAGATGACGCCGCTTGTCAGCCACGGCTCTGCACACTTTATGTGGATCAAACACAGCAACCTGTATTGTATCCAAACATAGTTTATTTGTTAACTGTGTGGATTGTCCATCAATGATTTGAAGCATGTAATATGAGTGAGTATACTTAGACATTAGTATTCTGTCCCCAGGATTAGTTATGTAATATAGTGGTACTGCTAGGTATGCTGCTTTTCAGCCTCTGCATCCGTTTTTAACATTTTTCATACTGCAGTTTAAAAAAATGAGCACAGATTCCACTTTCTGTTTTGCCCCGCATTCCCCCATTTCAATGCAATATTGGGCACTCAATCTTCCTCAGACATTATTAATTCAGGATCGTATTCCAGTTGTTATTCCCAGCCTGCTGCATCACACAACTGAAGTGTTTTACCTCCCTGTGGCCATGTTCTAAATTGCAAATCTGATGCAGTCTGGTAACTTTCTCTTATAGTGCATTAATCTCAGAACTACTGTTCTCCCAACAGCATGTTCAGAGTGGGTTACATCTTGTTTATTTCTGATTTGGATGATTTATCTGCTTGCCACTTGTAGATAAATGTTTGTTTCTTAACGGTCTTGTCTGTAGTGGTGGCGATGACCAAGAAGAATGCAAACGCTGCTCTTGTGTACTCCTTCCTTTATAAAATAGTACAGGTAAGTTCAGTGTTTGAACCAGTAGTTCAGATCTTTAACTTATGCTAAAAGAACAAAAAACACTGAGCTTGATACTGCTGGAGTGCAGCAAAGTTGTCTTGTTCTTCAAGTGGATAGCTTTTGTCATGCATATTTTGTCCCCATACCAAGCCAACTACAGCAATCTAAGCTGTGGTTATATTGTAAATTCTTAAAACTTTTGTAGATTTTTGTATACAACAACAACTGCAAGAAAATGATCTGAAGTGCTAGGAAATTTTAATGTGCTTGCTTCTCTGTAAAGTTCAATTGTGGCTCTGTAATTCTTTTTATTTGAGTATTGCGTTGTTTGGAAACAGATACACAGACAAAACAACAAAATGGGAAATATAGTAAATGTGTTCTATATACAGCATATATTCAGGTTTTCTGTCAAGCTATAACATAAAGTAAAAATCCAGCCAATCATCTTGATTATCAAACCTAATAAATGCTGCTTCTGTTTGCACCTGTAGGTATTTAAGGAGTACTTTAAGGAACTTGAAGAAGAGAGTATCCGCGATAACTTTGTGACTGTGTATGAGCTGATGGATGAAGTAATGGACTTTGGGTTCCCTCAGACAACTGATAGCAAGATCCTACAAGAGTAAGACATTTATTGCTGTACCCACTTATGGGAACTGCTTTACATTGTTTGCATGTCAAACTGTAACAATATAGTCCCTTAAGACAAGTGACCCCTTAAATCCAAGTAGCTAATCATGACGAGTTTTTAACATTTCTACATTAAAGGTGCTCTGTGGAACTTTTGGAAACTTGAATTTTAGTGACACCTTGTGGTTGCTAAGTGATTTGCAGCCACATTCACTCTATATACAGTCATGTGAAAAAATTAGGACACCCTGTATTAGCCTGTGTGTTTTTTTTAACATATTTGCACATATGGATATTTAATATCAATGCTAAAAATACTTGGAGATTCATGAAATACAACTAAACAGTTAAAATGAATTAATGACTTTTATCAAATTTTCTGTAAAATGTAATTCTAAAAAAACTGAGGAATAAATTAGGACATCCCCCATCTTCTTCTTTTCTTTTAGATTTGATTGGCGGTTGGCAACCAGCTTACAGGTGCATTACCGCTACACACTTCACTCTACATCATCACTATCTGGTCAAGAGCTGTACATTATCATGTGGACTGTACATCACTTCACTCTGTCCACCCCCCATCTTTTTTTTAGGACACCCCCACATTCATTCCCACTTAAAATGGCTAAAATAAATGTTAAAAAATGCAAATTAAAACAAAAACAAGGTTAGACATAGATATGCGAACATTTCTTAATAAAGAAATGAATATATAATGGGGTGTCCTCATTATTTCACGACTGTATGTGAGAGCCTTTTGGTGCTTTGGTGGGTAATCTGACCCCAAGTCTTTCTCAGTAAATGGAGCCAAAGTTAACTTTGTGCTCACAAAGTGTAATTTAAATACGAGTACAGGATCTTTAAATAGCCTTAAACCATGAGTGCATTTGCTGTTACTGTCGGTGCATATTTCAACCAAGAGAAATCAAAATACAGTGGTGTGAAAAAGTGTTTGCCTCTTCTTGAGTTCTCATTTTTTTGTATGTTTGTCACTTAAATGTTTCAGATCATCAGATTTAAATATTAGACAAAGATAACACAAGTAAACATAAAATGCAGTTTTTAAATGACGGTGTTTATTATTAAGGGAAAAATATCCAAACCTACACTGCCCTGTGTGAAAAAGTGATTGCCCCCTAAACCTAATAAATGGTTGGGCCACCCTTAGCAGCAACAATTGCAATCAAGCATTTGCGATAACTGGCAATGAGTCTTTTAAAGCACGGTGAAGGAATTTTGGCCCACTCATCTTTGCAGAATTGTTGTAATTCAGCCACATTGGAGGGTTTTCGAGCATGAACCACCTTTTTAAGTTCATGTCACAGCATCTCAGTCGGATTCAGGCCAGGACTTTGACTAGGCCAATCCAAAATCTTCATTTTGTTTTTCTTAAGCCATTCAGTGGGGGACTTGCTGGTTTGGATCATTGTCCTGCTGCAGAACCCAAGTGTGCTTCAGCTTCAGGTTACAAACAGATGGCCAGACATTTTCCTTCAGGATTTTTTGGTAGACAGCAGAATTCATGGTTCCATTTACCACAGCAAGTCTTCCAGGTCCCGAAGCAGCAAAACAGCCACAGACCATCACACTACCACCACCATATTTTTTTTCCACAATATTTTTTATTAAACCTTTTTTTTATACAAACATGGCACAAACAATCAGACACTAACACAAAAGTAATTTAAAAATTAAAAAGAACAACAACAAAAAAAATGTGTAATAAAAACAATAACAACAACATCCATTAACAAACACAAATCAACAACAATGCTCCTCTGTTTAGTCTAGGTAATCTGTTATATAAGAATACATAATATGCATTCAACAGCTTGGAATTTGCAAGGTCCACACATATCATTCACCTTCTTCTTCAGACATTATGTTTAAATTCTTTACATAATCAATGAAAGGTCTCCATATATTCTCAAACACATTTTCCTTTGATTTCAGTATGTATGTTATTCTTTCTAGTGGAAGGTTTGTTAACATTTGTCTTAACCACTGAGTCACATCTGGTCTATGAGTCTTTTTCCACAGTAGTGCAATACATTTTTTGGCATTAAGCAAACTGAGGTCTATGAATGCCTTTTCACTCTTATTAAAGTTGTTTTTCTGGATACAGACCCAACAAAAACAGTTTAGGGTTCAATATGATTTGTTTTGAAATTATTTTTTCAATTGTTACCCTCACCTCTTCCCAAAACATTCTGATTTTTCTACATTCCCATAAACAGTGAAACAGGGTTCCTTTACTTTCCATACATTTTGTGCATGTATCTGGTATGTTTTTGTTATATCTATTTAATTCCACTGGTGTAACATACATCCGCATTAACCATTTAAAATGTATCAGTTTAAGACGTACATTTATTGATTTGGTTTGAGCTCCTGCGCAAGCCATTTCCCATTGTTCCTCTGAAATTTCAACTTGCAGGTCCTCTTTCCAGTAATTCAGTCTTTTCTGTGAGTTTTCACTGGAGTATAGTGTCAATGAGTTGTAAAACTTTGAAATAATACCCTTTCTCTTACTATCTTTCATCAAAATTTTTTCCAAAAATGAATAAGTAGGTCGGGTGAGAGCATTATTTTGATTTGATCGAATAAAATTTCTAAGCTGAAGATATTTAAAAAAGTGTGTTCTATTAAGATTGAATTTAATCCTCAGTTCTTCAAAAGACATTATGTTATCTGAGCGTGACAAATATAAGTCTTGAATCTTTTGAATCCCTTTTATATTCCATATTTTAAATACAGTATCCGCTCTCCCTGGTGTAAAATATTGATTACCCCATATTGGGCTAAATTGTGACAGTGAGTGTGGTTCTTTTAAATATTTTTTGGTTTCACACCATATTTTGATCATGTGCTTTACAATTGGATTTTTAACTTGTTTCTGTAGTTTTTTAGCCGAGTCTATGAATAAGGGAAGAGGTAAAGGTAAATTGTATGATTCCATTTCAGTCCAGTGAGGAAGATCATTTGATGAAAAATAATACGTCATAGACCTCAGTTGTGCTGACCAGTAATACAACATAAAGTTTGGACATTTCAGACCTCCACGATCAAATGGTAAATATAGTAAGGACAAACGTAATCTAGTCTTCCTATTGTTCCATATAAATTCCACTAACTTTTTTTTAATTCTTGAAAATAGATCTGAAGGTGGTGGTAAAGGAAAGCTTTGAAATAAATAAAGTATTTTTGGTAAGATATTACTTTAAAGTATATTAATTCTCCCAATCATCGACATTGGTAGTGGCATCCATCTCTGAAGTGACTCATTAATATCTGTCATTAAGGCTTCATAGTTGGCATTGCGACTAATTCTAGCTTAGGCAAAATTTGAATTCCTAAATATTTAAACTGATTTACAACATTGAATTGGTTTACCTCAGGAGCTGGGTGATTTCTCTGAATCTCATTTAGCATTAATATTGAAGATTTTGTTTTGTTTATTTTATATCCTGATATATCCCCAAAGTTCTTTATTAAATTTAACAAGGTCGGAATTGATTTTTTAAAATTCGACATAAACAAAATTATGTCATCGGCATACAGGGAGATTTTATGTTCTGTTGGTCCTACTTTAATTCCATATATTTGTGGATGTAAACGTGCTGCCATCGCTAAAGGTTCAATTGCCATAGTAAACAATAAGGGTGAAAGTGGACAGCCTTGTCAACATCCTCTGTTGATTTTTATTGATTTTGAGATATTGCTGTTTGTTAGGATTTCTGCTGTAGCATTATTGTATATTATCTGGACCCATTTTATGAAAATATTTCCAAGTCCAAACCTTTGTAGAACTTCAAAAAGAAAGGGCCATTCGACCCTATCAAAGGCCTTTTCGGCGTCCAATGATAAGAGAGCTGTATCTGGTGCTTCTTTATTGGAATAAATAATATTAAATAGTCTTCTTACATTATGGAAGCCTTGTCTTCCCATTATAAAGCCATTCTGATCTCTGTTAATAATATTTGGTAATATTTCTTGTAGTCGTTTTGCTAAAATTTTACATATTATTTTAAGATCAGCATTTAATAGGCTTATTGGTCTCATGTTTTCACATTTATTAGGGGGTTTACCTGGTTTTGGTAACAGTATAATTAAGGCATTATTCATGTATGGTGGTAAATTACCATTTTGAAATGCTTCTAAAACCATTTCCAACAGTGGTTTTATTAATTTATTCTTAAATTTTTTATAGAGGTCAACTGGAAGACCATCTGGTCCTGTTCTTTTTCCTGATTTCATATTCATATCAATGGCTTGCCCAACTTCTTCTTGACTAATTTTAGACTCCAGTATCTCCCTGTTTTCATTTGGAATACATGGTATAGATAATCCACCCAAAAACCCATTTAGTTTTGTTAAGTCAGTTTCATTTTTTGTATCATATAGTTTTTCATAATAATCTCTAAAGGCACTATTAATTTCTAAAGGATCTATAACTGCCTGTCCATTACTTATAATACTGGTAATTGGTGTTTTAGATTCTAATTGTTTAATCTGCCATGCCAATAATTTTCCTGATTTTTCACCTTGTTCGTAAAAAGTTTGCTTCAATCTTAGAAGACTCGAGGCAGCTCTGTTCGCTGATTTTTTGTCATATTCAGCTCTCAGAGTCAGTATTTCGTTCTCTAACTGTGGGTTACTTCCTGCGTACTCCTTTTCTTGAAGGATTTTTATTTTACATTCCAATTGGACTCTCTCCTCTCGGGGCTTCTTAGATTTTAAACCTGTATAACTGATAATATGCCCCCTAATAAAAGCTTTGAAAGCCTCCCACTTTATACATGCCATTGTTTGTGTAGTATTGATATCAAAGAACTCATCTATCTGTTTTTCTATGTACTTAACAAATTCCTCATCCTGAAGCCATTTATGTTGAAAATGCCACCGAACTGGGTCCTTTGTCAATTTCTTATCTACATATATTAGACAGCAGGGTGCATGATCAGAGATCACAATATTATCATAGAAACAGTTTTGAATCTTGGACCTTAATTCTGTAGAGATCAAAAAATAGTCAATACATGAGAATGTCTTATAGATGATAGAATAACAAGAATAAGCTTTGACTTGTGGTTTCATTTCTCTCCATATATCTAGCAATCTCAGTTCTTTCATAAAATGATTAATGGTCATCCTGCATCCATTGAGCGTACAGTCCAGTCCTGTTGATCTATCTATACTGGGATTCAATGTACAATTAAAATCCCCTGCTATTATATGTTGCCCTGTAAGTGATGATAAAGTGAGGAATAAATTAACAAAGAAGTTTTGATCATCAATATTGGGGCCGTATAAGTTCACCAGATTTATATTTTCTAATAACAAAGATCCTTGGATGATTAGATATCTTCCAAATTTGTCTCTAATTACATTTTTCATTTGAAATGGGACTGTTTTATGTATGAGAATCATAACTCCCATGGCTCGGGATGAAAATGATGAGGTGAACACATTACCTTGCCATCTTCTCCTAATTCTTTTTACATCCTCCTCTAATAGATGAGTTTCTTGTAAAAATACAATTTTTGAATCTATGTCTTTTATTTTATTCATAACTTATTTAAGTTTTTTAAGATTTTGTAGACCTCTGCAATTCTATGAAGTTAAATTAAGATTAACGCTTTGATCTATGATCAGTAAGGAGTTTGAGATTACCTTGCAATATGAACATACTCTTACAGAGAAGCAAAAACATGGATGATGGAACATTCATCCTACAAACCAAACAACAACAAAAACAAATTCCCCTTCCCCACATTCGTGGTAATCCCCCCAAAATCAAAAAAATTCCGTCTTCCGTTATAGCTAGTGACTGTTCCACACCTGCAAGGATCAGTCAAACCACTCTCTCTTTCTCCTCTCAATCACCCTGACTGTACTATTTTTATGACATTAACTCTCTTCTGTAGTTTTTTCAACATAACTTCAAAGTTTTATAGCAACTTTGTACATCATAGCTTTTTTTTTTTTAATACAGTCTGTATTTTGTAGACATGTTATATGTTTCAGATCAATCAGATGTCTGTACAAATGCTTAAATGTTCTACCTTTGTCATGTTCATGCTTAGCTCCCACCAGTCTCCTTTTGGATCTGCTTAATGAGCTCCTGCGCCTCTTGAGGGGTCTTGAAGGTGTGGGTTCTCCCTTTATATGTGACCAGCAGTCTTGCCGGATGAATCACTCCGTGACGAATCCCGAGGTTGCGCAGCTCTTTGCGGGCGGGGTCGAACTGCCTCCTTAATTGTTGAATTCCTGTGGCCAAATCTGGGTAGAACCGCACCTGTTGATCCTGGTATTTGATTTCCCCTTTAGCTCGCGCTGCGTTGGTGACCGTCATCTTGTCTCTGTAGTTGAGGAACTTCATAATCAGCGTCCTCGGTGGTGTCTTATTATCTCTCGGTGGGCCGATTCGGTGAGCGCTCTCAAAGACGACCGATGACTGCAGATCCACGTTGTTCAGCGCTTCTGGAATCCACTTTTCCAAAAAGTAACATGAGTCCTGTCCCTCCGCTCCCTCCGGGAGGCCCACCAGCCTCAGATTATTCCGTCGCGAGCGGGATTCCAAGTCCAGGACATTATCTTCCAGACGTTTCCATTTTAATTCCAGTGTTTGCAACTTTGATTGTAGGCTGGTGACGGCATCTTCAGCGCTTGAAATTTGGAACTCCGCCTGCGATACTCGTTCCAAACAGTCATTTATTTCCTTTCTCATTCCTTCTATCGCTGCTATAATTCTATCAAATTTAGACAAAAACTCTGCTCTCATGGAGTTGATGGCAGCGAGCACCGCGCTTGTCCCCTCCTCAGCAGTTCCCGCTCCGCCGCTGGCTACATCCTCCGCCATAGTCCCTGGAGTTTTTTCTGTTTCGCCTCGAGCGTGGAAGTCTGTTAGCTTGGGTTGTTTTGTCGAATTGCTTTTTCCTCCATCTAATTTCCCAGCCTTAGTTTTTACCATATCCGCGCCTAAACGCTGGGATGGGTTTTTGTTCCAATTAAGAGAGTTTTATTAAACTTTTTATTTTTAGGAGCAGAGCAGTGTGAAACACGTCTTCCTACGTGGCCGCCATAACCGGAAGTCGTAGCCCACCACCATATTTTACTGTTGGTATGATGTTCCTTTTCTGATTGCTGTGTTACTTTTATGCTGGATGTAATGAGACACACACCTTCCAAAAAGTTCAACTTTTGTCTCGTCAGTCCACAGAGTATTTTCCCAAAAGTCTTGGGGATCATCAAGATGTTTTCTGGCAAAACTGAGACAAGCTTTAATGTTGTTTTTGCTTAGCAGTGTTTTTTTGTCTTGGAATTCTGCCATGCAGGCCATTTTTGCCCAGTTTCTTTCTTATGGTGAAGTCATGAACACTGACCTTAACTGAGGCAAGTGAGGCCTGCAGTTCTTTGGATGTTGTTGTGGGGTCTTTTGTGACCTCTTGGATGAGTTGATGCTGTGCTCTTGGGGTAATTTTGGTCGGCCAGCCACTCGTGGGAAGGTTCACCACTGTTCCTTATTTTCACCAGTTGTGGATAATGGCTCTCACTGTGGTTTGCTGGAGTCCCAAAGCTTTAGAAATGGCTTTATAACATTTTCCAGACTGATAGATCTCAATTATTTTGTTTCTCATTTGTTCCTGAATTTCTTTGGCTCACAGCATGGTGTCTAGCTTTTGAGGATGTTTTGGTCTACTTCACTTTGTCAGGCAGGTCCTATTTAAGTGATTTCTTGATTGAGAACAGGTGTGGCAGTAATCAAGCCTGGGTGTGGCTCAAGAAAATGAACTCACCTTCCCAAAGATGTGGTAAACCACAGTTAATTTGTGTTTTAATAGGGGAGACAATCACTGTTTCACACAGGGACATGTAGGTTTGGATTTCTTTTCCCCTTAATAATAAACACCTTCAGTTAAAAACTGCATTTTGTGTTCACTTGTGTTATCTTTGTCTAAGTTAAATTTGTTTGATGATCTGAACCATTTAAGTGTGACAAACGTACAAAAAAACGAGAAATCAGGAGGGGGTCAAACACTTTTTCACATTACTGTATTTCTTGTCCTGGTGTGATCATGTGTTTTTTTCTGTCTCTGTGTTAACTGTCACCATGCCAACATTGATAACTTCCCATGTTAATAGTGGCTAACATCTCTGGCAGCGCTTTGGGGTGTGGTGTCCCTTTGTACCAGTAGATGGGGAGAATGAATACGCCCACCTCATCTGACAAAGCTTTAAAAAATGGGGGAAAATGTACCACTGAATAAAATTTTCATGCAGGTAATCGGTGATGCCCATATCTCATGGAGCAGCGAATGCTGAGGAAAGTTCATGAATGCTGTGGTTGTTGGAGTTTCATCAGACTTCGTAAAAGGTTGCACAACAGTTTGCAAACAGTTTTTAAGGTCCCAGTTTTTCTTGTTGCAAAAAAATTGTGAACATGTTCAAATTTTTTTTGCAAATGTATTTTTCTGTAACCAATTGCAAATGTTCACTAAATATTTGTAAGTATTTTCAAATGGTTGTAGCACTTGTCGTTAAAGTTCTTTTTGGTTCGCCAAGTAGTGAACACTGACAGCTATTAAACAACCTTTACAACAAAACTGTTTAAGACCTTACAAATTGTGTACAAACTGTTTTGCAACCTTTTACGAACCCTGGCAAACCCCTCAAATCACAACGTTCTTCAACATTCCTTAGCATTGGCTCCTCCGTGATGTACTAGCTTGATTTTTGCCAACATTTATCAGAAAAGATGGTGAATCCAAAAATTGCTATGTTGGTCAGCATTTGCCGCGCCGTGAGATGCTACCCTTAGTTATTGTGTTGTCATGCTAACAGGAAAACAGACTGGACTAAACACATAACCTCCTTGTAACATGATTAGAACTAAATATAAAATTACTGTATATACATATTTTACTGTGTCAGATCAGAAACACGTTTTATAATCAGTGGTAGAAAAGACAAGACCTCCCATGATCTCAGGAAATTCACAACATCATCAACTTTCTCTTTTATTTTGATTAAAAGTCCCCATCAGCCATCCATCCATCCATCTTCTATCGCTTAATCCTTTTCGGGTCGCGGTGGCGCTGGAGCCTATCCCAGCATCTTTGGGCAAGAGGCAGGGTACACCCTGTACAGAACGCCAGTCCATCACAGGGCCAACACAGAGAGACAGACAACCACTCACTCTCACTTTCATACTTAAGGACAATTTTTTTTAGGATCCCCAGTTGATGCCAATTAACCTAACCTGCATGTCTTTGGCCTGTGGGAGGAAACCGGAGTTCCCGGAGTAAACCCACACAGACATAGGGAGAACATGCAGACTCCACACAGAAGGGTCACCGATGGTCAGGGGGTGGGATCGAACCCGTAACCTTCCTGCTGTGCTGACACAGTGCTAACCACTGCACCTCCGTGCTGCCCCCCATCAGCCATTTTAAATTAAATATAAAAACGGTCACTGTAGGAGTTGATTTTAATGTTTTTACTTAGTCAAATGTGTGATTAGGCTATTTTGGATGTATTGCACATCATATTTGATTTCAGTGTGACGTTGTAATCTCTCAAAAGCCATAACTCATACACCCCCCTCCGATTTTCATGTAACTGCATTGGCTCAAGTGGTACCTGCGTCATCCATCAGGAGGATAGGGTGTTTTCTGGTGAGACAAGGGCTTTGTATTCCATAGTGTAAGTTGGCAGCACACAGAGAATAAAAGCACACATTGATTCTGTTTAAATGCCTTTATTTCTTTGAAGTACATGAATACAACTGGTGTTTGAAACTATAATGAATGGAGGAGCTTTGGTCAGTCGGTGAAATGAACTAAAGTAGCCATTTTTCAGTCCGCTGGTATTTTGTACAGAGTTGTTTTTAGCTTTTACCCTCCTCTTTGACATAACGTTCGGCTCAGGAGACGCACACACACAGGCTCAGAGTAGTTCAAACTGTTTATTAACAACAGGGATGTTTGGGTGCGTGTCTGCGGAATGTTAATGTGTTGGTGGTGGCGTCTGCTTCGGACCCAGAGGCAGGAGACCGTTCAGCCGGCAACCCTATGGGAGAAATCAGACACAGGGTGATGAGCACACACCAACACGGGAGGAGAATAGGCGAGGGAGAGAAGCTTACTTGTTTGGGCAGATGACTGGCGCTTCAAGGATGGAAGCCCGGGAGACAGCCACCTGCAGGGCTCGGTGCAGCAGCGAGGAGAGACGAGGGACGGGATTGTCCGCCGCCGAGGAATCCACCTGTGCACAGGGGAGCAGACTGGAGAGATGAGGTAAGTGAACTTCTTACCGGAGATGAGGATGCTGAAGAGAATGTGGTAGAAGTCCATACAAAGGAAATGAAGTCTACGGCTTCAGGCCGACGCTCAGGGCGAGGCGGCTTTTATCCTTCGCCGCTGACGAGTAGCAGGTGCGTGAGCAGGTGGCGCCGCTGATGAATGGCGCGGCGTGACAGTACTCCCCCCTCTAGCAGCGCCTCCTGGCGATGGCTTATCCGGGTGCGCTCGGTGGAAGTCCGCGATGAGCGATGGGTCCAACACAAACGACGGGGGCACCCACTGTCGATGCTCGGGCCCATAGCCCTCCCAGTCCACCAAGTATTGCAACCCACGACCCCGGCGCCGGGAGTCCAGGATGGAGGAGGCGGACCAGGCCGGATGGCCACCAATCATCCGGGGCGCGGGTTGCGCTGCAGGAGGAGGGCAAAGGGGGTCAGTAACCGCCAGTTTCACCTTCGACACGTGGAAAGTAGGATGAATGCGGAGGGAGGGGGGAATAGCCACGCGCACAGCCACCGGGTTGATGATCCGGGTGATGGGGTAGGGACCCATGAAGCGCTGTGCCAGCTTTCTCCTCTCGCCTTTTAGAGTGACGTCCTGGGTGGAAATGTAAACAAGCTGCCCAACTCTGTACGCCGGGGCAGGTCTCCTACGCCGGTCCGCCACAGTCCTGTTGCGCTCCGCTGTGCGCAATAGCGCATGGCGCGCGGCAGCCCAGGTGGAGCGGAACTGCCTGAGATGGGCCCTAACTGACGGGACAGTTACCTCACTCTCCTGCTCCGGAAACAGCGGGGGGTCGTAACCCAGGGACGCTTTGAAGGGGGACATCCCTGTAGCAGAAGAGCGAGCGGTGTTGTGGGCATATTCAACCCAGGCAAGATGGTTGCTCCAGGACGCGGGTTTGGATCTGGACACACAGCGGAGCGCAGCCTCCAGCTCCTGGTTGGTCCTCTCACACTGCCCGTTGGATTGGGGGTGATGGCCAGAGGAGAGGCTCACCTTGGCTCCGATGGCGTTGCAGAAAGACCTCCAAACCTCAGATGAAAACTGGGGACCCCGGTCCGAGACCACGTCCACCGGAATCCCATGCAGCCTGACCACGTGTTGGACGAGGAGGTCCGCCGTCTCCAGGGCAGTAGGGAGGCCTCGCAGGGGGACGAAGTGCACGGCCTTGGAGAAGCGGTCCACGATGGTCAGGATGGTGTCATAGGAGTTGGAGATGGGGAGTCCGGTGACGAAATCCAGAGCGATGTGCGACCAGGGCCTGCCAGGGACGGGCAGGGGCTGGAGCAGACCCGCTGGAGGGGCATTTCCCGACTTGCAGGTGGCACAGATTGGGCAAGCCCGGGCGTAGCGGGCTGCATCCCTCCGCAGGCCTGGCCACCAAAAGGACCGTTGGAGGAGATCTATCATCCGGGAGGTGCCAGGGTGACAGGTGAGCTTGGAGGTGTGGAGCCAGTGGATGACCTCTCCTCGGACCGCGGATGGCACGAACAGCCTCCCCTCCGGTCCGCCGCCAGGGTCAGGTTCCACCTCCTGTGCCTTCCGGATCTTGCTCTCAATGTCCCACGAGATGGCTCCCACGACGCACGACCTGGGCAGGATGGAGTGGGGCGCCTCCTCCGACTCCACGGGGGCGAACTGCCTGGAGAGGGCGTCAGGCAGGACGTTCTTAGAGCCAGGCCTGAAGGTGATGGAAAATTGGAACCTGGCGAAGAACAGGGACCAGCGCGCCTGGCGGGCGTTCAGGCGCTTGGCAGACCGTAAGTATTCCAGGTTCTTGTGGTCCGTGAGGACCACAAACGGCAGGCTTGCCCCCTCCAACCAGTGGCGCCACTCCTGCAGGGCGAGCTTGATGGCCAAGAGCTCTCTGTCCCCCACATCGTAGTTTCTCTCCGCCGGGGACAAGCGCCGGGAGAAGAAGGCGCACGGTCGCTTGGCGCCATCGTCCGGTGACCGCTGGGACAGCACTGCTCCCACTCCCGTGTCCGAGGCGTCTACCTCTACAATGCACTGCAGCGCGGGGTCGACCTGGCGAAGGACCCGGGAGGAGGAGAATTCCGCCTTCAGCGCCTCAAAGGCGGCAGCGACCTCTTCGGTCCACCGGAACGGGACCTTCGGGGACGTGAGGCGGGTCAGTGGTCCCACGATGGCACTGAAGTTGGGGACAAAGCGGCGGTAGAAATTGGCGAAGCCAACAAATTGCTGCACCTGTTTCCGAGATGCAGGTGTGGGCCATTCCACCACCGCCTTTACCTTCTCTGGGTCGGGGAGCACCTTATCGTGGGTGATGATGAACCCCAGGAAGGATGTACTCCTGGCGTAAAATTCACACTTTTCCGCCTTAACGTACAGACGATTCTCCAGCAGCCTTTGGAGGACCCGCCTCACGTGGACCTGGTGCTCATCCCTGGACTTGGAGAAGATGAGAATATCGTCCAGGTAGACGAACACGAAAAGGCCAATGAAGTCCTGGAGGACGTCATTAATGAGGCGCTGGAAGACTGCAGGAGCGTTGGTCAACCCGAACGGCATCACCAGATATTCAAAGTGGCCGTTCGGGGTACGGAAGGCCGTTTTCCACTCATCTCCCTCCCGGATCCGGACGAGGTGGTAAGCGCTGCGTAGGTCCAGCTTGGTGAACCAGGTCGCCCCCTGGAGGGAGTGGAAAGCAGTGTCCATGAGAGGCAGGGTGTAACGGTCCCTCTCCGTGATATTGTTGAGGGCCCGGTAGTCGATACAAGGGCGGAGGGACCCATCCTTTTTCCCCACGAAGAAGAACCCTGCCCCCACGGGTGACGATGATGGGCGGATAATCCCAGCACTTAATGATTCCTTCAGGTAGGCGTTCATCGTCTCCTTCTCCGGCGCAGACAGGCTGTAAAGGCGACCAGAAGGTAAGGGAGCCCCCTGGCGGAGGTTGATGGCGCAGTCATAGGGCCGATGAGGGGGAAGAGACATAGCTTTCGCTTTGCTGAACACTATACCCAGGTCGTGAAATTCTGGGGGCACCAGAGACAGGTCCGGGGGTGCAGCGTCCGTAGCAGGGGGAGGAGCGGACGGAGAGCAGGCAGCGGACTGAAGGCAGGCGCCCATACAGAACGTACTCCATGCCGAGATCCCAGCTGATTTCCAATCCAGGACCGGATTGTGAAGGCGGAGCCAGGGATACCCCAGGATGACGGGCGACACAGAGTTGGGAAGGACGTAAAAGGTCATTTCCTCCCGGTGGTTTCCCGAGATGATGACCGGTAGGGGAACAGTTTGATGTGTCACTCTCCCGAGGGTGGCACGGGAGAGGTGGATTAGGGAGATGGGAGTGTTGAGTGCCTGGCAGCGGATGCCCAATCGGGTTGCCAGGCTTTGTGAAATGAAGCTGCCTTCTGCGCCCGAATCCACCAGTGCGTGGGTGAGGTGCCCAGTAGAGTTATGGCAGAAACGGATGGGCAGCTTCAATTGAGTAAGTGATCCTAACCGATTGACATCCGCGAGGCTTCCAACAGTGACTCGCGGACCCCACCGACTGGCTTTCCGTGGACAACGCTCCACGGTGTGTTGGTCGCCTCCGCAATACATGCAGAGGCCCAACTCACGGCGGCGTTGTTTCTCCACAGGGGAAAGTTTAGTCCAGCCCGTCACCATCGGCTCCGACTCCTCGGGGCGCGATGCTGGCGGCGCCGCCAGGGGGCGAGCTTGGAACAGGTGCGGCGAGGCTCCACGAGGGCGAGAAGAAGAAGACCTCCGCCCCGAGGAGCGCTCGCGCAGCCTGTTATCCAAACTTATCGCTAAGGATGTCAGCTCCGCTAGCGTTCCAGGGATATCCCGACCAGCCAATTCATCCCTCAGATCACTATTGAGGCTGCGGAGGAACAGGCCACAGAGGGAGCGTTCCTCCCAGCCCAATTCCTCCGCCGCTACCCGGAAGTCGACCGAGTGGTCCGCTGCCGACCGGCTTCCCTGCTGGAGAGCGAGAAGCCGATCGACCTGGACCGTTTCGGTTTGTGAGTGGTCAAAGACCTCCAGAAAGCGCCTCACGAATTGGTCATAGGTGAGGGTGGCATAACTGGGCCTCGCCATTACGGCGTAGGTCCAGGTTAACGCACGCCCCTCCAGAAGATTCCCTATGTAACCAATTCGGCTGTGATCCGAGGGAAAATCTCCGGGCACACGGTGGAACACGGACTCACACTGCATAATAAACCCCCGCGCTCCGCCGAGCTTACCGCTAAAGCGGGCGGGGGTCGGAATCGGCGTGAGCCGAACCGGTGCCACTGGAGCCGGCTGGACGGCCGCTGGAACAGCAGGAGCCGCGCCACCCTGGTGAGTCGGGAGGAACGGCTGTTGGGGGTCCAAGCGGTTCAATCGGTTAGTCAGTTCTAATAATTGATGAAGAACCACCTGTTGCTGATAAACAATCTGATCCACCCGAGCCTCGAGGATGGTAAACCGGTGTGCGAGCCCGCCGTCCGCCGAGCCGCTCTGCTGAAGCCGTACTGACATAACGTTCGGCTCAGGAGACGCACACACACAGGCTCAGAGTAGTTCAAACTGTTTATTAACAACAGGGATGTTTGGGTGCGTGTCTGCGGAATGTTAATGTGTTGGTGGTGGCGTCTGCTTCGGACCCAGAGGCAGGAGACCGTTCAGCCGGCAACCCTATGGGAGAAATCAGACACAGGGTGATGAGCACACACCAACACGGGAGGAGAATAGGCGAGGGAGAGAAGCTTACTTGTTTGGGCAGATGACTGGCGCTTCAAGGATGGAAGCCCGGGAGACAGCCACCTGCAGGGCTCGGTGCAGCAGCGAGGAGAGACGAGGGACGGGATTGTCCGCCGCCGAGGAATCCACCTGTGCACAGGGGAGCAGACTGGAGAGATGAGGTAAGTGAACTTCTTACCGGAGATGAGGATGCTGAAGAGAATGTGGTAGAAGTCCATACAAAGGAAATGAAGTCTACGGCTTCAGGCCGACGCTCAGGGCGAGGCGGCTTTTATCCTTCGCCGCTGACGAGTAGCAGGTGCGTGAGCAGGTGGCGCCGCTGATGAATGGCGCGGCGTGACACTCTTTGCTCCTTGGAGGCTTACTTGTTTCCAGGAGAAGGTTTTTAATATTTGCTTTATACATGACAGTACCACAATATCATGAGTTCAGCATGTGATCCATGTAGGGACGCAAGTATTGATTCACCTTATTGATTGATTTACAATTAATTGATAAGCAGTGTTTTTCCTGAGAATCTGAATTTCCCTCGGTACAATACAGTCTATCTTTAACATATAAAAAGTTGCTGTTTTTTCATATACTGAATAAAACATGAACATCATATTCCTCAATGATTTATTGTACCATTTGAATTTTTTTTTTACTACAGACAATGGCATTTTTTATAGTTTAATAAATTTTGCACTGTATAGTGTGTACTATGTGCTGGTACATCTCAGTAAATTACAAATGACATTATTTTTTTTATTTATTTATTTTAAAAACTACTAACAATATCATAAAATTTATCTTTTTTAGTTATATTAAAAAAACTTTTACATTCTAATTTACTGGGATGCACTGGTAGACTGTCTTAACAGGAAAATATTTTGTGAGCTGCTTCATCTGTTGCATGTTAAACATTATCACAGTATCACGGCAATTCAGGCAAACCCAATATGATCTGGGCTCCCTCTGTTGTTTGTTACCTCAGTGGTGACTGGAGTCCGGTCTGCTTTCCCGTCTAGTGGCAGGTTGAAGGGAGGAGGAAGAGCAAGCTCCATTTCTGGCTGCTGGCTGCAGCCACAGCCGCCATGAGTTTTAATGGATGTGGCCACAGCCATCATGAGTGCTGCCTTGAGTTATATGGCTGCAGGAAAGGAGGCAGCAGGGACGGGTTTTTGGACTTGTGTAACCTGCTGCAGTCCGTTTCTCCACCCTGTTGATTTGACGGGTGAACATTGGAACGTGCCATTAGAACTTGTTGTGGCTCTCCGACATAACCCAGAAGGGCGAGTTTTTTCACTCTGCACAGTGAGCATGCGCTCTGGGGGCTTAGCGTCTTCTTCTGCTTTTTCGGATGAAATGCAGCAGTGGGTGACCGCGTGTGCCCTCACCTGGACGGCGAAGCCACTACATTTCATAGAACTAGTGCATACCCGTGCATGCCCGTAGAAACCAAGTATAAGCAATTATTTCTGCATGCCCTTAGAAAGCAAGTGTAAGCAAACATTTTTGCATGCCCGTAGAAAGTTACTGTTACCATGGCAACAGTAACCATGGTGATGCCTGCCTTTGATCTTTGACATGGTACCCATGCATGCCCGTAGAAACCAAGTAAAAGCATTTCTGCTGCATGCCTGCCTTTGATCTTTCACATGATTACCATGGAAACAGTCACCATGACATCACCACTCATTCAGTGATGCCTGCCTTTGATCTTTGATGATGTCATAGCAAGTCCTATGATCTTAACACAGAGACAGACACACAGATTTTCTTGAATTATATATAGAGTGTTAAGCTCCAGTTGAAAAAGACTGCTGAGTTATCAATTAATTGACAACTAATTTTAATTTAGTTGACTAAATTCTTATCGACAATTAATTGAAAGTCAGTTAATCATTAACATCCCTAGCTCCATATGATTGTTTTTCATTCTTAATTTTGTATTTTGAACATGTTTTTACACTTGTTTTTGTTGCACCTTCTAAAATATATTTGTGTCTTGTGTAAAAAGTTCATCCCATGTCTGATGATTGAATTCAATATCCTGATGTGTTTTGGTTCACCAGTTTTGCTTGGGTTATGTTAGCCTGTGTTTGGTTGTGAAAAGCACTGGTAATTACCAGGCTCCTGTTGGTACTCATACACAATGACACCGTCAGCTGGACATACTTAAGACTCTGACAGAAAAGCCCCGCTCTTCTCTTCTCCAAGGAGACTTACAATCACCACCTCTCTTTTGCGGACACACAAACAGTACACACACACACACACACGATCACGTGTCTCTGTGTCTGCAGGCTGTTTCAGCTCTTTTGCCTTTTCATGCCCTCGACCACCACAAAAAAGCTGCTTTTCTTTTTTACATTGTAACACCACCTACCTGTAGAGAGCATAAATGTGTGAACACATGCGTGGGTGGATGCGGGTGACTCTGCGGGGTTGCACATGCACGTGAAAGTGTTGATGTGTGCATAAACTTGTGTAGGTGTGGTGTGTGTTTTCCGTGACTGCTGGTGTTATGCTAATCTCTCCGTTTGCTGCCAAATCAGCTTCCACATTGATTCATTAGCATTTCTGAGGAGAATCAGGGCAAAACGGAACAAACAGCAGAGCAGCAAAACAATTCACTGCCGACCTCGAGCCCACTTGTCGCACCCTTTCATTTCTCACCACTTACTGCGCGTCAGCATGTAGTCAGGAGCCTTCAGGAGAAAAGGAACTGGGACAAAAGAAAACGAAAATGTTTTGCCTCAATCTGTCAGTCATTCCAGTGCTTGTTTGTTTGGTGCTTTTTGCAGTTGATTTTGAGATATAAAATGTAGAGTAGAAAAGAATAGGCTTTATTGTCATTGTACAGTTGTACAGTACACCAAAATGGTGGGTGCTCCACCAGGCTACTGTGCAGTAAAGTAACAGAGAAGAATTTGAATTAAACACAGTTACAGAACACACAATTAAACATATGACTAAAATAAAAATAACTAGAAAAGCACTTGGAGAGCGCAGACCTCCGCCAAGGTAGCTCAGTCCCCCATGCTGTGATCTACTCAAAAATGTAATTGCTGGACTTGGGAACTTATTATTCTGTATATTTTTTCCAATCACCCTGACTAGTTATTGTGGAGCTACATGTGCATATGCTCAAATAGCCCTATCTCCCAATGATTAAAAAAAAAGAATCCTTTATAAAATTCCTGGATCCAGACGGTGATCCGGATCACTCCCAAAATCTAATCATTTCTTCCTTGTTCCAGTTCGGACATTTCCTGAAAATTTCATCAAAATCTGTCCATAACTTTTTGAGTTATGTTGGTCACAAACAGACAAACAGACAAACAAACAAACAAACCCTGGCAAAAACATAACCTCATTGGCGGAGGTAAAAATAGCCCATAGGTATATACACAGGTATAGTAGTGGCTATGTACACAAGACTGTGGAGTGCAGGACACACGATCCAGTAAATTGGCCCAAGGGTTATGGAAAATATGCACAGTAGTGATTTCACGGATGGGTCAGTATACATGAAAGTGCGGAGAGCAAAGACAGGTGAGTTATTGTGATAATTAAAATATCCTTAGTTCTGTGCATGTGAGCATTTGGGGGGGGGGGGGGGGCTCTGACTGTTTGCAGTCCGGATGGCCCAGGGGAAGAAACTGTTTGTCAGTCTGGAGGTGTGGGACCTGATTGATCTGAACTGTCATCCAGAGGGAACCAGGTCAAACAGTTGGTGGGCGGGATGTGAGGGGTCTCACATCCCGCCCGTCGCTGATAATTTTTTGGGCAGTGTTGATGACCCTCTGCACAGCCTTCCTGTTCTTGGCCATAGAGCCAGCGTACCACACACCCAGACAGTAGGTGAACATGCTCTCCACTGAGCAGCGATAGAAGGCCAGCAGCACCTTCTGGTCCAGGTTGTGTTTCCTCAGGACATGGAGGAAGTGCAGCCACTGCTGGACTTTCTTCACCAGGGCCTTGGTGTTAACAGTCCAGGAGAGGTCAGAGGAGATGTGGGTGCCCAGGAACCTGAAGGTGGGGTTGTTTTCCATACAGTCGCCATTTTTTTGTGGGGGGGTGGGGGGGGGGAGTACCTGGCTGTTCTTTCTGAAGTCCAGTATGAGTGCTTTGTTTTTTTTTGGACATTCAGTTTCAGGTTGTTTGCTTGGCACCACAGCAGCAGATTCTTTACCTCTGCCCTGTATGCCTTCTTATCGTCGTCGGTGATACAGTACTGAGAATATTTGTGCGTGCGTGTGTGCGTGCGTGCGTGCGTGCGTGTGTGCACACACACAGTGGTGTGAAAAAGTGTTTACCTCCTTCCTGATTCCTCATTTTTTTTGTACGTTTGTCACACTTAAACATTTCAGATCATCAAACAAATTTAAATATTAGACAAAGATAACACAAGTAAACACAAAATGCAGTTTTTAAATGAAGGTGTGTATTATTAAGGGGAAAAAAAATCCAAACCTACATGGCCCTGTGTTAAAAAGTGATTGCCCCCTAAACCCAATAACTGGTTGGGCCACCCTTAGCAGCAACAACTGCAATCAAGTGTTTGAAATAACTGGCAATGAGTCTTTTACAGTGCTGTGGAGGAATTTTGGCCCACTCATCTTTGCAGAATTGTTGTAATTCAGCCACATTGGAGGGTTTTTGAGTATGAACCGCCTTTTTAAGGTCATGCCACAGCATCTCAGTCGGATTCAGGTCAGGACTTTGACTAGGCCACTTCAAAGTCTTCATTTTGTTTTTCTTCAGCCATTCAGAGGTGGACTTGCTGGTGTGTTTTGGATCATTGTCCTACTGCAGAACCCAAGTGTGCTTCAGCTTGAGGTCACGAACAGATGGCCGGATGTTCTTCTTCAGGATTTTTTGGTAGACAGCAGAATTCATGGTTCCATTTACCACAGAAAGTTTTCCAGGTCCTGCAGCAGCAAAAAACAGCCCCAGACCATCACACTACCATCACCATATTTTACTCTTAGTATGATGTTCCTTTTCTGAAATGCTGTGTTACTTTTATGCCAGATGTAATAGGACACACACCTTCCAAAAAGTTCAACTTTTGTCTCATCAGTCCACAGAGTATTTTCCCAAAAGTCTTGGGGATCATCAAGACGTGGGTTTACTCCGGGATTTCTCTGGTTTCCTCCCACATGCCAAAAACATGCAAGTTAGGTTAATTGGCATCAAAGCTGGGGATTCTGAATTGTCCTTGGGTGTGGCTGTGAGAGTGAGTGATTGTCTGTCTCTTTGTATTGGCCCTGCGATGGACTGGCGATCTGTCCAGGGTGTACCCTGCCTCTCGCCCAAAGACGCTGGGATAGGCTCCAGCACCCCCGCGACCCGAAAAGGATTAAGCGGAAGAAGATGAATGAATGAATCATCAAGATGTTTTCTGGCAAAACTGAGACGAGTCTTAATGTTCTTTTTGCTCAGCAGTGGATTTTGTCTTAGAACTCTGCCACGCAGGCCTTTTTTGCCCAGTCATTTTCTTATGGTGGAGTCAGGCAGGTCCTGTTTAAGTGATTTTTTTTGATTGAGAACAGGTGTGGCAGTAATCAGGCCTGGGTGTGGCTAGAGAAATTGAAACCACAGTTAATTTATGTTTTAACGGGGGGGGGGGGGTCACTTTTTCACACAGGGCCATGTAGGTTTGGATTTTTTTTTCCCTTAATAACAAACACCTTCAAAAACTGCGTTTTGTGTTTGCTTGTGTTATCTTTTTCTAATATTTAAATTTGTTTGATCTGACACATTTAAGTGTGACAAACATACAAAAAAGGAGAAATCAGGAAGGGGGCAAACACTTTTTTCACACCGCTGTGTGGGCACACAGTGGATATAAAAAGTCTACACACCCTGTTCAAATGCCAGGTTTTTGTGGTGTAAAAAAATGAGACCAAGATAAATAATTTCAAAACTTTTTTTCTGCCATTAATGTGACCTATAACCTGTACAACCCAATTGAAAAACAAACTGAAATCTTTTAAGAGGAAAATAAGAACTAAAAACTTTACAATAACCTGTTTGCATAAATATGCACACCCTCTTATAACTGGGGATGTGGCTGTGTTTAAAATTAACCAGTCACATTCAAACTCATGTTAAATAGGAGTCAGCACACACCTGCCACCATTTATAGTGCCTCTGATTAACTCCAAATAAAGTTCAGCTGTTCTCGTTGGCTTTTCCTGACATTTTTGTAGTTACATCTTTCAGCACAAGCCATGGTCCGCAGAGAGCTTCCAAAGCATCAGAGGGATCTCATTGTTCAAAGGTATCAGTCAGGAGAAGGGTACAAAAGAATTCCCAAGGCATTAAATATACCATGGAACACAGTGAAGACAGTCATCATCAAGTGGAGAAATATGGCACAACAGTGACATTACCAAGAACTGGATGTCCCTCCAAAATTGATGAAAAGACAAGAAGAAAACTGGTCAGGGAGGCTGCCAAGAGGCCAGCAGCAACACTGAAGGAGCTGCAGGAATTTCTGGCAAGTACTGGCTGTTTAGATAGATAGATAGATGTACTTTATTGATCCCAAACTGGGAAATTATAGTGTAACAGCAGCATGACAGTTGACAGCCAAACAACAGAAACACACATAACAGACAAAGGGATTACCCATGGAAAGTAAAAAACTAACACGACTATAGAACCTATATACATCACAGCTGTGGAGATGTGACAGCCATGTGACAGCAATCTCCCGTCTAGGGTGGCAAAACAGAAGCCTTATCTTACGAAGAAAATCATCCAAGTCTGGCTATATTTTGCAGAAATGCATTTGAAATCTCCCAAACACACATGAGAAAATGTGCTATGGTCGGATGAAACCAAGGTTGAACTTTTTGGCCATAATTCCAAAAGGTGTATTTGATGCAAACACAACACTGTTCATCACCAAAAGAACACCATACCTACAGTGAAGCATGGTGGTGGCACCATCATGCTTTGGGGCTGTTTTTCTTCAGCTGCAGCTGGGGCCTTCGTCAAGGTGGAAGGAATTATGAACAGTTCCAAATATCAGTCAGTATTGGCACAAAACCTTCAGGCTTCTGCTAGAAAGCTGAAGATTAAGAGGAACTTCATTTTTCAGCACCTAATGCACTCAAACCACACATCCAAATCAACAAAAGAATGGCTTCACCAGAAGAAGATTAAGGTTTTGGAATGGCCCAGCCAGAGTCCAGACCTGAATCCGATCGAATATATGTGGGGTGATCTGAAGAGGGCTGTGCACAGGAGATGCCCTTGCTATCTGGCAGATTTGGAGCATTTTTGCAAAGAAGAGGGGGCAAATATTTCCACATCAAGATGTGCCACACTAATAGACTCCTACCCAAAAAGACCTGAGTGCTGTAATAAAAGCTAAAGGTGCTGCAACAAAGTATTAGTTAAAGGGTGTTCATATTTATGCAAACAGGTTATTGTAAGTTTTTTATTTTTTCCCTTAAAAGATTTCAGGGTTTTTTTCAATTGGCTTGTACAGGTTATAGGTCACATTAATGGTGGAAAATTTTTTGAAATGATTTATCTTGGTCTCATTTTTTTTCATCACAAAAACCTGGCATTTGAACAGGGATGTGCAGACTTTTTATATCCACTGTACTATATTGCACCATTTTACAACAGTCATCTTATAGCACTTTCACACTGTAGGGAAAAACCCCACAATTGCAGAAAGACCGCAGTGATCAGGCGCTCCCCTGTGAGCAAGCACTTGGTGACGTTGGAGAGGAAAAACTCCCTTTTAGCAGGAAGAATCCTCCAGCAGATCCCGGCTCAGGGAGGGGCAGTCATCTGCTGCGATTGGCTGGGGGGGTGAGGGGACAGAGAAGAAGAAGAAAATAACAGACATGTAGAGAGCAAACAGCATGACTGGGACTCAATCTATGGGAGAGAAGAAACAGATGTTAATGACCAGCAAAAAATGTCATTAAGAGTGAAGAAATGAGTAAAGTCCAGTGGCTTGTTGGAGGTGTCCCAGCTGTCTGTTAGCAGCATAACTAAAGGAGGATTCAGTGTCACCTGATCCCACCCTAACTATAGGCAATGTCAAAAAGGAAGGTTTTGACCCTATTCTTAAAAAGAGAGATCGAGTCTGACTCCCGAATCCAGGTTGGTGGCTGGTTCCAAAGGAGAGGAGCCTGATAACTGAAAGCTCTGCCTCCCATTGTACTCTAAGAAATTCTAGGTATTACAAGTAATCCTGCATTTTGGGAGCGTAGTGCTCTGTTAGGATGATAAGGTACTATCAGATCTTTTAAATAACATGGGGCCTGATTATATAGAGCTTTGTAAGTGAGGAGAAGGATTTTAAACTTAATTCTCAATTCTATGGGAAGCCAATGAAGGAAGGCCAGAACCGGAGAGATGTGACCTCTCTTTCTAGTACCTGTTAAAAGTCTAGCTGCAGCACTTTGGATCAGCTGAAAACTTTTTAAAGATGTTTTAGGACAGCCTGATAATACAGTGCATCCGGAAATTATTCACAGTGCTTAACTTTTTCCACATTTTATGTTACAGCCTTATTCCAAAAGGGATTAAATTCACTTTTTTCCTCAAAATTCTACACACAATACCCCATAGTGATGATGTGAAAAAAACGTTTTTTTGAGATTTTTTCAAATTTATTACAAATAAAAAATGAAGAAATCACATGTACATAAATATTCACAGCCTTTGCTCAATGCTTTGTTGATGCACCTTTGACAACAATTACAGCCTCAAGTCTTTTTGAATATGATTCCACAAGCTTGGCACACCTATCTTTGGGCAGTTTCACCCATTCCTCTGTGCAGCACCTCTCAAGCTCCATCAGGTTGGATGGGAAGTGTCAGTACACAGCCATTTTCAGATCTCTCCAGAGATGTTCAATTGGATTCAAGTCTGGGATCTGGCTGGGCCACTCAAGGACATTCACAGAGTTGTTCTGAAGCCACTCCTTCGGTATCTTGGCTGTGTGCTTAGGGTCGTTGACCTGCTGATAGATGAACCGTCACCCCAGTCTGATGTCACGAGTGCTCTGGAGCAGGTTTTCATCCATGATGTCTCTGTACATTACTGCATTCATCTTTCCCTCTATCCTGACTAGTCTGTCAGTTCCTGTCACTGAAAAACGTCCCCACAGCATGATGCTTCCACCACCACTGGCATGGTTATGAGTGGTGCCTGGTTTCCTCCAAACATGACGCCTGGCATTCACACCAAAGAGTTCAATCTGTCTCATCAGACCAAAGAATTTTGTTTCTCATGGTCTTAGAGTCCTTCAGGTGCCTTATGGCAAACTCCAGGTGGGCTGCCATGTGCCTTTTACTAAGGAGTGGTTTCCATCTGGCCACTCTACCATACAGGCCTGATTGGTGGATTGCTGCAGACATGGTTGCCCTTTTGGATGGTTCTTCTCCCTCCACAGAGGAACGCTGGAGCTCTGACAGAGTGACCATCGGGTTCTTAAGTACCTCCCTGACTAAGACCGTTCTCCCCCGATTGCTCAATTTAGATGGCCGGCCAGCTCTAGGAAGAGTCCTGGTGGTTCCGAACTTCTTCCATTTACGGATGATGGAGGCCACTGTGCTCATTGGGACCTTCAAAGCAGCAGAAATTTTTCTGTACCCTTCCCCAGACTTGTGCCTTGAGACAATCATGTCTCAGAGGTCTACAGACAATTCCTTTGACTTCATGCTCTCTTTGTGCTCTGACATGCACTGTCAACTGTGGGACCTTATATAGGCAGGTGTGTGCCTTTCCAAATCTTGTCCAGTCAACTGAATTTACCACAGGTGGACTCCAATGAAGCTGTAGAAACATCTCAAGGATCATCACTGGAAACAGGATTCACCTGAGCTCAATTTTGAGCTCCGTGGCAAAGGCTGTGACTCCTTATATACATGTGATTTCTTAGTTTTTTATTTTTAATAAATTTGCAAAAATCTCAAAACTTTTTTCATGTTGTCATTATGGGGTATTGTGTGTAGAATTTTGAGGGAAAAAATGAATTTAATCCATTTTGGAATAAGGCTGTACATAACAAAATGTGGAAAAAGGGAAGCGCTGTATACTAATAATATATAATACTTTCTGGATGCACTGTAGTTACAATAATCTAATCTAGAGCTAACAGAAACGTGGATTAGTTTCTCAGCATCACTCTGAGACAAGATGCTCCTAATCTTGGCAATATGACGCAAATGATAGAAGGCTAGTATCAGATCTTTTAAATAAAAATGGGCCTGATTGTTAAGAGCTTTGTAAGTGAGAAGAAGGATTTTAAACTTAATTCTGAACTCTATGGGAAGCCAATGAAGGGAGACCAGAACCAGAGAGATATGGTCTATCTTTCTAGTACCTGTTAAAACTCTTGCAGCAGCATTTTGGATCAACTGAAGACTTTTTAAAGATGTTTTAGGACAACCTGATAATAAAGAGTTACAATAATCTAATCTAGAGCTAACAAAAGCATGGATCAGTTTCTCAGCATCGCTTGGCAATATTACGCAAATGATAGAAGGCAGTCTTAGAAACAAATTTAATATGTGAATTGAAAAACGGATCTTGATCAAAAATAATTCCACGGTTCCTGACAGTACTAAGAGAAAGAGGAACCCCATCCAAACTAAGAGTTTGATTTGGGAAGGTATTTTTAAGGGTTTTTTGGACCAACTAGAATGATTTCAGTCTTATATGAATTTAATAGCAAGAAATTACAAGTCATCCAAGCTCTGATTTCCTTAAGACAAGCCTCTAATTTGGCTAATTTATTACTGTCATCTGGCTTCACTGACAAATATAATTGTGTGTCATCTGCATAACAATGAAAATGTATGCAGTGCTTGCTAATAATATTGCCTAGCGGAGGCATATATAAACTAAAAAGAATAGGCCCTAGCACAGATTCCTGTGGAACTCTGTGGTTGAGCTTTGAGTTAGAAGAAAACTCATTATTGACATGAACAAACTGGAGCTTATCAGATAAATAAGATTTAAACCACTGCAACAAAGTTCCATTAAGTCCAATATGGTGTTCTAATCTATCAAGTAAAATATTATGATCGATATTATCAAAAGCTGCACTAAGGTCTAAAAGGACAAGTACAGAAACAAGTCCATTATCAGATGGCATAAGGAGGATGTTAGTGACCTTCACTGAAGCTGTTTCAGTACTGTATTTCAGTACTATAATGACTTCTAAACCTCAATTGAAACACTTAAAATGAACCATTTCCATTTTTCTAAATCAGGCTTTAGCTGCAGTGCACGGGCTGCTTTCTGGTTGGGATGCGCACCAGCACCATACACGTCCATTTCTCCATCTAATGACACTCCACCTAGAGTGTACTGTATAGCGAGAGAAAGAGAGAGCAGCGCGGTGTCTCTGATTTCCCTTCTGACAACACTCCACCAGTGGGTGTATGGGTATGCAGGGAGCAGGAAGAGATCCGGGGTGCACTCGATTCTTCTCCCAGCATACACCTCGACAGGGGTTATATGAGCAAATTATAGTAAACAAATTTTAATAAAGTTAATTGTATTGTTTCACTGTCCCAGCACCCAGCAGTAACCTGTACCTCTGTCTGCCTGTCAGTCGACAATGCCTGTATTGCAAAGAGAGACCCGTGGATCCAAAACTCCGTAGACCATGTCAGGCACACTTGATTCCCCTCCCGGCATGCACCTCCACTGGTAATGGTCAGTTAAAAAAGTCACCTTTGACCTCTTTTATGATCAAGCGGCCTTGGCCATATGTTTTGGGTCAGTATCATCCTGGAAGACCCATCCATGACCTATCGTCAGTGTTCTGGCTGAGGCCAGGAGATTCTATGGTGCATGGTCCCATTCATCGGCCCCTCAATGTGATGAAGTCTTCCTGTACCCTTAGCAGAGAAACAGCCTCAAACCAGAATGTTTCCACCTCCATGTTTGAGAGCGGAGATGATGTTCTTGGGGTCGCATTCAGCATTTCTCTGCCTCCAAACATAGTGAGTCGAGTTGATGCCGGAGCTCAATTTTTGTCTCATATGACCACGCCATATTCTCCCAAGCCTTCTCAGAATCATTCAGGTGTTCAATGGCAAACTTCAGATGTGCCTTCTTGAGCAGGGGGACCTTGCGGGCACTGCAGGATCTCAATCCATTACGGTGAAGTGTGTTACTAATGGTTTTCTTGGTGACTGTGGTCCGAGCTCCCTTGCGATTATTACGTGTGCACAAACGGACATGAGATATGATGATGTGATATGATGGCACATGATAGACTAATATTTGGACAGAACACTTTGGAACAGAACAGAGGTTTGTCATTTAAAATCTTCAGACTGACAGTATTCTCACCATGCCTCCCCTGTGTGTTGCATCCACACCGGAATGCACACACACACTCCCTGTTCATTCATTCATTCCTCTAAAAAATGTATACATCAGTGCCTAATATATATACTCTAATGGTAAGTCCACAATTAAAAATGAAAATGTGGATGGAATAAAAAACTATTAAGTGTATTTATTTTATTTATTTAACCTTTATTTTTACAGGGTAGTTTCATTGAAAGGCAACCTCTTTTTCAAGGACGCCCTGTTCACACTCACACAGTTACACATTCACACCTGGAAGCTGCCCAATACAACCACAGACTGACCTGTGGCCACTGAGCAGCTCCACTGGAGCAGTTGGGGTTAAGGGCCTTGCTCAAGGGCGCCACAGTGGGGTTAAGGAGGCTGGAGCAAACACTGCTACGTGTTACCAAGCCTGCTGTTACCCAAACACCTCACCCTCTCGTCACTGTTTACTTCTCACTGGCCTCATTTCCATGGAAGAGCTGTCCGGTTATTGTATAATGCAAAAGTGTTAAAATATCACATCTAAAATGACTGAAACATACATACCTTTTATATACATGTTTACAGTCATGTGAAAAAATTTGGACACCCCTTTAAATATTCAGTTCTTAACCTTGTTTTTATTTGCATTTTTTTAAAAATTTATTTTAGCCATTGTAAGTGGGGATGAATGTGGGGGTGTCGTAAAAAAATGTGGGGGGTGTCCTAATTTATTCCTCACTATTTGTTTAGAATTACATTTTACAGAAAATCTGAAAAAAGTCTTTAATTCATTTTTAATTGTTTAGTTGTATTATGTAAATCTCACAGTATTTTTAACATTGATATTAAATTATGTCCAAATATGTTAAAAAAAACACACAAGCTTATACAGGGTGTCTTAATTTTTTGACATGATTGTACACATAATGTAATAAACGGTAACCAGGGCAATGAAAACCTAGCTATTACTCTGGGTCTTGACAGCTGCTGCACATAAATCATATTATGGTATTTAATTTGCTGTTGATTTCTTAGATATTCAGTGGGGGCTACGGAGAACACAATATGCTTGAAAGAGCTATTTTGCATGACTCCACATGTCATATTCAGTGTCTATACAGAACAAGTAATGAGAGAGGCTGACATTTTGGATTTCGAAGTGCTTGTGAGAGGAAGAAGGACAAATCTACGGTTTGCGGATGACACTGTCTTAATAGACGACAGAAAGGATCAGATTAATGAGTTGGTGAGAGGAGTTGACGAGGTGGGTGAAATGAGATTGCTGAAGATGAACACAAAGAAAACAAAGTTAATGACCATCGGGAACAGAACAATGCATTATAAATTAGTAGGAAATGCAATAGAGGAAGTTGACCAATTTAAATACCTGGGATCCATAAAAATCAGCAATGCCAGCTGTACAAAGGACATCAAAGTTCGTGCTGCAATTGCCAAAACTATGACTGTAGAGCTTGTAAATATCTGGAAAGCCAAGTGCGTGCCTCTCCATCTTAAAGTTGAACTGGCCAAAGTGCTCATATGGCCTGTATTGATGTATGGGTGTGAAGGATGGACGATCAGGAAATCAGAAAAGGACAAAATTGATGCAACGGAAATGTGGATCTATTGTAGGATTCTCTGAATCCCATGGACACAACAGCGAACAAACGAGAGTACAGTGATCCCTCACTTATCGCGGTTAATGGGGTCCAGAACCGACCGCGAAAAGTGAAAAACCGCAAAGTAGCATCACCCCCCCCCATTTTTTACATACATTTTTTTTGTGTATAATATAAATAATACGTACATTCATTCTCTCACTCTGTCTCTCTCATATGATAGGTGTGTGTGTGTGTGTGTAAGTGTACATACATACGTAGATGTAAATAAAGTGTACATAAATATGTTTTTAGAACTCTTTTATTCTTATAACAAGATACGTAACTCACCTCTGACGATAGCTCCTCTCCGCTTGACTGACGATGATCTTGATAAATGACGATGAAACACCTGTGCAGTACGATGGAGGTGAAGAAGATGAAGATGATTTACTGCACAGGTTAATGAGAGCTTTACTGCTCCTCAGGTGACGCCTCATCGCCAGGTACTTTTATGTAGCGAACCGTCGATTCGTTCAGTCCGTAATGGCGTGCGACAGACGCATAGCTACGGCCTGCCTTAAGCATGTCCAATAATTTAACTTTCTCGTCCACCGTCATCATTTTTCTCTTCCTCTTGGGTTCACTAGAGGATTTAGAGGGTGGAGGACGTTTAGGAGCCATTTTCAAGGGCGTCACAAGCACTACGTATTTCGCACAAAAAGGCACAAGAGAACAGCGAAAAGTTCCACGCGGCTAGACTAAGCAACACGAGCGATAAAGAACAATGAATGCGGTCTTCCTTCACTGGGTATGGGCGCTTGGCAGGGAGAGAAGCTGGGTAAAACGTCTCGGCCAATCAGCTTGCGAGATTCCCGAGCCGAGCCAACACGAGAACAAAATCTACAGTCGGGAGCGATCTCTTGGGGGGGGGGGGGGGGTGCTGGCCAGCGAATCAGAGAGGTGGATTTTGAGTTGTGCGGGCTCTCCGTGTTGATACCTGATGTTCTAATGTAGTCTCCCTGCCTTCTGCTAGCGCCCGGGCAACTTTCGCGCCATTTTTTCTCAATTTTGAATTTTTGATGAATATTTTTGAAAAATCCACGATACACTGAGGGTGCGAAAGGTGAGGCGCGAAGTAGCGAGGGATCACTGTATACTACAACAACTTGGAGTGGAAAGAGAGCTATTTGGGAAAAGCAGTGGAAAGAAAGCTATTTTTCTTTGGGCACAAAATACGACATTTGGATGTTAGTTTGTTCCAAGACGTATTACATCATGAATCCATGAAACAGAAAAGAGGAAGGCCGCGGACAGACTGGAAAATGAACATAAAAGTGTCAGCAGAACGAAAGGCAAGAGACAGAAACGGGTTTAGATCATGGTGTCGTAGGGCTCGTGAACTTCACATTCGAAGGATGAGGCAAAAGAAGACATGTCATTTATGTCTGCTATGCAGTATCACAGCAAGGTATTTATTCATTGCACAGCCTATTCATATGTGTGAAATTGGGTTTATAGATATGTTATGTCATTGTTATGGGTAAATAGAGAGGGGAGGCAATGGAATGGTTAGGATTTGCATAACAAGAACAGGTCATTTGAAGAAGCTGACTGATGTAATCTGGTCATCCTGATGCATCTTTACCTGAAAATTTCAAGATAAAGATGTAAATTCATGAAAATGTCCGTTATTTATAAGTTGTGAATATGCATATTTGTACAATGAATATATAAACAGTGCAGTTACAGGTCCAAAGTGAAATTAAATAATGTTGATTTTGCTGTATAATTTGCCTCCCAGTTCCACCAGTTGACTGAAAATGGATATATTTCATTTCTATTTTTTTTTTTTTTTTTTACTTTTTACATCACCAAGGGCAGAAAATATTGTTATTGACTCAAATATTCGCATAATTCTTCTTGAATGTTAGCATAACATTTTAAATAAGTTAATTGACACCTTAAAAGAAAAATTTTCGTTGGTATTGTAGCCAGGTGTTGAGGGGCTGAATTCAGTTAAAAACATCCAAAAACCTGAGAAGATCCCATGTGTAGACTGTCATCTTCCAGCTGCTGGACAATCTATTGAGCACCGTAACAAAGAGCCAGTGTGGACTAGAAGTGTAAAAGGAGGAGAATTGACTGTATAGTATGACTTGATTTGGTTTTGTATTGGATCAGATGGCATTTTACTTTACAAAAATAGTCCTGAACTTAATCAGTGCTTCATAACAACCCTAGGAATAATAATTAAAAAAAGAATTAAGGGGGTTCACAGCCCATGTTTCCCCACAGCCCAGTGCTCTATTTAAACACTCGATGCTTGGCTTGGATTTGCCCATTCAGTAATTCATAGTTTAGTATCACATAAACATAGGCATGTATCCCATTATTATCCGTGACTCAAGTCACAATTGATTTATGTAAATCTGTTTTGCAATTACATCCATGAGTAATCTTTCCACAACATGAATACAAAGCTCCTTTTAATTTATTCACACTGGAGTAACTCATTTCTATTAAGTCATGAGGTGTGATTAATGCAAAGTTGAAAACATTCCTCAGGAGAGTTTTGGCTCATGCCAGATTATTGCCAGAATAAACACATATCTTGTTTGCTGCCGTTTGCCATTTAGTTACCATATACGTATATATATATATTTTTTTTAGTTTTTTTGTGGTTGTCAGATGAGTTAGAGATTAGTTTATAATTTGACATTGTAGTTTTAATAGTACCCAGAGATAAGATTTTTCTTTTACTGAATTAAATTAATAAGGGTTAGCTGTTATTTCCAAACTAGCTTGATGAATGTACTTAATGAGTTTTCATGTGCCCTACTCAGCAGGATTACAGACTCAGCACGGTTGCACAGCTTGAGTTGAATTACACCTTTTTTTCTGCTTTCAGGTACATCACCCAGCAGGGCCATAAGTTAGAAGTTGGAGCTCCTCGACCTCCTGCCACCGTCACCAATGCCGTGTCTTGGCGGTCAGAGGGCATAAAGTACAGAAAGAATGAAGTGTTCATGGATGTCATAGAGTCAGTGAATCTACTGGTGAGTCAAATACATAACCTCAAAAAATTGAACTAGGCAGGAAGAATATTGCTTTGGAGTACAGATTTATTTCTCCTATACAAAGGGGGCTGAAAGGTTCATAGTGGTCAAATTTGACCAAATGTGGTTTATTTTTCAACATAGTCTCCCCTTTGGTCCACACACTTCTTCCATCGGTGTTGCAGCACTTGGGTCCCTGCGGTTGAAAAATAAACCACATTTGGTCATATTTGACCACTGTGAACTTTTCAGCCCCCCCCTCGTAATATCATGATAAGACTGTTATCTTTAGAAAATGTTTTATTCAGTTTCAACTTGTTGTATCTGGTTGATCTAGAAGGACTTGAATGGAGGAATAATGGAAAGGAATAAAGATCTGTTAAGAATATTATTGGTGGCCTGTAAAAAGACCATAACCAAGAAATATGGCTGAAAAAGAAGCACCCAGTGTTACATTGCTTTTAATCTAAGAACACAAAAAGACATATTTATTGAAAATTGGCAGAAATGGATTACATGGTATGTCTCTACCATTAGACGGGACTTCTTATAAACCAGGTTCAAATCTTTTATTTTCATTCCCTTTTTATAACTGGAGGGGTCTACCAGTATTTTTATGTGCTTTTTTTATCTCCTTTGTATTGCACATTTTTCAAAAGGTCTTCGTGTTCATGTTCATTGTTTTGTCTGTTTGTATAATTAAAAACCAATAAAAAGAAAATTACAAAAGAATAGTTTTATTCAGGCCCTTATTTGGTAAGGAAACATGCACTGAAACCAGCTGTTCTGAACAAGGCTGCAAAATAGGATTCACAAGGATGTAGCAATAATTAAAAGAAAATTTGTCCAAAATATGTCACAGACATCTCATTAAGATGTGTGTGAGCTGTTAAAATGTGGGGAAAAAGTGCAACCAGTGACCCCTTTAAATCTGAAACACAATAATGCGGTGACTGTTCGACCCCCCTGCCCCTGCCGTCTCTTCCACAAGATGTGTGAGTTAATCATCAAACTTTTTAAAGATACAATAATTGTTATAATAATCTGGAATTTCTCCATTGTGGGACTAATAAAGGCTTACCTTATAATAAATCAAACCTGATGCTGAATAAAGAAAACAGAGAACTGATCCTGTAAATAATAAGCTCAAATCTGTTTTCTATGATAATTTTGCTGTTGTTCATAATGCTGATGAAAACAAACCTATTTTGGAAACAAACCAATAAAGTACATCTATCTATTTTAAATCTCTCAGACCACGTTCAACTCCTCCCTCCCTCGTACATCACTATTACTAACATTAGCGGGCTAGCTCGGATCTAGCCTGAGCCAATTAATGTAAATTTGTCTCAAAGAATGAATAAAATAAAGTCTCACTGATGGACAGAGGTGTGTGGTTTCAGTGGTCGTTAGGCTATGACTGGTCCCTGGAGGACAATACGCAGAGAAACATTTGTGAATGAGTGGCTAAACTGCCAGCTAGCCACCTTTTTTTTTTTTTTTTTTTTTTTTTTTTTTTTGTTACTTATTTGTACCCGTAGGTAGACTTGGTTTGCAGTCTGGTGACAAGCCACCGGCTGCTGGTCGCTGCGTGCGCGAGCGCCCTAAACCTACATGTTTTTGGTATGCGGGAGGAAACCGGAGAAATCCCGGAGTAAACCCACGCAACACGGGGAGAACATGCAAACTCCACACAGCTCACTGTTGGTCGGGGGCTGGGATCGAACCCTCGACCTCATGATCCCCGCGATCCCCCGGCCAAGGGTAAAACTGTGCTGCCACAGTGCTAAACCACTGCGCCACCGTGCAGCACCTTTGGTCTCAGTTACAGATAATACTACAAGAAAATGAGCTAAAATAACGTATAAGAATGATGTAGTATATGGTCAAGTGTTGTAGATGAACAAGGATTCCGGCGGGGGTGAATAGAATTGATAGAAAATAATAGGGATGCATGACAGTTGAATTTTGCTGATAGCCAAATTTTATATATATATACAGTATATATGTGATGTGATAAAAAACGTCTACTGTTTCATGTAAAACTGTATCGTTTATATCGAGATTTAAAAGACACACACCCTGTTTCTGCTTGTCGCCGCCCCGCCTCTCCCCCGCAGTGTGTGCCAAGTGTGTGCAATAGTGGGTTCCGGTGGTTAGCACAGCAGCTAACTGCAGGCTCAAGTTTTGGTCATATAGCCGCTACTTCTGTTTGTCAGGGATGTGGGACTTTTTCCCACCGTGCTGCGTCACACAGGATAGTCCTCTAGCCTCATTTTAATTGGAGGTGAGAAACGTTAACACCATCTCTCTCTAATTATAAAACAGCAAATGCTAAATGATGATGCTAACTTGACGCTAACAGGAAACATTATAGTGTATCAGACCATCGTTTCTTCGGTTTAAATTACTGCTGAGTTTCTTAATTTTGTCTGAAAAATAGTAGTAGTAGATTAGTTTATTTGACAGGGACAGTGCAATAAACATAGACAATTAATCAAAGACAATCAATCTGATGTGTTGCACATAGAGTGTATAGCTATTAGCTAATTTGCAACTCTTGTCCCTGGATGGGCTTTAGAAAAAAGAATCAAGTAAAGATGGGAAAAAAAAAATATACACAATAACCACATACATCAATGCAGAAAAATTATAAATACACAATTATAAATATTATAAATACACAAATATAACAGCCTGACTCACATTTAACATAAATATTATAAATACACAAATATAACAGCCTGACTCACATTTAACACATATAACATAACTCACATTTGCCTATTTCAGGCCTTCCTCCCTCCTTCACTCACTATAAACAAACACATTTATTCCTTCCCTTCATTCACTCTCACTTTGCAGACAATTAATTCATACATGAGTACATTCTTGTTTATTTTTCAGCCAGTTTTTAACATTTTTAGTGAATGTTTTAAAGTCCGTTATTATTTTAATTTCATTTGGCATTGTGTTCCAGATGTGACTGCCCTTTATAGAGAAAGCTGTTTGTCCAAATGTGGTTCTGCGGTGGAATATTTTACAGTTATTGTTAACAGAACTCCTGGTGGCTCTGCTGCTGTCCTGTCTTTGGACGAAACCAGCAAGTGGCTCGGGTGCTGATTTATGGAAACATTTGAACGTTAATTTCAGAAGACAGAGGTCAATGAAGCTCTCAAAACTCAATAGGTTGTATTTTTTTAAAACATTACAGTGATGCCACCTAATGGGCTTTTTGTCCAAGATTTTTAGGGTTTGATTATATAATGAACCTACAGTATATGTCTTATTGTGGAAGGGGCTGCTTGAGCCCAGACTGTCAAACAGTATGATATATGAGAAAAAAACATAGAATGCATATACAGTGCAGCTGCTTCGTAAGGTATGTAATATCTAATTAATTTAAAGCAGTTTAGATTTTTTTTTACTGTTTTTGAAATTTTCTTTATATGAAGATTAAATTTGAGTTGAGGATCTAGTACAATGCCAAGGTATTTGAATTCTGTAGCTAAACTGATGTCATGATCATGTATATTAACTTTAAAATGTTGCAGGTTACATTTTTTGATTGAAAAGCACATTGAGACTGTTTTCTGAAGGTTCAGCAATAGATGGTTCTTGAGGAGCCACTCTTGGACATCAACCATACTTGTAGACAGTACATCTGCAGCCTGTGCTGGAGTCTTGGCAGCTGTGTAAATAACTGCATCATCTGCATAAAGTTGGCATGTTGCAGCTGAGCAGTGTAACGGCAAGTCATTAATAAAAATGCTGAAAAGTAAAGGACCAAGAATGGACCCTTGTGGGATACCCATGCAGTTGTTTAAAAATGAGGATTTATCCTGGTGAACTTTTACACACTGTTCTCTATTCTGGAGATAAGATGCAAACCATTCTAATGTATTTGGGGAGAAGTTAAAAGATACCATTTTGGATAAAAGCAAACTGTGGTTTACAGTATCGAAAGCCTTTTTGAGATCTAGAAAAACAGCTCCTACCACATTACCCCTGTCCAAGGACTGTTTGACGTTTTCAATAAGGCAACAATTTGCTGTTTCTGTTGAGTATCCTGGTCTAAAACCAAATTGATGTGGATGAAGAAGTTGACTGTCTTGTAAGTAGTCTATCAGCTGTGTAGCTACAACTTTTTCAAGAACCTTAGATAGGACTGGTAAGATAGAGATTGGGCGGTAATTGCATATATCGTCTTTACTGCCTGATTTATGAACTGGTATGACGACAGCTTTTTTCCAGCCAGATGGAAATGTACTAGACCTAATGGAGAGATTAATGAGATGGGTCAGTGGTTTGATTAATATTTTGCTGTGCATTTTGAGAAAGGAGGTGCTCATATTGTAGATATCATTAGTTTTTGAGTTTGACAGTGTTTTAACAATACCAGCAATTAACTTCTCATTTACCTCATCGATGTGAAAAGTATCTGTTGGAAGATAAAACTGCAAAAGTGCATGACAACAGCTGCATACACACTAAATAAGTAATAAATAAATTAAAACATGTTGGAGGAACAAACTGACTCTTAATGTAACTTGATTTCTAATAATTTTTAATTAGTCAAGTAGTGATAATGAATAAAGTTGAAGCTCTCTCAAATGCACATTAAAAAAACAATTTTATAACAACACTGCAAAATTAAGAGGGGAAAAAGGATGCATAAAATTAATGACAGATGAATTTGTACAATTGATTTTTTTTCACTGTAATTTAAAATGTAGAAAAAGACATGGTTCTTTTTAGTGGTTATTATATATAAACTATAGAATTTACAAAAAGTGTATACTGTGATATATACAGTGCATCCAGAAAGTATTCCCAGTGCCTCACTTTTTCCACATTTTATGTTACAGCCTTATTCCAAAATGGAATAAATTCATTTTTCCTCAAAATTCTACACATGACAATGTGAAAGAAGTTTTTTTTTGAGTTTTTTGCAAATTTATTAAAAATAAGAAACTAAGAAATCACATGTACATAAGAATTCACA
The DNA here is from genome assembly GCA_020510985.1 of Pholidichthys leucotaenia. Lineage (NCBI taxonomy): Eukaryota > Metazoa > Chordata > Actinopteri > Cichliformes > Pholidichthyidae > Pholidichthys > Pholidichthys leucotaenia. Next base: position 304,376,916 of record CM035839.1, read on the forward strand.
GCCTTTGCTCAATATTTTGTTGATGTACCTTTGTCAGCAATTACAGCCTCAAGTCTTTTTGAATATGATGCCACAAGCTTGGCACACCTATCTTTGGGCAGTTTCGCCCATTCCTCTTTGCAGCACCTCTCAAGCTCCATCAGGTTGGCTGGGAAGTGTCGGTGCACAGCCATTTTCAGATCTCTCCAGAGATGTTGAATTGGATTCAAGTCTGGGCTCTGGCTGGGCCACTCAAGGACATTCACAGAGATGTCCTGAAGCCACTCCTTTGATATCTTGGCTGTGTGCTTATGGTCGTTGTCCGCCATCCAGGATGTCTCTGTACATCGCTACATTCATCTTTCCCTCTATTCTGACTAGTCTCCCAGTTCCTGCCGCTGAAAAACACCCCACAGCATGATGCTGCCATCACATGCTTCACTGTAGGGATGGTATTGGCCTGGTGATGAGTGGTGCCTGGTTTCCTCCAAACATGACACCTGGCATTCATGCCAAAGAGTTCAGTCTTTCTCTCATCAGATCAGAGAATTTTGTTTCTCATGGTCTGAGAGTCCTTCAGGTGCCTTTTGGCAAACTCCAGGTGGGCTGCCGTGTGCCTTTTACTAAGGAGTGGCTTCATCTGCCCACTCTACCATACAGGCCTGATTGGTGGATTGCTGCAGAGATGGTTGTCTTTCTGGAAGGTTCTCCTCTCTCCACAGAGGAACGCTGGAGCTCTGACAGAGTGACCATTGGGTTCTTGGTCACCTCCCTGATGAAGGCCCTTCTCCTCCGATCGCTCAGTTAGACAGCCAGCTAGCTCTAGGAAGAGTCCCGGTGGTTCTGAACTTCTTCCATTTACAGATGATGGAGGCCACTGTACTCACTGGGACCTTCAAAGCAGCAGAAATATTTCTGTTCCCTTCCCCAGATTTGTGCCTCGAGACAATCCTTCTCGGAGGTCTACAGACAGTTCCTTTGACTTTATGCTTGGTTTGTGCTCTGACATGCATTGTCAACTGTGGGACCTTATATAGACAGGTGTGTGCCTTTCCAAATCATGTCCAATCAATTGAATTTACCACAGGTGGACTCCAAATGCATATCATGCATAAGCATCCCAAAGTGATAAAGCAAAACATTGGTAAAACTCAAATTAAACATAAAGCCTCTAAATTGAATAATTTGGCCTCTGTTCCTCCTCATAATTTAAAAATTAAATGTGGTTTACTAAATATTAGGTCTCTAACTCCCAAGTCTCTGTTAGTCCATGATCTGTTAATTGATCATCAGATTGATTTAATTTCCCTTACAGAGACTTGGTTAGGGCAAGAGGATTATGTTGGTTTAAATGAATCAACTCCCTCTGGTTATTTAAACTGTCAAAATCCCAGAAGTTCTGGTCGTGGAGGAGGAGTAGCAACAATTTACCATTCCAAATTACTAGTTAATGTAAAGCAAAAAACATGTTATAATTCCTTTGAGGGCCTGGTCCTCAGTGTTGGGCACTTTAGCAATTTTAGGTTAAACCCAATTTTATTTGCCATAGTTTATCGTCCCCCATCAACCTACTCAGAATTTTTATCCGAATTTGCTGATTTCTTAGCTGATTTAGTGCTGAAATCTGATAGAATAATTATAGTAGGGGACTTTAATATACATGTGGATGTAGATAGTGACTGCCTTAATGTGGCATTTAATTCAATATTAGACTCGATTGGGTTTTCTCAGAAAGTAGGAAATTCTACTCATTACCTCCACCATACATTGGACCTTGTTCTGACATATGGCATAGAAATAGAAAATCTTGTAGTGTCTCCTCATAACCCTGTACTGTCAGACCATTGTCTGTTAACCTTTGATTTTACCATTTCTGACTATTTGGCTCCTAAAGAAAAATATTATTACAGTAGATGCCTCTCAGATGATGCTGTTTCCAAATTTATGCAGATTGTTTCCTCTATGCCATGTGTCAACACAACGGAAATAAGCTATAGACAGCTTGCTCCTTCTGTAATTGATAACATGGTGGATAGTGTTTCAGCTTCTCTGCATCAGGCTCTAGACTTGGTGGCCCCCTTAAAAAAGAAAAAGTCTAATCAGAGATTTCTAACTCCTTGGTTCAACACAGAAACTCGTAGCTTAAAACAGAAGACTCGTCAATTAGAAAGAAAATGGCGCTCTACTAATTTAGATGAAATCTATTTAGCTTGGAGAAATCATCTTTTAATTTATAAAAAATCTCTTAGAAAAGCTAGAACAAGTTATTACTCTGCATTAATAGAAGAGAACAAGAATAATCCCAGGTTTCTTTTCAGTACTGTAGCCAGGTTGACAAAGAGTCAGGACTCTATCAATCCTAGCATTCCCTTAGAGCTTACTAGTCAGGACTTTATGAACTTTTTCAATAATAAAATTTCATCCATCAGAGATAAAATCAATCAGATTCTTCCCACAGTTAACTTAAATACTGTAACTACTACAACTCCTTCTTTTGATGTCTGTCTTGATGAGTTTACTCCAATCGACCTTTGTGAGTTAGACAAAATAGTTTCCTCATCCAAACCTTCAACTTGTCTTTTAGACCCTATTCCTACTAGGTTATTTAAAGAAGTCTTCCCACTTATTGGTAGCTTTATTCTTCATATAATCAATTCTTCATTAACTTTAGGCCATGTACCGCAGGCTTTTAAAACAGCTGTAATTAAACCCTTACTCAAAAAGCCAACGCTAGATCCAGGAGCTTTAGCTAACTATAGACCAATCTCTAATCTCCCTTTCATTTCAAAAATCTTAGAAAGAGTTGTTGCTACGCAATTATTCGACCACCTGCAGGGAAATGGTTTACTTGAAGAGTTTCAATCTGGGTTTAGAATCCATCATAGTACTGAAACAGCCTTAGCGAAGGTCACTAACGACCTCCTCATTGCATCTGATAATGGACTAGTTTCTGTACTTGTCCTTTTAGACCTTAGTGCAGCTTTTGATACTATCGATCATAATATTCTACTTGATAGATTAGAACACTATGTTGGACTTAATGGAACTTCGTTGCAGTGGTTTAGATCTTATTTATCTGATAGGTTCCAGTTTGTTCATGTAAATAATGAGTTTTCTTTCAACTCAAAGCTTAGTCATGGAGTTCCACAGGGATCTGTGCTAGGCCCTACTCTTTTTAGTTTATATATGCTTCCGTTAGGCAACATTATTAGAAAGCACTGCATACATTTTCATTGTTATGCAGATGACACACAATTATACCTGTCAATGAAGCCAGATGATAGTAATCAATTAGCCAAGTTAGAAGCCTGTCTTAAGGAAATCAAAGCTTGGATGACTTGTAATTTCCTGCTATTAAATTCAGATAAGACTGAAGTCATTCTTGTTGGTCCAAAAAACCTTAGAAATTCCTTTCCAAATCAAACTTTCAGTTTGGATGCAGTTACTCTTTCTCTTAATAGCTCTGTGAGGAACCTTGGAGTTATTTTTGATCAGGATTTGTCCTTCAATTCACATATTAAATTTGTTTCTAAGACTGCCTTCTATCATTTGCGTAATATTGCCAAGATTAGGAGCATCTTGTCTCAGAGTGATGCTGAGAAACTGATCCACGCTTTTGTTAGCTCGAGATTAGATTATTGTAATTCTTTATTATCAGGTTGTCCTAAAACATCTTTAAAAAGTCTTCAGCTGATCCAAAATGCTGCAGCAAGAGTTTTAACAGGTACTAGAAAGAGAGATCATATCTCTCCGGTTCTGGCCTCCCTTCATTGGCTTCCCATAGAGTTTAGAATTAAGTTTAAAATCCTTCTTCTTACTTACAAAGCTCTAAACAATCAGGCTCCTTTTTATTTAAAAGATCTGATACTACCGTATTATCCTAACAGAGCACTACGCTCCCAAAATGCAGGATTACTTGTAATACCTAGAATCTCCAAAAGTACAATGGGAGGCAGAGCCTTCAGTTATCAAGCTCCTCTCCTGTGGAATCAGCTGCCAATCTGGATTCGGGAGTCAGACTCGATCTCTGTTTTTAAGATTAGGGTTAAAACCTACCTTTTTGATATAGCCTACAATTAGGGAGGGATCATGTGTTTCTGAACCCTCCCTTAGTTATGCTGCTAATAGGTTTAGTCAGCCGGGGGACCTCCAGTAATGCACTGGGCCTCACTCCTTTCCTCACTCTCTATGAAATATTTTTTTTGCTGGTCATTAACATTTGTTTGTTCTCTCCCATAGATTGAGTCCCCATCGTGCTGTTTGCTCTCTACATGTCTGTTCTTTTCATCTTCTCTGTCCCCTCACCCCCCAGCCAGTCGCAGCAGATGACTGCCCCTCCCTGAGCCTGGTTCTGCTGGAGGTTTCTTCCTGTCAAAAGGGAGTTTTTCCTCTCCACCGTCGCCAAGTGCTTGCTCACAGGGGATCACCTGATTGCTGGGGTCTTTCTGCAACTGTGGGGGTTCCCCCCTACAGTTGATAGTGCTATGAGATGACTGTTGTTGTGAAATGGCGCTATATAAATAAAGTTGAATTGAATTGAATTGAATTCAAATAAGCTGTAGAAACATCTCAAGGATGATGAGTGGAAACAGAATGCACCTGAGCTCAATTCTGAGCTTCATGATAAAGGCTGTGAATACTTATGTACATGTGATTTCTTAGTTTTTATTTTAATAAATTTGCAAAAATCTCAAAGAAAAAAACTTTTTTCATGTTGTCATTATGGGGTATTGTGTGTAGAATTTTGAGGGGAAAAAATGAATTTAATCCATTTTGGAATAAGGCTGTAACATAACAAAATGTGGAAAAAGTGAAACACTGTGAATACTTTCTGGATGCACCGTATATATAACATACAGTTTTGTGAAAAAGTGGTTGCCCCTTTCATGATTTCTCATTTTTTGTGTTTGTCACACTTAAATGTTTCAGATCATCAAACAAATTTAAATATGAGACAAAGATAACACAAGTAAACACTAAATGTAGTTTTTAAATGAAGATGTGTATTATTAAGGGTAAAAAAAAATCCAGGCCTACATGGTCCTGTGTGTGTTAAAAAAAAAAAAAGTGACCCCCCCCCCGTTAAAACATAAATTAACTGTGATTTATCACTTCTTTGGAAAGCTGAGGTCAATTTCTCTAGCCACACCCAGACCTGATTACTCCCACACCCCTTCTCAATCGAGAAATCACTTAAATAGGACCTGCCTGAGAAAGTGAAGTCGACCAAAAGATCCTCAAAAACAAGACATCATGCTGCAATCCAAAGAAATTCAGGAACAAATGAGAAACAAAGTAATTGAGATCTGTCAGTCTGGAAAAGGTTATCAAGCCATTTCTAAAGCTTTGGGACTCCAGCGATCCACAGTGAGAGCCATTATCCACAAATGGCGAAAACATGGAACAGTGGTGAACTTTCCCAGGAGTGGCCGGCTGACCAAAATTACCCCAGGAGCGCAGTGACGACTCATCCAAGAGAAGACAAAAGACCCCACAACAACATTCAAAGAACTGCAGGCCTCACTTACCTCAGTTACGGTCAGTGTTCATGACTCCACCATAAGAAAGAGACTGGGCAAAAATGGCCTGCATGGCAGAGTTCCCAGACAAAAACCACTGCTGAGCAAAAAGAACATAAAGGCTTGTCTCAGTTTTCTGAGAAAACATCTTGATGATCCCCAAGACTTTGGGGAAAATACTCTGTGGACTGACGAGACAAACGCTGAACTTTTTGGAAGGTGTGTGTCCCGTTACAGCTGGTGTAAAAGTAAAACAGCATTTCAGAAAAGGAGCAACTTACCAACAGTAAAATATGGTGGTGGTAGTGTGATGGTCTGGGACTGTTTTTGCTGCTTCAGGATCTGGAAGACTTGCTGTTGTAAAAAGAACCATGAATTCTGCTGTATAACAAAAAATTCTGAAGGAGAATTTCCAGCCATCTTTTCGTGACCTCAAGCTGAAGGGCACTTGGGTTCTGCAGCAGGACAATGATCCAAAACACACCAGCAAGTCCACCTCTGAATGGCTTAAGAAAAACAAAATGAAGACTTTGAAGTGGCCTAGTCAAAGTCCTGCTAAATCCGATTGAGATGCTGTAGTATGACCTTAAAAAGGCAGTTCATGCTCGAAAACCCTCCAGTGTGGCTGTATTACAATTCTGCAAAGATGAGTGGGCCAAAATTCCTCCACAGTGCTGTAAAAGACTCATTGCCAGTTATCGCAAATGCCTGAATGCAGTTGTTGCTGCTAAGGGTGGCCCAACCAATTGTTAGGTTTAGGCGGCAATCACTTTTTCACACAGGGCCATGTAGGTTTGGATTTTTTTCCCTTAATAATAAACACCTTCATTTAAAAACTGCATTTTATGTTTACTTGTGTTATCTTTGTCTAATATTTAAATTTGTTTGATGATCTGAAACATTTAAGTGTGACAAACATAAAAATAAAGAGAAATCAGGAATGGGGCAAACACTTTTTCACACCACTGTATATGGAAGCTCTCTGCGAACCATTGCTTGTGCTGTAAGATGTGACTACAAAAATGTCAGGAACAGCCTACTAGAACAGCTGAACTTTATTTGGGGTTAATCAGAGGCACTTTAAATGGTGGCAGGTATGCGCTGACTCACATTTAACATGAGTTTGAATGTGACTGGTTATTTCTGAACACAGCCACATCCCCAGTTATAAGAGGGTGTGCATATTTATGCAAGCAGGTTATTGTAGGGTTTTTATTTTTTATTTTTCCCCTTAAAAGATTTCAGTTTGTTTTTCAATTGGGTTGTACAGGTTATGGGTCACATTAATGGTGGAAAATGTTTTTAAATGATGTATCTTGGTCTCACTCTAACATGCATTACACTACTGGAAGGAGTGCAACCAAGAGAAGAGCTACAAAATGAAGTGAATAGACTTTTGGGAATAACTTCATGCATCCTCATGCAACAAATATAAGAATGTAGGTTGTAAATGTAATTCTTATAATGTTTAGGCCAGCAGAGAAGACTTTGCTGGCCCTCAGGGTCCACCACTGGTATGTGTGTGTGTATACACACACACAGACACACAGTGGATATAAAATTATATACAGGACAATGCATATCCCGCTTGGGACGAATATATTTAGCCCAATAAACGGGATGTCCCAGCTAAAACAGGACAGTTGGCAACCTTAGCTTTAGAAAATGTTTGATATACTTCAACAGTACTTAACCACAAAAAGTTATTCATTCATTCATTATTATTCATTCGTGTTTGTTGATACGCTAGCCTGATGTAATGACATCAGTCCCCCCACAGCGAGGGAAAAGCAGCAGAGTGTCACTCGAGGCTGTCTACTGGAACATTCTATCAGCTGGAAATATTAATTTTTTTTCCAATAGGTAATGGATAATTTTACATGCTTTATCAGCCGATACCGATAGCATGCCAATATATATCCCTAGAAAATAGCAATCAAAACTGGATCAATAGTTAAGGCTATCCCAGGTGGCCTGTCCTCGCTGACCACCTAGCCAAGCTAATGTTCACAAATTGATGTAGAATCACAACAAAAATATAACAGAACTAGAAAAGCACTCATAGAACGCATACCTCCGCCAAGGCTCCTTCCGTTTCTCATGGATCACCTCCAAAATGTAATGGGCTTGTGTGTAGGCCTATCGCCACTTGTGGTGAAAATTGCATCGAAGTTTGTCCATTAGTTTTGGAGTTTTGTGGCTGACAGACTGTGAGAAGAGCCTTGGCTGAGGTATGCATTCCCAGATCATCCCCAAAATGTAATGGGTTCCTCTCTAGGCCAAGAACCACCTCTGGTGAAAATTTCATCCAAATCCATCCAGTAGTTTTTGTGTAATCCTGCTGCACAAATACAAACAAAGCCCTTGGTGGAGGTATGCACTCTCAGATCATCACCAAAATCTAATCATCTGTCCCCTGTGCCATTACACACCTTTCCTGAAAATTTCATCAAAATCCGTTCATAACTTTTTGAGTTATGTTGGTAACAGACAGACAGACAAACAGACAAATGCCAGTAAAAGCATTACCTCCTTGGCGGAGGTAATAAACTCAAGTGTTGCTGTTGTGTCCATCTCCTCCATCTCCAAACTCCCAGGCTGCGGACGTTGCAATTCATCGCACAACAGCGTACAACCCACAGGCCAATGGGTTATGCGAGCGTTTTCATAGATCACTGAAAGCAGCACTCAGGGGTTCACTGACGGATGCAAATTGGGTAGACAGGCTGCCGTGGGTTTTATTGGGGTTGTGCTCCATGGCAAAAGAGGATTTGGAAGCTTCCCCGGCAGAGAGCTTGTTTTTGCGCAGCCCCTATGGCTGCCCGGGGAATTTCTGCCAAATAATCCCGCGCGGGTCAGCTGCTCGTCTCAGCTTTTGCAGCGTAGCGCAAACACAGGCACGCTGCCGGGCCCGGCCCACCACTGTTTTCCACGTGCTTTTGTGCCTAAAACTTTGAAGAACGCGGAGTTCGTGTTCGTCGGACACGACGACTAGCGCCCTCCATTGCGCCTGCACACATGTTGAAAATGGCCCTAGGTCACAATGTTAAAGAATCCTTTAAAAAATTCCTGGATCCAGACGGTGATCCGGATCATCCCCAAAATTTAATCAGTTCTTCCTTGTACCATTTCCAACAACGCCTGAAAGTTTCATCGAAATCCGTCCAAAACTTTTTGAGTTATCTTGCTAACCAACAGACAGACAGACAAACAGACAGACAAACGCTGGCAAAAACATAACCTCCTGCGGCCTGCGGCCTGGCGGAGGTAATAATCCAGAATAATGCGAGCTGTTTTATCAACTGTGGATTAGTGAACCAGGTGGAAAGGGGATGTATATTAGGGTGACTGAAATCTAAAGAAAATAACAAAGTAAATCATGCTTGGTAAACAATGTTCTTGTTAGCTACATGACAGATCACTAGGCTGGCCAATAATTTTTTGATTTTTGATTTTGATTTTGTATACTTTATTGATCCCCAGAAGGGAAATTCAGGGCATCCACCTGGATGGATGAAGCAGCCACGATACGGTACTATCCCTTTAATAATACAGCAGCGGGTGGGTTGATACCCATCCTCTACTACTGGGCTCGGTTTACCATTTAATGACATAACCTTGGCAAATCCAGAATCAAAATGGCTAATCGGAAGCAATATAAAGACTATATGTGTGTTTGTTTGTTTTTTTTTTAACAGAAATTAGTATTTTGATGTTTATTTGATAATCACATGACCAATAGATACATTTCAGAAAATTAAAACCAACACATTTTTTAGTCAAAGATCCTTTTAATTTTTTTTTCTTTGGCAACTTGTTTGAAAATTTGAATCCACAAAATAATGTTAAGTTTACCCATTTGATTTTTTTTCTTGAACAGTGTACTGATATTCTGTTTTCGCAGTTGAACTGACAACGAAGATTTGTGCAGCAGCCAAAGAAGCAGTATACATTTGTACATATGAACATGCTGCGTCTTACACACAGAGAAGTGACTGTTAATGACTTCTAATACCTCAAGGGCAACTCAGCATAGAGCTGCCATTTTTTTATTAGTCAAGGGGAAACAGATGAGACTCTAGTGACTAGGAAGCGCAGTAACTGCAGGTACCACTTCCTTTTTTGTGACTGGGGACTGAAAAAGAAAGTTGTTCACATCCTTCGTTGCCTTTCAAACCAGTGCTTCCATTTGTCAGAGACAATTTCAGTTTTATCTTTCTCTGTTTTGCAAATGTCTTTGGTATTATCAACTAAAAGTATTCATATGTTAGGTTTTTTTTAAACAATATTTTATTTCTCAGAATAATCCATACACCTAAAAATAGTCATTTTGATGGACAACAGAGATTTGCTTGTATTACTCAGTATTCATCATGGAACATTTTTAGGTTATTAACACCTGCATTTCCCTACTTTTTTGTCAAGATGTAATGTTGTCTATAAAATGGACCAGATCAGGCTGTACAGTTGTCAAGTGTTTCATATTGCTTAAGATAATAAACAACTGTCAAGTGTAACTTTTTCTGTTCTATCTCTAGGTGAGTGCCAATGGTAGCGTCCTCCGCAGTGAAATAGTAGGAAGCGTCAAGCTCAAAGTGGTCCTGTCCGGGATGCCTGAACTTAGGCTGGGCCTCAATGACAAAGTGTTGTTTGAGATCACAGGCAGTAAGTAACAGACATATTTAGACTGGGGCCCTGAACTTAACTGTTATTAACATTTATTGTTGAGCAGATAAACCATATAGATAATAGATAAAAGCTGAATTACAGTGCGCATTAACAAAATCATGGAGAAAGAATGCCTGAAGAGTGGAGAAGTAGTGCTGTGGTACTGATTTTCAAGGCCAAGGGTGATGTTCAGAGCTGTAGTAACTACAGTGGCATAGAGTTGATCAGCCACACTATAAAGATATGGGAAAGAGTTGTTGAAGTCAGGTTAAGAAGAGGTCACAATCAACGAGCAGCAGTACGGTTTCATGCCAAGAAAGAGTACTAAAGATGCAATGTTTGCTTTAAGAGTATTGATGGAGAAGTATAGAGAAGGTCAGAAGGAGTTGTACTATGTCTTTGTGGATCTACAGAAAGCATATGACAGGGTGCTCAGAGAGGAAGTGTGGTACTGTATGAGGAAGTCAAGACTGACAGAGAAATATGTGAAGGTGGTACAGGACATGTATGAGGACCGCAAGATGGTGGTGAGGTGTGCTGTAAGAGTGACATGGATTCAAGGTGGGGGTGGGATTGCATCAGGGATCAGCTCTGAGCCCCTTCTTGTTTGCCATGGTGATGGACAGGCTGACAGTCGAAATCAGGCAGGAGCCTCCGTGGACCATGTTTATGGACACTGTGATCTGTAGGGAGCAGACTGGAGTGATGGCCTAGAGGGAGAGCAACCGGCCAGGTCATACCAAAGACCATATTAAAAAAATGGTACTACCTGCCTTCTAATATTCATCATAGAATAGCGGAAGGAAAGTTTGTGACCCAGCTACAGGGGTGCTAGTCCCAAGCCCGGTTAAATGGGGAGGGTTGTGTAAGGAAGGGATGCAGCCTAAAAATCTTTCCTAAATCGACATGTGGATCATTGCGATATCAGGTGATGGTACTGTATGTTGTGTTGACCTGAAAGGGAGCAGTCAAAATGGGAATAAAAGTGAGAGTAGGAAGCAGGTGCAAGAGAACATGGAGAGGTGGAGGTATGCACAGGAGAGAAGAGGAATGAAAATCAGTACAAGCAAGACAGAATACATGTGTGTAAATGAGAGGGAGGCAGGTGTAATGGTGAAGATGCAAGGAGCAGAGGTAGTGAAGGTAGATGGTCAACCATCCAAAGCAATAGAAAATGCACAAGAGAGGTGAAGAAGAAAGTGTAGGCAGGGAGGAATGGATGGAGACGAGTGCCGGGTGATTTGTGACAGAAGGATAGCAGCTAGAGTGAAAGGGAAGATATACAAGATGGTAGTGAGACCTGCTATGATGCATGGTTTGGAGACGGTGGCACTGACAAAAAATAGGAGGCAGAGCTGGAGGTGGCAGAGATGAAGATGCTAAGATTCTGATTGAGAGTGACTAGGATGGACAGGATTAGAAATGAGTATATCAGAGGGACAGCTCAGATTGCGTGACTTGGAGACAAAGTAAGAGAGGCAAGGCTGAGATGGTTTGGACATGAGCAGAGGAGGGATAGTGGATATATTGGACAAAGGATGTTGAAAATGGAGCTGCCAGGCAGGAGGAAAAGAGGAAAACCACAGAGAAGATTGGTAGATGTAGTGAAGGAGGACGTGGTGAGGGTTGGTGAGTTGGTGAGATGGAGGTGAATGATATGCCGTGGTGTGTGTGTGTGTGTGTGTGTGTGTGTGTGTGTGTGTGTATGATATTGTTCATTTAAAAACAACATGCAGCACAGGTGAGTAGAGACATTTGAAGTCATTGTGGATAAGCTGAGTTCCATCTAAAGCACCTCATGCAGAGGGTAACATCTGGAAGGATAGCTGCCATACTGGCATGTCAATTTTTAGGTTAAGATATTTTTCAGTTAAGGCCTATATATTGTATACTCCGCAAGAACAGAGAAATTTGTTCTCTCTCCCAGGGCTGCAAGAAAAAAAATGCCATCTTTTTGTTCTTGCAGCCCTGGTTTGGGAGTTCTTGGAGCTTGTTCTTGACACATCATCTGGGCAGAACTTTTTTGTGTGGTGTCTGGCAGCTATTGTGTGATTGCTCTGTTCATCCATTTTCTACCGCTTTTCTGGAGGTCCGGGTCACGGAGGCAGCAGCTCAAGCAGAGAAGCCCAAACTTCTCTCCCAGGTCACCTGTTCCAGCTCTTCAGAGAGAATACCAAGAAGTTCCCAGACCAGCTGGGAGACGTAGTCTCTCCAGCGTGCCCTGGGTCTGCCCTGGGGTCTCCTCCCAGTGGGACGTGCCCAAGATGCCTTAAGTGCGAGGCGTTCAGGAGGCATCCTGATCAGATGCCCAAACCACCTCAACTGGCTCCTTTCGATATGGAGGAGCAGCGGTTCTACTCTGAGCCTCTCCCGGACAACTGAGCTCCACACCCTATCGCTGAGAGTCAGTCTGGCAATCCTACGGTGAAAGCTCATTTCAGCCGCTTGTATCCGTCATCTCATTCTTTCGGTCATTACCCAAAGCTCTTGACCATAGGTGAGGGTAGGAATATAAATTGACTGGTAAATCATATGTATGGTTGAGGACTACAAATATCTGGGTGTCAGGATCAGCAGCGGGTTGGACTGGAGATCTAACACCGATGCTGCGCACAAGAAGGGGATGAGCAGACTCTACTTCCTGAGGAAGCTGAGATCTTTCAACATGTGCAGCAGGATGCTGGAGCTTTTCTACCAGACCGTTGTCTCCAGCGCCATCTTCTTTGCTGCTGTCTGTTGGGGTAGCAGTATCAGGGCCAGCGACATCAACAGATCTGACAAGATTATCAAGAGGGCTGGCTCTGTAATTGGTCTCAGACCGGAGACCTTTGAGACAGTGGTGGAGAGGAGAACACTAAAACTGCGATCCATCATGGACAATCGTGATCACCTCCTCCACCACACACTGGACAGACAGCGGAGCACTTTCTCCAGTAGACTACTACAGCTTTGCTGTTGAACAGCCAGGTACAGGAAATCTTTCCTGCCGCATGCCATTTCAGTAACTCATTACAGTAACTCACTATGATGTTGTAGTCTGGTCATAACTATGCTGCCACACTGCGCCTTACAGTCTAACTGGTACCTCACATTTCACTCTGCTCCTGATAGTCCTGCATTGTGCAGCGGGTATGATTCATGAGTTTATACGGGTTACCATATATTCAGCTATGATGCATATAGGCTTTTATAGTAGTGTTAGTTTTACTTTCCATGGGTAATCTCTTTGTCTGTCATGCGTGTGTTTGTGTCATTTGGTTGTCTACTGTCATGCTGCTGTTACACTGTAATTTCCCAGTTTGGGATCAATAAAGTACATCTACCTACCTACCTACTGTACCTAAAGCTTTGCTTTAGAGCTCAGCTCCCTCTTCACCACAACAGACCTGTACAATGTCTGCATCACTGCAGAGGCTGCCCCGATCCGTCTTGTCAATCTCTCGCTCCATTCTCCCATCACTCGTGAATAACACCCCAAGATACTTAAACTCCTCCACTTGGGGCAGGAGTTTGTCCCCAACCCGGAGAGGACAATCCACCTTTTTCTGGCTGAGGACCATAGACTCGGACTTGGAGGTACTGATTCTCATCCAAGTCGCTTCACACTCAGTAGCAAACCATCCCAGCAAGACCTGTAGGTCACTGGTCGATGAAGCCAACAGGACAACATCATCTGCAAACAGCAGAGATGAGATCCTGTGGTCACCGAGCATGACAACCTCCGATCCTTGGCTGTGCCTAGATATCCTGTCCATAAAAATTATAAACAGGATCGGTGACAAAGGGCAGCCCTGACAGAGTCCAACTCTCACTGGAAATGAGTTTGACTGGATGTTGGCAATACAAACCAATCTCCTGCAACGGTCGTATAGGGACCAAATAGCTTGTAATAACAAGCCCGATACCCCATACTCCTGCAGCACCTTCCACAAGAAACCACGAGGGACGTGGTCGAATGCTTTCTCCAAGTCGACAAAACACATGTGGACTGGTTGAGCAAACTCCCACAAACCCTCGAGGATTCTCTAGAGGGTAAAGAGCTGGTCCAGTGTGCCACGGCCAGGATGAAAACCACATTGCTCCTCCTGAATCCAAGGTTCCAACCTACAGACGGACTCTTCTCTCCAGTACCCTGGCATAGACCTTCCCAGGGAGGCTGAGAAGTGTGATCCCCCTAAAGTTGGAACACACCCTCTGGTTTCCCTTCTGAAAAACAGGAACCGCCACCCTGGTTTGCCATGCCAAAGGCACTGCCCCCAACCTCCACGCAGTGTTGCAAAGGCGTGTCAGCCATGACAGCCCTACAACATTCAGGGCTTTGAGGTACTTAGGGTGAATCTCATCTACCCCCAGGGCCTGACCCCCAAAGAGTTTTTTAACCATTTCAATAACCTCAGTGCCTGTGATGAGCGAGTCGTCCCCTTTGTCCTCAAGCCCTGATTCCTATGTGGAAGGCTTGTCATCGGACTGAGGAGATCCTCGAAGTATTCTTTTCACCACCCGACGATGTCCCTAGTTGAAGTCAGCAGCACCCCATCCGCACCATACACAGTGTGGACAGGGAGCTGCTTCACCCTCCTGAGCTGCCGGACAGTTTGCCAGAATCTCTTTGAGGCCGACCAAAAGTCTTGTTCCATGGCCTCACCAAACTCCTCCCACACCCGAGTTTTTGCTTCAGCAACCACCCGAGCTGCACTCTGCTTGGCCTGTCGGTACACCTCAGCTGCTTCGGGAGTTCCACAAGCCAACCAAGCTCGATAGGACTCCTTCTTGAGCTTGATGGCTCCCCTCGCCACTGGGGTCCACCACTTGGTTCAGGGGTTGCTACCACAAGGTGCACCAACAACCTTGTGGCCACAGCTCTGGGCAGCTGTTTCAACAGTGGAGGTGGAGAACGTGGCCCCTTCAGACTCCATGTCCCCATACTCCTTTGGAATGTGGTTGAAGTTCTTCTGGAGGTGGGAGTTGAAGACCTCCCAGACAGGGGCCGCAGCCAGACATTCCTAGCACACCCTCACTATACGTTTAGGTCTACCGGGTCTGAGAGGCATCCGCCCCTGCCATTGGAGCCAACTCAACACCAGGTGGTGATCCGTTGACAGCTCTGCACCTCTCTTTACCCTAGTGTCCAAGAGATACGGTCGCAGGTCTGATGACACGATAACAAAATCCATCCTCGACCTGCGACCCAGGGTGTTCTGGTGCCAGGTGCACATATGGACACCCTTATGCTTGAACATGGTGTTCGTTATGGACAAACTGTGGTTGGCACAGAAGTCCAATAATGGAACACCACTCGGGTTCAGCTCAGGCAGGCCATTCCTCCCAATCACCCCCTACAAGTTTCACTGTCATTGCCCACGTGCACATTGAAGTGCCCCAGTAGGACAATGGAGTCTCCAAGAGGAGCTCTCTCCAGCACCCCAGTCAGAGACTCTAAAAAGGGTTGGTACTCTGAACCATCATTTGGTGCATCGGCACAAATGATGGTCAGGACCTGTTTCCCAACCCAAAGGCACAGGGAAACAACCCTTTCGTCCACTGGGGAGAACTCTAATGTCGAGGCAGCACGGTAGGGGGGATACAAGAATATCCACCTCTGCCCGTCGCCTCTCACCCGGGGCAACTCCAGAGTAGGCCAGGTTCCAGCCCCTCTCCAGAAAACTGATTCCAGAGCCGGAGCTGTGCGTTGAGGTGAGCCCAGCTATATTTAGCCAGTGTCTCTCAACCTCGTGCACCAGCTCCAGCTCCTTTCCCACCAGAGCGGTGACATTCCACATCCCAAAAGCCAGTTTTGAAAGCCGGGAATCAGACTGTGAAGGTCTCTGCTTCGCCTGCCGCCTGATCCACATAGCACCGGACCCCCATGGTCCCTCCTGCAGGTGGTGAGCCCACTGGAGGGCAGACCCATGTAACTCTATGTGCTATGTGTGTGATTGGTCAGAAATGTGAATTTCCCAGGAGTTCTGCACTTGAGGTTCTTGTGAAGTATGAAATATCCTGACCAGAAAGAACTTTGTTCTTGTTCTTGCCACCTCAAGAAAAAGAAAAAAAAAAATCTCTCTTCTTGCAGAGTACGTATCGACCTTTATTTAGCCAAATTTGTTCTTGCAGAAAAGGACGATAAATTCATTTGTCCAAAAAAAGTGTCTTTGGTGTGTTGATTTTTTGTTTTTTTCACCTGCCATTCTCTTTGACTGGTCATTCAAAAATGCATTTTTGAACACTGATCAAAATACACTAAGCCATATGCATTGACCCAAAGGTGGTATTTGTTCTTTAAATTTGCATTAATGCAATTTTATTATTATTTTTTTTTTTAATTTTCACATTTTCCAATGTTTGCACCTCCGGTAGCTAAGCTTAAAATATGTTTAATGACATTCATTGATTAATTGATTGATTTTGTTCAGTTTGATTTTGCTGAAATATGAATTTGTGCAACGTTATTCTGACATTGATTCCTCGTTTTTATGTGAAGCTTTATATATTGACAAATATAGTGGTATGCAGGAATTTTTTGTGTTGATTGTATGTGAGATTTAACCTAATTGGAAATAATACAAGTATATTATATTTCAAATGAACAGATTTCATGTTGAGTTTACATTTCCAGTTTTTGTTTCACAAATGTTTGCTGGGGGTTGACTTTCACTCTCACCTTGAGCTCATCCACATGCTTTACCTCATTTCTGTCTAAATCCCATGCATGGCTCTCATCCTTCCTCCGCCTCCCCCCCTCCGTCTTCCAGTATTCCCATCAGTGTTTCCCACTGCTGCATCTTCCCTTGCCTACTCCTGTAAATTCTCCCCTTCCTTTTCTTCCTCCCCGCCTTGCCTTCAGTTCTCCCCTCCACCCACCCCCCACTGTTCCTCCAGTGACGGGAGTAGGCTCCATCACTGTCTAGCGTCTTTGCCTGTGCCTTAATCCACACCCGGGGCTACACCCCTGCAGATGAAAGGTGAGGGTCTGGGGCTATCCCATGAAGCCCACAATCCCCCTGCTGTGGGTAGTAGTCTGGGAAAGTAACACATCCTCAGAAATGAAGATCATATATGATGATCAAGCAAATACACTGGCAGATAGAAGCAAAAGCGCCCCGTCTTAAATGTTAAATATTAAAATGTGTTTTGCATTCTCATCTGAAGCAGTTACACTTTTTTTAATGTTTCCCAAGTTATCTGTGTTATTCATAGTTGGATAGCTTGTAATTTTTAATCACAGCTGGAACCAACCACAGTATAAATCATGTAATACTGCCCTCCTCTGGTAGAAATCCAGCATTGTGAGTGAAATGTACCGTGATAAATGCACAGGGATTTTGGATTTACCTTTTTGAATGTCGCACACTGAATTGCAGCATCAACATTGACATAATTTAAGTCGGTCACTGTTGTTGTCTTATCTAAAAACTTTAACAATGCTTTGCACAGCTGCTCACATGAAAATGCATTTAAAAATCTAACTGAAACGTTTCTCTCTGTTAAGTTGAGACAAGCGTTATTTTATTATTTTGGTGTTGGAATCTGTTGGAATCATTCTACCCCTGATTAATGACAGTTTGAGCTGCCAGCTACTGAAGGCTGCCTACCAACAATTATTTTATTATCCTTCATAAATGTGTTTATCATCTCTCAATTAATCACATTGTCCATAAAATCTCACAGAACAGTAAAAAAAATGCCCAAAGTAACATGCTTTAATTACTGACAATCAGACTGTGGAGATATGTCATTTATAAGCTCGTATAACAAAGAGGAATGACAACTCTTCACATTTAAGAAGATTAGCTAGACCCCTCGGCCACTGTGTAAAGCTTTGCTAAATGTCTCTATAAGCTGGTTCTCTAAGTCCATCTTTGCTGTGTGACAGTAGACAGGAGACAGATTAGGTCGCTCCTGTCTACCGCTGTGCATTAAAAGCGTGGAAACGGGTGAGAGTGGCCTTTAAGGTGAGCCACAGGGGACGCCGCCGCATCTTCAATCCTCCTCTGGCATGTACACTCGCACCTGTCTATTCTCCTGGCTCTTCAGGTCCAAACAGTGACAGAGTATCCAAGATGACCTTTTCCTTCCTGTCTTGTCTCAATAATGCTGCATGCAAGTACTCGCTTGTGTGCTTTTCTGTGTGTGTGTCTTACTGACATCAAAAGACACAAGGAGGAAAATAAAAATGCATTGCTTTATAGGGCTTTATGGCTTTAGGTTGACCAGCAGAGTTTTGTTCTTCCTAGATGTGACCGCAGCCATTTCCCATGTATACATTAGAAAGCGACACACACGTACACCCACAAAGACGAGATCAACAGAGAAACAAGCATGTAACCCACATCTGTAAATGCATTCATACATAAACCTGTGCACGTACACACACTCGGGAGACAGAACAGTGAACAAGGAAGCACACACACACACACACACACACTCACACGCACGTGCACATGTACGTACAAACACATTCTGTTTGACAGGCCTTAAGTGCTTCTCCAAGCTTGCATTCAGAGCAGGTGAAACAGGCTTTAGCAGACTATTGAATGGGGGATTTAGCTGAAGCCCACAGTCATTACAGCAGTTTTCCACCACTCAGCATCCTCCATGAACTAATCTGGAGGTGAATGTCAGGATTTCTCCAGCAGACTATTGTTAAAGAGAGGGTCTACTTTCTGTAGTCTACAGCAACAGTTCAGATTTTGGCTGTGGCGCAGGGATAGAGTGTGGTTGAACTCTGATTGTAGGGTCAGTGGTTCGATTCCTGTTGTCTCTGCAGTCTGCATGTCAAAGTGTCCTTGAGCAAGGCATTGAACCCCCAGTTGCTCCTGGTGGATCATGGCAGCTCCGCTGCGATCAGTGTGTGAATGTGTGTGTGGATGGGTAGATAGCCGATCCTGTAAAGTGCTTTGGTCATCCAGAGATGAGTAAAAAGTGCTAAGTGAATGTCATTTACCATTTCCTGCTCCACCTTTGCAAGTCCTAGTTCATATTATTCAGTGTCCATAGCAGCTTCTCCTGGAAAGTTGATAAAAAGTGGAGTATTTTTTGTATGGATTTGGTTTGCTCTTTTTATTTTCTTTAAAGGTCCTGTAATATATTGTTTTCATTTTTCAGTTTTAAGATTAAATTTGAAGTTTTCACATTCTCAAAGGTATATGTAGTTTGAAGGACAAAAACTATTTCTCTGTTAGAGAAACTTATCAAAAACTGAATCTGTTTTCAGCCTGCTAGTTAATATTAATTAGCCCCTAATCTGATTGGGTAAAAGGTTTCCAAGTGGGCCAATCATACGTAATAAAGCAGTCAAGGTGCATTTGTTTTGTTAGCATCAAGAACTATTGAGAATATAGGGAAAAAACAGGAAGTGCAATCCGCTCATTTCATTAAACGTACAGTGTGTAATTAGAGGCCTAGGCTCTGTCTCTCCCTCCCTCCCTCCGTGCATCTGCCTGTACCAGCATCTGTCCAACCGTCCCTCCATATCAACATCCATCCATCCATCCCTCCATCCATACATACATTGGGCGATAGGGTCTTGGTTTAGGTATTTGCTCATGGATCACCTCCAAAATATTGGTTCATCTGTAGCCCAAGGGCCACCTCTGGTGAGAATTTCACTCAAATCCGTCCATTTGCATAATCCTGCTAATAGACAAACAAACCGCCTCGATTACATTACCTCATTGGTGGAGGTACCAATTGTTGACATTTAACAGTCAAATCAGAGATGGTAACAATCTCAAAGGCCTTCCCCCTTTATGATCGATTATGGACAGAGGGTGGCTGTCCCATGTCAAAATTCTTCCAAACACAAATTGGCAAATATGTTTTCATCTGTGACAGAATCCAGCCGCCTTCTTTCCAGCAATGATTGCACTATTGGTGCATATTTCAGCAGTGTATATGCAGTGTCTTGTGCTACAATGCTGAAACCTAAAAAGCTCTCACTAGGCACAGTAGGGGTGTTTGTCCATTTGGAGCTACCATGGCTGTGAACCTGTCGAATTACCGGTTCCTACCCTCACCTATGGTCACGAACTTTTGGTAATGACTGAAAGAATGAGATCACGAATACAAGCAGCTGAAATGAGCTTTCGCCATAGGATGGCTGGACTCACCCTCAGCGATTGGGTGAGGAGCTCAGTTATCCAGGAGAGGCTGAGAGTAGAGCCTCTGCTCCTCCAGATTGAAAGGAGCTAGTTGTGATGGTTTGGGTATTTGATCGTGAGCTGTTTCGGGCATGTTCCACTGGGAGGAAACCCTGGGGCAGACCCAAGACACGCTCGAGAGACTATGTCTCCCAGCCAGCCTGGGAAGCCTGTAGTGGTCTGGACAAGGTCATAGACCCTGTCCACGCTTTGTGTTCTTTTTGGACGTATCGTCTTGTTTATCATCATTATTGGTCTCCTGCCCTTGCTTTAGGTTACGTATATTCTACCTCACTTTTATCTACTCTGTCATGTTATCATTTGTATTATTATTATTGCCATCATCCTGTCATCTTGTGTTTACTTGTTGTGACAGTGCCTTGATTTCTTGTGATTAGCTCTGTTGTGGTGTTAATTATTGCACCTGATCACACTAATCACCTCCTGCCTTTATTTATTCAGCTCTCGCCGCACCCTCAGTGTAGCGATCAGTGCAGTGATCTCCTGTTAAGATGACTGTTGCTGTTTCTGCTACAGTAACTGCTACTATCATCATTATTATCCTAACACGCACAGCAGACTTTCTCCTTATCCAAGCTTATCACGGTTTAAGTTCTTCCTTGTTTTTCCTGCCATGCAGCTTTGTTATTTTTGCAATAAATTATGTTTGAACTTCACCACGCAGTTGGGTTCTCTCCTTCGCCCCAAAGGGGCAGCTATGACAAAGCCCTTGCTGTCCTCTCTGCAGAGCTGGAGGAGGTGACACTTTACACCGCTGCCTCCGTGACCCATAACCCCGGATAAGTGGTAGAAGATGGTTGAATCCTTATACTGTATGTTATAATGAAAATGCTAGTGCCATTTTCTAAGTAGCTGTACTGTTACATTCATATTAAAGCAGGCAAACAGAATATGATCTCCTACTGATGTATGATTGACATTAAGTTTTGAAAATTTCAGGTGTGGAGAAGCCCTACATGCAAAGTTACTGTACTATAAATTAATATACAGTGGGGCAAAAAAGTATTTAGTCAGCCACCAATTGTGCACGTTCTTCCACTTAAAAGATGAGAGAGGTCTCCAATTTTCATCATAGGTATACCTCAACTATGAGAGACAAAATGAGAAAAAAAAAATCCAGAAAACCACACTGAAGGATTTTTATTGAATTAATTGGTAAATTCCTCAGTAAAATAAGTATTTGGTCAATAACAAAAGTTCATCTCAGTACTTTGTTATATACCCTTTGTTGGCAATGACAGAGGTCAAATGTTTTCTGTAAGTCTTCACAAGGTTTTCACACACTGTTGCTGGTATTTTGGCCCATTCCTCCATGCAGATCTCCTCTAGAGCAGTGATGTTTTGGGGCTGTCGCTGGGCAACACGGACTTTCAGCTCCCTCCAAAGATTTTCTATGGGGTTGAGATCTGGAGACTGGCTAGGCCACTCCAGGACCTTGAAATGCTTCTTACGAAGCCACTCCTTTGTTGCCTGGGCGGTGTGTTTGGGATCATTGTCATGCTGAAAGACCCAGCCACGTTTCATCTTCAATGCCCTTGCTGATGGAAGGAGGTTTCCACTCAAAATCTCACAATACATTGCCCCATTCATTCTTTCCTTTACACGGATCAGTCGTCTTGGTCCCTTTGCAGAAAAACAGCCCCAAAGCATGATGTTTCTACCCCCATTCTTCGCAGTAGGTATGGTGTTCTTTCTCCTCCAAACACGACAAGTTGAGTTTTTACAATAAAGTTCTATTTTGGTTTCATCTGACCATATGACATTCTCCCAGTCCTCTTCTGGATCATCCAAATACTCTCTAGCAAACTTCAGACGGGCCTGGACATGTACTGGCTTAAGCAGGGGGACACGTCTGGCACTGCAGGATTTGAGTCCCTGGTGGCGTAGTGTGTTACTGATGGTAGCCTTTGTTACTTTGGTCCCAGCTCTCTACAGGTCATTCACTAGGTACCCCCGTGTGGTTCTGGGATTTTTGCTCACCGTTCTCGTGATCATTTTAACCCCACGGGGTGAGATCTTGCGTGGAGCCCCAGATCGAGGGAGATTATCAGTGGTCTTGTATGTCTTCCATTTTCTAATAATTGCTCCCACAGTTGATTTCTTCTCACCAAGCTGCTTACCTATTGCAGATTCAGTCTTCCCAGCCTGGTGCAGGTCTACAATTTTGTTTCTGGTGTCCTTTGACAGCTCTTTGGTCTTGGCCATAGTGGAGTTTGGAGTCTGACTGTTTGAGGTTGTGGACAGGTGTCTTTTATACTGATAACGAGTTCAAACAGGTGCCATTAATACAGGTAATGAGTGGAGGACAGAGGAGCCTCTTAAAGAAGAAGTTACAGGTCTGTGGGAGCCAGAAATCTTTCTTGTTTGTAGGTGACCAGATACTTATCGAGAAATTTACCAATTAATTCATTAAAAATCCTTCAATGTGATTTTCTGGATTTTTTTTTCTCATTTTGTCTCTCATAGTTGAGGTATACCTATGATGAAAATTGGAGACCTCTCTCATCTTTTAAGTGGGAAAACTTGCACAATTGGTGGCTGACTAAATACTTTTTTGCCCCACTGTATTAGGTGGAATTGTTCTTTAAACTTTAGCTGAAGTTTAAAAAGCTGACACTGAAAATACACTGTAACACACTAGTTTTTCCTGGCTTATTCTGTCACATTTATTGATTTATGATCTTTTTTTGTGTGCATTAGTGCGCATGTGAGTGTATTTATGAGGCAGCTGAATGGGCCTCAGAGACAGGAAGGGGGGTTGATGTCAGCACGTACTAAAAGCAAACTGTGTGTACTTGTGTTTGGCAGCAAAAATAATTGTTCAGTGGGGGACGAGAAGCGGGCGGATAGATCTGGTAGCACACTGCTTGTACTGTGTGTTTGTGTGTGTTTGTGTGAGAGAGAATGAGTGGTTGTTTGTCAGTCATCATTACCTTGACCTTGATTTCCCCAAGGCTGCACGGAAAGCTCTCAATCTTTTTTTTTTGTGTATTTCTTTGTGTTTGTGTGTGTGTGTCAGGAGAGAAAAGCAAGACGGTGGAGCTGGAGGATGTGAAGTTTCATCAGTGCGTCCGTCTGTCGCGCTTCGAGAACGACCGCACCATCTCTTTTATCCCCCCTGACGGCGAGAGCGAGCTCATGTCCTACCGCCTCAACACCACTGTGAGAAGGACACACAAACAAATGTTTCCTCCTCAGCAACACACACGCTGCTGCACCACCTGCTTCGGACCAACAATAAAAACATTAGTTTTAAATTAGATCTCGCACTTATGTAGCACCACATCCTGGAAAGTGCTACCTTGAAATTTTCCTGCAACGCACAGGCTTTGAAACCAGTACATTTATTATTATAATGATGAAGATTACCACCGTACTCCAAAGTATCATAACTTTTGCTGTTTTTCACGAGAATCATGAACAAAATATGCAATTAAAACTTTAAAGCAGGACTACACCCCCCCCCAACTAAAGATTTTCCTGGTTGACCAGTAGTTGCAATTAAAAGCAAATAGTCAACTTTTTGTTGCACTTTTATGATGAACGTATCCATTTAATTGGTGAACTATAAACAATAGTTTTTCACAATCAGTAAATGGTTAAAAACCCTGAAGTTGAGAAAGAATGTCTTTGAGTAACAAGTCCGTAAAATATCATTTCAGCTGCTCACTCAAAGAGGCGAGCTACTGTACCTATTAACGTGCTCTTTTTGGCTGTCCGACTCACCGTCACCATTGCCTTTCTTTGTCAGTGGAGCGTGGCGTCACCCTGGCTGGCTTGAGCCGCTCTGACTCTGTCCATAACTGCTCCAAAGCTGCCTCACATAAAATTCCCAGCCTCAGCCTGACCTGAGGCCTGCGTCATTTTCAATACATACAGTGTGCCTCTTGTGTTTTATAATTTTAAAGCACATTTCTGCATCTTGTTCCACCAGTGTGTACCAGCGTTGGTAGAAAAACCTGCATAAATAAAGACAAATAAAGAAACAAATCTGAACAACCAACAGACAACCAAAAAAATGAGATTTTTTTTCTCTGGTTGACTCAGTTGCACACTGTAAAAAAAAAAAAAAAAGTTGTCTCAGCTTAAAACAGTAAATGTTCAGGCTGCCTTAAAATTTTAAGTTGACCAAACTTGAGAAGATAAGTGATGAAGACACAAAAAAACCCACATGAACTCAAATTCAGTCAACTTAAATTTTAAGGCAGCCCAAACACAAACTTTTTTTTAGTAGAAAAAACCCTCATTGCTTTTTACAGTGTTCCACTCCATAGTTAAAGATTCTTTACGTTTGTAGGTCATCATTTTCATGCTTATTCCTCCTCAAACTATAATTTTGCATGCATGGCAGTTCAGCTGCACTTTGCTCTTTAATTACGCAACTGCTGTTGCCAAAAGTTTGGTAGGTTACAAGAGCTGTAACAGTTGGTCAACTTGTGCATCTTTGCCCCACCCTTCCAAATAACCACCAGTTAAAATCTGCCAGACTAAGATCTTTCTTCTCATCTAAAACTTAGTTGACTATGATGGTACAGTCATACTTTAAAAACATCCACAAACCTTTAATGTGACACATAACTGTACAGTTCAATTGAAAAACAAACAAAAGGTGCTGTGAGGCTGTGGCCTTACAGCCAGAAGGTTCCAGGGCCAAATCCCCAGGCTGACAGGGGTGGGAACCTTTTTCTGTGTGGAGTTTGCGTGTTCTCCCCGTGCTGTGTGGGTTTACTCTGAGGGCTCAGGTTTCCTCCCACAGTCCAAAGACATACATGTTAGGTGAATTGGTGACTCTAAATTGTCCCGAGGTATCTGTCCCTGATGAGCCCTCAGAGCAGAAGGTTAGGTTGTCCCTTACCCTTCAACAGTTTTAATTTAAGGGTGTGTAGACTTATGTATGTTTTTTATTCTTTATATTTTTCCCCCAAAACAGATTTTTGTTTTTTAATGAATTTTTCTCAGGTTACTGATTTATTGTGGTCTTGTTTTTGTTTTTAACATAGAAAAAATGGAATTTTAACTGGAGCGTGAACATTTTTTGTGTCCACTCTAGTTTGTCTTGTGCCACGGGGCTATAAGATGAAACATGGCAGTCGGTGTGCTGCTCTTTGAAACCCATTAATTTCTATTGCTTGTGCTGTGGCAGGGTGGCTTCCCACTGTGCCAGACAAAGTGAAGTGGAAGCGTGCCTCTGGGTGAGCTGTTATGTGCCGGGGTTACAGTAGAGCTCGATTATTCTGAACTTTGATCCCCGCGCAGTTGCGTTCGCACGTGCAATTAGTTTTGTCCTGTTCTGAGATCTATAGCCCCACTGTCCTCAGCAGACCATCAAACTGCTTTGTACTGAGCTGAAAACGGGCCTGAAATCAGGTGCTCTAGAGGAAACGCTGACTGTGCGTCGCACTATCCTGAGTTGTGTGACACAAGTCTGCACCTGTAACCTGACTTCAAGAGGAAAGTAATATCTTTGAAAAATAAAAAAATAAAATGCACCCACAGCCTCCTGCTCCTCAGCACTCAGCGCTAATGCTTTATTCTTTGAAAGGGACGGAGATGACACAAGATATGGGCAGTACATAGTTCCCACTGCTCTTACTAAACTCCGTCTCATGCGTTGCATCATGAAGGCACTTGTTGAGCGGCGTTGGCAGCCCATGCCACATTTGGTTTGAAAGCCCTTTCACTTTGTCTTTTTTATGGCCATTGTGGCCACCCCATGTTTTCTCAGCACTCTTTTTTTCTCCCCGTTGTGCTCCCTGCCTCCAAATACCCCTCAGTGTTTTGTTTTGGAGTGCTTTTTATCTTTCCAACTATGCACAGCACCCCCCGCCCCCATTTTTACAAGACATCCATTGAATTTATTTTCTTCTGTGTTGAACCACTGAGTTTGGTATTTTTCAGAAGTGACTCTATCTGGACACTAGGAGGCAGTGCTGAGCTATTAGCGAACACTAATGAGTTTGGTTCACAACGTGGAAAAATTACATTATTGTACATAATTCAAAAAGGAGAAACCACATTTTTTGGCACCCCCTTTTTTTAGGGGCTCATTTCAGATCTTACTTTTGGTTTTCATCTTGTTTATGATGTGTGGTTTACGAGACCCAGTTCATCATATGCACACAGTGTCCAGTGATTTTTCAGATCAGCTACTAGACTATGTGCAGACAGAGTAGGCATATACCTGCATAAGCTGTTTTTATAAGAAATATTCCAGCCTATAAAAAAAACAGGACTGATCTCTCTACAGCTTTGAAAACTACCATAAAATGTTTAAAAGCATAAAGCTTTCCTTGTACAAGGTTTGTGTTTTATTTTCACCTCCCCCTATGTCCACTCTGTCATTTTTGTGACGTTTTCCAGCTGATGACTCTGGGCTCCACTTCTGACCTTGTCCACTCTCTCTTAATCTCCCTCTGATCTCTGACAGGTGAAGCCTCTCATATGGATCGAGAGCGTGATTGAGAAATTCTCTCACAGCCGCGTGGAGATCAAGGTGAAGGTAATGATGAGTGACACCCTCGCATAAACACACCCGTACAGTAAAATGCACTGTGTCCTCCTGCATCCCATCGATAGTGCCGTGGGCTGCTCACTGGAACCTGTTTAGTATTTATGGCACACACAAGTGGGCTTGAGTTTGCCATCTGTTTGATGCCGTGATCGTGTTGCAGACGCAAACCAACAACTTCGTGCATAATGATGAAGCACTTGCATGAATTTAGATGTGCACTCCCGCTGTCGTGTGCATCTTGACTGACATTTGATCTCTGTCCCCTGACACCTTCTGCAGGCACGAAGTCAGTTTAAGAGTCGCTCCACTGCCAACAATGTGTCCATCCTGGTGCCAGTCCCCAGTGATGCTGACTCACCCAAGTTGAAGACCAGCACGGGGAGTGCCAAGTGGTTGCCTGAGAAGAATGTGGTGCAGTGGAACATCAAATCATTCCCGGTTAGTGTGAAAGCAAAATATCATAGTTTATCATTTTATTTTTTTTTTGCCATCACTGAACAGATGCACTTAAGAGAGAGACAGAAAATGGGGGTAAAGAGCAGGTGAGAGACATACAGGAAGGATCGTTCTGGCTGGAAATCAAACCAGGGATTAGTGCATATGAGCAACATGCTCTTACGGTATATACGTACAATAACCACTGGACTACTTGACACCCTGTAGTTTATAATTAAAACATATTTAAATAAAAGCCCTTTTTTCCCATCAAATTTTAAAATGTTGAACTTGCGGAGGTTATTTTAATCTCATAAAGACCAGAGACCGTTTCTGTGTGTGTAAATTAATGTTTTAAGCAGCTCAGTATCTTGAATATCTGGTCTTATAGTTTTTACTTACTTGGCAGTTTTGGTTACCACAGCAGCATAATCACAAGGTCAAATATACTTGCAACCAGGTTTGTTCAATTAAAACAACATTAAAGATGTATTTCCACTCTATTGCCTAATCATGGCTGTGGGATTCTTTTAGGAGGAATTCATTTATTAATTACAGTTTTTTAATGGAACAATTCTTGTATTTAAATTTCATAGCTTAAATATCAGATTCAATTGTAGTATACAGTCCTTACCTCTTCAGATCTGCTTTTAAAGGTCAGAGAATTTTATCCCTTTAAGCCTTTTTATTAAATGGAAAAGTAGATATATACAGTGCATCTGTAAAGTATTCACAGCGCTTAACTTTTTCCACATTTTATGTTACAGCCTCATTCCAAAATGGAATAAATCAATTTTTTCCTCAAAATTCTATACACAATACCCCATAATGATAATGTGAAAAAAAGTTTTTTTTTTAGATTTTTGCAAATGTATTAAAAATAAAAAACTAAGAAATCACATGTACATAAGTATTCACAGCCTTTGCTCAGTACTTTATTGATGCACCTTTGGCAGCAATTACAGCCTCAAGTCTTTTTGAAGATGATGCCACAAGCTTGGCACACCTATCTTTGGGCAGTTTCGCCCATTTCTCTTTGCTGCACCTCAAGCTCCATAAGGTTGGATGGGAAGCATTGTGCGCAGCCATTTTCAGATCTCTCCAGAGATGTTGAATTGGATTCAAGTCTGGACTCTGGCTGGGCTACTCAAGGACTTTCACATTGTTGTCCTGAAGCCACTCCTTTGATATCTTGGCTGTGTGCTTAGGGTCGTTGTCCTGCTGAAAGATGAACCGTCACCCCAGTCTGAGGTCAAGAGCGCTCTGGAGCAGGTTTTCATTCAGGATGTCTATGTACATTGCTGCATTTGTCTTTCCCTCTATCCTGACTAGTCTCCCAGTTCCTGCTGCTCAAAAACATCCCCACAGCATGATGCTTCCACCACCATGCTTCACTGTAGGGATGGTATTGGCCAGGGGCTTCATGTATAAACGGTGTGCACGCACGCAGACATGGTGTACGCTGATTTTCACACACACAATGAGATGTATAAAAACAAACATGAAGTGAGAATCTAGGGGCGAGCCACAAAGTTTCCACCTGCCATGAGAAGTTGTTGGCTCTCTGCAAAATTTTGTTTGACTCTATCAGGTGGATCTGTTACTACAAAACAGCTGAAACTCACAGAATATGTTAAAATAACATTTCTACTTCAGTTAAAACGATTTGTCTATGAATTCGTAGTTGAAAAGCTCAATTATTGTTTTTACAAGATTTAGCTCCACAACTCAGCTTACTGAGCGCAGTGAAACCCCGATGAATATCTAATGTCCCTCAAATATAACCTGCCTCATTCATGGTCCAAAACCAGCGCCACTGGAAACTGAATCCCGTCTCTGTAAATGTGACATAGAGATTAAAAAAAAAAAAAGTTAAATATGTTATATATATAGCAAGGCCTAGATCTACATCATCAGAAAATATATGAGGCCTTTTTTCTCAAATCTTTACCTCAATTTAAATAGGACCTTTGTGAAAAGGTTGTGATCCCATATTTTGCAAATTAGATTAGGCCTAGGCACTTAATAGCAAGATTAAAGCACTGCATGATATATTAATTTACTCATATAGGACTATTATTTGGACTGTTATTATGACGACATGCCTAAACACACTAACTGCATGTATTACTCACAGGTCTACTCGCTTTGGCTTGACTTTTCCAATTATCTAGCCTTTCCACAGCCGCTAAACATAATGTCAACTCCATTTCTATAGTTCACTGGTTGCGCGAGATTATAAGCTGTGTCTCCATACCAAGAAGTTCAAAATCTGTTAATTCTTTGGGAAGTTATTGTGGTAAAAGTGGCACCCATTACTACTACACCCATTCATTCTCCATTGACTCAATGGGTGTTTTGGGTGTACTAAAATGGTGGTCTGGTGGCTTCATTTCTGCCGGCAAGTGAGAGATCCAGTGCTCTCTATACAGATCAGTGTTGGCTCCCCACTCATCTACATGACAGACTGCTATGCTGGCCAATAATAGAGCAGTGTGCAGGTATGAAGGGCAGCGCTGGGCTGGGTTTACCATTTTATGAAGTCCCGAGCCGAACCCGCAAGAGTCAAAACAGCTTCTCGGAGAAAAGTGGGTATTTGACCTTTTTTTTGATAATCACATGACCAATAGATGTATTTCAGAAGGTTAAAACCTACAAACACCATTTTTCAGTCAATGTCCCCTTTAATAAGGAATGAATATTTTTTGCAATCCCACAAAGATGTTTTTATTCAAAGTGACTTTTTCCATAGGTTTTCATCCCTCTGAAAAGTTCACAGGCTGACCATGATGCAGTGGTCAGATTTGACCAACTGTGGTTTATTGTACCCATGCTCTTGACAGTTCTCACTCTCAGCTTTGCTCTGCTCTCTTGTTCCTCAGCCACTGAAACACAGATACTACTGGCTTAGCACCTATACGAGGATAACTCCTTCTTAAGCACCTGCATCGACACCGACTCAGTGTTGGCGTAGCAGCAACATGCGTTCCTATTGCGTTGCTCGATGTGCACCTGTCCAGAGAAGGAGAGGTGCATGTCGGTGACGCAGGCCGTAAGAGCTGTCATTGGTCCGCTTTGTTTCCTCCTTTACATTTCCTGGTTCTCGCCGCTGCTTCACTGTGCCTTTTCACAGTGGCACAACTTCCAAGGTGAGTCGGTTAAACAGCGGTCCAAATTGAAAACAATATTAACAAAATAAGTGCATACAGAGCATTTTGTGACTTGTCATAACCCCAGTAATTACACAAATTGTCCACTTTGTCTCCTTCATATTTCCTGGTTTTCGCTCTGCCTGTTCCGGGCAGCACAACTTCCAAGGCGAGCCAGTTAAACAGCGGTCCAAATTCAAAAGAATATTGAGCTAGTAAGCACATACGGAACATGTTGGGGTTCATCATAACCCCAGTAATTACACAGATTGTCAAAACGGCAGCAGCGGTGGTCGCACGCCCCGTTTTCTCAGACTTCGCTTTTTCTTTGCTTTTTGTAAACATTTTTTCGCTCCAACTCCATCACAGTCTGCTTTTGTCCATCGCTATTTCAGAAACAAAAACACAACAAAATTGTGTGTTCTTGAAAAATAAAGGAGATATTTTCTCACCAAACTTACCTGTATTGTGTTTTTCCAAAATAAAAACCACATTGTATATTGTTGAATAACCAGCCCACATCACCACACTCCCTGTTGAGCTGATGTGGCATCCATGCTTGCAGTCACTGCGTATGCCATCACTGAACAGAACACATGGCAGTTAACAAACACTGAGTGGCAAAAATGAGTGGCAGCATTAGATGGTATGCATTAAAACACAAAAAATACACACAGTATTCAATCACAGCAGGACACAGAGTATCTGCTTGCGTTGTGGAGAGATAATCTTATCATTCCATCTTGTATTAATTGGCAAATTAATACATACCTACTTGAAGGCTCTGAATCAGCTCTTCACTTCCCATGTGCTCCTTGGTCTTCACCCACACATCACTACAGTCAGGTGTAAACATCAAAAGTAAAGGAGGTGCTCTGTGCACTGCTGTGACTACATATTTTGTATGATTTTTATATTTTGCTCTATACAAACTAAGGCTGCGTGTCCACCAAATGCATTTTTTCCACTCTGGGTGATTATTTTCCATTCATTCTCTATGTAGTCCATTGTTTACAGCGCTCTCGGTGGTAGCCATTTTTTGTTGCGGCACTCAGGGCACTCAGAGTTGACAAAAGTTCAACTTTTCAGAGACTGCAGCTGAGCTCGTCAATGTCAGACCTTAAGCAGCCAATCAGAACTGATGCATGGGCGGGACATAGGATGCCGGTACTAGTCTGTACTCAGATTCCTGCTTTTCGTGTCATCATATTTTACATCCAGAGCTGCTAGAAAACGTTTCCTGTCCATTGTTGTTAAGAGACTGATATTAAAAAATCAGTAGAAAGTCTGACAATAGGAAAAGCGGAAGTGCTGAGCTGAGAGTGACAAGCTGTTGCTGGGATACAGGGCACAGACTTTTTTTTTCCCCCAGAGCACTGCGCACAAACGCTGAAAAAAAAAAAAAAATGCTCAGGGCGGCCAGGCGACAAAAAACACGCTTGGTGGACACGCAGCCTAAAGCTGTCACATGTCATTGTTGTGTTGCTATGGTAACTATCCTGTAACTGCCAAGAATTCTGTTCCAGTGCATCACCTCTAAAGGCCAGAGTCCCCTTATTCTGTGGGGAAACTGTTTTGGCCCTCAGATTAGCAGTTCTTCTTTATTCCCATGACAATTATTTCCCTAGAATGTAGCTGTGAAATTCCAAACAACAAACATTCAAGTACAAACTCTTTCTCTCCCATTTACCTTTGCAGCCATTTTTGATTTCAGTGTGTATGTTCATCAGCTGAACATTGACGACAACAAATGTAATGTTAGTCATTGGCTTTATTTTTCCATTTTTTCGGAGGTACACACTGACATGAGTAAACACAACAATTGTGCTATTATGAGTTCCTATGTAAGTTGTCCACGGCATACAATGGTGTTCTGCCATGGCACGATCCCCTGGGGCGATTGGGAAAACGTCATGAGGTCATTCCTCGCAGTGATGGCAGCCCTGGTTGATCGGCTCCTTGACAGAATTTGCAGATCCAGATGTTCGAACACACTCCTGTCCCCCTGAACCACTCTTCACCACTCGCCTGGTTGAGATACCCCTGTAGCTTCGGTGTCAGCAAAATTTGGGGGGATGTATCGCGTTTCAGCTGCATTGACTTCATTGCCGTAGGCAAAGTTGTGCAACACTATGCAGGCTTTCACAATCTTTACAGCTTTCTCTGGGAGGAATTCCAGTGATCGGCAAAAGGTTCATACTTTTGTATAAACACATGCAAGGCAGACAAATCACAAAACAACAGATGGCTGATTTCGAGTAATACAGGGTATGCTCATTATGTCACAACAGAAGTCATGGCAGTAAAAAAAAAGTAAGTCAAGCAAACAATGTGGTATTAACTTCTGCAGTTTAAAAAATAGCCACGCTGTGTACCACTGTCAGTGACATACCTGGAAACGGTCGCATCAGATTGTTGTGTAGGGGAAAGGCAGCATCGCCAACGATCACTGTTGTCCCAGGAAGATTGGTGAGCGGGATCAGATTCAGTTTGTTTTCCAACAGCATCGATCCAAATTGGTTCTCTCTGAAGATAGATAGATGTGCTTTATTGATCCCAAACTGGGAAATTACAGTGTAACAGCAGCATGACAGTAGACGACCAAAATGACAGAAACACCCACAGCATAATAGACAAAGGGATTACCCAGGAAAGCAATACTGCCTAGATAACTTTATATACATCGCAGATGATGAGCTGTATAGATGGATACATTGTACTCGCTGTACAATACAGGACTATCAGGCGCAGGGTGGAATGTGAGGTACCAATTAGACTGCAAGGTGCAGTATGGCAGCATTGTTACAGTATGTCCAGAATTCAACATTAGAGTGAGTTGTTGTATAGGGAAATGGCATGTGGCAGAAAAGATTTCCTGTTCCTGACCATTCAGCAGTGAAGCTGTAGCAGTCTGCTGGAGAAAGTGCTCTGCTGTCTGTCCAGTGTGTGGTGGAGGGGGTGATCAGGATTGCCCATGATGGATCACAGTTTGTTCAGTGTCCTTCTCTCCACCACAGTCTCAAAGGTCTCCAGCCTGAGACCAATTACAGAGCCAGCCTTCTTGATAATTTTGTCAAGTCTGTTGGTGCCACTGGCTTTGATACTGCTACCCCAGCAGACAGCAGCAAAGAAGATGGCGCTGGTAGAAAAGCTCCAGCATCTTGTTGCACACGAAGGATCTCAGCTTCCTCAGAAAGTAGAGTCTGCTCATCCCCTTCTTGTATGCAGCATCGGTGTTCAGATTTCCAGCCCAGTCTGTTGCTGATCATGACAACCAGGTATTTGTAATCCCTCACTACCTCCACATCCTCCCCCCTAATCCGCAGTGGCTGTGAAGGCATCCTCTTCTTCCTGAAATCAATCATCATCTCTCTGGTCTTGCTGACGTTCAGCCTTAGGTGATTCTGCTCGGTCCACTCCACAAACTGTCTACCAGTGCCCTTTACTCCCCCTCCTCTCCTCCTCATATACACCAAACAACAGCCGAGTCATCAGAGAATTTCTGCAGGTAGCATGACTCGGTGTTGTACTGAAAGTCAGTGGTATATAAGGTGACGAGAAAAGGAGAAAGCACAGTCCACTGTGGCGCTCCCGTATCACTAACCACCACATCAGACAAGACACTGCCCAGCTGGACAAAATGTGGCCTGCCTGTCTGGTAGTCGGTAATTCAGGAGATCACAGAGCTGTCAACCCCCATCACCCGCAGCTTCTCACCCAACAGCAGTGGGTGGATGGTGTTAAACACACTGGAGAAATCAAAGAACGTGATTCTCACAGTGTCTCCTCTGCCATCCAGGTGCAGATGGGCTTGTTGCAGCAGGTAGATGACAGCGTTTTCAACTCCTAAATGGGGCTGATATGCAAACTGCAGAGGGTCCAGCCACGTCTTCACCTACTGCCTCAGGTGGGCTCAGACCAGTCTCTCCAGGACCTTCATCACTTGAGATGTGAGGGCAACTAGTTGATAGCCATTCAGGTCCGATGGAGACAACTTCTTGTGGACAGGAACCAGGCAGGATGTCTTCCACAGCACCGGTACTCTCTCCAGACTCAGGCTCAGGTTGTACAGGTGTTTCAGTACCACAGCTAGCTGGTTGGCACAGGACCTCAGGATCCAGGCGGAGATGCCATCAGGGCCTGCAGCCTTCTGCTGACGAAGTCTCTCCAGCTGTTTCTTAACCTGGTCTGTAGTCACAGTGATGTGGGATTGGTACTAATGTCCTCAGAGGAGGGTGGGGGGTGAGTGGGGAGAGAGGGAGAGAGAGGTGCTGCACAGGAGGCTGAGGGGGGAGGGTTGTGTGGTGGTCTGGCTGTGTTGTGGGGGTGACAGATGGTGAGTTAAACCTATTAAAAAACAGATTCAGCTCATCAGCTCTCTCAAGGCTCCCCGACGTCTATCTGTCCCTCCCCTTACACCCAGTGATGTTTCATTCCTGTCCAGACATCCTTCACATTGCTTTGCCTGAGTTTATCCTCCAATTCCCTCCTGTAATTACACATCCTCAGCATCTCTCTCAGTTCATGCTGCACTCTCCTCAGTTTTCCCTTGTCTCCAGACCTAAAAGCCCCCTTCTTCTTCCTGCTTTCAGGTCACTGGCGATCCATGGTTTGTTGTTGGATGCCCCCGTTTCTTCATCTGTATGTCTCAGTGGCTGGATTAGCATGGGAAATTCACCCTGTGTCTGTCTCTGTCAGTTCAGTGGTTGCACAAACCATCTCTTCCGCCTTCTCTGCTTTCTGCATTGCATTGCTTGTAGTAGAATGAGCTGTTGTTCATTGTTTATAAGGGCCATCTGCATCAAAATTCATTTTTGTGCTATTGCCATAGCTTGCGTTGGCAAAAACAGGAAATACACGAGGAAAAGACAGGAAGCACTCTACACAGCCGCTGAGACCCCACAACTGCCTGCTGTTTGGGCGGTGAATTGCAGACCAACACTGACAAACCGGCACGGAAAATTTTTTTTTACAGAGGACTGCGTAGGCATCGTCCGTCGGCAATGGTGTTGACGTGATGCAGGTGCATAAACCACGCTTTAGTCAGCCTATGAACTTTTCAGCCCCCCCATGCTGTAAACACTGCAGTGTATGTTTATTAATTTTGGTAAAACCCTACAGCAAATGGGGCAAATTATTCTTAGGTATTTTAAATACAGGTTCTTAGCCTCATTCTCCACAATGAAGCATAAAACGGCTCAATATGACAAACGCATCTGTTTATGTTTAAAACAGTTCTAATCTTTAAAAAAAGATGTGTTCTTATAAATATTCAGCTGAAGTCATTATAAGTTAAGTTTTATCTCTTGACTTTTCACCCTTACTCTCGGTTTCATTGTCAATCTTTGCTGTAGACCAGGACTATTCAATTACAAATTCAGTTGGGCCACAATTTGAAATCAAGACATGTAACTGGGCTGCACATGTTCAGCGATCTGTTGAATATGACAAATTTCAAACCAACACAGATCAATATGACAAAAAATATGCTCTTTTTATTCATTGGCTTGGTTTTAAATATGCGCTTGGCACATGACAAAGGTACATTAAAAGTGCATAAAAACACAATAACAGTGCTGGGGTTGAGCAGAACTTGAAGTAGTAGAAATATTTTTCCTCTTGAACAACAATTAAATAAATGGAATGAAAAAAAAATCCAATTCTGTAAATCACTATTTTGGTCACGTTACTCAGGCATATCTCAAAGTGCATAAAAACTCAATGTGCACTGTTAGTAGCATTAACATTTGTTTCCCTTTTGAAATACACATCTATCCATTCATCAATCTTCTACCGCTTTTCCGGAGGTCCGGGTTGTGGAGCCAGCAATTCAAGCAGAGAAGCCCAGACTTCCTTCTCCCCAGCCACCTGCTCCAGCTCTTCAAAGAGGATACCAAGGCATTCCCAGACCAGATGGGAGACATAGTCTCTCCACCGAGTCCTGGGTCTGCCCTGGGGTCTCCTCCCAGTGGGACGTGCCCAAAACACCTCAAGTGGGAGGCATCCAGGAGGCATCCTGATCAGATGCCCATACCACCTCACCTGGCTCCTTTCAACGTTGAGGAGCAGCGGTTCTACTCTGAGCCTCGAGCAGCGGTTCTACTCTGAGCCTCTCCCAGATGACTGAGCTCCTCACCCTATCTGTAAGGGTGAGTCCAGCAATCCTACGGAGAAAGCGAATTTTAGCAGCTTGTATCTGCAATCTACACATCCTCGTTATAACTGACCTTGGCACATCACAAAGTGCATTTAGCTGAATAAAAAAGAACTATCAAACACTTCAGTGCACAAACCCCCAAGAAAAGATTGATAACATAAACAAACATTGCACATCCACTATTGTGGTTTGTTTTGTTTTAAATCACCACATACGTATGTTAGTAGGAACTTCTTTTTATAACTATACATTCCATTACACACACATATCAGTCCAGGCAGGGATTTTCATCATCAATTTTACTCTTCAGAGTTGACAGTGACATGTAACGGTGCTAGTGGCAAGATCCCAAGTTACGAGAATACGTACAAAGTCGAGTATGCGTGAATCTTGTGCATTCGCATGTTCACATACGAGGGATAGCACTAGCCCTGACATTCTGCTGTCACTGGAGTAAAAGTATCAACATTGGAGAGTAAGCTAGTTTGAAAATGAGACTGATACTCACCTGGAGACAGAAGATCCCGGAGCTCGCCTCTTTCCATTGACTTTATATGCATTCGCATTTGGTCTGAAGGCACCTTTTACCACAGTCATAGAGCCCACACTTCAAAACAAATGCATTGTGGATTGACGGTTGCTAGGGTATGCGGAGTGTTGCATTTATGGTCTGTAGTAATTAATGGATTTCTGCAATTCTGTGAAATGTGCTGGACTTTGCTTCTCTGGCTGAACCACAGACTGGGCCTGGGCCACTCGGAGGTTGGTTCTGGGCTGCATGTGGCCCGCGGGCCGCCAGTTGAATAGGCCTGCTGTAGACTATAGCAGAGACTGACACTAGACAATAGAATGTTTAAAAAACATGAATTTAGTTGATGTTCCTATAATCTCCTTCTTGCTGTTCAGTGACTCATTACTGCCTGTGACACCAATTCAGCATTGCCATTACAGGAGACATACTTTCATCTGTCTGAGGTGTGACTGCAGAGAATTTGCACTGTCACTATTCACTTTTGAACCCTGTAAAATTCTCAAAGAAAACCATAGTTACCTTGTAATACATGATGAGACTGAAGGAAACAACCATGAAGCATAAAGCCTGTTGCTATAAGTCATAGTCCATTCGCTTTCAGCTTCATCCAGTGAAATATATATTTTATAAACATCATCATGCTTTAATAGGAAAAAAGTATGTGCAGCTCTTGGAAATTATTATATTTCCCTCGGCATGAATGTATTTATCTCTTACATATTTCACCTTTGGGTCTGCAAATGTTTCCTTATCAGCTGTAGAGAAGTGTAGGTCTGATAAGACTTTCCACTGCAGCTGTATAATGTGTATAATGACAAGAAATTGAAGCTCCACAATGTTTTTTGTTGCTGACTTTTCAGTTTATTAGCGATTAAGTATGACATTTTGAAATCATTTTCTTTTCTTTATCAGCATCTGTTCTTGACAAATGTGGTTCTGCAGGAAAGCACCATTTTTCTGTCATCATCTTAAGGGATTGTTCCAAAGTGCAGCCTGTCTGGATTTATTTATCTTTCGTGCTTGAGCTTTTCACTTTGGAGTGGGCAGGGATCAGTAGGATGCAGGAGGTGTCACTACAGATTGCATTTGAATTAGTTTTTCTTTGATTAGATTAGATTAGATTCAACTTTATTGTCATTACACATGTATGAATACAAGGTAACGAAACACAGTTTGCTAGCTTATTGTGCAGTATATATGAAAAATACTTATTTTATTATTATTATTATTTTGAAGTCTCACTGGTAAAAGCCTACAATGGTTTTTACTTTAATTGTTCCTTATTAGGCTGCAGTATGTTCTCTAGAAAAATAATTCTCAAAATGTAATCCAGGGACCCTATTTGGCCTGCAAAACATTTCATATATCATTGGGAGAGTGCATTGATGCCAGTTACAGCAATAAAACATGACATATTATCTTTGGGCCAGATAAGATATACTGATAAGAGTGTACTTAAAATCACTCTTGCTGTGTTGCTTAGCATATTGAACAGCTAGCCATTTAGCATGAAGAAAATGTTGACTCACCACACAATGTCAAGTAATAGTGAGTTCAGACCATTTACATTAGTTTGGGGTTTAGATGGGTTTCCTTCTCTTCTATACAAAGTTAGAGATCGCCTCCTCTGTGGAGTCCACTGGGGAGCACCACTCCTGTCTGGGTTTAATATTTAATGATAAGTCAGGGCTAAACACTAAATTTTAACTGATTTCCAAATGGAAAAAGCAGAGTACAATCTTGGAACTAAACTGCTCCAGTGACGGTCACTGTTCTGAAGAATGATTAACCAGTTTTACGTGTTTGAAAGAGGAACATAAGCTGATACCTGATCAGGATGTGATGAGGGTGTCTCCTCATGATACAGTGACTCTGAAGTTTGTTTTTGTCTATGGAGGTGTGGCACCTAGGAATAGAACTCATTAAACACAATAAATGTTATCTGAAAGGCTTCAGGAATGACATCATACTGATTTCAGTGGCTTTTTCTGTTTTCTGCTCTGTTTTGTAGGGGGGTAAAGAATACATGATGAGAGCTCACTTTGGACTACCCAGCGTGGAGAGTGACGAGCTTGATGCAAAGAGACCAATCACGGTTAACTTTGAGATACCCTATTTCACTGTGTCTGGGATTCAGGTAGGGCACTTTGATAACCTGTGCTACACAGTCTGGCTATTTTTCCAGAATCCTTGTTTAACTGTACTGTCAGTATTGCTTTGTTTGACCTTGACAGATGGATGTTGCTGTGAGGCTGAATGGATAACTTATTAAGTCTTCAGCCCTAGATAGTTTTGTTACAGCCTCTGCATACACACAGTCACAGCCCACTTTTCACTTTACTATCTTGGATTTATTATAGTACAACAAGTCATAATATACAGTATGAGCATGTAGCATAATGATTATAATATACAGTGCATTCGGAAAGTATTCACAGATTCTGCACACAATACCCCATAATGACAACGTGAATTTTTTTTTTTTTAGATTTTTCCAAATTTATTAAAAACTAGTGCATACCTGTGCATGCCCGTACATATCCGTGCATGCCCATAGAAAGCAAGTGTAAGCAAGTATTTCTGCATGTCCG
Organism: Pholidichthys leucotaenia; assembly: GCA_020510985.1. NCBI lineage: Eukaryota > Metazoa > Chordata > Actinopteri > Cichliformes > Pholidichthyidae > Pholidichthys > Pholidichthys leucotaenia. Next base: position 304,416,617 of record CM035839.1, read on the forward strand.
TAGAAAGTTACTGTTATCATGGCAGCAGTAACCATGGTGAAACCTGCCTTTGATCTTTGACATCACCACTCGTTCAGTGATGACTGCCTTTGATCTCATAGCGAGTCCTATAATCTTTTAGCGAGTCCTGTGGTCTCACGATCACAGGACTCGCTAAAACCCTGTCTGTCATGTCTGTCATGTCACAGGAGGTGACATCATGACAGACAGGGTTTGATGATGTCAGCTATGACATCAGGCATCACTGAGCCTATGATGTGCCTATGATGTCTGTATGACAGTTCTATGAGCGTGAGTGAAGCCTGCCTTTGATCTTTGATGATGTCATAGCAAGTCCTATGATCTTTTAGCAAGTCCTATGGTCATGTCATAGCAAGTCCTATGATCTTCGATGATGTCATAGCAAGTCCTATGATCGTGAGTGAATGCTGCCTTTGATCTTTTGGTAACTATATGACATCACATAGACATCATGTAGACATCATAGGCACATCATAGGCGATCCTATGATCTTTTAGCGAGTCCTGTGGTTGTGACAGACACACACAGAGATTTCTTGAGAACTACAGGCAGGTAGGACACCGCCACCAAGGACACAGTCCAAGGACGGATAATTTTTTTCACACATAAGGAGTTGTTCAGAACTCCTTATACAATGATATAGAGTGATGATAATCAAGTCAGTGGCGATAATGCACCTGTAAGATGGATGCCAACCGCCAATCAAATCTAAAAGAAGACAGCAGACAGCCACAGGTATGGGTTGATGATGCCGAGGACACAGTCCAAGGATGGATATTTTTCATACATACATAAGGAGTTGTTCAGAACTCCTTATACAAAGATATAGAGTGATGATAATCAAGTCAGTGGCAGTAATGCACCTGTAAGCTGGTTGCCAACCACCAATCAAATCTAAAAGAAGAAGAAGAAGAAATCACATGGAGATACAACATAGAGTGATGTTACGGCCAAGATATATAGAGTGATGATATCCACCTTATTCCTGGGGGGCACGTAGGAACGATTATGGGCAGAGCTTCCGGTTTCGGCTGATGTACTGTTAAATCAGTCAATAAGAGTGGAGTAGCAGGGGCATTTAAAATAGCATTTTTAAAAGTTTTTCAAATTCATTTTAATGGAGTCCACATATGTGTTTTGAACTCAAGTGGCAACTAATTTCAGCTCTTCTAGTTTTTGTATTTTTTTGAATGTTTTGGCATAGTTCTGGTGCTTGTTGCTGGTGTTCGTGGTTGTGCCAGACTGGATAAATGGAGGCTTCTCACCACACGGTGATAGATGACATCTAAGCACGGTGTTGTGGCGTACGTCTGCTGTAAGGTGAATTTGATTATGTCCAACATATTTTAACAAAATGCAGCCGACTTTATTGCAGTGCAGATGTGCTGGTTGGAATGTGCCCCGCGTCATTATGAGTACAGGAAATGAGAAGTCATAAGTCATGACTCTTTCTTTGTTTGGTAGCGGCAAAGTCCCAGGAAAACCCCCATGAGTGTCTGGTATCATTGGAAAACTTAGAAATCGTACTTTCTAAAAATGCCTATATTTTTGCGGAAGACGTAACTCCCGACCGATGGAACGCAAGTTTTCAACCTAGCCAAAATATAAACAAATCGTCTTTTTTCTGGGTCAGTTTTTGTGCACTTCCTGCAAATTAAATATCATTTTGAAGAGCTTTCAATACAGAATATGGAAATAATGTTACATCAGTTTTGAAAATGTCCTCAAAGTGACTCATTTTACCAGCACGGGTCATTTGTTTACAGTGTTAGCATCTTAGCAGCAGCGCTAACTAATGGAGTTACTGTCTACGAGGCCATTTTATAAGGCCATCTTCCCATCACTCGATAGTCGTGGGAAGTGGTATGATTATATTACTGTTTTGAGGTGCAAGAGGCTGTGTTCCCGTATTTCTGATGCCGAAGTCATTGTTTTTTAACAAGGAAAAGTGTCCAGTTTCAGTGACAACCATATGTTCTAAACTAGTACCGGAAGTTGCTACCATAATTCACGCAAGGCATCATGGGGCCTAGGAATAAGGTGGATAGAGTGAAGTACATGGTGGTAATGCATCTGTAAGCTGGTTGCCAACCGCCAATCAAATCGAAAAGAAGAAGAAGAAGAAATCACATGTACATAAGTATTCACAGCCTTTGCCATGAAGCTTAAAATTGAGCTCAGGTGCATCCTGTTTCCACTCATCATCCTTGAGATGTTTCTACAGCCTAACTGGAGTCCACCTGTGGTAAATTCAGTTGATTGGACATGATTTGGAAAGGCACACACCTGTCTATATAAGGTCCCACAGTTGACAGTTCATGTCAGAGCACAAACAGAGCATGAAGTCAAAGGAACTGTCTGTAGACCTCTGAGACAGGATTGTCTTGAGGCACAAATTTGGGGAAGGGTACAGAAAAATGTCTGCTGCTTTGAAGGTCCCAATGAGTACAGTGGCCTCCATCATCTGTAAATGGAAGAAGTTTGGAGCCACCAGGACTCTTCCTAGAGCTGGCCGGACATCTAAACTGAGCGAGTCAGGGAGGTGACCAAGAACCCAATGGTCACTCTGTCTGAGCTCCAGCATTCCTCTGTGGAGAGAGGAGAACCTTTCAGAAGGACAACCATCTCTGCAGCAATCCATCAATCAGGCCTGTATGGTAGAGTGGCCAGACAGAAGCCACTCCTTGGAAAAAGGCACATGGCAGCCCGCCTGGAGTTTGCCAAAAGACACCTGAAGGAATCTCAGACCATGAGAAACAAAATTCTCTGGTCTGATGAGACAGAGATGGAACTCTTTGGCGTGAATGCCAGGCGTTCATGTTTGGATAAAACCAGGCACCACTCATCACCAGGCCAATACCATCCCTACAGTGAAGCATGGTGGTGGCAACATCGTGCCGTGGGGATGTTTTTCAGCAGCAGGAACTGGGAGACTAGTCAGGATAGAGGGAAAGATGAATGCAGCAATGCACAGAGACATCCTGAATGAAAACCTGCTCCAGAGTGCTTCTGACCTCAGACTGGGGCAACGGTTCATCTTTCAGCAGGACAACAACCCTAAGCACACAGCCAAGATATCAAAGGAGTGGCTTCAGGGCAACTCTGTGAATGTCCTTGAGTGGCCCAGCCAGAGCCCAGACTTGAATCCAATTGAACATCTCAGGAGAGATCTGAAAATAGCTGTGCACCAACACTTCCCATTCAACCCGAGGGAGCTTGAGAGGTGCTGCAAAGAGGAATGGGTGAAACTGCCCAAAGATAGGTGTGCCAAGTTTGTGGCATCATATTCAAAAAGACTTGAGGCTGTAATTGCTGCCAAAGGTGCATCAACAAAGTATTGAGCAAAGGCTGTGAATACTTATGTACATGTGATTTCTTCATTTTTTATTTGTAATAAATTTGCAAAAATCTCAAAAAAACGTTTTTCACATTGTCATTATGGGGTATTGTGTGTAGAATTTTGAGGAAAAATGAATTTAATCCATTTTGGAATGAGGCTGTAACATAACAAAATGTGGAAAAAGTGAAACGCTGTGAATACTTTCAGGATGCACTTTAGATACGTATATTTGTAAGAAATAAAGTTGGGTCCATATACAGGTGCATCTCAATAAATTAGAATGTCATTGTAAAGTTGATTTATTTCAATAATTCAATTCAAAAAGTGAAACCCATATATTGTATAGATTCATTACACACAGTGATATATTTCAAGTGTTTATTTCTTTTAATTTTGATGGTTATGGCTTACAGCTCATGAAAACCCCAAATTCAGTTTCTCAAAAAATTAGAATATTACATCAAATTAATTAAAAAATATATTTTTAATAGAAATGTTGGCCAGCTGAAAAGTATGTCCATGTACACACTCAATACTTAGTTGGGGCTCCTTTTGCATGATTACTGCATGAATGCAGCGTGACATGGAGGCGATCAGCCTTTGTTACTGCTGAGATGTTATGGAAGCCCAGGTTGCTTTGATAGCGACCTTCAGCTAGTCTGCGTTGTTGGGTCTGGTGTATTTCATCATCCTCTTGACAATACACCTTAGATTCTCTATGGGGTTTAGATCAGGAGAGTTTGCTGGCCAATCAAACACAGTGGTGCCATGGTCATTAAACCAGGTATTTGTACTTTTGGCAGTGTGGGCAGGTGCCATGTCCTGCTGGAAGATGAAATCAGCATCTCCATAAAGCTTGTCAGCAGAGGGAAGCATGAAGTGCTCTAAAATGTCCTGTTAGATGGCTGCACTGACATTGGACTTGATTAAACACAGTGGAAAAACACCAGCAGATGGCATGGATCCACATATCTTCATTGACTGTGGAAACTTTACACTGGACCTCAAGCAACTTGGATTCCGTGCCTGTTCACTCTTCCTCCAGATTCTGGGACCTTGATTTCCAAGTGACAGGACTTGGCACCTGATTTGGGGAGCCATGTCATCTGCTGGTGTTAGTCCACTTTGTTTTATCAAGTCCAAAGTCAATGCAGCTGTCTACCAGGACATTTTAGAGCACTTGATGCTTCCCTCTGCTGTCAAGGTTTATGGAGATGCTGATTTCATTTTCCAGCAGGACTTGGCACCTGCCCACAGTGCCAAAAATACCAAAGCCTGGTTTAATGACAATGGTATCACCATATTTTACTGGCCAGCAAACTCTCCTGACCTAAACCCCATACAGAATCTATGAAGTATTATCAACAGGGAGATGAGAGACACCAGACCCAACAATGCAGATGAGCTGAAGGCCGCTATCAAAGCAACCTGGGCCTTCATAACACCTCAGCAGTAACACAGGCTGATCACCTTCATGCCATGCCACAGTGATGCAGTATTAATTCATGCAAAAGGAGCCCTGACCAAGTATTGAGTGTGTGCATGGAAATTCTTTTAGTCGGCCAACATTTCTATTAAAAAAAAATAAATACATAAATTGATCTTATGTAATATTCTAATTTTTTGAGAAACTGATTTTCGGGTTTTCATGAGCTGCAAGCCATAACCATCAAAATTAAAAGAAATACACACTTGAAACATATCACTCTGTCTGTAATGAATCTATATAAAATATGAGTTTCATTTTATGAATTGAATTACTGAAATAAATCAACTTTTTGACGATATTCTAATTCAGTGAGATGCACCTGTATATTTGAACACTGGCACAAGTTTTATTTTAGCTGTTTACCAAAACATAGTCAAGATACATACAGTTATATAACCAATGTGGACTCAGCTTTAGTTTGAGGGTATTCACATCCAAATTGGATGGTTTAGGAATTGCAACTGTTGCTGTGAACCCACAATATGCAGTCAAAGGACCTCTCAATGGAAGTGAAGCAGGCCATCCTTAGGCTGAAAAAAGAAGAAATTTATCAGAGAGATAGATGAAATGTTAGGAGTGGCCAAATCAACAGTTTGGTACATTCTGAGACGAGTGCACTGATGAGCTCAGGACCTCAAAAAAGCTTGAACATCCACAGAAGACAACAGTGGTGGATGATCACAGGATCCTTTCCATGGTGAAGAAAAACCTCTTCACAACATCCACCCAAGTGAAGAACATTCTCCAGGAAGTAGGTGTATCAGTATCTAAGTCTACCATAAGGAGAAGACTTCATGAGGGTGAATACAGAGGGTTCACCACAAGGTGCAAACCACTAATCAGCCTCAAAAAGAGAAAAGACAGATTAGACTTTGCCAAAAACCATCTAAAGACACCAGCCCAGTTCTGCAACAGCATTCTTTAGACAGATGAAACCAAGATCAACCTGTACCAGAATGATGGGGAAAAGAAAGTCTAGAGAAGGCTTGGCTCATGATCCAAAGCACAACACATCTTCTGTAAAACAGGCAGTGTGGTGCATGGAGATTTTAAGGTAAAGAAGTGGAATATTCTGCAATGGCCGAGTCAATCACCAGATCTCAACCCGATTGAACATGCATTTCACTTGCTTAAGACAAAACTTGAGGCAGACAGACCCACAAACAAGCAACAACTGAAGATAGCTGCAGTAAAGGCCTGGCAAAGCATCACAGAGGCGGAAACCCAGCATTTGGTGATGTCTATGGGTTCCAGACTTCAGGCAGTCATTGCCTGCAAAGGATTCTCAAAGTATTGAAAATGAATATTTTATTTATGATCATGTTAATTTGTCCAATTACTTTTAAGCCCCTGAAATAAGTAGACTTTGTATAAAAATGCTTCCAATTCCTAAACCATAACTCCAGTTCGGAAATAAAATATAGCGGTATCTTGAATATGTTTTGGTAAACAGCTAAAATAACAACTTGTATCAGTGCACAAATATACATATATGGACCTAACTGTATATTTTCAGCTGTCAACATCCTTTTTTCCACTTCAGAGATCTATGATTTTTACTAGATAAAAATTATTGTCAGCGCTAAGTGTGCTGCCAGGATTGCACATTGGCAGACAGACAGTGGTCTGAACATCAGCAAGAAAAAACAGTTGGGTGAAAGGTGAAGCAGCTATGTTCAACAATATCTCCATCCCACAGGTGCGCTACCTAAAGATCATAGAGAAGAGTGGCTACCAGGCATTGCCGTGGGTGCGCTACATCACTCAGAGTGGAGGTGAGAAAACGGGACTGACATATAAGACAGAAAATGATGGTTGCACACTTAGGTTGCCTCCTTTAATCGGCTTGCACACATCCTACTATTATAATATACTGTATATAGTAAAACACTGTATAAAGAAGGAATTATGGAGAGGAAATATGTGATGTTAAAGCCATCATAAAAAGGGATATGAAAATTGAAGTCCTTGAAATAACTCTAGACAGTATTTCTGGTTCAGTGCAGTACTGAGTTATGCCCTTGTAAAAATAGGTTTGATAAATGTTATCGGCTCTGCCATGAGGCTATTTATACTTTTAAAATATTAAACTGCTCACATCCCAAAGAAATAAACACTGCCTTATTTTTAGTTAAAAGATCCACTCCAGCGGCTCTAAAACCACCTCAAAAACCAGTGTGTTTTGCCCAAAATAGTATATTGTGGCTTTTTATACACAAAAAAACGTTCATTGCCTTAGAATGGCTTGGAAAGAGTTTTTATGTCTTTGACCTTCTTAAGTATGTGCAGATCTATGAATATTCTAATTCGCTCCACCCACATTCCCACCTACCAGTAGCTGAAAGAAGACGAGGACATTGTACAAGGCTCCGAGAAGCCGATCTAACTTGAGGAAGTTCTGTCGTCGGTGAACCCACAGAAGAGTCGCTGCCCACCCGGCATGGAGGCTGGAAGACTCCCTGCCGGTCTCGGGTTACCCACTCACCATGGATCGCCTCGCTGGGGGCCAGTGAGCAGTTCGCCTTGGTCCAGTGTACCCACCAGCTGGCTCGCCTCCGAGGCGCTCCCTGCCCTCCTTCCTTCAGAGCTCGCCTCGCGTCGAGCTGCTCCGAGGCAAACTGCTCGCCGGCCCTCAGCAAGGTGATCCGCGGTGAGTGGGTAACCAGAGACCGCTCCTTTGGGGAAAGAGGGAGGAGCCAAGAAGCGCTCAGTTCCTTTGGGACGTTCTCCCCGGCTTGCTCCGGGAAGAGACGACATGGCTAGCGGGGTGCACAGGCGGATGCTCCCGGCAAGGTGAGGGGAGCCCGCCAGCCGGGCAGCGACTGCCTATCTGCTCCACCGAGAATGATCCTCCCGCAGGTTCACCTACGACGATACTCACCCGGCCATTGCACCACGCACACCGGGGCCGTCTCCCCCAGCATGCAAGCTGCAAACCCGTGTCCTCTCTGGTATTTTAGCAACAACACTGAGGTTTTTCCAAACAAAGTTAATCATTGCTGTCATATTTTCATGTCTGTGGGTAAGACATGTAATTTAAAAGAGGATTTCTTGCTCACACAGCCAAAAACTGAACACATACACGGTGCTGAAAAGTTCATAGTGGTGAAATTTGACCAAATGTGGTTTATTTTTCAACATAGTCTCCCCTTTGGTCGACACACTTCTTCCAACGGTGTTGCAGCGCTTGGATCCCTGCAGTTGAAAATTAAACCACATTTGCCAAAAACATGCAAGTTAGGTTAATTGGCATCAAAACTGGGGATTCTAAATTGTCCTTGGGTATGACTGTGAGAGTGAATGGTTGTCTGTCTCTCTGTGTTGGCCCTGCGATGGACTGGCGATCTGTCCAGGGTGTACCCTGCCTCTCGCTCAAAGATGCTGGGATAGGCTTCAGCCCCCCCCCCCCCCCCCCCCGCGACCTGGAAAGGATTAAGCGGAAGAAGATGGATAGATGGATGGATGGATTGGTCAAATTTGACCACTATGGACTTTTCAGCCTCCCTCCCCCTTGTGTAATCTGCTATCTTTCCCAGCTTGTTAAAAGCTGAGCTCCTGCTTGCTCCTCAGCTCCTCCCTCTTCCCCTGAGAGCGTCAAGAAGGGGTCTCATTGCTTAGCCTGACTGGTTAATGTTATAACTAGTCAGGCTAAGCAGGAATACTGACGTAACTAGAAACACTCTCTCCAAATCTGCCTTTTTCGTGGGGGTGGGGAGGGTGGAGCTTAAGCAGACATTCACACCAGAAAAAGACATACTTGGGAGTTTGGAATGATTTTGCTGTTGATATGTCTTGTAAATGACAAGAAACGTTACAGACATTTTAACAACAGAAAAAACGTGATTTTTGCTGGGGTGTCACTTTAAGGTCTTAAAGGTGATAGTGGAAATGTTGTTACCTCCTGGTCAGTGTCACATTCAACACTCACATGCACAGAACTGAGGACCTTTTCAGTTATCATAATAATCACACCTGTCTTTGCACTCTGCACTTTCATGTATATTGACCCATCCGTGAAACCACTACCATACCTGTGTCACGCCGCGCCATTCATCAACGGCGCCACCTGCTCACGCACCTGACAATCATCAGCGGCGAGGGATAAAGGCCGTCTCGCCCGGAGGCTCGGCCTGAAGCCGTCAGACTTCGTCCCTCACCGTTGTGAGCATACTTCCCTTCAGCGTCACCATTTTGGTAAGAAGATCGCTTACCTCTTTTCTTCAGTCTTCTCCCCTGTGCACAGGTGGATTCCCCAGCGGCGGACATCTCCACTCCATCGCCCAATCCTCGCTGCTGTACAGAGCTCTCCAGGTGGCTGTCTTCCGGGCTTCGCCCCCTTGTTGTGCCAGCTGTCCTGACCCACCAAGTAAGTCCTTCTCTCGCCATAAATCCCTCCTGTGTTGGTGTATGCCCGTCACCCTCTCCCTGTGCTCTCTCCATAGGGTTGCTCGGCTGTACGGTCACCTGCCTCTGTGCCTGGAGCAGACACCATCACCAACACATTTACATCCCGCAGACACGCACTCACTCACTCCTGCTGTTAATAAACTCTTTGAACTACTCTAAGCCTGTGTGTGTGCGTCTCCTGAGCCGTGCGTTATGTCAGTACGGCTTCAGCAGAGCGGCTCGGCGGACGGCGGGCTCGCACACCGGTTTTCCACTCTCGAGGCTAGAGTGGATCAAATAGCTTATCAACAACAGGTGATCTTTAATCAATTATTGAATTTAACTAACCGGTTGGGCCGCTTGGATCCTCAACAGCCGTTCCCCCCGGCTCGTCAGGGTGGCGCGGCTCCTGCTGTTCCAGCGGCCGTCCAGCCGGCTCCGGTGGCACCGGTTCGGCTCACACCGATTCCAACCCCCGCCCGCTTTAGCGGTAAGCTCGGCGGAGCGCGGGGGTTCATTATGCAGTGTGAGTCCGTGTTCCACCGTGTGCCCGGAGATTTTCCCTCGGATCACAGTCGGATTGGTTACATAGGGAATCTTCTGGAGGGGCGTGCGTTAACTTGGACCTACGCCGTAATGGCGAGGCCCAGTTATGCCACCCTCACCTATGACCAGTTCGTGAGGCGCTTTCTGGAGGTCTTTGACCATTCTCAAACCGAGACGGTCCAGGTCGATCGACTCCTCGCTCTCCAGCAGGGAGGCCGGTCGGCAGCGGACTACTCGGTCGACTTCCGGGTAGCGGCGGAGGAATTGGGCTGGGAGGAACGCTCCCTCTGTGGCCTGTTCCTCCGCAGCCTCAATAGTGATCTGACGGATGAACTGGCTGGACGGGATATCCCTGGGACGCTAGCGGAGCTGACATCCTTAGCGATAAGTTTGGATAACAGGCTGCGCGAGCGCTCCTCGGGGCGGAAGTCTTCTTCTTCTCGCCCTCGTGGAGTCTCGCCGCACCTGTTCCAAGCTCGCCCCCTGGCGGCGCCGCCAGCATTGTGCCCCGAGGAGTCGGAGCCGATGGTGACGGGCTGGACCAAGCTTTCCCCTGCGGAGAAACAACGCCGCCGTGAGTTGGGCCTCTGCATGTATTGCGGAGGTGACCAACACACTGTGGAGCGTTGCCCGCGGAAAGCCAGTCGGCGGGGTCCGCGAATCGCTGTAGGGAGCCTCGCGGATCCCAACCGGTTAGACTCTCTCACTCAATTAAAGCTGCCCATCCGTTTTTGCCACAATCCCACTGGGCACCTCACCCACGCACTGGTGGATTCGGGCGCAGAGGGCAGCTTCATTTCACTAGGCCTGGCAACCCGATTGGGCATCCGCTGTCAGGCATTAAAACACCCCATCTCCCTGGTCCATCTCTCCCGTGCCTCCCTTGGGAGAGTTTCTCTCCAAACCATGCCTGTCCCAGTCATCATCTCAGGGAACCACCGGGAGGAGATGGTATTTTACGTCCTGCCCAACTCTGTGTCGCCCGTCATCCTGGGGTATCCCTGGCTACGCCTCCACAACCCTGTCCTGGACTGGAGGTCCGCTGGGGTATCGGCATGGAGTACCTTCTGTATGGGCACCTGCCTTCAGTCCGCTGCCTGCTCCCCATCCGCGGCTCCCCCTGTGGCGGATACAGCACCTCCGGACCTGTCACTGGTGCCTCCAGAATTTCACGACCTGGGTATGGTATTTAGCAAATCGAAAGCTATGTCTCTTCCCCCGCATCGACCATATGACTGTGCCATCAACCTCCGCCAGGGGGCTCCCCTGCCATCTGGTCGGCTCTACAGCCTGTCGGCGCCGGAGAAGGAGACCATGAATACATACCTGAAGGAATCTCTGAGCGCTGGGATTATTCGCCCATCGTCGTCACCCGTGGGGGCAGGGTTTTTCTTTGTCGGGAAAAAGGACGGATCCCTCCGCCCCTGCATAGACTACCGAGCGCTGAATGACATCACTGAGAGGGACCGTTACACCCTGCCCCTCATGGACACTGCCTTTCACTCCCTCCAGGGGGCGACCTGGTTTACCAAGCTGGATTTACGCAGCGCTTACCACCTCGTCCGGATCCGGGAGGGAGATGAATGGAAGACAGCCTTCCGTACCCCGAACGGCCACTTTGAGTATCTCGTCATGCCGTTCGGGCTGACCAACGCTCCTGCCGTCTTTCAGCGCCTCATTAATGACGTCCTCCGGGATTTCATCGGCCTTTTTGTGTTCGTCTACCTGGATGACATCCTTATCTTCTCCAGGTCCAGGGACGAGCACCAGGTCCATGTGAGGCGGGTCCTCCAAAGACTGCTGGAGAATCGTCTGTACGTGAAGGCTGAGAAGTGCGAATTCTATGCTAGGACCACATCCTTCCTGGGATTCATCATCGCTCAAGATCAGGTGCTCCCAGACCCAGAGAAGGTGAAGGCGGTGGTGGAGTGGCCTACTCCCGCATCCCGGAAGCAGGTGCAACAGTTTGTTGGCTTCGCCAATTTTTACCGCCGCTTTGTCCCAAATTTCAGCTCGATCGTCGGACCGCTGACCCGCCTCACGTCCCCGAAGGTCCCGTTCCGGTGGACTGAAGAGGTCGCTGCTGCCTTTAGGGCGCTGAAGGCGGAGTTCTCCTCCTCCCGGGTCCTTCGCCAGGTCGACCCCGCGCTGCAGTGCATTGTGGAGGTGGACGCATCGGACACGGGAGTGGGAGCAGTGTTATCCCAGCGGTCACCTGACGATGGCGCCAAACGGCCGTGCGCCTTCTTCTCCCGGCGCCTGTCCCCGGCGGAGAGGAACTACGATGTGGGGGACAGAGAGCTCCTGGCCATTAAACTCGCCTTACAGGAGTGGCGCCACTGGCTAGAGGGGGCGGACCTGCCGTTTGTGGTCCTGACGGACCACAAGAACTTAGAGTATTTACGATCTGCCAAGCGCCTGAATGCCCGCCAGGCGCGCTGGTCTTTGTTCTTCGCCAGGTTCCGCTTCTCGATCACCTTCAGGCCGGGCTCCAAAAACGGCCTGCCTGACGCCCTCTCTAGGCAGTTCACCCCCGTGGAGGCTGAGGAGACGCCCCACACTATCCTGCCCAGGTCGTGCGTCCTCGGTGCCATCTCTTGGGACATTGAAGACAAGATCCGGAAGGCGCAGGAGGTGGAACCTGATCCTGGCGGCGGACCGGAGGGAAGACTGTTCGTCCCATCTGCGGTCCGAGGAGAGGTCATCCACTGGCTCCACACCTCCCGGCTCACCTGTCATCCCGGCACCTCTCGGATGATCAGCCTCCTCCAGCGGTCCTTTTGGTGGCCAGGCCTGCGGAGGGATGCAGCCCGCTACGCCCGGGCTTGCCCAATCTGTGCCACCAGCAAGTCGGGAAATGCCCCCCCAGCGGGTCTGCTCCAGCCTCTGCCCGTCCCCAGCAGGCCCTGGTCGCACATCGCACTGGACTTCGTCACCGGACTCCCCGTTTCCAACTCCTTTGACACCGTCCTGACCATTGTGGACCGTTTCTCCAAGGCGGCGCACTTCATTCCCCTGCGAGGTCTCCCTACTGCCCTGGAGACGGCGGGCCTCCTCGTCCAACACGTGGTCAGGCTGCACGGGATTCCGGTGGACGTGGTCTCGGACCGGGGCCCCCAATTTTCGTCCGAGGTTTGGAGATCCTTTTGTAACGCCATCGGAGCCAAGGTGAGCCTCTCCTCCGGCCATCACCCCCAGTCTAACGGGCAGTGTGAGAGGACCAATCAGGAGCTGGAGGCTGCGCTCCGCTGTGTTACCAGATCCAAGCCGACGTCCTGGAGCAACCATCTCGCCTGGGTGGAGTATGCCCACAACACCGCCCGCTCTTCTGCAACGGGGATGTCCCCCTTCAAGGCGTCCCTGGGTTACGACCCCCCGCTGTTTCCAGCGCAGGAGAACGAGGTGACTGTCCCCTCCGTTAGGGCGCACCTTAGGCAGTTCCGCTCCACCTGGGCTGCCGCGCGTCATGCGCTTTTACGCACAGCGGAGCGCAACAGGACCGTGGCGGACCGGCACAGAAGACCTGCCCCGGCGTACAGAGTTGGGCAACTCGTGTATGTGTCTACCCAGGACGTCACATTAAAAGGCGAGAGGAGGAAGCTGGCACAGCGTTTCATGGGTCCCTTTCCCATCACCCGGATCATCAACCCGGTGGCTGTGCGCGTGGCTATTCCCCCCTCCCTCCGCATCCATTCCACTTTTCATGTGTCGAAGGTGAAACTGGCAGTCACTGACCCCCTTTGCCCTCCTCCTGCAGCGCAACCCGCGCCCCGGATGATTGGTGGCCATCCGGCCTGGTCCGTCTCCTCCATCCTGGACTCCCGGCGCCGAGGTCGTGGGTTGCAATACTTGGTGGACTGGGAGGGCTATGGGCCCGAGCATCGACAATGGGTGCCCCCGTCGTTTGTGTTGGACCCATCGCTCATCGCGGACTTCCACCGAGCGCACCCGGATAAGCCATCGCCAGGAGGCGCTGCTAGAGGGGGGAGTACTGTCACGCCGCGCCATTCATCAACGGCGCCACCTGCTCACGCACCTGACAATCATCAGCGGCGAGGGATAAAGGCCGTCTCGCCCGGAGGCTCGGCCTGAAGCCGTCAGACTTCGTCCCTCACCGTTGTGAGCATACTTCCCTTCAGCGTCACCATTTTGGTAAGAAGATCGCTTACCTCTTTTCTTCAGTCTTCTCCCCTGTGCACAGGTGGATTCCCCAGCGGCGGACATCTCCACTCCATCGCCCAATCCTCGCTGCTGTACAGAGCTCTCCAGGTGGCTGTCTTCCGGGCTTCGCCCCCTTGTTGTGCCAGCTGTCCTGACCCACCAAGTAAGTCCTTCTCTCGCCATAAATCCCTCCTGTGTTGGTGTATGCCCGTCACCCTCTCCCTGTGCTCTCTCCATAGGGTTGCTCGGCTGTACGGTCACCTGCCTCTGTGCCTGGAGCAGACACCATCACCAACACATTTACATCCCGCAGACACGCACTCACTCACTCCTGCTGTTAATAAACTCTTTGAACTACTCTAAGCCTGTGTGTGTGCGTCTCCTGAGCCGTGCGTTATGTCAACCTGTGTATATTTTCCATAATCCTTGGCCCATTTTATTCAGTCGTGTGTCCAATTGTGTGTTCGGCACTCAGCACTTTTATTTACATTGTTTTATCTATGAAGCCACTCCATACCTGTGTACATTTCCATAATCCTGTGTCATTTTTATTTCAGTTGTGTGTTTAATCATGTGTTCACTGTGTTTTATGCAATCCTTCTGTCTTACTTTATTGCGCAGTAGCCTGGTGGAGCACAAACAATTTTGTTGTGCTGTACAACTGTACAATGACAATAAAGCCTATCCATATAGTATGATAGTTGTGACATGCTTTGAACTCGCCACTGCCCGGTCACGTGGTTCATGGAGCTCCAAATAGTTCCAAACAATAGCCTTTCTATAATGGCGTGTGAACGGCAGCTGTAACTATCTGCGACATAAAAAAACCATTTTTTTAGCCATATTAGGTGAATATTCAAAATACCTGTCGGTAGGTATATTGTTAAACTTATAATGAACAGATTTATCTGTATTATAATACAAACAAGTAACATTAACATTTTTCTGACAGAACTGTGCATTGTTTTTCCTTTTAAATATACTTCCTTCTTTATTCTATATTTTACCTTTTCACATAAATTTGCTACTTTTTCCTAACAATATTGTGTTTCTCTGTCTCATAACTCTTGATTTTTATTGTACATTTGAGACGGTTTTCAAATTGTAACGTGGCTGTCTTTTAGTTTTAAAAAAAATCTACTTTTTTTCTAACAGATTTATGTATTTTCATACCAAATTTCAAAGTTTTTTTTCATTCTAGCTTTTTATGCACGCATTTGTGAACTATTTTGGAAACATTACATTTTTCTCTTAAGAGTTTAAACATGAGGAAAAAATACAAACTATACACGTGTACTCTGTAAAACAATCAAATTCATTTACAGACAGTCATAAATAAAATGAATTTCCTGAACCACAATAGAATTACAAAGGATAGAAAATATATTCTATTAATAGTTCAGTTAGTTTTTTTTAAATTAATTTCAAAAGCCAGTTTAGAAAGCTTGGGATCAGTCCGTCAAGGTCTCCGCCTTTGACCGCCACCTAATCCACATAGCACCGGACCCCCATGATCCCTCCTGCAGGTGGTGAGCCCACTGGAGGGCGGACCCATATAACTCCTTAGGGCTGAGCCTGGCCGGGTCCCATGGGTGGAAACCCAGCCACCAGACGCTAGCCATCGAGCCCCTCCCCCAGGCCTGGCTCCAGGGTGGGGCCCCAGTAACCCCATACCGGGTGGGGCACACTGAATCCTTGATCTATAATTTATCATGAGAGTCTGTTGGATCGTTCTTAGTCTGGCCCTTCACCCAGGACCAGTTTGTCTTGGGTGACCCTATCAGAGGCAAATCGTCCCGGACAACATAGCTCCTGGGATCCCTGGGGCACGCAAACCCCCACCACGATAAGGTGGCGATCCATGAGGGGCTCACCTGCGCCTTCGGGTTGGGAAACGGGTCCTGACCATCATTTGTGCATAGGCACAAATGATGATTTGGAGTCTCTGACTGGGGTGCTGGAGAGAGCTCCTCTTGGAGACTCCATTGTCCTACTGGGGAACTTCAATGCGCACATGGGCAACAACAGTGAAACCTGGAGGGGGGTGATTGGGAGGAACGGCCTGCCCGATCTGAACCCGAGTGGTGTTCAGTTATTGGACTTCTGTGCTAACCACAGTTTGTCCATAACGAACACCATGTTCAAGCATAAGGGTGTCCATATGTGCACCTGGCACCAGGACACCCTGGGTCACAGGTCGATGATTGATTTTGTTATCGTGTCATCAGACCTGCGACCGTATGTCTCGGACACTCGGGTAAAGAGAGGTGCAGAGCTGTCAACTGATCACCACCTGGTGGTGAGTTGGATCCGATGGCAGGGGAGGATGCCATTCAGACCCGGTAGACCCAAACGTATAGTGAGGGTGTGCTGGAAATGTCTGGCTGAGGCCTCTGTCTGGGAGGTCTTCAACTCCCATCTCCGGAAGAACTTCAACCACATTCCGAGGGAGTCTGCAGACATGGAGTCTGAATGTGCCATGTTCTCCACCTCTATTGTTGAAGCAGCGGCCCAGAGCTGCGGCCGCAAGGTGGTCAGTGCATCTCGTGGTGGCAACCCCCGAACCAAGTGGTGGACACCAGTGGTGAGGGGGGCCATTAAGCTGAAGAAGGAGTCCTTTCAGGCTTGGTTGGCTTGTGGGACTCCCAAAGCAGCTGAGGTATACCGGCAGGCCAAGCGGAGTGCAGCTCGGGTGGTTGCTGAAGCAAAAATCTGGGTATGGGAGGAGTTCGGTGAGGCCATGGAACAAGACTTTCGGTCGGCCTCAAAGAGATTCTGGCAAACTGTCCGGCAGCTCAGGAGGGGGAAGCAGCTCCCTGTCCACACTGTGTATGGTGCGCATGAGGTGCTGTTGACTTCAACTGGGGATATCGTCGGGCGGTGGAAGAAATACTTCGAGGATCTCCTCAATCCCACTGATACGCCTTCCACAGAGGAAGCAGGGCTTGTGGACGAGGGGGATGACTCGCCTATCACAGGGGCTGAGGTCGCCAAGGTGGTTAAAAATCTCCTTGGTGGCCGGGCCCGGGGGTGGACGAGATTCGCCCTGAGTACCTCAAGACCCCTGGATGTTGTTGGACTGTCATGGTTAACACGCCTCTGCAACATTGCGTGAAGGTCGGGGGCAGTGCCTTTGGCATGGCAAACAGGGGTGGTGGTTCCTCTCTTCAAAAAAGGGGACCGGAGGGTTTGCTTCAACTTTAGAGGGATCACACTCTTCAGCCTCCCTGGGAAGGTCTATGCCAAGGTACTGGAGAGGAGAGTCCGGCCGTTGGTCGAACCTCGGATTCAGGAGCTGCAATGTGGTTTTCGTCCTGGCCGTGGCACATCGGACCAGCTCTTCACCCTCTCGAGAATTCTTGAGGGTTCGTGGGAGTTTGTCCAACCAGGTTACATGTGTTTTGTGGACTTGGAGAAGGCATTCGACCGCGTCCCTTGTGGTTTTTTGTGGGGGGTGCTTCGGGAGTATGGGGTATCGGGCTTGTTGTTGCAAGCTATTCGGTCTCTGTACAACCGTTGTGAGAGTATGGTTCGTATTGCCAACACTCAGTCGGATTCATTCCAAGTGAGAGTTGGACTCCGCCAGGGCTGCCCTTTGTCACCGATCTTGTTCATAATTTTTATGGACAAGATTTCTAGGCGCAGCCAGGGAATGGAGGGTGTCATGCTTGGTGACCACAGGATCTCATCTCTGTTGTTTGCAGATGATGTTGTCCTGTTGGCTTCATCCAGCAATGACCTACAGTTCTTGCTGGGACGGTTTGCCGCAGAGTGTGAAGCGGCTGGGATGAGAATCAGCACCTCCAAGTCCGAGTCCATGGTCCTCAGCCGGAAAAAGGTGGATTGTCCTCTCCGGGTTGGGGACAGGCTCCTGCCCCAAGTGGAAGAGTTTAAATATCTTGGAGTCTTATTCACGAGTGAGGGGAGAATGGAGCGAGAGATTGACAGATGGATCGGAGCAGCATCTGCAGTGATGCAGACATTGTACTGGTCTGTTGTGGTGAAGAGGGAGCTGAGTTCTAAGGCAAAGCTGTCGATTTACCAGTCAGTCTACGTTCTTACTCTCTCACCTATGGTCACGAGCTTTGGGTAATGACCAAAAGAATGAGATCGTGGATACAAGCGGCTGAAATGAGCTTTCTCCATAGGATTGCTGGACTCACCCTCAGAGATAGGGTGAGGAGCTCAGTCATGTGGGAGAGGCTCAGAGTAGAACCGCTGCTCCTCCACATTGAAAGGAGTCAGTTGAGGTGGTATGGGCATCTGATCAGGATGCCTCCTGGATGCCTCCCACTTGAGGTGTTTCAGGCACGTCCCACTGGGAGGAGACCCTGGGGCAGACCCAGGACTTGCTGGAGAGACTATGTCTCCCAGCTGGTCTTGGAGCACCTTGGTATCCTCTCTGAAGTGTTGGAGAAGGTGGCTGGGGAGAGGGAAGTCTGGACTTCTCTGCTTGAACTGCTGCCTCCACGACGGACCTCTGGAAAAGCGGTAGAAGATGGATGGATGGAATTTCAAGTGAGCCATTTTATAAAACTGAGTATTTCACATTTGTAAATATGACAATTGTTTTTAGAATGTTTGTTTTTAACATTCCACTCTTCGTTTACCAACTTAAAATAATAACTTGTTTTCTAATGTATTAAAAAAAATTAACCGGTCTGTATCCCAAGTGTCTTTCACCCCATGTTTCTCCCAACAGTTTCTTCAAATAAGTACAGAATATTTTCAACACAACAGAATGATAAAATATTAAAATTGCTAATTTATGAATGTTAAATAACACTGCCACCGATAACCAGTTTATCAAGTTGAGCTAGCTGCTGTTCACCTGAATCTAGTGTGGAGCAAGCTAATGAGCAAGTTTGTGAGCTCCTATCAGATGTAAACACGGAAAAAGCTGACGAAATCAAACACTATCACAGATTACATAATCTACATGTTAACTTAAGTGGTGAAATGAACAAAGCAACGGCCATTCATTAACTTATCAGGGGTTATTAAGCAGACACTCTGGGAAATGAATGGTGGTCTATGGGGAAAACCACATTGTTTGGAACTAATCGCTGTTCCATGACCTACGTGACTTCCGCATTCCAAAGTTTCTATTGAAGTCTATCGGAGTGTCGCAGCTATCATACTATATGGCTATGTTCTATTCTATTCACTCATGCCAGCAATAATTTTGTACTGGTTGCCAGGTTGATACAAAATTCCACAAGTCACAGGTGTCTGGCACAGATCACAGTATTTGGCAACCCCTACCCTTAAAATTTAGTTTAAGATAAAGTTAGGTTGGCACTTTATTAATCAAAAATGTGTGGATTCATCTTTGATTGAAGCTTTATTATAAAAAATGGTTTAGTTTGGTTAGAGCCAGGTTTGCATTTTATTCCCAAAGGGAATTGTGTTTGTTTGGGGGAAAACAGCTCTATTTGGAATACTTTTTTGTCTTAAATCCCAAAATATAGAGAAAATTTGAAAATTGAATGTGGCATGAAAAAAATATGGGATTTTATTTTTAGACCATACTGCCCAGCCCTAGCCCTGCTTTATTTCTTTTCATGCCACTTTTGATTTTTGAGTTTTAGGAATTCATTTTTTCTTTATTTTTGGTGCAGAAGACAAGGAATCATTTTAAATGTTTTCTTTTTTTAAAACAAACATGATTCCCTACTGGTAATAACCAAACTGTTTTCTTCAAAAAAAGTTTGATCAAACAAAGATATACCCACAAATTTCTGATTGATAAAGTGCCAACATAAGTTTTATAACATTAACTTATAAAAAATAAAAGGTTCTTCCATCATCTTAAAGCTGAATGAACAAAGCACAAACCCATCTTGTTACTTTTATGATACCTTAATGAAAGTGCCTCACTGATGCCTGCCGCCATGTTTCACTACATGTGGGTTTGTAAGACGGGGTAGATGAGGGGGTTAGAGCTGGGGCTAACATATTTACTCTGCTGAAAGGGAAAATGGACTTTCTGCATTTTTTCGTAAACAAAACAATTTGAATTTCACTTAAAAGATATTTTTATTTCCCATTCCCCTAATCCTTAAGGTGCCTTCAGACCAAACGCAAACAGGCGGTGTGAATCCATACAAAGTCAATGGAAAAAGGCGCGCACACGCAAATTCGCACATTCACGTCCGAGGGATAGCGCTAGCTTTGAGATTCTGCCGTCACCAGAGTAAAAGTATCAACATTGGAGAGTAGACTAGTTTGAAAATGAGACTGGGAGCTTTTCAGCTGAATCGAGATGTCGGAGTTATTTACCCACGGATTCCTGCCATGGACGTGCTAACAAGGCTAGCAAGCTAGCAACAGAAACACTCCTCATCTTGTAAAGTTTTGGAGACAGGGACAACTTTTTCAGGTGAGCCCTCCGTAGGATAATGTGAACCTAAAGCATGACGTTATTCTGGGGATTTCCACAGTAGGTTGAACACTGCTGCAGAAGTTATAAAGACAACTTTGCCTGTCTGCATCTCACTGAGATGGTGAATTCATGTCTATTCATGTGTTTACATTGAGTTATAATGTAATCGTCCCATGCGAAAAATTTGCCCGTTCACATTTGGTGTGAAAACACCTTTGCACTGCCACCGCAGTTCTCCTCAGCCAACTGCTCAAATATAAATATAATGATTGCTTTGAACTTGTAAAAAAGTTGAATATTTATTTTACATTTTTAATATGTCTTTCAAGAAAATATAGATTTTAATCTGCACACTTTTAAAAGTTTGTTTTTTACTATTATTATTTGTTTTCATGAAAATGATGTCTAGAGCCCCTTTCATTCTACCCTGGCAATCCAGGTAAACCCAGTATGATATGGGCTCCCCCGTTGTCTGAATATGGTGACCCGCGCTATTTGACATGGGTAAAATAACCCTGCAAGCAATGTGGGTCATTGCCCACCTCACCATAGCTCACCTCATCTTGTCGGACATTTGAATAAGACAACGTGGATAAAGGTATGATGAGTGTCACTGTCACCATGTCACAGCACAGTGACAGAGAGTGGAAATGAATCAGAAGGCCGTCTGTCATTATTCGAGCAATATATATATGTAATATCATATTTCCCAGTTTGGAATCAATAAAGTACATCTATTTATTAATTTATATTAATTTTTTATATTAATTTAAGCTGCAGCAGACATCTGTGTGTGCCACAATTACACAAATATCACAGTGGCTGGGAGTGAGCACTTTCTAAAGAGCATTTTTTTGTAAATGCCAGTGACTCTCTAAGCAGCCAGCATCCCCAGGTTCCAGGTCGACCAGGACATTTGTGTGACATCAGCAATGTGAGGACATGAAACTTGATACACTGGAGAAATGCACTGTGGGCAATCAGACCTGCATCTCCCTAAAGTTTGAAAAAGCTATGGAGAGTTGTTGAGATGGTAATTTCTGCCAAAGGAATCCGTGACTGTAGTAGTTTCAAAGTGGCTAATATGACATTTAAAGAAACAAGCAGGTTGCAATTCCTGGATTTTGTGATGTCACACCCCAACTGCCTCCTTATCTGTGACTCATCCTCTCAAAACAATGTTAGCCAGTCACACTAGGTACCCATGGACTTTCAAGAGTACTTAAAACAAATCCCAGGAAAATGCACAATATGGGACCTTTAAGAATCACCAATTTAGGTGTAATCTCTGAAAGAAATATCCTAATGAGGCGAGTTTGATGAGGAGAAACTAGCTGAATGTCACCTCTTAGCCTGTGTGGGAGCTTTTTAGTCACACAGTATTTGATTGACAGTTGCATCTCCATCAGGTAGTGGCTTACTGTAGGTTAAAAACACCCCCACAAAATAAACAGTAGGATTTTTAAATCTAAAGGTGAAACTATTCAATCCCAGAGTTAATGTTTCATAAAGACAGCATGGTTTAAATCCACAGAATGATGAGAGTCATATTCGTTCTGTATCAGTATTCAGTGTGTGTCCCTTGAATGAACCCAGCTACGTAACATCTATCATATCGATTACCTGGCTCTGTTGGCATCAGCCATGTCATCAGAGTCTTGGAGTGACATTGCAGGATGGAAACCCTACATACCTTCTGGATTTGTTCACATTTAGGTAAAATGTTTCTTTGATGCCCATATTTGAGCAGAAATTCCAGTAAGATTTTTTTGGGGGGAGGATAGCAAAACTACCTGGGATGTTAAGATTCAGTAGGTGCCCTGGGAATGAACTCACATCTTTCAACTGGTGACAACAAGGGCGACAAGGACCAAGAACTGTTTGTCAGCTTTGAACTTGTTTCAGCCCGCTATCTTAGGATGTCCACTTTAAAGCATGTGGGAATAAATAACGTCTTCTTTACCTTTAACTCATACTTAATTTCCTGACTTATTTCACGTCATTTTTTTATATTGGCACACTAAACCTACAGTATATTGATGAGACTGCAGAAGAAACCCTTAGTAGCTCACTAGCATCAATGGAAATGATATGGAGATGGAAGGCTGATAACTCTGCTGGACCTCCGCCAGGAATCTTTAAGTTTCATACCTGCCATCCGCCCCAGGAATGAACCTGACTGCATTACATCAATCATATCCATTACGTGGCTTTGTCAGGCATGAGTCAGGGCCCGGCAGAGGTTGAATGATGCCATTCAGGGTGCCAGGAGGCTCCCAGGGTGGCAACTTGGCAAATGCCAAGGTCATTGTCACCTTCTCCCATAATGTCAGCAAGGAGGCAAAGGAGAGAGGGATAAAATGGAGGGCAAGAAATGAGTTGAAGAAAGAATAAAGGGAGGTTGACAAGAGTGCAGTGCACCCTATCACCTTTCTCTTATTGTTGACATCAGCAACTCACGGGGGGAGTCAGGATCACATTCCACTCACACTACAGACAGACCCACTCACACTGATTAAATAATACTCTGATACTGTAGGTGCTGACTTATTCATGACTGAACAAGCATTTAGTGGTTGTACTGTACAGTGTCGACATCACTAATATCGGACTGTCACTGCTCAGAATATGATCATGCAGTGATAAATACCTGCTGAGTGTTAATGCTATCTTTCCTTTTTCATACTTCCTTTCATTAAAATTCATCTGAATGATTTGTGATTTGGGGATTAGACATTCTGGGAGGAGAATATTACTTTATCTGAAAAAAAGGGCAAGTGATGTGATTTCATTTAACCAAAATAGCACCAGTGAATTTAGCAACTGCTGTTGAGCGATAAGATCATCTTCCTCTTTAAACATTTGAAATTTAAAATAAGTTTCTCAATATTGTCCAAACACTTTTCTTCTGTTTGTGTTTTAGGTGTCAATGTCTTAAATACGTTTACTGCAAATTAAGGCCTTAATTATCTTTACAAAACAACAATTAATCATTGTTTTAAAAAAATCATCTTTCAAGGATCTCAAAACATTTTAGATTAGAACAGATAGAGAAATGCTTTTTTTCTTGCATTGTACAGCATAATCCTTTGTCATATACTAATTTAGCAAACTTCCAATTACTATTTTGTATTTGAGCATAACAGAAATCAAAACCAGACCAAGAACAGTCATTTGGTTGTGGGAGAGGAAGTTTGTTTCAGGTATTCACATTAGTGATTTAAACTGTAGCTAGAGGAAACATTGATCAAGGGGGGAGTGTAACTTTAATTGTGAGCTCAATACTTTACCTGCAGTTTGCAGCAGGTTATGGCCATTTGCAAGTAATAACTTAGAGGCCAAATATATACTGCACGGTAATATGCTTTTTATCCCCTAGCCTCTAAAAGATTGAAAGGGTATTGTCATCACCCCACCAGGTGGATGGGTGGCTGTGTCAACACCTACAGTACCTTGTGAATACAGTAACTAGAGAAAGAAATGATTGAGGTCAAGATCAAAATGTCATATAAACTACTGTATATCTCAGCAACAAAGAAAGGTAGGGTCACCAAACTTAGTACACAGATCCTGACCTCAAACTATGGTTTTGTAGTCCAAAGGTCCAGGTTAGCATTCCGTATGCCCTATTAATATAACACTAGTAAAGCTAGGTTCACCAAACTTTGTACACAGGTTCACCCTGTGATCCTGAACTGTGACTGGTTTTCGATTGCAGGGTCAAGGTCAAAATGCCATTTAAACTATATCTCAAGGATAAAGAAAGCTAGGGTCACCAAACGTGGTACATGGGTTCACCTTGGGATCCCAACCTCTGACTACGGGTTGGGGTTGAAAAGGTCGAATAGCAAGGTTTTTGATTTTCATTTCAAAAGATTGTAAATATGATAACTTACAACGGAAATGGCATACACGTTTCACACTGATACCGTAGCTGTATCTTGGAACCAGACCAACAATGATGGAGCAGCTCATTCCAGCCTGACAAAATTACCTTGGGAGTGCTCAGATCTCCTGACCATTGGCCTTGACCTTAAGTTCAGCCTAGATGCCAACCTAAAATGTGCATTAAGTCAAGGTGAATGGCCTAGGAGGTGTATCATTTTCCATGAAATGATAAATGCCCAGATTTCCTGACCTTTGACCTTGACCACAACTTAGATGCTCACCCACCTTAGGAGTATTGTAGATGAGTTTAGATTTTTTTTAGATTTAGTATACTTTATTGATCCTCAGAGGGGAAATTGAGGGTCATCCACCACCTGGATGGATGAAGCAGCCACGATACGGCGCTATCCCTTAATCATTCACACACACACTCACACCTAGGGCCACTTTAGAGTCTCCAATTAACCTAGCCTGCATGTTTTTGGCATGTGGGAGGAAACCGGAGAAATCCCGGGGTAAACCCACGCATACACGGGGAGAACATGCAAACTCCACACAGATCACTGTTGGTTGGGGGCTGGGATTGAACCCACGATCCCACGATCCCCACGATCCCCCAGCCAAGGGTAAACTGTGCTGCCGCAGTGCTAACCACTGCGCCACCGTGCAGCCCCGTTTGGTGAGCATTGGGGAAAATTCCTAGGAGTAGTGATTCCTGTGAATATGGATGGCTGGACAGATGCCACATCATTGCATTAGCTCCTTTCTGCTTTGCCGAAAGAAACTAAAAATCTGGGATGAGTTTGAATTTTGCCGACCTTAACTGCAGGTCAAGGTCAGAGGTCAATTCTCCAAAAACCTTGTAAATGTTAGAACTTGTGAATGGAAATGTCATAGACTTTTCATATTGATCCCATAGTTGCCTCTGTGACAAACCTGGGAGAATTCTAATTTGTGCGACTTCACACAAAAATTCACCTAGCCAGTGCTCTTTAATGCCATCAGGCTGACGGGCACAACTGGCAGTATTTTTGTATATTATATACAAAATTTGATCAAACACATTTTGAGAAATTATTAGCCTTTTGTTTTTCTTATTAAAGACAAGGGGATAGAAGGGAGATGGGTTTTTTTTTTATCTTAACATGTTTCAATTGTCCACTGCAGTCTTCATCAGAAGTGTCAGCTGATTGCTGTGAAATGTCATTTGTCAGCTTGTTTTCCTAGGTGGGGCCAGCCCAGTAGAACTGTCAGCTCCACTGGGCTGGCCTCGTCTTCCGCCGTCCGATGGTCTCTGGAGAATGTAGTCCCAAGTGTGTGAAAGCATAAATGCCCCCTCATCTTGATTCATGCGTTTTTTTCCCCGCTTCCTTATTTCTATGGCCTCCTTGATCCAGCATTTGTGTCTGTTGCGCTCCGATCCAATAATTTTTGCGTTGTCCCAGTCCATGATGTGATTATTTCTTTTGCAGTGATCTAATATAGCTGATTTTAATATTGCTTGTTCTGCCTTTTTTTTTTTTTTGATATTGTGAGCCATCCTTGTGTTTCTTTCTCACATTCCTTCTGGTGTTCTTTTTTCCTTGTGGTGAATGATCTTCCCGTTTCTCCGATGTAGGTTTTATTACATGATCTGCATGATATTTCATATATTACGTTGCATTTTTTGCTTTGTTCTATTTTGTCCTTGGGGTGTACTAATAACTGTCTTAATTTTTTGTGTGATTTTACCGCTGTGTTTATTTTGTGTTTTTTCATGATCCTTTGGATTGGTTCTGTTATCCTTCGGATGTATGGTATGGTTATGATGTCCTTGTTTTTGATTTCGGCTTTTGGTCTGTGTCTTGTTTCCTTTTTGTTTTCTTTGTTTTTGTCTTGCTTTTTCCCTTTATTTATGGCCCATATCGGGTATTGGCAGCATGTGAGCGTGAAGTGGGGAAAAGACAGCATGAATTAGGTTGAGGGGGCATTTATGCTTTCTCACACCTGGGACTACATTCTCTAGAGACCACCAGACGGCAGAAGGCAAGGCCAGCCCAGTGGATCTGACAGTTCTACTGGGTTGACCCCGCCTAGGAAAGCCAGCTGATAAATGACGCTTCACAGCAATCAGCTGGCACTTCTGATGAAGACTGCAGTGGACAGTTAAAACATGTTAAGGTAAAAAAAAAAAAAATCTCCCTTCTATCCTTGTGTTTAATAACAAAAACAAAAGGCTAATAAAAAGAAGACAAAAATGAACCTACTCAAACTACATTTTGAAAAAGTCTTACATTTAACCTCTTTAAATTTGCAAATATACTGATGCTGCCAGCATTTTTGGACTATGACCCTAAATCCCTTCTCGACTCACCTCTTCTAATAGTGACGCCAACTCGTAATGAATTAAAGCTTTTATGAAACAGGATTCATATAATACAAGACAAATGCTAAGGAAGGCTATTCTGAAACTGCATTGTTATGTTACACGTATGAGCCTTGAGTCATTTTATTGTATCACTACAGATGTAAAATGAGTTCAAGAGTATTCGGCCTAATATTTGTAATTCATTTATGGATTGCGTATTCAAATAAGTCTCCTCACTACCTTACTACTCATATTAAACACTTTCAGGCACAATGGTTCTTATTAACAAGCATGAGAAACTGTCTTAAACTGTCAGAAACTTTATAAAGTTGACTACATGTGTTAATAATAAATCTTTAGCTGAATGCCACCATAGATGCAGTTAGTGAAAACCCTGTTTGTGGATTTAATCGTGCTTATTAATGGCAGTGATGTGATGCACCGTGGCAGTGAGAGGGAAGAAAGCTGCGTGATAATGCTCTGCTGTTACATTTCTTGGCAGATTACCAGCTCCGGACAAACTAAAGGGCACAGATGCTGCTAGACGAATGGATACATTTTCTCTCTCTGTCTGTCTTCATTCCCTCCGATTCCTGTCTGCACCGGGCGGCTGAGGACAAGTGCAGGAGCACGTATGAAATGTTTCTCCCTCCCCTGCTGGGAACAGGACATCATCCTTTCCTTTAAGTCTAAGTTAACTCGAACAGGAAATGGTGTTGCATCATTTCATAAGAATTCCTCAGGACTTTGGTAAAACATTTTAAAACCCAACCTTGTTACACTGTCTGATTCTGGTAAGCCCTGTTATCCATTGATTGGTTTCAGTTTTGCATTGTTTAAAAGCATTTTGAGTTGAGAAGGGGAAACTCTGAAACACTGTTTAAATCTGATCGATTTTGGGTGCTCAGCCTGCAAAGTACGGTTGTTGCAATTGGTTATTACCAGTTCTTATTTCTCAAAGTGCTGTGACACTGCAGTAAGGTGATTTATTTGAAAATGAAAAGCCTGCCATGTACTTCTCTTAATCACTACGCAAATTCAGTCTGCATTATATCAGATTTTTACATGTCTCCATTCCTCTAAGCAGCACATTTGGCCAGAATTTCCATAAAAATGCATCCATTGCCTTAAAAAATCCTGTGTATCATCAGCATTAGCACTGTGAGCATAATCCCCAGTGCACTGAAATGAACACCAGCAACCAGATCAATGATTAATAAGGCGCAATATTGTCAGAGGCTTTGGCAGTGTAACATAATACTATCGACACACTCTCATGGGGCCTGTAACCTTGTCCTTATGCTCAAAATCAGCCTGCAGCTTTGAGGCACAGGCTGAAGGAATGAGCTCAGTGGAGACATTTTTCCCCCTGTTTATACTGTACAAGTCACTCTTCTGCTGAGGAAGGCTTTGAAAGACAATAGAATACTTTGACAAGTGGTGGCGGTACAAAGGTAATAAAAGAATTGAAGAAAATCTTAAAATATTGACAGCATGGTGAGGTAACTGTTTTCCTGTCACTCTTTTTCTGCTGCCCTCTATACATCTTCAGAATGGTTTGTGTAATTCCCTTCCTCTGTTGCTGAAGCCAAGAAAGTCTGCTATTAAATTCAAAACCTTCTCTTACAATCATTCCATTTTCTCATGCAGAGACCTATTTCAGACTCCAGTGAGGATTTTTAATAAATGTGTAATATCTTTTTTTAATAATTTATCAAATGTTTGTCCATAGGAATTAAAGGGATATATTTGGAAATAAACATTTTTTAAAATCTTGCCATGAAACATTTTGTTTTATGTTGTTTCACAGTTGTCAGTGCATGGCAAAAATTGTAATATATGAGTAATGTGAATGGCAGCTCTTAAAGGAACAGCAACATTACATAAAAGAACATCAGCAGTTTCACACACGAGTGGACAGATGTGAGATTGCTATAAATATTCAAAGCTGAAGGTGTTTGGTGAATGAGTTTGCACTGCTTTTAGATGATTTTTCTACCATTTAAAAAAAATAAGAATTGTGCTGAAGGGTAGATTAGCTTGTTGACCATTCTCATGTATTTTCATCTACACTGACGTCAAAGTAAATAAGAGGGGAGGCAAGTGCAATGGTAAAGATGCCAGGAGTAGAGGTAGTGAATGTAGATGAGTTTAAATACCTGGGGTCAACCATCCAAAGAAATGACCAGTGCACAAGAGAGGTGAAGAGAGTGCAGGCACGGTGGAGTGAATGGTGACGAGTGTCAGGGGTGATTTGTGACAGAAGGATAGCAGCTAGAGTGAAAGGGAAGATTTACAAGACAGTAGTGAGACCTGCTATGATGTATAGTTTGGAGACGGTGGGACTGACAAAAAGACAGGAGGCAGAGCTGGTGGTGGCACAGTTGAAGATGCTAACATTCACATTGGGAGTGACTAAGGGACAGGATTAGAAATGGATATATCAGAGGGACAGCTCAGGTTGAGCAGTTTGGAGGTGAAGTAAGAGAGGCAAGACTAAGATAGTTTGGACATGTGCAGAGGAGGGATAGTGGATATATTGGACAAAGGATGTTGAAGATGGAGTTGTCAGCCAGGAGGAAAAGAGGAAGACCACAGAGAAGACTCATGGATGTAGTGAAGGAGGACATGGAGAGGATTGGTGTTAAAGAGGGAGATGCAAGAGGTGGGGAGAAGTGGAGACAGATGGTCCACTGTGGTGATCCCTAAAGGCAGCAGACAAAAGAAGAACAGTGAGGACAAAATTGGACAGGGTTATAAAAAACAGCCCGATCTGTTTTTCTGGGTTAAAATGTCAAAGATCAAGGTCAAGGGCTCTCTAATGGTATGGTCAGACCAAATGCAAAGTGAAAATTTGCAACCCTCTAATCACACAAATATAACCACTGGAGTTGAGAGCAACAATTGAAAATTCGTCCTGTGGCAGCGCGGGGTTACCATCATAACTTCTTCTGATGGCATATGCATGCCTGTTGTGACCTGGTTGCGGTTGGCAACCAGCTTACAGGTGCATTACTGCCACATACTTCACTTTATATCACTCTTCTTCTTCGAGATTTCATTTTACTAGCCCTGAGAAAACCCAGAAATCGCAATGTTTGTCAGCATTCACAGATACAGCGGGGAAAGTAAGTATTGAACACATCAACATTTTTCTCATTAAACATATTTCTGATGGAGCCATTGACCTGAGATGTTCACCAGATAACAGTAACAACCCAAGTAATCCATACATACAAAGAAATCAAGGTAACTGTGTTCACAAAACAAGTTATAGTTCATAAAGTGGAATGGCACAGGGAATAAGTATTGAACATGCTTGGTGAAATTCATTTAATATGTAGTAGAAAAGCCTTTGTTGGTAATAACAGCTTCCTTTATGGAGAAACTAGGTGCAGGGATTGCTCAGGAGTGATTTTAGCCCATTCTTCCACAGAAACTGTCTTCATATCTTGGAGGTTCTGTGGGTGTCTTCTATGAACTCTGAACTTCAGTTTGTTCCATAGATTTCAATTGGATTCAGGTCAGGTGACTGACTGGGCCATTCTAGCAGTTTTATTTTCCTTCTCTGGAGCCAGTTAAGAGTTTCCTTGGCTGAGTGTTTGGGATCGTTGTCTTGCTGAAATGTGGACCCTCGTTTCATCTTTAGCATCTTGGCAGATGGAAACCTGTTCTTATCAAGGATATCCCTGTACATTTGTCCATTCATCTTTCCTTCAATTATTTGAAGTATGCCTGTACCGTGTGCTGAAAAACACCCCCACACCATGATGTTCCCACCTCCAAACTTCACTGTTGGTATGGTGTTCTGAGGCTGATGTGCAGTGCCATTTCTCCTCTAAACATGCTCAAGTTCAATTTGGTCTCATTCGACCAGACTGTATTCTCCCAGTATTTTACTGGCTTGCACAAATGTTGTGCAGCAAACTTTAAACAAGCTTCATCATGCTTTTTCTTCAGCAATGGAGTCTTGTGAGGTGAGTGGGCAAAGAGCCCATGTCAGTTGAGTGCATTACTTATTGCTTTCTTTGAAGCAGCAGCACCTGCTAACTCCAGGTCTTTCTGGAGCTCTCCACGAGTGGTCTTTGGCTCTTGGATAACTCTTCTGATAATTCTTTTGACTCCTCTATCAGAAATCTTGGGAGGAGCTTCAGGTCGTCACTGGTTTATGGTAAAATAATGTTCTTTCCACTTCCGAATGAAGGCTCCAACAGTGCTAACTGGAACATTCAGCTGTTTAGAAATGTGCCTGTAACCAATGTCATCATTATGTTTTGCAACAATAAGGTTGCGAAGGTCTAGAGAGAGCTCTTTGATTCTACCTATCGTAAGTCCTTCGTGGTGTGACAATCTGTTATCCACAGACCTTTTTAAAGGCTGTCAGTCAGGACGTAACCAGCTGAAATTAATTTGCACTGATGGGGGATGGGATGGGATGGCTTTTTAAATTCTGATGGATTTCAGCTGGTTTCTTGGCTTTCTTTGCCTTTTTGCGCCTCTTTTTCTTCATGTGTTCAATACTTATTCCCTTTATCATTCCACTTTATTAAATGTAACTTGTTTTGTGAACACAGTTGCCTTGATTTCTTTGTATGTGTGGATTACTTGGGTTGTTACTGATATCTGGTGAAAATCTCAGGTTAATGGCTCCATCAGAAATACGTTTAATGAGAAAAATGTTGTGTTCAATACTTATTTTCCCCGCTGTATGTACACAGTTCACAGATTGAATGTAGCATGTTGGCATAGTCGTGCCAGCCTCTCTACAGATGTTTGATGCAAGCCAAACTTAAGCTGCTTCATGGGCATTTAGAAGTACCTCCTGGAACTTTTGAAAACTTTTTTTTGTCTTCACACCTTTTGGTCTTAATATGAATTCCAGCTCTATGCACTTCACTTCCTGAAAAGGCCTGCAATTTGGTAATTAAATAAAATGGAGCCAGAAGCTTCTTTTTTCAAAGATCATTGTGACCAGATGTACTGCCCTGCTTCCAAGAACCTCCATTCTCATGGGTCTTTTTTTCTAGCTTAACTAGAGTTAAGGCCTATATATAAATCCCTGTTAGGCTGATTGTCCCTTCTGAATCTCCATTACCTTTTGTTCACCTCCTTGACCAAAGCACATTTAGCTTTGTTCCTTAGTTTGAAAAGACAAGCAACTTAAAGAATAGTGGTCCACAGTTTACTTCTCTCACCATACTCTTTGACACACTGTATTCCTTAAAAACTGCTGTGTCCCAAAGCTAATGATAAATGTTATCACTGATTTATTCTGGAATAATTATTGTGCCATTCTGCGCTCATGCAAGTATATTTTGGACACATGCTTGTCTAAACTGTGTCCAACCAATTTAACATTTTATGCACGCAAAAATGTGTATGCAGGTGTAGCATAGCCAACTACTAGTCAGAGGGTCAGGGGTTCGATTCCCACTCTGTCTGCAGTCTGCATGTTGAAGTGTCCTTGAGCAAGACACTGAACCCCCATTTGCTCCTGGTGGGTCAGGCCAGCGCCTGTGCATGGCAGCTCCGCCGCCATCAGTGTGCGAATGTGTGTGTGAATGGGTGGATAGCAAGATCTGTAAAGCGCTTTGGTCATCTAGAGATGAGTAAAAAAGCACTATATCAGTGATTTACCATTTACAAAAAAGCAAACTCCTCCTGACTACAACATGGAGTGCCACATCAGTGCACCTGAATGAAAATGATAGATGTCAGGGTTTGATTTCTGTAAACACTTTAGACTGGTGGACAAAAATCAAAATTTCTATCAACATGCGCAAAAGAGGCTTTTGACTCCACTGTTCGTAATCCCATTTGCCTCATTTACATTCTTTGGCAGTAAAAACTCTGACTCCCCTCCTCCCACACAATCCTCTCGTTTTTATCAACCCAGCCTCCCTGTTCACTCTGCTCACCTTTTCCTGCTGTCATGCATGGGTACACGGGCTGCCATTCCTAGTGTACACTGCAGGTCAAAACACAGACTTGTGTAAGTAAGAATTGCAGGATTCCTGTGTTTGTTGAAGCGAAGTGGTGCTAGCCTATACCAGCCCCAAACATCACTGCCTTGTGCTTTGTGCCTTCAGTTCCCTGTCTGTCATCACACCAACAATGGTTTACTGTGTGACCCTTTTGTCTCACGGCAAAAGCCTGTGAGTATGTGCAGACAGATAAGAGGCATGACTCACTAACTCACAAATGAAATAATAATACGGGGCTTTGGCTGTTTCTTCAGAAGTGTGAAATGTGACTAAAAGGCTTTGGAGATGTGTTAATTTGCCACTTGTGGTTTTTCTTTGAATGCTAGCATTTGTTATTCATTTATCTATTTGGAATTTTTAATATAAGAAATGGACATCGGTGAGAAAAGAAAAATCATGTTTTAGCACTTTGGGGAACAAAGTTATTTTTTTTAACAATTCTAGATCACAAGCTGTATACAGTGAATTGCTTTGTTCACCATCCAGTTCTAACATCATATGACAGGTCATGCTGTGATGAAGTATGTCTTCAAATGGATTATCATGACCTGTTATCTGAGCCAATATCTGTATTCTGTTGCGATTAAATGTAGTCAAAGAGCAGAGACTACAAATGTTACCTCTGTATAACTTAATGCATATATTCTGTATTGCCACTGAGGAGCCATTTTTATGTGCAAAACATACTGAAACAATTTGACTTACTACCACCTAAACAAAAGGTTTCATTGTATCTCCTGTATAACCTTTTTAATTGGAAAGAAGTAAGCATTTTCTATACCCTGACATAACGCACGGCCCAGGAGACACACACGCAGGCTCAGGATAGATTTAACAGCTTTATTAGCAACAGGGAAGTGTATGGCTGCGTGTCTGTGGAATAAGAATGTATTGGTGGTGGCGTCTGCGTCAGGCACGGGGGCAGGAGGCCGTACAGCCGGACAACCCTGTGGGAGAGAGCAGAGGGAGAAGGGTAACGGGCACCACACCAATACAGGGAAATGATGATGATAGCTGGCTTACTTGGTTGTGACAGGTGGCTGGCGTCGACAAGGGCGAAGCCCGGGAGACAGCGACCTGCGGTACCTGTGGCAGCAGCGTAGAGCCAACGGCGAGGTGATGAAGTCCGCCGCCGGGGATGTCCACCTGTGCACAGGGGAAAGCTAGAGGAGAGAGGTAAGGGGAGCTTACCCAGGATATCTTCGCTAGTAGGTTTGAGATCCGTAGTAGCAAAGGGGCCGAAGTAGAGAGACGGCTTCAGGCCGAAGCCCAGGGCAGAGTGGATTAAATACCTCGCCGCTGACGAGGAGCAGGTGTGCGCGCGGCTGGTGCCGCTGATGAGCAGTGAGTCATAACAGTACTCCCCCCTCTAGCAGCGCCTCCTGGCGATGGTTTTTCCGGGTGCGCTCGATGAAACTCAGAAATGAGTGACCGGTCCAACACCAGCGAGGAAGGCACCCACTGTCTCCACTCGGGTCCATAGCCCTCCCAATCCACCAGGTACTGCAATCCGCGACCCCGGCGTCGGGCGTCCAAGATGTCAGCGACGGTCCAGGCCGGATGGCCACCAATCATCCGGGGAGCGGGGTGCGCCGCAGGTGGAGGGCAGAGGGGGTCAGAGACCACCGGTTTGATTTTGGAGACGTGGAAGGTGGAATGGATGCGGAGGGAGGAGGGAATAGCCACACGCACAGCCACCGGGTTGATGATCCTGGTTATGGGATAAGGGCCAATGAACCGTTGAGCCAGCTTTCTCCTCTCACCCTTTAGGTTTACGTCCTGTGTGGATACCCAAACTTGCTGTCCCACCTGGTAGGCAGGTGCAGGTCTCCTATGTCGGTCCGCCGTAGACTTATTGCGCTCCGCCGTGCGTAAAAGCGCATTAGGAACGTCGTAATTTCGTTCCGCTGGGGACAGGTGCCGAGAGAAGAAGGCGCAGGGTCGCTTGACTCCATTGGCTGGGGACCGCTGGGACAACACCGCCCCCACCCCCGTGTCCGAAGCGTCCACCTCCACAATGCACTGCAGCGCGGGGTCGACCTGGCTGAGGACCCGGGAGGAGGAGAACTCCGTCTTCAGCGCCTGGAAGGCCGAAGCGGCCTCTTCAGTCCACCGGAACGAGGTCTTAGGAGAGGTGAGGCGGGTCAGGGGTCCGACGATGGCTCCAAAGTTCGGGACAAAGCGGCGGTAGAAATTGGCGAACCCAATGAACTGCTGAACCTGCTTTCGAGAGGTTGGTGTGGGCCAATCCACCACTGCTTTGATCTTCGCTGGGTCCGGAAGCACCTGGTCATGGGAGATGACGAACCCCAGGAAGGAAGTTGTTTTGGCGTAGAATTCACATTTTTCCGCCTTGACGTACAGACGGTTCTCCAGCAGTCTCTGCAGGACCCGCCTCACGTGGACCCGGTGTTCATCCCTGGACCTGGAGAAGATGAGAATGTCATCCAGGTAGATGAATACGAACAGGCCGATGAAGTCCCAGAGGACGTCATTGATGAGGCGCTGAAAGACGGCTGGAGCGTTGGTCAACCCAAACGGCATCACGAGATATTCAAAATGACCGTTTGGGGTACGGAAGGCGGTTTTCCACTCATCTCCCTCCCGGATCCGGACGAGGTGGTAAGCGCTGCGGAGATCCAGCTTAGTAAACCAGGTCGCCCCCTGGAGGGAGTGGAAGGCAGTGTCTATAAGGGGCAGGGTGTACCGGTCCTTCTCCGTGATATCGTTGAGAGCCCGATAATCGATACAAGGACGAAGAGATCCGTCCTTCTTTCCAACGAAGAAGAACCCTGCACCTACTGGAGAGGAGGACGGTCGGATGATCCCAGCACTGAGCGACTCCTTTAAGTAGCTGTTCATTGCCTCCTTCTCCGGCGCTGACAGACTGTAGAGGCGTCCTGAGGGTAAGGGCGCCCCCTGGCGGATGTTAATGGCGCAGTCGTAGGGCCGGTGAGGAGGTAGAGACATCGCCTTGGATTTACTGAAAACGGCACCCAGGTCGTGGAACTCTGAGGGCACTAGGGTGAGATCCGGGGCCGCGGTGTCCTGAGCTGTGGGAGGTGAGGACGGGGCGCAGGCCGCGGATTGGAGGCAGGTACCCATGCAGAAAGTGCTCCACGCTGAAACCTTCCCAGTCTTCCAGTCCAAGGCGGGGTTGTGGAGGCGGAACCAGGGATAACCGAGGATGACAGGTGTTACTGAGGTGGACAGGACGTAAAAGGAGATATCCTCCAGATGGTTTCCAGAGATGATCACCGGGACAGGGGATGTTTGGTGAGTTACCTTTCCCAGGGAAACTCGGGAGAGATTAACCAGGGCGAGAGGAGTATCGAGGGGGTGACAGTGGATGCCCAGTCGGGTTGCCAGGCTTTGTGAAATAAAGCTACTCTCCGCGCCTGAATCCACCAGTGCATGTGTGAGATGCCCAGTGAGGTTGTGACAGAAGCGGATGGGCAGCATCAAATGTGTGAGGGGATTTAACCGATTAGCGTCCGCGAGGCCCCCTACAGTGACTCGCGGACCACCTCGTTTGGCTTCTCCGGTCAACTCTCCACCGTGTGCTGGCTACCTCCGCAATACATGCAGAGGCCCAGGTCACGACGGCGCTGTTTCTCCGCCAGGGGGAGCTTTGTCCGGCCCGTCACCATTGGTTCCGACTCCTCGGAGACCTCCGGCGGCGGTAACGCCAGGTGGCGAGCTTGGGGCAGACGTGCAGAGGCACCCCGCGAGCGAGAAGACTGCTTCCGCTCGGAAGTGCGCTCGCGCAGCCTGTTATCCAAGCTGATGGTGAGAGAAATCAGCTCCGCCAGCGTCTCCGGGGTATCCCGTCCAGCCAGCTCATCCCTCAGACCGGAGTTTAGACTGCGGAGGAAGATGCCGCA
This sequence comes from Pholidichthys leucotaenia, assembly GCA_020510985.1. Lineage (NCBI taxonomy): Eukaryota > Metazoa > Chordata > Actinopteri > Cichliformes > Pholidichthyidae > Pholidichthys > Pholidichthys leucotaenia. The sequence goes on from CM035839.1 coordinate 304,453,048, forward strand.
GAGCGCGCGCTCTTCCCAGCCAACTTCCTCCGCGGTAACCCGGAAGTCGATCGCGTATTCGGCCGCCAATTGGCTCCCCTGTTGGAGTCCGAGAAGACGGTCGACCTGGACACTGTCCAAACGCGAATGATCGAACACTTCCAGAAATTGTCGCACGAACTGGCCATAGGTGAGGGTAGCGTAGCTGGGCTTCACCATAATGGCGTAAGCCCAGGTAAGCGCACGACCCTCAAGGAGATTTCCTATATAGCCATTTCTGCTATGGTCTGAGGGAAAATCTCCGGGAACGTGAAGAAACACGGACTCACACTGCATAATAAAACCCCGAGCTCCACCCAGCTTACCGCTGAAGCGGGCCGGAGTGGGGATTGGTGTGAGCCGTGTTGGCGCACCCGGAGCAGGCTGGACGGCCACCGGAGCCGCAGGAGCCACGCCACCCGGACGAGCCGAGGGGAACGGCTGCTGGGGGTCCAAGCGGTCTAATCGGTTAGTGATGTTAATTAATTGATTTAATATCACCTGTTGCTGATAGGCTATTGAATCCACCCGAGCCTCGAGGGTGGAAAGACAGCGTGCGAGCCCGCTGTCTGCCGAGCCGCTCTGCTGAAGCCGTACTGACATAACGCACGGCCCAGGAGACACACACGCAGGCTCAGGATAGATTTAACAGCTTTATTAGCAACAGGGAAGTGTATGGCTGCGTGTCTGTGGAATAAGAATGTATTGGTGGTGGCGTCTGCGTCAGGCACGGGGGCAGGAGGCCGTACAGCCGGACAACCCTGTGGGAGAGAGCAGAGGAAGAAGGGTAACGGGCACCACACCAATACAGGGAAATGATGATGATAGCTGGCTTACTTGGTTGTGACAGGTGGCTGGCGTCGACAAGGGCGAAGCCCGGGAGACAGCGACCTGCGGTACCTGTGGCAGCAGCGTAGAGCCAACGGCGAGGTGATGAAGTCCGCCGCCGGGGATGTCCACCTGTGCACAGGGGAAAGCTAGAGGAGAGAGGTAAGGGGAGCTTACCCAGGATATCTTCGCTAGTAGGTTTGAGATCCGTAGTAGCAAAGGGGCCGAAGTAGAGAGACGGCTTCAGGCCGAAGCCCAGGGCAGAGTGGATTAAATACCTCGCCGCTGATGAGGAGCAGGTGTGCGCACGGCTGGCGCCGCTGATGAGCGGCGAGTCATAACATACCCTACTATTTGGCTTGCAAGAACAACAGACACAAAAGTTCTGCAACATATTTGCAAGATGACACCTACTTGAACTGTCACAGAACACTTTTATCAATGCTGCAAGCATGAAGTGGCAGAAAGACAATCAAGAGAACAACTCTGTCACTGTAAACGTTTGGCATCCAGACCAAAAACTGTACAAAATATGTAGGACATGAAAGCTCTCCAAAATGTATTTTTTTCAACAAAGATGGTTCCTGTCCTTATAGGTAGTTCCTGTCATCTTTGTTCAAGTATTCACATTTCAGATCAGTACTATTTTTATTAGTTATTTGATGCTATAAAACGGATGTGGCCTTCACTCCGTATGGCTGTAACTGGTTGTGATTTGAGGCTGTCTCTGGGTTGCCACATAAACGGGAACTTGATGCCATGGCACAACTTCATAGTCGCTGTTGTTGAAACTCTGGCTACAGTGATGTGACAAGCACAAGATGGCAGCACCCTAAATCCAGGAAGTAGAACTTCACATTTCTACAATGAAAGTTTTGGACAGAGGGAGCTTAACTGTGCAGTACCTACAGGAATACTTAAAATATTCCAGTATCCTGCAATCACTATGGCAACCACTATTACGAAGTGATACACTTATTGATCATCAATAACAAGACCACATGAAATGCAGAAAATATGCAGTGTTAAAAAACAACAACAGATATGTAGCACCTGAGAGTATGTACAGTAACTTACTTTTAGCTTGTGCCACATTTGACTTTTCATTGGAAAATTAATAAAATTGAAAAATAAAAATATAACTAGACCATCAATTGAGTAGCTCATTCTGGCCTGATGAAATCATCCCGAGAGTGCTCAAATCAAATGACCCTTGACCTTGAGCACAGCCTAGATGCAGACAAACCTGAGAATCATTGTGTGTGTTTGTTGAGAATTAGGGCAGTTGCCTAGGAGTAGTGGTTTTTCTGAAATCTCAAATGCCCAGATCTCCAGACCTTTGACTATGACCTTGCCCTTGAGCAAAACCTGGATGCTGATCCACCTGATCATTGTGGGTGAGTTTGGTGATCATCGAAGCAATTGCCTAGGAGGAAAAGTTTTCTAAAGCAAAATGCATTCCTGACTTCTCACAGTTTGTACTTGATCCATTTTAAAAGAGAGTAGCTAACACACCCATCTATCGGAAAGCTAGAAGGTCTTCATTGTATTCTTGTTTTCTGAGTTAATGTACAAAACGAATCTCTCAACAGATTCTGCATATGGATGTATGGACTTCTCTATACAGGCTGTACTTTAAAAAGACTAGTGCCTACCTGTGCATACCCATAGAAAGCAGGTGTAAGCAAACACGTCAGCACTCATTCAGTGATGCCTGCCAGGTGCACCACCGCCACCGACCCGACCATCACCACTCCACATCCCCGCACAAGGAGCTCTTATCAGTGTGTGAATGTGTGTGTGTATGGGTGGATAGCAGGATCTGTAAAGCACTTTGGTCATCAAGAGATGAGAATAAAAGCGCTATATAAGTGAATACCATTTACCATAAGGAGTTCTGAACAATCGTCTTCTTCTTCTCTTGGACTTGATTGGCGGCTGGCAACCAGCCCACAGGTGCATCACTGCCACGCACCTCACTCCACATCATGGAGCTGTAGTCTGTATCTGCGTCTCATCTCATTATTATTATTCTTTTAGATTTTATTGGCGGCTGATCCACCAGCCCATGATGTCTGTGAACTTAAAGATCCCCCACTTAACAAGTCCTCAACTGCTTCCCAATGTAGCCCCTTAATGCCAAGATATTTTTCTGCTGCTTTCACGATGATTTTGATTTTTTCTCTTTTCTTGGAAGTCTGTGCAGTGCAGTTTATCACATCTACCACAAATAAGACAAAATTATTTTCCTTCATAAGCAGAGAATCTTCCTTAATTCTGCTGCATGCACTGCAAGTCTGCACACTTCCCCTCTTGGAGTCCACTCCCACTTTTTTATCCAGCACCTTTTTCGCAGCTTCTGCATATGCTAATCCCTGGAAGACTTTTACCTGCTGAATTTCTGCTGCTCTTTTGCTGGCTTCACAACCTCGATATGCAGAGCTATGTTCACCACCGCAGTTACAGCACTTTAATTTGGCTCCTCATTCACACTTGCTATATTCATGTTCACCAGAGCATCTGACACATCGTTTTCTACCTTTGCATATCGCTGCTACATGACCAAACTTGACATTTGAAACATCTGAGTGGAGGAGCGTAAGTCTGATTTCATAGCTCATGTAGCCAATATACGTACACCTTACTTGACAGTCTTGTTTCATCAAATTTTAACATTGCTGACAATCATATTTTCCACCATTTCTATTAGTTTTCAATCTTTGTACCTCTGTCACTTATGCTCCAGTTAAGTTTTTCATTATTTCATCAGTTGAGACAGCCTTTGAAATGTTCTATATCTTCTTCTTCTTTTAGATTTGATTGGCAGTTGGTAACCAGCTTACAAGTGCATTACTGCCACTGACTTGATTATCATCACTACTCTATACTATAGAGTGATGATAGTGATGATAGTGATGAGTGATGACTCCTTATACAAACCTATAGAGTCTATAGGTTTGCATAAGGAGTTCTCAACAACTTCTTCCTATGATGTTCCTATGATTTCAGCATGATAACAACCTATGATACGATGCCTGCCTTGATGTCTTTATGATGTCATATAGACTATGATGTTCCTATGATTTCTGCAAGATAGGACAGCCTATGATATGATGCCTGCCTTGAAGTATTTATGATGTCATATAGTCTGATGCCTGCCTTGATGTCTATATGAAGTCTTACAGACCATACTGTCCTATGATGTCCCTATGTCAGTGATGCCTGCCTTGCTGTCTATATGATGTCATATAGACCATCACTCATGTTCATAGCACTCACTATGGCGGTCCTACATAGGGACATCATGTGAAACAGTAAATCTGAAAATCTCAGTAAGTCAGAAGGCAAATCAATACTTAAAAATGACAGATTTCTTGAATTTATAGAGTGATATAGTGGAAAAGTGGCAAGAATATTAGCACTCAATAGATACAGGAAGACGTCTTTATGACATTCAAAAGCAGGTAAACTCTGGAATGGGAGTTGGCAGAAACAGGAACGCAGAGATACTCATCACCCAATTAAGAATAGGACACAGTAATTTAAACCAGACGCTACATAAATGGACAGCATACAGTGAGGACAACTGCTGCATGTCAGGAAAGATCCCATGAAGATGAAACAGCTGAGGTTCGAGCAGTACCTCCCAGGCATGACTGTGTTGCATGTCAGAAAAGATGCCGTGAAGATGAAACACCTTAGGTTCCAGCAGTACGTTGCAGGCATGCCTTGCTTAGTAGAAAGCAAGGCATGCCATGCCACGTTCGTAGAAAGCAGGTGTACGAACATGCAGAAATACATGCTTATACTTGGTTTCTATGGGCATGCACCGGTCATAGGACTCGCTATGACTTCATCAAAGATCATAGGACTTGCTATGACATCATCAAAGATCAAAGGCAGGCATCACTCATGTCATCATTCTTATCATTCAAGAAATCTCTGTCACGATGTCACGATCATAGGACTCACTAAAATATCATAGGAGTCGCTATGACATCAAAGATCAAAGGCAGGCATCACTCACGATCATAGGACTCGCTATGACATCATCAACGATCAAAGGTTGGCATCACTCATGATAATAGGACTCGTGATGACATCATCAAAGATCATAGGACTCCCTATGACATCATCACAGATCTTATACAGGCATTTGAGAGTTTCATTGACCTCTGTTTTCTGAAATTAATTTTCAAATGTTTCCATAAATCAGCGCCAGAGCCACTTGCTGGATTCATCCAGAGACAGGACAGCAGCAGAGCCACCAGAAGTTCTGTTAACAATAACTGTAAAATATCCCACCGCAGAACCACATTTGGACAAACAGCTTTCTCTATAAAGGGCAATCATATCTGGAACACAATGCCAAATGAAATCAAAATAATAACGGACTTCAAAACATTTACTACAAAGGTTAAAAACTGGCTGAAAAATAAACAAGAATGTGCCCATGTATGAAACTAGAAAAGCACTCGGAGAGCACAGACCTCCGCCAAGCGCCACAGTTCCCCCCATACAGTGTTTAAGCATGCACCCCAAAAAAAATTGAAAAAATATTGAATATTGAATATTGAAAATGGCCCTATCTCGCAATGTTAAATAAAAAAAAAAACAGAATCCTTTAAAAAATTCCTGGATCCAGACGGTGATCCGGATCACCACCAAAATCTAATCATCTGTAGGATACCCCATTTTTGACAATCTCTGAAAATTTCATGAAAATCCATCCATAACTTTTTGAGTTATCTTGCTAACAAACAAACAGACAGACAGACAAACCAACGCTGATGAAAACATAACCTCCTTGGCGGAGGTAATGATTGTCTGCAGCGTGTGAGTGAATGAAGGGAAGGAATGAATGTGTTTGTTTATAGTGAGTGACGAAGGGAGGGAGACCTGAAATAGGCAAATGTGAACCAGGTTTTAATATTGTGTATTTATAATCTTGTTTGCATTGATGTACACTACTGTTCAAAAGTTTGGGGTCACTTAGAAATTTCCTTATTTTTGAAAGAAAAGCACTTTTTTTCAATGAAGATAACTTTAAACTAATCAGAAATACACTCTATACATTGCTAATGTGGTAAATGACTATTCTAGCTGCAAATGTCTGGTTTTTGGTGTAATATCTACATAGGTGTATAGAGGCCCATTTCCAGCAACTATCACTCCAGTGTTCTAATGGTACAATGTGTTTGCTCATTGCGTCAGAAGGCATTAGCCTTCTGACGCAATGAGCTGCAATCATGTTAGGTCTGTAATGCTGTAATTGCTGGAAATGGAGGATTCTTTGATGGAAGCAAAGTTTGAAGGAAAAAATTATTAGTTCAAATACAAATCATTATTTCTAAACTTGTCAATGTCTTGACTATATTTTCTATTCATTTTACAACTCATGGTGGTAAATAAGTGTGACTTTTCATGGAAAACACAAAATAATTGCCTGGGTGACCCCAAACTTTTGAACGGTAGTGTATGTGGTTATTGTTTATTCTGTTTTCATTTTTTTTTCCTTATCTTTCTCTCTTTTTACCTGTTTCTTCTTTCTAAAGCCCATCCAGGGACAAGAGTTGCAAATTAGCTAATAGCTATACACTCTTTGTGCAACACATTAGATTGATTGTCATTAGATTAATTGTCTATGTTTATTGCACTGTCCCTGTCAAATAAACAAATAAAATAAAATCATAGGACTCGCTATGCCATCATCAAGGTCATAGGACTCACTATGACATCTTGAAAGCTCAAACGCAGGCATGACTAACAGGTATGACTAATAGGGCTCGAGATGACATCAACAAAGATCATAGGACTCGCGATGACACAAGTGCAGATGTGCTTGCTTACACCCTTGCTTACACCAGCTTTTTACGAGCATGCAGAAATACTTGCTTATACTTGGTTTTGACGGGTATGCACGGGCATGCACAGGTATGTACTAGTTTCCTTCCAACACTCAACACTGCACATTTTTTCCCCTCCATCTTATTGACTCTGATTGCTTTTCCTTGTTGAACACTATCTTTACATGTAACTAGTAACAAACCACTTCTTCTTCTCTCAGTTACTGGCGGATAGCAAACAACTGAAAGGTGCATACCGCCACCTACTGTACAAGAGTGTGTAACATTGTCATCTGAGCCTGACCCCTAAATTCTATGACTTAATCCTGTGTTATTTAAAAAAGAGAAAAGAGCCCTTCTCGTGATTCTTATTGCCTCTCCATCTCCATCTATTACCAGAATCCCAGTTAAATCCCATTCCCTACCGGCCTCTCAAACTTCATTTTCCATTATCTGTCTTTCATTTCCATATTTGTGACAGTGAAATAAGATGTGCTCAACATTTTCTTTTATTCCACATTCTCTACATTTGTCACTTTCGCTTTTCCCCATGGTGAATAAAGTGCCATTTAAACCTGTGTGATCCAGTCTGAGTCTTGCCATAATGTTGTCTTCCCTCCTTTTGGTTGTTATGAAATTCTTTACTGCAATAGATTTTTGTATTTTGTAATATGATCTACCTTTATGATCTTCATCCCATCTTTTTTTGCTAACTTCCTACATGGGTTGTAATAATTAATCAGCTTAATATTTCCTTGTCCATTTGGCCTACATATTTCAATAATATTACACTCCATATCCTCAGGGGAGGGAACCACCCTATACGCCAGGCCATCTTTAATGAAAGTGGCATTCTCCTCCATTTACAGTGTTAATTCTATCCTGTCTGATTGAACTGTATCCTGGAATAACAAAATCTAAGTGAGGTTGAAGCCATGTCTCCTGTACACACACTACCTGTGGAACAACTTCTAGTTGAACAACTCCTTATGTGTGAAAAAATTATCCATCCCTGGACTGCCATCCTTGGACTGCCTAGGAGCTCAGATCAGAGGAGCCTCCGATTCAAGAAATCTCTGTCTGTGTGTCTGTCTGTGTGTCACGACCATAGGACAGTTGATCTTTGATGACGTCATAGCGAGTCCTATGATCGTGAGTGATGCCTGCCTTTGACCTTTGATGATGTCATAGTGAGTCCTATGAGCTTTTTGCGAGCCCTATGATTGTGACACACAGACACACATAGAGATTTCTTGAATTATGCCTGCCTTTGATCTTTGATGATGCCATAGCAAGTCCTATGATCTTGTCATATGGTCATGTGACATCATAGGATGTGCGGAACAGACACACACACACAGACAGAGATTTCTTGAATTATAGATAAGATTTCTGGCCACTATAGATAGATGGGCACTAGTGCCTACCTGTGCATGCCTGTAGAAAGCAGGTGTAAGCAATCACATCAGCACTCATTCAGTGATGCCTGCCTTTGATCTTTGATTTTGTCATAGTGAGTCCTATGGTCTTTGATGATGTCATAGCGAGTCCTATGATGCCTGCATTTGAGCTTTGCTGATGTCATAGCAAGTCCTATGATCTTTGATGATGTCATAGTGAGTCCTATGATCGCGAGTGATGCCTGCCTTTGTTACACAGGAACATCATAGGACATTTCACACATAAGGAGTCGTTATACATAGGAACATCATAGGACATCATGCAGACATCATAGGAACATCATAGGCAGTCCTATGATCTTTGGTCATGACACACACACACACACACACACACACACAGATTTCTTGAATTTATAGTGATTTCTGCATACCTTTCTGCATGCCCATAGAAAGTTACTGTTACCATGGCAACAGTAACCATGGTGAAACCTGCCTTTGATCTTTGACGTCACCACTCGTTCAGTGATGACCGCCTTTGATCTGTGATGGCTGCCTTTGATCTTTGATGATGTCACAGCGAGTCTTATGATAATGAGTGATGCTTGCCATTAATCTTTGAAAATGTCATAGCGAGTCCTTTAATCATGAGTGATGCCTGCCTGTGATCTTTGATGATGTCATAGCAAGTCCTATGATCTTTTTGCAAGTCCTATGATCGTGAGTGATGCCTACCTTTGATCTCATAGTGAGTCCTATGATCTTTTAGCGTGTCCTATGATTGTGACATCATGACAGACAGGGTTTGATGATGCCAGCTATGACAACAGGCATCACTGAGCCCATGATGTGCCTATGATGTCTATATGACAGTCCTATGATCGTAAGTGAAGCTTGCCTTTGATCTTTGATGATGTCACAGCGAGTCCTGTGATCTTTTAGTGAGTCCTATGATTGTGACATAGCAAGTCCTATGATCTTTGATGATGTCATTGCGAGTCCTACGATCGTGAGTGAAGGCTGCCTTTGATCTTTGCTGTTGTCATAGCAAGTCCTATGATCTTTTAGCGCCTGCCTGTGATCATTGGTGATGTCATAGCAAGTCCTATGATCTTTTAGCAAGTCCTATGATCATGAGTCATGCCTCCCTTTGATCTCATAGTGAGTCCTATGATCTTTTAGTGAGTGATCGTGACATCATGACAGGCAGGATTTGATGATGGCAGGATTTGATGATGATAGTTTACATTGTAAACTATGACATCAGTATGATGTGCCTACGATGTCTATATGACAGTTGTATGATCGTGAGTGAAGCCTGCCTTGATCTTTGAAGATGTCATTGTGAGTCTTATGATCTTTAAGCGAGTCCTATGATCTATTAGCGAGTCCTATGATCGTGACATAGCGAGTCCTATGATCTTTGATGATGTATATAGTGAGTCCTATGATCGTGAGTGAAGGCTGCCTTTGATCTTTGCTGATGTCATAGTGAGTCCTATGATCTTTTAGTGAGTCCTATGATCATGACAGACAGACAGACAGACACACAGACAGAGATTTCTTTAATTATACTATGGTGTCTATATGACGTCATATAGACATCATAGGATTCACCTATGATGTGCCTATGTCTATATGGTGTCATACAGACATCATATAAACATCCTGCCAACCGCCAATCAAATCTAAAAGAAGATATAGAGAATCAGTGGCAGTTTGATATGCAGTGATGATATAGAGTGAAGTACGTGGTGGTAATGCATCTGTAAGCTGGTTGCCAACCGCCAATCAAATCTAAAAGAAGAAGAAGAAGAAGAATGCACCTGCAAGCTGGTAGCCAACTGCCAATCAAATCTAAAAGAAGAAGTTTGGCATCTTCACAAGACTTCACACCATATTGGTGAGTAAAATTGACTTTGAGATCCCAAAATGCAGTAAGCCAGATTCTCACAGAGTGTCTTTTTCAAAAATCAAGATATTTTGGATTGCTTGCAACAAGAGTTCAAAGGAGAATCACCAAAGCTTCACATCGGAGTATATCTCAGAAACACCTTGCTTGACTTTGAGGAAATGGCCAAATTTCGTAGATTGTACGTTTCAGAAAATCCGAGTACATTTGGACAGAGAGATCGTTATCCCAACCTGGAGTCTGCTGTATTAAAGTCTAAATGGGGGACTATTAGATCAAAGTTAGACGACAACCAGAATCTCAAGGCTCAAGTAAAAAAATTGGAGAATCTGGAAGCTGGACAATTGTCTGAGATTGACAATCTAAGGAAACAGTTACAGAACTGTCAGCTACAACTTCAGAAAGACAAAGAAGAGAATGAATTGCTGAGGGAAAATGTAGATCGTTTGCAACAAAAAGAGGAATGCTTAACTAAGGAAAAACAGACTTTATTAAATGAAGTTACGCGCCTAGGTCAGGTGACCCAAAAAATTTGTGAAGACATTGGCCCTTTGGGGGACAGAATCTCTGATTTAGAAAATAATGAGATTGGATTAAAAGAGATGAACAAAAATCTACTTGGTGAGATGGCCAAGCTCGAGAGTTCCTTTAAAGAAGCTGAGAATAAGAACCTGCTACATGTAAAATCTATGGAGAACAAACACCATGCAGAGGTTGAACGGCTGAGTAGAGAATTGCATGATATCCAGAAACAGACTAACTTTTGGCAAAAACAGAATGAAAGAATGGAAACAGACCTCAAGGAATCAGAAGTTCTGAGAGAGAGGGAATGTGAAACAAACAAAAGTCTCCAGCGTGAACTGAAGGATGCTCACAATCAGATTGAAAATCAAAGTAGACTGTTACAGAACTCTCAGCTACAACAAGCTCAGCTCAAGAGTGTCATTGAGGAGAAACATGAGATTATTAGAAATATGAATGAAGAGATTCATGATGTTGAGTCTGCCTTGAAAGAAGCTGAGAATAAGAATCTGCTACATGTAAAATCTATGGAGGACAAACACCATGCAGAGGTTGAACGGCTGAGTGGAGAATTGCATGATATCCAGAAACAGACTAACTTTTGGCAAAAACAGAATGAAAGAATGGAAGCAGACCTCAAGGAATCAGAAGTTCTGAGAGAGAGGGAATGTGAAAGAAACAAAAGTCTTCAGCATGAACTGAAGGATGCTCACAATCAGACTGAAAATCAAAGTAAACTGTTACAGAACTCTCAGCTACAACAAGCTAAGCTCAATAGTGTCATTGAGGAGAAACATGAGATTAATGGAAATATGAATGAAGAGATTCATGATGTTCAGTCTGCCTTGAAAGAAGCTGAGAATAAGAACCTGCTACATGTAAAATCTATGGAGGACAAAGACCATGCAGAGGTTGAACGGCTGAGTGTAGAATTGCATGATATCCAGAAACAGACTAATGTTTGGCAAAAACAGAATGAAAAAATGGAAGCAGACCTCAAGGAATCAGAAGTTCTGAGAGAGAGGGAATGTGAAAGAAACAAAAGTCTCCAGCATGAACTGAAGGATGCTCACAATCGGATTGAAAATCAAAGTAAACTGTTACAGGACTCTCAGCTACAACAAGCTCAGCTCAAGACTGTCATTGAGGAGAAACATGAGATTATTAGAAATATGAATGAAGAGATTCATGATGTTCAGTCTGCCTTGAAAGAAGCTGAGAATAAGAACCTGCTACATGTAAAATCTATGGAGGACAAAGACCATGCAGAGGTTGAACGGCTGAGTGGAGAATTGCATGATATCCAGAAACAGACTAACTTTTGGCAAAAACAGAATGAAAGAATGGAAGCAGACCTCAAGGAATCAGAAGTTCTGAGAGAGGGGGAATGTGAAACAAACAAAAGTCTCCAACATGAACTGAAGGATGCTCACAATCAGATTGAAAATCAAAGTAAACTGTTACAGAACTCTCAGCTACAACAAGCTAAGCTCAAGAGTGTCATTGAGGAGAAACATGAGATTATTAGAAATATGAATGAAGAGATTCATGATGTTCAGTCTGCCTTGAAAGAAGCTGAGAATAAGAACCTGCTACATGTAAAATCTATGGAGGACAAAGACCATGCAGAGGTTGAACGGCCGAGTGGAGAACTGCACGATATCCAGAAACAGACTAAGTTTTGGCAAAAACAGAATGAAAAAATGGAAGCAGACCTCAAGGAATCAGAAGTTCTGAGAGAGAGGGAATGTGAAAGAAACAAAAGTCTCCAGCATGAACTGAAGGATGCTCACAATCAGATTGAAAATCAAAGTAAACTGTTACAGAACTCTCAGCTACATCAACCTAATCTCAAGAGTGTCATTGATGAGATACATGAGATTATTAGAAATATGAATGAAGAGATTCATGATGTTCAGTCTGCCTTTAAAGAAGCTGAGAATAAGAACCTGCTACATGTAAAATCTATGGAGGACAAACACCATGCAGAGGTTGAACGGCTGAGTGGAGAATTGCATGATATCCAGAAACAGACTAACTTTTGGCAAAAACAGAATGAAAGAATGGAAGCAGACCTCAAGGAATCAGAAGTTCTGAGAGAGAGAGAATGTGAAAGAAACAAAAGTCTCCAGCGTGAACTGAAGGATGCTCACAATCAGATTGAAAATCAAAGTAAACTGTTACAGAACTCTCAGATACAACAAGCTAAGCTCAATAGTGTCATTGAGGAGAAACATGAGATTATTAGAAGTATGAATGAAGAGATTCATGATGTTCAGTCTGCCCTGAAAGAAGCTGAGAATAAGAACCTGCTACATAAATCTATGGAGGACAAACACCATGCAGAGGTTGAACGGCTGAGTGAAGAATTGCGTGATATCCAGAAACAGACTAACTTTTTTCAAAAACAGAATGAAAGAATGGAAGCAGACCTCAAGGAATCAGAAGTTCTGAGACAAAGGGAATGTGAAAGAAACAAAAGTCTCCAGTGTGAACTGAAGGATGCTCACAGTCGGATTGAAAATCAAAGTAAACTGTTACAGAACTCTCAGCTGCAACAAGCTAAGCTCAAAAGTGTCATTGAGGAGAAACATGAGATTATTAGAAATATGAATGAAGAGATTCATGATGTTGAGTCTGCCTTGAAAGAAGCTGAGAATAAGAACCTGCTACATAAATCTATGGAGGACAAACACCATGCAGAGGTTGAACGGCTGAGTGGAGAACTGCATGATATCCAGAAACAGACTAACTTTTGGCAAAAACAGAATGAAAGAATGGAAGCAGACCTCAAGGAATCAGAAGTTCTGAGAGAGAGGGAATGTGAAAGAAACAAAAGTCTCCAGCGTGAACTGAAGGATGCTCACAATCGGATTGAAAATCAAAGTAAACTGTTACAGAACTCTCAGCTTCAACAAGCTAAGTTCAAGAGTGTCATTGAGGAGATAACTGAGGTTATTAGAGATGTGCATGAAGATATTCTTGATGTTCAGTCTGCCTTTAAAGAAGTCGAGAATAAGAACCTGCTACATGTAAAATCTATGGAGATCAAACACCATGCAGAGGTTGAAAGGCTGAGTGGAGAATTGCATGATATCCAGAAACAGACTAACGTTTGGCAAATACAGAATGAAAAAATGGAAGCAGACCTCAAGGAATCAGAAGTTCTGAGAGAGAGGGAATGTGAAAGAAACAAAAGTCTCCAGCATGAACTGAAGGATGCTCAAAATCAGATTGAAAATCAAAGTAAACTGTTACAGAACTCTCAGCTACAACAAGCTCAGCTCAAGAGTGCAATTGAGGAGAAACATGAGATTATTAAAAATATGAATGAAGAGATTCATGATGTTCAATCTGCCTTGAAAGAAGCTGAGAATAAGAACCTGCTACATGTAAAATCTGTGGAGGACAAACACCATGCAGAGGTTGAACGGCTGAGTGGAGAGTTGCATGATATCCAGAAACAGACTAACTTTTGGCAAAAACAGAATGAAAGAATGGAAGCAGACCTCAAGGAATCAGAAGTTCTGAGAGAGAGGGAATGTGAAAGAAACAAAAGTCTCCAGCGTGAACTGAAGGATGCTCACAATCGGATTGAAAATCAAAGTAAACTGTTACAGAACTCTCAGCTACAACAAGCTAAGCTCAAGAGTGTCATTGAAGAGAAACGTGAGATTATTAGAAATATGAATGAAGAGATTCATGATGTTGAGTCTGCCTTGAAAGAAGCTGAGAATAAAGACCTGCTACATAAATCTATGGAGGACAAACACCATGCAGAGGTTGAACGGCTGAGTGGAGAATTGCATGACATCCAGAAACAGACTAACTTTTGGCAAAAACAGAATGAAAGAATGGAAGCAGACCTCAAGGAATTAGAAGTTCTGAGAGAGAGGGAATGTGAAAGAAACAAAAGTCTCCAGCGTGAACTGAAGGATGCTCACAATCGGATTGAAAATCAAAGTAAACTGTTACAGAACTCTCAGCTACAACAAGCTCAGCTCAAGAGTGTCATTGAAGAGAAACATGAGATTATTAGAAAAATGAATGAAGAGATTCATGATGTTCATTCTGCCTTGAAAGAAGCTGAGAATAAGAACCTGCTACATGTAAAATCTATGGAGGACAAACACCATGCAGAGGTTGAGCGGCTGAGTGGAGAATTGCACGATATCCAGAAACAGACCAACTTTTGGCAAAAACAGAATGAAAAAATGGAAGCAGACCTCAAGGAATCTGAAGTTCTGAGAGAGAGGGCATGTGAAAGAAACAAAAGTCTTCAGCATGAACTGAAGGATCTGAATGCACAACATGAACTGGTTATTTCTCACAATCAGGAATTGATTAATAAGTTGTATGAATCTGTCAAAAGTTCGATACAATCCAAAAGACAACATAATGGTCCGTTGCAGGCAACGCAACAAGATTTGACACAGTTTGGGATTCTTACACAAGATGGAGAACAAACACACATCCCCAAGACCCAAAGGCATGAGAGCCCAGTGGGAACTGAGAGCCTGTCTGAAAACTGAGAACGGGCATTCCCGTAGCTGAGCAGAGTAAAGGGCAGCCTTAACTCTGGCCATCGACAGGCTCTCATCCACGGATGGTGTGGATGAGAGCCTGTCATGCCTGCTGTGCTGCTGCAGAGGACTGAGGCTTGGGTCTGCATCACTGTAGGACTCTGCTGCTCCAGGACGGTCCGAGAGTGTGTTCTGCCTGCTGTGCTGCAGAGGAGGAATGAGGCCTGGGACTACGTTGTTGGTGAGCTGCTGGCCTGCTGTGGTGCTGCGGAGGAGTGAGACTCGGGACTGCGTCACTGGAGGGAGTCCAGCGCAGAGCCTGTTGTGCTTGCTGTGCTGCTGTGGAGGAGCGAGGCTCGGATCTGCTGCTGCTGGAGAGCTGCTGAAGCCAGGACGGCTTGGAGAGATCACTGCCTGTGGTTTGACTATTCTGCAGTCGGGGTGACTGAGACAGTGAGTTTTGGCTGTGTGGTAGGAGGAAGATTCCCTTTTCATCACTGTGAGGTACCCTGTTTATCCCCTCCATGAGCTCCAACTTAAAGCACACCAACAAATTAAAAGGCAAGCTTGCTTAAAATCAAATCAGTGGCGGTAATGCACCTGTAAGCTAGTTGCCAACCACCAATCAAATCTAAAAGAACAACAACTATAAACTAAGGAACAGAGTGCACTCTAAATTTACAACTAACTCTAAAAGCTATATTAAGACCGATGCTTGCTCATTCTTAATTACTCGGGTCTTTTATTTTGGGGGTTTCTATTTTTTGTATATATGGTTTCCTGTTAAAACTGTAAAATTGCATTTTTTCAGTTAATACAAAGTCAAACTGAGCTTACTGTGTTTGTGTTGTTATTTCATTATATTTAAATGTTAATGGGCTGATACAAAGTAAAACAGTAAAATTTGGATTATGTAAATCTCAAGGTTATACCCACAGCCTCCAATTCAATTTTTGAGTGAGAATCATTTGCTACCCTAGACATGTTTACTATACAATGGAATGTCTTTTTCACCAAATTACCAGGAGTTTGATTTAAAGCGAGTGTGAGATTACTTAGAATACTGTATAAGCTACCACTCTTATCACGAGCCGTTGGTGAAAGAGTTACATAGACATCATGCAGACATCATAGACACATCATAGGCGATCCTATGATCTTTTAGTGAGTCCTATGGTCATGACAGACACGCTGACAGAGATTTCTTGAATTATACTAGTGCATGCCTGTGCATGCCCATACAAACCAAGTATAAGGAAATATTTCTGCATGCCCATAGAAAGCAAGTGTAAGCAAGCATTTCTGCATTCCTGCCTTTGAGCTTTGACATGGTTACCATGGCAGCAGTAACCATGGTGATGCCTGCCTTTGATCTTTGACATGGTCACCATGGCAACAGTAACTCTGGTGAAACCTGCCTTTGATCTTTGACGTCATCACTCGTTCAGTGATGCCTGCCTTTGATGTTTGATGATGACATAGTGAGTCCTATGATCTTTGATGATGTCATAGCAAGTCCTATGATCATGAGTAATGCCTGCCTTTGATCTTTGATGATGTCATAGCGAGTCCTATGATCGTGAGTGATGCATGCCTTTGATCTTTGACATGGTTACCATGGCAACACAAAGTCCTATGATCGTGACAGACAGAGATTTCTTGGAATTATATATAGAGTGATGATATAGAGTGATAAATTGTATAAAACTGTCCATTCAAACAATGCATGAATGAAACCTTCCATAAAAATGATAAGCAAAACATAAGATACATCACAAAAAGCATATTTTTCCTAGGAGACATGAAAGGTTCCCTATCTAACAGAATGTTTCATACGGAACACGTACAGAATGAACGTAACAGTACTGCATGGACAAGCCAGAAACCCTGCCATCCGACAAGCTTATGGTATGGTCGTTAATTTCTAATTACATGTATTTATTGGAGATCCTCGAAGTACTCCTTCCACTGCCTGTGGTACCTGTCCCGTTGTACCCATATAAATACATGGGACCATACCAGACTACAAAAAGATGGAAGTGTTTGTCTGTTTATGAAGTGTATTTTACATCAAAATGAGAGTACTCCTGCCATAATGCAGTAATAAACACAGAATAGCCTATTAATGTGGCAGAATATCAATATGTTGACAACCGTGGGATAAACCCACTGATCCAGTTGATGTCTCCAGCTCTGATTCCAACTCTCACTGAAAAATTCTGAAAGCTTCACTAGTAACTTTTGTACGACTTTGCTCATTCTTCTGGTGGTTGTGCTTTCAGATCTTTTAATTATTGAACCGGCTGCCATCAGGGATTGATGAGAGCAATTAAAATTAATACAGTAAATTTAAATGGACCTACAGAGCATGGTACTCATCCTTCATGTCCTCCACATTATTATGAACCACATTTTCACAATAAACAAGTCTTTGATGCAGTGACGGTATCAAAAATATTAATAATTAACACTGGCTTAAGGAAAACAAAGCGCTGCAAGATTCACAGTGAAGACAATACAATCTCAATAGAAAAATCAAACAAATTATACATAGATTCTCAAGTGCTGATTATTATCATACTCCAACAATCATGTCGTCTTGTGTCACATCCAAGTAATCAAGCTGTAATGCATGATTTATAGTAAATTATTATTTGACCATTTTTTTAGTAATTAATTCCCTTAAATCCATTAGGTGAATATAGTCATATTATTTTGTAAACATGGACAGAGAAAGAGTGGAGCATGACTCTCAAAAGCAGAACTTTACGTAGTTGTTCGTATATGTTTTGTCATTAATTTTTTAGATATTCATCCTTTTCAAAACATACAGTCATTAGATGAACAGGTAGCGGTCAGATGTGTAGACCAAGGTCACTTTGACAGGAAAGATCATAGCAACAAGAACACGTTTAATCTTCAGTGTGGTGTGAGAATTAATGCTTCCAACATCTTTGTGTTGCATGAGACAAAGTCTTTTGTAGGCTTGTAGTTCTCATGATTTTCAGACTAAACACTGCCAAAAAAAATAATTTTATACTCATCAGAGGTTAACTGTATTCAAGTGTAGACTGATTAAAAAAGCAATGTGCTTATCATTTCTCTGACTTGTTCTAAAAAGCACTTAGGTCTCTTTTTAACATCTTAATACTTCTGTGTTTGTACCCTGTACATCAGCCAAACATCAAATTTGAACACACAAAGAAAGGAAAATGTTTCAGGGATGCAGACTTTAGCTGATTGTGTACATCGTCATCTAGTAGTTCACCAAGAATATATTAGAAAATAAAATAATAAGGTAAAGTATGAATTTTGTTGTCATGATATTTTTGTAATATTTAGTGGAGCGACGGGGGAAAAATCCACCTCGTCACCATCTCATATGAGGTTGGCCAAACTGGAGGTAGTCTCTCTGCGAGCCTGGCGGTCCATCTGTCCCGAAACACTGAATATGCGAAAAACCCGGTCCACCAGCCTTCGCCCGTGCCTTGTTCTTTCAAGAAGGAGCACCACAACAGAGTATATTCCAACACCCACAACTGCAGCACCGCCTCCAGCCAACAGAACCACTCCAGAGATGTACATGTCATTAAGAGCTTGACCAGGTTTTGGCATGTGGTTAGCCAGAGCCAGACGTAGTAGAACCCCTCCACAAATTAACAGACAGAGTCCCGTGATCAACACCACCAGGAGGTCAGATAAACCGCCACTCTTCAGCATATCAATCCGCTGACGGCTTCGAACACAATTCATGTCTTGCACGGCTGAGCTGAGCAGCTGTTTGAGCAGGACCCCCAGGGCCAGCAGGCACAAGGCTGTGCCTGCACCTAGCCGCCATTCGCTTGAGACGCTGGTGGTGGTGGAAAGAAGGCCGACGCCTCCCAGTCCACAGCCCAAGATTAGTAGTACAGCGACGGAGTAGCAGAGTAGAGATTTTGCAGGATCTCGGAACCACCACAGTTCCACTTGTTCTTCTAGGATGCTGTGCTGAATCTGAGCTGGGTCTGCGGGGCCGTTTAGGCCCATTTCAGGGTCCCCGTCTTCCCTCAAAGGGGGAAAATCATCCAACTCTGGCATCCTGCTGGCACTCCCAGCCTGCTGAATAAAGATGCCACCACTACGGAGAGAAAAGAATACTCCCAATCCCACAAAACTGATGTAAGCAGTGGATTTTTCCAATAGAAGATTTGCTGAATAATTTATCAATAATGACCTTAAATGTGGAAAGAGCAGGTGGCAAATCTACAGAATGGATTTACCAAAGGGGCCACGTCATTTGATTGAGATCAGTTCATTGCAGGTTTCCTTTCTTCCTTGTACAAAGTTTCACAGTCAGCTTAAGTCTCTGGTAAAAATCTGTGTATTGCTTACTTGCGTGAGCAAAGTAGTTCTTACTATATCAATATTTAAATGAAAAGGTCCCAACAGCCACCAAAATTCCAGATTAGTTCGGTAGGTTTACTGCAGTCACCTGGAAGACAAGACAAACATATGGTAAGTTTATCTGCTCATAAGTGCCATTTTTCCCCTTAACTAGCAAGCTTAATTACAGGGGTCACCGACTGAAAAATGGTGTTTGTAGGTTTTAACCTTCTGAAATGCATCTATTCATCATGTCATTAGCTAAACACACACACACACACACACCCACACACACACACACACAGAGACAGCCTTTATATTGCTTTTCTCTCCAAGAAGCCATTTTCACTCTTCCAGGGTTGCCTCAGGACATCAAAAACAGTAAACCCAGCCCAGCGCCATCCTTGATACCAGCCTGCTGCCCTATTATTGGCCAGCATAGCTGTCTGTCATGTCACTGGACAGGGAGCCAGCGTTGCCAGACGTACAATAATTATCGTGTTTGTGCGATAATTTTGCCCTCTGTACAATGTACGAACAGTAATTTCAAAAATCCCGTAATGTATAATATTTGACCCCTTCATTACGTGGCTGTTAATACATTAGCAAACACAACCCGGATACAGATCCTGCGCAAAGTGCGCATACATACTACGCTTGTTTTTACGCATCATCTCACGCGTGCGGGCTGCGTGGAAGTAGAAGATTCGGTGGCGGTAGCAGAGAGGTGCATAGTTGCCAAGTCCACTTATTATAAACGACTTTGGGCTTGTTTTTCTCTAAAGTCGCTTGCAAATGTCGTCAGTCGCAGGTTTTGGGGCTTGTTTTTTTTAACGTGTAGTCGTTTATTTGGGCTTGCTTTGCTGACTCCACTTGGCTCTACTCGTTAATGGGGCGCAAGCTATCCAGGTTTTTTTATGCAGATCAGTGCATATGGGACCTTAAATTGAGAAAAGAAATTCTCCATTGAAATGAATGGCAAGAGCAAAATTGCCACGAGTTACACATATGATGTTTGTCAATTTAAAAGATAATTTTCCACGTAATTAAAGTTGTCCGCTGTCGTAATATTAATATGTAGTTTTTGTTTAAATGACTAGCAGACAACTCCCATCATCCCACATCACTAAACTGTAATTGTGTTGTGATATCCTACCGTGTAGCAATGATCACACTTGAGTTATTTCTTTGGCTAACTCTGCCATTTATTCTGCAACACACATATAAGACTGAACATGGATTCTGCGCGGGGTTTTCACACTCTTATTCTAATGTGTCCCCTTCATAGTAGTGCTGAACAATACAGGTAGTTCCCCCTAGAGGCATGTGCCAGTAATGTTCTATTTTAGACTTGCAGTCTACCACATCCCTCCCCTCTAGATTAAACTACTCTTAATTACACTAGCCAATTACTAGACATCCTGGAACTCCAATTTAACCCTGAACTATCACAGTTACTTTTTAATTTCTTAAACACATGTGTCATACACATAATTTCTTTCTTTTTTTTTTTTTTTTTTCACATGTATAACACACATAACAGTCTAACTGGGGATTTGGTTTGACTACCGCATCCCAGTGAGGTTCCAGGACGCATTCTTGTCCTGTGGCTGGGGAACTCACTACTGACTAAGTATAGTCCTTCAAGTAGTCTGGAGCTCTCCGAGCTCGCTGAGATCTTCTCACGGCGGGTGAGCCAACTGCAGGTGAAGACTCAGACTGCTCCACTGTTTCGGCTGCTGCAGTGCTGCCCGTAGAATCTGCAGAGACGGTTACCTCAGGTTTCACCTGAAGTGGTGGTTCGTTGATGCTCTCCTCAGGATGGGTGTCAGACAACACCTCTGGTGCCATCGGCAGGGGAATGGAGCTCCTACCACGAACTTGGTCGATGTGTCGCCTCACCACTTGTCCATGACCTAATGTCACCTTGAATGACACAGGGCCTGTCTTTTCTGTTATTTCTCCTGGTACCCAGGCTGGTCCTGAGCCAAAGTTGCGGGTGTAGACCACGTCTCCTTCTCTCAGTATTCTCTCTCTAGCATGCATGTCATGATAACCTTTTTGTTTCTCTTGTTTATCATGCACTTTGTTTCTGAAGTCTGGATGTATTAAGTCAAATGTTGACCTCAACTTCCTTCCACACAACAGCTCAGCTGGTGACTTGCCAGTTGTAGATTGGGGTGTTATTCGATAGCTGAACAGAGCTCTCGACATTCGGGTTTCAATAGAGTCTCCTGTCATCTTTTTCATGAGTGACTTGAACGTCTGCACGGCCCTCTCGGCTAAGCCGTTAGAAGAAGGATGGTATGGCGCAGTCGTGATGTGACGTATGCCATTCTTTTCAGAAAACTCTTGGAACTGTTCACTCGTAAAACATGTACCGTTATCTGATACTATGATTTCAGGTAGCCCATGTTGGCTGAAACTCTTTCTAAGACATTCAATGGTAACAGTAGAAGTAGAGCTACTCACAGAATATGCATCGATCCACTTTGAGTATGCGTCAACTATGATCAGGAACATTCTTCCCATCCATGGACCTGCGTAGTCAATGTGAATTCTTCTCCATGGTTTATCTGGAACTTCCCAGGGATGTAGTGGGGCTGCTGGAGGACTGTTCCTGTTCTCCTGGCATGCCGCACATGACTTCACAAGCGCCTCCACCTCTGCATCCATGTTGGGCCACCACATGTAACTCCTCGCCAACGCTTTCATGCGAGTGATGCCAGGGTGTGCTTGGTGTAGTTGTTGCAGTAAGGCATTCCTACCAGGTGGTGGAACAACCACGCGTCCTCCCCACAGGATACAACCTTCCTGGGTGCTGAGCTCATCCTGTCGTCGGGCATAGGGAATGAACTCAGGACTGTTCATCTTCGGCCATCCTCGCAAGATGTATTCTCGCACTCTTGCTAGAACAGGGTCTTTGTCTGTCCACTTCTTTATTTGTTGTGCGTTCACCAGGGGCACGCCAATATCTTCAAACAATAGCACTCTCTCCTCCTCCTCAGGCGTGCTGTCTCTTCCTCCATCCAAGGGTAGCCTACTCATCGCGTCAGCATTCGTATGGTCCCGTCCGGCTTTGTAAACGATGGTGTACTCATACGCTGCTAATGTAACGGCCCATCTCTGAATTCTCTGAGATGTCATCTGGGGTATGGCTCTCATTTCACTGAACAGTGAAATTAGTGGCTTGTGGTCAGTCACTATAGCGAACTGTCTCCCATACAGGTATTTGTGGAACTTTTTTACACCAAATACTACTGCAAGGCCCTCCTTGTCTAGCTGGGAGTAGTTTTTCTCAGCTGCACTAAGAGTTCTTGAGACGAACCCTATGGGTCTCTCTGAGCCATCCTCCATACGATGAGAGAGTACAGCACCCACACCGTAGGGTGATGCGTCACACGCCAGGATGAGTGGTTTGTTTGAATCATAGTGCACTAACACACTACAGGACTGAAGTAGCGCTTTGGACTCTTCAAACGCCTTCTGCTGCTTGACCCCCCATGACCATTTTTCTTCCTTCTTAAGTAAGGTATGTAGTGGTGCCAGCAGCGTGGAGAGCTTTGGGAGGAACCTATGGTAATAGTTCAATAAGCCCAGGTAGGCTTTTAACTCAGTAACATTTTGTGGCTCAGGCGCCTCCGCAATGGCTTCCACTTTGTCTGTTAGAGGGTGTAGACCACTGGCGTTGATCTTGTGGCCTAGGAACACCACCTCTTTTCCCATGAACTCACACTTGCTTCTTTTCAACCTCAGACCGCTTTTCTCCAACCGTTGAAGCACTTCCTCCAGCGTTTTCAGATGTTCTTGTTCATTTGGTCCTGTACAAAGGATGTCATCCAAATAAATGGCAACATTCGGAATTCCACCTAGGATGCCCTCCATAGTTCTCTGGAATATAGCAGGACTGGAAGCTACTCCAAATGGTAAGCGTGTGTAGGTATATAAGCCTTTGTGTGTATTGATGGTTACATACTTTCTTGATTCTTCTTCCAGGACTACTTGTTGGTAGGCGTGACTCATGTCTAATTTCGTGAAGTGTCGGCCGCCGTTCAGCTGTGCGAAGAGGTCCTCCACTTTAGGAATTGGATACTGATCCACCCGTGATGCTCGATTGACAGTGAGTTTGTAATCTCCACATATTCTAATGGAGCCATCCGGCTTTCTCACTGGGACTATGGGCGCCGCCCATTCTGCAACCTGCACTGGCTCAATGATCTTGTCATCCAGCAGCCTCTGTAGCTCGCTTTCAACCAGTGGCTTGACTGCATAGGGTACCGGTCGGGGTTTGCAGAATCGTGGTTGGGCCTCCTTGTCCACATTAATCTTTGCAGTGACACCTTTTAGCTGTCCTACGCCTTCTTTGAACACCTCAGCGTGTCTTTCGAGGATCTCCTCCAGCTGCAATTTGGGCTGAGATTCCACTTTATTCACCAACTGATCCATCATGGCCAGTTCTTGTAGCCAACTTCGCCCTAGTAGATTTGGTCCTTCGCTCCCAACTACTACTACAGGTAAGTCCTTTTCTTTGTTTTCGTGTTGCACCTTCACTTGTGCCATGCCTAGCACGTCTAGCTTCTCTCCTGTGTATGTTTTTAATTTTAATGAACAGGGATTTAATTCTGCTGTGTCTGTTTTCTTCCACAGTTGTGTATATTGCTGTTTACTTAATATGGTTACTCCACAGCCTGTATCAACTTCAAATGTTACTTTCATTCCATTAACATTCATGGTACGCGTGATGGGCGCTACCTTGGTCAGCTCCTCTGACGTGTTGTAAATTGTGTGAAAATCCATGTCTTCTGTATCACTTTCTCCCTCCCCTCTCAGTTGATTCGCTCGCTGTTCCTTTCCTGGGCCCTTGTTTTCATACTTTTGCCCATTAACTGTTGCTTTCAGCACCTGTGCGCTGTCCACCTTTATTCTACATGCTTTCTTAATGTGCCCTCGCTTGCCACAATTATGACACAGCTCAGTGGCAAATTTGCACTCGGCGGCATTGTGCTGGCCTTTGCAGCGATAACAACTGGGGAATTTGCGATGATTTTTATCAGTTGACACTTTGTGGACACCTACTTGGGTCTTAGGCACACGAACATGCGTTGCTGTGTCCTCTGTTAGTTTCCCTTGCATCTCTCTCACATCTTTAGATGCTGTTTCCATCGCTTGGCATAATTCCAAAGCCTTCACAAAAGTGAGTTTTGTTTCAGATAAAAGTCGCCGTTGCATTCGGTCATCATTCACTCCACACACAAGTCTGTCTCTTAACATTTCTTCCAATGAGTCTTTGTAATCACAGTGCAGTGTTAATTTCCTCAATTCTGCCACATACTCTGCTATGGACTCAGTGTTCCTCCTTATGCGTGAATTAAATTTGAATCGTTGCACTATTTCACTCGGTTTGGGGCTGAAGTGCTTCTGAAGCTCCGCAGTAATCTGGTCGTACGTTTTATCTTTCGGTAATGCAGGGCTTATTAAATTTCTCAACAAGCTGTAAGTAGTTGCACCAACTCCACTCAACAGTACAGCCTTCCTTTTGTCTGGCTCCTCAATCTCATTAGCTTGGAAGAAAAAGTCCAACATTTCACTATATTCTTCCCATGACTGAGTCGAGTTATCAAAAGGGGTTACCGTTCCGATTACAGCCGCCATTGCTCGTCGTGGTGGGGAAACCTCGTTTTTCCTCCTCTGAACTTGCACTCGAACTACTGGAGTCACTTGAGTTCGCCACACTCGCAATGTTCTCTGTTTCTCGCCGCTGATTTTTTTCTTTTAATCCTCGTCGCCAATTGTGTGATATCCTACCGTGTAGCAATGATCACACTTGAGTTATTTCTTTGGCTAACTCTGCCATTTATTCTGCAACACACATATAAGACTGAACATGGATTCTGCGCGGGGTTTTCACACTCTTATTCTAATGTGTCCCCTTCATAGTAGTGCTGAACAATACAGGTAGTTCCCCCTAGAGGCATGTGCCAGTAATGTTCTATTTTAGACTTGCAGTCTACCACAGTGTTTAGTGCTGTTACTTTTGCAGAATGCACTTTTCTTTTGATCAGTTTAAAAATTTAATTTATTCAAAGTTTTTATGTTGATTGTGTTTACTATAAATTTGCTGTTGCTTATGCAGAATGCATATGTATTTTCCTTTAATTAGAGTTCATAAAATTCCGTTATTCAATGCTGACTGTGCTTACAGTCGATTCACTGCAAAAAAAAAAATCTATATATGTTATCAAGCAGCCTCTCTTCTACGCAATGTGGTAGATTGCCTGTTGGGCTTGTTTCCATAAAGCTGGCTGCTTGTTTCTCTCGTGAAACCTGGCAACACTGGAGAGACGGCCTTGGATGGAGGCTACTGATGGGATCCACAGTTCACTAAAACATACTGAGCAAAGCTAAACAGATCTGCGAGAAATAGTGGTAGACCACTCATTGCTGTACAGGGGCTCCATCTGTCTACCATGAGAGCCGGCTGAACGGAGCAGGCTGGGCTCGTTTGCTGTTTAGGCGGGTGATTCAGCTGATCCCTGGCTTTCACTACAGTTCGGGTGAGTGATTCAGTACGGTCTATTCACAAATAAAAACTAGTACACTTGATTGAATCATTTGCATACGTTACAGCACTAATGCAGGCACGGCAGACTCAACAAGTAAGCAACATTACCAGCAGGTTAAATAAATGGGGGAAACAGTGTAAGATATTAATGTGGCACATTATTGTGAAGTGCGGTGCAGTGATGTGCACTTCCTGTCATGCCACTGCACCACCCTATGTAAGGCAGAGGGGAGCCTCTTTGCTGGATGACCACGCTGGTGCATACTGTGTATCTGCTGCCCTGTATATAGTTCAATAAAGCTGTGTTTGCCAACCATTATCCTGCCTCATCCTTCACCCAGGTATTTTCATACATAACATTTGGCGATCGAGGATTAACTTGTGGAGGCGTGCATCACCCCACTTCGTCCCTTTCTCGAGCTCCCAGGCGAATCATCGCTATTATGGCCGCATTGGTAGGAGGCCTATCAAACGTATGTGATGGCGCTGGGCCACAGGAAGCTGGATGGGGCGAGAGCGCGGGCACTGCTTGTTCACAGCCTGGGTATGGAGGGCTGGAGGGTCCTGCAGACGCTTGGCAAGGCAGACTCATGTGAGGACATTGTGAAGCAGCTAGCCAGCGAGTGTCATTTTGGACCACTTGAAGATGAAATGGTATGCGATCAAAAAGCAGAACACATGTATAACGCTGGGGTACGTGCTAGGCTATTAATGATTTAATGTTTGCTAAGGCTATGGAGCTAGCTGTCCAGTGGGAAGCCATTGCTAAGCTAGCTGACGACAGCTAAATTGGTGCCAGCCACAAAAGAAGCTGGAGCCGCTTACCTCACCTAATGTTGCGGACCCTGATAGCGAGGATAGCTTGGACAAAGATTTTTGGGAAGTCAGTGCTGCCAGCCAAAGGTCTGCCCCGGGAAAACCCCTTTGCAAGGGCTGTGGGTCTGCGATGCACTGACATAAAGCTAAGAAATACCCGGCTAGAGAGAAGTGTTGTGGTAAATGTGGACAGTGGAATCATTACGCCAGGGTGTGCCATTTGTTTTGCCCGGGGAACCTACAGGAGAAATCACCCTGCTTGCCCCTGACGGACACTGGGAGCGAACAGTACGAAGAGCTAACAGATGCCACAGCGGTCAAGGCGACCAGTTTTCGCCCAGGGTCAGTACCCATGCCGACGAGCGACACCATGCTAGCCCCAGATGCCTCCGGTACTTTGCCACAGTTGACTGGGGGGTCTGCAGTTACAACGGTGAACACTACCATTGTTTATAGAAGAGGATGGGGCCAGACCGTCGAGCATGGAGTTACCACATGCTCAGCAGCAACACATCGGTCCGAGTAAAATTCCATTCCAGGTTATGGACTTGGTGGGGGTTCGGGGTGAAAGACGTCCACGGCGAAGATGGGCCGAACGACAGTCAATTAAAACATTGAGGGTGTTTGCACATTGTGGCTAAGCTGGGCACAGCATGCTTCAGGTTGTCTTCAGGTCATCGAGGCACACCAATCAGCTTCAGCGTGTCCGGGAAGATGCTCCAGGTGGCGAGGCTGGACGGGAGTCGGCCATGGCGGTGTGGGATCCAGATTGTTGACCATCGCTCTAGGGGTCTGTGGTCTCCAGGGGCGCACCTGCTGAGGGGCTGCCCTGGACCCCCCATGCAAGTTACAGTGTTTTCATACAAATGACTGTGCGGTAGCACTATGCTTATAGTTATTGTGTTCTGATGTATATTTTGTGTCATATGGGGTTATTTTATGTGTTTGTATTTTAGTTTAGGAGCACGGCTGAATTTTTTTAGTTTCAATAAAGGACTTTTAGTTTACCAGTGGCAGAATAATCTACTGTGCTGTGTGGACTGTGTGGTAGTCCACCCACCAGACCTATTTCAGTTTTGTGTGAATGTGTAAGGCCATTTAAGTACATTAGTTCTTGTTATTTTAGAGCATGATTCGGGTTCCAAATTGGGGTGGTTTCAATTGTGTGTGGTTTAGGACTTTTCTACAGGGTGGTGGAGAGGAATCAGTGTAGTGATGTGCGCTTCCTGTCACACCACTGCACCTGTAAGGCAGAGGGGAGCCATATTCTGCCTCTTTGCTGGATGACCACGCTGGTGCATACCGTGTATCTGCTGCCCTGTATATAGTTCAATAAAGCTGTGTTCGCCAACCATTATCCTGCCTCATCCTTCACCCAGGTATTGCCATACATAACAAACAGGCCCCAGTTTTACTGGGTGGTTCAAACTTGTTCTGAGCATTAGCACTACAGCTTTCTGTTGCTGCTGCAATGTGCAAATGTTAGTGCAAAAATGTCACTGGATTGTGGTTCTCAAAACTCTGAAACAGGTTTCTGCTTCAGTTATCAGAGGCATTTTAGTAGTAGTTTAGGCAGATTGATTGATGTTTATCCCGAATGGACAAACAGAGTACTTCTCAAAATATTTATGAGGCAAGACCTTGATACATGATGATTCAACAGAAGCCATACAGAAGGTAGTTAAGTATGACTGATATTCTGGGCTGTTCAGTGCAGGCCAGGGGCTCATCCTGTACTCCACACTGGTAGAGGCGCTGGTCTGCATGAGGCACTTTTTTTCAACCGATCTGTTAGATTATTTAAAGGAAAACTGTATTACAGGCTGTAATATGCATGATCTGTGATAATGTGTTACTGAAGCAGATGGTCCTGAGCCACATCAGAATGGAAACTGGGTGTGTACAATAATTTTCCTCAAAATACGATAATTTTAAGCCACTGGTAGGATACTTCAGCATTTCCCATCTGGCAACAATGCAGGGAGCTAAGGTATTAGCTTAAGAGCTAACAGTGGTACTAGGAAGCTCGCACCAAGCATGGCTTATGTTATTTTCTTTAGTTTTCAGTCACCGTAAGAGACATCCCTATTTCCACCTGTTTTACTAATCCACTTATATGTCATTCTGGCTTATTTTGTTATATATTTGTTGTGATTCTACAATGAAGGGCCGTATTTTTTTTTTTTTTTTTTTTTTTTTTTTTTTTTTTTCTCTCGGCGCCACACGAGTCGGCTGCCTTTTGCAACAGCGGCTCGATTCCGAGTCTTTTTCCCTTCCTCTCTCTTCTGATCCGTCTTTTTTTTTTCACCCCACTTATATCACGGACACACAGATCGTCCTAAATGTCTCCTGAGCCGGTGGACGGAGCCACTGTCTATAGCAGGATACGATACAGCAGAGAACAGCTGCTAGCATTCAACCGCCACCCGGTCCCATTGGAAAAACTCGACATACCGAGTGAACTGAGGCGAAAACGCCGCGGCTGCCGGGCTGGAGTAAGGCGGAGGACAAAAAATATAAGGTACAGACCCTCCCTTCCATCTGTTGTCATGGGAAATGTACGGTCGATACTGGGAAAGTTAGATGAGCTAGCGGCTATCTCCCGTTATGATAGCACATACCGGGAGTGCTCTCTCCTTTTGTTTACTGAGACGTGGCTAACTGAACTAGCAGCAGATGCTAACATTGAGCTGGAGGGTTTTCACATGATACGAGCTGACCGAACACCAGACAGTGGCAAAACTAGGGGCGGTGGAGTGATCATGTATGTTAACAACAACTGGTGCAGACCGGGACATATCACTGTTAAACAACGACACTGCAGCAAAGACATTGAGTTGCTAGCTGTTAGCATGAGGCCTACATATCTCCCGAGAGAACACTCACACGTGATCTGCATTGTTGTTTATGCAAATCCGACGGCGAACGCTGGGACAGCACGTGACGTCATCCATTCAGTAACCAGCAGGCTGCAGACAGAACACCCAGATGCTCTTCTCCTCATCTCAGGCGATTTCAACCATGTTTCACTGTCTCCCATTCTACCCACGTTCACCCAGTATGTCACATGCCACACTAGAGACAATAAAACACTGGATTTATTCTACGCAAACACTAAGGAGGCGTACACCTCATCACAACTACCCCCACTCGGGAGATCGGATCACAACTTGGTTCATCTCCGGCCGGTGTACAAACCCCTAGTGCACAGACAACCTCCGGCCATGCACACTGTGGAGTTATGGTCTGAGGAGACAATGGACACCCTAAAGGGCTGTTTTGAAGCCACCGCCTGGAAGCAGCTCTGCGATCCACATGGTGAGGACATCGATGGCCTCATTCACACCTTCACGGGCTACCTCAGCTTCTGTGTGGACAAATCCGTTCCCACCAAGACCATACGGCGTCACTCAAACAACAAACCCTGGATCAACCCTGAGATAAAAACACTTCTGAGAGAGAAGAGGAGGATCTTCAGGTCGGGGAACAGGGAGATGCTGAAGTCCGTACAGAGGGAGCTGAGGAGAAAGATCAGAGAAGGCAAGGACAGCTTCAGGAAGAAGATGGAGGACAAGCTGCAACAGAGCGACATCAGCGGGGTCTGGAGAAACCTCAAAACCATCTCGGGGCTCCAGAATACCTCCCCCCAGGCCACAGGGGGCAGGGAGTGGGCGAACAACCTGAATCTGTTTTTCAATAGATTTGACCAACCGCCCTCCCCCCTGACTGCACAACAACCACTGCTGCCTCTAAAGAAATCAAGTCCTGCTGCCCACTCCCCACTCTACCAACACCCCCCCACTCCCAACACACAGCCCCCCATCCTGACCCTGACCAGGACCCAGGTGAGGACGGAGCTGAGGAAGATCAAGGCGAGGAAGGCGCCGGGACCGGACGGCATCAGCGCAAAGCTCCTCAAGTCCTGTGCAGACCAGCTGTGTGGGATTGTGACGTATATCTTCAACATGAGCCTGAAACTGGG
This sequence comes from Pholidichthys leucotaenia, assembly GCA_020510985.1. NCBI lineage: Eukaryota > Metazoa > Chordata > Actinopteri > Cichliformes > Pholidichthyidae > Pholidichthys > Pholidichthys leucotaenia. The sequence goes on from CM035839.1 coordinate 304,483,816, forward strand.
GAGGGTACCACAGCTGTGGAAAACATCTTGTGTGGTACCTGTACCAAAAACTTCCCACCCCAAAGACCTGAACAGCTACAGACCGGTGGCCTTGACGTCCCACTTGATGAAGACCCTGGAGAGACTGCTCCTTGCTCACCTCCGCCCCCTGGTGGAACCAGCGATGGATCCACTCCAGTTCGCCTACCAGCATGGCATTGGGGTGGAGGATGCGGTGATCTTCCTCCTTCACCGTTCTCTGTCCCACCTGGAGAAGCCCGGGAATATGGTGAGGATCATGTTCTTTGACTTCTCCAGTGCTTTCAACACCATCCAACCGATGATCCTGAAGGACAAGCTGCTGCGCGCAGGGGTGGACCAGCACCTGTCATCATGGATCCTGGACTACCTCACGAACCGGCCTCAGTTTGTGAGAACCCGGGACTGTGTGTCCGACACGATCATCAGTAGCACGGGGGCCCCCCAGGGAACGGTGCTGGCTCCCTTCCTGTTCACTCTTTATACTGCGGACTTCTCACACAACACAACACACTGCCATCTACAGAAGTTCTCTGATGACTCTGCGATCGTTGGCCTCATCTCCAATGGAGATGAAGCTGAGTACAGAGGGCTTATCCAGGACTTCGTGGACTGGTGCCATCGGAACTGCCTCCAGATCAACGCGAGGAAAACTAAGGAGCTGGTGGTGGACTGCCGCAGGCATGGGCAGCCCCTCACAGTACCAGTAAATATACAGGGAACAGACATCGAGATGGTGACATCCTATAAGTACCTGGGTATTCATCTGAACAATAAACTAGACTGGTCACACAATACTGATGCACTCTACAAGAAGGGACAGCGCAGGCTGTTCCTGCTGAGGAGACTCAGGTCTTTTGGTGTACAAGGGGCGCTGCTGAAGTCATTCTATGACACGGTGGTGGCATCAGCCATCACTTTTGGAGTGGTCTGCTGGGGCAGTGGCATTACTGCAGCCGATAGGAAGAGACTGAACAAACTGATTAAGAAAGCTAGCTCTGTCCTGGGGCAGCGCCTTGATCCGATGGAGGAGATAGGAGAGAGAAGGACGGTGGCTAAACTGTCATCTCTGCTGGAGTCCGAGTTCCACCCTATGCAGGACATACTGAATGCACTGAGGAGCTCATTTAGCAGCAGACTACATCATCCCAGGTGCACAACCGAGAGGTTTCGTAGGTCCTTCCTACCAACGGCTGTCAGACTGTACAACCTAAGCAGGGCTGCTCGCAGAGATAGCAAAAAGACGTAACAAACTAATAGTTTTTTGAATGCAAAAGATGCAATAGACTTACACAATGGTCCTCTCCGGCATACAACTAGGAACATACCGGTCGCTATGGAGGGTGAGAATGTGTATGGGCACATAATCATACCATGTAGGATAACTAAGTAGACGGTTATGCTGTTTCATTCCATCTAGCAACAATGCTCTGCACTGTGTGTGTTTATATATTTGCATATTTATTCCATCTAGCTACAATGCTCCGTACTGTGGGTGTTTATATATTTATATATCTACATATTATTCCATCTAGCTACATTGCTCCGCACTGTGTGTGTTTATATACTTGCATATTTATTCCACCTAGCTGCAATGCTCCGTACTGTGGGTGTTTATATATTTACATATTTATTCCATCTAGCTACAATGCTCTGCACTGTGTGTTCATATATTCATAGATTTATTCCATCCAGCTACAATGCTCTGCACTGTGTGTCTGTGTGTGTGTGTATATATATATATTTTATAGTAATACGTACATATGTTTATTAGCTGCTCTTGCTTGCTTGTTTTTTTTTTTTTTTCTTGCCTTCTGATTGTTGCTCTGAGTGTTGCTATCCCTGTGCTGTTGCAATCCTGGAATTTCCCCGTTGTGGGACTAATAAAGGCTTATCTTATCTTATCTCTTACAATGACGTGGTCATTTAGCCAGTTGTCAGTGATGCAGAATGCGTTTATGGGCGTTTCCAAGTTCATTTCCTTATCACAACAGCATAAAAGTAAACTTTCTGCTGGTGCATGATGCAAAGAGGCCGGTCTAATCATTCAGAGGTGTGTTTTGGATAATCCAATCCAAAGCGCTCCTTCCCATCCCTTTAATGCAAAGAGGCGCGTTATCTAAAGTGAGTTCTGATCATGATGGTTTAAGATGGGTTCTGCGCCGACCAAAGCCCATGTATGTGAGCCAGAATGCACGTGGTAGTAATGCTGCTTGGTAATAAGAAAGACATCAGTCAAAGCTGATGCCCAGTTAGTTATGTTATAAAAAATAAATGGGGAAGAATGGGCTGAAAATCAGCTGAATGGTTTAATGTAGTGCACAAAGATGCAACACAGACATGAATGGGTTTGAAACTTAAGGAAAAGAGGATGATGCCTGTGCAAACTTTAATAAACTTTCATTAACGACTGCGTGGAAGTTCCTCCCGGCAGTGGGTAGATAAAGTGCTCTCTCCTATTGCTTTCGCTGTCCGAGGGTTTCCCCCTCCTCGTGCAGGGAAACTGCGGCCCTCTATCCCAGTCCCTCTTGGGCAGAAATGAAGGAGGAGATCTGGCGTGGCTTCCTGTCTGCGGCCAACCCTGGCCACGAAGCGAGCCTGCTTTCAGTGGCTTCTGCCACCCCCTGATGAGTGGCAGTTGGGGAACTTGTTGGAGGAGAACTGCAATCTCGGCGCACGCAGCCACGCGTCTCCTGTCTGTGTGGGCAGTTACAGTGAAACAGTGAAACACTGCACACTCCTTGTTCATTCAGCTATTCCCCTAAAAATAAACACATTAATGCCTAATTAGACTGACCCCCCCCCACCACCGCACACACGTTCCCTGTTCATTCATTCATTCATTCCCCTTAAGAATATCCTACATTAATGCATAATCTAGAGACTCCAATGGTAAGTCCGCAATTAAAATGAGAGCGTGGATGGAATAAAAAAAAAAAAAACTAGTGTGTGATCATCATGTAATTAAAATGATGGGCGATTATATGTTGACTGCTTGCAAAGTATTTGAGTACCGCTAGCTTTTGCTGGACTAGAGACACATTCTTGGCAGATAGAGGTATTATCAGTGGCAAGGACAGGCCAAGACAAACTGACTCCAGTGTCTGTTGCAGTGACTGACCCCTGGGTTAACACTATCAGGAGTTCCTGGCAGCAGAAGGTGAAGGACAGAGCTGCATGAAAGAATCTGATCAGACCTAAATGAAACAGTCATTGTTGCCCCCGACAGACTGCTATGATGATGATGATGATGATGATGATGATATGATGACTGTTACAACTCTCCCTATTAAAAAAACAGAAAAACCCAGCGGATGCTGTTTCATCATGAGCTCCAGAGCTGCGCGATTTCAAAACACGCCACTGAAATACCATTAAACAATGCACTTCTGATAATAGACCTCTCTTTTCCTGATCAAAAGCGGATTCTCATGGAATGTACTATAATAGTAATGCACATTAGATTGCGCGCTGCCACACCTCTTTGAAATGAGCCTCCACCTCCCAGCGCATAGCGGGCACACTGTCTACTGGTAATTTAATAGCGTAACGCAATGCGTAAAAAACAGACAATGTGCTGAGAAACGAACACAAAAACTGGCATACGGCGGAAAGTCTGGCGGAAAAGTCCGTGGTTGATTGTCCTAATAGGGCCCGAACTAATAGCATGCTAGGCGGTCCGAGTCAATCATAGTAACCAGGACACAGCTTCCCTCAGCAGGGAGGAGGTGACAGTGATGCATTTTTTCGTTCATTTTTTTAAGATAAATTTACATTAGTTGCTCTAAGCTAGTCAGCTAATGTTAGTAATAGTGATGTAAGAGGGAGGTGGAGTTGAATATGGTCTTAGGGTTTTAAAAAGTGCTGAAACCAGCCGTTTCACTCCTAACTCCTTTAACAGGCTGTAGCTGTAAGTGTGTGGGCTATCCATTTTTGGGAAGGCCGTCCGAACAAACAATACATAAATGTCTGTTCATTCTGCACACCTTCTCAAATCTTGTTGGCTTCCACTTGATTTGCAAATAAACATTTTCGACAGCTGGCATTACCTCAGACAATCTGTGTTATTCAGAGTGGGGTGAACTTTTTTTTATATTCTGTGTGACATGTCAGTGGTGGATAGAAATCAAACAAATTAAAGACTTGTAAATACAACAGCTGCACACACACTTCCATCCACGCCTATCCAAGCTTGTTGTTTTGGACATTAAAAATACTGCTTTGACACTGGTAACCTTTTCTGTGTGTCGTTAACACTATGATAATGAGTTGTCACTACAGAGGCGGCTCGATAAAAGAAGCATCAGCTGGCTGTGGAATAAAGAAATCCCATTCAGACAAAGCACACACACAATTAAACTGCTAATGCCCGTGTGTAAATTTTCTTTCTTTTATCACTCCAAACACACACTCACACTGGCTTACTTGACAAATCCTTGTGTTTTAAGTTGTCTTATAATCTTTTTATCTACCCCACATGGATCGTCCTAGCTGTACCTGTGTGTTGGGAGGTTTTTTTTGTTAGTTTTTTACATTGTCAAAAGCTAATTATGCGTGAAATATTGTGTCTAATCACATTTGAATTTATCTCAGCTTATTTAATCTTCGGCACTGTCATTTGTAACCTCATCACACCCCCATAACACAACCGTGTAAACATACAGGACACACACACACACACCCAAACAAGCATCCCCAAGGTTGTGGCTGTTGACAGCACGGCTTTAAAAACCTGTCAGCGCCTTTATTCCTACCAAAGTCGGCAGTGCACGTGTGTACAACAGCCTGTCCTCATCGTGGACAAACCCAAACGCTGATCTTTAATTTAGCCATGAGCTCTTGTTCTTAGCAGCCCCACAGTTGCTTAGAAAGACTATAGGCTAGAATGAAAGATTGCATTTCTTGTTAGCATGGACAGCTGCTGTCTTGTACTGTGACACGGCGAGAGGTGCATACGCAAGGTGTGAAGTGAGGAGTGAGGTAATTACAGGGATGGAACAGGGTATTTATTGGCGACACGCTGTTTTGGAAGCTCTTCGCAACCTGTGTCTGATGGGGCACTGTGACTGTGTGTAGGCAACTGTGTTTTACATCCATCCATCCATCCATCTTCTACCGCTTTTCCGGAGGTCCGGGTCGCGGAGGCAGCAGTTCAAGCAGAGAAGCCCAGACTTCCCTCTCCCCAGCCACCTGCTCCAGCTCTTCAGAGGGGATACCAAGGCGTTCCCAGACTAGCTGGGAGACATAGTCTCTCCACCGAGTCCTGGGTCTGCCCCGGGGTCTCCTCCCAGTGGGACGTGCCTGAAACACCTCAAGTGGGAGGCGTCCAGGAGGCATCCTAATCAGATGCCCATACCACCTCAACTGACTCCTTTCAATGTGGAGGAGCAGCGGTTCTACTCTGAGCCTCTCCCGGATGACTGAGCTCCTCACCCTATCTCTGAGGGTGAGTCCAGCAATCCTACGGAGAAAGCTCATTTCAGCCGCTTGTATCCGCGATCTCGTTCTTTCGGTCATTACCCAAAGCTCGTGACCATAGGTGAGAGTAGGAACGTAGATTGACTGGTAAATCGACAGCTTTGCCTTAGAACTAAGCTCCCTCTTCACCACAACAGACCGGTACAACGTCCGCATCACTGCAGATGCTGCTCCAATCCGTCTGTCGATCTCTCGCTCCATTTTCCCCTCACTCGTGAACAAGACCCCAAGATACTTAAACTCCTCCACTTGGGGCAGGAGCCTGTCCCCAACCCGGAGAGGACAATCCACCTTTTTCCGGCTGAGGACCATGGACTCGGACTTGTAGGTGCTGATTCTCATCCCAGCCGCTTCACACTCAGCGGCAAACCGTCCCAGCAAGAGCTGTAGGTCATTGCTGGATGAAGCCAACAGGACAACATCATCTGCAAACAACAGAGATGAGATCCTGTGGTCACCAAGCATGACACCCTCCATTCCCTGGCTGCGCCTAGAAATCCTGTCCATAAAAATTATGAACAGGACCGGTGACAAAGGGCAGCCCTGGCGGAGTCCAACTCTCACTGGGAATGACTCCGACCGAGTGTTGGCAATGCGAACTAAACTCTCACAACGGTCGTACAGAGACCGAATAGCTCGTAACAACAAGCCCGATACCCCATACTCCCGAAGCACCCCCCACAAAAATCCACGAGGGACGCGGTCAAATGCCTTCTCCAAGTCCACAAAACACATGTAAACTGGTTGGGCAAACTCCCACGAACCCTCAAGAATTCTCGAGAGGGTAAAGAGCTGGTCCGATGTGCCACGGCCAGGACGAAAACCACATTGCTCCTCCTGAATCCGAGGTTCGTGTTTTACATTTGAGCAAAAAAGTCACATATGAACAGTAAAAGGTAAACGTAGAGAACATGTGAGTTGGTGTGTTTCTCCCTTTTTCCTGTGTATGTTTGGCACAGAGAGGCAGATGGAGGTGCATCTTATGGTGCCTGTTTGTGTGAGCTAGCATGTTGCTCAAGCCACTAATTAATCCCAGCTGGTTTGAGCTCGGCGCTGCTGACAGGTAAGGCCACAGAAGTAACGCGGTAATTGAGATGTGTCTGCGTGTGTTTTTGGTGTCTGAGGTGAAGGAACCAAAGGTGAAAAAATCAATATAGTGTGTATGGGAAGCTGCAGCACCGTCAAGAGCTTTGTCTTACCAAGGTTGTGAAACTGTCACTTTGATTCATAGAGTACAGATTTATGAAGCATTATTTTCTCCTTCTTTGAAAAAAAAAAGGCCTTCAGAAATACAGAGCAGAGAATTGAGCAAGAGGCAAAGGCATGCAACAGAGATCATAAGATGAAATTGAACACTTGACGGCACAGGTATATCTCACTTCGTGGTGTGATTCTCAACACTCCAGTCCCCACAGACACATACACAGAGGCTGCTGGACTGAGTCTGTCTGTCTTCTTTTATCACTTCTGTGACCTCTAAACTCTCGTCATATCAGCTGTGTCATATTGGCCTCATAAATATCTCTAAAAAGCACCGACTCACTGCTTCACTCTCCACTGGTCTCCATTTTAAGTAAGAGGAAACAGGTACAGCATCAAGAACAAATTACACAGCACATGATTCATTTTTCCAAAGTGCCATGCTCATTAATCTATAGTCAAAAGCAATTATCTATAAAAGCCAAAGAAATCAAGGTTCTTCACTTAGAAACAGTTGGATGTGGTTTTTGACCAAGTGTTGTTAGAATGCACTAATACACGGGCCTGCAACCTGCAGCTTGAGATGTTTTCCCATAGCTCCTTGTAGCTTAAGAAAAATGGTGACCTTGACCTTAAGCACAGCAAAGATTCAGACCCATCTAGGTTGTGCGGTCAAGGTTAATGGCCTAGGAGGAGTAATTTTTCATGAGATCATAAATGCCCAAATCTTCTGACCTCTGACAATAACCTTTACCTCAACCTGGATGCAGATCTACCTGAGGGTCATTGTGAGTGAGTTTGACGAGAATCGAGGTAATTGCCTAGGAGAACTAGCAATTTTTCTAAGATCATAAAAGTGTCCAGATCTCCTGACCTTTGACCTTGACATTGACCTTGAGCACAACTTGGATGCAGATCCACCTGAGGATCATTGTCAGTGAGCAAATGCCTCAGAAGGGTTGTGATTCCCATGAAATGTGGACGGATGGATGACGGATGCCATGTCTGTCACCAGCAAAGCCAGCTTCTTTCAGCTTTGCTGGAATGATCTAAAAAGGAAAAACTCGAACATTTACCAGAAAAATGTTCAATGCACATGAAAAAGACTTTTGACAAAAGTCAAAACTTTTGGGGGAAAAAACTGCTGACAACAACCAAGAAAATTCTTTGAAAAATACAGTTAGGTCTATATATATTTGGACATTGACACAAGTTTTGTTATTTTAGCTGCTTACCAAAACATATTCAAGATACAGTTACAGTGGGGAAAATAAGTATTGAACACATCAACATTTTTCTCACTAAACATATTTCTGATGGAGCCATTGACCTGAGATGTTCACTAGATATCAGTAACAACCCAAATAATCCATACACACAAAGAAATTAAGGCAACTGTGTTCACAAAACAAGTTATATTTAATAAAGTGGAATGACACAGGGAATAAGTATTGAACACATGAAGAAAAAGCGGTGCAAAAAGGCATAGAAAGCCAAGAAACCAGCTGAAATCTATCAGAATTTACAGAGCCACCCCATTCCCCATCAGTCAAATTAATTTCAGCTGGTTAAGTCCTGACTGCTAGTCTTTAAAAAGGTCTTTGAATATCAGGTTGTCACACCACAAAGAACTCATGATGGGTAGAAGCAAAGAGCTCTCTCTAGCCCTCTGCAACTTTATTGCTGCAAAACATAATGATGGCATTGGTTACAGGTACATTTCTAAACTGCTGAATGTTCCAGGGAGCACTGTTGGAGCCATTGTTCAGAAGTGGAAAGAACATCATTTTACCATAAACCAGCCATAACTAGGAGCTCCTCGCAAGATTTCTGACAGAGGAGTCAAAAGAATTATCAGAAGAGTTATCCAAGAGCCAAAGACCACTCATGGAGAGCTCCAGAAAGACCTGGAATTAGCAGGTACTGCTGTTTCATAGAAAACAATAAGTAATGCACTCAACAAACATGGGCTCTATGCCTGCTCACCTCCAAGACTCCATTGCTGAAGAAAAAGCATGTTGAAGCTTGTTTAAAGTTTGCTGCACAACATTTGGGCAAGCCGGTAAAATACTGGGAGAATATAGTCTGGTCAGATGAGACCAAAATTGAACTTTTTGGATGCCACAACACACAGTATGTTTGGAGGAGAAATGGCACTGCACATCATCCCCAAAACACCATACCAACAGTGAAGTTTAGAGGTGGGAGCATCATGGTGTGGGGGTGTTTTTCAGCACATGGGTACAGGAAGACTTCATGCAACTGAAGGAAAGATGAATGGACAAATGTACACAGACATCCTAGATAAGAAACTGTAGCCATCTGCCAAGATGTTGAAGATGAAACGAGGGTGGACATTTCAACAAGACAATGATCCCAAACACATAGCCCAGGAAACTCTCAAACTTGCTCCAGAGAAGGAAAATAAAGCTGCTAGAACGGCCCAGTCAGTTACCTGACCTGAATCCAATTGAAAATCTATGGAACGAACTGAAGATCCGAGTTCATAGAAGACACCCACAGAACCTTCAAGATCTGAAGACAGCTTGTGTGGAAGAACGGGTTAAAATCACAAACAGATCAGAGTTTATAGAAGACACCCACAGAACATTCAAGATTTGACACTTTGTGTGGAAGAATGGGCTAAAATCACTCCTGAGCAATGCCTGCGCCTAGTTTCTCCATACAGGAGGTGTCTGGAAGCTGTTCTTGCCAACAAAGGTTTTTCTACTAAATATTAAATGAATTTCACCAAGCGTGTTTAATAGTTACTCCCTGTGTCATTCCACTTTATTAAATATACAGTGGTACCTCTACTTACGAACGTCTCTACATACGAAATTTTCAGGTTACGAGACGCCTCAACGGGAAAATATTGCCTCTAGTTACGAACAAAATTTCAGGATACGAAAGGCAAAAAAAGTACGCGCTCCTCGCAGCTCCCGTATTTTACCGAACGTAAACATACCTGTAGCTGCTCTGCCATTGGCTATCGCCTAGCATCTTCCTGGTATCCCATTGGCCACGAATGGGTGCGTTTGGTTGATCTCGCTTTATCTTATTATTATTTACTATTCTTACTACTTTATTTTATCCTTCTTACCTCTTGTAAGACTGTTGACTGAACTACACAATTTAGAGAAAAAAAATTGTTAACTGCCATGTTTATCACCATCTACGTTATAACTCTGTACTTTCACCTTGTTCTTAATAAAGTTTTGGGGAAAAAAAACATGGGCATCTGATTAGGATGCCTCCTGGACGTCTCCCACTTGAGGTGTTTCAGGCACGTCCCACTGGGAGGAGACCCCGGGGCAGACCCAGGACTCGGTGGAGAGACTATGTCTCCCAGCTGGTCTGGGAACGCCTTGGTATCCCCTCTGAAGAGCTGGAGCAGGTGGCTGGGGAGAGGGAAGTCTGGGCTTCTCTGCTTGAACTGCTGCCTCCGCGACCCGGACCTCCGGAAAAGCGGTAGAAGATGGATGGATGGATGGAAAAAAAACAACAACATCAACGATCAGCACGGTATTAAAACAAAAGGAAGCCCTTACAAGCCGATAAAAGCAAACGTCCTTGGATCGTTTCATCACAAAACGTCAGGCAAAAACCACTGATGAGACAGAACATGAACCAAAGAAGGCAAAAGGTGACGCTGACGCCGACGATCGCAGTTAAAAGGTAAATGAACATAATTTTTATTATTCTTTCTCTTTTATTATTCTTTCTCTCATTTTAAACTCTCATTTTATGTTTATTGTGCAGTAATCTAATTGTAACATGTATTTGTTACATGTTTTGATGCGTTTTTACGATTTATAAAAAATTTATGCCCGAATTTTGGGGGCTTGGAACGGATTACGGCATTTACATGTAAAATGCGCCTCTACTTACGAATTTTTCACGTTACGAGAATTCTTCCGGAACGAATTAAATTCGTAAGTAGAGGTACCACTGTAACTTGTTTTGTGAACACAGTTGCCTTGAGTTCTGTCATGAACTGGATTTGATGGTTTCAAACCCAGTTCCACGACGCTGTGGCTACTTGTTCTTTTTGTGTATTTTTTCCTCCTATTTTCCATCTGGTGCTCTCAGAGAGCCGCTGGGGTTCGCTTGGCTCCCTGACAGCTCATCCACGCCTCCCTCTCCTGCCAGTCATACCAGCTGTGTGCCATTATTGGTGTTTACTCTTCTGTGCACACACGCACACACACATTTACATGCTTCCTCTCATTCTCACTCTTGCACACATGCACACACACACCCACTCATCCTCACTCTCATGCTCACAGACATCATTCACACACCTATCCCCACTTAGTGCTGCCCACTCATTTCTACACTCTGACTCACACTACTTACACCGGCAATCTCTCCCCTGATTAGGTTTGGCATTATTTAAGCCTTGTGTCGTCTGGAGGAGACTGCCGGATTATGGTCCTAACTGGGTTTGTTCTATCCAGTATTTGCCCTGTGTTATTAATGACTAGATGCCCTGCCTGCTGTTCTGTACCGCATAGCTCTGGATGACATTAATTGTTTTTTGCCGTTTGGTTTTGTTTCACCGGGACTATTGCTTGGACTAACTCGGACTGCTCCAGCCTCGTGAGTACTATCTCCTTCGCCCCTGCCATCCAGTCCCATCTGGAGGTTCTTCCCTGGGCTCTTTAATTCCGTTCCCCCTGCCACAATTCTGCCTGCTTGCGCTCTGGAACATTTTCTATGTTTTACTCACCAGTGTTCTGTAGAGCAGTGTTTTTCAACCTTTTTTAAGCCACGGCACATTTTTTTACATTGACAAAATCCTGGGGCACACCACCAACCAAAATGACGCAAAATGACACTCTATAGCCTAACACAGTAAAAATAATCAAATATAGTTAGCAATACAGTTTCTAAATGTATTTATACTCACTCAGTGTGAACCCTGGGCCTGTTTAGATGAACACAAAGCTGATATCCTGGCAGGAATGGAAGAAAGACACACACGGAGCTCTTCCTCAACAGCTCTCAGTCTCTCTCTGTTTTCAGTTTTTATCACAGTCAAGCTTGAAAAGCTCAGCTCACACAGATATGTCGTGGAAAATGGGAGCAATGTTGAAATAACTTTGTTGGCCAGAATGGGGAACTCCTTGGCAGCAGTCAACCAAAAACTGTCCAAAGGAAGATCAGCAAAGTTTAGCTTTAAACCATGACCTTGTTTCAGTTCAATGAGTTCCTCTTGCTCCTGTAAAGTCATGTCGTTTCCAACAACTGATGCTGAGCTGTATGGGTTCCTAACCCAGTCAAGGCATTGTGTGAAGTCTGAAGAGAAATAAAATAACAACTTCTCCTCAAGAGTTTTCAAATGTGTGCCAATCACCTGGCACACTGCAGCAGTGTTAACATCATGCCGTTTCTCGGTGAGTGGGAACATCTCAAGGTTGCCACGCTGCACATGTTGTTGCCAGAGCTGCACCTTTAAACGAAATCCATTCATTTTATCCGTGCTTGTAAGCAGGTTTTCATTTCGGCCTTGCATTCGGGTGTTCAGTTCATTCAGATGATGAAATATATCAGCGAGGTATGCCAGCTTTGCACACCACTCATCAGTTGCAAGCAGCTTTGAGTCATCGGGCCTCTCATTTGTCAGAAATACTTTTAAGTTCCTCCCGCAGCTCATACACTCGGGCCAGCACCTTGCCACGCGACAACCATCGGACCTCCGTATGGAGCAATAAGGCTTTATGCTCCGCTCCCATTTCCTCACACAAAGATGCAAATATGCGACTTTTCAAAGGTTGTGTCTTCACAAAGTTCACCATGCGCACAACATCATCCAACACAGGAACTAAATCTGCTGGTGGAGTCTTTGCAATGAGGGTCTCACGGTGCAAAAAACAGTGCGTAACAATAACATCTGGGTTACTTTCTTTCACTCTGCTTATGAAGCCTTTGGTGCGCCCGACCATGGCTGCTGCTCCATCAGTGCAAACACTTGTGCAGTTTTCCCAAGTTAGCCCTCTTTTGTCAAGATATTCCGACATGACTTGAAAAATTTCCTCTCCAGTTGTTTTTTCTGGAAGTGTCTTGCAAAATAGGAAGTTTTCTCTTACGACATCTCCGTCCACAAAATGCACGTTGGCGAAGAGCTGAGAATGTCTACTAATATCCGTCGACTCATCAAGCTGCAATGCAAATTTCTTACTGATGCGTATTTTTTCCAAAACAGCAGTTTCGATGTCTGCAGACATGTCATCAATACGCCGGGCAATTGTGTTATCTGAGAGAGGGACTTTAGTGATGTCTTTGACAGTGTCAGGGCCGAGCATTTAATTTACAATGGCTTTGCAGACAGGCAGTATTAATGTTTCTGCCACAGTGTGGGACTTTTTTGATTTAGCTATGAGTTCAGCAACATTGTAGCTTGCTTTGAGGGCTCTCTCATTTACCTTTGTGGTTTTTCTCAAAAAAGTTGCCTGTTTCTCCGTGGTTTTACGCAAGCATACAAAATAGTCTATCGGCTTGTTTTCAAGGGACGGGTGCTTTGTTTGGAGATGGTGTTTAAGCTTGCTTGGCACCATGGCGCTGTTAGATAGCTTCTCACCACACACCAAGCATAATGGAGTCGGTGTCGTCGCATCCCCGTTGAAAGTAAATCCGAATGAAAGATAGCTTTCGCTATATTGCCTTGAGCTCACCGTCTTGTCTTTTTTCTTTCGTGTACCACTCATACTAGGGCCTTCTTCTTGGTCAGAATTTTGTCCAGAGCCTTGTTCGGACTTAGCCTTTCCCCTTGTCAAAAACTTCTCCATCACTGTCACTATGACCTGTCACGTGCAGCTCTAATTCTATTGTCTTTTTACAGGCAATTAGCTGTCTGCTGCCATCCAGTGACATAAAAGAGTATTATTCTGACACTGGCCACAGTTACATGGGCAAAATTTCTTCAATCTGATTACAATTCAGATCAGAATTTTACTATTTACATGGATCCTGAAAAAGCTGATCTGATTAGGATGTGCGTTTCCATGTGTCACACGTTTGAACGGAATAAATCATTTTGACATGTGCAGGTCGACATTTCGACATTCAAAAAATAGTAGAAGAAGCAGCTTCTGGTGTTAGCGAGCCCCACTTCGTGTCGAAATTGACCTGTATCATGTTATTCAGACTGTACTTTTGCTTCTGCTAGTCTCCGTAATGAAGCTACAAGTACATACTTCTGCATATGACGAACAGAGGGAGACAGCAGCACGATACAGACCAGTTTTGTTTTACTCCCGCTATGTTTTCCGCTAGCTGCTGCTAAGGTGGAAATACGTCATGTCGACGTGCAGCTGGTGTACAGACATGCGCAGTATACATATTTTCTGCCCTGTGTTCGGAATAAGTGTTTTCATGCGCGCCATTCGGATTAACAGTCGGCATAACCCACCCCTCTCAATCGGAATGAAATTTTGATCCGAATGAGCGTGATCGGGTTAGAATATTCAGATTGCCATGTTTACATGAAGCATTTTTATTCCGATCAGGCTTTTAATCCGGTTACTTGTGTCCATGTAAACATAGCCACTCACTCGAGTAATTAAGTTAAATTGAATAATTTCCCATGGCACACCTAACGATCTCTCACGGCACACTAGTGTGCTGCGGCACATAGGTTGAAAATCACTGCTGTAGAGCATCCTGAAAGTAATCCTTGTATGTCCTGAGCTCCACATCTGTTGTTTTGAACTGTTTATTTTCACCCTGTCAATAAATACACTCAACTATCTCCTGCGAGTGGGGTTATCTCCTTTCTTCCGTGTGCTGCGCAAAAGCGCACGGGGAAATCATAACAATTTCTTTTTATGTATGGATTACTTGGGTTCTTACTGATATCTGGTGAAAATGTCAGGTCAATGGCTCCATCAGAAATGTTTAATGACTTATTTTCCCCGCTCTATACAATAATATGTCCTTAAAGTGCAGACTCAGCTTTAATTTGAGGGTATTCACATCTAAATTGGAGTTATGGTTTGGGAATTGCAACCATTTCGATACAGTCTCCTCATTTCAGGGGCTCAACAATAAATGGACAAATTAACTACCATTTGTTAATGTTTTATGTAATAAAAATAAAATAACATTTTATTTATACATAAAATGTCCATTTTTAATACTTTGTTAAGAATCCTTTGCAAGCAATGACTTCCTGAAGTCTGGAACCCATAGACATCACCAAATGCTGGGTTTCCTCCTTTGTGATGCTTTGCCAGGCCTTTACTGTAGCTGTCTTGAACTGTTGCTTTTTTGTGGGTCTTTTGCCTAAAGTTTTGCGTTATACTTCCTTTGGCCTTGTGGTAGAGCACTTGCACCTCATGGGTTCAAGCCCCGGCCAGGCCATACCAAAGACCATATAAAAATGGTACTTCCTGCCCTCGAGCTTGGTGCTCAGCATAATAGAACTGGGAAATTAAAAATTGTAACCCACGGACAACAGATGGAAATTAGCCACTGGCTACAATCTAGCATGTTTACATTGATATTAATGTTCATCAACTTGCACTGTCCTTAAAAAACAGCAGTTTACACAGGGGTGCCGATTATTGAGAGATCTGGCCAATTTTTGATCTGTCAATGATCTTCAGTAATCACCACAGTCACCATGGTCTTCTCAAAGTTTTGACTCAGTTGAAAACACACAGGGATCTCCCAAATTATCCCAAAGATTAAAAACTGCCCCAGTCTCTCAACGATCGTTGTGCTGTGTAAAGGGGCCCCAAAACAAATGTAATGCATGCCCGATCAGGGAGAGATCTGGTGATTGACTTGGCCTTTGTAGAACATTCCACTTCTTTGCCTTAAAAAACTCCTGGGTTGCTTTTGCAGTATGTTTTGGGTATTTGTCCATCTGTACTGTGTAGTGCCATCCAATCAACTTTCCAGCATTTGGCTGAATCTGAACAGACATTATATCCCTATACACTTCAGAATTCATCCGACTGCTTCTACTTTCTGTCACATCATCAATAAACACCAGTGACCCAATGCCACTGCATGCCCATGCATCACACTGCCTCCACAATCCAAAGACATGCATGTTAGGTTAATTGGTTGTTCTAAATTGTCCCTAGATATCTTATCTCCTATAGGTCCTTAGAATAGAGGCTTAGTACTAGTGAAGCGCTTTGAGTGGTCTTTGAGATTAGAAAAGCGCTATATAAGTACAGGTCCTTATCCCCTTATCCTTTTGTTTTACAGAAGATGTGGTGTACTTTGACTCATGAGCCATTCCAAGGCTTCTTCATATTTCCTCCTCCCATCCTTCTTGTACAGGTTGAACTTGGTTTCATCTGTCCAAAGAAGCTGTTCCAGAACTGCGGTGACTTTTTAAAATGTTCTTTTTTTTTGGCAAAGTCTAATCCGGCCTTTCTGTCTTTCAGACTGATTAATTGTATTAATTGTATTTATCTGTATTTTTGCTTGTGAATTTTTTTTCTTTATGGTAGACTTACATACTGATACATTTACTTCCCGCAGTCTTTTTCACTTGGGTGGATGTTGTGAAGGGGTTTTTCTTCACCATGAAAGGATCTTGCGATCATCCACCACTGTTGTCTTCTGAGGATGTCCAGGCCTTTTTGAGTTCCTCAGCTCAGTGGTGCACTCTTTTTTTCTCAGAATGTACCAAACTGTTGATATGGACCCTCCTAACATTTCTGCTATGTCTCTGATGGATTTCTTCTTTTTTTCAGCCTATGGATGGTCTGTTTCACTTCCATTGAGAGGTCCTTTGACCACACATTGTGGGTTCACAGCAACAGCTTCCAAATGCAAATGTCAGACCTGGAATCAACTCCAGACTTTTTACCTGCTTGATTGATGATGGATTAATGAGGGAATAGTGTCATGTATGAAATCAGACGGGAGTTGTCTTGTGCCAAACAGTGAACTGAATTTTATTGAGAACACCAAACTACATAGCAGCCGCAGCCCGCCTAACGTCACTCCCCCCAGACAGCCACGGCAAGCCCCCCAGGGCCAAACTCACACACAACATTCTCCCCCCTTTAGAAAAATCCAAAACCACACACACAATTGAAAACCTCCCCAATTTAAGACCCGAATCACGCACTAGAAAACGAAATTGAAATGACTAAATGGCCTACCACATTCACACAAAACAACTAAAATAGGGCTGATGGGTGGACTACTGTGCAGTCCACACGGCAGGGTGGATTATTTTGCCACCCCTAAACTAAAAGAGAGTCCATACATGAACTAAAATTGTATACCGTGCTCCTAAACTAAGCAAAATGTACAAAATAATCCCATTTCATAACACACACACACACACACACACACACACACACACAAGAACCTCAGAACTATTAATAAACACAGTCATTCTGGTGAAAAACACTAACTTGCATGGGGGTCCAGGGCAGCCCCTCACCAGGTGTGCCCCTGGAGACCGCAGACCCCCGGAGCGATGACCGAACCTCTGGATGGTGGGGATCCCACACCACCATCACTGACCCCCATTCAGCCTTGCCACCAGAAACCTCCTCCCGGACACACCGCAGCTTGCTGGCATGCCTTGACAAACCATCCAACAGTTGAAAAGCCACGATGCGCAGCCGCCCCTGGTGATCCTCAGGCTGTTGTTTGGTGCATATTCGCCGTGGCTGTCCCTCTTCACAAACCTGAACCCGGTCTGCAACTCTCAGGGGGGCTTTGCTCAGCTTACAGTGTTGCTGCTTGGCACGTGGTTTCTCCGTGCCTGACAGTCCGGCCCCGACCGCTTTTAAAGTCGCTGCAGCTGTTGCTGTTGTGTTCACCTTTGTAGCCGCAGATCCTCTGGAACCCTGCGGCCGAGCTCCGGGGAAAACTGAAGCTCACTCAGCAGCGTCACTCGTCGACACAGGCGCCTCGCCGTTACGCTCGGTACCCTCATCCAAGATGTCTTGAGCTCCGGCCCTGAGATCCTTCTGTGTTAACCCTGAGCAAGTCTGGTCCTGCTTGACCTCTGTGGTGCCCGGTAACTCTTCGTACTGCTTGTTCCTGGTGTCCGTCTTCGACTGCAGCTCGTCTCGAGCACAAAAATGGTCCGGTACCTCCTCTCTGTCATCCGAGGTGCTCCGCTGCTCTGTGCCGCGTGCTGTGTTCGTGCCTGGTCACCACTGCTGCTCCTCAGGGCTTTCAGCATGCTTGAGCTCTCCTTCCCGTTGCTCCGACTCTAGCTGCAGGGAAAACCGAGCCGAGTTTGGTCGCTGCTGCTGCTTTTCGGGGCTCTCAGCATGCTTGTGTTCTCCTTCCCGGTGCTCCGACCCTAGATGCAGGGAACACTGAGCTGAGTCTGGTCGCTGCTCTCCCCCTGTGCCATCTTCGCTCGCCGCACTTTGTTCACCTCCAGTGCTGCGGTCACTCACCAAGCTGTGCTTTTCGGCTGGCTTGTTGTCTTCGGTGGATGCGGGCTCCCTCTCCTGTGGCTCCGACTCCACCGTGAAAACTAGTTTATAGCTTTTAGCTAGTGTTTGGCGCCCACCTAGCTCTGTGGCTAACTTGGCCGTTGCCACTGGCTGAGCTGTTAGCTTCTCCGAGCTAGCTAGCTTAGCTACTTTTAGCGCCAACAGCCTTTCCATCCACAGCTTTGTGCTCCTTGTGTGTTCGGCAAAGTATTCAGCCATCCGTCTGACAGCATCTGTATAAGACTCTTGTCTCCCCCAACGTGTGGAAAACTTTCTGACCTTCTACACCGAGATGGTGGACCAGACATGCTTGTCTCTGCATTCCGACAAGTCTACTCAGGCCCAACACTGCGATGTATCCCTCAAGCATGGCCAACCAGTTAGGCCACAGGATCGCTGGCTCTCCTGAATACTGTAGAAACGGTGATGGAGCTCGCCCATACACCTCCGTAGTTTTTTCTCGTCACCAAAATGTTATGTATGAAATCAGACAGGAGTCGTCTTTTGCCGAACAGTGAACTGAACTTTATCGAGAATGCCGAACTATATAGCAGCCACAGCCCGCCTGACATCACTCCCCCCAGACGGCCACGGCAAGCCCTCCAGGGCCAAACTCACACACAACAAATAGCACATACAGCCCATGAAATAGCTTTTGAGTCAATTGCCCAATTACTTTTGAGGCCCAGAAATGAGGAGATTCTGTGTAAAAATGGTTGCAGATCCTAAACTGTACCTCCAATTTGGATGTGAATACTCTCAAATTAAAGCTAAGCACTTTAAGTCCTTATTGGTTATATAGCTGTATCTTTAATATGTTTTGTTAAGCAGCTAAAATAACAAAACATGTGTCAGTGTCCAAATACAATACATATGAATCTAACTGTATAAACAAACAAAGCATCATTCAAATGTGCCAAATAACAATCATTCTGTGCATTCATTTCAGATTGATAAAGCCATTTGGATGACTGGTGAAACATTTCAGAATTAAAAGATACTTGAATCCAGTGGACATGATTGAGTTTTCAGATAGTATACTTACCCACCTGGATGACTGAGAATCTTCATCAAAGCAGTGCAGAACAAAGTTCCAAATTTGAAACTTACTGCATGAGTTGTGTCTTGATAACTAAAAAGTTACAAATTTAGGAGGAAACCAGACCATCAATGACGGACAAGCTCATTTCAGCCTGATGAAACCACCCCAGTCTCCTGACCATTGACCTTGACCTTGAGCACAGCCTGGATGCAGACCCATCCAAGGATTATGAGAGTGAGTTTGGTGACCATCTGGGCAATTGCCTAGGAGGAGGAGTAATTTCCGTGAAATGTGGAGGAACAGACAGACGGACGGATGATGGAATGAGCTAAGAATTTGATTTACGTATGAATAAAAAATCTGCAGATTTAGGAGAAAAAAATTCAAGAGAAGTGGCAAACTGAGAGAAATGTTACGCATTTGAGAGGAAAAATGTTGACAGGCCAGTTTACATTAAACTCATCTCCTTTACCTTCATTTTAAGGCTCAAGTATGTTTAATGGCTCCATGCAGATTTTTTTGGCCAAAAAAATGCTCATAGTGGCTCTTTCTGTTGTAGAGGTCGAGACCCCTGCGCTAAAGTAACACAACTGCTGTAGGGAATGAAACATAATGGTGTTCTGTACCTGTGCACTAAAGCCTTCAACAATGAATTTTCCCACCTCAGCTGTCAGATTTAACACTCCCTCAGCACTCATAGAATAAGCTGCTTTCACACAGGCACTATGGCAATGAACTTTTCTTGACATGTGATTATACAAAACGTCGAAACCAGTCTGATCAGACATTAGCCGGCATTTAACCTGTCAGCTTCCATCTGTCTAATGCCACACTGGGTCCATGTGCAAATATTACAGCTGATGGTCTTGTGTGTTTGCCACAAGCCAGTAGCCATTATGTGTCTATCCACACTGTAACCTAAGAGGCGTAAAGCACTTTCAGCTGAAGCACATTGCTTCATGTTTTGTGCTACATGCAAAAAACAGCAACTGAGGAAAATATTTCAGATCTGAATCTCCTGAAACTGTCTTAAGTTCATACATAGGCATGCAAATGCACGACTGAACCGCTCTTCCTCTGTCTTTCTCTCTTATATAGATTGACAGTCTGGACTTTTTTTTGCTATGAGCTCAGAAATTCACATAATCATAAAAAAGTGATGATCATGTTAGCAATCTTTGATGCCTGAAGCGGCTCACAGAAGAATTAGAAAGCTGCATTAGAGATCATTATCATGATTTTTTGAAAGACACCATATTTGAAGAAAATTCTAAATGCCTTTCTTTTAAAGTGACAAAAATAATAAGTGGACGGCGGACGCTTAAATCTGTAAAAAAAAAAAAAAAGACTGAAATGACAAAATACATAATGGCAGCCCAAGCGTTCTTTGTTATGCTAATGCACCAGGAGTATTGATGAAAGTAAATCGGAAATACACTACAATCATAAACCTTGGACAGAGAGTATCATTCTCTGTTCCTTTCGCTGTGCCTGCCTGTTTTCAGCCTGCAAGGTTGCAAGAGGAGCTGCGCTTTGGAGTAAAAAACAGTGTACTGCACACCAATTACCTGGGAAGCTTTGGGACTCCGGTATTCCCCCTTCTGTTACGTTGGCCGGCTGAATTCATTTCACCAGCCATTAGTGGCTCATTTTATTGTCGATTCGTGCTTCTTTTAAAATTGCCTGTCTGGCATTGTATGCTAATCAGAATGCCGGTCAGCAGAGAGGGACAGAGGACAGCAGCGACATCCGAGGAAAGTGGAGTCGGCAAAAATCTAACTTGTGTTTAAAAAAAAAACTGCAGCAGCTCAGGTGGGACTTTTGTTGAGGAGAATGAAAGAGGACGGCAAAGGTGTGAGGCAGGATGTTGAAGCTTCCAGCGGATATGTGCCCACCCAAGAAGGATGTGCTCAGAGTCTGACGAGTGTCCAGAAAGACGCTTGACTGACAGTTGCTTTTAAGCGATTATCCCTATATTTAGAGACAGTGTTCGTAGCACAGTCTTCTCTCTGTGCAAACATAAAACAAGATATGTCTGTCAGATAATCAAAGCAGCCACAACTCCCGCTCCTCCTACTGAATTCCCTGCTGTCTTTTGCACTTATTTTTTAAATTTTTTTTAATCCAAGGGCCTCGGGATGGGCTTGAAGGCAAGTCCGCTGGAGGCCGGGTGATGTCCTGCTGTGGTGACAAAGCAATACTCTCCTCCCCACCCCTTCACACTGGCAGCCCCTCTCCTCTGGTCAGGCGTTGATTCTCTTGGCCTCCCCACGGGCGAGGAGAGGGGTCAGGGTTGGCTCCATTTGTCTGTGTGATGGGCGTCGGTGCCAAGCGCTGCGGGATCTGGAGGGAGAGGAAAGGGGGCTCGCGTGGAGCAGGAGGGGAAAGGACGTTTCCGAGCAGTCATCTGGGACTGGGGATGGAGGTCGAAGTGGGGTCAGGCAGTGTGAGGAAGTGCACAGGCTGGGGTAGTGGGTACGGGTTTTGAGATGGGAATAGATGGAGGATGGGAGGAAATCTAGGGGCTGAGGATAAGAGCTGGAATTTGTTTAACAAACGACTGCTGGCAAAGAGAAATAACGCTAGATAGATGCTATGCATACAAGCTGGATCTTTCTTCTCTAGTCACAATGCACAGACTAGGCACTCTGGGGGCCTCGCTCCGTCCGGAAACAGTAAAGAAACAATGGGCGAGCCAGTGTCACTGTCCTTGCTCTGTCAGTGATCACACGGGAAAACCTACGACAAAAGAGAAGAAAGAAAGAGTTTTATATCAGCTCACCACACTGTACAGTGACCTCGCCCCTACGGCTCACTTTAGCATATCTTACATTTTTAATCCTGCTCTACTCTGCCTTGAAATGCCAGTGCGGGGTCCTGGAACAGGAAGGATCTCACTCTGCTCAGATCTCAAAGAAGATTAATGTCTGGCAACTGATGTGTGATTGTCAAACTAATTAAAAAGGCTTAATCAAAAATGAGCCACTGACGGATTACAAGTGACAGAGGATGCACGGATGAGGCACTTTTTAACTGCAAAAGCAGTGTGGCGCTGGAGGTTGCTACGACCCAGAGGACTGCTGCAGAATGAACGCCACACTGAAATGGACTGCCGTGATGTTCACGGCCAAGGAAATTTTCTACCATTAGGTTGAGTTTTGAGGTTGTAGGTGAAAATGTCCACTTTTGGTCTGAAAAATGTCAGGTGATGAAAGGTGCCTCAGTTAGTCACTTAAGACTATGACTGAAAAATGAGGAGCGCTGCATTTCAGGTATGAGGGAAGTCTGAACTTGAGGGTCAGAGTGACATTGCTTCAAGTGTGAATAAATTCCTGTTGACTCTTTTCAGGTCTGATCAGCTGAAAGAACATATTCAGAGATAGATTTTGGGGAGTACTCCATGTACAACTAGACAGGCATAGAGAATGGAAGTGCTAATTCACTGCTGTGGTGCATGTCTGCAGCCATCAATGATTTCAGGTTTTTGGGAGCTTTTTGAGTCAGAATTTAGACTTCAGGGGCAGTTTCAGTTGAAGCATTTGGTCAGGGATTCAGGGCAGTTCTGACCACCATCAAGACATGGAATAGAGCATTAATTTCTAAAGGCTCCTCGGCTAAAATTCATAATAACTGTGCAAGCAGATGTGAATTCACCCATTTTACTGCAAGCTTTAAGGATTTGCCATTTGTTGCTGTCAGTTTTATCAGCTGATAATGATATCCATTTGGAGATATTTTAGAGTGCTGCGATGGGGTTTGAAATTAGATAATAAGAATTTAGTGTCTGTACAATACAGTTTATGGATGCAGCACAGCAATAGCTGATGTCAATTTATAACTTAGCCACCTGGTTAACTGTGTGAAAATGACCATTTCTGTCTCTAAAGAGAAAAAAACAATACCAGAGTAGATCCTTTCAAGGCCCTCCACATCAACTGGCGTCTATGACAGCAGCATAGATCGCTGTGAAATTCGGTTGAGGCATTCATGCGCCACTCATGATGAATCATGATTTTCCTCTAATCTGCCAGCTAGCACATCCTCACCTCACGTTTGCCTTGGTTTTTTGCCAACTGCCTGTAAATTAATGACATACCCAACAACCCCAGCTGCACTTTGGTGCTAATTAGCTCAAGTTAATGAGGTAAACATTAAGTCTCTCAACATGGCAACCTGATGTTGCACTGAGCAACTTGACGCTGCAGCTACCGTGGCTACATCCCCTCAGCCTTAAGGGTCACTATTATTAAACAAGACTTGAAACACATTCTTACCATTTCAGTTCTACATCTTACTTGCTCAGGTGGTTTTATTTCCTCCTTCCCTTCCCAAGAAAGCTTATTTTCCCACTTACGGCAGAATATTACCCTGCCTTGCGCGGCCAGACAAGACCTTGCCCTCTTGACACCTTATCCACACCCAGATACACTCTCATCTCCATCCCTTTTTATCTGGACACATTTGTGCACCGCTCCGTTTCTACTTTCCTCATATCATTCTTTGTCCCACCACCAGTGCTTTGTAGCGTGGCTGCACCTTATATCTCCTGTCTGCATGTCTGTTCCAGTGTTTGGGTAATGTGAAGGGAGAGGTATGCACAGGAGGGGATTTTGGGGGGGTGGTGGAGGAGGGGGGTGACCTCTGCGTCAGTGGCGCCACATCTGGAAACATAAGTCAAACATACACTGTATGGGGTACCCTGCACATGTTTTCCTGCTGTCGTGTTTTTATTGTTTCATTGTAAGTAATGCTTCTTTCGTTACTGTATGTATATGATTTAAAAAAAAATGAATTGAGATATTGCCATGTGCAAAAAAACAAACAAAAAACCCAAGTATTGTTAATACCCAGCACAGATAACTTGCTAATATAAAGGCCAAGACAACCAAAATGCTGGAATCCATTATCAAATATGGCATTTCCTTCTTTTTATATAGTACTTCCTCCTCTCAGTGGTGGAGCGCACTGCTTCAGATAAAAACGTAGCCCAGCTCAGTCAAGGAGCCAAATGGATCTCTTAAATGCTGAAGGCAAGTCAGAATGGTCTGAATATTTCTGCTTCCATTGAACTGTCTCCCTATTTATTTTGAGGGAATTAACTGAATGGTACACATAATGGCAAAACTGTGTGTGACACTGTGGCCCTGAAGTGAAGAAGTCATTCCTGATTAATAAAAGAAAAAAGAAAGAAAAATCCTATGGCTGACCCGTTGCGTTGCCTTGTCATCCATAGCTGTGATATTAAAACGCTAATCAAATCACCAATTAAAATGCTGGTCCCCTTCTGCTTCAGTCCTGCTGATGATGGGAACAACATGCTTCTTTCTTTTTTTTCCATCTCCTGTCTTTGCATTTTGTTTTTTTTTTAACCCTGCTTCCATCCTCTTGAGAGTTTAGAGGTGATATTCACATATTCAAATTTGATATTGGCTGTCTACTGCTAATGACTGTAATGAATGAAATGGCTGCCTCAGTGTCTGGCTCTGACTGACGTCTCCATACTGCAGCATCACCTATATGACCATGAATTAGTGGACCTGAAGCTTCAACTATTATTTTCTTAAGATCATGAAACCTACTGAACATTACTGGGTTTTTGTTTAACTAAGTTTTAGGGACATTTTTAAGAACTCTTGGATGAAAATGCATGCTAACTGATAAAAAAAATGGCATTAAAACTTTATACACACAGCAGAGGTATGATAATTGATGATTCACTTAAAACGGGTGTCACAGCTATGCAGTGCAACTACAGTATGCCCTGCACAACAAAGATGGCTGCCAGTGAGAGGTCCACGCTGCATTTTGCTTTGGACATTTGACATTAACCATACATACAATGCTAGGTAACATCATGTATGATGTGGTCAGTCTCCTAAATAATTTGAATAGCTTAGCTGATGGAGAGGCAATCTGGATGCCTCCTGGACACCGCCCACATGAGGGGTTTTGGGCATGTCCCACTGGGAGGAGACGCCGGGGCAGAGCCAGGACATACTGGAGAGAGTCTGTCTCCCAGCTGGTCTGGGACACCTTGATATCCTCCCTGAAGGGCTGGAGGAGGTGGATGGGGAGTAGGGACTTCTCTGCTTGGATGGATGGATGGATGGAACCAGACATTTCATAGTTTCTTTAATCAAAGAATCACAAATATGCCAAATAAATGTGGGAAACACTGTTGTAAACCTCGTATTTGATGGAGCCTGGGGTTTCCAGACAAACACCAAAAGTGAGACTGCTGAATGAAGTTTCAAGTGGAAATTTCAGTTTTCATTTGTTGTGTCAATATGAGATTGAAAGATTGAGACATTTCCTAGCATGGATTTAAAAAACAGTTTGAAGCAATCAAATGAAACAAACAAGACTGATTCTAACTAAATGTGATTTGTTTTTTCTTGATTTAAATGAAGCAAAATAAATCTATCTTCTCAGCTGCTGGCCTAGTTAATATTTTGTGGAGCAACTTATGCCACCACTGTGGTAACAAGATCATTGGGAGCTTCTAAAATGAAACCCTATCTCTGTGACAGACACATCCAAGCCATTCTGAATTCCCTCCAGCATATAGGAGACCCATTTGGCTCCTGTTGTACACGATGGGCTGAAGCACCCACGGCCTGTGCTCTGCTGAAGTAGACTGGGCTGATGGATGACATTTTGGACTAAATAGCCAGTGGGCTGCACGGTGGCGCAGTGGTTAGCACTGCGGCAGCACAGTTTACCCTTGGCCGGGGGATTGTGGGGATCGTGGGATCGTGGGTTCGATCCCAGCCCCCGACCAACAGTGATCTGTGTGGAGTTTGCATGTTCTCCCCGTGTTGCGTGGGTTTACTCCGGGATTTCTCCGGTTTCCTCCCACATGCCAAAAACATGCATGTTAGGTTAATTGGCTGTTCTAAATTGTCCCTAGATATCTGTTTCCTATAGGCCCTTAGAATAGAGGGTTAGTATTAATGAAAGCGCTTTGAGTGGTCTTTGTGACTAGAAAAGCGCTATATAAGTGCAGGTTAGTTAGTTAGTTAGTAGTTGTGACTTTGAGATTTGTGGAAAAATGAATAAAATCATATTGTTTAAAAAAAGTGTGTTAATGGGGAAATACAAGCAGCACAGATGTCAGCATGTTAACCACCTAAAAGCATTGTCGTACCACGGAAAACAGGCATGTTAGCATTGCCGTAGCGAACACAGCCTACAAAGACATGCACATCTAAAGAAAAAATGCTTTTTTAAAACCAGCTCTCACTTTGTTGAATGGAAGTGACTCTGCTTGCTCATTACGTCCACAATGCTAAGTGGACATACCAGTATTCGTTCCAACTGCTACTGATGTCACGCTATACACCTGACTGTGTGCATTTGCTGAGTACAGTAAAAAGGATATTTAGCATTCTGGTGTCATACTCTCTTCTCTGCTTTGTGTGTGTGTTCCGTCCATGTCACAAACACACAGACACACTCAAACACCAGTCTGTGCCGTTATCCACAGGCTCATCTCACTTTGGTTTCTCCCCTCCCCATTCTTTCATCCTCCTCTCTGCGTTGACTTCAGGCTCTTTCCAGATGAGGTCTATCACATGTTGTTTTCAGCCCGACTTGTTTTCAAGTGTTAGACCTCATCCTAAGGGATCCTTAAAGGGTTTTTCAGAGCATGTAAAGTGAGAGCATGTAACCAAGGTAAAGTGAGAGCATGTAACCAAGGTAATTTCAGATCCCCTGTCACGATTGGTTTTTTGCTCTTGGGATCAGATCTATAGGCTATGAGCAAAGCAGCATGGGGGGGGGGGGTGTCATGCCTGGAGAGTGTATTGATTTGTTGCAATTGCAATAACCTGAATACAGCTTTCCTAACACTTGCTTTCTGTGTGGTTTATGGATTTTCCACAACGCAGCAAAACTGATCCCCGAGTAGATATGTGACAATAAACTGATTAAAAAGGGTAGATCTAAGGCTTTATGAGCTTGGTAACTGGGTGTTATGGTACAGAGGTCGGGGAGTGATATGATGCCAACATGATTTACTTCCTTGTTTTCAGTGAAAGACGAAATGGATAACTCATTACTGTGTAGGGACATCTGAAACACAAAACCTTACAGTTCTCTTATTCCGTATTTACACATAGATTCCCTTAACCTGCGAAGCAGTGACAGCCTAAGAACTTCCAGCTGAATGTGTAATGAATAAATAATGTGATTTCCTCAATCTGTTACCCTGATGGCTAATACATTGATATTATGGGTAGGAAGTGATTTTTTTGTGGGTAACTGTAATGACGATAAAGTTCCTTATCCTTCTTAATATGCTAACTAGGGCCTTTGAAAAAGCCTTAATGTTATAGGAGCTGACAATCATGTGGTTTATACTATAGCACAGAATGACTAAAGATCAATGAAGCAAAAATGTACATGCTAGCCATTATAGTTAAATAAAAGGCTAAATTATATTTAGTAATGCAGTATAATTTGGGGGGAAAAGTCAAATTTGGCATCAAGTTCAGGATAAACTTGATGTTTATGATTACAAATAAAAACCGTCTGCATATATTAATAAAAAGCACTAACCTACTAGAGCATTGCTCATTAGTTTTTTAATTAAAGGTCACATTGACAGTTTTACAGTTAAAATACTCAAAAATAAGTTGTTTTTTTTAAGACATGCGTATACCAGATAGGGATATACGCATAATTTAGAGCATTAAAGTTGTAATGGAGCTGCGCCCTTGGCTGCATGTCGCCCGTCATCATCTTACCTGTGCGCCGCCGCTCACGCATCCCTTTGCTCCGCACCGCGCGCCTCCGCTCCATCCCCGGTAGAACTCAGTCCTGCGGCCGCGGTTTGAGCCTCACGGCTGCCTGCCGGTCACGCCTTCACCCTTCACCCTCCCCTTGTGCGCTGAATCACGGGCAACCGAGCCGATACGGGGGCTGCGCCTCCCGACTCCGTCCTCCGTTTCTGCGTGCGAGCCTCTCCACCGGACGGACTTCCCCCGTTTAATGCAGGTGTGGCCGCGCACGGCGGCAGGGGACGCCGATGGGAGGGGACAGAGAGCCGGCGAATCGACCTCCGCACTGCCGCGGGTCCCCTGGGGGGAACCCTGCGCTTGGCACGGCGTTGGTGTGAGCTGATGCACGGTGTGATGGAGAGCTGTCAGATCTGTAAAACTGAAACTGTTCAAATCCGCCGAATCATTAAGATGCCAGGAGATTGATAAATAGTGGTTAGTAAAATGTAATATAATAATTTAAAAAAACCTTGGTAACCATATTGTTTATGTTGGCGATACACAGAAAAGCTTTTTTTTTTTTCATTATCAATTCCAAGTAAGAGAACGCTTTCATTTTCAATAGTCTTAGTTAGACCCTTGTTTTTCAACCAGGGGTATAGGACTCCAGAGGTCCTAGAGAGAACGTTCAGGGGTCAGAAAATTGTCAAATTTCACTTCTTAATTGGTCCACAAACTGCAAATAACTTGCTGCTGTTGTGCAAGGTAAATGGCATTCACTTATGTAGCACTTTTTTCTCGTCTCTGGATGAGCAAAGCACTTTACAGATGCTGCTCTCCACCCATTCACACACACTTGATGACAGCAGAGCTGCCATGCAAGACACTGACCTGACTCACCAGGAGCAACTCTGGGTTCAGTGTCTTGCTCAAGGACCCTTCAACATGCAGACTACAGAGAGAGCGGGGATCAAACTACCAATCCTCCGACCAGAGGTCAACCACACTACACCTGCACCACAGCCACCTGAAGTGGCTCTTCTATGTCAGGGGGCAATATGAATGCAATAATAATGGCTACATTCTTTTTCATGTATTTTACAGAGGTTAAAAACCTTGTTAAGACATGCTAGACGTTGCAGTGACAAGATGAAAAAACCAGCAGTGGATAAATATTTGAAGAGGGAAGATTCAGACCCTGAGCTGGGCCCTGTACTGATGGTCAGGCACACTAAAGACTTCATGAGCAGAGTGAGACACCCAGATGTTGTTGTTAAGCATTGTTGGGGTTTTTTTTGCGTCCCAAGGTGTTCATTGCTAAGACTTTACCAGCAGACCTAGCTCCTGTGTTGGATAATGTCCTGCAGATGGTACACTTTGCAAAGACAAGACCTCAGAAAAGCTATATATTTGCATCTTTAATAAATTGGAGTGGAGCATAAAACCTTGTTGCTCCATATGGAGGTCCGATGGTTGTCGCGCTGCAAAGTGCTGGCCCACATGTATGAGCTCTGAGAAGAACTGAAAGTATTTTTGACTGATGAGAGGTGCAATGACACAAAGCTACTTACAAGAGATGAGTGGTGTGCAAGGCTGGCATACCTGGCAGATATATTTCAGCAGCTGAAGGAATGAACACACAAATCCAAGGCAAAGAGGAAGACCTGCTCATAAGCACAGACAGAATAAATGGATTCCATCTAAAGGTACACCTCTGGGAAACACATCTGGAAAGTACCAACCTTGACATGTTCCTGTCAGGATAGCAGTTTTGTGTTCTTGTAAACAGGCCCAGGTTTCACACTGAGTGAGTATAAATTACAAGTCTAAATTATCATTACATATGCTGTAATGGGCTACATATACAGCGGGGAAAATAAGTATTGAACACGCCAATATTTTTCTCAAACATATTTCTGATGGCGCCACCGACCTGAGTGTTACAGTGGGCGCTCCTCTGGAACGCAGAATATAGGACTCAAACACGAGTCTTAAGTTTGCAAAGATTTATTAAAGAAACACAAAATAATCCTCAGCTCATGGGCTGAAAAATAAAGACAATGCTGGGCAGGACAAACCACAGGCTAGGTAACAGAACTTAGGCAAGACTAGACAGAAGCGTATGCAAAATGCTGACAAGGTGCAAGGATGCCACATCCAGGGAAGGGGCAGAGTTCCTTAAATAAAGCAGGATTGATTAAACTAAAGACAAACAGCCATGGACAATTAACAAGACACAAACAAGATCAGAATAAAGCGGAGCACTTTCTCCACCAGACTGCTACAGCTCCGTTGCCGAACGCTCAGGTACAGGAAATCTTTCCTGCCACATGCCATTTCACTGTACAATAACTCACTTTAATATTGAATCTTGGTCATAACAATGCTGTCGTACTGCACCTTACAGTCTATTTGGTACCTCACATTTCACCCCACACCCAATAGTTCTGCATTGTATAACTAGTACGATCCATGTATCTATATGTGTCATCATCTATTCATCTGTGATGTATGACAACAATAACAAAAAAACAAAATACCTTCCCAGGGTGGGTGGCGGGGGTACAAGGCCAGGAGGGCCGAAACAAGCTCTTACCCCCCTGCCCTCCCCAACAGAGTACAAAACAAAAGCACAATCTGTGGGGCGCAACAAAGTCCATGAGCCTAAAACATAAACCAAGGTGGGTTGGGTGGTCTACCCTAGTCCATGGACCACTGGACTGGAGAACAAGGTGGGTCAGGGGGCCTACCCAAGTCCATGGGCCCCCAGACCAGAGTACAGAATGAATAGGGCGGCCTCCCAGTGTCCTTAAGCCACCAAATCACGAAACTGGGTGGATCAGCCCCCCCCCCCACCAAGTCTACGGACCCCCAGACCGAAGCACAGGAAGGATGGGGCGGTCCGCCAAAGTCCCTAGGCCACCCAATCACAGAGCAAAGTGGGTTAGAGGGTGCAGGAGCATAGAGCTTGGCAAACATAAATAAGGGAGCTTTATGCTCTGCAACAGGTGACTGCGGCACACTGACCTCAGAAGCGGATGGCGAAGGTGCACCGGCCTCAAGAACAAACGATGGAGGCACGCTGGCCTCTGGATCCAATAACTGAGGCGCACCTGCCTCAGGAACAGAAGGTGGAGGTCCATCAGCCTCAGGAACAGATGGCGGAGGCGCACCGGCCTCTGCAACAGATGGTGAAGGCGCACCGGTCTCAGGGACAGATGTTAAAGGTGCACCAGACTCAGGAACAGAAGGTGGAGGCGCACTGGCCTCAGGAACAGACGGCGGAGGCGCACCGGCCTCTGCAACAGACAGCAAAGGCGAACCGGCCTCAGGAACAGATGGCAAAGGCACACTGGCCTCAAGAACAGACGGTGAAGGCACATTGGCCTCAGGAACAGATTGCAAGGGCGCACTGGCCTCTGGAATACATGACAGAGGTGCACTGGCCTCAGGAACAGACAGTGAAGGTACACCGGCCTCAGGAGCAGATGGTGAAGATGCACCAGCCTCAGGAGCAGATGGTGGAGGTACACCGGCCTCAGGAGCAGATGCAGGAGGTGCCTCAGCCTCAGGAACAGATGGCAGAGGTGCACCAACCTCCGAAACACCTGGTGAAGCTGCACCAACCTCCGGAATCGATGACTGGGGCACGCCGGCCTCCGGAGCTGATGGTTGGAGTGGCTGACCTCAGGGGCTGATGGTTGGAGCACACTGGCCTCAGGAGCTGATGACTGGAGTGCACTGACCTCGGGAGCTGATGGTTGGAGCACACTGGCCTCAGGAGCTGATGACTGGAGTGCGCTGACCTTGGGAGCTGATGGTTGGCACGCACTGACCTCAGAAACAGACAACAGTGGGGGAGGTTTTAGTTCAGTGAACTGCAACAGGCAGGCTTTAAGTTCTGAGCTCTGCAGTTGGGTAGCCTTTTGCTCTGAGTCCTATGACCACAGGTGAATGCCAACCTTGGTGACCAATGACAGGAGCACACCGGCCTCCGCAACAGGAGCCAGAGGCGCACCGAACTCTAGAACTGATGACTGAGGCGTGCTGGTTCCCAGAGTAGAAGACAGGAATGCGCAGGCCTGTGCGGCAGATGACATGGGCACGCTGATCTCAGGAAGAGGCAGCTGGGGCACGCTGATTACAGGAACCGATGATGCAGGCCGACCATCAGCAAAACCAGACAGCGCAGGCTGATCAGCGGCAAACCCAGACAAAGTTGGCTGATTGGCGGCAAACCCAGATGAAGCAGACGGCACATCAGGCGAGGCGCTCAGGGAAGAGGAGAGGGAAAAGGCAGGTGAGGGTAGACGAATGGAAGTGGCAGCAGAGGTAACAGCAGAGACAGGTGGAGAGAGCTCAGCGGAGGTAGGTGGCTGTCGCTGAGCCCCCTCACCGGGAACAAGGCAAAACCTTTCATTAAATGATGTTAAAAAATGAAAAGGTACTTGCCCTTGTTCCCACTCTGCTGCTGCTGGAGAGTCAGGTGAGTCCTCCCGGGAAATGATGGAACCCATCTGACAAAGAGCTGCTGTATGATGACGTGGTGCTGGAACAAGGTAGAGGGAGAAGGAAACGAAGGTTTGGAATGCCTCTGTTGGTGAGGAGAAGCCGGGCCACTGCATCTGCCAGCTCTGGCGCACGCCGCGTCTCCCTTCGGCTCACTGCAGTCTCTCCTCCCTCTCCTCCTCCCCTGCTGCTGGCGGCATCTCCCCCAGCCCCAAAAGCTTCTGTTACAGATGGGATACGGAGAGCAGGAGTCCATCAAGCTGAGGAAAAAGCTGCAGTGTGGGAAAGCCATCCAGTAGTCCTACTGCCCCTTCCAGGAAATAGAGGGCTCTCTCAGGTGTGGTGGAGGTGCGGGCTTCCTTGACAAAGTCCTCGATGAAGGAAGCTGCCCAGACTTCCTCCTTATAAAGGCCCATTAAAACAAACTTATATCCCATCGGGTCCATACTGACAGTGTCATTCTGTCATGGTGGGCGCTCCTCTAGAGCGCAGAATATAAGACCCAAACACTAGACTTAAAATTTGCAAAGATTTATTAAATAAACACAAAATAATCTCCATTCCTCGCATGAGGGCGGATAATTTTTTCCACACATAAGGAGTGTTGTTCAGAACTCCTTATAAGAACTCCTTATACAAAGATATAGAGTGATGATAATCAAGTCAGTGGCGGCAATGCACCTGTGAGCTGGTTGCCAACCGCCAATCAAATCTAGAAGAAGAAGACATGGGCTCAGCCCACGTTCTGACACTGAGATTTTCGTCAGATAACAGTAACAACCCAAATAATCCATACATACAAAGAAATCAAGGCAACTGTGTTCACAAAACAAGTTAAATTTAATAAAGTGGGATGAGGAATAAGTATTGAACCTTCATTCATTTAATATTTAGTAGAAAAGCCTTTGTTGGTAATAACAGCTTCCAGACACCTCCTGTATGGAGAAACTACGCGCAGGAATTGCTTAGGAGTGATTTTAGCCCATTCTTCCAACCGAACTGTCTTCAAATCTTGAAGGTTCCGTGGGTGTCTTCTATGAACTCTGATCTTCAGTTTGTTCCATAGATTTTCACTTGGATTAAAGGTCAAGTGACTGACTGGGCCATTCTAGCAGCGTTGTTTTCCTTCACTGGAGCCAGTTGAGAGTTTGCTTGGCTGTGTGTTTGGAATCATTGTCTTGCTGAAATGTCTACCCTCATTTCATCTTCAGCGTCTTGGCAGATGGCAACAGGTTCTTGTCAAGGATGTCTCTGTACATTTGTCCATTCATCTTTCCTTCAATTATATGAAGTCTGCCTGTACCATGTGCTAAAAAACACCCCCACACCATGATGCTCCCACCTCCAAATGTCACTGTTGGTATGTTGTTTTGGGGATGATGTGCAGTGCCATTTCTCCTCCAATTATGCTGTGTGTTGTGGCATCCAAAAAGTTCAGTTTTGGTCTCATCTGACCAGACTATATTCTTCCATTATTTTACCGGCTTGCCCAAATGCTGTGCAGCAAACTTTAAACAAGCTTCAACATGCTTTTTCTTCAGCAATGGAATCTTGCGAGGTGAGCGGGCATAGAGCCCATGTCGGTTGAGTGCATTACTTGTTTTCTTTGAAACAGCAGTACCTGCTAACTCCAGGTCTTTCTGGAGCTCTCCATGAGTGGTCATTAGCTCTTGGATTATGCTTCTGATAATTCTTTTGACTCTGCTGTGAGAAATCTTGTGAGGAGCTCCCGGTCGTGGCTGGTTTATGGTAAAATGATGTTCTTTCCACTTCTGAATGAAGGCTCCAACAGTGCTCACTGGAACATTCAGCAGTTTAGAAATGCGCCTGCAACCAGTTCCATCATTATGTTTTGCAGCAATAAGGTTGCAAAGGTCTAAAGAGAGCTTTTTGCTTCTACCCATCATGAGTTCTTTGTGGTGTGACAGTCTGATATCCACAGACCTTTTTAAAGGCAGTCAAGACTTAACCAGCTGAAATTAATTTGCACTGATGTGGGATGAGATGGCTCCCTATATTCTGATGGATTTCAGCTGTTTTCTTGGCTTTCTATGACTTTTTACACCTCTTTTTCTTCATGTGTTCAATGCTTATTCCCTGTGTCATTCTACTTTATTAAATTTAACTTGTTTTGTGAACATAGTTGCCTTGATTTCTTTGTATGTATGGATTACTTGAGTTGTTTTTAATATCTGGTGAAAATCTCAGGTCAATGGCTCCATCAGAAATATGTTTAATGAGAAAAATGTTCCCTCGTGAGTGAGGGGAAAATGGAGCGAGAGATTGACAGACGGATCAGAGCAGCATCTGCAGTGATGCGGACATTGTACCGGTCTGTTGTAGTGAAGAGGGAGCTTAGTTCTAAGGCAAAGCTGTCGATTTACCAGTCAATCTACGTTCCTACTCTCACCTACGGTCACGAGCTTTGGGTAATGACCAAAAGAACGAGATCTTTGTATATTGGTAATGAAGTTTGATCTACACACACATGTAATTAAGGCCATTGATAAGTAGGCTGGTATAAAATAAAACTGCAAATCACTGAAAACGTGTGGTACTTAAACTATAGTAGTATCGACCTATAGATCTAAGTAAGCAGACTATGCCTTGTAGTGAAATTTACTCAAAATGACAAAGCCAAAGTTGAGCTGTCAAACCACTTGCTTACCTTCCTTCTTTGTAGTCGTTTCAGAGTCTCGCAAGTAAGGGTGCTTCGTCCCTTGACAACAAAAAATCTGCTATGTCAGCGTACAAACAGGGGGGCCATTTTGGCCAGTTTCTGCAATGTGGCTGTGAATGCAAGCGCAACTAGTTCATCCTTGCGTTTGCGGATACAACCGGGAAGACCCCTATGCATACAATATGCTCGTAGATCAGGAACTTTCCATAAATTAAATGTATCGATACAGCATGTTTGGTAGCCACGGTCCCAAGATGCTTTGCGCGAGCTGAGTTGCAAAAGTTGCTTATTAGGACACCCTAAACACACCTTAATACTAAATACTAATACTGTTTTTTAATAGGTTTGACAAACCGCCCTCCCCTCCGACTGCACAACAACCGCTGCTGCCTCTAAAGACATCGAGTCCTGCTGCCCACACCCCACTCCACCAACACCCCCCCACTCCCAACACTCAGCCCCCCAACATGACCCTCACTAAGACCCAGGTGAGGACGGAGCTGAGGAAGTTCAAGGCGAGGAAGGCGTCGGGATCGGACGGCATCAGCGCAAAGCTCCTCAAGTCCTGTGCAGATCAGCTGTGTGGGATTGTGGAGTTCATCTTCAACCTGAGCCTGAAGCTGGGGAGGGTACCACAGTTGTGGTAAACATCTTGTGTGGTACCTGTGCCAAAGATTTCCCGCCCCAAAGACCTGAACAGCTACAGACCAGTGGCCCTGACGTCCCACATGATGAAGACCCTGGAGAGACTGCTCCTTGCTCACCTCCGCCCCATGGCGGGACCAGCGATGGATCCACTCCAGTTCGCCTACCAGCATGGCATTGGGGTGGAGGATGCAGTGATCTCCCTCCTTCACCATTCTCTGTCCCACCTGGAGAAGCCCGGGAATGCGGGGAGGATCATGTTCTTTGACTTCTCCAGTGCTTTCAACACCATCCAACCGATGATCCTGAAGGACAAGCTGCTGTGCGCAGGGGTGGACCAGCACCTGTCATCATGGATCCTGGACTACCTCACTAACCGGCCACAGTTTGTGAGAACCCGGGACTGTGTGTCCGACACGATCATCGGTAGCACGGGGGCCCCCCAGGGAATGGTTTTGGCTCCCTTCCTGTTCACCCTTTATACTGCGGACTTCTCACACAACACAACACAACACACTGCCATCTACAGAAGTTCTCTGACGACTCTGCGATCGTCGGCCTCATCTCTAACGGAGATGAAGCTGAGTACAGAGGACTTATCCAGGACTTCGTGGACTGGTGCCATTGACACTGCCTCCAGATCAACGCGAGGTAAACTAAGGAGCTGGTGGTGGACTGCCGCAGGCAAGGACAACCCCTCACAGCACCAGTAAACATCCAGGGAACAGACAGTGAGATGGAGACATCCTACAAGTACCTGGGTGTTCATTTGAACAATAAACTAGACTGGTCACACAATACCGACGCACTCTACAAGAAGGGACAGTGCAGGCTGTTCCTACTGAGGAGACTCAGGTCTTTTGGTGTACAAGGGGCGCTGCTGACGACATTCTACGACACGGTGGTGGCATCAGCCATCACTTTTGGAGTGGTCTGCTGGGGCAGTGGCATTACAGCAGCCGATAGGAAGAGACTGAACAAACTGATCAAGAAAGCTAGCTCTGTCCTGGGGCAGCGCCTTGACCCAGTGGAGGAGATAGGAGAGAGAAGGATGGTGGCTAAAATGTCATCTCTGCTGGAGTCCGAGTCCCACCCTATGCAGGACATACTGAACGCACTGAGGAGCTCTTTTAGCAGTAGACTACATCATCCTAGGTGCGCAACTGAGAGGTTTTGCAGGTCCTTCCTACCTATGGCTGTCAGACTGTATAACCTAAGCAGGGCTGCTCGCAGAGATAGCAAAAAAAACGTGACGACCTAATAGTATTGAATGCAAAAGACGCAATAGACTTACACAGTTGTCCCCTCTAGTATACAACTAGGACAATATCGGTCGCTACAGAGGGTGACAATATGTATGGGTACATATTCATACTATGTAGGATAACTAAGTAGACGGTTATGCTGTTTTTTCCATCTTGCTACAATGCTCCGCACTTTGTATATATATTTATATATTTATGTGTATGTATGTATATCCACTGCTCTTATTTATATCTTCCGTATCTTCTTAATTATTGCTCTGAGTGTTGCTATCCCTGTGCTGTTGCGATCCTGGAATTTCCCCATTGTGGGACTAAAAAAGGCTTATCTTATCTTATTTTATCTAATGAATACTAATAATACACATTAGGCAATTAGAACAGTTAAAGCACTTAAAGCAGTTGAACTAGAGCACAGGTGTCAAACTCATTCCATGGAGGGCCAAGACCCTGCAGGTTTTACCTCCACCCAGTGTCTTCAACAGGTGATTTCTCCGAATTTCTTCCGACTGATTGCTGATCAGTGAAAACACCTGCTGAAGAGACTGGGTGGAAGTAAAACCTGCAGGGTCTTGGCCCTCCATGGAATGAGTTTGACACCCCTGAACTAGAGGAAACAAGAAGAGTGAAAATTGACTATAATGGGCAGTGGTATATTAATGTCAGAGATGAAATGAACCTGAGATGGCATAAGCCTATGTACAGTGTGCAAATGAGCAATGTACAAATTAGCATCCAGTGTGAGAATTTCTCTGTGATAATAATATCCAGTAGACTATACAATGATAATTTAGCAGTAGAGATGATATGGACATGAGACGGGGTGAGACTGTGTACACTGTGCAAGTGAGCAATGTACAAATTTAGCAACCAATGTGTGAATTCCTTTTGCAAAGCTGTGTCTAGAGTTTATTTATTCAGGAGTCTGATGGCAGTGGGAAAGAAGGGATTTTTTGGTCTGGATGTCCTGCAGTTCGCACTTCTGTACCTCTGGCCTCAGGGTAGAAGTGTGAACATTCTGTGTTGGGGGTGGGAGAGGTCCTGGAGAACTGCGGCAGCTCTCCTTTGGACTCTGCGGTGGTAGATGCTCTGCAGAGAGGGGAGTGGAGTCCTGATGATCTAGTTACATGGGCAAAATTTCTTCAATCTGATTACAATTCAGATCAGAATTTTACTGTTTACATGGATCCTGAAAAAGCTGGTCTGATTAGGATGTGTGTTTCCATGTGTCACACGTTTGAATGGAATAAATCATTTTGACATGCGCACGTCGACATTTCGACATTCAAAAAATAGTAGAAGAAGAAGCAACTTCCGGTGTTAGCGAGCCCTGCTTCGTGTCGAAATTGACCTGTATTGTGTTATTCAGACTGTATTTTTGCTTCTGCTGGTCTCCGTAATGAAGCTACAAGTACATACTTCTGCATATGACGAACAGAGGGAGACAGCAGGACGATACAGACCAGTTTTGTTTTACTCCCGCTATGTTTTCCGCTAGCTGCTGCTAAGGCGGAAATACGTCACGTCGACGTACGGCTGGTGTACAGACATGCGCAGTAAACATTTTCTGCCCGACGTTCGGAGTCAGTGTTTTCATGCGCACCATTCGGATTAACAATCGGCATAACCCACCCCTCTCAATCGGAATGAAATTTTGATCCGAATGAGCGTGATCAGGTTAGAATATTAAGATTGCCATGTTTACATGAAGAATTTTTATTCTGATCAGGCTTTTAATCCTGTTACTTGTGTCCATGTAAACATAGGATGCAGTTGGTCAGGATGCTCTTGATGATGCAGCTGTAGAAACTGTTGAGGATCCTGGAAGACATGCCAAACTTCTTCAGCCTTCTCAGAAAGTACAGCCGCTGTTGAGGTCTCTTAACCAGCTCTGTGGTGTTGAGTGCCCACGTAAGGTCCTTGCTGATGTGGATGCCCAGGTATTTAAAGCTGCTCACCCTCTCCACCTCAAGCTTCCAGATGAACAGCGGCCGATGGGGTCTTCTCCTCCCCTTCCTCACGTCCACTATCATCTCCTTCGTTTTGTCCGTGTTGAGGGTGAGATTGTTGTTCTCACACCACGACACCAGGTTGGCCACCTCCCTCCTGTAGAATGCTTCATCACCACCAGTGATGCGTCTTATCACTGCTGTGTCATCCGCAAACTTTTAAGATGATATTGTCCTTGTGGGAGGCAACACAGTCATGGGTGAAGAGGCTGTAGAGGATGGGGCTGAGAGCACAACCCTGTGGGACACCTGTGTTTGTGATAATGCTGGCTGAGGTTCTGTTACCCATCCTGACAGACTGGGGCCTGCCCGTCAGAAAGTCCAGTAGCCAGTTACAAAGGGTGAGGTGCAGGCCAAGTGAAGACAGTTTGTTGGTGAGTTTGTGGGGGATGACCACGTTGAAGGCGGAGCTGTAGTTGACAAAGAGCATCCTGATGTAGGAGTCTTCATCTTCCAGGTGGGAGAGAGAATAATGGAGTGCTGCAGCAATGGTATCTGAGGTGGACCTGTTGGGCCGGTAGGCGTACTGCAGGGGGTCCAGGGTATCCGGTATGCTGTCCTGAATGAGGGGCAGCACCACTCTATCGAAGCACTTTATGTTGATTGGAGTGAGTGCTACCGGCCTGTAATCATTCAGACAGGTCGGCGGGCTGTTTTTGGGGAGGGCGACGATGGTTGTAGTTTTGAAGTGGGGGGGGACTATGTTCTGGTTGAGGGAGAGGTTTAAGATGGATGTGAGAACATCAGTCAGCTTGGCAGCACAAGCTCTGAGAACCCGCCCAGGTATGTTGTCTGGTCCTGCTGCCTTGCGGGGGTTGATATTCCTCAGTGCTCTATTTACCTGGCCTGATGAGACATTTAGCGGAGGGGGAGGATGTGTGTGTCTCTTCACTGTAGCTGGAGGTCTCAAAGCAGGTGTAAAAGATGTTGAGATCATCGGACAGGCTGTCTGTGGAGCTAGTGGTGTTGCTGTTGGTTCTCTTGTAGTCTGTGATGTGTTGCAGGCCTTGCCACATGTGCCCCAGGTCAGGAGTGGAGTGGAGGCTGTCCAGCTTTTCTCTGTACTGCCTCTTGGCTGTTGTTTTAGCCTTCCTCAGTCCATACTTTGCAGCTTTGTACTCGACCTCATTGCCTGATTTAAATGCAAGTGAGCGAACACGCAGCATCTGACATACCTGACTGTTGATCCAGGGCTTCTGGTTGGGGAACTTCCTGACTTGTATGGTAGGTACGATGGTATCACCACATATGCTAATATACCTAGTCACATACTTAGCGTAGTCCTGTATGTTTACAGAAGAGTCCTCCCGGGTGGCTGCAGCTTTAAACACATCCCAGTCTGTCTGGGCAAAACAGTCTTGCAGGGTGCTGTCAGCCTCTGGAGTCCAGCGTTTAATTTGTTTAATAACAGGGTTTGTTTGTTTCAGCTTTTGTCTGTTGGCTGGGTACATAAACAGGGAGGTGTGATCTGGCTGTCTGAAGTGGGGGTGGGGTGCTGCTCTGTATGCACCGCGTATGTTTGTGTAAACATAATCCAGTGCGTTCTTATCGCAGGTGGGAATGTCCACATGCTGGTAATATTTAGGAAGTACAGTCCGTAAATTGCAGTGGTTAACGTCACCAGCAACAATAAAAACAGCATCGGGATGGGTCGTCTCTACTATGGTGATGACATCATGGAGTTTGTGTAGTGCTGCTGTGTAGTTGCTTCGCGGGCAGATATAAACAGCAGCCAAAAACACAGCAGTGAATTCCCTCAGTAGATAATAGGGATGGCATTTCAGCAGTAAGAACTCCACATCAGGCGAACAGTGCTTGTAAACAGTCTGTACATCTCCGCATCATGAGCTGTTTATAACGCCCCCCCCCCCCCCGACTTACCCAAGGCTTCAGTCCGGTCCGCCTGATGTGCTGAGTGAGTTTAGTTGAATGGCACACTCAGGGACTCTGTCTGAGAGCCATGTCTCACAGAAAATTAGGGCGCAGCACTCCCTTATCTCCCGCTGGTCTTCAATCCTTACTCTTAGTTCATCTGGCTTGTTTTGCAGAGACCATACGTTAGCTACCAGGAGACTAGGTAATGGTGGGCGGCTTGTGCGAACTTTTAGCCTAGAATGTAGCCCCCCTTTCTTACCTCACTTGTGCTGCTTCCGATGCGCTGTCTTGGGGTCAGTATGCTCATGCGGGCTTGGTGCTTCAGGACCTTCCTGGGGGTTGTGCTGATCACTGCATGGTCGCACAACGCATTGTAGATCGGGTGGTATGAAGCCAGTAAATTCCGTATGACTGCTTGTCTTGGTGATGTCCAGTAGTGTCCGTCGGCCGTATGTTAGCAGTGCATGACATTTATGCACTGTAGATAGAGAAGCAAACATACAAAAAAGGAGTAAAAGTTGGCATTTGAGAACGGAACAAGCAAACACGTCTGCCTCTGGGGATGCCATGTTTGTAATGCCTTTAAGGTCATGCCTTTTTAACGCATGACCTTAAAAAGGTGGTTCATGCTCGAAAACCCTCCAGTGTGGCTGAATTACACCAATCCTGCAAAGATGAGTGGGCCAAAATTCCTCCACAGCGCTGTAAAAGACTCATTGCAAGTTGTCGCAAATGCTTGATTGCAGTTGTTGCTGCTAAGGGCGCCCAACCAGTTATTAGGTTTAGGGGGCAATCACTTTTTCACACAGGGCCATGTAGGTTTGTATTTTTTTCCCCTTAATAATAAACACCTTCATTTAAAAACTGCATTTTGTGGTTACTTGTGTTATCTTTGTCTAATAAATTAAATTTGTTTGATGATCTGAAACATTTACACATGTGGACAAAATTGTTGGTACCCCTCTGTTAATGAAAGAAAAACCCACAATGGTCACAGAAATAACTTGAATCTGACAAAAGTGGTAATAAATAAAAATTCTATGAAAATTAACCATTGAAAATCAGACAATGCTTTTGAATTGTGGTTCAACAGAATTATTTAAAAAAACAACAACTCATGAAACAGGCCTGGACAAAAATGGTGCTACCCTTAACTTAATATTTTGTTGCACAACCTTTTGAGGCAATCACTGCAATCAAACGATTTCTGTAACTGTCAATGAGACTTCTGCACCTCTCAGCAGGTATTTTGGCCCACTCCTCATGAGCAAACTGCTCCAGTTGTCTCAGGTTTGAAGGGTGCCTTCTCCAGACGACATGTTTCAGCTCCTTCCACAGATGTTCAATAGGATTTAGATCAGGGCTTATAGAAGCCCACTTTAGAATAGTCCAGTGTTTCGCTCTTAGCCATTCTTGGGTGTTTTTAGCTGTGTGTTTTGGGTCATTATCCTGTTGCAAGACCCATGACCTGCGACTGAGACCAAGCTGTCTGACACTGAGCAGCACATTTTGCTCTAGAATACCTTGATAGTCTTGAGATTTCATTGCACCCTGCGCAGATTCAAGACACCCTGTGTCAGATGCAGCAAAGAAGCCCCAGAACATAACAGAACCTCCTCCATGTTTCACAGTAGGGACAGTGTTCTTGGTATGCTTCATTTTTGCATCTGTGAACATAGAGCTGATGTGCCTTGCCAAAAAGTTCCAGTTTTGTCTCGTCTGTCCATAGGACATTCTCCCAGAAGCTTTGTGGCTTGTCAACATGCAGTTTGACAAATTCCAGTCTGGCTTTTTTATGATTTGTTTTCAACAGTGGTGTCCTCCTTGGTCATCTCCCATGAAGTCCACTTTGGCTCAAACAACGACGGATGGTACGATCTGACACTGATGTACCTTGACCTTGGAGTTCACCATAAATGTGTTTAGAGGTTGTTCTGGGCTCTTTTGTTACCATTTGTATTATCCGTCTCCTCCTGTGGCCACGTCCAGGGAGGTTGGCTCCAGTCCTGTGGATCTTAAATTTCTGAATAATATGTGCAACTGTAGTCACAGGAACATCAAGCTGCTTGGAGATGGTCTTATAGCCTTTACCTTTAACTTGCTTGTCTATAATTTTCTTTCTAATCTCCTGAGACAACTCTCTCTCCTTTGCTTCCTCTGGTCCATGTTTAGTGTGGTACACACCATGTCACCAAACAGCACAGTGACTACTTGTCACCCTTTAAATAGGCCGACTGACTGATTACAGGTTTGTAGACACCTGTGATGTTAATTAGAGGACACATCTTGGTTGAACATGTCCTTATGGTCACAATATTTTCAATCTTTTCTTGGGGTACCATCATTTTTGTCCAGGCCTGTTTCATAAGTTTGTTTTTTAAAATAATTCTGTTGAACCATAATTCAAAAGCATTGTCTGATTTTCATTGGTTAATTTTCATAGAATTTTTATTTATTACCACATTTGTCAGATTCAAGTTATTTCTGTGACCATTGTGGGTTTTTCTTTCATTAACAGAGGGGTACCAACAATTTTGTCCATGGCTGTAATATCCCATAATGCAATGTGCAGCCAACGGAGCAGTGAGAGGAGAGCTTCACATCACAACATAAACTACCTTAAGGTATTTATATTTATTATATATTTACTACAAATTACATGCAGGTATTCATGTTTTTTGTTTTTTTTACCACTGTTGCTCTGTTATGTTTTACTGTCTCACTATGATGACGTCATTAACTGCGCCACAAAAACAAGCCCAGTAGTGTCCAAAATCCTATAATTTTATTGTTATATTGAGTTTACTATAAAGTCCACTATATCTAAATTCACTATATAGTGAGTAGGGAGTGAGTGAGTGAGTGAACATTCTGAACACAGTGTTACCATATTGACACATTCAACAGGGCTGATTACTACCAGTGCGCACAGATGGGATATCCTGC
This sequence comes from Pholidichthys leucotaenia, assembly GCA_020510985.1. Taxonomy (NCBI): domain Eukaryota; kingdom Metazoa; phylum Chordata; class Actinopteri; order Cichliformes; family Pholidichthyidae; genus Pholidichthys; species Pholidichthys leucotaenia. The sequence continues at coordinate 304,527,632 of CM035839.1, forward strand.
AGTATTTAGTTGCTAACAAATTTTGGAAACTATAATTTGAACACCAACTTTGGATAAAAACAGTCCAAGGCCTTCTCCTTAACTGGACATTATAAAGCAGTCAGGATGCAGCAGGATGGTGCCCAGGATACCAGTGTAATATGACCGAGGGTAGTTAATTAAAAACATAACTTTCACGTTCTTTTAACCCAGGTGAAGAATCGCAGGTAGCAATCAAAGGGGAAACTTTAAAGAGGATGTTTAAAGGAAATTATTTACAATAAAATATGTAGAAATAAATGCCCACTTAAAAAAAGCCTAACCTAAAACCTAAGAATTAAAATTAAGTTAATTTAAGGTAAAATAGAATAAGATATTAACTAAAAGAACCTAAGCTACAAAACTAAAAGTGGGCTAAAACAATCAATAATAGTCCTTAAAAGCTGAGGAGGAGGAGCCACTCTTCCAGGCCTGGTTCCATCTGCCACCACGATACAGACGCCCTCAGGAAACCTGCACAGGGGAAGACACTTGCCAGCAGTATATCCAGATTTCTCATCTTCACCATCAATGTCATCATCATGGGGTGCTGCTATCTGGGAGCCGGATACTCACGGCCCAGGCAGAGCTCCTCACTCTGACTCTTGCTGTCTCTTGCCCACAGCTCCCCAACTGCTCCACACAGAAGTGTCCCTCCCCAAATGCCAGCATCATGGTGGTCCTGACCGTTACTGCTCCTCCTCCTCATTCATGCCTTCCTTCTGCCATTTTCCTGGGACCAGCAGCCTCCTCTTGTCCTGGCAAGGCTCTCCTCTGGCTGGGGCCTCTCCTCAGGCAGGGCTCTCCAAGCAGGCCCTCATCCGGCCGGGTCTTCCCCCAGGCACGGCTCCTTCCTCCTGGCAAAAACTCTCCCCTCTGGACTGCCAGCGCACCTCTTATCATGTGTAGTCACAGGTACTGCACATTCCCAATCAACACAGGTGCTGCTGATTAGTAATTAGGGGAAGCACGGGGTGGAAGTAGACAAACATTTTCAACTAAAATCACACATTTAAAATACAAAAACTTCAAAACATGCAAACCACAAACAAACATGCAACATAAATTTAAAAACTATATAAACCCCAAAAAACACAATAAAATACGTCCACCTTGTGACACCTGGATGAGTAGAGTGGCTAACTGGTTTAGCAATGTTAGCCTTTGCCTTGCATTTGCAACCACTGAATTACAACAGGATTTGATGACATAAAGAATTTATCCAGATCCATGTAAAGACACGGAAACCGGTGAGTTAAAATCTATTTCTCTCCTGTATAAGTCTATGCCTGTATGCTGTTTTATTTTCAAATCTTTATATTATTGTGGAAAATATTTCTCATTCATGCTCCTCCTCTTCTTCTTTTAGATTTGACTGGCAGTTGGCATCCAGCTTACAGGTGCATTACTGCCACGTACTTCACTCTATATCATCACTCTATATCTCCTCCTCATTCATGCTCAGTTTGAATAAATAACGAACAGCACCGAATGGGACCAAACGGGACACCAAATGCCCAAATAATTAATGAAATTATTTTTATGGGACACCGAAAACCCACCAAGCACCCCCCCCCCCCTAAAAAAAAAATAAATCAATGAAATCACTTTTGTGTTAATATTTAATGACAAATGGCCATTCTTGTAATAACTAACGAGACACACAACTGCTAAATAGCACATTAAATCAGGAGTGTCAAACTCATTTTAACTTGGGGGCCACATACCGCCGGATTTAATGTCAAGTGGGCCGGACCAATAAAATAATAGCAAAACAACCTAATGGCAACTCCAAATTTAGTACAAAGAATTACAAGTACATTATGAAATGTTTACTTTTATTGAATCATTGATCTTTTACAAAACATGAACAACCTGAATGAGTTGGCGTAATGACCCCAGTTACATGGCCTTTATCGGATTATTCTGTTTACATGGCCACTTTGAAACTATTTCACAAGTGTGACAGAGCAAGTTACAGTATTATATTCACAATTTAACCATGAACATCCAAATCAAGTTGTTTTTAAAGCAAGAAAACTGTTTCAGTCAGCATTAAAACCCTTAATCAATTTGTGGCAGGTGAAATAACATATTTATAAGCTATAAAAGCCATTTGAGACTGTTCACAAGTTGGACAGAACATGTTATAATCTTCACAATTCAACCTTGAAGAACCAAATCAAGTAATTTCTTGGCAGATAAAATGTTTGAATCCAAATTGGGAGCCTTAATGAATTTTTGACAGATGAAGCATACATTTTATGGATTCTACTTACAAAATGATAATTCTGGGAGGTAAATAATGCACAAACACTAGTATTCATTGGAAAGAAAAGCTTTATTGACTGTTACATTGCTGTACACGGATTTTGTTAATTTCATCACACTTTTCTTAAGAAGAAGCCAACTTTATTGTCATTCAATCCATACAGCCAATCATGTACAGTAGAACAAAATTACATTTCTCCTATCTACAATGTTAATCACATGTAGAATCAGAGGGGTCGCTGCCATGCAAGGTGCCGCCACAAACAACTTTTCCTTCCCCCATTTCTATTATGCTGTGCACCAAGCTAGAAGGTGGGAAGTACCATTTTTATATGGTCTTTGGTATGACTCGGCCAGGGCTTGAACCCACGACCTCCCGGTTGTGGGGCGGATGCTCTATCAACTAGGCCACCACTCCGGTATATAAGGCAAAACATTAAAAGCTGCTACAGGATAAAATGTCACATCTGATTATACTAACACAAAACTCCATCCATCCATCCATCTTGTACCGCTTAATCCTTTTCGGGTCATGGGGGACTGGAGCCTATCCCAGCATGTTTGGGCGAGAGGCAGGGTGCACCTTGGACAGATCGCCACTCCATCGCAGGGCCAACACAGACAGACAACCGTTCCCTCTCACATTCATACCTAATGACAATTTAAAATCTCCAGTTGATGCCAATTAACCTAACCCAACACTTTGCAAATTCATCCTGCGGCCCGGTTTGGACTCTCTGGTGAGCCGGATTTGGCCCACAGGCCATATGTTTGACACCCCTGCATTAGATCATATCTAACAGGACCAAGTGACATCAAGTTAACAAATGGGACACTTTTACAAATACTGTGCTCGTGACCCATTGTAATGTATTCCTTTTTAGCTTGAGTTAATTATTTTGGCGTTTCTGTGTCCTGTTTGGTCCCGTTCGTTGTTGATGCTGGGGTTGGGATGTGTCGCCAGCTTTTCTTGGTCAGACATTATCATGCTGAGTGAGGCTGGTGTAGTGTTGTCTTGAATAGCGTGTTGGTTAGCATAGTGATGTTTTCTTGGGGCGTTGCAAGAGCTGCATTTAATATCTGTGGAGCTAAAGACTCTGGGTCCTCGCAAGTATAGGTGTTTGTCTGTTCATGAGTAATTTGCCTCTTCGGTGGGATCACCCACCAGCCGCTACTGAATATTTAATGTCTTCAGTAGAATATTCAAGAATGGACACTGACTTGGGGTGTTCAGTGTTGGCAGCTTGTCTTATCCTACTATCGTTGTATCTAGTTCTCTGGTGCAGATTCTTTGACAAGTCTATGCTGGTAAAAAAAAAACAACAAAACATACATATTCCTACCCATTTGATTTCTAGTAAAATTGTATCACAAGACTGCATTCACATTTTCAGAAATTGTTGCTGTTGTGCCTGACTTAAAGATGCCCAACAGAATGGCCCAAACACTTGATGGCAGGACTTTCAAAGCTGTTTGTAGAGCTGTCATTTCGGATGCGATCCCTCTACGCAGACAACACATTGTCATGGCATTCCGTGAACTTGTCCCTCTCCATCTGTTGATCATTCAGTCTGGATCAGATTCACCACTGCATCAGCAGCTCTCATCTTGCAGCGCCGGCTTCCAGCACATCTACCTCATGTTCGATATTTTCATCCTGCTCAGGGCCACAATCCAAAATTAGATCAAGTGCTTCATTCACAGTTAGTCGCTTACTTATGGGGTGCTACCACAAAATGTCATGTGCAGACAGGAGTTTTATTTATAGATCAAAGCTACAGCAGCTGATTAGTTGTGTTAGATGGAGACAATATTGTGAGAGAGAGAAGTGTGAATGTGGGAGTGCTACCTGAATTCAAGAACTCTCACCTTTTTTCATCTGTACTTTATATGTGAGAAATGGACCATGCGGCCGTGGTCCAGTGGTGCACCATAACTGGGCAGCCAATGGAAAGATGTAATTTCAGGTCCAAAAATAAATGGGGAGAGAGCAAAGCCAAACTGTCAGTAATGTACTGTCAATGATGTATTAAGCTATACTGTCCCCACACTATTTCTATTTGGAGTTTACATGGTTGTACCTCTAATATAGACCTATTCATAGTCGTCATTTTGGTCTATAAGAGCTGGGAAACATGGGTATTGATATTCCATTTAATTAAAATGCTGTACGTTGTGATTAAAAACACTCATGCTTAAAAATATGTCAGAATGACTCCTGAGAAATTGGTATATGTCAAGTTTTTGATGTTTCCATGTCCTATTCATTGAACTGTGAAGTAACTAATTTGGAAAGAACATCATTTTTTGTCCACAGCAGAAATAGCAGCTATGTTGAAGAAAAGTAATGTCATTCAGAGCTTTCTATTCAAACTGTCAAGTCTGCTGCTGGGTAACAGTTTAAGTGTTATGCCCTCTTTACACAGGAGTGGAGATTGTTGAGAGGTCGACTGTGGAGATCACAAGAAGATCATTGAGAGATCTTAGCAATTGCTGAGAGAGCATCGAAATTATCATTGTGAGATTGGGCCAGTTTTTCATCACTCAACGATCTCTCAACAATCTCTACCCCTATGTAAAGGGGGTAGAAGAGCACTAGAAACCTCTCAAATGCTCAGCAGCTTCCTTGGTTGCCCAAGAAACTCTCAGTTATCCCTCAGAAATCTCTTCTGGTGTCTCAATGATCTCTCAAGGATCTTTCAAAGATCTCTGTAGATCAACACAAAAGTTGCTGAAAATTCAAATTTTAATCTCCCAAACATTTACACATAAACAGCTTTTTTCAGGTATTAGAAGATCATTGAGAGATGAAGCCAATTTTTGATCTCTCAATGGTCACCCAATGATCTCCATGCTGTGTAAAGAGGCCCTTAGATCGTAAACGCTCAACCCTATAAAGGATTTCACCCTTTCTGCATGCTTATTCAGAATGAAAATGTTCTAAAGTCTGTTTTAGCTGCTACTTAGCTGTTGCTTGTTCTTCATACATTCATTAAATTTCCAAGTCATTTTGAAGAAACTTTGTAAAATAGTTTCCCCGGAATTATCAGCAAACAGGAGTCTGTCCTGTTGGTTGTTCTATGCAAAAGCAACCTTCAACTAAATTTTTTGAACTGGTCATTAAAAGAAGTATTTTGCAGTAGATTATCTTATGTTTTGCATTTGCAGTGAGTGATTTTGGCTGATGTAGCCCTTCCTTTCAGGCTCTCGCTGTGCTTTGCTGTTAATCCTGCGAGCGTACTCACTCAGGGAGGCAAAGACACCGTAGTGGGTGGTAACTGACAAAAACAAAGGTACTCCATCATTTTGAGTACATTAGCACCTTTGTTTGTTTCTTACTGATTTCCATTTCCATTTTCCTCCTGCATTATGTGCCCCCCTACTGATGTAGACTGAATATCAACAAAGTCTCCATTTAAATTGTTTGCCATCAAGTGGGAGACAAAAATGTGATGCATCCAGTATATTTTGTTTAAAGTAAAGTTAAAGGTCAAGCTGCTTTTCAGGGGTTTCCGGCACACTTTGGATTTCTGCAATAGTGTTTGAAAGGAATATGCTAATTATCATTCAGAGGTCACTCCTTCTCTGTGTCTATTATAAGTCAACTTTATTTACTAAAAAGGCCCCTCTGATTGAAAATACAAAGCAATGTAGTTGTGACAACATACAGCGAAGCCTTGATGTTTTTCATATGCCTGCCTCAGTTTCAAAGGCTTTCATTCATACATGGTCAGTACTTTGTAGAGTGAAACCTTGATCATTTATTCACACTTATAAATAGAAGCCATGTACACTTTTATTATGTGCCGATAACAGAATGTAATGCAGTGAGTCACTAGAACACATTGTACTTGGAAAAACTTAGATGGAGTCACAAGAAGATCTTTTCACCGTTGCCTCTGCGGTGCCTTACTTGCCTAAGGTGACATTCTGTGAGTCTCAATAACTTGTTTTTCATCGTGTTCCTCTTCAGAGCCACCATGTTTCTCTCCAGGTGCTCCCCGTCGCAGGAACACTCCATCTGTGTTTATTATACTTCTAGCACCACCTGGGAGGCAAGGGGAGTGTTCTCGTGAACAGATGTTAGAGGCTACAATCTGTTAATGGTGACGACTGTGCCATAAGAAAACACCAATTTTCTCTTTAAAATACAGGTATAAGCACTCAAGGGGTTTAATAATGAACCACTACATTTATTTGTAAATTCACTGGAGTAGTGTGGTTGTATGCAAATGACCACTCATATAGTTCTCATCATTACCCTTTAAAGACTCTGACAAGTGAATCAGTAAAAGTGTTTCGAGTCTACCAGACCATCAAAAGTATGTTATTAACTTGTCACTAAATGGGGGAAGTGGTGGCCTAATGGATAGGGATGTGTACTGGTGAGTGGAAGGTTGTTGGTTCAATCCCTGGACCGCCAGGATCAGGTCTTGGTGAAACAGATGATATGACAGTGTTTGTCCCACCCTCCTTTATCTCACTGTGGTGCCCTTGAGCAAGGCCCTTAACCCCAACTGCTCCAGTGGAGTTGCTTAGTGGTCACAGGTCAGTCTGTGGTTGTACTGGGCAGCCTCCTGGTGTGAATGTGAACAGGGCATCCTTGAAAAAGAGAAGTTGCCTCTCAGTGGAACTACTTTGTTTAAATAAAGGTTAAATAAATAAATAAAATACATTTGAATGTTTAAAAATATTGCTAATTATGTAAAAACAGCTTTGAAAATCTTGAAAAATCAACCAGTCCTCTCTGCTCTGAGATGGTGGGGGCGTGTCTGCAGTAGGCACTGAAACCACCCACTCCTGAAACAGTGTCAAGTGTCAGCTGTCAATCAAACAGCTGAAACCTGGGGAACGAATCAGAACAGCGTCTCTTTTTGAGCCAGAAGAGCCACATAAGCTAACATTATTTCTAAACAGACAATCGGACCTCCGCACATTCAACGGGACAGCCCCTCAACATCGCGGATCCGCAGGCAGCTGTAAGAAGAAAAAAATTAGTCACTGACTTCTCTCGCGGTTAAGTCCTGCGAGGATTAATAGCGGCCATGAAGAAAAACAGGAGCTGCGAGGCTGCGTAGCGGCTGTGAGAAAAAAACAAAAGCAGAGGGACTTGGCGTGTTGACTTTAGGTGCGGGCGCAGCCCTAAAGCCCTCGGGAACAGCTGACGGCTGAAGTCCCTTTGTGCGCTGTGGCTGAGACCCATACAAAATCCTGAGAGCTCACTCTGGCGCGCCTGCACGGCGCTGGGGTGAGCTCTGTGATCGCTGCATACAGTGATCCCTCGCTACTTTGCGCTTCACCTTTCGCGCCCTCAGTGCATCGCGGATTTTTCAAAAATATTCATGAAAAATTCAAAATTGAGAAATAATGGGCGGGCGCTAGCAGAAGGCAGGGAGACTACATTAGACCATCAGGTATCAACACGGAGAGCCGCACAACTCAAAAAATCCACCTCTCTGTTCGCTGTTCTCGTGTTGGCTCGGCTCGGAAATCTCGCAAGCTGATTGGCCGAGACGTTTCACCCACCTCCTCTCCTTGCCGAGCGCCCATGAAGGGAAGGAAGACCGCATTCATTGCTCTTTATCGCTCGTGTTACGTAGTCTCGCCGCGTGGAACTTTTTGCTGTTCTCTTGTGCCATTTTGTGCGAAATAGTCTTCCCGTCAAGCCACTACGCCGCCTCCTGCAGCTTCTCCAGCTGCCCTCGACGATCCTGCGCCTCTAACACCTGACGATGAGGCGTCACCTGAGGAGCAGTAAAGCTCTCATTAACCTGTGAAGTAAATCATCTTCATCTTGAGTTACGTATCTTGTTATAAGAATAAAAGAGTTCTAAAAACATATTTATGTACACTTTGTTTACATCTACGTATGTATGTACACGTACACACACACACACACACGTATCATATGAGAGAGAGAGTGAGAGAATGAACGTACGTATTATTTATGGATGACGTCATTAGGGGTGACGCTACTTCGCGGTTTTTCACTTTTCGCGGTCGGTTCTGGAACCCATTAACCGCGATAAGTGAGGGATCACTGTATTATCCTTCCGCCGCATTGGTGACCTCGAGAATGCACACGCCTTGTGCAATGCAACCTTCTGGTCTGGACAGCCACGCTGGTGACCCCGAAGAAAGCACACGCTTTGTGCAACGCAACCTTCTGGTCTGGACAGCCACGCTGGTGACCCGACGACAACGAACGCAGCACCCGGCGGTGATTCTCCGACGACAAGCGAACGCAGCAGCCTGACGCAAACGATCTGCCCTCCCTTCTGCTACAGGGAGACCTCGACGCAGAGCCACCACCAGGCGAAACTCTCCGGAGATCACCTACGACCGGGAAAGCTGCAGAAAGCTTCATGGTGAGATCTGCACGACTGAGATCTGCACATCCACGCTGGGACCGGCCGCTCTCACAGCTCCTCCACACGAGAGCGCACGCACCTCGTCCTCTCTCCACGACGGCGACCTCCAGGGCCGATGGAGAACGCAGCGCGTGGACCTGAACGCACCATGACCGAACGCAGCAACACACTGAACAGGAATGATTATCGGCGCCGACTACGCTGATCTCCAACAAGCTCCCTGACCCTGACTCGCCTCTACAGCGGACCTGCCACGCACCAAACCCCTGCACACGCACCGGGGGGTATGAGGACAGCGCACCACGCACGGGACATACCGGCTCTACACAGACCGCCAGCGTCCTTCGCTGCTGCACACGGAACCTTCAGGGCTGCTCACACACCTGAAGCATCACACGCAGCTCGCTCACAGGATTTTGTATGGGTCTCAGCCACGGCGCACAAAGGGACTTCAGTCGTCAGCTGTTCCCGAGGGCTTTAGGGCTGCGCCCGCACCTAAAGTCAACACGCCAAGTCCCTCTGCTTTTGTTTTTTTCTCACAGCCGCTACGCAGCCTCGCAGCTCCTGTTTTTCTTCATGGCCGCTATTAATCCTCGCAGGATTTAACCGCGAGAGGAGTCAGTGACTAATTTTTTTTCTTCTTACAGCTGCTGCGGACCTCCGCACATTCAACGGGACAGCCCCTCAACATCGCGGATCCGCAGGCAATTTTTGCGCGGCCCAGACAATTTCGCCGTCCTGGGCCGGCACTTGCTACCCCCACCCCCCTCCCTCCACCTCCGCCTGCACAGAGCTTTCCCTGCTCGCTACTGAAGCCGGACTATCGAGGCCTCAGCTTCCCGCTGAGCCCCCTGGGGGGGGAGTGTGTTCATGCTTCCTGCTCTCACTGTGATGCAAATGTCCCATGCTGTTGTGGGGGTGCCCCACACATTAACATTACAGTACTGAGCAGGAAAGAGCCAGACGAAGCGAGGCTGCCTGTTGACATTAATACACACATTTCACTGTTATGTTAATTGCTCTAGCTGAGCGCTGTGCTTGTCCCAGTCTGTTGTGGGGGTTAACCACACTAGTCCCCCCCAGAGGGCTCAGCAGGCGGCTGAGCCCCCTGGGGGGGGAGTGTGTGGGGCACCCCCACAACACACATCAGCAAAAAACAGGGTGTATAATTAAAAAAAAAAAAACACTCACACACGAGTTTTCCCACACCGTGTCAGAATGTGGACATGGTTTTAATCCATGTCCACACTTTGTGTTTATTTTTATGACATTGTGTTTTCACTGGTTATTATTATTTTGCATTATTTGCCCTCTGTGTCTCCCCTGGGTCCTCTGTAGTTGTTATTGTCTTCCCTGGTCCTCAGTCTGTCATGTGGCCCCGTTACTACTTGTTGTTGTTGAGTCCCCCCCTTGGTCTTCTGTGTAAGTCTTGTGCATACCCCCTGTGTGCATTCCCCTGTATTTGGTTACCTATCGTTCCTAGTCCCTCATGTTTCCCGTGCTCATAGCCACATTCCCTCATGTGTGTTACTGTTTAATACTTGATTGTCCCCCCAACTGTCCTTCGTTTGTCATTATCTGTTGCTCTATTTATGTCTCTCTGAGTTTGTGTTCTGGTGTGGTGCCATACGTTGGTTTTCCTTCTGGTCCCAGTCGTCAGTAAATTTTTTCCCGTGAAGATTGTGTGTATTTGCCTAGCCGGCTCTCCTAGTGTCACGGCCCCTGTGCTGTTTGTTTCTTCGAGTTCCTTTAAGTTAATAAATCATGATTGTCCTGAGAACTGTCTGCACTCATGAGTCGACTTACTCCTGTACACCGGAGGTAGTGGCTGACACACCGTCCCTTCCCCCGTCTCCCCCGGCCCACCGGTGAACGTCTACTCAAATCTCCATGCTGACTGCATGTAGGAAGTGCCGGGTTTGTGTTGAAAAAAGTCCGCCTGTCTGAGAGCACCCCTGTCGTGGGAGCGCGCATGAGGAGAGACACCGTAAAACCACAAACAAATGAGCAAATATAACACTACAGCCAGTGTTGTAACATTTTAAATATCTTTAGAGGTAAAATCATTACTACATCTTGTCAGTGAGTTTTAAAGCTGTGAATCCCAGGTCTGGACACAGACCAAAGCGTGATTCAGGCAACCCCCCAGGACAGCTCCGCAACTAAAGCCACACTCAAAAAAAAAAAAATCCCATGAAACCTTGAAGCACATGCGCGGCTGGGGTTGGGTCAGAGTTCACAGTCCTGATGGCCCGATGAACAAAGCTGCTTAGCAGTCTTGTTGAGCAGGCCCGGAGGCAGCGGTACCTTTTCCCCTAGGGCAGGGGGCTGAACATGGGGTGTGAGGTGTCGCCTGCAATGTTGATGGCATTGCCATTAATAATTAGTATTATTATTATCATTACTATTATCATTATTCTAATGGTCTTGTCTCCCCTGGTTTCTCTGTTCATGTCTTGTGCCCTCTGTCTGTGATCATCTGTGTAGCCACACTCATCGTGTCTGTGATCAATCCCTTCCATCTCCATTTGTCCCTGATTGTGCTCACCTGTTCTGTATTATATTTGATTATTCCTGTGTCTATTTATGTCAAACCCCAATCTGTGTTTCCTCATGAGTGTTGTTAGTCATACATGCGTGATCAACATGCTTCTTGTCTTCCTGTTATCCTTGCCTGATCCTGCCTGATTATTTGTGAGTTTTGTTACAGCTTCTGAGCTGTCAGTTTTTTTGTGGTTTTTCGAGCTGCATCCATCTGGCCAGCTCTTCAATAAAAACTGGCAAACTTTAAATACTGCGTTTGGGTCCAATCTTCCACCAAACTGTGACAGTACAACACTCATCAAATGGACCCAGTATATTTAAAGTTTCGGCAGATAGGTCTTGATGAAAGGGAAGCCTGGGTGGCAACCAACATTGAGGCCTACATCGAGGCTGCCCGCACCTCCTGCGTGCCGGAGAAACCCCTCTGCTGCCTGGAGAGCACCGAGGAACTAAGTGAGACATTCCCAGTTCTTCGACAGTTCCCTCCGTTCACCAGTCTTCATAATTTAAGTGTGGACATGCAGATTGTCTTCCGCGGGTTGATGGAGTCTTTCCCGACGGCGGGAGAGGTGCCGATGGAGGAAGAACCACATCCATCTGGGGGTCGTCGCTGGCGCTGTAGGACACAGTGGCCCAGCTTCTCATCCCCGGCGAGGGCCCCTGTTACGACCCACTTTTTGGGCCAAGACCAGAATTGCCTACTTCAGCCTGGGATCCCAATCACAAATCCATCTTCTACCGCTTTTCTGGAGGTCCAGGTCATAGAGGCAGCAGTTCAAGCAGAGAAGCCCAGACTTCCCTCTCCCCAGTCACTTGCTCCAGCTCTTCAGAGAGGATACCAAAGCGTTCCCAGACCAGCTGGGAGACATAGTCTCTCCAGGGAGTCCTGGGTCTGCCCCAGGGTCTCCTTCCAGAGGGATGTGCCCAAAACACCTCAAGTGGGAGGCGTCCAGGAGGCATTCTGGTCAGATGCCCAAACCACCTCAACTGGCTACTTTCAATGTGGAGGAGCAGCGGTTCTACTCTGAGCCTCTCCCCGATGACTGAGCTCCTCACCCTATCTCTAAGGGTGAGTCCAGCAATCCTATGAAGAAAGCTCATTTCAGCTGCTTGTATCCGCAATCTCGTTCTTTCGGTCATTAATCAAAGCTCATGACCATAGGTGAGGGTAGGAATGTAGATTGACTGGTAAATTGACAGCTTTGCCTTAGAGCTTAGCTCCCTCTTCACCACAACAGACTGGTACAACATCCGCATCACTGCAGATGCTGCTCCGATCTATCTATCAATCCTGTCCATAATTCTTATCGACAGGATTTCTAGGTACAGCCAGGGAACGGAGGATGTCATGCTTGGTGACCTCAGGATCTCATCTCTGTTGTTTGAAGATGATGTTGTCCTGCTGGCTTCATCCAGCAATGACCTACAGGTCTTACTGGGACGGTTTGCCACTGAGTGTGAAGCGGCTGGGATGAGAATCAGTACCTCCAAGTCCGAGTCCATGGTCCTCAGCCAGAAGAAGGTGGATTGTCCTTTCCGGGTTGGGGACAAGCTGCTACTACAAGTGGAGGAGTTTAAGTTTCTTGGGATCTCATTCACGAATCACAAATCACGAAGTCTGTTTTGACCCTCAGTCAAGGTGAACATACCCAAGTCACTTTCACCCTTAGGCAAGGCAGACATACGCCTCCTAATATCGCAGGCTGAGTCTCGAACCCATGACACCATGGTCTGAAAACCTCTACTACCGAGCCAAAGAGGAATTCCTCACTAGCTCTTGGCTAGTAACAGAGGTGTACTCTAAGGTGTTAGGGACTGCACCACTGACTAATTCTCTATGGAGGGGTGTGTAACAGTGCCCCAGGCTTCCATTTCCTCCTTCGGCCCATCACCAGCACAACACCATCGGGCATCCTCCCCCCATCTGATGAGCTCCAGCTTCTCCTGGGAGGACTCTCCAGATGGGTCAGTGGCAGTAGAGCAGGAATACCAGCAAGTACCCGTTCATTTCTTCACATCATTAAATGAAGGGACTTGTCTGGTTCTCGGTGGGAAGACTGAGCCATGGCAGCCTCCCACTGCTGAGTTCTCTCCACCCCACTCTACATTAAACTCTGCTGCCCTGTCCATCCACCCATCCTCACCTGCATCTCCTGTGTCCTAGTCTTCTTTTTGTGAGACACTGGCTATACTGGGTGGCAATCAACTGGTCTGGGATGAGCCAGCTGCCCCTGAAGCTCCTCCAGCTGCAGCTACCTCCAGGAGGGTGTTCCAAGTAGCTGTAGCCTCCAGACCTGACGTCCCACCAGTTGCTCTTGCTGCATCTGGGCTGCTTGAGGATCAACCAGTACCGGCTCCACGCCGCTCTCCAGCTCCAGTACTGGCACCATGTCGCTCCCCAGCTCCATTACCGGCTCCATGTCACTTCCCAACACAACCACCAGCTCCGGCTCTTCTCCGGACAGCTCCAGTTGCTCACAAGGTGCGCGTCACAGCTCCAGCCATCCCCGAGGTGCACACAACAGCATGAGAATTATTTTAATGAGTAGTTTTTAATTTGAGTAAGTATGCAGTAAGTGTGCATGTTTTTTTAACGTTAGTATATTAAGAAACATCTATACCAAGCAGCAAGGCTGGCTGTACCCATTTTGGCACCCCAGGCGAGATTAGGATTTGGCTCACAAGTGCTCAGATATAAATATGATTGTTTTTGACCTGAAAAGTATTTTTTTAATCAATATATTATTTTTTGAAGACTGTAAAGGCTTTAATTCTGCACCTTTCTAAACACTTTCATCCCAGCAAGACCTATGGTCCTGGGCTTCTCTGCTTGAGCTGCTGCCTCTGTGACTCAGACCTCCGGAAAAGCGGTAGAAAATGGATGGATGGATGGATGAAAATACTATTTAGTACACTGTTATGACCCCTCTGTCTAGGGGAGGAGGGGGGAACAAATAACCAGATGTAATTGGTTTGCAAAGCGAAATTATATTTTAATGAGTTAAGGAAGGTAACTGTCAATGTAATAGATACATAACTGGGTGACATAATAAGGAGGAAAACAGACAAAGATGAATAACTTTATCAAGGGGGAAAAACAAAAGGCCATGGACTGCAACATACACCCCTGAGCATTTGAAAAATGATTCTTACAGTAATGGTTGCAAATAATATACGTTGAGGATATTTTTTGATTGCATTTCCACTGTGAGGAACTGTTTAATGATGGAAATGAGCGAGGGATGTGTCTGTATAGATGTCAGTGATGGCACCAAGCAAAGGTTCCTGGACACTCTTTTCCTTAGGATGTAAAAATGTTCCTGATAAGGGATTTTAGGGGACTAAAATTAAAAAAAGAAAGAAGCAATCACTGGTAGTCTTTGATACCCATAGGATTCTTGGTATAAACAGTTCTGTAATGATATTCACCAAAACAAGAATAAATAATACATACCTTGCAATAAGGTGAAGAAAATGTTGAGTTTAAATCTAAAAAGAGTTTTAAATCAGAACATGAAACATCATCAAACAGCCCTTAGAGAAATTTTCAAAATGATCATGCTTTCCAAACCTTTATCCACCCTCAAGGTCTGAATCTTCCCAAGATAGTTAAAAAAACTGGACGCACACACACATGTGCGCTCACACACGCAAACACACCAAATAAGAGGTGAGGCTGAAGCACTGATCAAGCACCTGATCCTCAATCTATAAGGACCAGTGTCTCATTTCCATTTAAATTAGAGATAACCCAAGTTGGCAAGATGATACGAACTATCACCAATGATGAGGGGAACAGAAAACTTTTCTGGTTCAATAACAGCAGCAAAATGAGCTCTTGTGATCAATAATAGTTTGTTTTTGCTCTGCCTAATGATTGGGACAATGTTTGCCAAAAGCCTATTAGTTTTTTTTCAGTGGTGAGAATGAAAGACTTAAAATGAATGTATATTGCTGTTTTCAGCTTTTTAAGAATAGGTAACTTCTGAAGCAGCAAAAACAAAATAAAATGACTTTGTATCAAGGTATTGCTTGAATTTAAATTCAGAGATGGAATAAATTATTGTAAAGTAAATAGTTTATTGATATACTTTACAAAAGTTGTGAGTATCAGGCAATTATAGAGAAACTTTACTTTCAGAAGTTGATCCTTAGAGATAAAACAAAAAGGAATTAAATGCAGAAATGCAAATATTTTATAAATTATTTTAAAATACCCAGTTGAAGAAGAGGATGGGTATGGTATGCTAGTACCTAAATTATTATTATTATTATTATTATTATTATTAACTAATACTAGCAGTTTACCTACGTAATACAGGAAATCTATGAATATGTTGAAACGTGTGTTCATGTTATTATATTCCACAGAAAGATCAACATAAGGCATTCAAAAAAGAAAAAAAAAAATCCATGAACCTGACAGGTGTTGCACTTTTTTTTTTTTTTTTTGTATTTTATATACTTTATTAATCCCGGAGGGAAATTCAGGGCATCCACCTGGATGGATGAGGTAGCCACGGTACGGTGCCAATCCCTTCACCATACACATACACTTTCACACCTAGGGCTACTTCAGAGTCTCCAGTTAACCTAACTTGTATGTTTTTGGCATGTGGGAGGAACCAGAGTACCTGGGGTAACCCCACACAGACACGGGGAGAACATGTAAACTCCATACAGAAGGGTAACTGATGGTCAGGGTGTGGAATCGAACCCACAGTGGTCAGGGGTGGAATCGATCCCATGACCTTCTTACTGTGCTGCCACAGTGCTAACCGCTGTTCCACCGAGCTGCCCAGAAACATCCAGATGCTGATTAAGTCCCCTCACTATCAGTGTGTAAATGGGTGGATAGCAGGATTTGTAAAGTGCTTTGGTCATCCAAAGATGAGAAAAAAGCACTATAAAAGTAGATGCCATTTACAATTTTTACCATTTGCAGAGATGTGCCTTGAGCTGATCATGCCAAATACAGTGGTGTGAAAAAGTGTTTGCCCCCTTCCTGATTTCTCTTTTTTTTTGTATGTTTGTCACACTTAGATGTTTCAGATCATCAAACAAATTTAAATATTAGACAAAGATAAGAGAAGTAAACACAAAATGCAGTTTTTTAATGAAGGTGTTTATTATTAAGGGTAAAAAAAAAAATCCAAACCTATATGGCCCAGTGTGAAAAAGTGATTGCCCCCCCCCGCCCCCATTAAAACATAAATTAACTGCGGTTTATCACATCTTTGGAAAGCTGAGTTCAATTTCTTTAGCCACACCCAGGCCTGATTACTGCCACACCTGTTCTCAATCAAGAAATTACTTAACCCTCTGAGTGTGTGAATTTGCGTGCCCCTAGTGGCAGAGCACGGCACTGCGCCTGTCATCTCACTCTGACATGATCGGCTCCATTCAGTATTTGTACTGATATGTACTGATCTGCCAGTTTCAGAAGGTGGCAGACATCCGATAGAGAACTCAATGGATGACACGTAATACACCAAAGAAGAATAACTCCTCATTTTCTTTTTCCGTTTTTAGCATTTTACGTAATTTTAAGTAATTGAGATCTATCAGTCTGAAAAAGGTTACAAAGCCATTTCTAAAGCTTTGGGACTCCAGCGAACCACTGGAGTGGTGGCTCAGTTGGTAGAGCATCCGCCCCACACCCAGGAGGCAGGGGTTCAAATCCCGGCTGGGTCATGCCGAAGACCATATAAAAGTGGAACTTCCTGCCGTCCAGCTTGGTGCTCAGCAATAATGGAATGGAGGAGGGAAATTTGTGGCGGCGCCTTGCATGGCAGCGGCCGTCTGATTCTACACTTGGGGTGTGTGTGATTAACACAGTAGATAGGTAAAACACAATCTCGTTCTACTGTACATGATTGGTTGTACAGTTGAATGACAATAAAGGGTGATTTAATTTAATTAATTTAATTTAATTGTAGCCCAGAAAGCTAATATGGCTGTGATCGGTCATCGTCACCGTGACTTTGTCGGCTTTGTATGCAGAAAATAGCCTCGGGATGCAAGCAAAATTTATGTGGGATAATCATAAGACTTTGTAGATGTGATAGAGACCGTAAATGACCGACAGAACGCAAAATAACGACCACGATGGGTGAAAACACAGTGACCATGGCAGCGAGCGAGTCCCCTTAGAAGCTGGTAAGTGAGGAATTTCTGTTTTTTTATTGTACTCATTTCTTGTTCATACACTTTGAAGACAAGGTGATGAGGTACCTCTGCACAAAAACGGTGTCAAAAGACTGAACCATTCTTTGTGTAAATACGTCCAAAGTCCAGTTTTGACTGAGTTATGGAATTTAAAGAGGTGCCGCTACATTATGCAAATTAGATGTGTAAATTTATTCCGATCTGAAACTTTGGATCATATTTTACATCTTTCTAATTGACAGTTAGCCATTATCTCTTACCACTTTCAAGTTATAGCCTTGGAAATCTGAACTATTTTATTGACAAAAAATATTTGCCACTCTTGACCACTGGGGGTTATGTCACAATTCGGTGACAGACACACACAAAAAGTTAAATAGGACCTGCCTGAAAAAGTGAAGTAGACCAAAAGATCCTCAAAAGCTAGACATCATGCTGCAATCCAAAGAAATTCAGGAACAAATGAAAAACAAAGTAAATGAGATCTATCAGTCTGGAAAAAGGTTACAAAGCCATTTCTAAAGCTTTGGGACTCCAGCGAACCACAGCGAGAGCCATTATCCACAAATGGCAAAAACATGGAACAGTGGTGAACCTTTCCAGGAGTTGCTGGCCGACCAAAATTACCCCAAAGGCACAGCGATGACTCATCCAAGAGGTCACAAAAAATCCCACAGCTTCCAAAGATCTGCAGGCCTCACTTTCCTCAGTTAAAGTCAGTATTCATAACTCCACCATAAGAAAGAGACTGGGCAAAAATGTCCTGCATGGCAAAGTTCCAAGACGAAAACCACTGCTGAGCAAAAACAACATAAAGGCTCGTCTCAGTTTTGCCAGAAAACATCTTGATGATTCCCAAGACTTTTGGGAAAATACTCTGTGGACTGACGAGACAAAAGCTGAACTTTTTGGAAGGTGTGTGTCCCGTTACATCCAGCGTAAAAGTAACACAGCAATTCAGAAAAGGAACATCATACCAACAGTAAAATATGGTGGTGGTAGTGTGATGGTCTGGAGCTATTTTGCTGTTTCAGGACCTGGAAGACTTGCTGTGGTATATGGAACCATGAATTCTGCTGTCTACCAAAAAGTGCTGAAGGAGAATGTCCGGCCATCTATTTGTGACCTCAAGCTGAAGGGCACTTGAGTTCTGCAGCAGGACAGTGATCCAGAACACACGAGCAAGTCCACCTCTGAATGGTTTAAGAAAAACAAAATGAAGACTTTGGAGTGGCCTATTTGAAATCCTGACCTGAATCTGACTGAGATGCTATGGCATGACCTTAAAAAGGCGGTTCATGCTCAAAACCCTCCAATGTGACTGAATTACAACAATTCAGCAAAGATGAGTGGGCCATATTTCCTCCACAGCGCTGTAAAAGACTCTTTACCAGTTATCGTAAATGCTTGATTGCAGTTGTTGCTGCTAAGGGTGGCCCAACCAGTTATTAGGTTTAGGGGGCAATCACTTTTTCACACAGGGACATGTAGGTTTGGATTTTTTCCCCCTTAATAATAAACACCTTCATTTAAAAACTGCATTTTGTATTTACTTGTAATTTAATTCAATTCAATTCAATTCAACTTTATTTATATAGCGCCATTTCACAACAACAGTCATCTCATAGCACTATCAACTGTAGGGGGAACCCCCACAGTTGCAGAAAGACCCCAGCAATCAGGCGATCCCCTGTGAGCAAGCACTTGGCGATGGTGGAGAGGAAAAACTCCCTTTTAACAGGAAGAAACCTCCAGCAGAACCAGGCTCAGGGAGGGGCAGTCATCTGCTGCGACTGGCTGGGGGGTGAGGGGATAGAGAAGAAGAAAAGAACAGACATGTAGAGAGCAAACAGCACGATGGGGACTCAATCTATGGGAGAGAACAAACAAATGTTAATGACCAGCAAAAAAAATATTTCATTGAGAGTGAGAAAAGGAGTGAGGCCCAGTGCATTACTGGAGGTCCCCCGGCTGACTAAACCTATTAGCAGCATAACTAAGGGAGGGTTCAGAAACACATGATCCCTCCCTAATTGTAGGCTATATCAAAAAGGTGGGTTTTAGCCCTATTCTTAAAAACAGAGATCGAGTCTGACTCCCGAATCCAGATTGGCAGCTGATTCCACAGGAGAGGAGCTTGATAACTGAAGGCTCTGCCTCCCATTGTACTTTTGGAGATTCTAGGTATTACAAGTAATCCTGCATTTTGGGAGCGTAGTGCTCTGTTAGGATAATACGGTAGTATCAGATCTTTTAAATAAAAAGGAGCCTGACTGTTTAGAGCTTTGTAAGTAAGAAGAAGGATTTTAAACTTAATTCTAAACTCTATGGGAAGCCAATGAAGGGAGGCCAGAACCGGAGAGATATGATCTCTCTTTCTAGTACCTGTTAAAACTCTTGCTGCAGCATTTTGGATCAGCTGAAGACTTTTTAAAGATGTTTTAGGACAGCCTGATAATAAAGAATTACAATAATCTAATCTCGAGCTAACAAAAGCGTGGATCAGTTTCTCAGCATCACTCTGAGACAAGATGCTCCTAATCTTGGCAATATTACGCAAATGATAGAAGGCAGTCTTAGAAACAAATTTAATATGTGAATTGAAGGACAAATCCTGATCAAAAATAACTCCAAGGTTCCTCACAGAGCTATTAAGAGAAAGAGTAACCGCATCCAAACTGAAAGTTTGATTTGGAAAGGAATTTCTAAGGTTTTTTGGATCAACAAGAATGACTTCAGTTTTATCTGAATTTAATAGCAGGAAATTACAAGTCATCCAAGCTTTGATTTCCTTAAGACAGGCTTCTAACTTGGCTAATTGATTACTATCATCTGGCTTCATTGACAGGTATAATTGTGTGTCATCAGCATAACATTGAAAATGTATACAGTGCTTTCTAATAATGTTGCCTAACGGAAGCATATATAAACTAAAAAGAGTAGGGCCTAGCACAGATCCCCGTGGAACTCCATGACTAAGCTTTGAGTTGAAAGAAAACTCATTATTTACATGAACAAACTGGAACCTATCAGACAAATAAGATCTAAACCACTGCAATGAAGTTCCATTAAGTCCAACATAGTGTTCTAATCTATCAAGTAGAATATTATGATCGATAGTATCAAAAGCTGCACTAAGGTCTAAAAGGACAAGTACAGAAACTAGTCCATTATCAGATGCAATGAGGAGGTCGTTAGTGACCTTCGCTAAGGATATTTCAGTACTATGATGGATTCTAAACCCAGATTGAAACTCTTCAAGTAAACCATTTCCCTGCAGGTGGTCAAATAATTGCGTAGCAACAACTCTTTCTAAGATTTTTGAAATGAAAGGGAGATTAGAGATTGGTCTATAGTTAGCTAAAGCTCCTGGATCTAGCATTGGCTTTTTGAATAAGGGTTTAATTACAGCCGTTTTAAAAGCCTGCGGTACAGGGCCTAAAGTTAATGAAGAATTGATTATATGAAGAATAAGGCTACCAATAAGTAGGAAGACTTCTTTAAATAACCTGGTAGGAATAGGGTCTAAAAGACAAGTTGAAGTTTTGGATGAGGAAACTATTTTGTCTAACTCACAAAGGTCGATTGGAGTAAACTCATCAAGACAGACATCTATAGAAGGAGTTGTAGTAGTTACAGTATTTAAGTTAACTGTGGGAAGAATCTGATTGATTTTATCTCTGATGGATGAAATTTTATTATTGAAAAAGTTTATAAAGTCCTGACTAGTAAGCTCTAAGGGAATGCTAGGATTGACAGAGTCCTGACTCTTTGTCAGCCTGGCTACAGTATTGAAAAGAAACCTGGGATTATTCTTGTTCTCTTCTATTAATGCAGAGTAATAACTCGTTCTAGCTTTTCTAAGAGATTTTTTATAAATTAAAAGATGATTTCTCCAAGCTAAATAGATTTCATCTAAATTAGTGGAGCACCATTTTCTTTCTAATTGACGAGTCTTGTTTTAAGCTATGAGTTTCTGTGTTGAACCAAGGAGTTAGAAATCTCTGATTAGACTTTTTCTTTTTTAAAGGGGTCACCATGTCGAGTCTGATGCAGAGAAGCTGTAACACTATCCACCATGTTATCAATTACAGAAGGAGCAAGCTGTCTATAGCTTATTTCCGTTGTGTTGACACATGGCATAGAGGAAACAATCTGCATAAATTTGGTAACAGCATCATCTGAGAGGCATCTACTGTAATAATATTTTTCTTTAGGAGCCAAATAGTCAGAAATAGTAAAATCAAAGGTTAACAGACAATGGTCTGACAGTACAGGGTTATGAGGAGACACTACAAGATTTTCTATTTCTATGCCATATGTCAGAACAAGGTCCAATGTATGGTGGAGGTAATGAGTAGAATTTCCTACTTTCTGAGAAAACCCAGTCGAGTCTAATATTGAATTAAATGCCACATTAAGGCAGTCACTGTCTACATCCACATGTATATTAAAGTCCCCTACTATAATTATTCTATCAGATTTCAGCACTAAATCAGCTAAGAAATCAGCTGGGGGGCGATAAACTATGGCAAATAAAATTGGGTTTAACCTAAAATTGCTAAAGTGCCCAATACTGAGGACCAGGCCCTCAAAGGAATTATAACATGTTTTTTGCTTTACATTAACTAGTAATTTGGAATGGTAAATTGTTGCTACTCCTCCTCCACGACCAGAACTTCTGGGATTTTGACAGTTTAAATAACCAGAGGGAGTTGATTCATTTAAATCAACATAATCCTCTTGCCCTAACCAAGTGTCTGTAAGGGAAATTAAATCAATCTGATGATCAATTAACAGATCATGGACTAACAGAGACTTGGGAGTTAGAGACCTAATATTTAATAAACCACATTTAATTTTTAAATTATGAGGAGGAACAGAGGCCAATTCATTCAATTTAGAGGCTTTATGTTTAATTTGAGTTTTACCAATATTTTGCTTTATCACTTTGGGATGCTTATACATTATATTTTTATTTACTTTGGAGGGAGCAGACAACGATTCTCTGATGGGGAAGACAGGGGCTAAGCTGAGGGGTGGCGGATGAAGAGGAGCTACAGAGAGGTGTGTAAGACTGCGACTCTGCTTCCTGGTCCCAACTCTGAGTAGTCAGGGTTTTGGAAATTTGGATAAAAAAGATGCCAGATTGTTAGATAAATGAGAAGCACCATCCAAAGTGGGATGAATGCTGTCTCGTCTCATAAGACCAGGTTTTCCCCAAAAAGAGCTCCAATTGTCAATGTAGCCGACATCATTTGCAGGACACCACACAGACAGCCAGCGGTTCAAGGATGACGAGCGGCTAAACATGTCATCACTGGTCAGATTGGGGAGGGGCCCAGAGAATACTACAGTGGCAGACATCGTTTTTGCAAAGTCACACACCGATTCTATATTAAGTTTCGTGACTTCCGACTGCCGGAGACGGATGTCATTAATGCTGGCGTGAATAACAATTATGGAATATTTACAGTTACTTTTAGCCAGCATTTTCAAATTTGACTTGATGTCGCCTGCTCTGGCCCCAGGAATGCATTTGACTATGGCCGCTGGAGTCTCTAGGTTCACGTTTCTGACTACAGAGTCGTCAATGATCAGAGTTTTTTTCTCAGCGGGTGTGTCGCTGAGCGGGGAAAAACGATTAGAAACGTGAACAGGTTGGTGGTGTACCGGGGCATTGCGACTAGGCTTCCTTCTCACCGTCACCCACCCAGTCTCCTCGCTGCTGAGGACAGCCAGGGGACCGCTGACAGGGGGGCCTAAGCTAGCTAGCTCCGCTGCAGCTAAGGGGCGTCCGTCAAGATTAACTGGCGCAGACGGTGTTTCAATGCAGCGGAGCCGGGATTCCAAATCAGACAACCTCGCCTCGAGCGCCTCAAAAAGACAACATTTATTACATTTACCATTATCACTAAAAGAGGCAGAGGTGTAGCTAAACATCTGACAGAGAGAGCACACCAGAGGAGGAGAGGAAAGAGAGCTAGTATCCATAGCTAGTGGCTGGAGAGCAAACCACACAGGCAGACAGCAAAACAGGAAGTGACGATACGTTACCACAAGGAAGTGACGATCATATTCACTTACTACTATTTAAATTTGTTTGATGATCTGAAATATTTAAGTGTGACAAACATACCAAAAAAATGAGAAATCAGGAAGGGAGCAAACACTTTTTCACACCACAGTAGTTTTGTCATATGACTTTGTAGGGCGAAGCCTGTAAAAAATTGCTCACCAAAATACAAAATGATTGATAATTTTTCAGCAATGATAAGACACAGAGACTTGCTACAGAAACTGGCATTTGAAGCGCTTCAAGGGCTGTTCATTAAAGATTTCCCCTGACTCATTTCTCATGGACTGAAAGGAAACTTGGCACAGTTATTAGTCTTCCTCTACAGTCATGTAAAAAAAATTAGTACACCCTGTATAAGCCTGTGCATTTTTTTTTAACTTATTTGGACATATGGATATTTAATATCAATGTTAAAAATGCTGAGATTCACGTAACACAACCAAACAATTAAAAATGAATTAAAGACTTTTTTTAAAGACTTTTTTTCAAATTGTCTGTAAAATGTAATTCTAAACAAATTGTAAGGAATAAATTAGGACCCCCCCCCCCATCTTTTTTAGGACACCCCCACATTCATTCCCACTTAAAATGGCTAAAATAAATGCTAAAAAATGCAAATAAAAACAAAAACAAGATTAGACATAGATATGTAAACATTTCTTAATAAAGAACTGAATATTTAAAGTGGTGTCCAAATTTTTTCACTTGACTGTACTTAGGTATCACCAAGGGTCACCTTCTCTTCTCATTACTTTATGCAGCTGTGGAGCCTTTACCTGTAGAAGTCTGCAAGTTGTGTCAGAACCCACAACTTGACCTCAGAAATCAGCATTTCATCATCTTGGAAGTGCTTGCTCTTAAAAAATGACTCATGGTTGGAAAGAGGTGGACGTCAGATGGTGCAGGGTTGGGAGAGTAAGTGGGTTGAAAAATGCTTTCATAGCTGCACAACCATGTTTCTGCCTGGGCAACATGTGAGTTGTGAACTGGGGCACTGTCTTTCAGGAAGTGAACACATTTGGTCAGCATGCCATGTTTCTCGGTTTTGATGGCCTTCCGCAATTTCTGCAGAATCAAGCTTAGTAAGTCCTGGTAATTGTGGTACCCTTTGCCAGGAAATCCATCCTCAATACTCTATGCTGGTCCCCAAAGATTGTGAGTATGACCTTGCCTGCCAAGGGTTGAGCATGTGCCTTCTTCGGAGGTGGTGAGTCATAATGCTTCCATTGCTTTGACTGGGCTTTAGTCTCTGAATCATAATGATGGACCCATGGTTCATCGTGCATGATTAGTCTGTCAAAGAAGTCCTCTTGGTTTTCTCAGCACATGGCCAGAGGATCCTGAGAACATTTGATTTGTTCCTGCCTCTGGAAAGGTGTGAACAACTGGGGAATCCAACAACTTCTGCATGTGCAGATAGTCACAGATGATTTTGTCCACAGACCCCACGCTGATCTTGACATCTTGGGCTAGTTGTTAAATGGTTATCCTCCAGAATGGTGGTCTCCACTTGCTGGATAGTGTCTTTATCAATGGTGTACCGTGGTCACCTAGGAATGGGTGCTGCTTCCACCAGTGTCCGACCACACTTGAGCTGACGATGCCAGCAAGGCCGCCTTAATGCACAGGTTAGGCTGGACTGAAGCCCAGGGCCCTACAAAGATTGGGGGCCTATCATGAGCCAATGAAAAAAGGTCACATTGTCGTTAATTGGTCAGATTCTATGCCCATCACTTAATATTCGTGTGTGGCTGCTGATTGGTCCAGTTGGTCCACTAACATGTTTGTGATGAAGGCAGTACATGTCACACTGTAAAAATGGAAATCTTAGTAAGATAAAATATATTAAATCAAGGCTATATGCTTGTTTTTCTTTTACAAGATAATTTTGACAAGAAGTTCTTTTTGTTGTGCAGTTTTTAGGAAGATTTTACTTGCTTTATGATAGTTTTTACTTGTGTTAAGCAATTTAATCATACTTTGTTGGCAGATGTTTTTTTTCTAATTTTAACTAACATTATCTATTGCCAGAATTTATTTTGCTTATTTTAAGTAAAATTACACAACATAGCAAAAGTAAATTTTTTGTAAGTTGTCTGTATTTTTTCAACTGATTTAAGACAATTTTGCACCGCTGAATCCGAAAATGACATCCGTTTCTCTCGATCAGGTCAGGTTTTTATGCTAAATTGTAAGCAGTTGTACAGTAAATTGAATAGTAGACACTGATAAAAGTAAGTACATGTAAATTGAATGTTATGTCATCGTTGTTCAAGAATTTTGCATCATATAAAGCAAAAATACCCGTACATGTAAACAAAAACATAAAAAAAACATGTGGCCATAGTTCAAAAATTGACCTGATTGAGCAAAACCAATGTGATTTTTGGATTCAGCACATCAAAATTGTCCTAAATCAGCTAAAAAAAACTTAGACAATAAATTTGGTGTTGACCAGTGTTATCTGCCAACAGAGCAAGAAAATTAAATTTTTCATATTGCTTAAAACAAGTTAAAACTATCTGAAAGCATGTAAAATTTTCTTATGTATAAACTACACAGCAAGATAAATATCTTGTCAGACAAAAAAACAAGCATAAACAGCCTTAATTTATTTCATTTTACTTGTATTTGACTTTTTGCAGTGTAGTTGTGTTTTCTAGCCCACAGCTGCATTATTTCTCCAAGAGAAACAAAAGTGGGACTGTAGTGGCTCAGGAGGTAGAGCAGGTCACCCAATAACCGGAAGGTTGGCAGTTTGGATCCCCCCCGCCCCCACCACCACCTTGTTGCTGTGTCCTTTGGCAAGACGCTTTACCCACCTTGCCTCCAGTGTGTTCATGGTTCATGACACTGGTGTATGAATGTGAATAAGTGTTTAGTGGTTGGAGACGGCGTTGGTGTGAATTGGCAACCATGATTCCATCAGTCTGCCCAAGGGCAACTGTGGTTACAGAAGTAGCTTACCACTATCCTTTTCTGGAGTGAATCAATAATGAACTCATTGTAAAGTGTCTTTGGGTGTCATGAAAAGTGCTATATAAATGCAATCCACTATTAAAAAACATAGCTATTACACATTTTTAAACTAAGATTCTGTTGGGGGAGGGGGCTACAAATCCTCTCAGGCCCTGGGTCTAACGGCGAGTTAAGGTGGCCCTGGACGCCAGTGCTTGACTATGTTATACGATGGGACATCCTCCTCACAAGTCTCTTTCATCTCATCAAACATCTCCTGTGGTGTGCGGCTCTCAAGTACAGGAACCCCATGACCGCTCTGCATTCAACTGACTCCATCATCACACCATATTACACCTTAGCACCTCTAAAAAAGAAGCTCTTAGAAGTTCAGAGCTGCAAGTTATCATGTGACTTATAGAGATATGTATTATTATACATGTGCAATTTCAACATCCCGCAATAACCGGAAGTGGGTCAGAGGAAATCTTTAATGAATGGTCCTCATATCATCATCATCATCATCATCATCATCATCATCACAGTAGTCTGTCAGGGGCGACAATGACTGTTTCATTTAGGTCTGATCAGATTCCTCCCCACAGCTCTGTCCTTCGCCTTCCGCTGTCAGGAACTCCTGACCTTGTTAACCCGGGCAACGTCCGAGCCAGTATGAGTTGCTTTCTGACTGACCATTTCATGAAACTGCTTGCAAAGTATTTGAGTACCGCTAGCTATTGCTGTACTAGCGGCACATTCTTGTCAGATAGAGTTATTATCAGTGGCAAGGACAGGCCAAGACAAACTGATTCCAATATCTGTTGCAGTGAATGATCAGATGATGATGATGGTTTGTTTATCTCTGCTCTTTGTGTAGTGCATGTTGAAAGGGTTAATGGAAAGTTAGAGTGCCAAAATAATAATTCTGTAGGTCATCTCCCTTTATGCTCTACACATATTCCATACATATTCTGTTTGCATTCTTATGAACAAATATGTTGTGTTAAACAGGAATTAGGCAGAGCTATAGAGCTCTCTCTCTCTCTTCTTTTATAGTCAGGTCTATCACATTAGATACTCACCCGGATCCAACATTCAAGTACACTGTTGATTGCACATTCTAGAAACAACGGCGTGAGCAGTGGATGGCCTGTTCACGTCTGAGTTAAATTGGCCAATCAGACAGTCATGTACAAGCCCATCCTATTGTACGGGGTTTGGTCCAACCCGAGAAGATTAATGTAAGCTGCACTCGGATGTCGGGATCAGTCTGACGACATTCCCAAGGGCACAGCATCAAATTGATCCAGCGCTGCTTGCTTTACATATGACTTCTAAATAAATGTTCCATCTTTAAATTGAAGAAATCTCCAGCTTGTTCTTGGATCCTTCAATCAAAGAATTGGGTATTTTTCTAACAAGTCGGTGCCAGTGACCCGGATTGAACTATTCTGAGACGAGGTGAGAACAGATGGGAAGGACCCTTTTTGCAGACTACTATGGCGCCTGAACAAAAAAAAGATAAGCAGAAAACCTTTCTTATACAAAATTTCTGCACTTTGGCCATACTAAATTTACAGTTGTCTGATTTAGGGGTACATATATCCAATCTCCAAATTTTAAACTGTGTGATGGAAATCTGCGGTCACATGTAAAGCATAAACCACGTGGTCTCGCACAAGGCAGAGTGAAGAAACATCCTAGGATCAAATAGCCTTTTTTTTTTTTTTTTTTTTTTTTTTACGAATAAGGAAGATTTGTAATGCAAGAATCTTTTTTACATCAATAGTGAGCATAAAATTAGGTACTCCAATACATTATAAGAATCTCAAACTTAATCATGAGTGATTAATGTAGCAAGCAGTCATAAGAATCTTTTTAAAATCCTTAGTGAGTGATTGGTGATAAAAATAATAAAAAAAAGCAATGCAAGAATCTTTTTTTTTTTACATCAATAGTGAGCATAAAAGTAGGTACTCCAATACATTATAAGAATCTCAAACTTAATCATGAGTGAGTAATGTAGCAAGCAGTCATAAGAATCTTTTTAAAATCCTTAGTGAGTGACTGGTGATAAAAATAAATAAATAAATAATAATAGTAATAATAATAATAATAATAATAATAATAACCTACACAATAGCACAAGAATCTTTTCTCCATCATTAGTGAGTGTATTTTCATAAGTATAAAAACAATAAGGATAGCGTGTTAAAATCAGTATAAGACTAATCTTTATGATACGATACCCCTTGTATCAATGACCTGATGAGGTCTCGGTGAAAGTATAATCTACATATAAGTTAAGTTATAAGAAATGAGTACATGCAAATCTGCGGCATATTCTCCACATTGTGCAAGCTGATCTCTGTTAAATTCTGTGTCTTTAGGGGATAACTGTGTGGTTTGACAAATACCGGGGGTTGGAAATATCTATTAAACTTTTCCTATAGTATGATTTAACTAATGGCGCTCTTCTGTCCACGTCGATAGAACAAAGGCTGGTGTGTGTTTTTTCACAAAGGAGGGAGGTAATTCGCCCCCACTCCTGCTTGGAGGTGAGATGGTAAAACAGGTTACTGAGAGGAGGATTATTTGAGGTAACAGTATTAAAATGAATAGCTAAATTAAAGTTGTAAGGTTATTCTGGCATGTTTACAGCTGAAGTTAGGGAGGCAGTGCTCCATTTTCTTAAAAAAAAAAAAAGTTGTGGTTTGTGAGCAATAGGCTCCGGAGCCATCTTGCGCGTTCATGGCTGCGCATGTGCGGGTAGCTGCGGCACAATGCCTCCATCGTTTGGCCGAATGTAAGAAGTGCACTCTGTCATAAATTGACTGCAAATTAGGGCTTAAAATTCTCCTAATAAATGTGGAACTTTATCTCTCTGGCTGAAAGGAAAGCTTTAAGTTTGTGCACGGCAAACAAACACAAAGTCCTCCCTCGCCCACCTATGTGGGTTTGATTGTAGTGAGGCAAAAAAGCATGCCCCTTCGGCTGGAGAGAAAAGGCTCAACTTTAAATTAGGCAGAGGGAGGTATAAAAATAATAACTATTCCTACTTATACAATAAAACTGGAGAATAGGGAGATTTATTCCTCAATAAAACTGTAGGAAATCCTAGGTGGACACTATATAAAGGTGAGATAATTTAAATGAAAAATGGAAAATTGCAGATTGGAACAGATAAGTAAATACATAAATGAATTAAATTATAAATAAATAAATAAATAGGAGTTTTTTGTGGAGATGAACCTTGTGGAAGTCAGAGTGGGCAGAAAATGGAAAGGGAAATTTGTTTTTTGAGAAAATTGAAAACTGATGAAATGTTAAAGTTTTGTGCAGGACACAAGGCAAAATATGGAAAAACGATTGGAGGAAGGAAAGAAAAAAAAATGTAATGTAAGAATAAGAGACTTATGCTGCAATGGTGAGAACAAACGCAAAATAATCAATAAACACGATAGAACGGAAAAGGACAAAAACACGCTGTTTAACAGCTTGTTTGTTTCTCTTATTAAATCTGAAAGGAAGCGGTGGCTATGTGGCTGAGGACACCACCCCTCCCCCAGCTACCATGTGTGGTGAGGCCCCCTGGAATTGGCTGCGTCCACCCTCCCCCTCCACGCCATCGGCAACCCCCTCCTCCCTCTGCAACAAAAGTACAAAGGGACATTGAAAGAATGGTTAAAAAGGAACAATTGAGCACATGTAAGTACAGTATTGTTGCTTTCCACAGCAGAGAAGTGCCAAGACCACATACTGAGCAAACGCAATACATGACCAATCTTCAAAAAAGCCATACCCATGCCCCACCTAATTTGCCCTATCAGTATCAGCTGCAGGGCCACAGGAGGTCAGAGTTTTAATAATACAGTCAGAGGCCCCCATGGGACTAACACTTACCTATGTCAGCAATTTGGCCACTGAGCTCAAACACCCACAAGGGCACCCGGGGGGGGGGGGGGTCCCCCAATTAGCAACACAATGTGTATCCTCCCCTACAGGATGTTGAAAAAGAACGGCTTTGATATTAATGCCGTTCTGTTTCAAAAGGGGAGAGTGGGACAGGAACGAATAGTAAAGTGGGACTAGGTCATTTAAGGTTTGCTGTCTTGAAGTCTTAAATTAGGCATTCTGCGAGGTGGCATCCTCTTTAACAAGCAGGGAGTGAATCTAACAGTAAAACTAAGATAATTGATCACAATGTTCTCAGCCTTATAGCTGAGAGGTCGGTGTGCTTTCTCATCTAAAATGCCACCATGTATGCAAACTATTGAGTAGCTACATAAAGAGCGTATAAATATGAATGAATCTTTATTTTCCAGATAGATTAGATTAAAAGATTAAAAGAAAGGAACAGAACAATAATATATCAAGGAAAAATCCAACAAGGTCAAATTAAACATTAACTCCCCTGATTGTACAATTCAACATAAGTTATCCAAAAAGGGTGATGGCTGAAGCCGCAGCTTATATTGCCCACCCATGTTCAATCTAAGAAACATCTAATAAAAAGAAGGCTAGCAATTAAGACCAAAATCTGGAAAATTCTTTACGCTTGAAAGGTCATTTTTCCACAGAATATCAGGCAGTCTGAACTTTTGCTACAAGAAAACTAGCCACCTGCTGACCAAGAGAAAGGATGCAGGTTTAGGGCTCCTTTATACTCAAGGGCCAATACATATTTGGAGATTCCCAGACCCTCCTATTTGTATTTTTTGCACATTTCCCAAAACTTTATGGATATGAACTAAAATTATTAGCACATTTTCTAGTCTCAAAGACCACCTCTAGTACTAACCCTCTATTTTGGGGGCCTATGGGAGAGGGATATCTGGGGACAATTTGGAACAACCAATTAACCAAACATGTGAGGGCAGTGCAGCCAAGAGCTCAAGAAAAGCTAAAGAAAAGTCTTGCTTATGCTTTACAAATTTGAAATCTAATCACATTATTAAAGTAAGAGATTTGCAGTAGGCATTTTTTTAACTTGACATAAGGTATGAACATGTGAAGGTAAATCATGTACAAATTTGTAAGATGGAGGTACAAAATATGATAAAAATGCTGATCTACAATCACAACTTAAGACAAAGGTTGAAAATTTATGCAAAAAGGTAAAAAGGTAAAACTGTGCAAGTTTCAGAGAAAATTGCACATTTGAGGAAAAGGTGCAAATTTACAAAAATATTTTGGAAAGTCACAAATTTCTGAAAAAAAAATTGCAAATTTACAAAGAAAAAAATCCAAAATTTGTTAGGAGAAAAATGACAATTTAGAGAAAAGCTGTAAGTTTACATGAAAGTCACATTCTTTACATATTTCCTTACACTTTGCATGGGGATGGGGGATGGCAGCGTAACAAAGGTGATGGTTTTTGATCATCCAGTGATGAGTAAAAAGCGTTATAGAAGAAGATGAATTAAAACAAACATGACTAGAGTAGACGAGAGAAACAAGAAGATAATTTGAGGTAAAAGCAGCAAACACTCGGCTGAGTAGACTCAAGAATGAAGCATATAAATACATATAGCTGTGTGCGCACTGGCCTTATTCAAAAGGTATAGTTTTGTAGGCATGGTGTTAGCTGTTCAAACGAAAAAGACAGAAGACTCCACCACACCAAGATGCAGATGACTCTTATACTTTAGTTTTCAGAGCAATCAGCAGACGTGTTATTTTTATACTTTTATACTCTGGATGACCTGCCACTGGCGAAGGCGGTGGAGTTAGCATTCCAGCTGGTGGCCGCTGCCAAGCTAACATCACAGCTAGGTGCTTCACAACAACAAACCCCACTAGCTCATGCAGTTACCCCAGCAGAAGTGCCCGTTAACACCGTGACCTGTTTGGAGGATGCCGAGGTGAATACCACGGGACAACAGGACATCATGGGATGCCGAATGTGTGGTAACTGTGGTTTTCCCATGCACCAAATGTGCATACACTCCTGTCTGGCCAGGGGGCAGCAATGCCAGCACACGGAGAGAGGGCATAAACTGGACTTGTCTCTGATCCTCGTCCGGCATAAGTCTCATGGACCCACCGCACTGCTGGAGGAGAGAGAGTTTGTGGCCAAGCAGGATCCCGGTGAATGACGACAACTGGGCATGCGTCCGGTGGCGAAAGCAACACACTGCCACGACCATGACCAGCACCAGGAGAGAAAGGGCATAAATTGGACTTGTCTCAGATCCTCGCCCAGCATAAGCTTCAGGGAGCTGCCACAACGCTGCAGGAAGGAGAGTTCATGGCCGAGCAGGACCCAGCAGAACAACGACAATCCAAAGCATGTCCTGCCGCTGGCATGAACCGCATGCCGCCACAACAGCAACCAACATTGGGCACGAGAGAGCAGCAGTGCCAAGTGCAGCCAAGCAGATTCGGGTACACCGATCCGAGCGCCTGGACCTGCAGACGCTCCAGTTACCACCGATGATGATCACCACGCAGTTGGGGCCAGCCATCTTCCAGATGGCTGATGGTTCGAGATGACATGCCAGCCATCTGCGAAAGGTAAGAGCAGCTGCTCCAGATCAAGCTGTGACACTAGAGCAGACCCAGCCAGTGTGGGACCCAGACTTGGATTTTGCCGACGAGAGAGTACACCCAGGTCCACCATAGCCAGCACCTCCAGGGGCACGCCCACCATGGGCTCGCCAGAGGCCCCTGAAGTTGAACTGAAAATAACTCTGTTTTGAATTGTTTAACAGAGCATGGTTGGAACACAGTGGTAGAATAACCCACTCAACCATGTAGGTCCTACCGGCAGTCTACCCGGTTGCCCAGGTTCATGTCTGTTTTATAATGTTAATAATGGTTTTGATTTTTCCCAGGGGGGAGGTGAATGTTATGTGCTGCCCTAACACTGTGCACTGCAGGGCTGTGATGGCACAGGCACGAGTGATGTCATCATGCCATGCCTGTGGTGGGAGACTTGACGGCGGCAGCCTGGGTCTTTGGCCCTCCGCCTCTAGACTACACACAGCCTGTGCCTCTATACCGTTAGGTTGTTTGTAATGTTCCACGTGCTACCAGTTTGGCTAATAAAGTTCAGCACAACCATCTTTTCCACTGTCCCTCATTCACAGACCTAACAGCACTTCCTCTCAGTTCGCACTGAAGTCTCCCATTGCATAAAACCAGTGACGCTAAAAAACGCACAGTAATGGTCAGATACAGCCAAGTCAACAACAGAGGACACACTAGTGGGCAGGCCATGGCTAAGGATGAGAACCAGAGTGTGTCCCCTGTTGTGAGTCAGCTGCATGACATGTTGAGTAAAATTCATAGAGGTGAGCAGATCATGAAACTCTTCTTACATATGATTGCCCTGCTTATCAGTGTGTAGATTAAAATCGCTGGAAATGAGAAAAAAATTATATGAGGAGTGGATTATTGATAAAAACTCAGAGAACTCATTAATTAAAACAGGGCAGTATTTGGGTGGTCTGTAAACTGTGACACATAAAATTGCGGGGTTGCTAAAGACAAATGCGTGATGCTCAAATGTGGTATATTGATTGGATAAAATTTTCTTTATCATAAGTGAGGAAGAAAAAATAGAAGCAGTACCCCCACCCTTCCTATCCTTTCTTATGGAAAAAAAAACTGAACTAAAATTTGGTGGGGAGGCCTCAGTGAGGACTACTGGTGCATCCATGCCAAGCCATGTCTCCATTAAAAATAGTCAATCTTTTTTTTTTATCTCAAATCAGGTCATTGATGATAAAAGTCTTGTTGGCAAGTGAACGTATAATTAAAAGTGCCATATTCAGAGTAAATGATGAGTTTTTAGTGGGTAGGTAATTGGTTTTCTGTGGATTATTATTAAATGACTGGTCTGCAGAACATAAGCAGTGTAGGTGTGAATTCCTGTGGTCCGTATGCTTTATAGATGGAGGTCTGAAAGTGATGAGTGTCCTAATAGGGAAGGTGGGTAGTGAGTTAGTTACCAGACCAGATGACAGAAGGTGATGATAGAGGGGGCTGGTGCTGGATATAGCAGTCTTCCTGGAGGTCAGAGATGTGAGTGGATCTGCGGGGAGGGGTCATGGGATGTAAACAGTCAATCACGTGTTTTTGTTTGGATGACATGCATCAGGTTCGCCGCTAAGAGCTGGTTACCCGACATGTTTAGATGAATACCGTCAGATTTGTAGATGGTGTGGCGGACCCAAAACAAGTTAACATTGTCAATACAACCAATGTCGTTGCTGCTGCAGGCGGACTTGAGCCAGGTTGAGAGGTCAAGAATGTGACTGAAGCGATATGCTCCATGACGCAGAGTGGGAATGAGGTCAGAAATAAAAACAGACTTTCCACTGTTAGACCAAAATGTTAAAAAGTTTGCAGAAATCGTTTCTAGTGATCTCCGATTGTCTGCGGGTAATGTTGTTGGTCCCTACCTGGATAATAATTCATATGATGGAGGAGGGTTGTGATTGCAGCAAACCCGGGAGCTTTTCCAACAGGTCGGGGACGGTGGCTCCGGGGTAACAGTAGCATTAAAGTAGATAGTATGGCGCATATTTAGGGCGCATATATGGCATTCATATTCACCCACATATACCTAGTAGGCATGACGGTGCATATTCTGGAAGCTTCACGTCTCAATGGCCAAAGAGGACCTGACCCTGTAGAGACCTACGAGAGGTGTGAAGTTGGTCTTTTAGGAGACGGGAAGTGGGAGAGAATGTCCCAGCAGGAGCTCCGGAGGCTAGAAGGATGAACGAGACAGTGGAGACGCCAAGGAGCCTTGGGGGCTGTATGTTTACTCAAGGACTGTGGGTTGGGGGGGTGTTATTTGATGTTGGGGTATAAGAACTGTGAAGGATGATTGTTCTGCCTCTTTTCTGAGATTCTGTTCTTGTTGGAGGATGTGACCTCTCAATAAACCAATCCTGAGAAATAAACTCAGTCTCGTTTGTGAAAGGCATCCTCTACACTGGTAACCTATGACAAACTATGGCCGGTGGCGACGATCTTCCCGCACCGGACACTTCAGGAGCCAACCAGGTTAATGCAGCTACCACACTACAGCTGCCCAATTTCTGGCAACATAACCCGCGCTCCTGGTTTACCACTGTGGAGGCGCAGTTCCACCTTCGGGGAATCTCAGCGGACGCAACGAGGTTCTACCATGTCGTCACGAAGCTGGACAGCCTCACAGTGCAGCGGGTGGAGAGCCTGACCAACCACCCGCCCCAGGACAACAAGTATGGCGCACTGAAAGCCGCCATCATTCGAGCTTTCACTCCCTCGCAGGGAGAGCGAGCAGAGAGACTTCTGGCGCTGACAGAAGGGGAGGCAGACAGGCCGGCAGATCTGATGGCGAGGATGATGAACCTGAGAGGCGAAGATGATGACAGTTTTATCTTCGCCCACCTCTTTCTCAGAACACTACCGCCAGCAGTGAGAGTCACCCTGGCCAGCTCACAGCTGCTCAACAACCGCGACTACCACGGGCTGGGCCAGGAGGCGCAGCGGCTCGTCGATGCCCATAGACGACACGCAGCCACGACGGCGGCAACGGAGCTGAATGCACCCCCGCGAGACGAGGGGAGACCAGAGGCCGCAGCACCAGACCCACTGATGTCAGCAGCGGCAGAGACCAGGAGAAGCGGAGCGGACGGCACCCTCTGCTTTTACCATCGACGTTTTGCCGAGAGGGCGCGCAGATGCATCCCACCGTGCTGATACAAGCGCCAGGGAAACGCCAAGACCGAGAGTCGGTAGCAGCTGCTGCTCTAGGCGCGAAGAACAAGCTGCTTTTCGTGACGGACGCGAATTCTGGGAAGGATTTCCTGGTGGACACAGGCTCCCAGCTGAGTTTTGTCAAGCCTTCCTACGCGGACCTGCTGGCGCCTTCCAGCGGACCCCTGGTGCTAGCGGCAAATGGCTCGATGATCAAAACCTATGGGGAGAAGACGCTCCTTCTATCCTTCCACCGGCGCACCTTCGAGTGGACTTTCGTTGTAGCTGCAGTTAGCAACAACATGTTAGGTGCTGATTTTTTATGCTCAAACAGTTTATTAGTTGATCTTACTAATAGACGTATGGTAAATGCACTGTCTTTCCACTCTATCTCCTGTACAGCTCGGGTGGCCCCGACTTCTGCACATCCTAATGTCACAGCTGCGGGTGGTAAGTTTCTTGCACTACTCAATCAGTTCCCAGCACTCACGGTCCCAACATTTTCAGCGTCAATAGCTAAACACGGGGTCGAGCACTTCATAACTACCTCCGGCCCCCCTGTTTTTGCAAAAGCTCGGCGCTTGGACCCAGCTAAACTGGCCATCCCGCGCGAGGAATTCGCCAACTTGGAAAAACTGGGCATTGTTAGACGCTCTAACAGCCCTTGGTCGTCACCCCTGCATATGGTCCCCAAGGCTGACGGCTCGTGGCGGCCTTGCGGTGATTTCCGCAGGTTAAATAATGCTTCAGCACACGACCGCTACCCGATTCCGCACATCCAGTATTTTTCGGCGCATTTGGCGGGGGCGCGCATCTTTTCCAAAATAGATTTGGTCTGCGGTTATCACCAAGTCCCAGTCTGCGCTCAAGACATACCCAAAACGGCAGTAATAACCCCCTTTGGGCTTTTTGAGTTTTTGCGCATGCCTTTTGGCCTCAAAGGCGCCGCACAGACGTTCCAACGCATGATGGATGCGGTGTTGCGTGGCCTCCCTTTCGTGTTCGCCTATTTGGATGATATTTTGGTAGCCAGTGCATCCGAGATCGAACACGAACACCACCTCACAGCAGTTTTTCAGAGGCTGACAGAGCATGGGCTGATAATTAACTCAGCGAAATGTCAATTCGGGGTAGCGCAAATCGATTTTTTGGGCCACCGTGTTTCTCCAGAAGGAGCGGTCCCGCTGCCCGATAAAGTACGCGCGATAACGGAGTTTCCCCAGCCGCAGACAGTTAAAGCATTGCAAGAATTTTTGGGGATGGTCAATTTTTATAACCGTTTCCTCCCCAGCGCGGCACAGCTCATGCACCCACTGTACGCGGCACTAAAGAAACAAAAACCTGCAAATAAGGTCGAGTGGTCCCCGGAACGGGAGCGCGCTTTCTCCCAGGTCAAGTCGGCCCTGGCGAACGCTGTGCTGTTGGCACACCCCGTGCCAGCAGCTCGCATGGCACTAACCACGGACGCTTCCGACGTAGCAGTGGGGGCGGTTGTCGAGCAACTGGTAGCAGGGAGCTGGCAACCGCTTGCGTTTTTCAGCAAAACATTGCGCGATAACGAGCAGAAATACAGCGCGTTTGATAGGGAGCTTTTAGCTCTGCATCTGGCCATCCGCCACTTCCAGTTCTGGCTGGAAGGGCGCCGTTTCACCGCGTTTGTGGACCACAAACCATTAACATTTGCAATGGCCAAGATTTCAGAGCCGTGGTCGGGCCGACAGCAGAGACAGCTGGCCGCGATTTCAGAGTTTACCACCGACATTCAACATGTGGCGGGCAAACACAATGTAGTGGCAGATTGCCTCTCACGCGCAGTTGCAACGCCAGGCCCCCAGGGGGCAGACACGGTGGCCGTGGACGCGGGCCAGGCTTGCGGCGCGGAAGCGCTCGCAGCCCCGGTCTGCGTAGGCTTAGATTATGCAGCCATGTCCGCCGAGCAGGTTAGCGACGCGGATGTGCGCACGCTCCAGTCTGGGCCAACAGGGCTAAGGCTGGAGCACAGGGTGCATCAGACAGGTATGCCTCCTCTAATCTGCGATATCTCCACGGGGCGCCCCTGCCCCGTGGTCCCAGCTGCGTGGCGCCGCCGCGTTTTTGATTTAATCCATTGGCTGGCACATCCGGGAGTTCGCGCTTCGATCAAAATGGTGGGAGAAAAATTCGTTTGGCCGGGGCTGCGTAAACAGGTCAAAGAGTGGGCCGCAGCCTGCGCAGCGTGTCAAAGAGCAAAGATACACAAGCACACGCGGGCCCCCTTAGAACCTTTTCACATCCCGGCCAAACGCTTCGACCACGTGCATATCGACTTGGTGGGACCCCTCCCGCTGTCGCAGGGTTTCACACACCTTCTAACCATGGTAGACCGCACAACGCGCTGGCCAGAGGCGGTTCCCCTGGCGTCAACTACAGCAGCAGACGTGGCGCGCGCGTTTTTAACGGCTTGGGTCGCGCGTTTTGGAGTCCTGTCAGACATAACGTCTGACAGGGGTCCCCAATTCGTTTCCGAGCTCTGGTCATCCATGGCCCTCAGTCTGGGGGTGGGAATTCACCGCACTACAGCTTATAACCCTCAGGCCAATGGTTTGTGCGAACGCTTTCACCGGTCATTGAAAGCAGCCCTCAGAGCGGCTCTCACGGACACAAATTGGGTTGATAAACTTCCATGGGTTTTATTAGGGTTGCGTTCAGTACCTAAGGAAGATTTGCAAGCCTCTCCGGCTGAGCTAGTTTTTGCCCAACCCCTCCGGTTACCGGGCGAATTCCTTCCAGAGAACCCCGCACCAAATCGCCCACCCGCTCAGCTGCGGCAGAGCGACACGGGACCAAACACCCTCCCCGGCCCAGTTCATCACAGTTTCCCACGCGTTTTTGTGCCTAAAGCCTTAAAGAACGCAGAATTTGTCTTTGTCAGACACAACGCTCAGAGGCCAGGTTTAAGGCCGCCTTATGATGGACCGTTCAGAGTGTTGGAAACTGGGGAAAAACATTTTTTGCTCGATTTGTGTGACAGGAGAGAATTAGTCTGCATTAACAGACTCAAACCCGCTTTTGTGTTGGCTGATGAACAAATGCAGTTAGCCAGGGTCCCCCGTCGCGGCAGGCGACCGGGGAGACACTGTTCTAAGCTTTCACAAGGATGTGCTCATGACTCTAATCCACAGATGCAGGAAACAGCTACAGGCAGATCGAAACCTGCTCACAGCAGATATGGCAGGAGGTTGAAGCCCAAGCAGTTGGAAGTGTAATATGTTGTGCCATTTTGCTGTTCTGTGTGATATGACATGTTTCTATGCATTTTGGGGTGTACTTTGTCCTTATGTAGACGTTTGGGGGGGGGGGTTATATGGCGCATATTTAGGGCGCATATATGGCATTCATATTCACCCACATATACCTAGTAGGCATGACGGTGCATATTCTGGAAGCTTCACGTCTCAATGGCCAAAGAGGACCTGACCCTGCAGAGACCTACGAGAGGTGTGAAATTGGTCTTTTAGGAGACGGGAAGTGGGAGAGAATGTCCCAGCAGGAGCCCCGGAGGCTAGAAGGATGAGAGAGACAGTGGAGACGCCAAGGAGCCTCGGGGGCTGTATGTTTACTCAAGGACTGTGGGTTGGGGGGGTGTTATTTGATGTTGGGGTATAAGAACTGTGAAGGATGATTGTTCTGCCTCTTTTCTGAGATTCTGTTCTTGTTGGAGGATGTGACCTCTCAATAAACCAACCCTGAGAAATAAACTCAGTCTCGTTTGTGAAAGGCATCCTCTACAATAGATACTTTTTGATAGATAGATACTTTAATTAATCCCCATAGGGAAATTCTGATTTCTCGTGGCTCACATTACATACAACAAATCATCATTGAAAATACATCAACTAAAATATCTCAAGAAATAAACTAAAATAATGCATAACACCAATGTATTACATTTAGCCCATTCCTGAAAACCTGGCAAGCATTCTATATGCATGCACATGAAACCATGTGTATCCACATGCATGTGTGTGTATGCTGATGGTGGTGGTGATGATGGTGGGTGGGGGGGGGTCAAGGATCTCTGCTTTCCAGGATACTGGTAAACATCCTGATGGCTGTTGGAACAAAGGATCTCCTGTACCTGATGTGTCTTATGATGGAGTCACCGATGATCATCATGGTTGGTGGAAAAAATGTGTGGGAAGTTGGTGGCTGTAGGGTCTCTTGGCAAAAGTAAGTGCGGTGAGGTGGCAGCCGGATGGGGGTCCCGTCCTTGGGAGAAGTAGGGCCCCATACCTCACCAGCCAATGAGCAGAGCAGCAAAGTGGTGCCAGAGCTGGAAAAGAGATTCCCCAACTGCTGTGTGTGGTGTGGCCTCAAGGAGTGCCAGTGAACACCCTCCCTCAGGATCCTACACTGGACACAGGGCATTCTGGAGCGGGGCCGGAATCAGATGCTCGGCTGGGGCCATGCCAACTACCTCACTGCAGTCAGCATTCAGCAGAGAAAAGGCCACCGGGTTACCCAGCGAAAGGACGGGTGAGACTCCGGCGGGGGCCACGCGCTGGGCAGGGGCCGGATGAGCTGGAACACGTGAAGTAGGAGCATCGGCAGGAGGTGGATTTTCAGCCATTGCCTTGTAGCAGTTGGAGACGGTCAGAGGAGGGTCGTAGTAGACCCGTCTGAGACCCCTTTTTTTTGCCCTGGACCAACACTTCTGACCAGGCCATCTGATTCGGTGTTGAGCAGTTGGAGGGCCATGGACAGGCAGAGGAGTCCCAGGTGACTATGTCTCGGAGGACTGAGTCAGTCAAGGCCAATGTTTTGGACTCTTGAGCCACTAAAAGACTCATAGTCTGTGACAGCAGTGGGAGACATGATGTGAAGTTGGAGAGGAGCGTGTTTTTCTGTTGTACTTCTATGGAGAGCTGTCGGCTATCCTCCTACAGGTCAATAATTTTCTTGTAAGCTTTCTGCAGGAGAATTTTGTCTTTGCCAGGCACAGTCATGTCCATTTTAGACTTTAAAGTTAACCTCTTGCACTCCGGTGTACCGCGGGCAGTCACGTCTCTGCATCCTAGGGTGCACGAGGGCGCCCTAGGATGCACACTGTGCGTCCTAGTGCGCACTGGAAAAAAAAGCTGCATTTCCGTTCTTCCACTACAGACACAGCCGCGAACAGAAAGCCAAAGGAGTGCTTTGATTGGTTTAGATGTGATTGACCTCTCATTCGACTAATAAGAGCCTTGAATTGGGTTTCTGAAACCTTGAAGAACCAATGACTGAAAACCTAGCAAGAAGGACCCGCCTACCAACGGCTGCGAATACAGCGAGCCAATTGAAGCACAGAAGTTCGAAAGCGTGCGTCCCTTGCCTAAAATCTGTTTTGTGTAAGCCGCTGGGTGACACACACGCGTTCGCCAGTCTTTTTTTCTTCCTACTGTTCTTATTTGTTTTGAAAAATCGTTCACCAAAACCACAATCATGGAAGTGCAAAACCGCAATAATGGAATTATGGTTTGACTGGGTCGCGTGACCAGAACCACGAGTTCGTAACAAGCGGACCAGCGTCATGTTCGTCTGACAATGAGGAAGAGAAGTTCGCCTGCGACACTGCTGTTGTGGACAGGTAAGTGTTATAAGCTAAATTATTCTTTATCCCTGAAAATTGTAATCAAAATGACTTTTGACCGATCGGGTAAATTACAACTGTGCGTCATCGCAACATGACGGACCCGGACCGCTCCGGTCCGGTCCGGACGGTGCACGGACCGTGTCCAGTCCGTGTGCCGCGTCTGGACCATGAATGCCTCCCCCCCGCTACTCTTCTGTAGCGGATTGCAGATATTATTGCAGATATTTTAGTACAACTGTGCGTAGTAGACCGCGGCGCATGGCCGCGGTCCGTCATGTGTCGATGGACGATGTCCGTCCTCTGTAGCGGGGGGGGGGGGGAGTTGTTATCTTCTACATTACAGATATTTTAGTATAATTTTTATTGCGCTGTAGGTTATTTTTTCTTGTAAAAAAAAAGCCACACATTTTTTACGTGGCATGCTTCTTTGTGTGTGGGGGCTTGTTTGTTCATTCATTCATTCATGAATGAATAAACACTCCCCCCCCCCCACACACACACACAGCCCTTCATCTTTCATTAGAGCCCAAGATGAAGCTTCTATATTGAATCATTCAAAAGTTACAGACATTTTTCCAAACTGTGCCATTTGGCACAATTTGGCACAGTTCAAAAACACCTGGGAACAACCTGACAAAAAAGCTGTGTAATATATTCATTTTTTGTGGTATTGTTACAAAATTTTGACCTCAGCTGGATAACACTTGGTTCTACATTTCTGTTACATTTTCCAGTCTGGATCTGACAGCTGTGTGTTATTTGCAAGCATTTGTATAAAAAAAAAACACCCAGGCGAAATTTATTTTCTTCAAGTTCAGTATGTTTAGATGACTGTTACTCAGTGGCCGGAGCACTTAGAGAGATTATGACTGTTTTGCCAAAAAATTCAAAGTGTTTTCTTTTAAATGAGACCAACCCCATGAAGATGCTGCAAAGGGTTGAAGAACAGCTTTTGATTTACTTTGGGTACGTTATTTTTTGGCGTTTTTAGGGAAATTGACCAGAGTGCAAGGGATTAATATCAATAAAAAAGCTAAAAATTTAAAATGAAGTAGGTAAAAAATAAATAAAAACAGATTAAACAACATGTACGTGTGGTAGCGACAGTGTTTTCAAACAGACAATGACACATGCGGTTGTGGGGTGCAGGGTTACGAGCCTCTGCATGATGACTCAGCTTATCTCATAGGTTTTCTATGGGATTCAGGTCTGGCAAAAGTGCAGGTTACTCCATTTGAGATATGCCAGCCTCCAGCAGTCGTTCCCTAATGATGGAACCTCGATGGACTGGAGCATTGTCATACATGAAGATGAAATTAGGCCTGTGTTGCTCATGCAGGGGAACAATAACTGGATTAATGATGTTATTCAGGTAGTATCAGCTTGTCACTGTACCATTCACAAGATGTAGGGCAGTTCTGTATTGACTAGACACATCTACCCAGACTGTAACACCAACACCACCGCCAAAGGCTCATCTGGCAATAACAGTGGCTGATGCATAGTGCTCTCTTTGACATCTCCAACATCATTGGCAGCCATCATTTCTGCTCAACATGAATCGACTTTCGTCAGAGAACAGCTTCGAGGCCCGCTGTTCCCTTGTTCAGCATAAATGCTCCATGGCCCATGCAAGACGGCAACATCAGTGCCTTGTGGTGTGGTCAGGTACACTTGCAGGTCATCTAGCACGCAGACCACGCCAATGTAAACAGTTTCGAATGGTCTGACGTGACACTTGGGTGCCTCTTACCTCCCTTATATGTGCCTGGAGTTGAGTGGCTTCATCATCCGGTTCCACAGGGGGCTGTTCACTTCTATGCCTTTCTGTGACTCTTCCAGTCTCTCTGTACCTCTGTTGCAACCTGCTGATGACACTAAGCTCAGTGGCCACTTCCCTCTGAGAACATCCTGTTTGAAGCCCTACAGTGGTGAGGTAATGTTTATCAATTGTTAGATGTCGTCTTGGTCTCATGATGTCAAAATGTGAACAGCGTGATGAAGAGGATTGTTTAAATACTAATTCTAATTAAACCAGAAAATGTGTTGGTCTATTCATGGATCAAACACATGTTGTGAATTTTGCCGTTAAGCACCTTATTAGAGAACAGCAATTTATGCAAAAAGTACTGAAAAAGTACTGAAATATTGAACAGTTGGACATGTGCATTCAAAAGATTAGAGAAGGTCAAATTAAGTTCACCTGTAAAGGTTATAGTGCATTTTAGGTGCACCCTGAAATTTCACCCGAAAGCCGAATATCCTTAACTTTTTATGAGTAGTGTATATACTTTTCATATATCAGCTTTTCTTTAAAAAAAAAACACCCAGTACAGTCAATTGGTCAATCAATAAACAGCATGTTGGCTTGTTC
This sequence comes from Pholidichthys leucotaenia, assembly GCA_020510985.1. Taxonomy (NCBI): domain Eukaryota; kingdom Metazoa; phylum Chordata; class Actinopteri; order Cichliformes; family Pholidichthyidae; genus Pholidichthys; species Pholidichthys leucotaenia. Next base: position 304,571,722 of record CM035839.1, read on the forward strand.
CACTTGGACTGCAGAACACTGATTTACATTCCCCAAGATGAAAGGCACATCTTGGGGACGCACTGGGAGGCATCATCATTGATTTGAACTTTGGTCTTGTTGGCACCATCTCTTAGGAGTCCCAGTTTGATGAGACCCCAGTCTGTGTCCCAGCAGCACTCACTTATAGATCTGCCCTCTTGATCAACCTGGTGGCTTTCTCTTCAGCTTGATATTTAAAAAGACTCCTCACAAGATCTTGCATTGGGAATTATTGTACCTTAAAGGGATTTTTGTTTCCAGACTCTGATCTTATTCTCTTCATGTTTCAAATGTTTTTCATTGTCTTTTCTTGTACTCGGGGCAAACCTTGAAAAATACAGCTGTCTTTCCAAAACTCAGTCACGCCTCATATAATGCATTATGTATAATTTTTGTACTTTTTCTTACAGTGTCTTCTGTGATATTTGAAACTACTTAATTGTGATGAGAAAATTTAAGGAAATGCTGCTCTCAGATAAAAAACAATGAGTGTAAATTCTCCCTCAGTAACACAGCTCTTAGCACGTCCAGCTCCTGTGATATGATCAAATGTAACCCAATTGAAATGTAAGTGGGGGTGTTCAAATGGATTATAATTAGAGAGAGCCACTAACCAATCTGACAACAGAGCATGTGAACAGCAGCTGCTGCTCTTCCAGCAAATCTTTATTCATGAGCCAGCTATGAAAGTGCAAACTCTCTACTTCTAACAAATGCAAGCACACGCAAATGCCAAAAAAACAGGCACAGTTTCTCTTCGCTTTCAATCCTGTAACAGGATGTCAAATTTATTTCTAGTCCAATTAGCATTCCAGAGCCTCACTGTCAAGTTAATCTTGAAAAAAAAATCTGGTCTAATTAACAAAAAACTTGTCAATGAAAGCACCCGACCCTCAGGCTTTCAAAATAAACTGCACATGCACAGGGACCACAGATGGCAAGAAAATATTTCTCCATCTGCTGGACAGTGCCATACTGCTGATGAAATTTGCACTTTCAGGGAGGGCAAATGTCACATTGTCACGCACAGACTGCAAAAGGCAGACAATCGTGAGCTCTGCAATGGATGGTCTGACTTCTGCAAAGCCTGTGATGAATGAGGAAAGTTTTGGGATGGTATTAATGAGCTGTATCGAACAAGGAGTCAACATCACATGCATTGCTTAAAGAGGTTGATTAAATGGACTTCTTGATGCCAGAATCAATTTTAACCTTTTCAGTGTGTTTTACTTTCTCTCCTTTTTCTTATCACCCCCACCCTTAAGTCTGATATCCTTACAGATTGTTAACCAAAGATAAAGTTCTTGAATATATTCAGGCTTCCACACTATTAATCTTTAGTTTTCATCATGCAGAAGTGAACGCCATAGCTAACTAGCTGCTGGCGTGAGTCACATGACCCCCCCCCAGAACCTCAACAGATATGTAAATAAACACTGATCATGTTTACATGTACACTAATAAACTGGTTATGATTGGATTTCTGCAGTTATCTGATTATTCAAGTGGCCATGTAAACAGAATAATCCAATAAAGGCCATGTAACTGAGGCCATTAACTCAAGTGCTTTACCTTCCAGTAATCCGTTTATTCAGTGCATGTAAACATGAGGAAACTGATTTTTGCCATTATCAGTTTATTGCCAATAATTGGTTTATTGTGACCATGTAACTGGGGTCACTGACTTCTGCTGATGTCTGCTGGACATTTTTTTTATCCCCCACCGGCTGAAGCCCAAAGGGGGATTATGTTATGGGTCAGTCTGTCTGTCCGTCCGCCCGTCCCACTTTTGTGAAATCAACTCTTCCTACAGTTTTGTTCAGATTGTTTTGAAACTTGGTACCATGGTTTGATAAACACTTGCCACGGTTACATGGGCAAAATTTCTTCAGTCTGATAACAATTCAGATCAGAACTTTACTGTTTACATGGATCCTGAAAAAGCTGATCCAATTAGGACGTGCGTTTCCATGTGTCACACGTTTGAATAGTATAGCTATGGCATAGTGAACCCATTTTTTTTTTTTTTTTTTTTTTTTCTCTCGGCGCCACACGAGTCGGCTGCCTTTTGCAACAGCGGCTCGATTCCGAGTCTTTTTCCCTTCCTCTCTCTTTTGATCCGTCTTTTTTTTTCACCCCACTTATATCACGGACACACAGATCGTCCTAAATGTCTCCTGAGCCGGTGGACGGAGCCACTGTCTATAGCAGGATACGATACAGCAGAGAACAGCTGCTAGCATTCAACCGCCACCCGGTCCCATTGGAAAAACTCGACATACCGAGAGAACTGAGGCGAAAACGCCGCGGCTGCCGGGCTGGAGTAAGGCGGAGGACAAAAAATATAAGGTACAGACCCTCCCTTCCATCTGTTGTCATGGGAAATGTACGGTCGATACTGGGAAAGTTAGATGAGCTAGCGGCTATCTCCCGTTATGATAGCACATACCGGGAGTGCTCTCTCCTTTTGTTTACTGAGACGTGGCTAACTGAACTAGCAGCAGATGCTAACATTGAGCTGGAGGGTTTTCACATGATACGAGCTGACCGAACACCAGACAGTGGCAAGGCTAGGGGCGGTGGAGTGATAATGTATGTTAACAACAACTGGTGCAGACCGGGACATATCACTGTTAAACAACGACACTGCAGCAAAGACATTGAGTTGCTAGCTGTTAGCATGAGGCCTACATATCTCCCGAGAGAACACTCACACGTGATCTGCATTGTTGTTTATGCAAATCCGACGGCGAACGCTGGGACAGCACGTGACGTCATCCATTCAGTAACCAGCAGGCTGCAGACAGAACACCCAGATGCTCTTCTCCTCATCTCAGGCGATTTCAACCATGTTTCACTGTCTCCCATTCTACCCACGTTCACCCAGTATGTCACATGCCACACTAGAGACAATAAAACACTGGATTTATTCTACGCAAACACTAAGGAGGCGTACACCTCATCACAACTCCCCCCACTCGGGAGATCGGATCACAACTTGGTTCATCTCCGGCCGGTGTACAAACCCCTAGTGCACAGACAACCTCCGGCCATGCACACTGTGGAGTTATGGTCTGAGGAGACAATGGACACCCTAAAGGGCTGTTTTGAAGCCACCGCCTGGAAGCAGCTCTGCGATCCACATGGTGAGGACATCGATGGCCTCATTCACACCGTCACGGGCTACCTCAGCTTCTGTGTGGACAAATCCGTTCCCACCAAGACCATACGGCGTCACTCAAACAACAAACCCTGGATCAACCCTGAGATAAAAACACTTCTGAGAGAGAAGAAGAGGATCTTCAGGTCAGGGAACAGGGAGATGCTGAAGTCCGTACAGAGGGAGCTGAGGAGAAAGATCAGAGAAGGCAAGGACAGCTTCAGGAAGAAGATGGAGGACAAGCTGCAACAGAGCGACATCAGCGGGGTCTGGAGAAACCTCAAAACCATCTCGGGGCTCCAGAATACCTCCCCCCAGGCCACAGGGGGCAGGGAGTGGGCGAACAACCTGAATCTGTTTTTCAATAGATTTGACCAACCGCCCTCCCCCCTGACTGCACAACAACCACTGCTGCCTCTAAAGAAATCAAGTCCTGCTGCCCACTCCCCACTCCACCAACACCCCCCCACTCCCAACACACAGCCCCCCATCCTGACCCTGACCAGGACCCAGGTGAGGACGGAGCTGAGGAAGATCAAGGCGAGGAAGGCGCCGGGACCGGACGGCATCAGCGCAAAGCTCCTCAAGTCCTGTGCAGACCAGCTGTGTGGGATTGTGACGTATATCTTCAACATGAGCCTGAAACTGGGGAGGGTACCACAGCTGTGGAAAACATCTTGTGTGGTACCTGTACCAAAAACTTCCCACCCCAAAGACCTGAACAGCTACAGACCGGTGGCCTTGACGTCCCACTTGATGAAGACCCTGGAGAGACTGCTCCTTGCTCACCTCCGCCCCCTGGTGGAACCAGCGATGGATCCACTCCAGTTCGCCTACCAGCATGGCATTGGGGTGGAGGATGCGGTGATCTTCCTCCTTCACCGTTCTCTGTCCCACCTGGAGAAGCCCGGGAATATGGTGAGGATCATGTTCTTTGACTTCTCCAGTGCTTTCAACACCATCCAACCGATGATCCTGAAGGACAAGCTGCTGCGCGCAGGGGTGGACCAGCACCTGTCATCATGGATCCTGGACTACCTCACGAACCGGCCTCAGTTTGTGAGAACCCGGGACTGTGTGTCCGACACGATCATCAGTAGCACGGGGGCCCCCCAGGGAACGGTGCTGGCTCCCTTCCTGTTCACTCTTTATACTGCGGACTTCTCACACAACACAACACACTGCCATCTACAGAAGTTCTCTGATGACTCTGCGATCGTTGGCCTCATCTCCAATGGAGATGAAGCTGAGTACAGAGGGCTTATCCAGGACTTCGTGGACTGGTGCCATCGGAACTGCCTCCAGATCAACGCGAGGAAAACTAAGGAGCTGGTGGTGGACTGCCGCAGGCATGGGCAGCCCCTCACAGTACCAGTAAATATACAGGGAACAGACATCGAGATGGTGACATCCTATAAGTACCTGGGTATTCATCTGAACAATAAACTAGACTGGTCACACAATACTGATGCACTCTACAAGAAGGGACAGCGCAGGCTGTTCCTGCTGAGGAGACTCAGGTCTTTTGGTGTACAAGGGGCGCTGCTGAAGTCATTCTATGACACGGTGGTGGCATCAGCCATCACTTTTGGAGTGGTCTGCTGGGGCAGTGGCATTACTGCAGCCGATAGGAAGAGACTGAACAAACTGATTAAGAAAGCTAGCTCTGTCCTGGGGCAGCGCCTTGATCCGATGGAGGAGATAGGAGAGAGAAGGACGGTGGCTAAACTGTCATCTCTGCTGGAGTCCGAGTTCCACCCTATGCAGGACATACTGGATGCACTGAGGAGCTCATTTAGCAGCAGACTACATCATCCCAGGTGCACAACCGAGAGGTTTCGTAGGTCCTTCCTACCAACGGCTGTCAGACTGTACAACCTAAGCAGGGCTGCTCGCAGAGATAGCAAAAAGACGTAACAAACTAATAGTTTTTTGAATGCAAAAGATGCAATAGACTTACACAATGGTCCCCTCCGGCATACAACTAGGAACATACCGGTCGCTATGGAGGGTGAGAATATGTATGGGCACATAATCATACCATGTAGGATAACTAAGTAGACGGTTATGCTGTTTCATTCCATCTAGCAACAATGCTCTGCACTGTGTGTGTTTATATATTTATATATCTACATATTATTCCATCTAGCTACATTGCTCCGCACTGTGTGTGTTTATATACTTGCATATTTATTCCACCTAGCTGCAATGCTCCGCACTGTGTGTGTTTATATACTTGCATATTTATTCCACCTAGCTGCAGTGCTCTGCACTGTGTGTTCATATATTCATATATTTATTCCATCCAGCTACAATGCTCTGCACTGTGTGTCTGTGTGTGTGTGTATATATATATATTTTATAGTAATACGTACATATGTTTATTAGCTGCTCTTGCTTGCTTGTTTTTTTTTCTTGCCTTCTGATTGTTGCTCTGAGTGTTGCTATCCCTGTGCTGTTGCAATCCTGGAATTTCCCCGTTGTGGGACTAATAAAGGCTTATCTTATCTTATCTTATCTTATCTTATAGCAAGAAGGAAGGAATCCAGATCAGTTTATACAATAAAATGAATGAAATGAATACAAAACGTAAGATAGGTGCAGCAAAATAAATCATGCATTTGTTTACTTCCATCTGTGCTGATTCTGTGTGATCATTTTTGTCCCAGATTTGTCTCAGTCGCTTTTGCTGATGTGATGTATGAAACTATGAATCACTGACAAGGAGACCTTATGGAAAACATATTGATTATAATGATGATGAGATTAACTTCCTCTCTATATTCTCTTTTGAGCGCAGTTGAATTTTAAACAACTTCAGTAGACTCAGAATGTCCTTCTTTTTTGGGGGAAGCGACAAATACAGCACTTCTCTAGCAATAGGCGTACACAGACATTACTGTGACAATGTCAAAACAATCTAGGAGATTATTTATCTGTTGGGTTTTTGAGCGCACTTATGTCAGGTGACACCAACTGTTCAGTCTTTGCTCTGCTTCAACCAAATGCCACAAGTAGACCCATGGCACTACCTCCATGATAAGAAGAAATGAAGGGTTGTTGGTCCTTTTTGTTTGGCCATATTGAGGCTCATTCTCTTTAAAGGTAGTATCTTAAAAAAAAAAATAATAATATCTGGGCTGTGACAGCTCTCAGCTAGTTGGAGATAAAAAAAAAAAATAAACCTTGTGACTAATACTTGAATTAGTGACAATTTTCACTTGGAATCACACTGAATTGGTACCTTTGCGTATGTTGCATGAATACTGAATGAATGTCACACAACTTCCTGATGAATTTTGGGCCAAAATTTGCTGAGAGTGTGCATACATGCCAACCATGTGTTGCACAACATTTGCATAACATGAGTGCCACAAAATTGTGCTTTTTCCCCCCACTTACGACTGTCCCGCGACAGCACTTGCACAACAATTATCCATAACAATTGCAAAATCAGGACCATATCTCCCCATTTCAGCAGTTATCAAGTTACCAGATCATCAGACATCAAGCAAGATTGAGCACAGAGAAGAAGTGCAGAGACTGTTGGATGAGGAGGCTACCTCTGAGTTCTCTGTATCACACACAGCAGCCCTGGGACTGGCTCTGCTTCCTAGGGGCCTGTTCAGCAGGGACAGCAGACCCCTATCCCTAGCCTGGCCTTTCTTGTCCTTGGATGGCATGGTGACACTGTCCGCTGCAGTTGTCAGCACGTGCTAGAAAATGACCATTTACGTCTGCCTCGACTGTGAAATGTCTTGTCCTTTTTGTTTCCAATCAGTTACAATTTAGTTTCATAGGTCTCCAACCCCTTGCAAAGTTGTCTAACTTTTCTTGCACTTTCTGACTGACAGAAACTATATAGGGAAGGATTTGAGATGGGTTTGAGACACCCACAATGACTTTGCCACTATTTGGCAAGAAAAATTGTTGCAAAAATTTTTTGAACATGTTCAAAATTCCTGCGACACATGAACAACACCCTGTGGCTCACGAAATGACAGGAAATTGCAACCCCACCCCCCCAAATGTTTAGAGACATTTTGGAAACTCTCTCTTGAATGCCATTCTCGAGCTAGTTGCAAGCTGTCACAGTTCAGTGAGACAGTACCTTAACTTGAACTTAACAGCCCCTCTGCTGCTGTTAGCACAGCCCTCTTTGATCCACCACTTCAAACCTGCAATAATATTGCTGATTTTAATTTTTTTGTGAGTCAATGTGAGGAGAAGAAAGCTCAGAGCCGATGAGAGCACAGGGGGCCAGGGGGGTCTGGAAGGGATGTCCCAGCTTTTCCTCTGTAATACAGTCCTATAAATCTGGACCCGACTCCCTAAGGAACCAGCCTCCCACCAAAGTCTCTGAGTTTGTATCATGTTGTTTGTTGTTTGAGTAACATGGAAATGCAGGTGTGATCTGACATAAAACTACTGATCAACATGCCATCCATCCGTCCATCCATTTTCTACCGCTTTTCCGGAGGTCCAGGTGGCAGAGGCAGCAGCTCAAGCAGAGAAGCCCAAACTTCCCTCTCCCTGGTCACGTGCTCCAGCTCTTCAGAGAGGATACCAAGATGTTTCCGGGCCAGCTGGGAGACGTGGTCTCTCCAGTGTGTCCTGGGTCTGCCCCCGGGGTCTCCTCCCTGTTGGACATGCCCAAAATACCTCAAGTGAGAGGCGTCCAGGAAGCATCCTGATCAGATGCCCAAACCACCTCAACTGGCTCCTTTCAATGTGGAAGAGCAGCGGTTCTACTCTGAGCCTCTCCCGGATGACTGAGCTCCTCACCCTATCTCTGAGGGCGAGTCCAGCAATCCTACGGAGAAAGCTCATTTCAGCTGCTTCTATTGGTGATCTCATTCTTTTGATCATTACCCAAAGCTCATGACCATAGGTGAGGGTAGCAATGTAGATTGACCGGTAACTTGAGAGCTTTGCTTTAGAGCTCAGTTCCCTCTTCATCACAACAGACTGGTACAACGTCTGCATCACTGCAGAGGCTGCTCCGATTCATCTGCCAGTCTCGCGTTCCATTCTCCCCTCACTTGTGAATAAGACCCCAAGATACTTAAACTCCTCCACCTGGGTCAGGAGCTTGTCCCCAACCCAGAGAGGACAATCACCTTTTTCCGGCTGAGGACCATGGACTCGGATTTGGAGGTGCTGATTCTCATCCCAGCCGCTTCACACTCAGTAGCAAACCATCCCAGTAAGACCTGTAGGTCATTGCTTGATGAAGCCAACAGGACAACATCATCCGCAAACAGCAGAGATGAAATCCTGTGGTCACAGAGCGTGACACGTTCCAATCCTTGGCTGCACCTAGATATCCTGTCCGTAAATATTATGAACAGGATCGGTGACAAAGGGCAGCCCTGGCGGAGTCCAACTTTCACTGGAAACATGCTTGACTGGGTGTTGGCAATACGAACCAAACTCTTGCAATGGTCATAGAGGGATTGGATAGCTTGTAACAACGAGCCCAATACCCCTTACTCCCGCAGCACCCCCCACAAGAGACCATGAGGGATACGGTCGAATGCTTTCTTCAAGTCTACAAAACACGTGGACTGGTTGGGCAAGCTCCCACAAACCCTCAAGGATTCTTGAGAGGGTAAAGAGCTGGTCCAATGTGCCATGGCCAAGACGAAAACCTCATTGTTCCAAGGTTCCACCAGCAGTCAGACTCTCCTCTCCAGTACCCTGGCATAGACCTTCCCAGAGAGGCTGATAAGTGTGATCCCCCTAAAGTTGGAACACACCCTCCGGTCACCTTTTTTTAAAAAGAGGAACCATCACCCGGTTTACCATGCCAAAGGCACTGTCCCCAACTTCCATGCAACATTGCAGAGGCGTGTCAACCATGACAGCCCTACAACATCCAGGGCCTTGAGGTACTCAGGGCGAACCTCGTCTACCCCCTGGCCCGGCCACCAAAGAGTTTTTTAACCACTTCGGTGACCTCAATCCCTGTGATGGGCGAGTTATCCCCCTCTTCCTCAAGCCCTGCTTCCTCTATAGAAGGTGTGTCACTGGGATTGAGGAGATCCTCGAAGTATTCCTTCCACCGCTTGACAATATCCTCAGTCGAAGTTGGCAGCACCCCAGCCGCACCATACACAGTGTGGACAGGGAGCTGCTTCCCCCTCCTGAGTCACCGGACAGTTTGCCAGAATCTTTTCGAGGCCAACCAAAAGTCTTGTACCATGGCCTCACCAAACTCCTCCCACACCCGAGTTTTTGCTTCCGCAACCACCCAAGCTGCACTCCACTTGGCCTGCCAGTATCAACATGCCATGAAATAAAAAAAAAACCAAAAACACTGTGTGGTCTGATATTCTGATGCTGAATCTTCAAATCACATGTCTCCATTGTTATCTTCAGGTGGCCAAACTGTGTTCAGTCTCAGTCTGGAAATGTGTCCAATGAGACAAGAGCAGAGGGGGGACTCGAGTTTGAGACTCGGACTTGAGTCGCACTTAAGTTGCATATTTGAGGACTTCAGACTGGACTTGGACTTGTATCCAAAAGACCTCAGACTTGACTTGGACTTGCAATTTGAGACTCACGAACAATCTTTTAATTTTAATGTTTTCTTCATGATATTCTCTCTGTCCGATGCTCTGCCTGTGTGTGTCTGTGAGAACCATATGGTGAGAACACTGACATAATGTCTCTTGTATGTGCCCGTGCACAAACAATAATAACAATAGTGGCATGCACCGGATATGTTTTAGCCATGAAAACTTCATACGGGGATTAATAAAAGAGCAGCAAACTGCAACGTCTGTGGCATAAAAGTACAGGACACTGAATTTGCCACAGAGGGAAGAGGGAAGTCTGGGCTTTTCTGCTTGGGCTGCTGCCTCTATGACCCAGACCTCCGGAAAAGTGGTAGAATATGGATGGATAGATGGATGTTAAGCATGTTTGAGTGTCCATGAGAAGCACTATATAAATCTGATGCTTCATTAATTATTAAGAGGAAGATGAGAGACACCATACCCAACAATTCAGATGAGCTGAAGGCCGCTATCAAAGCACCCTGGCCCTCCATAATACCTCAGCAGTAACACAGACTGATCGCCTCCATGTCATGCCACATTGATGCAGTAATTCATGTAAAAGGAGCCCCGACCAAAAGAGGAAAGTGGTTAGAAACTGCAGAATGTCTGTAAAAATGTTTAGCTTCCTGTGCAACAAATTGCTCTGATCTGTGTCAAAATCATGGGGAGACTGTTGAGACGTCATGGAATTTACCTGCTCCACCAGTGGTGTCATGGCAAAACATGGATCAGTTAGTGCCATATTGTAGCATATGAGCCGTTAAATATATATTTCAACAGGTAAACAGTATGGGCAGCGCGGTGGTGGAGTGGTTAGCACTGCGGCAGCACAGCAACTCACCCTTGGCCGGGGGATCCTGGGTTCGATCCCAGCCCCCGACCAACAGTGATCTGTGTGGAGTTTACATGTTCTCCCCGTGTCTGTGTGGGTTTACTCCGGGATTTCTCCGGTTTCCTCCCACATGCCAAAAACATGCAAGTCAGATTAATTGGCATCAAAACGGGATTCTAAATTGTCCTTAGGTATGACTGTGAGAGTGAATGGTTGTCTGTCTCTCTGTGTTGACCCTGCGATGGACTGGCAATCTGTCCAGGGTGTACCCTGCCTCTCGCCCAAAGATGCTGGGATAGGCTCCAGCCCCCCGCGACCCGAAAAGGATAAAGCAGAAGAAGATGGATGGATGGATGGATGGATGGATATTTATTGTTATTTATGCAAATCCGACTGCAAACACGGGGACAGCGCGTGAGGCCATCCACTCAGTAACTAGCAGGCTGCTGACAGAACACCCAGATGCTCTTCTTCTCATCTCAGGTGATTTCAACCATATTTCACTGTCCCCCATTCTGCCCACGTTCACCCAGTATGTCACATGCCACACTAGAGACAATAAAACATTGGACTTATTCTATGCAAACACAAAGGAGGCGTACACCTCATCACCACTCCCCCCACTCGGGAGATCGGATCACAACTTGGTTCATCTCCTGCCGGTGTACAAACCCCTAGTACACAGACAACCTCCGGTCATGCGCACGGTGAAGTTATGGTCTGAGGAGGCAATGGATGCTCTTAAGGACTGTTTTGAAACCACTGCCTGGGAGCAGCTCTGCGATCCACATGGTGAGGACATCGACGGCCTCACTCACATCATCACAGACTACATCAACTTCTGTGTGGACAACACCGTACCCACCAAGACCATACGGTGTTGCTCGAACAGCAAACCCTGGATCAACCCTGAGATAAAAACACTTCTGAGAGAGAAGAAGAGGATCTTCAGGTCGGGGAACAGGGAGATGCTGAAGCCCGTACAGAGGGAGCTGAGGAGGAAGATCAGAGAAGGCAAGGACAGCTTCAGGAAGAAGATGGAGGACAAGCTGCAACAGAGCGACATCGGCGGGGTCTGGAGAAACCTTAAAACCATCTCTGGGCTCCAGAATACCTCCTCCCAGGTCACGGGGGGCAGGGAGTGGGCGAACAATCTGAACCTGTTTTTTAATAGGTTTGACCAACCGCCCTCCCCCCCGACTGCATACCAACCACTGCTGCCTCTAAAGTCATCGAGACCTGCTGCCCACACCCCACTCCACCAACACCCCCCACCACTCCTGGCACACAGCCCCCCAACCTGACCCTCACTAAGACCCAGGTGAGGACGGAGCTTAGGAAGATCAAGGCGAGGAAGGTCTCGGGACCGGATGGCATCAGCGCGAAGCTCCTCAAGTCCTGCGCAGACCAGCTGTGTGGGATTGTGGAACACATCTTCAACCTGAGCCTGAAGCTGGGGAGGGTACCACAGTTGTGGAAAACTTCCCACCCCAAAGACCTGAACAGCTACAGACCAGTGGCCCTGACGTCTCACATGATGAAGACCCTGGAGAGACTGCTCCTTGCTCACTTCCACCCCCTGGTGGGACCAGCGATGGATCTACTCCAGTTTGCCTGCCAGCATGGCATTGGGGTGGAGGATGCAGTGATCTTCCTCCTTCACCATTCCCTGTCCCACCTGGAGAAGCCCGGGAACGCGGTGAGGATCATGTTCTTTGACTTCTCCAGTGCTTTCAACACCATCCAACCGATGATCCTGAAGGACAAGCTGCTGTGCGCAGGGGTGGACCAGCACCTGTCACCATGGATCCTGGACTACCTCACTAACCGGCCACAGTTTGTGAGAACCCGGGATTGTGTGTCCGACACGATCATCGGTAGCACGGGGGCCCCCCAGGGAACGGTTTTGGCTCCCTTCCTGTTCACCCTTTATACTGCGGACTTCTCACACAACACAACACACTGCCATCTACAGAAGTTCTTTGATGACTCTGCAATCGTCGGCCTCATCTCCAACGGAGATGAAGCTGAGTACAGAGGACTTATCCAGGACTTTGTGGACTGGTGCGATCGGAACTGCCTCCAGATCAACGTGAGGAAAACTAAGGAGCTGGTGGTGGACTGCCACAGGCAAGGACAACCCCTCACAGCACCAGTAAACATCCAGGGAACAGACATTGAGATGGTGACATCCTACAAGTACCTGGGTGTTCATCTGAACAATAAACTAGACTGGTCACACAATACCGACGCACTCTACAAGAAGGGACAGCGCAGGCTGTTCCTACTGAGGAGGCTCAGGTCTTTTGGTGTACAAGGGGTGCTCTTGAAGACATTCTATGACACGGTGGTGACATCAGCCATTACTTTTGGAGTGGTCTGCTGGGGCAATGGCATTACAGCAGCCGATAGGAAGAGACTGAACAAACTAATCAAGAAAGCTAGATCTGTCCTGGTGCAACGCCTTGACTCAGTGGAGGAGATAGGGGAGACAAGGATGGTGGCTAAACTGTCATCTCTGCTGGAGTCCGAGTCCCACCCCATGCAGGACATACTGAACGCACTGAGGAGCTCATTTAGTAGTAGACTACATCATCCTAGGTGTGCAACCGAGAGGTTTCGCAGGTCCTTCCTACCTACGGCTGTCAGACTGTACAACCTAAGCAGGGCTGCTCGCAGATATAGCAAAGAAATGTCACGACCTAATAGTATTGAATGCAAAAGACGCAACAGACTTACATAAATGGTCCCCTCCAGTATACAACTAGGACAATATCAGTCGCTATGGAGGGTGAGAATATGTATGGGTACATATTCATACCATGTAGGGTAACTAAATAGACGGTTATGCTGTTTATTCCATCTAGCTACAATGCTCCGCACTGTGTACATAGTATATTTATATATTTATGTGTACATATGTATATTCACTGCTCTTATTTTCTTATCTTCTAAATTATTGCTCTGAGTGTTGCTATCCCTATGCTGTTGCAATCCTGGAATTCCCCCATTGTGGGACTAATAAAGGCTTATCTTATCTTATCTTATCTTATCTTATCTTATCTTATCTTATCTTAAGAATACCCTTCAGCTTGACTTAACCAGAGTGGTGGCTCAGAGGTAGAGTATCCACCCCACAATTGGGAGATTGTGGGTTCAAGGCCGGGTCATCCCAAAGACCATATAAAAATTGTATTTTTCCTCTTCTACCTTGGTGCTTAGCATAACAGAATGGGGAAAGAAAAGTTAACACACAGAGATACCAGAGGACTAACCTCCCACTGATGCTTTCACTACTTAATGTGCGTTCACTCTGAACGGGTGAATTTTTCGCGCAGCACGATTACATTATAACAATTTAAACATGCAAGCAGACATGAATTCCCCCTCTGAGTGAGCTGCAGACAGGCGAAGTTGCCTTTATAACTTATGCAGCTGTGTTCAACCTGCTGTGGAAAATTCCAAAATAACATCATGCAATTTTCAGGTTCACCTGAAAATTTTGTCTCAGCCTCCAAAACTTCACAAGATGATGGGTGTTTATGTTGCTAGCTTGCTAGCACGTCCATGGCAGGAAACCGTGGGTAAATAAGTAACTCTGAAATCCCGATTCAGCTGAAGAGCTCCCGGTCCTCCTGTCTCCAGGTGAGTGAGTCTCATTTTCAAACTAGTTTACTCTGCAATGGTGATACTTTTACTCTGGTGATGGAAGAATCTCAAAGTTAACAGCTAGCTAGCTAACTAGCGTTGGACAAGAATGCGTGAATGCACAATCTCACGTGTGCTTGCATCTTTCCATTGACTTTGTATGGATTTGTGCCGCCCGTTCGTGTTTGGTGTGAATGCACCTTTAGAGTAGCTGTGTGGCCTAGGGTCAGTGAAACAGAGATAGGCACTGCCCCATACACCACATGGTGTCCCACATGCTGTGGAACAGAATTAACTTAACTAACTTCAGAGTGACTTAGTCTATAAGTGGTAAAACTTGCCTTTTAATTGAATTTTATAATTATCAAAATCATGGCATTTTAAAAATACAGAACAGTTTAAGGTTAATTTGAATTTTGTCGGGATGACAAGCAATATTTAAAGGCATTTATATTTAAGGACCAGTGGTATAGAGTGTATTGTACTGTGTACCTAATGAAATATATAATAAAGGGACCTCGAGACCAGAGCGTAGGTTCACTTCATTTACTTGTAGAATCTCAACTCCCATGCGCATGCGCGCATGATACATTCAAACTATTACGTATCACTACATCTCCCCCTTTTAAACCAATGTTTCCCAGCTGTTTACAAGGTTCATGAATTACTGCAACATTCAAACTCATAACACATAAGAACTTAACTGAGAGGCAGGGTGAACTACCTGATCCTCTCTGTTGTGGTATGGAGGTTTATTCTGCTCCGTGTATACACACAACACTATACTACAAATTCAGTCTTTTGATTGGCTTGACCACTCTGCCCCCTCTGGTGCGTATCCCCGGATCTGGGGTGGTCGATGGTGAAGGCACAACTCTCAAATGAGAGTGGTTTCTTCTGAGATTGCCATTCGAAGTGTCAACGACGTAGGACCTCGGTGTCCCAGCTGATCCGGAAACTACTCCAGTGTGTGGTTCGTTCTTGATCCAGACTCTCTGGCCTGGCTGGAGCGGTTTCTTCTCCTGTGCTCTGTGCCGTGTGTTATATCCCTCAGCCTGTTTTCTTTTAAGCTCTTCGTTTTTCATCTCAAAAGCTCTCAAGTCCGGCCAAGCTGGTGTGAGGGTGCTTGGACACACTGGGAGAGGTGTCTGAATGTTACGCCCCATTAGGAGCTGCGCGGGAGATGCCCGATGAGCGAGAGGGGTCGCTCTGTATGCCATCAGCGCTTTGTGAGGGTCCTCATTCTTCTGCAACAGGGCCTTCACGGTTCTAACAGCACGTTCTGCTTCTCCGTTGCTTTGGGGGTAACAGGGGCTACTGGTGAGATGCTGGAATTTGTAATCTGCAGCAAACTCTGCAAACTCTGCTGCTGCAAACTGTGGGCCGTTGTCGGTGATGAGTGTGTCAGGCACTCCATGACGGCTGAAGATGGCTTTCATTTTAAGAATCACAGCTGACGCTAGAGTGCTTGTGACGTTAGCAACCTCAATGAATCGGGAGTAGTAGTCAATGACCACCAAGTAATGACCTTTCTTCCATTCAAACAGGTCGGCAGCTAGCTTTTGCCATGGGCGTGATGGCAAGGGTGTGGTCGGGAGAGGTTCTGGTGCATTGTGACATTCCTTAGCACAAACTTACTTAACTTACTTACTTACTTGCGTACCTTTTCTTTTATCTGACGTGTCAGACCTGGCCACCATACTGCTTCATGAGCTCTCGCCATACACTTCACCATTCCCTGGTGGCCCTGATGAAGCGTTTCCAAAATGTTTGGTTGCATGCTTGCTGGAATCAGTATTCTTTTCCCTTTCATCAGGAGACCATCAGCCATCAACAAGTCATTTCGGTACTGCCAATAGGACTTCAGCTGCTGAGCCGAACTCAGTCTGTCCCAACCTGTGCGGATCAGAGAAGACAGCTGCGCACACACTGGATCCTCTTCCTGAGCTTGCCTAATCTGCATCAGTTTCTCTTGCGATGCAGGCAGTTGCTGAATGACTTCGTTGATGTGAGCTCTCACGTCACTCTGGAGCACGAGATCCTCCTCTGTTGTTGCACCTTGAAGGGGAGCTCTTGAAAGAGCATCTGCTGCTATGAGATTTTTTCCCGGAACATGCACAATGGTGTATGTGAACCGCAGGAGTCTCAATCTGAATCGCAACACACGAGGGGGAATGTCATCAAGTGCTCTTGAGCTGAGGAGACTTATCAGAATCAGAATCAGAATCAGAATCAGAATCAGCTTTATTGGCCAAGTATGCACAACACATACAAGGAATTTGACTTTGGCTAAAAACTTGCTCTCGTTGTTCAGGTGAAGGATTTAAATAAGGATTCAATGACAACCAGAGTATGTACAGTAAATTACAGTCTGTCCACGTTTCTATAAAAGGATGCAAATATATACAGGAATATATGCAGTTATTTACTCGGACTAACCACACTTGGCAGAAATATATGAAAAAATATACAATCACACAGTATTTCAATGTGGACTCAGATTCAGTGATATAATGTGAATGAAGTAAAAAGCAGTGTGAGAGTTATGTGCAATGTAATAATGGATGAAAAGTCATGAGTACAGCAACAGGTAGGACTAGGTGAATGTTAGGAGTTCATCAGAGTGATGGCTTGAGGAAAGAAACTGTTCCTGTGACGGGTGGTTTTGACCTTCAGTGATCTGTAACGACGACCAGAAGATAGAAGGGTTTGTGGTCTGTTCTGACCTCAAAGTGCAGGCCCAGGAGGTAAGTTTGGAACTGTTCACACGCCCACATGATGGCCAGGGCCTCTTTTTCAATTTGGGCGTATCTACGCTCAGTTTCTGTCATACTGCGGGAAATAAAGGCCACTGGCCTCCACTCTCTTGAAGCTTGAAGTTGTGACAAAACACCCCCCAGTCCGTAAGAGGATGCATCTGCTGACACCCTAGTCGGCCTGTCAGTGCAGTATGGGGCAAGTACAGCCGATGAGCTGAGCTCTTCCTTCACCTTTGCGAAGGCTGTCTGTTGAGCTGGCCCCCATGTCCACATGTTATCAGCTTTCAGAAGGTCCCTGATCGGTCCTGTGATCTCTGCAATGTTTGGGGAAAACTTTCCCAAGTAATTCGCCATCCCCATGAATCTTTTGACGTCTGCCACGTCCTTGGGTGGTGGCATGGCTGCAATGGCCCTGATCTTGTCGGGATCTGGCCGTATTCCCTCTCCGCTGATGATATGCCCAAGGAATTTCACCTCAGTCACTGCAAACTGGCACTTGTCGTTCAGGGTGAGGCCTCGCTGCTGTAGGCGTTGCAGCACTCGATGCAGCCTTTCATCATGTTCCTGTGGTGTGGCTCCAAACACCAAGATGTCATCTGCATGACAGACCGTTCCTTCCAGGCCATCCAGCATTTGTGTCAAGCGCTTCTGGAAATGCTCTGGTGCTGAGGATATTCCAAAAGGAAGTCGGTTGAAACAAAAACGGCCGAATGGCGTGATGAAGGTGGTGAGTGGGGACGATTCCCTATGCAAAGGGATTTGCCAGAAACCTGCAGTGGCATCTAGCTTTGAAAAAATTCTAGCTCCAGCTAGTTTAGCGAGCGTCTCATCGACTGCAGGGAGGATGTGTCTTTCTCTGCACACGTTCTCATTTAGGTGGGTGAGGTTGACACATATACGGATTTTTCCGTTTGGCTTTGGTACTACGACCATTCCGGAGCACCACTCAGTTGCATCTTCGATGGGTGAAATAACTCCCATTGCCTCCATCCTATTCAGCTCCTCTTGAACTTTCCCTCTTAATGGCAGAGGCAAGCGGCGTGGCACCGCTAGGGCAAATGGAGTGGCATTCTCTTTCAATTTAATCCTATATTCACCCTCTAGCTTCCCTAAACCAGTAAACACCCTGGGATATTGCTTCACATAAGCATTCTCTGTTGCAATGGCATCTACTTGACTAAGCAAGCTGAGGTCTTGTATGGCTGGCAAGCCAAGTAGTGGAGTAGCTAACCCTGGGACAACATATACCTGCTGCTTCACAACAGAGCCCTTGTAGCTCATGTCGGCGGTGAAGCGTCCCTGTACTGCGATAGGAACATTGTTTGGTCCACACAGTTTTTTGCTTGGTGGTGAAAGTTTCCCGTGCAGCTTTTCCGAGTACATGTGTTTTGGGATGGCTGTCACTGCAGCGCCGGTGTCGAGCTTGAACACTACCTGCTGGCTATTTACTCCAATCGACTTCTTCCACACTGCACTAGGTGCAGTAGTCATTGTGCCCAAAAACAAAGTCTCCAAACTTTCACTCATGTCCTTCTGCTGAAGTTCCTCCACTCTCATTTTTGTTTTACACAAAGCAGCAAAATGCCCCTTTTTCTGACATTTCTTGCAGTCTGCATTGTGAGCAGGACATTCTTTAAATGAATTTCCATGTGCTTTTCCACACCTGCCACATCTGTCTTTTGCATTTGTCTGTCCTGGTCTGTGATTTGTTTTGTTTCCTTGTTGACCCGATTTTTTGTTTTTGCTTGAACCTAACTGCATTCATATTAGCTCCTTCAACACCATCCGTGCTAGTTTGTCTCAGTGTGGTTTGTTGCTTTTTAATTTCCTCGTTTTGGCGAATTTTCATCATTGCTTTCGTTAGAGTTAGCTTTGAGTCGAGTTGTAACTTCTCTGAAAGTGTGTGGTCTTTAATACCCACGACTAAGCGATCTCTTATCATCTCCTCTTTGAGGATTCCATACTGACAATACTCAGCTAGCTTGTGGACGGCTGTGATGAACGCCTCAGCTGATTCACCAGGCTCCTGGCAGCGTTTATTAAACTTGGCCCTCTCGTATATCACGTTATGTTCACAGATAAAATGTTTTTCAAAAGCGTCTCTTACTTTCTCGTAGTCTTTCTTGTCCGCTTCCGCCAGTGCTAAAGTGTTAAGCACATCATCTGCCGAGTCTCCCATAGTGTATATTAACGAGTTCACTTGATACTCTTGACTCTTCTGGTCGAGTCCGGCAGCCATGCGGAATCTTTCAAAACGTTTGATCCAATTTAGCCAACTAACGACATCCCTGAAGTCAAATGCCTCGGGCGGGCTTATCGAAAATAACGTATCCATTACCTTCCGACGTCTTCGTCACGTTGTGGCTAGCTTGGAATGTTCGCTAGTTCCGCTTGAGAACTCCAAAGCTTCTTTTCCTCGCGTACAGCCCAACTGGAAGGAAACTTCGCTTACATGCTTTTAAAGCTTCTGTCTTCATATTAGAGACGGGTAGTCGACTTCTGACACCATGTATTGTACTGTGTACCTAATGAAATATATAATAAAGGGACCTCGAGACCAGAGCATAGGTTCACTTCATTTACTTGTAGAATCTCAACTCCCATGCGCATGCGCGCATGATACATTCAAACCATTCTGTATCACTACATAGAGATTTTGTTTGTACTTGATAAATGTTCAGAGCTGCTAACATTTTGATGAGTACTGAAAGATATGTAAATTTTACTCTAACAGTTGATGAACAAATCCATTCTGATCACATTTCATGAATGATTAATACAATGTAAAGACCAAATCTGCATGAGAAAAGTTAAATCATTTCTCAGATCAGCTAAATCCTATCAGGCAGCATTTATTCTGTGGTGTGCTACATAACTTTAACTCACATTAGCAAACGAGCAACCAGCTAACTTCAGACAACAATTCACAAGCTAAATCAATAATATGATATTTACGTTGTTTTGGACAGAGGGATTTGTCCTTTCATTTGACAACCAACAATTTAAAATGGTTTGTTGCCTTTGTGGCGCTCTTTTCA
Organism: Pholidichthys leucotaenia; assembly: GCA_020510985.1. Taxonomy (NCBI): domain Eukaryota; kingdom Metazoa; phylum Chordata; class Actinopteri; order Cichliformes; family Pholidichthyidae; genus Pholidichthys; species Pholidichthys leucotaenia. Next base: position 304,591,743 of record CM035839.1, read on the forward strand.
TTCTGTCTCACTTGTGAGCGGAATGCATTCTAGACGTAGATGAGTGTTCTCACCTGCTGCCCCAACAAATGACTCAGAGTATTCACCAGAGAAGACCCATGGATCGGTTGGGCAATACCAACTCTGCGGGGGGGGGGAAGGGGGGTACATTGTCTGATTATTTGTTTTCTTTTTTCTGTTTTCTTTTTGTTGCTTGCAAATGAAAAAAATGACAACTTCATACTCACTTGGAGATATTAATAATATGATTATTGGGTGGGGGGATATTGGCTAGATTGGATTTTTTGGCCGATTACAACCCCCCCATCCCCCCATAAATTATGCCTATGATTAAATGCCACAGAATAAATTGTATGCCTAAAATTAATTTGCCATTACTTTCTTTAAATTTGCAGGAAAATATCCACATTTCCTTGTAAATTTTGTGTTAAGACTTTTCCACTCTCTCCAGGTCACACAACTCTTTTTCTATTCTACTTTTACCCCATGGGGTTTTGTAATATTGTCATCTACAGACGTGGACAAAATTGTTGGTACCCCTCTGTTAATGAAAGAAAAACCCACAATAGTCACAGAAATAACTTGAATCTGACAAAAGTGGTAATAAATAAAAATTCTATGAAAATTAACTAGTGAAAATCAGACAATGCTTTTGAATTGTGGTTCAACAGAATTATTTTAAAAAACAAACTCATGAAACAGGCCTGGACAAAAATGATGGTACTGTGGTGGACACACATATGTGACCTGCTTTGTGACTCACATTTTAGATCAGAACAAAGGCAGACCTTCCTTGGAGATTACAGGAAGCTGCAAGGATGTTAGCTTTGGTATGCAAGGCTTGAGACTGTGGGGGTGTTATTAAAGGATTAGAGAGGAGATGCATTGTAGACAGTGGGGGTGATATCAGAGAGAGGGGATGCATTGTTACTGTCAATGATAATGCAATGTGAACTGTGAGAGTCCTGGTATTTAAGGACGAGAGTTTCCTGTGTTGTCCTCTTTTTCTTCTTTGAGATGATGGTGAATGTGAATAAAGCTGACTTGAGAGAAACCTGTCTCGTCATTCCCACATTCCCACACTGGTGACCCAAGACGTACCATGCAGGAAGAGGAGATTTCCCCCGGGCCAGCCTCGTCAGGAGACCCCAGCCAAGCGAATGCCGCTACAGTCCAGCTACCGGACTTTTGGCAGAACAATCCGCGCTCCTGGTTCAATGCGATTGAGGCGCAGTTCAACCTCTGGGGGATATCGGTAGACGCCACAAAATTCTACCACGTAGTCGCAAAACTGGACAACAACACGGCCCAGCATGTGGAGAGCCTGATCGACCAGCCACCAGACAGCGACAAATACGACACGTTGAAGGCTGCACTCATCCAGCACTTCACTGACTGAGTTGGAAAATGACATGCCCGCGAACCTTATGGAGAAGTTGTTGAGGTTGAAGGGCTCTGACGACGATCACATCATTTTCACCCACCTCTTCCTCAGGACTCTACCATCAGCGGCGAGAGCGACCCTGGCCAGTTCGCCACTGTTGGCCCAACGGGACTACTGCGCGCTGGGCCGAGAGGCGCACCGAATTGTCAACGCCACCAAGCGGCACGCGGCCATGGCCGCTGCAGCGGAACTCGGCGCAGCGACCGGAGATGACAGGGGGCCAGAGGCAACGGTACCATACTCACCGACGATGGCGGCGGCAGGGGCCAGGGAACGCGGATCAGACGTCCTTTGTTTCTACCATCGCCGCTTCGCAGAGAGGGCACGCAAATGTGTACCACTGTGCCAGTTCAGGCGTTCGGGAAATGCCAAGACCAGGGGTCGGTAGCAGCCGCGGCCCTCAGGGAGGAGAACAAGCTGCTTTACTTGTTGGACGCACGCTCGGGGAGACAGTTCCTCGTGGACACAGGCTCCCAGTTGAGTTTAATCACACCTTCCTATGTGGACAGGCTAGCAGGTTCCAGAGGTCCCGGGGTGACAGCAGCGAACGGCTCGGAGATTAAGACCTTTGGTGAGAAGACCCTGCTTCTGTCTCTACAGGGCCGTACATTTGAGTGGACTTTTGTTGTAGCAGCAGTGAATTTCAATATGTTGGGGGCTGATTTTTTGTGCTCACATGGTTTGTTGGTTGATCTCACTAACAGGCGCCTGGTTAATGCATTTTCTTTTGATTCTATTCCCTGTACAGTGCGAGTGGCCCCGCCATCAGCACAAGCCAACGTCACAGCTGCAAGGGGTAAGTTCCACACACTGCTCACTCAGTTCCCAGCACTCACGGTCCCCACATTTTCGGCGACAGTCGCTAAACAAGGGGTGGAACATTTTATTACCACTACTGGACCGCCCGTTTTTGCAAAAGCTCGGCGTTTGGAAGCAGTTAAACTGGCCATAGCGTGCGAGGAGTTTGCCAACCTGGAAAGGTTGGGCATTATCAGGCGTTCAAACAGTCCGTGGGCTTCCCCGCTACACATGGTCCCAAAAGCTGACGGATCATGGCGACCTTGCGGGGATTTCCGCAGGTTAAACAACGCTACAGCGCACGACCGTTACCCAATCCCGCTTATCCAAGATTTTTCAGTTCATTTGGCAGGGGCGCCCGTTTTTTCTAAAATAGACTTGGTCCGCGGTTACCACCAAGTTCCAGTGCGCGCTGAGGACATACCCAAAACAGCGGTAATAACTCCATTTGGCCTAGTCGAGTTTTTGCGCATGCCATTCGGGCTTAAAGGGGCTGCACAGACGTTCCAACGCATGATGGACGCGGTGCTTCACGATCTCCCTTTCGTGTTCGTCTACTTGGACGATATTTTGGTAGCCAGCGCGTCCGAAGACGAGCACGAAAAACACCTGGCCACAGTTTTCCGAAGGTTGGGAGATCACGGGTTAATAATCAACCCAGCGAAGTGTCAGTTCGGGGTGGCGCAGATCGATTTTTTAGGACACCGCGTCTCCCCCGAAGGAGCGGCTCCACTTCCCGATAAAGTGCACGCGGTGGCAGATTTCCCCCGGCCGCAGACGGTCAGGGCGTTACAGGAGTTTTTGGGAATGGTGAATTTTTATAACCGTTTTCTCCCCCGCGCGGTGCAACTCATGCAGCCGCTGTATGCTGCGCTCAAAAAAAAGAAACCCGCGGATAAGGTCGAGTGGTCCCGGGAGTGGGACCAAGCGTTCTCGGAGGTGAAAGCAGCCTTGGCAAAGGCTGTGTTGTTGGCACACCCAGACCCAACGGCCCGCATAGTGCTCAATACTGACGCATCAGATGTGGCCATAGGGGTGGTCGTGGAGCAACATGTAGCCGGGGTCTGGCAGCCCCTCGCCTTTTTCAGCAGGACCTTGTGCGATAGCGAGCGTAAATACAGCGCGTTCGACAGGGAACTGCTGGCTCTCCATTTGGCCATCCGCCACTTTCAGTTCTGGCTGGAAGGACGCTGTTTCAGCGCGTTTGTTGACCACAAACCACTAACATTCGCGATGGCCAAGGTTTACGAACTGTGGTCAGGCTGGCAGCAGAGACAGCTGGCCGCGATCTCAGAGTTTACCACTGATATTCAGCATGTGGCAGGCAAACTTAATGTATTGGCAGACTGCCTCTCGCGCGCCGTGGCGGCTCCAGTCAGCGTAGGAATAGATTACACAGCCATGGCCGCGGAACAGGTTAGTGACACAGATGTGCGCGCGCTCCAGTCTGGACCAACAGGGTTAAGGCTGGAGAACAAGTTGCTGCAAAACGGTATGCCCCCCCTAATCTGCAATGTCTCCACTGGACGGCCGCGTCCAGTAGTACCGGCCGCGTGGCGCCGCGGTGTTTTTGACTCGATTCATGCTTTGGCGCACCCGGGAGTGCGCGCGTTGGTCAAAATGGTAGGAGAGAAATTTGTGTGGTCGAGTCTTCGCAAACAAGTTAAAGAGTGGGCAGCAGCCTGCACTGCGTGTCAACGGGCCAAAGTACACAGGCACACGAGAGCTCCTTTGGAGCCATTTCACATTCCAGCCAAGAGGTTCGATCACGTTTATGTGGACCTCGTAGGACATCTCCCGCCGTCACAGGGGTGCACACATCTTCTCACAATGGTGGACCGCACCACGTGCTGGCCTGAAGTGGTTCCGCTGGCATCAACCACGGCCGAGGAGGTAGCGCGCGCGTTTTTAACAGCTTGGGTGGCGCGCTTCGGAGTTCCGTCGGACATTACTTCCGACAGAGGCCCTCAATTTGTGTCCGAGCTGTGGTCGACAATGGCCCACAGCCTGGGTGTCACAATTCACCACACAACCGCGTACAATCCGCAGGCTAACGGGTTATGCGAACGTTTTCATAAGTCATTGAAAGCAGCTCTCAGAGCGTCACTGACGGATGCAAATTGGGTAGACAAGTTACCGTGGGTGTTATTGGGGTTGCGTTCTGCGCCTAAAGAGGACTTCGAAGCCTCCCCAGCGGAGCTCGTGTTTGCGCCGCCACTCCGGCTTCCTGGGGAGTTTCTCCCAGATAACCCTGCGCCAGACACCTCCCCGTCTCAGCTGTGGCGGAGTAACATAGAATCAAGCACGCTGCCCGGCCCTGCGCACCACAGTTTTCCACGCGTTTTTTGTGCCTAAAGCTTTGAAGAACGCAGAGTTTGTTTTTGTCAGACACAATGCGCATCAAACCCCGCTGCGACCGCCTTATGACGGACCGTTCAGAGTGCTGGAAACAGGGGACAAGCAGTTTTTGCTAGATTTGGGGGGTAGGAAAGAGAAAGTTGGCATAAACAGACTCAAACCTGCTTTTGTGGTGGCAGATGAGCAAGTGCTGTTGGCAAGGGCCCCGTGGCGAGGTAGACCCCCACGGGGGGCTTCACAGAGTAATGTTTCCCCAGAACACCCGCAGGTACTGACAAAAGGTTTCCACCCCCAGACGGCAAACCCCCAGCGTGACAGCGCCGCAGAGACGTTGAATCCCAGCTACAGCAGATACGGCAGGAGACTGAAGCCTAGACAGCATGTGGACAGATGTGTATTGATTCTATCACGGCATGCATGTTGTTATTCTCTTGTTTGTTCTAAAATGTTGGGGGGGCTGGTGTGGTGGACACACATATGTGACCTGCTTTGTGACTCACATTTTAGATCAGAACAAAGGCAGACCTTCCTTGGAGATTACAGGAAGCTGCAAGGATGTTAGCTTTGGTATGCAAGGCTTGAGACTGTGGGGGTGTTATTAAAGGATTAGAGAGGAGATGCATGTAGACAGTGGGGGTGATATCAGAGAGAGGGGATGCATTGTTACTGTCAATGATAATGCAATGTGAACTGTGAGAGTCCTGGTATTTAAGGACGAGAGTTTCCTGCGTTGTCCTCTTTTTCTTCTTTGAGATGATGGTGAATGTGAATAAAGCTGACTTGAGAGAAACCTGTCTTGTCATTCCCACATTCCCACAGTACCCTTGTCATGGTGCCCGCAGGGCCATCATCTGTTTCAGCTGCGTGCACACCTGTCGCCAATCGTCAGCGAGTTTTAAGAGCCGAGCCTGCCAGCGACTCAGCACGGAGCCGTCTGTCATACTTGTGAAGGCACGTCTCACGTCCTCAGCCACGAGTTGGCTCGACCCCTGATCAAGAGCAACACGTCGGAGCACATAAGTTTAACTCAACTCACCTTGTCAAGTTCAATTCCCCTGTGCACAGGTGGACCTCCCTGGCGGCGGATCGTCTCTCCCCAGCAGCGGCTCAGCTCCACACCAGCACCAGGGCAATTTCCCCGCTCCCCGGCAAAGAGCTGGACGCTCTCCTCCTGGCAGTTGCCCGCAGGGCAAACCGGAGCACAGCATTGCCACCTGCAAAGTAAGCGGCAGTCTTTATTGCACTTTCCGCACTGGTGCAGCGCTAACACCTCTGCTTTGTCTCCATAGGGTTGCCAGGCAGAACGGAGACCTGCTCAGCTCCAGCACGAGACCAGCACTTCACACCTCACTGTAAAATGGTAAAAAATGGTAAATGGCGTTCACTTATATAGCGCTTTTATTCTCATCTCTTGATGACCAAAGCGCTTTACAGATCCTGCTATCCACCCATTCACGCACACATTCACACACTGATGGTGGCATGCACTCACACACAAGGCACTGGGTAATAATAAAAGGATAATTGTATTTCCTTGAGTCTGTCTTCTGTCCCCTGGGTCCAGAAATTATGTCAACCCTTAACTTAATATTTTGTTGGACAACCTTTTGAGGCAATCACTGCAATCAAACAATTTATGTAACTGTCAATGAGACTTCTGCACCTCTCAGCAGGTATTTTGGCCCACTTCTCATGAGCAAACTGCTCCAGTTGTCTCAGATTTGAAGGGTGCCTTCTCCAGACGGCATGTTTCAGCTCCTTCCACAGATGTTCAATAGGATTTAGATCAGGGCTCATAGAAGGCCACTTTAGAATAGTCCAATGTTTCGCTCTTAGCCATTCTTGGGTATTTTTAGCTGTGTTTTGGGTCATTATCCTGTTGCAAGACCCATGACCTGCGACTGAGACCAAGCTGTCTGACACGCAGCACATTTCTCTTTAGAATACCTTGATAGTCTTGAGAATTCATTGTACCCTGCACAGATTCAAGACACCCTGTGCCAGACGCAGCAAAACAGCCCCAGAACATAACAGAACCTCCTCCATGTTTCACAGTAGGGACAGTGTTCTTTTCTTGGTATGCTTCATTTTTGTGTCTGTGAACATAGAGCTGATGTGCCTTACCAAAAAGTTCCAGTTTTGTCTCGTCTGTCCATAGGACATTCTCCCAGAAGCTTTGTGGCTTGTCAACATGCAGTTTGGCAAATTCCAGTCTGGCTTTTTTATGATTTGTTTTCAACAGTGGTGTCCTCCTTGGTCATCTTCCATGAAGTCCAGATTGGCTCAAACAACGACGGATGGTGCGATCTGACACTGATGTACCTTGACCTTGGAGTTCACCATGAATGTGTTTAGAGGTTGTTCTGGGCTCTTTTGTTACCATTTGTATTATCCGTCTCCTCCTGCGGCCATGTCCAGGGAGGTTGGCTACAATCCCGTGGATCTTAAATTTCTGAATATGTGCAACTGTAGTCACAGGAACATCAAACTGCTTGGAGATGGTCTTATAGCCTTTACCTTTAACATGCTTGTCTATAATTTTCTTTCTAATCTCCTGAGACAACTCTCTCCTTTGCTTCCTCTGGTCCATGTTTAGTGTGGTACACACCATGTCAACAAACAGCACAGTGACTACTTGTCACTGTACTAGCATCAGCACCGGATCACCCCAGGGCTGTGTACTTTCCCCCCTACTCTTCTCCCTTTACACCAACTCCTGCACCTCCAGCCACCAGTCTGTCAAGTTGATCAAGTTTGCGGACGACACCACCCTCATCGGGCTCATCTCCAACGGCGACGAGTCCGCCTACAGGAGAGAGGTGGCCCAGCTGGCGTCCTGGTGCAGCAATAACAACCTGCAGCTGAACGCTCTGAAGACAGTGGAGATGATTGTAGACTTCAGGAAAGTCACTACTCCTCTGCCCCCCCTCACCCTCTCAGGCTCTCCCATCACCACTGCTGATTCCTTCCGCTTCCTAGGCACTACCATCACCAGGGACCTCAAATGGGAGCTGACCATCAGCTCACTCATCAAAAAAGCCCAGCAGAGGATGTTCTTCCTGCGGCAGCTGAGGAAGCTCAAGCTACCCACCAAGATGTTAGTGCAGTTCTACACAGCCATCATCGAGTCCATCCTCACCACCTCCATAACCGTGTGGTATGCAGGAGCCACTGCCAGGGACAGACTAAGGCTGCAGCGCGTCGTGCGCACTGCTGAGAAGGTGATCGGCTGCAAGCTCCCATCTCTCCAGGATCTGTACATCTCCAGGACCCGGAGGCGTGCTGGCCGGATCATAGCCGATCCCTCACACCCTGGTCACGTACTGTTTGCCCCCCTCCCCTCTGGTAGAAGACTTCGGTCCATCCAGACTAAAACCTCCCGTCACATGAACAGCTTCTTCCCCTCTGCCATTAGACTGCTGAACACTAAGTGACTCTCGTGCACCATGTACAGCAGCTCAACCAGACTCATGTCAATCATCACTGTTTTCTTCCTGCATTACCGACTGCACTATATAGTTCTCCACAGTATCTGCTGCTGGCTAATATATATTTTAACTGTTGACCAGTATCACTTAATCTTATCCTACACTTTATTACATGTATAGTTTATTTATCTTATCTTATCATGTTTAATGTTGCAGCATTGTACCGAGACAAATTCCTAGTTTGTGTACTACATGAACAATGGCAATAAACCTGATTCTGATTCTGATTCTGATTCTGTCACCCTTTAATAGGCCAGCTGACTGATTACAAGTTTGTAGACACCTGTGATGTTAATTAGAGGACACACCTTGGTTGAACATGTCCCTATGGTCACATTATTTTCAATCTTTTCTAGGGGTACCATCACGAGTTTGTTTTTTAAAATAATTCTGTTGAACGACAATTCAAAAGCATTGTCTGATTTTCATTGGTTAATTTTCATAGAATTTTTATTTACTACCACTTTTGTCAGATTCAAGTTATTTCTGTGACCATTGTGGGTTTTTCTTTCATTAACAGAGGGGTACCAACAATTTTGTCCACGTCTGTGTCTTAAAACTTTCTAGAGAGCAGGCAAAATCAAACTTAGTAATTGTGCCACACAGTTAAGCTGAAACAGCTTTTGACTCTCTCTGTTCCCTTGAAGGTCAGCACTGGTGAGACAGTGCTCCTCTGGTCATTGGCGTGGCTTTGCATGTCAATGATCTCTAAAGTTTCTCTCTTTACCGAACATTCACACATATTACATTAGCCATTCATGGTAGTCATTCTGCTAAACTATATCCAACTGCCCTTAGCAATCCAGTCAGTCTCACTAAAAATAACATATTCAAACTAAATCAAAAGCTGTTCTTCAACCATTTGCAGTATATTCATGGGGTTAGTCTCATTCAAAAGAAAACACTCAAATTTGATTTTTGTGCTTCTGCCACTGAGTAACAGTGGTCTGAACATACTGAATTTGAAGAAAATAATGTTAGCCTGAGGTTTATATATATTATATACGGTGCCGTGAAAAAGTATTTGCCCCCTTCCTGATTTCTTATATTTTTGCATATTTATCACACTTCAGTGTTTCAGATCATCAAACAAATTTTAATATTAGACAAAGATAACCTGAATAAATACAAAATGCAGTTTTTAAATGATGATTTCATTTGTTAAAGGAAAAAAAAACTATCCAAACCTACCTGGCCCTATGTGAAAAAATATTTGCCCCTCCATGTTACATCATGAATTAACTGTGATTAACCACGTTTTTTGGAAAGGTGAGTTCATTTTCAGTAGCTACACCCAAGCCTGATTACTGCCAAGCTTGTTGAATCAAGAAATCACTTAAATAGAACCTGTCTGACAACCTGAAGTAGGCTAAAAGATCTCAAAAAGCAACACATCCCACTGTGAAGAAATTAAAGAACAGATGAGAAAAAAAAAACAACAGAACAACGTCTAAAGAACTGCAGGCCTCACTTGCCTCAGTTTGGACACTGGTCCATGATGGAACAATAACAAATAGATTCGGCAAAAATGGCATCGATGGGAGAGTTCCAAGGCAAAAACCGCTGCTGGACAAAAAGTACACAAAGACTTATCTCACTTTTGCCAGAAAACATCTAGATGATCCTCAAGGCTTTTGGGAAAATATTCTGGGGACTGACGAGACAAAAGTTGAACTTTTTGGAAGACGTGTCCTGTTTTATCTGGCATAAAACTAACACAGAATTTCATAAAAAGAACATTGTATCAACAGTCTGACATGATTCTAGTGTTCAGAGCCAGAAGCAGACGACAGACTCAGTTACAGATTATAATGATTTTATTGTGAGCAAGTGATAAGGACGAGGAGAGAGTCTGACAACCCTGTCAGGGAAGAGAGAGAGAGAGAGATGAGCAGTCTACAGTACACAGTGGGACAATTGATATATTAATAATAGCCTTACAGAGTGTAGAGCAGCAGGCTATGAGCTACCAGCAGCTTCACATCTTCCTTCTGATGCAGCAGTCCTGTGAAGGTGAATGAGGTTCTTATGCAGATATGTAAGCTGTGCAGGGGAAAAAGCCTCGGTCAAGGTGAGATGGGGAAAAAGTTCGGTCCAAATGATTATGTGCACTTACAGGGAGGTGAAAGGAGAGTGGGAGCTCCAGCTCCAGGAAGTTGGTCCTGGTCCACAACGGGGAATGATTCCAGTCCACCAGGAGGATGGTCCACTTGTGCACAGGTAAGTCCTAAAACACACAGAGGAGAACGAGGGGAAGAGGAGTAAACAGTGAGGTTGCTTATGAGGTCTCGCGCAGGAAGAGAGGGTCGTAGCAGGGAGGCGAAGAAGCTGCATACAGTGATGAGGAGCTCTCTTGGCTGCATGCAGAAGTAGACGTCTCCAAGCAGGAGTCGAGGGCCCCCCTCAACTTAAAGACTGCTTGATTAGGAAGAGCAAGTGTGGGTAAAACTGCAGCTGTGGGAAATAAGTAGTGAGAGGAGAAAAAACAGTGCACAGCTTGGATCACTACAGTCCCCCCCCCCAACAGACACCTCCCGGCAGCCGACCCAGCCTCCCCGGATGGGCATGATGGAACGCCCGGATCAAGTCCTGATCCTTGATGAAGGACCCCCGGATCCATGATCTCTCTTCCGGTCCATACCCAGCCCAGTCCACCAGATACTGTAGACCTCACTCCCTGTGTTGAATGTCCAGAATGCAGTTGACCGTATAAACAGGACCGCCATCGACCATCACCAGAGAAGGCAGCGGCTTGGATGGTAGACAGAGGGGACTGGTGGAAAACAGCTTCACCTGAGAGACATGAAAGGTGGGATGTATGCGGAGAGCACGGGGAAGAGAAAGGCGAACAGCAGCAGGATTGACAATTTGAGAGATGGGATAAGGACCAATGAAGCAGGGAGAAAGCTTCCTGGAATCTGTTTTAAGGTTAATGTATCTGGTGGACAACCATACCTTCTGCCCCACATGGTAGGGAGGGGCAGAAGGGTCCGCCGACGTTTGGCGATCTCGAAGTTATGGTCCGCAGTGTGGCAAAAAGCAGCCCTGGTAGCCCTCCAGAGGTGGTGACAACATTTGATGTGCGACTGAACAGAAGGTATGGCAATCTCCACCTCAGCATCAGGGAACAGAGGCGGGTTGTATCCCAAGGATGCCTCAAAGAGACAGAGACCAGTAGCAGCAGAGGTGGCAGAGTTGTGAGCATACACAATCCACGGAAGGTATGTACTCCAGAATGCAGGATTAGTTGCCGTGATGCACCTCAGGGCTGTCTCCAGTTCCTGATTGGCTCGCTCACACTGGCCGTTACTCTGGGGGTGATATCCCAAAGACAAGCTAACTGTTGCTCCAATGGCTTTACAGAAGGATCGCCAAACCCTGGGAGACAAACTGGGGACCCTGGTCCGAAACCACATCCACAGGAATACCATGGAGGCGGACCACATGGAGGACAAAAAGGTCAGCCATTTCCTTGGTAGAAGGAAGCTTGTTCAGGGGAACAAAGTGTGCTACTTTCGAGAATCTGTCCACAGTTGTGAGAATGACCATGTGCCCAGCAGAGGGGGAAAGACCAGTCACAAAATCCAGCGCCACATGGGACCACGGCCTGCTGGGGTATCGGTAGGGGATGCAAGATTTCCGAGGGTGGGGAAGAAGATGATTTACCTGTGGCACACTGGGAACAGGCCTTGATGCACTTGCTCACGTCCCTCCTCATAGATGGCCAGCAGAAGGTCCTCTGCAGGTGAGAAACAGTGCGAGACACGACTGGATGGCACATAACCTTGGATGAGTGCACCCAATCGATGACCTCCCCCCAGACCGAGGAAGGAACGTAAATCCGACCCGCAGGACCCCCACCTGGGTCAGGGTCAGTGCTCTGTGCTCTCTTGAACCTCTCCTTGATCTCCCATGAAAGCATGCCTACCACACATGAGGGGGGAATGATGGGATGCAGCTCCAGCGAAACCGAGTCAGAGGAGAATTGCCTGGAGAAGGCGCCAGGTTTGGTATTCTTGGACCCCGGGCGGTAAGTGATGGTAAAACTAAATCTGTCAAAGAACAGGGACCAGCGGGCTTGTCTGGAGTTTAGCTGTTTAGTCACCCTGAGATACTCCAGATTCTTGTGATCGGTCCAAACCACAAATGGCTGAGAGGCTTCCTCCAACCACTGGCGCCACTCCTCCAAGGCAAGTTTAACCGCCAACAGTTCCCGGTCAGTAACATCATAGTTTCTCTCAACTGGGGACAAGCTTCAGGAGAAATAAGCACAGGGATGGACCTTATGGTCGGTGATCGAGCGCTGAGACAGAACCGCCCCCACCCCGGAGTCCGATGCATCCACTTCCACCAGGAACTGCAGCTCTGGAGCCACCTGAGCAAGGATAAGGGAAGAGGAGAAGTGGGATTTCAACTCAATAAATGCATCATTGGCCTCCTTGGACCAACGAAACAGAATCTTGGTGGAAGTAAGTCGGGTGAGAGGCTGGTCAACCAAACTGAAATTGTGGATGAAGCGCCAGTAGAAATTGGTGAATCCTAAAAATTGGTGTATCTGCTTGCGGGAGGAGGGAACAGGCCAATCCCTGACTGCCTTGACTTTGCTCGGGTCAGCCCTGATCTCCTTATGAGCGATGATGAACCCCAAGAAGGTTGTTGAGGATGTGTGAAACTCACTTCTCTGCTTTGATGTACAGCTGCTGAAGGACAGTCCTAACATGCACCCGATACTCATCTAGGGAACGAGAAAAAAATCAAAATGTCATACAGATAAACACAAAAGAGTTCAGAAAGTCCCTCAAAATGTTGTTGATGAGCCATTGGAAAACAGCTGGCGCGTTAGTCAACGCAAATGGCATCACCAGGTACTCAAAATGGCCACTAGGCATACGAAACCCAGTCTTTCACTCATCACCCTCCTTTATCTGGATCAGGTTGTAGGCATTACGTAGGTCCAACTTGGTGAAAACAGTGGCACGCTGCAAAAGATCGAAAGCAGAGTTGATGAGTGGCAAGGCATACTTGTCCTTCACTGTGATGTTGTTAAGTTCCCTAAAGTCAATGCAGGGCCAAAGGGATCCATCCTTCTTGGTCATGAAAAAAAACCTACCCCCATCGCAGACGATGAAGGTCTGATGATGCCAGAATCTAGTGACTCTTTGATGTACTTGTTCATAGCCTCCCGTTCCGGGGCTGACAGACTATACAATCTACTAGATGGCAACAATGCCCCCAGGAGAAGGTTAATGGCACAGTCATAAGGACAGTGTGTGTGTGTGTGTGTGTGTGTGGGGGTAGGGAAAGCGCCCTAGTCTTACTAAAGACCAGGGCGAGGTCATGATACTCAGGAGGAACTTGACTGAGATCAGGCATTTGGGTGGGCAATGGGCTGATAGGGACTGAAGGGGAACAAGCCACAGACTGCAGACAAGTGGCTAAACAAGAGGTGCTCCAAGAAATAACCCTCCCTACCTGCCAATCAATAACTGGGTTATGAAGTCTTAACTAGGGATAGCCCAAAATAACAGGAAAGGCAGAGATGGGTAAAACAAACAAAACAAAGCAAAAAAACTCAGATGCCCTCTGTGGTTGCCTGAAACTAGAATAGAGATGGGAGCTGTCTTCTTAGTGACCCTAGTGAGTGGCTCCATAGAAACGGCCACCACATTTAACGGAACCTTCAGGTCCTGACACCGAAGTTTTGGCTGGGTTGCCAGACTCTGAAATAAAGCTTTGCTTCGCGCCGGAATCGATGAGAGCAGTAGCGCAGAATTCAGTGTGACCATGGTCAAAACGGATAGGTACAAAAAGGGGAGTCAGGGATTTAGACCCTCTGTTGTCCATACGTTCCCCCACCATGATGAACAGACACCCCCCCTTCCCCAGGCTGATTGGGGAAGTGAGTAACCTTATGTTCAGAGATGGCACAATATGCACACAACCCAAGGTCTCGATGGTGCTGGCGTTCAGCAGGAGGAAACTTAGACCGGCCCAACAGCATGTGCTCAATGGTGTTAGTAGACTCGAGAGAGGAAAAGGCTAGGAAGCGGAGTCCGGCAGGGAGCATGACTTAGGGGCAGAGCTACCGATATGATGGCACTCGCTAAATCATTCCCTAAGGCCTAATATTGCTTAATAGTTATGAACCTTGTCAGTAAACTGTAAGGGAGAAGAGACAAGGAAAAAAAAAAAAAAAAAGGAAAACCAACCTAAAAGATTCAATAAACCATAATGTTGATTTATGGTGGAATTGCCCAGCCCCAATGTATGGTCAATACAATGACAGTCTTGTTATTATTATTATTATTATTATTATTATTATTATTATTATTATGTATTCATATAATGTAATCATATTGTTTTTGCTGCCATTTATCTGTCTGTTAATAATAATAATAATAATAATAATAATAATAATAATGGATTGCATTTGTATAGCACTTTTCATTCAAATTTTCAGGAAAGGTGTGTAATGGCTCATTGAACAAATGATTAGATTTTGGTGATGATCTGAGAATGCATACCTCTGCCAAGGCTCTTATCTTCTCACAGAGTGTTAGCAACAATACTCCAACACTGCAGCATGGATTTGGATGAAATTTTCACCAGAGGTGGTTCTTGGGCTACAGATGAATCCATTACATTTTGGTAATGATCTGAGAATGCATACCATAGCCAAGGCTCTTATCTTCTCACAGTGTGTTAGCAACAATACTCCAAAACTAATGGACAGACTTTGATGCAGTTTTCACCAAAAGTGGCCCTAGGCCTGCACACAAACCCATTACATTTTGGGGGTGAACCATGAGGGACAGAAGGAGCCTTGGCAGAGGTTTGCGCTCTCTAAGTGCTTTATAGTTTTAATTTTATTTTTTAACCTTTATTTATACAGGGTAGTTCTATTGAGAGGGAACCTCTCTTTTTCAAGAATGCCCTGTTTGCATTCAAACAGTTACACATTCACACCTGGAAGCTGCCCAGTTTATGAGGAAGCTCCGCCTCCCTTGCCTCCTCCTAGGAGCCCACTGCACTGAAGTCAAATGAGGTGTCAATCAAAAGCTGAGCGTCTTTTCAGTGTCTCTTTTCAGTTTCCATTTCCGGCACTAGCTCGGTGGAAAAAGTAGCTTTTATGCACGTAAACATGTGGAATGGTGGAAGTTAGGCCGGCTCATTTCTAACCTATGGATAAATAACCCCGTAATTATGTTGATGGAGAATAAATCTATTGGACCTGTGGCAATAATACAGGACTGAATTTGTTTCTGTATTAATAACCAAATAGATGAAATTCTGAGCTTTCAAACAATGTATGGCATGGCTACCAACTTGAAACGGGTTCATGATCGCTTACTATACTAGACTGTGTGAGAGCAGAGACATTCCAATGGCCCACAGGCTGTCTGTCTGTTGGAATTTAAGGAGCCATCAAATATTTCCAACAAAATGTGAAGTTCAGCAGTAGTGCGTTTCAAAGATGTCTATAATAAAATAAGCACTTCCTTTATTTTCTATATCATAACACCACAATAGCAGTAGAGACTGGGGAATTGCTGCAGCAACTATTATAGATTAGTCGGTCAAACACGAGGAAAAGAGGCAGTCAAATAACATATTCTGGTATTCTTTCACATGACAATGGTAACACCTGTGCTTGTGTGAACCATGCCCATACAGAAATCTGAAAATCATCAGCCAACATTGGTGCTATGATGACCTTAGTCAAGATAGGAAAGAAAATATGCTACAAGGCTTTAAAACAGGTTGTTTGCTAGCTGTATTAATTATTCAGGTTCCTCCTGCAGTAATATTTGCTTTCCAACTTTGCATAGGTTTTGTTAGACACTGATCTTGGGGCAGGAAGCTACATACTGTAGGGTTTACACATTTTATAGTATATCTGAAAGAGCCTGCCAGTGAAAACAGCTGGGTGATTATGCTGAGTTGTGTTGTCACCCGTGTCATCCTGGGAACTTCAAATAAATTCAGCATCTAACATTTAATAGTTTTTCAGTTCTGAAATAACTTCAGGTTTGGAGATTTTTTTTGTTTATTATTTCTTTAATTATGTACTTGGTGCTGCCATGCTACTGCCTTGACCTCCCTTTTATATAATAAAACACACCTGGTTAAAGAAAAAGACCATGAAAACATACAAGAAGAGTTTTAGCTTCTCAGAAAAAAAAAATGAAGCACACACTCTGCTCAAAGGCCTACGGAATCTGATAGATTTTTAGTAAAGCTGCAGTTGAATATATACGTGATAAAATGTCTAAATATGAGACATCAAAGTAAATGAAGGAGGAAAACAAGCTTCTAAATATACCTGGGAAACTGGCACAAGGCCACACAGACACAGCAACACAGATGGAGCAATAAGTTGTTGGGAGGCATGAAGGTACAGAGAAACCTGATTTGCAAAGTGGTTATCGGCAAAGATAGTGAGACGGGAAATAGATGAGTGGACACAGAGTCAGTGTGGAAGACAATTATTAAGGGGAGGAACACAGCTGCTGAGAAGAAAGAGGGAGGAGATTGGAAAAGAGAGAAAGGAGAGACAGACTGAATGAAAACAAAAGAAATGAAGGACAGATGAGGAAAATAGATGTTGCATTGACAGGAAAAACTCATTAGTAACACCACAATACATTCTTTTTGTTTCATATAGGTCACACACAGACATAGACACTGACATTACCAATCATAGAAAATGAAGGCACAATAAAGAAATACTTCTCTCATCTTAACTGTACACACTGTACAGTTAACACGAGGTGATAGGTGTCCATTTTTGTATGAGTTAGATTTATGCCTGAACATGCGTTCCAGTCATTCCCCACAAATGAAAGTGATCTATTTGCTTGTTGTGAGGGAGTTAGTGGTGCACAGAAGGCCTGAGCATGGCCAGATGGACTAACTGGATGGCTGGCAGGAAGTAACAGGCTGTACGCTTCTTTTTGATTGGCTCTAATTATGATCTACTGCAGTGCCTCCCAGAGATTTGCTGACTGGGTGATGTGAGTTGCACTAGTGTGTGAGTTTGTGTGTATGTACTCTTTTGAGGCGAAGCTGAAGTTTTAACAGGAAATAGGATAATTGAGGTACTGAGGAATTTCTGCTGATGTGGAGCCAAAAATTCTGAAAATATTAAAGCTCTAATTTAGCACAAATGTTTGAAACAAGGAAACAAGGATTGCAAACATCCATATCTGTTATAATACCATATGCTGAAGGTTTGAAAGTTAAAACTGCTTCTGTTTTATATAGCTGATCATCTCCCTCCTTGCTTTAATGTAACCTAATGCACAGTATTCCTGTGCTTTCAGAAATTTGTCTCATGCTGTGTCTATTCTTTATTAGTTCCTGTTGTGATGTGGATCACCAGCCTCCAGTGCTTGTGAGATGTTTTGGTTACCAGCAGAGGGAGATGTCTACTCCAAATCTGAGCATGCAGACTGCAGAGTTTTCCCTTAATAATGTATTAGGTTATCTGTATGTGATAAGCTAACAAAACAAAACAAAACATAAAAACTCTAAATCATCAAATGACAGCCCCCAGGCCGCATGCAGCTGCCACTCTGATTAACTGCGGCCCGCCAGTACATTTCTAAAAATCAATTATTTATTTTCATGTGTCTAAATATGGTCATGTTTGACCATATTTAGAACTACATTCTTAAAATTATAGTGTCTGCCAGGAGAGGGAGCTCTAATTGAAACCTAGGTGCTGCTCTGTGTGAGCGGTTGAGCAAGAGTGAGGGAGCAGTGTGCACCAGAGTCCATGTTGTAAGGTATGTGTTGCATGCTAAGACCTGAAAGTTAGCATTAACAGGCTGTGAACAGCAGTAAATGTGCAAGGTAGGCTGCTTTTAAACAACAATAAATGCTACAGGTCCTCAATAGTGATGGGGAGGTGAAGACTCAGTGAAGCTCTGAAGCTTTCCTTCTAATTGTGCCAAAAAAGATTCAAAGCTTCGAGGCTTCATTTTTACTAAGAACAGTGACATCTGGTGGCCAGCTGAACCGATAATAACCTCTCGAGAGCACGACTGAAGCACTGACACTGTTTCAATCCCATGTCAGCAATAAAAGTTCAGCGAATAATGTGTGGTCGTTTCAATCTGCTGATGTTTTTGTTCATTTATACCAGTGGTTCTTAAACTTTTTTTAAATCCCAATTTTGGGGAGGCAGAGGATTATCAAGCCCCCCCCCACACACACACACACAGTGGCCTTTCTTTGCCCCTCCACACCCACAATGAGTCCACGAGCAAACTAAGCCTCGTCATATTCCCTTTTCTTCTTGGCTTTTTTTGTTAGTTACCATCAGAAATTGCTCTTTGCTCATCATTTTGATGGACAGTTTTAAAAATTTGGTCATGACATAATTTTATAAGTAATTTTAATTCTAATATGATAAAACACTGAGTAGCTCAGTTTCAGTTTCAATTATGAAACTTTTGACTTTGAAGAAAGTTATTTAACACTCCCTTTTCCCCCAATCCCCACCCCCGGAAGGTTTATATGTATATCTGGCACTTGGGAATTGAGGAAAAAATATGTGGCCCTCACTACCACAAAAGTTGCCCATCCCTGCTCTAAATGAACCACTAACCCCTTTAGAACACATGAGGTGGTTTCAATGAATCAAATATGAATCAAATACCATTCAAAATAGTAAAAATAAGAGATGCACTCTGATACTGTGGAAAAAAATAAGAAAATACACAGATATCATATGTACATCTGCTTGCAGTGCAGCAGATAGTCCTCCTGTATACAGTGAATATAAAAAGTCTACACACCCCTGTTCAAATTCCAGGTTTTTGTGATGTAATAAAATGAGACCAAGATAAATCATTTCAAAACTTTTTCCACCATTAATGTGACCTATAACCTGTACAACACAAATGAAAAATAAACTGAAATCTTTTAAGGAGGAAAATAAAAAATAAAAAAACTTACAATAACCTGGTTAGATAGATATGCACACCCTTAAACTAATACTTTGTTGTAGCACCTTTGACTTTTATTACAGCCCTCAGTCTTTTTGGGTAGGAGTCTATCAGCATGGCACATCCTGATGTGGCAATAGTTGCCCACTCTTCTTTGCAAAAACGCCCCAAATCTGTTAGATTGCAAGGGCATCTCCTGTGCACAGCCATCTTCAGATCACCCCACAGATGTTCGATCAGATTCAGGTCTGGACTCTGGCTGGGCCATTCCAAAACCTTAATCTTCTTCTGGTGAAGCTATTCTTTTGTTGATTTGGATGTGTACTTTGGATCATTGTCATGCCAAAAGATGAAGTTCCTCTTTATCTTCAGCTTTCTAACAGAAGCCTGAAGGTTTTGTGCTAACACTGACTGGTATTTGGAACTGTTAATAATTCCCTCCACCTTGACTAAGGCCCCAGTTCCAGCAGAAGAAAGGCAGCTCCAAAGCATGATGCTGCCACCACCATGCTTTACTGTAGGTGTGGTGTTCTTTTGGTGATGAGCAGTATTGTGTTTGCGCCGAATATACCTTTTAGAATTATAGCCAAGAAGTTCAACTTGGTTTCATCATACCATAAGACATTTTTCCCACATGCGTTTGGGAGATTTCAAATGTGTTTTTGCAAAATGTAGGCGGGCTTGGATGTTTTTCTTCGTAAGATAACACTTCCGTCTTGCCACCCTACACCATAGCCCAGACATATGAAGAAGATAGGAGATTGTTGTCACATGTACTAAACAGCCAGAACTTGTCAGGAATTCCTGCAGCTCCTTCAATGTTGCTGTCAGCCTCTTGGCATCCTCCATGACCAGTTTTCTTCTCATCTTTTCATCAATTTTGGAGGGACATCCAGTTCTTCGCAATGTCACTGTTGTGCCATATTTTCTCCACTTGATGATGACTGTCTTCACTGTGTTTCATGGTATATTTAATGTTTTGGAAATTCTTTTGTACCCTTCTCCTGACTGATACCTTTGATCATTGTCCTGCTGCAGAACCTAAGTGCGCTTTCGCTTGAGGTCAAGAACAGATGGCCGGACATTCTCCTTCAGGATTTTTTGGTAGACATCAGAATTCATGACTCTATTTACCACAACAAGTCTTCCAGGTCCTGAAGCAGCAAAACAGCCCCAGAGCATCACACCACCACCACCATATTTTACTGTTGGTATGATGTTCCTTTTCTGAAATGCTGTGTAACTTTTACACCGAATGTAATGGGACACACACCTTCCAAAAAGTTCAACTTTTGTCTCGTCAGTCCACAGAGTTTTTTCCCAAAAGTCTTGGGGATCATCAAGACATTTTCAGGCAAAACTGAGATGAGCCTCTATGTTCTTTTTGCTCAGCAGTGATTTTCGTCTTGGAACTCTGCCATGCAGGCCATACTTTCTTATGGTGGAGTCATGAACACTGGCCTTTACTGAGGCAAATGAGGCCTGCAGTTCTTTGGATATTGTTGTGGGGTCTTTGGTGACCTCTTGGATGAGTTGTCACTGCACTCTTGGGGTAACTTTGTTCGTCTGGCCACTCTGGGAAGGTTCATCACTGTTCTATGTTTTCGCCATTTGCGGATAATGGCTCTCACTGTGGTTCACTGGAGTCACAAAGCTTTAGAAATGGCTTTATAACCTTTTCCAGACTGATAGATCTCAATTACTTTGTTTCTCATTTGTTCCTGAATTTCTTTGGATCATAGCATGATGTCTAGCATTTGAGGATCTTTTGGTCTACTTCACTTTTTCAAGCAGGCCCTATTTAAGTGATTTCTTGATTGAGAACAAGTGTGGCAGTAATCAGACCTGGGTGTGGCTAGAGAAACTGAACTCAGCTTTCCAAAGATGTGATAAACCATAGCTAATTAATTTTTTTAATGGTGGTGGTGGTGGTGGGGGCAATCACTTTTTCACACAGGGCCAGGTAGGTTTGGATTTTTTTTTTTTAGATTTAATAACCGGAGTGGTGGCTCAGTTGGTAGAGCATCCGTCCCACACCCTGGAGGCAGGGGTTCAAATCCCGGCCGGGTCATGCCGAAGACCATATAAAAGCGGAATTTCCTGCCATCCAGCTTGGTGCTCAGCAATAATGGAATGGAGGAGGGAAATCTGTGGTGGTGCCTTGCATGGCAGCGACCCCTCTGATTCTATATATGGGTGTGTGTGTGATTAACACTGTAGATAGGAGAAACACAATTTCATTCTACTGTACATGATTGGCTGTATAGATAGAATAACAATAAAGGATGATTATGATAATAAACACCTTCCTTTAAAAACTGCATTTTGTGTTATCTTTAATATTTAAATTCGTTTGATGATCTGAAACATTCAAGTACAAACATACAAATGAGAAATCAGAAAGGGGGCAAACACTTTTTCATACCACTGTATACTGTATATAATAACTAGATAGGACATGACTAACATTTTCATGACAAACAGAAGCACCGTTTTCTATAGGTAAGTATAATGGTTGACGGCATCTGCAACTTCGTGAAAACCATGGGTGGACTGGAATAAAAATTCAGGCCACCCCATTGTTACGAACCCCAAACCATCACTGCTATAATTGTAGACCTGTAGAGAATGTGGAAGGACGAGGCTGAGTTTATTTCACAAGTCAGATTTATTCACATTCTCCAACATCATCCAAAAACAGAAAGAGGACGAATCCCCCAACATCTGTCCCTTTTCTACCCCGGACATCAAAACACACAGTCACATGGTACTTAATCCCCAGTAACAATGTAACTTCCTCTCGATCTTAACACCCCCCACCTCCAGTCTCTGGCCGCTGGGCGAAATCCCCCACGGCTGTCTCTTTGCATGCCAAAGACTAAACTTTCACATCCTCGTGTTATCTCCAGAGTGGCTCAGTCCTTTGTTCCCTCTCAGATGTGAAGCCTAAGGTGGTATACGTATGAATCATGCAATGATATACATATGTGCATATATGTGTCCCACATGACCCCCCCCCCCCCCAAACGTCTAAGATGGAACAACGTAATAACAGTCTGCAAGTCATGGTAAAATTATTACACATCAGTCCACGTGTCGCTTGGGCCTCAGTCGCCTCCCATATCTGCTGTAAGCGGGCTTAACCACTTTTGCGGCGCCCTCCTGCTGGGGAGCTGCTGTCTGAGGATGAGAACTGTTAGTCAATCCCTGTGGGTGTTCTGATGAATGCTCCTTAGGGGGTCTGCTGCGCCGAGGAGCCATAGCCAACAGCACACCCTCGTCGGCCAACACAAAGGCGGGTTTGAGTCTGTTTATGCCAATCTTTTCTTTCCTGCCCCCCAAATCTAGCACAAAATGCTTATCCCCTGTTTCCAGCACTCTAAATGGTCCATCATAAGGTGGTTGCAACGGAGGGCGATGCACATCGTGCCTGACAAAAACAAACTCCGCATTTTTTAGAGCCTTACGCACAAGAACGCGCGGAAAACTGTGGTGAACGGGGCCGGGAAGCATGCCCGCTTCCGCGTCACTCTGCAACCGCTGAGCCGGGAAACATTCTGGCGCAGGATTATCCGGGAGAAATTCCCTGGGCAGCCGGAGTGGCTGCGCAAAAACTAACTCAGCCGAGGAGGCTTCTAAATCCTCTTTAGGTGCAGAACGCAACCCCAATAAAACCCATGGTAGTCTGTCCACCCAATTTGCATCCATAAGCGACGCTCTGAGGGCCGCCTTCAATGACCTATGGAAATGTTCGCATAACCCATTAGCCTGCGGGTTGTACGCGGTAGTGTGGTGGATCGTTACCCCCAGTCGTTGACCAAAGCTCGGAAACAAATTGAGGACCTCTGTCAGACGTAATATCCGACGGGACTCCAAAGCGCGCTACCCATGCTGTCAAAAACGCACGCGCCACCTCCTCGGCTGTGGTTGATGACAGTTGGACCACTTCTGGCCAGCGCGTGGTGCGGTCTACCATTGTCAGAAGGTGTGTGCACCCCTGCGACGGCGGAAGGGGGCCTACGAGGTCCACGTGAACGTGGTCGAACCTCTTAGCCGGGATGTGAAACGGCTCCAAGGGAGCTCTCGTGTGCTTGTGAACCTTGGCTCGTTGGCAAGCCATGCAGGCTGCTGCCCACTCTCTAACTTGCTTGCGCAGGCTCGGCCATACAAATTTCTCTCCTACCATTTTGACCGACATGCACACCCCCGGGTGCGCCAGAGAATGAATTGAGTCAAAAACGCTGCGGCGCCACGCGGTCGGTACCACCGGGCGCGGTCGTCCCGTGGAGACGTCGCAGATTAGGGGGGGCATACCATCTTGCAGCACCCTGTTCTCCAGCCTTAACCCTGTTGGTCCAGACTGGAGCGCGCGCACGTCCGCGTCGCTCGCCTGATCCGCGGCCATGGCTGCATAATCTATCCCTACGCGGACTGTGGGCGCTACGGCGCGCAAGAGACAGTCTGCCACTACATTAAGTTTACCCGCTACGTGCTGAATATCGGTAGTAAACACTGAGATTGCAGCCAGCTGCCTCTGCTGCCGGCCCGACCACGGTTCTGAAACCTTGGCCATCGCGAAAGTCAGCGGCTTGTGGTCAACAAACGCGGTGAAACGGCGTCCTTCCAGCCAGAACTGGAAGTGGCGAATGGCCAAGTGGAGAGCTAACAACTCCCGGTCAAATGCGCTGTATTTTCCCTCACTATCGCGCAACGTCCTGCTGAAAAAGGCGAGCGGCTGCCAAGCGCCGGCTACATGTTGCTCCACGACCGCCCCTATGGCCACATCTGACACGTCAGTAGTGAGCGCTATGCGGGCCATTGGGTCTGGATGCGCTAACAACGCAGCGTTTGCCAGGGCTGTTTTGACCTCTGCAAATGCCCGCTCTCGCTCAGGAGACCATTCGATTTTGCTTGTGGGTTTTTGGTTTTTTAGCGCGGCATACAGTGGTTGCATGAGCTGCGCTGCGCGGGGGAGGAAACGGTTATAAAAATTTACCATTCCCAAAAACTCCTGTAACGCTTTGACCGTTTGTGGCTGGGGGAAATTTGTTACTGCGCACACTTTGTCAGGCAGAGGAACCGCTCCTTCTGGAGAGACGCGATGCCCCAAAAAATCAATCTGCGTCACCCCGAACTGACACTTCGCTGGGTTGATTATTAACCCGTGCTCTCCCAACCTCCGGAAAACTGCCGTGAGGTGGTTTTCGTGTTCATCTTCGGACGCGCTGGCTACCAAGATGTCGTCCAGGTAGACGAACACGAAGGGGAGATCGCGCAACACCGCGTCCATCATGCGTTGGAACGTCTGTGCAGCGCCTTTAAGCCCAAACGGCATGCGCAAAAACTCGAAAAGGCCAAATGGAGTTATTACCGCTGTTTTGGGTATGTCCTCAGCGCGTACTGGGACTTGATGGTACCCGCGGACCAAGTCTATCTTAGAAAAAATGCGCACCCCTGCCAAATGAACGGAAAAATCTTGGATATGCGGGATTGGGTAGCGGTCGTGTGCTGTAGCGTTGTTCAACCTGCGGAAATCTCCGCAAGGACGCCACAAGCCGTCAGCTTTAGGGACCATGTGAAGCGGGGAAGCCCATGGGCTTTTCAAACGCCTGATGATGCCCAACTTTTCCAGGTTGGCGAACTCCTCGCGCGCTATGGACAGTTTAGCTGCATCCAAGCACCGAGCTTTTGCAAAAACGGGCGGTCCGGTGGTAGTAATAAAATGTTCCACTCCGTGTTTAGCGACAGCTGCTGAAAATGTGGGAACCGTGAGTGCTGGGAACTGAGTGAGTAGTGTGTGGAACTTACCACCTGCCGTTGCGACGTTGGCTTGTGCTGTGGGCGGGGTCACTCGGGCTGCACAGGGAATAGAATAAAAAGAAAGTGCATTAACCAGGCGCCTATTAGCAAGATCAACCAACAAACCATGTGAGCACAGAAAATCAGCGCCTAACATATTGAAGCTCACTGCAGCTATAACAAAAGTCCACTCAAATGTACGGCCGTGCAGGGACAGAAGCAGAGTCTTCTCACCAAAGGTCTTAATCCTTGAGCCGTTCACTGCTGACGCTCCGTGACCTCCGGGACCCGCCAGCCGGTCAGCATATGTAGGCATGATGAAACTCACTTGGAATCAGAATCAGATTTATTGCCATTGTTCATGTAGTACACAAACTAGGAATTTGTCTCGGTGCAATGCTGCAACATTAAAACATGATAAGATAAAGAGATAAACTAAAAAAAAAGAAAAACAAAACTTAAAGACTAAAACCATGCAATAAGTGTAGAATAATAAGTAATAATAATAATAATAATAATAATAATAATAATAATAATAATAATAATGAGTAATACTAGTCACAGCAGTTTTTAATAAATTAGCAAGTAGCAGATGATGTGCAGTCGATAATGCAACAGAAAAACAGTGATGAATGACATGAGTCTGGTTGAGCTGCTGTACATGGTGCACGAGAGTCAATAAGTCACTTAATGTTCAGCAGTCTGATGGCAGAGGGGAAAAAGCTGTTCATGTGCCGGGAGGTTTTAGTCTGAATGGACCGAAGTCTTCTACCTGAGGGGAGGGTGGCAAACAGTACGTGACCAGGGTGTGAAGGATCGGCCATGATCCGGCCTGCACGCCTCCGGGTCCTGGAGATGTACAGATCCTGGAGAGATGGGAGCTTGCAGCCGATCACCTTCTCAGCAGTGCGCACGACGCGCTGCAGCCTTAGTCTGTCCCTGGCAGTAGCTCCTGCGTACCACACGGTTATGGAGGAGGTGAGGATGGACTCGATGATGGCCGTGTAGAACTGCACTAACATCTTGGTGGGTAGCTTGAGCTTCCTCAGCTGCCGCAGAAAGAACATCCTCTGCTGGACCTTTTTGATGAGGGAGCTGATGGTTGGCTCCCACTTGAGGTCACGGGTGATGGTGGTGCCCAAGAAGTGGAAGGAATCTGCAATGGTGATGGGAGAGCCTGTGATGGTGAGGGGGGGCAGGGGGGTTGTGACTTTCCTGAAGTCCACAATCATCTCCGCTGTCTTCAGAGCGTTCAGCTGCAGGTTGTTGTGGCTGCACCAGGACACCAGCTGGGCCACCTCTCTCCTGTAGACGGACTCATCACCGTTGGAGATGAGCCCGATGAGGGTGGTGTCGTCCACAAACTTGATCAGCTTAACAGACTGGTGGGTGGAGGTGCAGGAGTTGGTATAAAGGGAGAAGAGTAGGGGGGAAAGTACACAGCCCTGGGGTGATCCGATGCTGATGCTAACAGAGTCTGAGACAGACTTCCCTAGCCGCACATGCTGCCTCCGGTCCGTCAGGAAGTCGGTGATCCACCTGCAGAGGGAGTCAGGCACATCGAGCAGGGACAGCTTGTCCTGGAGCAGAGCGGGGCGGATGGTGTTGAATGCAGAGCTGAAGTCCACAAACAGGATCCTGGCGTAGGTTTCCGGAGAGTCCAGGTGCTGCAGGATGGAGTGGAGGGCCAGGTTGACTGCGTCGTCCACAGACCTGTTGGCACGGTAGGCAAACTGCAGCGGGTCCAGGAGGGGAGTGGTGATGGACTTGAGGTGGGACAGGACCAGGCGCTCAAAGGACTTCATGACTACAGAGGTGAGCGCTACAGGTCTGTAGTCGTTAAGTCCAGTAATCCGTGGCTTCTTGGGGACAGGGATGATGGTGGAGGATTTGAGGCAGGTCGGCACGTGGCATTGCTTAAGGGAGGTGTTAAAAATGTCTGTGAAGACAGGAGCCAGCTCTTTCGCAGTGTCTCAGGGTGGAGGGAGACACGCCATCCGGACCGGGGGCCTTGCGTGGGTTCAGTCTGGAGAACTGTCTGTGCACGTCCTGCACACTGATGACAAGGGCAGGGGGCGAGGAGGAGGAGGGGGGGACTGCTTTTGATGAATTAGCGGCCAAGGAGGCAGTGGAGCTGGGTGGAGGGGGGGAGTTGGACACAGCTGACGAGGTGTCAAAACAGGCGTAATGTTGGGACAGTTTTTGACAAAGGGCTTTGTCATCCTGACCTTTAGAAGCCTGAGGCCGATAGTTGGTGATTTGCCTCAGTCCTCTCCACACAGAAGCCGAGTCATTAGCAGTGAACTGCTGCTGGAGTCTCTCAGAATACACAGATTTAGCTCTCTTCAGCTCTTTGTTAAACCGATATTTAACCTCCCTGTAGCAGTCCCTGTCTCCACTTTTCAACGCTGCTTCCTTCTCCTTCATGATCTGTCTGAGCTTAGCAGTGAACCAGGGCTTATCATTAGAGTACCTCACCCTGGTGCGCGATGGAAGAATGTTCTCCTCACAAAAGTTGATGTATGAGTTCACAGTGTCTGTGTACTCATTAAGATCATGTGTGGCTCCTTTAAACATGCCCCAGTCAGTTATTTCCATGCATGTTCAGTTTCTCTCCAGCTTCACTGGTCAATTTCTTCCTGGTGGTCACAACAGGTTTAGTGAGCTTCAGTCTCTGTCTGTATGTGGGAATGAGGTGGACCATCACGTGATCAGCTAGACCGAGCGCAGCGCGGGGAACAGCGCGATACGCGTCCTTCACTGTGGTGTAACAGTGATCTAGTGTGTTCTCACCTCTGGTTGGACATTTAATAAACTGTATCGGGGGAGCTCGTGACTCAGATTGCTCTGGTTAAAGTTGCCAACCACAATAATCAGGGAGTCCGGGAAAGTCCGCTCCGCATGTTGGATGTGATCTGTGAGCGCGCGCTGAGCGCGCGCTGAGCCACGCACACATCCGCGTCGGGAGGGGCGTACACAGCGATCAATATGAATGAAGCAAACTCCCGCGGGGAATAAAAAGGCTTGCAGTTTAATGGAGAGAAATTCTAGGTCGGGAGAACAGTGCCGGGAACAGTGCCGGGAAATCACGGTTACAAGCCTGTGTCCACGAGGAATTGCCTCCCCAAACGTGCGTCCGTCAAGTAGAGCAGCTTGTTCTCTTCCCTGAGGGCCGCGGCTGCTACCGACCCCCGGGCTTGGCGTTTCCCGAGCTCTTGAACTGGCACGGTGGTATACATTTGTGTGCCCTCTCTGCAAAGCGGCGATGGTAGAAACAGAGGTTGTCTCGTTGTCTCCTCCGTGGTCCCTGGCCCTCGCCGCTGCCGTTGTCGGTGGGTCTGCTACCGCCGCCTCTGGCCCCCTGCCGTCTCGGGACGTCGTGCCAAGCTCCGTCGCTGCTGCGGTGGCCACGCGCTGTCTGCTGGCATTGAGAATCCGTTGTGCCTCCTGGGCCAGCGCGTGGAAGTCCCGCTGGGCCAACAACAGTGAACCAGCCAGGGTCGCTCTTGTGGCCGACGGGAGGGTTCTCAGGAAAATGTGAGTGAAGAGGAAATCGTCACCGTCTGAGCCCCTCAGCCTCAGCATGTCCTCCATCAGGTCAACGGGCGTGCTGTCTCCCAAGTCGTTCAGAGCCAGGAGCCTCTCCGCTCTCTCCTGGACTGAGGGAGTGAAACGCTGGATGAGCGCAGCCTTCAACCCGCCGTATTTGTCGTCAGCCGGTGGATGCTCCAAAAGGCTCCGCACATGTCGAGCCGTGCGGTTGTCGAGCTTGGCAATAATGTGGTAGAATCTTGTGTCATCTGCCGTTATCCCCCGGAGGGCGAACTGTGCTTCAACCAAGTGGAACCGGGAGCACGGGTTGTCTTGCCAGAAGTCTGGTAGGTTGACTGTGGCTGCGTTCGCCTGGCTGGTTCCTGACGAGTTCGGCTCGGGGGAATTACTTCTGCTCATGATACGTCTTAGGGTCACCAGTGTAGAGAGTGTGGAAGGACGAGGCTGGGTTTATTTCACAAGTCAGATTTATTCACATTCTCCAACATCATCCAAAAACAGAAAGAAGATGAATCCCCCAACATCTGTCCCTTTTCTACCCCGGACATCAAAACACACAGTCACATGGTACTTAATCCCCAGTAACAATGTAACTTCCTCCCGATCTTAACACCCCCCACCTCCAGTCTCTGGCCGCTGGGCGAAATCCCCCACGGCTGTCTCTTTGCATGCCAAAGACTAAACTTTCACATCCTCGTGTTATCTCCAGAGCGGCTCAGTCCTTTGTTCCGTCTCAGATGTGAAGCCTAAGGTGGTATACGTATGAATCATGCAATGATATACATATGTGCATATATGTGTCCCACAGACCACCATATTTACATACTGTGTGTCAAACTAGTTATAAATGCGGCTACAACCTCTAGGTGGGAGAAAAAAAATGTCTATTTTTTTATGGTTTTTAGTCAATTTATTAACTAATTTCTCATTTTTTACTGGGCTCTGGACCTCTCGCTCAATCTCTGCACATCTTGTTGCTCTACAGAATGAGATAAAAAACATAAATAGCCTAATTTTAAGCCTGTACTTCTTTAGCAGTCAGTAATTCCGTGCATCTTCTTTAAATTCCATCTAACAGCATACCCTGCATTTGTAGGACTGTGGTTCTAAGTACCTGAAGGCTCCTGTCTGTGTCAGACTCTGAATTCTGCACTCTGTGTGTGTTTATATATCTATATATTTATTCCATCTAGCTACAATGCTCCGCACTGTGTGTGTTTATATATCTACATATTATTCCACCTAGCTGCAATGCTCCGTACTGTGGGTGTTTATATATCTACATATTTATTCCATCTAGCTACAATGCTCTGCACTGTGTGTCTGTGTGTATATATATATATATATATATATATATATATATAGTAATATGTACATATGTATATTAGCTGCTCTTGCTTGCTTGCTTTTTTTCTTGCCTTCTGATTGTTGCTCTGAGTGTTGCTATCCCTGTGCTGTTGCAATCCTGGAATTTCCCCATTGTGGGACTAATAAAGGCTTATCTTATCTCAGCCTCTGCAGAAGCAGCACTGCTGCTGCTACTACAGAAGGCCATATTACAATGGCGCAGTGCATAATCAGTTGTCAGACACAGGTGGCACGTTTATGGGCATTTCCAAGTTCATTCTGCTGTTGCAGCAGCGCAAAACCAAATTTTCCAATGGGCAGGAAGTGCACAGAGGCTGTTCTAATGTGTTTAATCATTCAGAGGTGTGTTTGGGGGTGACACAGTCACAGGATTACTCCCTATTGTTATGTATGAGATTTGGGTGTCTGGGATGCCATGCCCACCCACAGGGTGATGTCAGGCGGGCACGGCCCACTCTGTATATAGTTGAGTGTTCTGTCTAATAAAGTTCAGTTGGATGTCCCTCAAGAAGCTCTCTGTCTCATGTCATTTTCACGATATAACATTTGGCGATGAGGTAAATCGGTGTTAACCTAAAGTTATGGATTACGTGTGCGAGGATGCTTTCAAGGTCTCCAGGAGACGAGGCAAATTCATGTGCCTTAGCCAGCGGACAGGTGAGTCCCTTACGTCGTTTCTGATGAGGCTTCGTAGCCGAGCAAAGAAGTGCAAGTTTGGGGCTTTGGAGGACGGCATTGTGAAGGATAAATTGGCCCATGGCACCAGCGATGTTTGGCTGATGTACACGCTGATGACAGCTAAGGTGCCGCCGTCGTTGGAGGAAATTCTGGCCCTGGTGGTGCAGAGGGAGTCCGTGATCCAGCGCGAGCTAGCGGCTAAGGCTAGCATGGGTCTGACCGCGTGCGATTTCCCGCCGAGAGCGGAGGTTCGTGAGCTAACTGGGCAACAAGACGCGGTAACGGCACAACGGAGCACCGAGACTGTGAGTGCTGGGAGCAGCGGCTAAGAGCCGGTGTTGGAGGACGTGACTGGTGAGGGTGACGTCGAGAACCCCGGAGGTGAGCAGCGACAGGCGTTTGTGGAAGCTATGTAGCGGGTGAGCGAGGTCAGACAGGCTGACGGCCCTGGAGGGGGGGGGGGAGCAACAGCCAAATACGGAGACTACACGACATGTGAGACGAGGGAGTCGAGAGCTGGGTCGGGGTGTTTGGACCGGAGAACAATGCCGGTGAGGATGACGCTATGATCCCTAAAAGTGAACGACAAGAGCCAGACACGGTGGCAGCGCAGCAGAACACGAACACCAAGAGCACTGAATGCAGCAGTGAGGGGCCCAGGTCGGTGAGTGGGCCCGGCGAGGGGTGATGGTGCGTGTCCCGGAGGTGAGCAGCAGCTGCAGGACATGGTGACTGCACAGCAGAGCACCAACACCGGGAGCACTGAATGCACCGGTGAGGAGCCCAAGTCAGTGAGCGGGCCCGACGAGGGTGATGGTGTGTGTCCCAGACGTGAGCAGCAGCCGTATACGGAGGCTACGCAGCAAGACACGTGGAGCGAGGGGGCCGGGAGCAGAGACGACGTGCCTGGGTCGGGAGATGGAGCTGACGGGGGTGTCACAGAGGGCCCTGAGGGACAGCAGCTACAGCCAGACATGGTTGACGGCGTGGTTCGGGACATAAGCTGGTCTGGAGAGCTGGGTGTTAATTGTGACTGGTGTGACGATAACCCAGTGAGGGTTGACCCCGGTGCCGGTGGCCACGGTAACCTTGGTGTGGGAACCGGACGGCATTGCGGGGTCCCCGTGAAGAGGGCTGCTGAGGCTGGAGGACATGAGAGTGGAGCGGGAAAAATTGGCGCGGTTCTGCAGAGTGCCAAATGCCATCATTGGGGTAAGAGTTTGGATCGGGTCGGCGGGACAGCACGATGCAGGAAGGAGGTCCTGAGATGACGTGTTGGGCATGGGAGACCGGGTCGGGTTCCCCTGCGGGTCGACGGTGAGGTTCGGCCCACAGAAAAAAGACCAGTTTTAAGGGTTAGAGACATGTTGGCCAGTGAGGGGTGTTTCGATCCTGGGGTGCAGCAGCGGCCGGACTTAAGAATGCCGTGGGGATGCCCAGGCCCTCCGTGGCTGTATAGAAGATTTTGGTGGTATAAAGACATGTTCGCCAGGGAGGGGTGTTTCGATCCCGAAGGTGGACAGAGACCAGGGGTGCATATGTTGTGGGGGTGCCCGGGGCCTCCGAGGCAGTTTTCTGGATGGTGGCTACCCAGAAACATTGGGGTTACCTGATATTTTATTTTTCTGGTTTGAATGCCTCCATATATATATATATATATATATATATATATATATATATATATATATATATATATACGTATATACAGTATATATATATATATATATATACAGTGGGGCAAAAAAGTATTTAGTCAGCCACCAATTGTGCAAGTTCTCCCACTTAAAAGATGAGAGAGGTCTCCAATTTTCATCATAGGTATACCTCAACTATGAGAGACAAAATGAGAAAAAAAAATCCAGAAAATCACATTGAAGGATTTTTAATGAATTAATTGGTAAATTCCTGGGTAAAATAAGTATTTGGTCATCTACAAACAAGCAAGATTTCTGGCTCTCACAGACCTGTAACTTCTTCTTTAAGAAGCTCCTCTGTCCTCCACTCGTTACCTGAATTAATGGCACCTGTTTGAACTCATTATCAGTATAAAAGACACCTGTTCACAACCTCAAACAGTCAGACTCCAAACTCCACTATGACCAAGACCCAAGAGCTGTCAAAGGACACCAGAAACAAAATTGTAGACCTGCACCAGGCTGGGAAGACTGAATCTGCAATAGGTAAGCAGCTTGGTGTGAAGAAATCAACTGTGGGAGCAATTATTAGAAAATGGAAGAAATACAAGGCCACTGATAATGTCCCTCAATCTGGGGCTCCACGCAAGATCTCACCCCGTGAGGTCAAAATGATCATGAGAACGGTGAGCAAAAATCCCAGAACCACATGGGGGGACCTAGTGAATGACCTACAGAGAGCTGGGACCAAAGTAACAAAGGCTACATCAGTAACACACTACGCCACCAGGGACTCAAATCCTGCAGTGCCAGACGTGTCCCCCTGCTTAAGCCAGTACATGTCCAGGCCCGTCTGAAGTTTGCTAGAGAACATTTGGATGATCCAGAAGAGGATTGGGAGAATGTTATATGGTCAGATGAAACCAAAATAGAACTTTTTGGTAAAAACTCAACTTGTCGTGTTTGGAGGAGAAAAAACACCATACCTACTGTGAAGCATGGGGGTGAAAACATTATACTTTGGGGCTGTTTTTCTGCAAAGGGACCAGGACGACTGATCCGTGTAAAGGAAAGAATGAATAGGGCCATGTATCGTGAGATTTTGAGTGAAAACCTCCTTCCATCAGCAAGGGCATTGAAGATGAAATGTGGCTGGGTCTTTCAGCATGACAATGATCCCAAACACACCGCCCGGGCAATGAAGGAGTGGCTTCGTAAGAAGCATTTCAAGGTCCTGGAGTGGCCTAGCCAGTCTCCAGATCTCAACCCCATAGAAAATCTTTGGAGGGAGTTGAAAGTCCGTGTTGCCCAGCGACAGCCCCGAAACATCACTGCTCTAGAGGAGATCTGCATGGAGGAATGGGCCAAAATACCAGCAACAGTGTGTGAAAACCTTGTGAAGACTTACAGAAAACGTTTGACCTCTGTCATTGCCATCAAAGGGTATATAACAAAGTATTGAGATGAACTTTTGTTATTGACCAAATACTTATTTTACTGAGGAATTTACCAATTAATTCATTAAAAATCCTTCAATGTGATTTTCTGGATTTTTTTTTTCTCATTTTGTCTCTCATAGTTGAGGTATACCTATGATGAAAATTGGAGACCTCTCTCATCTTATAAGTAGGAGAACTTGCACAATTGGTGGTTGACTAAATACTTTTTTCCCCACTGTGTGTATATATACTGTATATATATATATATATATATATATATATGAGTGAATGTGTGTAATATGGGATTATTTTATGTATTTTAAGGACACGTGGTCCATTTAGATTATTTTGGTGTGAATGTGATAGGTTGTTCTATTGCAGCACATTATTCTCCATGTTCTTAGTGTGTGATTCGGTTTTCTAAATTTAGGCAGTTCAATTGTGTGTGTGGTTTCACAGTTTGTAAAGGGGGGGGGGAGGTTATGTATGAGATTTGCGTGTCTGGGATGCCATGGCCACCCACAGGGTGACGTCAGGCGGGCATGGCCCACTCTATATATAATTGAATGTTCTGTCTAATAAAGTTCAGTTGGATGTCCCTCAAGAAGCTCTCCGTCTCACGTCATTTTCATGACATAACACCTATGCCGGTCCCAAGCCCAGATAAATGGGCAGGGTTGCGTCAGGAAGGGCATCTGGTGTAAAAATGCAGATGCGGTAAGTCTACAATTTAAATGGAAATGTGCGTGGAATAAAAAAAAACTATTAAATGTATCATCATATAATTAAAATGACGGTGATTAGACTGTAACTGTTACAACTCTCTCCATTAAAATAACTGAATATCCCAATGCATGCTGTGTTTCCTCATGAGCTCCAAAGTTGTGCGATTTCAGAACAAGCTGCTGAAATAGCATGAAACAATGTGCTTATGATGACAGACTTCCTTTTTCCTGATCAAAGGTGCATTGTCATAAAATGCAGCAAAATAGTGATGTGCATGAAATTGATTGCTGCCACACCGCTTCAAAATGAGTCCCATCCTCCCAGTGCAAAGCCAGCACATTGTCTACTGGTAATTAGACGACATGAAGCAAAGTGTAACAGGAAGACTCTGAGGCAAGTGCACTATCCCCTATATCTATTTTCTTTGAAGATCCCAATAAGGCAGGGAAAATATGTATTGAATGTGTCAACATTTTTCTCATTAAACATATTTCTGATGGAGCCATTGACCTGAGATTTTCACCAGATATCAGTTACAAATGAAGTAATCCATGCATACAAATCAAGGCAACTGTGTTCACAAAACAAGTTATATTTAATAAAGTGGAATGACACAGGAAATAAATATTGAACACATGAAGAAAAAGAGATGCAAAAAGGCATAGAAAGCCAAGAAACCACATGAAATCCATGAGAATTTAGGGAGTCATCCAAGTGCATATCAGTGCAGCCAGTTAAGTCCTGACTGATAGACTTTAAAAAGGTCTGTAAATATCAGATTGTCACACCACAAAGAACTCATGATGGGTAGAAGCAAAGAGCTCTCTCTAGACCTTCGCAACCTTATTGTTGCAAAACATAATAATGGCGTTGGTTACAGGCTCATTTCTAAACTGCTGAATATTCCAGTGAGCACTGCTGGAGCCATCATTTGGAAGGAGAAATATCATCATTTTACCATAAACTGGCTATGACCAGGAGCTCCTCACAAGATTTCTGATAGAGGAGTCAAAAGAATTATCAGAAGAGTTATCCAAACCAAAGACCACTCGTGGAGAGCTCCAGAAAGACGTGGAGTTAGCAGGTACTTCTGTTTCAAAGAAAACCATAAGTAATGCACTCAAACCAACATGGGCTCTATGCCCGCTCACCTTGCAAGACTCCATTGCTGAAGAAAAAGCATGTTGAAGCTCATTTAAAGTTTGCTGCACAACATTTGGGCAAGCCAGTGGGAGAATATAGTCTGGTCAGATGAGACTCAAATTGAACTTTTTGGATGCCACAGCACAGCATGTTTGGAGGAGAAATGGCACTACACCTCCCATCATGGTGTGGGTGTGTTTTTCAGCACATGGTACAGGCAGACTTCATATAAGGAAAGATGACTGGACAAATGTACAGAGACATCCTTGATAAGAACCTGTTGCCATCTTTCAAAATGCTGAAGATGAAATGGGTGTGGACATTTCAGCAAGACAATGATCCCAAACACAGCAAAGGAAACTCTCAACTGACACCAGAGAAGGAAAATAAAGCTGCTAGAATGGCCCAGTCAGTCACCTGACTTGAATCTAATTGAAAATCTATGGAATGAACTGAAGCTCAGAGTTCATAGAAGACACCCACAGAACCTTCAAGGTTTGAAGACTGTGTGGAAGAATGGGCTAAAATCATTCCTGAGCAATGCCTGTCCCTAGTTTGTCCATACAGGAGGCATCTGGAAGCTGTTATTACCAACAAAAGTTTTTCTATTAAATATTAAATGAATTTCACCAAGCATGTTCAATACTTATTCCCTGTGTCATTCCACATTATTAAATATAACTTGTTTTCTGAACACAGTTGGCTTGATTTCTTTGTATGTATGGATTACTTGTTTTGTTACTGATATCTGGTGAAAATCTCAGGTGACTGGCTCCATCAGAAATATATTTAAAGAAAAATGAAAATGTGTTCAATACTTATTTTTCCCGCTGTATGTCAGTGAAGGAGAGCAGTTTTCAGCTTTGCCATATCATTATTGGGGCAGAACCAAATTATGATAAGCCTATCATCATGAATATACAACAAAAATAGCTGTATACAATCCATAGTATACAAAGTTTTGTGAGCCTAGAGAGCTTAATGGGGTATAGAGAATGCCAACCTTGACCTATGACCTATTTAACCCAAACCCACAGTCACAGGTCATAAACTCAGGCTGAACCTGTTTGCGAAGGTAGGTGACCATAGCTTTACATGTTCTATGTTCATAGTGCAAAGGGAATATTAATGTTGACCTTTGACCTCTTGACCCCAATCCCATGTATGTAAGTCAGGGTCAGAAGGTGAACATGTGTAGCAAGTCTGGTGACCCTAGCTTTACTCATTGTACAGTAATGGGGCATAGGGAATGCTAATGTTGACCTTTTGACCCAAAACTCCTGCAAAAATCATCCAATCGGAGCCAAACTGCAATATGCACATCATTAGTGTACATCAAATCCTGGTACCAACTTTCAAAACAACTGGAACAAAACTGTAAGAGGAGCTGATTTCACAAAAGTGGGACAGACAGATGGACGGACGGACCACTCCATGACATAACCCCCCTTCGGTCTTCACCCAAAGGGGTTCTTTGGGATCCAACCCATGGTTGATCCTCATAATAAGATAAGATAAGATAAGCCTTTATTAGTCCCACAATGGGGAAATTCCAGGATTGCAACAGCACAGGGATAGCAGCACTCAGAGCAATAATTAAGAAGATAATAAAAATAAAAATAAAAATAATAATAATAAGAGCAGTGGATATACAGTACATGCATACACATAAATATATAAATATATATACACAGTGTGGAGCATTGTAGCAAGATGGAATAAACAGCATAACCGTCTACTTAGTTATCCTACATAGTATGAATATGTACCCATACATATTGTCACCCTCTGTAGCGACTGATATTGTCCTAGTTGTATACTGGAGGGGACCATTTGTGTAAGTCTGTTGCGTCTTTTGCATTCAATACTATTAGGTCGTCACGTTTTTTTTTGCTATCTCTGCGAGCAGCCCTGCTTAGGTTATACAGTCTGACAGCCGTAGGTAGGAAGGACCTGCGAAACCTCTCGGTCGCGCACTTAGGATGATGTAGTCTACTGCTAAATGAGCTCCTCAGTGCGTTCAGTATGTCCTGCATAGGGTGGGACTCGGACTCCAGCAGAGATGACAGTTTAGCCACCATCCTTCTCTCTCCTATCTCCTCCACTGGGTCAAGGCGTTGCCCCAGGACAGATCTAGCTTTCTTGATCAGTTTGTTCAGTCTCTTTCTATCGGCTGCTGTAATGCCACTGCCCCAGCAGACCACTCCAAAAGTGATGGCTGATGCCACCACCGTGTTGTAGAATGTCTTCAAGAGCACCCCTTGTACACCAAAAGACCTGAGCCTCCTCAGTAGGAACAGCCTGCGCTGTCCCTTCTTGTAGAGTGCGTCGGTATTGTGTGACCAGTCTAGTTTATTGTTCAGATGAACACCCAGGTACTTGTAGGATGTCACCATCTCAATGTCTGTTCCCTGTATGTTTACTGGTGCTGTGAGGGGTTGTCCTTGCCTGCGGCAGCCCACCACCAGCTCCTTAGTTTTTCTCGAGTTGATCTGGAGGCAGTTCCGATGGCACCAGTCCACGAAGTCCTGGATAAGTCCTCTGTACTCAGCTTCATCTCCGTTGGCGATGAGGCCGACGATCGCAGAGTCGTCAGAGAACTTCTGTAGATGGCAGTGTGTTGTGCTGTGTGAGAAGTCCGCAGTATAAAGGGTGAACAGGAAGGGAGCCAAGACCGTTCCCTGGGGGGCCCCCATGCTACTGATGATCGTGTCAGACACACAATCTTGGGTTCTCACAAACTGAGGCCGGTTAGTGAGGTAGTCCAGGATCCATGATGACAGGTGTTGGTCCACCCCTGCGCACAGCAGCTTGTCCTTCAGGATCATTGGTTGGATGGTGTTGAAAGCACTGGAGAAGTCAAAGAACATGATCCTCACCACATTCCCGGGCTTCTCCAGGTGGGACAGAGAACGGTGAAGGAGGAAGATTAGATTAGATTAGATTAGATTCAACTTTATTGTCATTACACATGTATGAATACAAGGTAACGAAACACAGTTTAGCATCCAATCAGAAGTGCAAAGGACAGCAGTGCAGTATATACGGTAATTAACAGTATGTGCAATTTAAGCAAATATATGCAAATATATGCAGCAGTGCAGAAAGTTAAAAGTACTGTTATGTGCAAATAATGTGCAATAAGTTAGATGTAGTTATGTCGTCGGCCTCCGTCGGTCTATGATGACCATGGAAGAGAATCCTAAACGTCTACTTTGCTGGAACAGCACCGCCTGTGGCTGAACAGGCCGATGCGCGAATGACAGTCCCTGTCACACAGGTCACACTTGTGGGTGGTCTCCGTGCTGCTGGGTCTGTGGCGGTTCTTCCTGCGGGTCCTTTTTTCATCTGCTGCAGCAGTCAGTCTCTCTTCACCTGCCTTGAGTTGTCTGGTCAGGGTGCCTCTCCATTTGGAGCGGTCCGTTGCAAGGTCCTCCCAGCGCTCTGTGTTGATATCCAGGGCCTTCATGTCTCTCTTGCAGACGTCTCTAAAGCGCAGCTGTGGGCGGCCAACGTCTCTCCTGCCAGTTGCCAGTTCTCCATCGAGGACGTCTTTGGGGATTCTGCCATCCTCCATACGGTGAACGTGGCCTAGCCAGCGGAGCCTGCGCTGCCTGAGTAGAGTGAACATGGAGGGAAGGCCGGCGCGGGACAGAACTTCTGTGTTGGGCACTTTGTCCTGCCAGGATATGTCCAGGATGTGGCGAATGCAGCGTAAGTGGAAGGAGTTCAGTCTCTTTTCCTGCCGGGCGTATGTTGTCCACGTCTCACTCCCATAGAGCAGTGTGCTGATGATGCAGGCGTTGTACACTGCCATCTTCGTCTTGACAGAGAGTTTGGGATTCTCCCACACTCGTGTGGTGAGGCGAGCGAGTGTGAAGGCTGATTTTCCAATCCTCTTGTTGATCTCTGTATCAAGGGAGAGGTTGTTGCTGATCGTGGACCCCAGGTATGTGAACTGATTCACGACCTCCAGCTTGTAGTCATCGATGGTGATGGTTGGTGGTGCTTCCGTGCCTTGCGCAAAGGCGTTAGTCTTCTTCAGGCTGATGGTAAGCCCGAAGTCCTTGCATGCCTGGGAGAAGCGGTCCATTAGGGTCTGAAGCTCCTGCTGTGTGTGGGTTGCGACTGCAGCGTCGTCTGCGAACAGCATGT
The DNA here is from genome assembly GCA_020510985.1 of Pholidichthys leucotaenia. Classification (NCBI taxonomy): domain Eukaryota; kingdom Metazoa; phylum Chordata; class Actinopteri; order Cichliformes; family Pholidichthyidae; genus Pholidichthys; species Pholidichthys leucotaenia. Next base: position 304,631,277 of record CM035839.1, read on the forward strand.
CTCTGATTAGAGCCTCGCGTACTTTGGTTCTGGCTTTCAGGCGGGCGAGGTTGAAAAGCCTGCTGTCAGATCTTGTGTGCAGGTAGATTCCCTCTGTTGCTGTGCTGAAGGCATGCCTCAGGAGCATAGCAAAGAAAATCCCAAAGAGGGTTGGCGCAAGTACACAGCCCTGTTTCACTCCGCTGCGTATGTTGAATGGCTCTGAGACGTTGCCATCGTGCTGCACTATCCCCTGCATGTTGGTATGAAACGATTCGATGAGGCTTTGCAACTTTGGTGGGCATCCTATCTTTGGCAGGATCTTGAAAAGGCCCTCTCTGCTGACCAGATCGAACGCTTTGGTGAGGTCGATGAAGGCGACGTACAGAGGCATGTTCTGTTCTCTGCATTTCTCCTGGAGTTGGCGGATGGAGAATATCATGTCTACCGTCGATCGCTCAGCGCGGAAGCCACACTGAGACTCGGGGTAGACACGTTCGGCAAGCTTCTGCAGACGAACGAGAACAACTCGTGCATAGACTTTGCCAACAACGCTGAGGAGGGAAATGCCCCTGTAGTTGTTGCAGTCGCTTCTCTCCCCTTTGTTTTTGTAGAGGGTGATGATCTTGGCGACCCTCATGTCCTGTGGTACGGCACCTTCCTTCCAGCACTGGCAGAGGACGTCATGCAATGGCAGCAGTAGGGCGGTCTTGCAGTGCTTGATCAGGTCAGGGGGTATGCCGTCGTTGCCGGGTGCCTTGCCAGCGGCCAAGCTATCAATGGCCTTACTGAGTTCGTCGATGGTTGGCTCGGCGTCAAGTTCGTCCATGGATGGCAGGCAGTCGATGGCATCAAGGGCTGACGGTGTCACGGTGTTCTGTCTAGAGTAGAGGTCGGAGTAGTGTTCCACCCATCTCTCCATCTGCTTGTTCTTCTCTGTGATCATCTCCCCAGTGGAAGATTTGAGGGGGGCCGTCTTGCTCTGAGCCGGACCAAGTGCTTTCTTGATGCCATCGTACATACCACGGATGTTCCCTGTTATGGCAGCGGTTTGAATGTCTTGGCTGAGCTGAGTCCAGTACTCGTTGGCACAGCGCCGAGCAGTCTGCTGAACTTTGCTTCTCGCAGCCCTGAGAATCTGGAGATTCTTCTCGTTTGGGTACTTCTTGTACTCAGCAAGTGCTGAGCGCTTGGCTTCAATGACGGGGGTCATCTCGGTCAACTTGGCATCAAACCAGTCCTGTGACTTCGAGGTCTTCCTCCCAAAGGTAGCCAAGGCTGTGCGGTAGATGGTGTTTCGCAGCTCTTCCCACTTCTGCTTTGCAGATTCTCCTCCTTGTGGTACACCAAGTTCCTTCTCAAAGGTGGAGGCAAACTGCTCAACAAGTTCTGGTTGGGCCATCTTGCTGGTGTCAATCCGTGCCTTTCCAGGTTTTCTAGCACGATGGAATTTCTTCAGCTGCAGCTTGACCTTGCAACACACCAATGAATGGTCTGTGTCGCAATCTGCACTCTGGAACGAACGGGTGATTAGCACGTTCTTCAGTGAGGTGCGCCTGGTCAGGATCAAGTCTAGCTGGTGCCAGTGCTTTGAGCGCGGATGTTGCCAGGAAACCTTGTGTTGGGGCTTGGTCTTGAAGAACGAGTTTGTGATGCACAGATCGTGATATGTGCAGAACTCGAGCAGCCGCTATCCGTTGTCGTTCATTCTGCCCACGCCAAAAGGTCCAAGACAGGAGGGCCAGGAGTCGTGGTCAGCACCCACTCTGGCATTGAAGTCTCCAAGGAGAATGAGTTGTTCAGAGTTGGGGATGATCCTGACAGTTGTTGCGAGATTCTCGTAAAACTCGTCTTTTGCCTCTGGTGTGGCTGTCTGTGTTGGGGCATACACACTGACGAGGGTGACTGGGCCTTGAGTGGTGTTCAGGCGGAGGGTGAGGAGTCGTGCAGAGCCAGTGCTGCCCGGTTCCACCATCTTCAGCAAAGTGTTCTTCACTGCGAAGCCCACTCTGTGTTCCCTGTGTTCGTCACTGCCCTTTCCCTGCCAGTAGAACGTGTAGTCCTTCTCTCTCAGTGTGCCTGCATCAGCTAACCGTGTTTCCTGGAGAGTGGCGATATCCACTCCCAGTCTCTTCAGCTCATTATTGATGATGGCAGTCTTCCTGGTGTCGTTGATGTCCTTTAGGTTAGCAGCGAGTCCTGTCATCATAGTGCGGACGTTCCAAGTTCCCAGTTTTAGAGTTGGTCTCTTTTGTTGTCTTGCCTGGTGCGAAGGTTCTCAGCCTGCTGTTTGGATTTCTCCTTATCCCCATGCACCCAATGAGGAAAGCAAGCTGTGGCGGGACAACACCTTATTGGCTGGGGGCTGCCCAGCTTGAGGCGGGCGGTAGCTGTCCAGTGAGATCTGATGATCCCTCCCACCGTCGGGAACAACCCCTGGCGCCACGCTCTACGCCAATTGAGCAGTGGCTTATAACCGGTAACTGTCATTCCCCGTGCTTTGTCTATGCCAAAGGCGAAGCTGGAGTGTCCTCTCCAGTGATCCGGTGTTCTACCTTCCAGCGTTGGGCGTTGGTAGGATTCAAGCCTGGGCAGGAAGATATGGAGGACAAGATGTTGCCCATGCAGCATGTCCCCCCTCTCCACGTCACTGATGAATCCAAAGGAACAGCAGGGCTGCTACAGTTTGGCACCAGCGCCATTGCAGGAGCTGCCAGAACGATGTTGAGCACAACATAGAACTGCCTTAGGGGCTCCGACTCCAGATTTTTCCTCAGGGTTGACTCCCAAAGCCTTTCCCGTGACCGGGTAGGCCGCAAGGCAGCAGAGGTTTGAAATCAGGGTTTACCTTCCCCTAGATGGGCTACCTTCCCAGGTTGACGAGCCACCATCTACCCGAAGCATCTGGTTTTAAGGCGCCAGAGATCCGCCCTCGCCCCTTCTCCTATTAGTAAAAGCAGTTCCGCCGGGCTTAGAGACTAAACCACACGGGCAGGCTAGGAGTTGGACTTAGTTGTCAGAGGCTTTTCGAGATGCACGCCATAAGGAGCATTTTATGAGCACTGGGAGCTTAACCCCAGTGCCGCTCCTGGCTATGACAACCTTGGAACCAGATGTAGTTATGTAGTTATGCAGTTATGTACAGGTGAGGATGGTAAAAGATGATGGTAAGAGAGTCAGCGGGGAACTAAGTTCAATAACGTGACAGCTGTTGGAAAGAAACTGTTCCTAAACCTGCTGGTTCTAGTCCGAAGGCTTCTGAAACGTCTTCTGGAGGGGAGAAGCTGGAACAGTCCATGAGCAGGATGGTTGGAGTCCCTAAGAATGCTGCGTGCCCGGCGCAGACATCTTTTCCTGTAGACGTCCTCTATAGCTGGAAGTGGAGTCCCTGTGATGCGTTGGGCGGTTTTCACCACCCGCTGCAGCGCCTTGCAGTCAGCGACAGAGCAGCTCCCATACCAGGCTGTGATACAGTTGGTCAGGGTGCTCTCTATCATGCAGCGGTAGAAGTTGCCCAGGATGTCAGTTGACAGATGGTTCTTCTTCAGTGTCCTCAAGAAGAAGATGCGCTGATGGGCCTTCTTGATCAGGCTGGTAGTGTTAACTGACCAGGACAGGTCCTCCGAGATGTGGGTCCCCAGGAATTTGAAGCTGGGGACATGTTCAACAGCTATCCCATTGATATGGATGGGGTCATGTGTCTCTTCCCTCTCCTTCCTGTAGTCCACTATGAGCTCCTTGGTTTTGCTGGTGTTAAGGAGCAGGTTATTGTCAGCGCACCAAGTAGCCAAGTGCTCAACCTCTGCCCTGTAATCTGACTCGTCGTTGTCCCTGATAAGTCCGATCACCGTGGTGTCATCTGCGAACTTTATGATGGAATTGGATCCATACATAGGCCTGCAGTCAAGATCACTGCATCCTCCACCCCGATGCCATGCTGGTAGGTGAACTGGAGTGGATCCATCACTGGTCCCACCAGGGGGCAGATGTGAGCAAGGAGCAGTCTCTCCAGGGTCTTCATCAAGTGAGACGTCAGGGCCACTGGTCTGTAGCTGTTCAGATCTTTGGGGTGGGAAGTCTTTGGTACAGGTACCACACAAGATGTTTTTCACAACTGTGGTACCCTCCCCAGCTTCAGACTGAGGTTGAAGATGTGCTCCACAATCCCACACAGCTGGTCTGCACAGGACTTGAGGAGCTTTGCGCTGATGCCGTCCGGTCTCGAGGCCTTCATCACCTTGATCTTCCTCAGCTTCGTCCTCACCTGGGTCTTAGTGAGGGTCAGGTTGGGGGGCAGTGTGCTAGGAGTGGGGGGGTGTTGGTGGAGTGGGGTGTGGACAGCAGGTCTCGATGACTTTAGAGGCAGCAGTGGTTGGTGTGCAGTCGGGGGCGAGGGCGGTTTGTCAAACCTATTAAAAAACAGGTTCAGATTGTTTGCCCACTCCCTGCCCCCCATAGCCTGAGGGGAGGTATTCTGGAGTCCAGAGATGGTTTTAAGGTTTCTCCAGACCCCGCCGATGTCGCTCTGTTGAAGCTTGTCCTCCATCTTATTCCTGAAGCTGTCCTTACCTTCTCTGATCTTCCTCCTCAGCTCCCTCTGTACGGACTTCAGCATCTCCCTGTACCCCGATCTGAAGATCCTCTTCTTCTCTCTCAGATGTGTTTTTATCTCAGGATTGATCCAGGGTTTGCTGTTTGAGCAACACCGTATGGTCTTGGTGGGTACGGTGTTGTCCACACAGAAGCTGATGTAGTCCGTGATAGTGTGAGTGAGGCCATCGATGTCCTCACCATGTGGATCGCAGAGCTGCTCCCAGGCAGTGGTTTCAAAACAGTCCTTTAGAGCGTCCATTGCCTCCTCAGACCATAACTTCACTGTGCGCATGACCGGAGGTTGCCTGTGTACTAGGGGTTTTTACACCGGCAGGAGATGAACCAAGTTGTGATCCGATCTCCCGAGTGGGGGGAGTGGTGATGAGGTGTACGCCTCCTTAGTGTTTGCGTAGAATAAGTTCAGTGTTTTATTGTCTCTAGTGTGGCATGTGACATACTGGGTGAGCGTGGGTAGAATGGGGGACAGTGAAGTATGGTTGAAATCACTTGAGGTGAGGAGAAGAGCATCTGGGTGTTCTGTCAGCAGCCTGCCAGTTACTGAGTGGATGACGTCACGCGCTGTCCCAGCGTTTGCCGTCGAATTTGCATAAATAACAATGCAGATCACATGTGAGTATTCCCTCGGGAGATAGGTAGGCCACATGCTAATAGCTAGCAACTCGATATCTTTGCTGCAGTACTGTTCCTTAACCGGGATATGTCCAGGTCTCGTCGTCGGCCTCCGTCGGTCTATGATGACCATGGAAGAGAATCCTAAACGTCTACTCTGCTGGAACAGCACCACCTGTGGCTGAACAGGCCGATGCGCACCGGTGTTCTACCTTCCAGCGTTGGGCGTTGGGAGGATTCAAGCCTGGGCAGGAAGATATGGAGGACAAGATGTTACCCATGCAGCATGTCCCCCCTCTCCACGTCACTGATGAATCCAAAGGAACAGCAGGGCTGCTATTGTTTGGCACCAGCGCCGTCGCAGGAGCTGCCAGAACGATGTTGAGCACAACAGAGAACTGCCTTAGGGGCTCCGACTCCGGATTTTTCCTCAGGGTTGACTTCCGAAGCCTTTCCTGTGACCGGGTGTGCCACAAGGCAGCGGAGGTTTGAAATCAGGGTTTACCTTCCCCTAGATGAGCTACCTTCCCAGGTTGACGAGCCACCATCTACCCGAAGCATCTGGTTTTAAGGTGCCAGAGATCCACCCTCGCCCCTTCTCCTATTAGTAAAAGCAGTTCCGCCGGGCTTAGAGACTAAACCACACGGGCAGGCTAGGAGTTGGACTTAGTTGTCAGAGGCTTTTCGAGACGCACGCCGTAAGGAGCATTTTATGAGCACTGGGAGCTTAACCCCAGTGCCGTTCCTGGCTATGACAACCTTGGAACCATGTCCAGGTCTGCACCAGTAGTTATTGACATACATTATCACTCCCCCGCCTCTTGCCTTCCCACTGTCTGGTGTATAATAGGGCTCAAAAACTTTCACTTACTGAAAAAAAAAAATCAACAGTGTTCCCTCTACCATTATATTGTGGGCACCAACCTCTCTGACAGTCCAGTCCACACACACACACACACACACACACACATAGAGCTGTTAAGGGAAGTTTATCAAAATGGACATCAGTTTTAGACTGTGGATGCCCTTCGTAAAGCCATGTTCACATGAAGCAATGTTCCCACGGGCCTCCTGGAAGCACTCGCATCAAGCATGCCAAAATGATTTTTTGAAGTGATCAACAAGAATGATGGGGCTACTCACTACTGAGTACTTTTTGACACTTTTAGTTCTGTTTTTGTTTTTTTTTTGTGTGTGGGGGGGTCTATTCTCTTAAACTTTTGATCAGCTGATGAACAGCCAGTTCAAGTTTAAATCATCATCATCATCATAGCAGTCTGTCGTGGGCGACAATGACTGTTTCATTTAGGTCTGATCAGATTCCTCCACACAGCTCTGCCCTTAGCCTTCCGCTGCCAGGAACTCCTGTCTATGTCCAACTTCTTCAAGTTTCTTTTTACAGTGTCTTTAAATCTGAGCCTTGGTCCACCCTAAATGCAGTTTTCAATAAATTGTCTTCTCTATTTTTTGTCTCTTTTTGCATTTTGAAGCTTTACTTAGAACCTGGTTATGATACACCAGCGAGAAATGTGAATATTTTGTGAGTACAAATTTTTCCCCTGGTCTTAAGATTTTGATTAGGAGTGTAATAATAGGTTTGTATGTTGTGTATTTTATTATTTTATTACTGTATTTGTAACCCCTGGGTTATTGTTATAAGTGCACACATAACTTCTAAATAACCCTTGCATAATATTAAATACAATGCACTGTAATATTTTTCACATATCTACAGATGTAATACTACATTAGTATTATTATTTTTCATGTTCACAAATAGTGTAACATTCTTGCTTTTTTTTTTTCTTTCTAATATAGGCTTTACAAATAGGGTTTTAGTCTTTTCTCGAATTTTCTACAGAAGCTCATATTTACCAGTGCATGGAATTGGGCCATTCTCTAACTACCTCCTATTCGCTGCCTACTGATCAGTTCAGGACAATATTTGTGTTTTATTGTTGTGATTGGATTTTGCTGTTGGAGGGCGGGGATTGTGCAGTGGTTTATGAGAGTTAACGTTTTTTTTTTAATTCAGAGTTTGGTTTTGTGATTGACTGGTGGTCGCTCCCAGAGTAAGCTGTGTCTATTGCTGTCTGTGGACGTCAACTGTTGGACTGGCTAGCCTAGCTAAATCCGAGTTTTTCTGAACTTAGAGGTTTTTTCTTCAGTAGTAGCTGACTGGTAGTTGCTCCCAGAGTGAGCTGTGTTTCTTGCTGCCTGTGGACGCAGACCATTGGACTCGATAAACTAGTTAACTGAGTTTTTTCCCTGGACCCAATGTTTTTTTTCTTCAGTATGTGGTTGGCCATTAGCCTCTCCCGGAGTAAGCTGTGTCTATTGCTGCCCATGGACGCCGACCGTTGGACCTGCTAAGCTAACTAAAGCGGTTTTCCCAGAGCTTTGGTTTTACCGCAGAGATTTTTTTGGCTTTTGGCTGCCGTTTAGAGTGCCTGGTTAAGGACGGCTGCTCGTCTGTGTCCTCTGCTTTGTGAACTGTTCAGTGGGTGCCGTGTTCCCACCGAACCAACGTCCCGCTGGAGTCGTTGGTTTGGGTTAGGCCAAAGTCCCCGCAATGGAGGATCTCCGCCAATGCTGAGGACAGTGCTGGATTTTTCCCTGGCTACTACACCCGCTGAGGACATCGCTGGATGTTTTGGGTTTTTTTTCTTTTCTCTCCCTCTTTCTTTCTCTCACTGAGGACGTCACTGGATTTTTCCCTGAGCCACTTTGTCATTTTGCGCCACGTTCTTCATCCCGAGACTGCTCTCTACTGTCTACCCTTACAGACGGTAACTCTGGTATGGGTGAGTACCCCGCTTCACCCCACATGGTTCTTAAGGGCGGCCACCATTTGGTATTAGCCGTTGGAGTGGCGTTTCAACATTAGAACAGGCCTGCAACATCAGAGACCTTTTTATTATCACTCAGTACCGAGTAGGGACCTTTATAGACCTACAAATTAATAGCTTATGCTGGCTTAGATTTATTACGAATTCTGTTTGTGAACCCTCATTTGTGATTTATTGCCTTTTTCCCCCCATTGAGAAGGTGTTGATTCTGTCTTCTTTTTTTGTGCATGTTATTTACCCTGAAGTTATTTAATGGTTTTGTGTTATATGTTTGCATCTGTTTCTGTTGCCTCGGTTCCTTCTGCTGACCAGTGGGAAAATAAATGCTGGCTTTTTTGAAATATATCAAATTGTTTGCTTATTTTAAGGAAGGTTTACACCATACACCCTAGTTTTAAGTCAAATCAAATCAAATCAAATCAAATCAAACTTTATTGTCATATTGCTGTACATACAACTGTAGTGCAGGCAAGATGAAATTGCGTTTCTCTCGGCATCCATATAAGAAGCAGCATGATTAAGACACACTCCCACATAGCTCCCACCCCCCCATCCATTCACACATCCCTGAGACATACTTGGGGAAAAAGAATAACTAACTATAATATACAAAATGTCCATAGGTGCAGTAGTGTGTATGTGAGATTCCGGGTCAGCTGTTCAGCATCCTGACAGCTTGTGGGAGGAAGCTGTTGATCAGTCTGGTGGTTCTGCCTCTGATGCTCCGGAATCGTTTACCAGATGGAAGAAGTTCAAAGTGTTTATGCAGAGGGTGAGAACGGTCCTTGACAATGTTCAGTGCCCTGCTCCTACAACAGTTCTGAAAAAGTTCTTGGACAGAGGGGAGGGAGACTCCAATTACCCTCTCCGCCCCCTTGACTATCCTCTGCAGGGCTTTTTTGTCTGACATACTGCAGCTGGAGTACCATGTAGCAATGCAGTACGTCAGAACACTCTCCACCACACCTCTGTAGAAGGTCCTGAGGATGCAGATGGGGAGAGAGGCCTGTTTGAGTTTCCTCAAGAAGTGTAGTCTCTGCTGAGCTCGCTTCCTGATCTCCAAGGAATTCTTGCTCCAGGTCAGGTCCTGCGAGATCTGCACTCCGAGGAACTTGATGTTCTCTACTCTCTCCACTAAACGGCCGCCGATGCTGAGGGGGATGTGCTCAGGCTGTGACCGCCGGAAGTCGATAATCATCTCCTTTGTTTTGTCCACGTTGAGCACCAGATTGTTCTCCCTGCACCAGCCCTCCAGGTCTCTCACTTCTTCCCTGTACATTGATTCCTCATCCCTCTGAATAAGTCCCACCACCGTGGTGTCATCTGCAAACTTAATAATCTGGTTTCCCTCGTGTTTGGATACACAGTCATGTGTTAGAAGTGTAAACAACAGTGGACTGAGTACACAGCCTTGAGGGGTTCCGGTACTCAGCGTGACAGAGTTGGAGATGTTGTTTCCAACCCGGACAGACTGAGGTCTCTCAGTCAGGAAATCCAGGATCCAGAGACATGTGGCGGTGTTCAGACCGAGAAGGAGTAATTTCTCTATCAGTCTCTGGGGAATAATGGTGTTGAATGCTGAACTGAAATCAATGTACAGGAGTCTGGTGTAGGTGTCTTTCTGGTCCAGGTGGGTGATGACAGAGTGTAGGGTGGTGACTATAGCATCCTCCGTGGAGCGGTTTGAACGATATGCAAACTGGAGCGGGTCGTGTGATGCAGGGAGGCAGGCTGTGATGTGTGGTTTGACGAGCCGTTCAAAACACTTCATCACAATTGGTGTAAGTGCAACAGGACGATAGTCATTCAAACATGACACCACTGGTTTCTTTGCCACCGGTACAATGATAGAGGTCTTGAAGCATCTGGGAACGATGGCCTGACTCAGGGAGATGTTATAAATGTCAGTCAGGACATCCGCCAACTCGCTCGCGCAGTCTTGGAGCACACGTCCCGGAATGTTGTCTGGACCTGCAGCTTTGCGTGGGTTGATTCTGGATAGGGTCCTCCGTGTGTCCGCTGTGTTAATGGTAAAAGCTGGTCCGACCGATGGTGGGAGTGGGCCGGCCCTCCCTCTGATTGTCGAGTTTGATGCTTCAAAACGTGCAAAGAAGTCGTTAAGCCTGTCTGGAAGTGAAGCGTCGTCATCATCGACCCCCTGCCTAGACTTAAAGCCCGTCAGTGTCCGAACTCCCTGCCACATCTGCTTGGTGTTCCTAGTGTCACAGAGGTGTCCCTGGATTTTCTCCGCATAGGCGCGCTTTGCCACCTTAATTCCCTTTGAAAGCGCAGACCTGGCTGAGCGGAGGGCAATCCTGTCCTTCGCTCTGAACGCTGCATCTCTGGCTTTAAGCAGCGAGCGCACCTCTGCAGTCATCCAGGGCTTATGATTACCCCACACAGTGATGGTCTTCACTGTAGTGACATCCTCTGTGCACTTCGCGATGTAGCTGGTGACCGAATCAGCATACTCCTCCACATCTGTCCTGTCTTCCTGGGAGGCTGCTATTTTGAAGATCCTCCAGTCTGTGTGATGAAAACAGTCTTGCAGTGCAGAGGTTGCACTCTCTGGCAAAATCCTGATTTGTTTCACTGCTGGCCTGCTGCGCTTCAATAAAGGTTTGTAGGCAGGAACCAGCATCACGGACATGTGATCAGAACGGCCGAGATGGGGGCGGGGTAACGCTTTATATGCATCTGTGTTTGTGTACACTAAGTCCAACATATTCTCTCCTCTGGTCTTAAAGTCTACACATTGTTTAAACTTGGGGAGCACAGTCTTTAAGCTGGTGTGGTTAAAATCCCCCGCAACCACCACAAAACTGTCCGGGTGTGACGTTTGGATTTTACTGATTGCATTGTGCAGTTCCCCGAGTGCCTTCTTAGCATTAGCTTTAGCGTTAGCACTCGGCGCTATGTAAACACCAACTACAAACACGTTGCTGAATTCCCTCGGCAGATAAAAAGGCCGACAATTAACAATAAGGAACTCCGCCAACGGAGAGCAGTGTTTAGACACTAACGTGACATTAACGCACCAGTTCTTGTTAACATAGATGCATAGCCCACCCCCCCGGCTCTTACCGGAGCTCGCCGTTTCCCTGTCGGCCCGGAACATCGCCATATCTTCCAGCTGAATGGCCTCGTCAGGAATGTTGTCGTGGGGCCATGTCTCGGTGAAAACAAACACACAGCAGTCCCTCCATTCTCTCCGGGTTTCTTTCAGCAAACGCAGCTCGTCTGCCTTGTTTTCGAGGGCGCGGACGTTTGATAGAAGAAGCGACGGTACCGCTGGTCTGGAGGGGTTAGCCTTTAGTCTAGCATGGATCCCGGCCCTTTTTCCTCGCTTTTGCTTGCGCTCGCACCGCTTCCGCTTCCTCCTCTCCCGGGTAGCTTCCAGCGGGGACTCCGCCAAAATTCCATGCTGGCGTAGAATGTCCAAATCACAACCGATCGCCGCGATTCTTGCAGCGTGCAGTACCTTGATGTTTAATAAGGTCTCACGGTTGTAAGTTTTACAGAATGTACGTCTGGGATGAATAAAACTCTCACACTCGCTGATACCAAGAGGGGCCGCTGCGTCTAGGCGCGCCGCCATCTTTAAAGCTATCCTACACCCTTTTCACACACAACCTGGTCTTGATTAATGTAGCCCTTCACACATTCTGCTCATTTTGTAGATTTTGTAGGCTAGATATTTGTATTTATATTGGTTTAGTTGGCCTAGTCTGCAAGTTAGAGTGTAAGTACACAAACTTGGGCGCTGTTCATAGTGGTAAAGCGGAACAGATGTTACATAAAAAAATGAAGGCACCGCTGGACCAGAAGTGTAATTAAAAGCAAGTTATCAAAATGGCTGACCTTACCTGTCCACTATCATTATTTGAGCTCCTAACCTGGTGCTGAGAAGAAAATGTTAATCCAGCCCATGCAGTTGTGAGTGGTGTGCCAAGCGACACAAATATTGCTGATGTTGAAGATGTGGTTGAAACTGTTAAAGCTTTTGGCAAAGTCAGAGTCAGAGCTCAAAAGTCCAGCCCACAAGTTGAAGGCGACATGATGCTGTGTGAAACCCGCAACAAAGTCGAACCAAGCCAAGCTCCCCCTGAAATACTCCCACCTTCTGGTGAGTCACTGTGGAAGCTAACCCTGATTGTTGAAAATACTGACAACAGACCTGACAAGTTTTCTACTAAGCTACTGAGTCTACTTGCTAGTGAAGGCAAAACCCTTGCAGATTTTAAGCCGCTGCTCACTCAAGCTAAAACTGTCAGATGAGAGGACACTTCATCCATTATATGTGCTGTTGGAGACCTGCTGGAGAAAGTAAGGCCCCCTCAAGAGAACAATGCCTTCCGCTGCCTGCATGTCTTTTCTGGCGTTAGCCCGACACCTGCTGGTGAAGAGACCCTTGACACCTGGCTAGAACAGGTGCAGCTGATGTTGGATGAATGTGATTGCTCATCAAAAGAAAAGAGAAAACGGATTGTGGAAAGTTTAAAGGGGCCAGTGCCTCGAGATAATCCAAGCCATCCGCTGCAATGATCCCAGCGCAACCCCTCAAGCCTACCTTGCTGCCATTGAAAATGTGTTTGGTATTTCAGAGTCTGGTGAAGATCTGTATTTCAAGTTCCGCTCCATGCAACAACAACCAAATGAAAGACTTTCCAATTTTGTGCGAAGATTGGAGAAAGTGCTCACCAAAGCTGTTCGAAAAGGTGGCCTTTCGTTTTTCCTAAGAGACCGAGCACGTGTAGAACAGTTGCTGAGAGGAGCAGTTGAGTCCAACATTATGTTGCTGCAGCTACGCCTCAAAGAAAGACTCAACAACCTCCCTTCATTCATGACTCTGTTAAGTGAAATAAGGGCTGAAGAGGATCAGAAAATGACGAGACAATATACAAGAAGAAGTGTGAAACAATTTAATGCTGCGGACACAAAGACAGAAAATGTGGATGTTGACAATCTCAAGCTCCAGATCCAAGAGCTCCAAAGTCAAGTGCAGCAATTAACTGTGAAAAGCAAAGACTCACAACCACAGATTCCAAGAGCCCTTGCAACTCCTGCTGCCCACTCAGATCCTGACGTTCATGCCCTCAAAGAACAAGTCGGCAGCCTACAACACCAATTCAGTCAAAGAGACCAGTCGTCCAAAGCTCCTGCTGCTCAAGTGAGACCGAAAAGAAGCTCTTTCCAAAAGCCAAACAGTCAAGGCCAAGCCAAAGACCCCACAAAGTTCACCAAAGAAAGTTCTGAGGTGTTCTGTTATCGCTGTGGTGAAGACGGGCACATAGCGACAAACTGTGCCAGTCCTGAAAATTCCGCCAAAGTCATCCGCAAGCTCGTCCACTCCATGCAAAAGCTTCAAAACAGTCAAAAAGAGGCCACAGCAAGCTCCTCCAATCCAAGAACAAAAGGTGGCCAAGTCACTCTTAGCAAAATTGGTCCTCCTGAGTCCAGCCACATTCCAACCGGCTTAATTGGAGCACTCACAGTTGGCTGCATCATCATTTAAGGAAAGTCTTGTGATGCCCTAATGGACAGTGGCTCTACAGTTTCCATCATATTTGAAGAGTGGTACACCAAACACCTGTCTCACCTGCCATTGCACCCCATCTCCAGTCTTGACCTATGGGGCCTTGGCCAGAACAGCTATCCTTACAAAGGCTTCATCACTGCTCAGATTCAGTTTCCTGATGACGACTCACAGTGTGAGCCCCGTACCATTTTGGCCCTCTTCTGCCCGGAACCTAATGGCCCAGAGCAGCAACCTATCATCATTGGCACCAACGCCCGCTCTTTTGATCACAAGCCACTGCCAAGAAGCCGCTTCAAGAATGACAAAGCACAGTCTATGCAAGTCTGTACTCAGTCCTCTTCCCCAGCCAAGTTGATGATGAACAACCAAGAAGTTGTGGCGAAAGTGAAATGGGCAGGGTCTGGTCCACTAACTATTCCTCCTGGTACTGAACTCTCCGCTGTTTGTAAAGTATCAAGTTCAGAGTCACTTAATGACAGCACCCTCATGATCAAGGATCCTCCCACCAGTTCTCTCCCAGCTAGTGTGCTCATGCCCCCTTGTGTCCTCTTTTCCACTGAAATGGACATGAACAGATTTGCTCTGTTTCTAAAACACGAGTCTGTGAAGTCCAAGTCTATTCCCAAAGGCACTGTCCTCACTCATGTCCACAAAGCTGATATAGTCACCCAAGTCCGGCCCAGCCAAGTACCGTCTCAAAAGCTTGACCCGGCCGTCTTCAGTTTTGGTGACTCTCCCATTCCTCAACAATGGAAAATAAGACTGTCACAGAAATTGGCAGAGCGCCCAGAAGTATTCTCATTATCAGAATGGGATGTTGGACTAGCAAAAGGGGTGGAGCATAACATCAGGCTCAAAGATCCAAGACCCTTCAGAGAGAGAGTCAGGTGGTTGGCCCCCGCTGATATTGACGATGTCCACCGTCACTTACAAGAATTGCTGGCTGCAGGCATCATCAAAGAGTCTCGCTCACCCTATGCCTCACCAATCATCATTGCAAGAAAGAAAAATGGCAAAATAAGAATGTGCATTGATTATTGCACCTTGAATGCAAGAACAATACCAGATCAGCACACATTCCCCCGAATCGACGATGCTTTGGCCTGCCTCACTGGAAGTCAATGGTTGTCTGTATTCAACCTCCGCAGTGGCTATTACCAAATCGCCATGTGCGAAGAAGATAAAGAAAAGACTGCTTTTATTTGCCCTCTGGGATTTTACCTGTTCAAACGCATGCCCCAAGGCATCACAGGGGCCTCAGCCACGTTTCAAAGATTAATGGAGAAGGCCGTGTGAGACATGAACCTGCTGCATTGTCTCGTATACCTCGATGATCTTATTGTGTTTGGTTGCACTTTAGAGGAGCACGAAGAGCGCCTTCTGAAAGTCCTCGACCGTCTGGAAGAACAAGGTTTGAAACTATCCATCGAAAAGTGCCAGTTTTGCCAGCCCCAAGTCAAGTATGTTGGCCATATTGTTTCCGCTGCAGGCATCGCCACAGATCCAGACAAGATAAAGGCTGTAGCTCAGTGGAAAGCCCCCACCAACCTCAAGTCACTCCAGTTCTTCCTTGGTTTCTGTGGTTATTACAGAAAGTTCATAGCCAACTACTCATCCATTGTCCGACCTCTCACTGACCTAACAAAGGGGTATCCGCCAACACAAAAGAAAAGAAAGAACGTGAAAGACCCTGACACGTCCTATTACTGTCTCTCCAAGCCCTTTGGAGAGCACTGGACTCTCGAGTGCACTGAAGCCTTTCATAAAATCATTTAATGCCTCACTCATGCTCCAGTCTTGGCATTTGCTGACCCTACCAAGCTGTACGTCCTTCACGTAGATGCCAGTCTGGATGGGCTCGGAGCAGTCCTTAACCAAGAATACTCAAATGGCCTTTGTCCTGTTGCATTCACCAGTCTAAAGTTGAGCCAGTCCGAGAAGAACCATCCCATCTACCAACTAGAATTCCTGACATTAAAATGGGCGGTAGTCGATAAGTTTCATGATTACCTCTACGGGGCTCGCTTTACCGTGAGGACAGACAATAACCCCCTCAGTTACGTCCTTACCACCGCCAAGCTGAACGCCACAGGCCATAGATGGTTAGCTTCCGTCACAACCTTATGACTTCAACATTCAGTACAAGCCAGGCAGAGAAAATGTGGACGTGGACTGGTTATCAAGAAATGCCACTGATGACAACAAGGGATGGAGAAACATCCCGCCCTCTGGTGTCAAAGCCCTTTGCCATCCAGTCAGTGCAGTTCAGTCCCCCGAGTTTCCAAGCCGACTCATTGACCAATTAGGGCCCTCTCCAAGCGCCATTCCTGAAGTTTATGCCTGTTTCACTCAACTTCAACTGTGCCCTCTTGAGAGACTAAGCAAACATGACCTAAGCAAAGCCCAAAATCTCGACCCTGTCATCAGTGTGGCCAAGAAAGCTGTGCAAAATGGGTCCTGGCCCTCACAAGACAACAGCCACCCAGACCTTGTGCTCCTTCAAAGAGAAAGCCCGAAGCTCCTCATTAAAGATGGGCTGTTGCACAGAAAGATTACCAAACCCTCTGGCCACACCACCCTGCAACTTGTCCTTCCAAGTCAGTACCGGCAACAAGTACTTAAAGCCTTGCATGACGAGTCCAGACATCTTGGGGTCGAACGAACTGTTGAGATCCTGAGAGACTGGTATTACTGGCCCAAGATTTTCCCCAACATTGCTGACTACATTAAGAATTGTGGATGGTGTACTGCCCGCAAAACTCTGCCACATTGGGCGGCACCTCTGAACCACATCACAAGTACAGGCCCCCTTGACCTCGTCTGTATGTAAGATAAGATAAGATAAGATAAGCCTTTATTAGTCCCACAACGGGGAAATTCCAGGATTGCAACAGCACAGGGATAGCAACACTCAGAGCAACAATCAGAAGGCAAGAAAAAAAAACAACAAGCAAGCAAGAGCAGCTAATATACATATGTACATATTACTATAAAATATATATATACACACACACACACAGACACACAGTGCAGAGCATTGTAGCTGGATGGAATAAATATATGAATATATGAACACACAGTGCAGAGCATTGTAGCTAGATGGAATAAATATGTAAATATATAAACACCCACAGTACGGAGCATTGCAGCTAGGTGGAATAAATATGCAAGTATATAAACACACACAGTGCGGAGCAATGTAGCTAGATGGAATAATATGTAGATATATAAAAACACAGTGCGGAGCATTGTAGCTAGATGGAATAAATATATAGATATATAAATATAAACACACCCAGTGCTGAGCATTGTAGCTAGATGGAATAAATATGTAAATATATAAACACACACAGTGCAGAGCATTGTTGCTAGGTGGGATGAAACAGCATAACCGTCTATTTAGTTATCCTACATGGTATGATTATGTGCCCATACATATTCTCACCCTCCATAGCGACCGGTATGTTCCTAGTTGTATGCCGGAGAGGACCATTGTGTAAGTCTATTGCATCTTTTGCATTCAAAAAAACTATTAGTTTGTTACGTCTTTTTGCTATCTCTGCGAGCAGCCCTGCTTAGGTTGTACAGTCTGACAGCCGTTGGTAGGAAGGACCTACGAAACCTCTCGGTTGTGCACCTGGGATGATGTAGTCTGCTGCTAAATGAGCTCCTCAGTGCATCCAGTATGTCCTGCATAGGGTGGAACTCGGACTCCAGCAGAGATGACAGTTTAGCCACTGTCCTTCTCTCTCCTATCTCCTCCATCGGATCAAGGCGCTGCCCCAGGACAGAGCTAGCTTTCTTAATCAGTTTGTTCAGTCTCTTCCTATCGGCTGCAGTAATGCCACTGCCCCAGCAGACCACTCCAAAAGTGATGGCTGATGCCACCACCGTGTCATAGAATGACTTCAGCAGCGCCCCTTGTACACCAAAAGACCTGAGTCTCCTCAGCAGGAACAGCCTGCGCTGTCCCTTCTTGTAGAGTGTGTCAGTATTGTGTGACCAGTCTAGTTTATTGTTCAGATGAATACCCAGGTACTTATAGGATGTCACCATCTCGATGTCTGTTCCCTGTATATTTACTGGTGCTGTGAGGGGCTGCCCATGCCTGCGGCAGTCCACCACCAGCTCCTTAGTTTTCCTCGCGTTGATCTGGAGGCAGTTCCGATGGCACCAGTCCACAAAGTCCTGGATAAGCCCTCTGTACTCAGCTTCATCTCCGTTGGAGATGAGACCAACGATCGCAGAGTCATCAGAGAACTTCTGTAGATGGCAATGTGTTGTGTTGTGTGAGAAGTCCGCAGTATAAAGAGTGAACAGGAAGGGAGCCAGCACCGTTCCCTGGGGGGCCCCCGTGCTACTGATGATCGTGTCGGAAACATGTATGACTTCTTATCTATTGAGCCAGACTCCAAAGGGATGACCAACATCCTCGTAGTTACTGATCATTTCACCTGTTACACCCAGGCCTACGTCACCAAAGATCAAAGGGCCTCAACAGTAGCAAAAGTCCTGGTTGAAAAGTTCTTTGTACACTATGGCCTGCCGGCAAGAATCCACTCCAATCAAGGGCATGATCCTGAGAGCTGCCTAATCAAAGAGCTCCTTCAGATGTTGGGTATAAAGAAATCAAGAATGACTCCCTATCACCCCCAAGGCTATCTGCAGCCAGAGCGTTTCAACCTCACACTCTTATCCATGCTGGGTGCGTTCAACCCCTGTCAAAAACAGAAATGGAGTCAACACATCAGTTTGCTTGTTCATGCCTACAACTGTACGCGTAATGACGAGACCGGCTACTCACCATATTATAATGTTTGGCAGTGAAGCTCGTCTGCCAATCGACCTCTGTTTTGGCACATCTCCAGACGACCAAGACGACAAGACCTACCTGCAGTACATTGAAAAACTCAAAGAAGATCTTCAGAATGCCTACAAGCTGGCACAAGAAGTTGCTGACAAAGCACACCAAAGAAACAAAAGACTCTACGACACAAGAGTGAGAAACCAAGTCCTAGAACCAGGGGACCACGTTCTTATCAGAGCCACCGGTGTGCCTGGGAAGAACAAATTGGGAGACAAGTGGTTGTCAAGTCCCTATGTGGTGGTTGAAAAGCTGTCAAATCTGCCAGTGTACAGAGTAAAGCCAGAGACTGGCCAAGTCATTGTTAAGACCCTCCATCGAGACCACCTTCTGCCCATCGGACACCTGGTTTGGTTCCCTGGAAGGCCAGACAACAAACATCTCAAAGACCTACAACCCATTCCACTCAAGAGACAAAGACCAAAGAACCTGACCATCAAGAAATGCAAGCAAATGAAGAAGATATGTCAGAGCCGGAAGAAGATGATGTGGGGTATCTGTCCACTGCTCACAGAGTCCATCTCCCAGGCCCTTGACCTTCTCGCTGATCATTTCAGTCAAAATGTACCACCTCAGAGTGAAGACCAAAGCCTATCTTCACACAGTGCCTGTCCTGAAGAACCAGTACATGCGCCCAGTCTCTCAGAAGCTGAAAGGGAACCAGATGTTTAACTGCAACTGCCCAAAGACCCTGTGGTGGATGCAGGTCTAGAAGGGGAAGAGCTCCCCCCGTTAGTCAGTCTGACAGTAGTGCAGAGCCCGTCTGTGACTGCCCATCCCGACGAGAGATCAAGCCTGTCATTCACCTACACTATGACAAGCCTGGGCACTCCATAGACAAGACAATCGTGATGGTACATCGTGGCTTGAGGATCACCATCTGCAGAGAGAGTGACCCGCATACTGTCTTTGGCATGCCTCCTCTAGCTTAGATGCGTGGGACCATAGTACTCACACATTTTGTAAATTTACCCATAAATTTACTCCTTGATCTAGATTTAGTCCAATGAGGGCATTTGGACTTTAGAAGGGGGAGGATGTAACCCCTGGGTTATTGTTATAAGTGCACACATAACTTCTAAACAACCCTTGCATAATATTAAATACAACGCATTGTAATATTTTTCACGTATCTACAGATGTAATACTACATTAGTATTATTATTTTTCATGTTCACAAATAGTGTAAGATTCTTGTTTTTTTTTTTTCTTTCTAATATAGGCTTTACATATAGTGTTTTAGTCTTTTCTCGAATTTTCTACAGATGCTCATATTTACCAGTGCACATAATTGGGCCGTTCTCTAACTACCTCCTATTCGCTCCCTACTGATCAGTTCAGGACAATATTTGTGTTTTATTGTTGTGATTGGCTTTTGCTGTTGGGGGGTGGGGATTGTGTAGTGGTTTATGAGAGTTAACATTTTTTTTTTCTTCAGACTTTGGTTTTGTGGTTGACTGGTGGTGGCTCCCAGAGTAAGCTGTGTCTATTGCTGTCCGTGGATGCCGACCGTTGGACTGTCTAGCCTAGCTAAATCTGAATTTTTCTGAACTTAGAAGTTTTTTCTTCTGTAGTAGTTGACTGGTGGTTGCTCCCGGAGTGAGCTGTGTTTCTTGCTGTCTGTGGACGCCGACTGTTGGACTCGATAAACTAGTTAACGGAGTTTTTTCCCTGGATCTAACGGTTTTTTTTTTCTTCAGTATGTGGTTGGCCATTAGCCGCTCCCGGAGTAAGCTGTGTCTATTGCTGCCCGTGGACGCCGACCGTTGGACCCGCTAAGCTAACTAAAGCTGTTTTCCCAGAGCTTTGGTTTTACCGCAGAGATTCTTTTGGCTTTTGGCTGCCTTTTAGAGCACCTGGTTAAGGAGGGCTGCTCGTCTGTGTCCTCTGCTTTGTGAACTGTTTGGTGGGTGCCGTGTTCCCACCGAACCAACGTCCCCCACTTGAGTTGTGGCCGGGGTTTGGGTTTGGCCAAATTCCCCGCAACGGAGATCTCCGCCAATGCTGAGGACAGCGCTGGATTTTTCCCTGGCTACTCGACCCGCTGAAAACAGTGCTGGATATTTTTTTTTTCTTTTCTCTCCCTCTTCCTTTCTCTCATTGAGGTTGTCACTGGATTTTTCCCTGAGTCACTTTGTCATTTTGTGCCACGTTCTTCGTCCCCTGAAACTGCTCTCTGCAGTCCGTCCTTACAGACGGTAACTCTGGTATGGGTGAGTACTCCACTTCACCCCACATGGTTCTTAATGGTGGTCACCATTTGGTATTAGCCGTTGGAGTGGCGTTTGAATATTAGAACAGGCCTGCAACGTCAGAGACCTTTTTATTTTCACTCGGTACTGAGTAGGGACCTTTATAGACCTACAAATTAATAGGATATGCCGGCTTAGATTTATTAAGGATTCTGTTTGTGAATCCTCATTTTTCATTTATTGTCCCCCCCCCCACTGAGTTGGTGCTTTTGTCTTCTTTTTTTGTGCATGTTATTTACCCTGAAGTTATTTAATGGTTTTGTGTTATATGTTTGCAACTGTTTCTATTGCCTTGGTTCCTTCTGCTGACCAGTGGGAAAATAAATGCTGGCTTTTCTGAAATACGTATATCAAATTGTTTTCTTATTTTAAGGAAGGTTTACACCATACACCCTACAGTTTTAAAGCTATCCTACACCCTTTTCACACACAACCTGATCTTGATTAATGTAGCCCTTCATGCACTCTGCTTATTTTGTAGGCTAGATATTTGTATTTACACTGGTGTAGTTGGCCTAGTCTACAAGTTAGAGTGTAAGTACACGAACTTGGGCGCTGTTCATAGTGGTAAAGTGGAACAGGTGTTACATATTGTTTTATATAAAGTATATCTTTATCTTCTGTATAACTTTAAACTTTATTTATTTATATAGCACCTTTCATACAACAAAGTGCAGCTCAAAGTGCTTTACAATTAAAAAAAAAAAAAAAATCCAGATAAAACAAAAACAAAACAAAAAAAGACGAGAGAGCCCTTCCACCCCACCCCTACACTCGTCCATCCACCCAACCTCTCAACTCACTCCAGACCCTACCTCCTCTTACCCCACCCACAAGTAATAATGGGCATGGTTAAAACACGGCTGAGCACTGAGAACCAGAGTGAGGAAACGCCATCACAGGGGGACCGTCAGCACCAGGAACTGGTCTCAGCCCACAGCTGCAGAGACACCGCCACAGGGGCCACCCCAGCCCAGACAGACAGAGGAACCCACACCACAGCCAAGAGGCTGTGACTGAACTCCCCCATCCTACCCAGCCAGGGCCACCACCACAGCAGCATCCCCATCGTCAGAGCCAATTACAGCTCCCAGTGCTGACAGTCCCCCAGTGAGGAAACACTAGAGTTAAAAATAACATAACATAAAATAAAATACAATAAAATACAATAAGAAGCAGAGTAAGATCATGAATAAAAATAAATAGAAAGAATAAAATGGTTAACGGAATAATAAATATACCCATATGTAAAATGTAATGCAAAACTGAATTAAAATAATCTAAAGCTACGCTCTGATCCACAGTGTGCTTCAACTGTACTCCCTGCTCCGTTCTCAGGGAATATCAATTAAGTTAACTGCCCTTCACAAAATTTCTCCATTTGAAACACCCTGTAACATTGGCTCCCTCCGTGCTTTACCACAGTAACTATGGACACGTACTGATACTATGGTGGATAATTTATATTTCTTAAATAAAATATTAATATAAATATATTACTATCAGTTGACATAAACAATAACCAACATCAGTTTAACTTGTAAATAATGCTAGCAACAATAGTTTGTTTTACTCGTATTTGAGGCGCAATGACTTATGGGTAAGCTTCCTGTTATCTTCTGGTAAAGTGATGTCCGGTTGTTCACTTCTTCCCTGCTCAGTTCTCAGTTCCCTTTGAACTGAAGACTGTTCGCTCCCTTAGGTTTGGAATCTCACTTAAATATGGTGGAATACCCTGTGCAGTCCACTTCAGAGTCCACTACTGGGTGATCGGAACGCAACTTAAAAATATAAAAAGTATATAAATAAGTAGAATAGCTAAATAAGTAAATAAACATGAATGATAAATTAGTTAAAAGCTAAACTAAAAAGGTGGGTCTTGAGCCTCCTTTTAAAAATATCAATGCTCTCTGCAGCTCTGAGGTCCTCTGGCACACAGACATGGGCTGAAAAACTCAAACGATGCCACACTGTGGGATTTTGTGCTAACTTTAGGTATCACTCATAAAGTTCCTTTTCCACTAGTACCTATGTAGCCCGGCACAGCACAGTTCAGTTCAATTTGGTCCACTTGTGTTTCCATTACACTGGAGTACAGCTTGATGTGGGTGGGATTTGTTACAGGGAGGCGGCATAACCCTCACGTGACGTAAAAGAAGCGACCCAGGCAAAACACAAGATGGCAGGATACGAGGCGACTGCATTCTCTGGCTTTTTTTTGCCAAAGTAAAGGCAAAAAAGGTGAACCAGAGAAGGCTATAGGCGGCGAGATGACACACTCTGGATAAGTACTGGAGCATTTAGGAAGCCATATAGAGCAATATAAAGCAGAAGACATAAGGATACGAACTACATCACATATGAAAGTAAGCTAATGATTGCGAATGCTACTTTGCTTTAAGTCTGCTGTACTACATTGTAATGTTGGCAAGTTATCGCTATTAGGTACTAAAATATGTATTCTGTGTGTGTGTGTGTTTCAGATGGCTCTCTTGTGGCAAAATCACTTCTTCCTTCTCCCTTTCGAACAGTGTATACTGTTACTTTATTGCATTTGTCATTTGTTTGTTTTTGTTATACTTTTTTTGTTCGAAATAAAGTATCTATCTATCTATCTAAATTATCACTTCAAACCGTGGGTCTGGGCGTTCAACACAGGCTCCCAGTGATGTCTCCCCAGCTTCACGAACGCACAGTGGTTACAGAACTTCAGAATGTCTGTAGAAACGTTTAACTTCCTGTCCAACAAATTGCTCTGATCTGTGTGAAAATCATGGAGAGACTGTTGAGACGTCATGTCATGTATCTGCTCTAGCAGGTGGTGTCATGGCAAAAAGTGATCAGCTGCCAAAACTTGATCGCCAGGTGCCATATTGTAGTTATGGGGTTATATTAGCGGTAAAATATCTATTTCAACAGGTAAACAGTACTGAGTTAGGTATAATAAGATATATTTAACAATTATGATGCATTTTAAGCCAAAACAAACTGGATCTAGGATTAAAAGCAATTAAAATAACGCAGTCACAAGGTTACATAGAGAAATACATGGCTTTACTGGATATTTACATGTACTGTATAACTATATTTTTTCTGCATCAACAATGAACTATACAGTGGGGTAAAAAAGTATTTAGTCAGCCACCAATTGTGCAAGTTCTCCCACTTAAAAGATGAGAGAGGTCTCCAATTTTCATCATAGGTATACCTCAACTATGAGAGACAAAATGAGAAAAAATAATCCAGAAAATCACATTGAAGGATTTTTAATGAATTAATTGGTAAATTCCTCGGTAAAATAAGTATTTGGTCAATAACAAAAGTTTATCTCAATACTTTGTTATATACCCTTTGTTGGCAATGACAGAAGTCAAACGTTTTCTGTAAGTTTTCACAAGGTTTTCACACACTGTTGCTGGTATTTTGGCCCATTCCTCCATGCAGATCTCCTCTAGAGCAGTGATGTTTTGGGGCTGTCGCTGGGCACCACAGACTTTCAACTCCCTCCAAAGATTTTCTATGGGGTTGAGATCTGGAGACTGGCTAGGCCACTCCAGGACCTTGAAATGCTTCTTACGAAGCCACTCCTTCGTTGCCTGGGCGGTGTGTTTGGGATCATTGTCATGCTGAAAGACCCAGCCACGTTTCATCTTCAATGCCCTTGCTGGTGGAAGGAGGTTTTCACTCAAAATCTCACGATACATGGCCCCATTCATTCTTTCCTTTTCACGGATCAGTCGTCCTGGTCCCTTTGCAGAAAAACAGCCCCAAAGTATGATGTTTCCACTCCCATGCTTCACAGTAGGTATGGTGTTCTTTCTCCTCCAAACACGACAAGTTGTGTTTTTACAATAAAGTTCTATTTTGGTTTCATCTGACCATATGACATTCTTCCAATCCTCTTCTGGATCATCCAAATGCTCTTTAGCAAACTTCAGACGGGCCTGGACATGTACTGGCTTAAGCAGGGGGACACATTTGGCACTGCAGGATTTGAGTCCCTGCCGGCGTAGTGTGTTTCTGATGTAGCCTTTGTTACTTTGGTCCCAGCTCTCTGCAGGTCATTCACTAGGTCCCCCCATGTGGTTCTGGGATTTTTGCTCACTGTTCTCGTGATAATTTTGACCCCACGGGGTGAGATCTTGCGTGGAGCCCCAGATCGAGGGAGATTATCAGTGGTCTTATATGTCTTCCATTTTCTAATAATTGCTCCCACAGTTGATTTCTTCACACCAAGCTGCTTACCTATTGCAGATTCAGTCTTCCCAGCCTGGTGCAGGTCTACAATTTTGTTTCTGGTGTCCTTTGACAGCTCTTTGGTCTTGACCATAGTGGAGTTTGGAGTCTGACTGTTTGAGGTTGTGGACAGGTGTCTTTTATACTGATAACGAGTTCAAACAGGTGCCATTAATACAGGTAACAAGTGGAGGACAGAGGAGCCTCTTAAAAAAGAAGTTATAGGTCTGTGAGAGCCAGAAATCTTGCTTGTTTGTAGGTGACCAAATACTTATTTTACTGAGGAATTTACCAATTAATTCATTAAAAATCCTTCAATGTGATTTTCTGGATTTTTTTTTCTCATTTTGTCTCTCATAGTTGAGGTATACCTATGATGAAAATTGGAGACCTCTCTCATCTTTTAAGTGGGAGAACTTGCACAATTGGTGGCTGACTAAATACTTTTTTGCCCCACTGTACATGTATTCATTTAATATAGCACTAGGAAATTTGACAATAAACCTTTGTGTAGAAGAGCTTGAAAGAACGAGGCGATGTGATATATAAACCAAAGTTTATTATCAGCTCCTCTAACAAGTCTCATCTAAGTGCAGCAGCAGAAGAAGGAAAGAGACCGAACACCTTCGGCTCTATGAACTTATACTCGCACATAACAAAAGACATGCATATCCAAAGCTGACATCCCTCATTATCTTAATCCCCCCATTGTCTTCGTACTCCTCCTCTTGGCCCTGGGGGGTCAGGGCAACCCATCCGGTCTCCACCGCAGTGCCTGGGAAGCTCTTTGATCTTCACTGGCGGTTGAGACTCTTTGTCCTGTTCTGAGGTGTGAAGTCGCCTTACATATGTAATCACCAAACATTCTCACATGCTTCAACATATGTAGGTTATGGAATATATGATTAATATAGACCACACTTTGTACTTTTTGCAGATGTGTCTCCACTTTTATTTTATGTGTGAAGTTTACTATCAAGTGACATAAATTAAATACTAAAAGACTGGAAAAGCTGTCTAAGAGCAATCCAGCAGTTTGAGAAATCACTTTAGGTTTGGTGTAAGTCTGCCAACAGAATTATGAGCTATAAAGCAGTTTGTGTTAAAATGTTAAATCCCATTAAACCCTAACCCAGGGGTGTCCAATCATGTGCCATGGAGGGCCAAGACCCTGCAGGTTCTCTCTTCTACCCAGTCTTTTCAGCAGGTGTTCTCACTGATCAGCAGTCAGCAGAAGAAATTCAGTGGAATCTGCTGTTGAAGACACTGGTTGGAGGTAAAGCCTGCAGGGTCTTGGCCCTCCATGGCACATGATTGGACACCCCTACCCTAACCCATTATTAGAAAATCCAGATGCTAATATGGCCCAGAATTCCTCCATATACTGGTACTATCACTAAAGTGTGCAGTGTACTTCTGCACCAACACGTCCAACAATACAGTCTTCAGTAAATAAAATAATTGTTTTGGTTACTTTTTCTTAAAAATGAGCCATTATTTTCAAAGTCACTGATAAATGGTTTGTACTTTTGACTATTTTCCCACCGTTGTCTTAACAGACAAACACACAAGTCACTAAATTGTTTATTATAATCAGCAGCAAATTCCAGATTATTTAGAATGTGCAAAATTCACTGTTAAAAAAAAAAATTAGAATGGATCACACACACCAGCCATGCTGCCTCACTGAGAAGCAACTGGATGTGCCGCTCACACTGGTCCCGGTTCAGCAGATATTCAGCCTGTATCTCTGTAAATAGTGACCCAAGGTCCGGTTTGGGGTGGATCGTTTTCCTCTTGCCTAGACGAAAGACAGAAAAAGGGTGGTGGTTACTTAATGCAAGTTTAAAACATATTTGGGAAATACACTTCTTGCTAAAAGCCAGTGGTGGAATGTGAAAAAAAGTACTTTGTTGTTGTACTTAACCACAGTTTTCATGTGGTTAAGTACAACAACTTTCACTGTGTTGTATTTTTCACTGTGGCCTCAGCCATCAGAATGAGTTGATACCTTCAGTTGAATAGAATCTAGTACTTTTAACTGAGGGTGTGCATCCCTGAGTATGGAGTCGCTCAGTCAGAATATGTAATTTTTATCAATAAAAGTTTAGCCACTGCTCTGTCATCGCTGTGTCGCCCTGGTTTCAAGTGTGGGTGGTGTTTTGCACTTGTATTGCTAAAATATAAAAGGAAGCATTACAGTGAGTCTTAAATATTTGTAATGTGTCCTGTTACTGCATGAGTTTATTGATGATAGACTATAAACTACACATATAATCTAAATTATAATGGTGACTGAACAACTCCCATTCCCCAAAGTGCAAGATACACTATTATGAATATAACTCACAAAGGATCACACAAGTGATCTGACAAAATAAATAAATAAATAAATAAATAAACAAGCGGGTTATTTTACAGTGGCTAATATTGGATGTGCCAGTCATTTTCAATTATTCTGTAATTAATATTCACACAATCAAATAAATCTCAGTTCAGTCCCTTTCATATTAAGTGGAAATTGCGCTACTTCAATTTTGGCACTTTACCTATACAGTACTTTAACTTAAAAAGCAAAGGATTTGAGTACTTTGTCCACCACTACTAAAAAAATAATGGGATGTGCAACTTACCAGTCATAACACATTCTGTGTACTGCTAAACATTGCCAGTGTAACAGGAGATGCTGGTCAGACTCTAGAACAAAAATACACACAACTTAAGTGCATGCACAGCACGGAAGTGCAACATGTAAAAAAACCCACCTTTTTAACCAGGATTACAACTAGCTTATTTCATCAGATGTTGTCAATTCAAGCACAAAATACAAGGACAGCATGGAGCACGGAGTTAGCATTGACGGCTAACTAGCTAGCTCATTGTCTGCACACATGAGACAACATTGTTGTTTGTTCAAAGTGAACTTTCCACTGCTGGGATAAATAATGTAATGAATGCATAATATCACATCATATCACATCACTCACCATCCTGTATATCCTAATATCATGGCTTTCAACTGCTGAAGTTGGGTGCTCCCGCGGCAGTAAATTCATTTCGGTTGGCTCTGTCTTGTTCCCTCATCAGCTGAAAGACACAGAAAACTCTGTTGAACCCGCAGTGTTGATTTCTGTGGGTCTGATTTCTGTGAAGCCATTCTATCATTATTGTTTATACTGACGCTTGTTTGCTGGCTCACGGATGAATCTTTGCAAATGGCGGCTCGAGATTCTGTAATTCAGCCTTAAAACGTCGCTCTCATGACGTTACACCTGGACCAATCAGTGGCCTGCAGTCTTTTGACGTCACATTTTCAGGTCAGTACGGCACGCTTAGAACCAGTCTGGAGTAGGTCCAAAAAATCGGAACCGAAACCATTAAGTTCCTAATGTAAAAGCCTACAAAGCAAACTGAACCGGGCCAAATAGGTACTAGTGGAAAAGCCCCATAAAAGGCCAGTACCACAGGACCTCAGGGTCCGTTGAGGTTGATATGGTAAAAGCAGATCAAATATATAACAAGGACCAAGACCATTAAGAGTTTTACAAACTAATAAAAGAACTTTAAAATCAATTCTAAAACTCAAAGGGAGCCAGTGCAGTGATTCTAAAACCAGTGTAATATGCTCTTTCTTTCTGGTCTTCATCCGCACACAGGCTGCTGAATTCTGTAATAGTTGTAAGTTACTGATCATCTTTATAGGAAGACCAGAAAGGAAAGCATTGCAATAACCAATACGACTGGAAATAAAAGCATGCATTAGCGTCTCTATTTTTGAGAGACAGAAATGGGTGGACTCTGGCTATATTCTTTAGATGATAAAATCTTTTTTTTTTTTTTTAAATATTAACATGTGGCGCACGGTGGCGCAGTGGTTTAGCACTGTGGCAGCACAGTTTTACCCTCGGCCGGGGATCGCGGGGATCATGAGATCGTGGGTTCGATCCCAGCCCCCAACCAACAGTGAGCTGTGTGGAGTTTGCATGTTCTCCCCGTGTTGCGTGGGTTTACTCCGGGATTTCTCCGGTTTCCTCCCGCATACCAAAAACATGTAGGTTTAGGACGCTCGCGCACGCAGCGACCGGCAGCCGGTGGCTTGTCACCAGACTGCAAACCAAATCTACCTACGGGTACAAATAAGTAACAAAAAAAAAAAAATGTGGAATAAATCTAAGCTCAGAGTCAAAAATAACACCCAGGTTTTCAACTTGTTTTGATGGAATAAAAGAGAATGTTTGTTATTTTGGGAAAAGTTTCTCTCTCTGAGCTTCAGTACTGATAACTAAAACTTCAGTTTTGTCCTGGTTGAGCTGTAGGAAATTCTTTCCCATCCAGGACTTAATGTCTAAAATCCAGTTAAAAAGGATATAAATTCATGCTGGGTCATCAAGAGACATGGAAATGTAAAACTGGGTATTATCAGTATAACTGTGGAAACTAATTCCCTGTCTCCTGATGACATTGCCTAGTGGCAGCATGTACAAATTAAAAAGGATTGGACCTAAAATTGAACTTTGGGGAACACCACAATTCATATTGTATCTCTTTGATGAGGAGCGTTCACCCAGGGTGACATAAAATTCTGTGCTAGTGAGGGAGGATTTAAACCAATTAAAAACAGTGCCTGAGAGGCTGATCATAGTGCGCAATCTGTTTAAAAGAATATCATGGTCTACTGTGTCAAATGCTGCGATTAACCCCAGAACACTTTCGCTATAAAAAGTAACACCATCACTTTCGCCGAGTAATTTTTACCCGGTATAATATATCCAACAAAAAGTACTTGTCATAAAAAATAGATCAAAATATGACAACACATGATAAATTAGAGTGGTTTTCTTTTATTTTCAACTGTGGCATGTGTAACAAAATGAAAAAAAATGTCATAGGAGGACCCCCATAAAATGCTCCAAAATTACTGAAAAATTAGGAATTCATGAACAAAAAATTCCTAAAAAAAAAAAATAATGGTACTGGAAACTTGGTCTTTGGTCCACCCATTCCTGGGACATGTGAGACTTCCCTGGTGAAGGCACAGACTCCTTGACACGCGAACAGCTGCAGGAGAGAGGAACAAAAAATTGTATTTTTTGAGTGGGTAAAAATGACCAATTGACTAAAATATTGTTTTCACCATATGAATTCCCTTTGAAATCACCACTTTGTGATATTTATTCATAACCACTGCACTAAATAAGGATAGCATGCAAATTCCAGGACTACTTTTACTTACCTATTCCTTACAAGCAGTCTCACATGTCCCAGGAATGGGTGGACCAAAGACCAAGTTTCCAGTATCATTATTTTTTTTTTTAGGAATTTTTTGTTCATGAATTCCTAATTTTTCAGTAAAGCATGTCCTCCTATGACATTTTTTTTTCATTTTGTTACATATGCCACAGTTGAAAATAAAAGAAAACCACTCTAATTTATCATGTGTTGTCATATTTTGATCAATTTTTTATGACAAGTACTTTTTGTTGGATATATTTTATAGGGTAAAAATTACCCGGCGAAAGTGATGGTGTTACTTTTTATAGCGAAAGTGTTCTGATTTTATACACTAACACTATCACTGGGTGAAATCCACCCAAAACGTACTTTACCCTCTTTCACTATTGCCGGGTGAAAATCACCCAAAAGCATGCCTGTAGGAAAAAGTGGGCTTTGGGGTAGGGAAACACCCACACCTTCAAAGATGTCAAAAACAATGGTGAAGCTACCCAGGGACCCATGACACTCAGAAAAATGCAACATATTGAAAATCATGTAAATACATTTGCTCGGGTGAAAATCACCCGGCGATAGCGCTCTAGTTAAATCCAGTAAGACCAGGACCGAGAGCATGCTCTTGTCCATGTTAATTCTAAGATCATTTAAAACCTTAATCAGGGCTGTCTCAGTACTGTAATTTAACTGAAAACCAGATTGAAATGTTTCATACAAATCATGAATTTTCATAAAATCCTTTAATTGGTTAAAAACTAGGGCAGTGCGGTGGTGGAGTGGTTAGCACTGTGGCAGCACAGCAACTCACCCTTGGCCAGGGGATCCTGAGTTCGATCCCAGCCCCCAACCAACAGTGATCTGTGTGGAGTTTGCATGTTCTCCCCGTGTCTGCGTGGGTTTACTCCGGGATTTCTCTGGTTTCCTCCCACATGCCAAAAAACATGCAAGTTAGGTTAATTGGCATCAAACTGGGGATTCTAAACTGTCCTTAGGTATGACTGTGAGAGTGAATGGTTGTCTGTCTCTGTGTGTTGGCCCTGCGATGGACTGGCGATCTGTCCAGGGTGTACCCTGCCTCTCGCCCAAAGATGCTGGGATAGGCTCCAGCCCCCCCGCGACCCGAAAAGGATTATGCGGAAGAAGATGAATGAATGAATGGTTAAAAACTACTTTCCCTAAAATTTTACTTAAAAATGGCAGGTTGAACACTGGTCTGTAATTGTTCAGTACTTCAATGTCTAAATTATTTCTCTTCAGAACAGGCTTGACAATGGCTTACTTAAAAGCACTAGGAAAAACTCTTGTCTGAAGAGAGTAATTGAAAATATTAAGCACATCAACTAAAAAGCTACAAATGGACTTAAAAAATGATGTGAACTACCTTTCTCCAGCACCTTTGCATCAACCAGGTCAAAACTGTCCAGTGTTTCCCCACATAAAAACAAAGGTTCAGTTGTATTAAAAGCAGTAGGTTGTACTAGACTAACAGCTGACTTTATAGTTTTTATTTCAATGCTGAAATGTGCTGCAAACTCCTCACATTTGGAGTCTGTAGACATTCTGCTAGACATGTTAAAAACCGGGTTTATTAACTGATGAATTATTGAAAAAAGAGTTTTGGGATTATTGTGATTATTGTTGATGAGTCTGGAAAAAATGTGCCTGTCTTGCTTCTTTTATTGCTTTATTGTAGGTGGTGAATTGATTTTTTTTTTTAATTTGAAGGTTAATTTCTAATTTGTTTTTTCTCCATTTTCTTTCAGCAGCTCGACATTTCTGTTTTAGTTGTTTGATTTCTTCAGTTCTCCAGGGTGGGGTTGGATTAGTGGAAAGTTTTTGGTTTTAAAAGGAGCTACTGTATCGAATGTTGTTTCCAATTTTCTGTTAAAACCATCTACAATAAATAAATAAATAAATAAATAAATAAATCACAAGATGAGGGTAAAAAGTCTGCAGGAATGTCATTTAAAAAAAAATCAAAAAATTTAGCAGCCACCTCAGCAGTAAGATGGTGTCTCCTCACATTGTGTCCTGGGATAAAAACATCATTCTGTTTAAAACAAGTGATAATCAAAAATATACAAAAATAATCAGAGATGACTCGATCTAAAATAGAGGTGATATGTGTTGACAGGCCTCAGGTGATGACTAGGTCCAGAGTGTGACCTGTAAGATGGGTGGGTTGTGAGATATGCTGGGTGAAATTCATACAGTTAAGAATGTTTAAAAAAAATCAGCTGCAAAAGATTCTGATTCATTATCAATGTGCAAGTTAAAATCACCTAAAATAATAATCTGATTATATTTGCTGTGAATCATAGAGAGTCTGTGAAAAATTGGAAAAAAAAAGATGAGCAGTATTTGGGAAGCCTGTAAACACACATACAAAAATAGGAGGACTGCTTAAAACAAAGGAGTGGTGTTCAAAGGAGGGGTAAAAATCAATGGTAGTGTCTATAAAATTCAACGATGATGATAACATAGCTGCCACACCCCCTCCCTTTCCCCCCTTCTATTAGAAAATAAAAAGTTATAGTTAGTAGGGGAGGCTTCTAAAAGAACTGCTGGTTCATCTCTGCCCAGCCATGTCTCACATAAAAACAAACAGTCAAGATCATGCTCTACAATCAAGTCATTGATAATAAAACACTTATTGGATAGTGTACTGACATTTAAAAGTGCCATTTTGAGAGGTGTGTTACTGGGGTGTGTGTGTATGTGTGTGTACTTGTATGAGGTTATTGCAGTTAACAGAGGGTACAGAGGATTTGTGATAGTGTGTATTAAACCTAGGCATGGTTATAACTGGGATACTATGTGTGCTGTGTGAGTGAGAAGGAGATATAATGTGTCAAGAGGACTTACAGGATGGCAGAGTCAGTTCAATGTTTGTAGATAAAAGACCTGCTCTTTCCTGAGAGGGGTGGAGACCATCAGGTGTAAAAAGTTATGGCTTATTGAGAAAGGCAGCAAAATTGTCCACGAATGGGATGCCTTTATTGCTGCAGTAGCCTTTCAGCCCGATGTGAAGCTGTTGCAGGCGGCTGAACTTCACACTACTAAAACGAGGCGAAAGAAGTGACCCAGAAATGACCACCTCCTTCCTCGTGTCCAGCAGGTGGTCAGTGAGGTGGGGAACCCTATTTCAGAGTCTCAGACTGCTACTTCTTTGGGTCGTTTGTGCCCACATGCACAACGATTGGAGCAGCAGATGGATGAGTCTAAACCAGGTGCAAAGCTGCAGGTGTAATGTCCGCTACACAGGCAGAAGGTCTGTCCGCCACGGACCGCCACATGCCGGACCATGGAGGTGCCCACCATGAGCACCACTGGAGAGTACCGCACTGATGTAGAGGCGGAAGGCTGGTGGTCCTGGTGAGCAACATTGGTGGAGGGGCCACAACAGCACCCACAGCCGCAGCAATGCCGGAGGGAGCCTTTGGTGGATGGGCTGGCAGACGCTCTGTGCTAGAGGTAGCAGAGGAGCCCCAAGGGTGAGCTGGAACTTGTAGTGCACTCGGATGCAGCAGGGAAGCCTCGGCAGGTGGCTGACCAGCTGTAGGGGCTGGCCCAGCTCTAGATGTTGTCCAGCAGCTGCTTCTCGGTGGGGACCACAGCCTCAGCAACAGCAATGGCAAAAGTCGTAATCTGAACAGGTGGACAAGAGTGGTGCTCAGCAGCATCATCCAGGATCTGGAATTTATTGCTCAGCTGCAGAGTGTCCGATGAAGATGAAGTCTGAGGGAGGTAGTGTCTGGAATGGCATTTGCCCTTTTTTAACCAGTACCCATGGCTCCGAGTTGCATGGAGTCGAGCAGGCTTGGGACTTGGGCTTAGCTCCCAGGGAGGGCCAAATATCATTCAGTACTTTGATGTTGGCAGAGCGGTGGCAGCCCCAGACCAGGGCAGAGTGACACCACCCTCTGATCCACATCCAGAGCACTCGGTGGGACAGCAGGTGGCTTCTCTGCCACAAGACCCAGAGCGGAGCACCGCGAGATGTTTCACTTGCGTAGTGGCAATAGACAAAAACTCCAGGATCATGTCATCTTTCTCAGCAGCGGTTCATCATTCTCTAGACTGAACCCGCGCAAGGCCCCCGGTCCAGATGGCGTGTCTCCCTCCACCTTGAGTCACTGTGCGGAGGAGCTGACTCCTGTCTTTACAGACATTTTTAACACCTCTTTGGAGTCATGCCACATGCCGGCCTGTCTCAAAACTTCTACCATCGTCCCTGTTCCCAAGAAGCCACGGATCACTGGACTTGATGACTACAGACCTGTAGCGCTTACTTCTGTAGTCATGAAGTCCTTTGAACGCCTGGTCTTACTCCACCTTAAGACCATCACTACTCCCTTCTTGGATCTGCTGCAGTTTGCCTACAGAGCCAATAGGTCTGTGGACGATGCAGTTAATCTGGCCCTTTATTCCGTCCTGCAGCATTTGGACTCCCCGGGAACCTATGTTAGGATTCTGTTTGTGGACTTCAGCTCTGCATTTAATACCATCTGCCCTGCTCTGCTCCAGGACAAGCTGATCCAGCTCAACGTGCCTGACTCTCTCTGCAGGTGGATCACTGACTTCCTGACAGACCGAAGGCAGCATGTGCGGCTGGGAAAGACTGTTTCAGACTCTGTTAGCATCAGCACCGGATCACCACAGGGCTGTGTACTTTCTCCCCTGCTCTTCTCCCTGTACACCAACTGCTGCACCTCTAGCCATCAGTCTGTCAAGCTGATTAAGTTTGCAGACGACACCACCCTCATCGGGCTCATCTCCAACGGCGATGAGCCCGATGATGAAAGCCTCCGTTTATAGGAGGGAGGTGGCCCAGCTGACGTCTTGATGCAGCTACAATAACCTGCAGCTGAACGCTCAGAAGACAGTGGAGATGATTGTGGACTTTAGGAAAGTCACAGCCCCTCTACCTCCCCTTGTCCTTACAGATTCTCCTATCACCACTGTGGATTCCTTCCGTTTCCTGGGTACCACCATCACCCGGGATCTCAAGTGGGAGCCGACCATCAGCTCCCTTATCAAAAAGGCCCAGCAGAGGATGTTCTTTTTGCAGCAGCTGAGGAAGCTCAAGATCCCCACCAAGATGTTGGTGCAGTTTTATACGGCCATCATCGAGTCCATCCTCACCACCTCCATCATCGTGTGGTACACGGGAGCCACTGTCAGGGACAAACTAAGACTGCAGCGCATTGTGCGCACTGCTGAGAAGGTGATCGACTGTAAGCTTCCATCCCTCCAGGACCTGTACATCTCCAGGACCCGGAGGCGTGCAGGTCGGATCACAGCCGACCCTTCACACCCTGGATACGCACTGTTTGCTCCCCTCCCCTCAGGCAGGAGACTACGGTCCATTCGGACTAAAACTTCTCGTTACATGAACAATTTTTTCCCCTCTGCAATCAGACTGCTGAACTCTAAGTGACTTTATTAGACTTTTGTGCACCAGGTACAGCAGCTCAACTGGACTCATGTACAATTATCATTCTTTTTTTCACTGCCGAACTGTGCTACGTGGGACTCCACAATATCTGTTGTTTTTTTAATATATTTAAAAATCGTATAGAATAGCATTACTTATTTTTATTCTATTTTTATTGCATGTATAGTTTTCTATTTTTTTTATCTCTTGTGTTAATTTATGTCTAATGTTGCAGCATTGCACCGGGACAAATTCCTAGTTTGTGTATTACATGAACAATGGCAATAAATCTTATTCTGATTCTGATTCTGATCTTTGTCCCTGAGGTCCTGTTTAAGTCATCTGAAGTCCTCTTTCAGATGTGAGTACTTGGGCAACCAAACTTTACAAACAACTATAGTGCTGTCAGCTGTTAGCGTGTGTTAGCCAGCAAGTTAGCAACAAACCTGGTGAATAGTAATCAGATGGTTACAGGCCACTGTCAGGCAGGAGTGATGGAGAAAACAGTTAGCCAGAAGTGTACCAGTTGACAGTGGCTGTACCAGTCGACAGTGGTTCTTTTGCTGTCATTGTGTATTGAGCCACGCCAAAGACAATTTTCTGTCATGACAGACAATAAAGGTTTCTAATCTAATCTAAACTAAGAAGCAAATAAGAGGTAAGAAGGTAAGAAGCAAATAAGCTTCATAGTACCAAATATCCAGGGTTAACCCTGAAGTTACCTCACTAAGACTAATGCCACGTGTCCACTGGATCTGTCATTTTTCTGCTTCCCATTCATTGTGTACTGGAAACAACGGAAAGCATTTGGCTCCGGTATGGTGTGTCAAGTCGCCTATGGGTCCCCCTACCACTCATTTGCATAAACGTTAAATCTTTGATGTTTTTCCTTCATCCATCTTCTACCACTTTTCTGGAGGTCCGGGTCACGGAGGCAGCAGTTCAAGCAGAGAAGCCCAGACTTCCCTCTCCCCAGCCACCTGCTCCAGCTCTTCAGAGAGGATACCAAGATGTTCCCAGACCAGCTGGGAGACATAGTCTTTCCAGCGAGTCCTGGGTCTGCCCTGGGGTCTCCTCCCAGTAGGACATGCCCAAAACACCTCAAGTGGGAGGCGTCCAGGAGGCATCCTGATCAGATGCCCACACCACCTCAACTGGCTCCTTTCAATGTGTAGGAGCAGCAGTTCTACTCTGAGCCTCTCTCAGATGACTGAGCTCCTCATCCTATCGCTGAGGGTGAGTCCAGCAATCCTACGAAGAAAGCTCATTTCAGCCGTTTGTATCTGCGATCTTGTTCTTTCAGTCATTACTCAAAGCCCATAACCATAGGTGAGGGTAGGAACGTAGATTGACTGGTAAATTGACAGCTTTGCCTTAGAGCTTAGCTCCCTCTGCACTACAACAGACCGGTACAACGTCTGCATCCGATCCATCTGTCAATCTCTCACTCCATTCTCCCCTCACTCGTGAGTAAGACCCCGAGATACTTAAACTCCTCCACTTGGGGTAGGAGCTTGTCCCCAACCCGGAGAGGACAATCCACCTTTTTCCGGCTGAGGACCATGGACTCGGACTTGGAGGTACTGATTCTCATCCCAGCCGCTTCACACTCAGCAGCAAACCGTCACAGTAAGGCCTGTAGGTCATTGCTGGATGAAGCCAGCAGGACAACATCATCTGCAAACAACAGAGGTGAGATCCTGTGGTCACCAAGCATGACACCCTCCGTTCCCTGGCTGTGCCTAGAAATCCTGTCCATAAAAATTAGAAACAGGTGACAAAGGGCAGCCCTGGTGGAGTCCAACTCTCACTGGGAATGAGTCCGACCGAGTGTTGGCAATTCGAACCAAACTCTCACAGTGGTCGTACAGAGACCGAATAGCTCGTAACAACAAGCTTGGTACCCCATACTCCCGAAGCACCCCTCACAAAAAACCACAAGGGACGCGGTCGAATGCCTTGTTCAAGTCCACAAAACACATGTAAACTGGTTGGGCAAACTCCCACAAACCCTTGAGGATTCTCGAGAGGGTAAAGAGCTGGTCCGATGTGCCAAGGCCAAGACGAAAACCACATTGCTCATCCTGAATCCGTGGTTCGGCCAACGGCCGGACTCTCCTCTCCAGTACCTTGGCATAGACCTTCCCAGGGAGGCTGAGGAGTGTGATCCCTCTAAAGTAGAAGCACACCCTCCGGTCCCCTTTTTTGAAGAGAGGAACCACCACCCCAGTTTGCCATGCCAAAGGCACTGCCCTCGACCTCCACGCAATGTTGCAGAGGCGTGTCAACCATGACAACCCTACAACATCCAGGGCCTTGAGGTACTCAGGGCGAATCTCGTCCACCCCCAGGGCCTGGCCACCAAAGAGATTTTTAACCACCTTGACTACTTCAGCCCCATGATGGGTGAGTTATCCCCCTCGTCCACAAGCCCTGCTTCCTCTGTGGAAGGCGTGTCAGTGGGATTGAGGAGGTCCTCGAAGTATTCCTTCCACCGCCCGATGATATCCTCAGTTGAAGTCAGCAGTGCCCCATCCACACCTTACACAGTGTGGACAGGGAGCTGCTTCCCCCACCTGAGCCGCTGGACAGTTTGCCAGAATCTCTTCTAGGCCGACCGAAAGTTTTGTTCCATGGCCTCACCGAACTCCTCCCGTACCCGACTTTTTGCTTCAGCAACCACCTGAGCTACACTCCGCTTTGCCTGCTAGTACACCTCAGCTGCTTCAGGAGTCCCACAAGCCAACCAAGCTTGATAGGACTCCTTCAGCTTGATGGCCCCCCTCACCACTGGTGTCCACCATTTGGTTCGGGGGTTACCCCCACAAGATGCCCTGACGACCTTGCGGCCGCAGCTCTGGGCAGCTGCTTCAACAATGGAGGTGGAGAACATGGCCCATTCAGACTCCATGTCTCCAGACTCCCTCGGAAAATGATAGAGCTTCTTCCAGAGGTGGGAGTTGAAGACCTCCTGGACAGGGGCCTCAGCCAGACGTTCCCAGCACACCCTCACTATACGTTTGGGTCTACAAGGTCTGAATGGCTTCCTCCCCTGCCATCAGATCCGACTCACCACCAGGTGGTGATCAGTTGACAGCTCTGCACCTCTCTTTACCCAAGTGTCCAAGACATACGGTCGCAGGCCTGATGACACGATAACAAAATTGATCATTGACCTGCGACCTAGGGTGTCCTGGTGCCAGTCCATAACGAACACCATGTTCAAGCATAAAGGTGTCCTGGTGCCAGGTGCCCATATGGACACCCTTGTGCTTGAACATGGTGCTCGTTATGGACAAACTGTGGTTAGCACAGAAGTCCAATAATTGAACACCATTCGGGTTCAGATTGGGCAGGCCATTCCTTCCAATCACCCCCCTCCAGGTTTCACTGCCATTGCCCACGTGCACATTGAAGTCCCCCAGTAGGACAATGGAGTCTCCAAGAGGAGCTCTCTCTAGCACCCCAGTGAGACACTCCAAAAAGGGTGGGTACTCTGAACCATCATTTGGTGCATAGACGCAAATGATGGCCAGGACCCGTTTCCCAACCTGAAGGCACAGGGGAACAACCCTTTTGTCCACCGGGGAAAACTCCAATATAGAGGCAGCAAGGTGGGGGGATACAAGAATACCCACCCCTGCTCGTTGCCACTTGCCCGGGGCAACTCCAGAGTAGGCTGAGCTCCAGCCCCTCTCCAGGAGACTGGTTCCGGAACTGGAGCTATGTGTTGAAGTGAGGCCGGCTATATATAGCCGGTATCTCTCAACCTCATGCACCAGCTCTAGCTCCTTCCCCACCAGAGAGGTGACATTCCACGTCCCAAAAGCCAGTTTAGGAAGCTTGGGATCAGACTGCCAAGGTCTCTGCCTTTGACCGCCACCTGATCCACATAGCACTTGACCCCCATAGTCCCTCCTGCAGGTGGTGAGCCCACTGGAGGGTGGACCCATATAACTCCTTGGGGTTGAGCCCGGCCGGGTCCCAGGGGCGGAAACCTAGCCATCGAGCTCCTCCCCCAGGCCTGGCTCCAGGGTGGGGCCCAGATTACCCCATTCCGGGCGGGGTACACTGAATCCTTGTTCTAGCATTCATCACAAGAGACTTTGACATTTATGTCAATGAGTTTTGCATACTGGTGTGCACCGGAAGCAGCGATCTTGTCCTGAACATTTAAACCAGCATTATTTGATGTCAAATAATGACAGATTCATTAACTGAATCTTATTATTTCTCGCACAAAATGATGTTAGAAACACTTTTCACCGTTTTGTTTTAAAGATTGCAGACTTTTAGGGCTGTATTACAACAATGCAGTTGGTTAATCTGTTGTCACTCATGCAGAATGCGTTTATGGGCGTTTCCAAGTTCATTTCCTTATCACAGTAGCATAGAAACAAACCTTCCGCCGGCACATGACACAAAGAGGCCAGTCTAATCAAACCAAATCTAACCAAAGTGCTCATGCCCATCCCTTTAATGTAAATAGCACATTATCTAAAGTGAACTGTGATCATGATGGTTCAAGATGGGTTTTGCACTGGCCAAAGCCTGTGCATGCGAGCCAGAATGCAGGCGATAGTAATGCTGCAGTAAAGTAGACATCCATTATAGTTGATGCCCAGTTGGTTGTGTTAGAAAGAACAAATAGGTAAGAATGCTGATCTGAAAAATCAGCTGAATGGTGTAATGTAGTGTGCACAGATGCAACACATAGGCATGAATGGTTTGAAACTTAAGGAAAAGAGGATGATGCCTGTGCACACTTTCATAAACTTTCATTACCTCCGCCAAAGGGGGAGGTTATGTGATCATCGGCATTGGTTTGTCTGTTTGTTTGTCTGTTTGTATGTTAGCAAGATA
Source organism: Pholidichthys leucotaenia (assembly GCA_020510985.1). Taxonomy (NCBI): domain Eukaryota; kingdom Metazoa; phylum Chordata; class Actinopteri; order Cichliformes; family Pholidichthyidae; genus Pholidichthys; species Pholidichthys leucotaenia. Next base: position 304,671,748 of record CM035839.1, read on the forward strand.
ACTCAAAAAGTTATGGACGGATTTTCATGAAATTTTCACAGATTGTCAGAAATGGGGTATCCTACTGATGATTAGATTTTGGTGGTGATCTGGATCACCGTCCACAAGAAAACCGCCATTACGCAAAATGCTATTTTCATGAAGAACTACTAAACCACTAATCCTATCATTGTCAATCCAATTGTTGTGAATCCAATTGCTAGTCATATGTTTTCACGGTCAAGGAATCTGAAAACGTACACACAAACACTGTATGGGGGGAACTGTAGCGCTAAACCGCCATTACGGAAAATGCCATTTTCGTCAATAACTACTGAACCACTAATCCTATCATTGTGAATCCAATTGCTTGTCATGTTTTCACGGTCAAGGAATCTAAAAACGTACACACAAACACTGTATGGGGGGGAACTGTGGCGCTAAACGGCCATTATGGAAAATGCCATTTTCGTCAATAACTACTGAACCACTAATCCTATCATTGTGAATCCAGTTGCTTGTCATATGTTTTCATGGTCAAGGAATATGAAAACGTACACACAAACACTGTATGGGGGGAACTGTAGTGCTAAACCGCCATTACGGAAAATGCCATTTTCGTCAATAACTACTGAACCACTAATCCTATCATTGTGAATCCAATTGCTTGTCATATGTTTTCATGGTCAAGGAATCTGAAAACGTACACACAAACACTGTACGGGGGGAACTGTGGCGCTAAACGGCCATTACGGAAAATGCCATTTTCATCAATAACTACTGAACCACTGATCCTATCATTGTGAATCCAATTGCTTGTCATATGTTTTCATGGTCAAGGAATCTGAAAACGTACACACAAACACTGTATGGGGGGGAACTGTGGCCGCCATTACGGAAAATGCCATTTTCGTAATAAATACTGAACCACTAATCCTATCGTCAATCCGATTGCTAGTCATGTTTTCATGGTCAAGGAATCTGAAAACGTACACACAAACACTGTCCGGGGGGAACTGTGGCCGCCATTATGGAAAATGCCATTTTCGTGAATAACTACTGAACCACTGCTTGTCATATGTTTTCATGATCAAGGAATCTGAAGACTGTATGGGGGGAACTGTGGCGCTTGGCGGAGGTCTGCGCTCTCCGAGTGCTTTTCTAGTTAACAATGGCGTGGAAGTCATTCCTGGTTGTGGGGAGATGGAGTGCTCCCTTTCCTGTTGCTTTTGCTGACCGAGGGTCTCCCCCATCTCGTGCTGGGGTGTGTCGAGGTTTGTGGCTCACTGTTCCAGTCCCACCCAGGCAGGAAGGAAGGAGGAGATCTGGCACGGCTTCCCGTCTGCCACCAGTCTCCGCCACAAAGCAAGCCCACTCTCGGCAGCCTCTGTTGGGACTGACGGGTGGTACTCGGGGAGCTTGCTGGGGCAGGTGGCCTTGGCCAAGTTGAAAACCTGGGGCGCGTGGCCAAGGCAGATGTGGACACATCTCCTGTCTCTCTGGGGAGTTACAGTGAAAAGTAAAAGGCAGCACACTTCTTGTTCATTCATTTATTTCCCTAAAAATAAACACATTAATCCCTAATAAGTCCATGATGAAAACAAAAATGTGAATGGAATAAAATCATCAGACTGACACCCCCTCTTCCTGCACCTCACATTACACTCCCTGTTCGCTCTTTCATTCATTCTCCTAAAAAAATCCTAAATTAAAGCCTAATCTATACACTCCAATGGTAAGTCCATCCATCCATCTTCTTCCGCTTAATCCTTTTCGGGTCGCGGGGGGGCTGGAGCCTATCCCAGCATCTTTGGGCGAGAGGCAGGGTACACTCTGGACAGATCGCCAGTCCATCACAGGGCCAACACAGAGAGACAGACAACCATTCACTCTCATATTCATACCTAAGGACAATTTAGAATCCCCAGTTTGAGGCCAATCATCTAATATTGAATTAACTGCCTTATTAAGACAGTCACTATCTACATCAACATGTATATTAAAATCCCCTACTATAATTATTCTATCTGATTTCAGCACTAAATCAGCTAAGAATTCGGCAAATTCGGATAAAAACTCTGAGTAGGCTGAGGGGGGACAGTAAACTATGGCAAAAAAAAAAATTGGGTTTAAGCTCAGATTGCTAACATGCCCGATACTGAGGACCAGGCCCGCAAAGGAAATAAAACATGTTTTTTGCTTTACATTAACTAGTATTTTAGAATGGTATATTGCAGCTACTCCTCCTCCACGATGAGAACTTGTGGGATTTTGATAGTTTAGATAACCAGAGGGAGTTGATTCATTTAAGCCAACATAATCATCTTGCCCTAACCAAGTCTCTGTAAGGGATGTTAAATCAATCTGATGATCAATTAACAGATCATGGACTAGTAGAGATGGGTGTTAGAGACCTAATATTTAACAAACAGCATTTAATTTTGAAAAATAATATAGCACAATTGATCGCCAGGTGCCACAATATGGCACCTGGTGATCAATTTTTTGCAGCTGATCACTTTTAGCACAACACCACCACAGGCTCGAGTGCTGCTGGAGCAAGTACATCCCATGAAGTCTCAAAAGTCTCTCCATGATTTTCACACAGATCAGAGAAATTTTTTGCAGAGGAAGCTAAACATTTCTTCAGACATCCTGAAGCTCTGCAACCATTGTGCTTTCGTGAAGCTGGGAACAATGACATCCCACCACTGGGAGGCTCGGCTGAATGCCCAAACCAACGGTTTGAAGCAATAGTTTTGCAACAAGAGAGCCATCTGAAACACACACACAAAGCATACATATTTTAATACCTAATAGTGATAACTTGCCGCAATCACAATGTAGTACAGGGGACTTATTAGTGACTGTAGCAAACTAGCTCTAGCAATCATTAGCTTACCCTCATATGTGATCTAGTTCATATCCTCATGTCTTCGGCTTTATACTGCTCTATGGCTTCCCAAACTCTCCAGTACTTTTCCAGAGTGTTTCGACTCATCGCCTGTAGCCTTCTCTGGCTCTCCTTTTTTGCCTTTACTGTGACAAAGCCATATAGAGCGAGCAGTAGGTATACCATTGCCTCGATATCCATCTTGTGTGTTGCTGGTGTCACATATAAATGACGTTATGGGAGTGTTGGGCCGCCTTGCTGTAAAGATCCCACGGTCCCACCCACTTGAGGTGGTACTCACCTGTAATGGAAAACGAGCAACACCGTGTTGAGCCGAGTACAGTCAAGACATTGGGCTGAGTAGGTGCTAGTGGAAAAGTTCCAAAAATGAACCTGTTTGAGAGATCCACCATTGTTCTGCCTATTCTTTGCTTGTCTATGATTGTATCTGTCTGTCCTCTTGTGTCTTTATCATGTTTAGTTTTGTGTATAGTAATTTCTTGGACTTTATTTCATTTGCAATTAAAATGTGCTTTTAATTTTGCATTTAGTTTTTTGAGTGTGCACTTGGATAGACTGTTGTGATATGCACAACATCATGAAGCTGCATGTATGAGAACTCAAGATAGTAATCACATTAATAGGACAAAGAGTAAGATGAATTTATAATAGGATTTTTTAAAAATAATTCTGAGAGTGAAGGGACTGTGATAAACTAGACTAGTAAGATAGGAGTGTCTGGAAGAATGCTTTGAACCAAAGTTCATTGCTACCAGTACTTAAATTTGTCCTGTTGTAGGCAAAGGGTGTTATATCCTTGCATTTTTGGCAGGAATGAGATTAAGTGAGATTGTGAGAAATGAGATTAAGTTGAATATGACCCAATATCTGTTTTTGATCTGGTGTTGAACAGAAAGTTGAACTACTACTCCGCATTTCAAGGTCTACTGCTGACCTTGGACACAGGCAGAATGGTGAAAAATTCAATAAATTGCTCTTGATTTACATATTAGCGTATAAAATTTTTATTAGAACTATTTAAAACCATCTGCCGGGGAAGAGCATGTGATTAAATGAAAAGACCCAGAATACTAAATGGGCCTTCAGTGATGCTTTTTGGTCACATTGGTTTTTGTATAGAAATCTGGTTGCTCCATATATCTTTTGCTTTCCTTTGTTTCTTATTTCCCGTTTCTTTTCCATTCTCCTCATCTTTTATCCTGCATTCTCCTCTTCCTCCTTCCTTCTCCATCATCCTGCCCTTTTCCTTCCTTCCCTCTTCTTTTAGCTTGAGCTGTTCTGCATGCCAGGCCTCTCCCCTTGCCTTCTCTTCTCATCCAACCTCTAATCAGATCAATTCACTATTCCATTCACAAGGATATAATAAGGTGATTATGCAAGGGCCCAAGGCTGCTCCCACACTTTTTTCTCATATGTGCGCACACGCACACACACGCACGCACGCACGCACGCACGCACGCGCGCGCGCACACACACACACACACACACACACACACACACACAAACTGCCCCTTCAGCACTGATGGAAGTTGACATTGCATTTCCCCTAAAAATTCTGTGGATGTCCTGCGTCAGAAAAAGCTGGCAACCTGGCGCTCCCCGATTAATTTGTCTCTTCTCTTCGAATCAGTGTCAGGATGGAGGAAGAATGCATAGCTAGGAAAGGAGGAGGAAGTCAGGAGAGAAGAGAGCAAACAAGAAAGGAAGGAAGATGCCTCTAAATGTTTGATTAGAGTCCACCAGGAGACCTCTTCAGTTCAAATCCCCAAAGCTCAACACGCGAACCCGCAATAATTAAACCCCCAGTGCAGAATTTGAGCAACCACCTCAGGTTCCATCTACAGTAGCTGCAGCTTAAGATAAAATACCAGCATTTATAAGACTAGTGTGTTACCCATGCATAATCAAAAGCTGTTGTGTGCAGATAGTAAAGTTTTAATGAGAAAAATAAAAAAATGTTGGGTTGTGTTTATTTCAGATGAAGTCAAAGCCTGAGTCCTCCAACTGTCCTTTACTTTTTTTTTTTTACCTTGTCCTGTCGAGCGCCTTGGTAAGCGGAACTGATATCTGCTTCCCTTATTGTGCCAAACAGATTTACTTGGCTCTGCTCATATTTCATATGAGCTGTATATAAATAGTATTTATAGACTCCTCTTGCTATGTAATAACTTTAATACTTTATTTAAACAGTTTTCCTTATGATGGACCTGACAGGGGAATGGGGGAAGGAATTGATAAGATTTAAAGTGCTCGAAAGGGGTGAGAGGTGAGGAGGTGAGGAAGGGGAGAGAAAGAGAGGAGAACAAGCACAGAAAACCCAAACAATTTCTGCTTCTGAGGGATCTCATCATGAGCATGATATCTGCACCTGTAAGAGAACAGAGAGACGTGTGTGTGTGTGTGTGTGTGTGTGTGTGTGTGTGTGTGTGTGTGTGTGTGTGTGTGTGTGTGTTAGAAATATTTGCATATGCTGCCCATTATTCATTACAACAGAAATAACTCTAGCTTTGTTGGTGATGTTGTTGAAAATCATAATTTTATAATTAACTTGATTAGTGAAAACATTTTTTTAATAAGTCAGAGAAACTGCACAGAGGGAAACAAGAATTAATGATGCTGACCTGTCTTCTTTAAAGGTCCCACTTACTGCCTTTTTTGTGGATTAATTACGAATTCTGAAATCATCATGAAAATATCTGATAAAAAATATTTTGTGTTGTTTTACATTAGTTTAATGTTTATTTGAAAGGGACATTATATACTAATGAACATTAATACAAATGTAAGTATACTAGATTTAGCAATACTGCTAATTTGCATCTGTTGTCCCCCGGCAGGTCACAAAAACACACAAACAAACAATCATATGTTTGTTTGTGTACCATATGTTTGTTTGTTTGTGTACCAAAAACATGTAGGTTTAGGGCGCTCGCGCACGCAGCGACCAGCAGCCGGTGGCTTGTCACCAGACTGCAAACCAAGTCTACCTACGGGTACAAATAAGTAACAAAAAAAAAAAAAAAATCATATGTGAAAAGATCATCTGCAGTGAAACTATACAAAGTGGATATGCAAAAGTGCAAGAGTTAAGGTGCTACAAAACAAAACATTTAAATGCCACACGAGGGAAGTGCTGTGTATGCATGCACACACACATGTACCCAAGCACCTCACAGCAACAGCAAACAGCAACAAACAAGAGACAGGACATATGTGTGTGACACACGGGCACACATACACTACTCACAAAAAGTTAGGGATATTCAGCTTTCGGGTGAAATTTCAGAATACACCTAAAATGCACTATTCTGGGTCTCTGCCAAGGAATATGTGAGCTACATAATGTTACGCCACATCACTCCCCCCGAAACGCCCAAGAACGGACATACACCAACCTTAAGTCAATAATGGACAGTCATACACACTATGTCAAGAATGGACACACACACACCGACTTCATGTCCATAATGGGCAGTCATACACACTACACCCTTACATCACCCCCCCCCTTTGCAGGATCTACAGCACAATTTACACGGGTTGATCAAAATACACATCACTCTGCCCGTTGTTTAGGCTTCAATCTCCTCCCGAATCTGCTGAACGCAGGCTTCGCAGCCTGTGTTGTGCCGTCCTGCTGTGCGCCTGTGGAATGAGGGGGAGAAGGGTTATTTGCCCCCTGCTGGAGAACTAGAGGCTGTCCCTTGGGAGGCCTGCCGCATCGAGGCGCCCCCGCCGGCCGTACAGGTTTGTCACGTAACACAAAAGCAGGCTTTAATCTGTCAACACTGATTGTCTCTTTCCTGCCCCCCAAGTCCAGTACAAAATATTTCTCCCCGGTTTCCAGCACTCGGAACGGACCATCGTAAGGTGGGCGGAGGCTGTGACGCTGGGCGTCGTGCCTGACAAAAACAAACTCTGCGTTTTGCAAAGCCTTGGGAACAAAAACCCGCGGAAAGGTGTGATGAGCGAGGCCCGGGAGCATTTCTGCCTCCGTGCCGCGTAGAGGTCCCCGCACCGGGGGGTGGGGGGTGGGGTGGGGCTCGGGTGCTGCATGGGCTGGCAGGAATTCTCCTGGCAGCCTGAGTGGTTGAGTAAACACTAATTCAGCAGGTGAGGCATCTAAATCCTCCTTGGGTGCCGAACGCAACCCCAATAAAACCCATGGTAGTTTGTTTACCCAATTTGTACCGTGAGCAACGCTCTGAGGGCTGCCTTCAACGACCTGTGAAACCGCTCGCATAAACCGTTGGCCTGTGGGTGATAAGCGGTGGTGTGATGGGCTGTTGCCCCTAAGCCGCTGGCCATGGCTGACCATAGCTCTGAAACGAACTGCGGACTCCTATCGGACGTAATGTCCGACGGGACTCCGAACCGCGCTACCCAGGCTGTTAAAAAAACGCGAGTTACCTCTGCTGCTGTGGTAGACTGCAATGGGACCACTTCCGGCCAACGCGTGGTCCGGTCTACCATTGTCAGGAGATGTGTGAACCCCTGCGAGGGCGGCAGGGGTCCCACTAGATCTACGTGCACATGATCAAACCTCTTAGCCGGGATGTGGAAAGGTTCTAAAGGGGCTTTTGTGTGTCTGTGAACTTTGGCCCGCTGGCAGGACATGCAGACTCTCGCCCACTCCTTCACGTGCTTGCGCAGGCTCGGCCAAACAAACTTCTCTGCTACCATTTTCACCGAAGCGCGTACTCCCGGGTGTGCTAGGGAGTGCACCGCGTCAAAAACACGACGGCGCCACGTGGCCGGTACCACTGGGCGAGGTCGCCCGGTGGATACATCGCAAATAAGTGGGGGTGAACCGGTTTGTAAACTTACGTTCTCCAGCCTTAACCCTGTTGGTCCAGACAGGAGCGCGCGCACGTCTGTGTCCTCGTCCTGCTCTGCTGCCATGGCCGCGTAATCTATCCCTACATGCACCGGAGCCGCATGCGCGTCCGCGCTGTTACCGCGCTCCGCATCTGCGGCGCTACAGCCCCCATCCGCGCGGACAGTTGCTGTTACCGCTCGTGAGAGGCAGTCCGCCACCACATTAAATTTACCGGCTACGTGCTGTATATCGGTGGTGAATTCTGAAATTGCGGCCAGCTGCCTCTGCTGTCGGCCTGACCATGGTTCAGAGACTTTGGACATTGCAAAGGTTAACGGTTTTTGGTCGACAAACGCGGTGAAATGCCGCCCTTCCAACCAGAACTGGAAATGGCGAATGGCCAGGTGGAGCTCTAGCAGTTCCCTGTCAAACGCGCTATATTTTCACTCAGCATCGTGTAGGGATCTGCTAAAAAAAGCGAGTGGTTGCCAAGCCCCGGCGACTTGCTGTTCTACCACGGCTCCTATGGCCACATCTGACGCGTCTGTGGTTAGCGCTATTCGGGCTGCCAGGTCTGGGTGAGCCAGCAGTGCTGCGTTCGCTAGTGCTTTCTTAACCTCAGTGAATGCGCGCTCCCGCTCCGGGGACCACTCAATCGCATTGGAGGGCTTTTGTTTTTTTAGCGTGACATACAACGGTTGCATGAGCTGCGCCGCGTGAGGTATGAAACGGTTGTAAAAGTTTACCATACCTAAAAATTCCTGCAACGCTTTTACCGTTTGTGGCTGGGGAAACTCGGCCACTGCGCGTACTTTGGAGGGCAGCGGAACTGCACCCTCTGGGGAGATGCGGTGCCCTAAAAAAATCGATCTGTGCTGCGCCGAAATGGCACTTGGCTGGGTTGATTATCAACCCGTGCGCTCCCAACCTCTGAAAAACAGTTCTGAGGTGACTTTCGTGTTCCTCCTCAGAGGCGCTGGCGACTAAAATATCATCTAAGTAGACAAAAACAAAAGGGAGGTCGCACAAAACGGCATCCATCATGCATTGGAAGGTTTGCGCAGCGCCTTTAAGGCCAAAAGGCATGCGTAAAAATTCAAAAAGCCCGAAAGGGGTTATTACCGCTGTCTTGGGAATGTCCTCTGGTCAGACCGGGACCTGATGATAACCGCGGACCAGGTCTATTTTAGAAAAAATTCGCGCCTTGGCCAAATGCACCGAAAAATCTTGGATATGCAGAATTGGGTAGCGGTCCTGTGCTGTGGCATTGTTTAACCTGCGATAATCGCCGCACGGTCTCCACGAGCCGTCCACCTTAGGGACCATGTGGAGGGGGGAAGCCCAAACGGACTTCGAGCGGCGAATTATGCCCAACCTTTCCAGGTTGGCGAACTCCTCACGCGCAATAGAGAGCTTAGCTGCATCCAAGCGCCGAGCCTTCGCAAAAACCGGTGGGCCACTTGTGGTTATAAAGTGCTCCACCCCGTGCTTCGCCACCTTAGCTGAAAACGTGGGAACTGTGAGTGCTGGGAACTGGTTTAGGAGAGTGTGGAACTTATCTCCTGCTGTGGCGGTGTTGGCCTGTACTGACGGCGGGGACACTCGCGCTGCACAGGGAATAGAACAAAAAGAGAGTGCATTAACCAAGCATCTATTAGCCAGATCTACCAACAAGCCATGTGAGCACAAAAAGTCGCCGACCAACATGTTGAAACTCACCGCCGCTACTATGAAGGTCCATTCATAGCTGCGGCCGTGCAAGGACAGGTGCAGAGTTCTTTCGTCAAACGTCTTGATCGACGAGCCATTTGCGGCTGTTGCTCCATCTCCGCGGGGACCGGCCGCCCGGTCCGCGTAGGTTGCGGTGATGAAACTCCTCTGTGCTCCGGTGTCAACGAGGAATTGCCGTCCGGAGCTCGCGTCCGTCAGGTAGAGCAGTTTGTTCCGTTCGCCGAGGGTCGAAGCTGCTAATGACCTCCGGCTCTTGTGTTTCCCTGCTTCCTGAAGTTGCATGGCGGGACGCATCTGTGAGCCTTGTGCGCGAATCGTCGATGGTAGAAGCACATCTCGTCCTCTCCTCTGCTCTGGGACCGCGCTGCTGCTGTTGTCGCTGGGGTCGGCTCTGCTGCCACCGGTTCTCCGTCGCCCTGGGCTGCCGCGCCGAGGTCTGCTGCTGCCGCTGCCGTTTCCTGCTCGCCGCATGCGTCCAGGAGCCGCTCCGCTTCCAAAGCCAGTGCGCGGAAGTCCTGCTGGTCCACACACCTCATGCTGGACAGGGAGCCTCTCATGTGCGCTGGAAGGGTCCTCAAAAAGATGTGCTTAAATAAAAATGCATCGTTGTCTGCCCCGATCATCTGCAGCATGTCCTCCATGAGGACGGTCGGCCTGCGTCCTCCTCTGTCGCGCAGGTCCAGGAGTGTTCTGGCCCTCACCTCGGCTGATGGCACAAAGCGCCGAATGAGGGCGGCTTTCAGGGCGTCGTATTTGCCAGCAGCGGGCGGCTGCTGCACCAGGCTCCGCACACACCGGGCTGTGCGGCTGTCGAGTCTTGCGATGACATTGTGGAACTTAACGTCATCCTCTGATACCCCGTTAAGCACGAACCGTGATCCCACGTGTTGGAACCATGAGTGCGGGTCCTTTTGCCAGAACTCGGGGAGTCTAATGGAGTTTAGCCTTTCCATATTTCTCACGTGTGGGTCACCAATGTAGGAAACTCGAAATGAAGAGACTGAATGATTTGTCAGTATTGGTTTATTCCATCTCAAGTCCTACAGCTCCTCTCTCAGTCAGAGAATGAAGAGGGTGAGCTGAGGTAAACCACATACCTTTGTACTGTTACATCAGACACAAATCACATTCACATCAAACACAGAATTCCATTCATATCTAATCCTCCTATTGTCCTCTCGGCTTCTCTGTCTGACCTTAGGAGTCAGACAGTCTCTTCAGGTCCACTCTCAGATCTTCTCACTTCGTCTCTAGTCCGCAGGGGGTCCAGACTCAATGTCCGTTTGAGGCGTGATGTCAATACACACTGCGAGCTCCAAGTTCCCTCATGTCTGGGTCTCTGCCAAGGAATATGTGAGCTACATAATGTTACGCCACACTATAACCTTTACAGGTGAACTTAATTTGACCTTCTCTAACCTTTTGAATGTACATGTCCAGCTGTTCAATGTTTCAATACTTTTTGCATAACTTGCTGTTCTCTAACAAGGTGCTTAATGGCAAAATTCACAGCAGGTGTTTGATCCATGAATCGACCAATAAATTTTCTGGTTCAATTAGAATTGGTATTTAAATAGTCCTCTTCATCATGCTGTTCACATTTTGACATCATGAGACCAAGACGACACCTAACAGTTGATAAACATTACCTCACCATTGCAAGGCTTCAAACAGGATGTTCTCAGAGGAAAGTGGCCACTGAGCTTAGAGTGTCATCAGCAGGTTGCAACAGAGAAGCAGAGAGACTGGAAGAGTCACAGAAAGGCACAGAAGTGGATGTCCTTTGGCCACATCCCATGCTGATGACCGCTTCATTGTGAAAAGTGCCCTGTGGAACTGGATGATAAATGCCACTCAACTCCAGGCACATTTAATGGAGGTGAGAGGCACCCAAGTGTCATGTCAGGCCATTCAAAACCATTTACATCAGTGTGGTCTGCGTGCTAGATGACCTACAAGAATATCTGACCACACCACAAGGCACAGGTGTCATTGTCTTGCACAGGGAGCATTTATGCTGGACAAGGGACCAGTGGGCCTCAGTGTTGTTCTCTGATAAAAGTCGATTCACGTTGAGCAGAAATGATGGCTGCCAACAATGTATGAGACGTCAAGAAGAACACTATGCAACAGCCACTGTTGTCACCAGACGAGCCTTTGGTGGTGGTGGTGTTACAGTCTGGGTAGATGTGTCTAGTCAATACAGAACTGCCCTACACCTTGTGAATGGTACAGTGACCAGAGATGCTCAAGGGCACATGACAAGTTACTGAGACATTGACATTTTTTGTTGTGATACAGTATACCCACCATTGTTGTTGGCTTTTGTTTCAATAAATTGAGATGAGGAAATCACCAATGCATGCTTCTACTTAAATGCCCTACTCTCATGATAGTAGGGCATGATCTCCGTAGCGTGAACTTTTTACATTTTCCATTAATTTCACCCGAAAGCCAAATATCCGTACATTTTTGTCAGTAGTGAACAGTGATGATCTCTCGCGCACTGAGAATTCATGGATCGGGAGGTGACAGCAGTTAAAATAAATAAATAAATAAAATTAAAATTAAAAAAAAACATTGCATTATGAAAAAAAATACACATATATGCTGCTTGGTATTACCATAAAATTTGTATGAATAGTGAAACATTTCAGAAGTAAAAAATACTTGAATCCAGTTGACTTAACTGAGCTTTCATACAGTATACTTATCCACCTAGATAACTGAAAATCTTCACCAAATTAAGAAACTGAATTAATTTTGCATTCATTTTAAGTCTTATTTTTTATTATAATTGAATTATATTTCATTTTATTTTTATTTGCTTTGCTCATTGTTCTACTTTATTATCATTTTATGAGCAATATGAAATACGAATAAAACTCACTACTCATAAAAAGTTAGGTGTATTTGGCTTTCGAGTGAAATTTGTGGAAAATGTAAAAATTTCACACCACAGTGATATTATATCATGAAAGTTGGCCATTTAAGTAGAAGCATACAGTGGTGATTTCCTCACCTCAAACAATTTATTGAAACAAAAGCCAACAACCGTGGGGGGTATACCACCACGAAAAATGTCATTGTCTAAATAACTTGTCATGTGCCCTTGAGCATCAATTACAGCCTGACAACGATGTCTCATGCTGTTCACAAGTCAACTTATTGTCTGCTGAGGCATGGCATTCCACTCTTCTTGAAGGGCGGCCCTCAGGTCATTGAGGTTGTGGGGCGCAGGGTTACGAGTCTGTACACCAAGACTCAGCTGATCCAGCAGCCGTTCCCTAATGGTGTGACCTTGATGAGCTGGAGCATTGTCCTCCATGAAGATGAAATTAGGCCTGTGTTGTTCATGCAGGGGGACAAAGACTGGATTAATGGTGTTATTCAGGTAGTGTTTGCTTGTCACTGTACCATTCACAAGGTGTAGGGCAGTTCTGTATTGACTAGACACACCTGCCCAAACTGTAACATGGTGACAACAGTGACTGATGCATAGCGCTCTCCTTGACGTCTCCAACATCGTTGGCAGCCACCATTTCTGCTCAGCATGAATCGACTTACATCAGAGAACAGCGCTGAGGCCCACTGGTCCCTTGTCCAGCATAAGCGCTCCCTGGCCCATGCAAGACAATGACGCCTGCGCCTGGCGGTGTGGTCAGGTACCCTTGCAGGTCGTCTAGCACGCAGACCATACTGATGTAAATGGTTTCAAAGGCTCTGACATGACACTTGGGTGTCTCTCATCTCCCTTAAATGTGCCTGGAGTTGAGTAGCATTCATCATCCGGTTTCACAGGGCACTGTTCACAATGAAGCGGTCATCAGCGTGGGATGTGGCCAAAGGACGTCCACTTCTATGCCTTACTGTGACTCTTCCAGTCTCTCTGTATCTCTCTTGCAACCTGCTGATGACACTCTGTGACACTCTAAGCTCAGTGGCACTTCCCTCTGAGAACATCCTGTTTGAAGCCTGACAATGGTGAGGTACTGTTGATCAATTGTTAGTTGTTGTCTTGGTCTCATGATGTCAAAATGTGAACAGTATGATGAAGAGGACTGTTTAAATACCAATTCTAACTGAACCAGAAAATTTGTTGGTCGAATCATGGCTCAAACACCTGTTGTGATTTTTGCTATTAAGCACCTTGCTAGAGAACAGGAAGTTATGCAAATAGTACTGAAACACTGAACAGTTAGACATGTGCATTTAAAAGATTAGAGAAGGTCAAATTAAGTTCACCTGTAAAGGTTATAGTGTATTTTAGGTGCATCGAGAAATTTCACCCGAAAGCTGAATATCCCTAACTTTGTGAGGAGTGTATATGTGCATGCTGCAGAGCAACCATGTTATGGGTACAGTTTTGGTTGTTTAACCCCTTGCACTCTGGTCAATTTCCCTAAAAACGCCAAAAAATAACATGCCCAAAGTAAATCAAAAGCTGTTCTTCAACCCTTTGCAGCATCTTCATGGGGTTGTAAGTGCTCCGGCCACTGAGTAACAGTCATCTAAACATAGTGAACTTGAAGAAAATAAATTTCGCCTGGGTGTTTTTTTTGATACAAATGCTTGCAAATAACACACAGCTTCAGATCCGGGCTGGAAAATGCAACAGAAATGTAGAACCAAGTGTTATCCAGCTGAGGTCAAAATTTTGTAACAATACCACAAAAAATGAATATATTTCACAGCTTTGTTCTCAGGTTGTTCCCAGGCGTTTTTGAACTGTGCCAAATTGTGCCAAATGGCACAGTTTTGGAAAAACTTTTGAATGATTCAGTATAGAATCTTCATCTTGGGCTCTAATGAAAGGTGACACTCAGGGCTGTGTGTGTGTGTGTGTGTGGGGGGGGGGGTGTTTGTCCCCCCCACCCCCCGCTACAGAGGACGGACATCGCCCGATGCACTGGTTCGTGTGCCGCGGTCCGTCATGTGGCGATGACGCACAGTTGTAATTTACCGATCGGTCAAAAGTCATTTTTGATTACAATTTTCAGGGATAAAGAATAATTTAGTTTATAACACTTACCTGTTCACAACAGCAGCGTAGCTGGCGAACTTCTCTTCCTTATTGTCAGACGAACATGAAGCTGGTCCGCTTGTTACGGACTCGTGGTTCTGGTCTCGCGACCCAGTCAAACCATAATTCCATTATTGCGGTTTTGCGCTTCCATGATTGCGGTTTTGGTGAATGATTTTTCAAAACAAATAAGAACAGTAGTTAGAAAAAAAGACTGGCGAACGCCTGTGTGTCACCCAGCCTTACACAAAACAGCTTTCGAACTTCTGTGCTTCAATTGGCTGGCTGCATTCGCAGCAGTTGGTAGGCGGGTCCTTCTTGCTAGGTTTTCAGTCATTGGTTCTTCAAGGTTTCAGAAACCCAATTCAAGGCTCTTATTAGTCGAATGAGAGGTCAATCACATCTAAACCAATCAAAGCACTCCTTTGGCTTTCTGTTCGCGGCTATGTCTGTAGTGGAAGAACGGAAATGCAGGTGTTCTTTTTTTCAGTGCCTCCTAGGACGCACAGTGTGCGTACTAGGACGCCCCCGTACGTCCTAGGACGCAGAGACGTGCCCGCCCACGGTACACCGAAGTGCAACAGGTTAAGAGCTAATTTTTACAATGACTCTTAAAAGTGTTTAGTATGGTTGTCATGCTTCTGAGCATGGATGTGAGTCACGCAGAGCCTCTAGTTTAGCGTAAATCCTTTTCGGTTTGTGTGCATCTCTGTGTATCTTGTTTTTACTATGGTTATCTTAGTTTGGGGGTTTCGTGCATGCTTGTATTTTGTCTCTGTTTATTTATGAGTAATCTTGTATTCACAGTTTTGTCATTATAGTCTTGTTTATGCATTTGTGTTTCATTTTGTATTTATTGCATTATTTGCATCTCATGGGTTTATTTTCATTCCAGTCTCTGTAACGTTAGTTATTCACTCTGCTGCTTTCATTGTGACAGCACCCCGTGTACGTCTGGCTGTCAAACTCTGTTTTGTGGGCTGCACAGCTGTCACTTGTTGTATTGATTAGTTCCTCATTCTCGTGACCCACACCTGTCATTCTCAGTTTCATTTCCCATTTACCTATTTAAGGATACGGCAACGTTGGCCATTGCCATGTCCTACTATTAGCTTCCTCAGAGTTACCTGTTGTAACTCTGCATGAATGTGTTTTCTCCACAGAGGTGAACTGGTGTGCTCCGTCTGAGATTAACCTTTTTCCCCTTTGTCTGCCAGCCGTGAGCCCTGGCTTTTTCGGATGCCAGTCCATCTGTTTTTGTTGCTTTTTCTCCGGCGTGTCCGAGTGTCTCAGCCTTGGTCTGTCCAGGCTGTGCTCTTTTCCAACCGGTCGTGAGCCCCATTCTCCTCCAGTGCTCCTCATCATTCCCTTATGTGTAAGTGTAGTGTTTTTGTACAGTATTCGTGTTTATGATAATAAATGTTGCAAACTCACAGCGTGCATTTGGTGTCCTCAGTCCTGCCCTGAAAGGGTGATTTATGACAGAAGGACATGGCCTTCACACCAGCTGCTGTGAGTTTTGCATTTTTTTCTTTTCTCGTATTATTTTTTTCCCCTTCCACCTGCTTTGTGCGAGTGCTCAGTATGTCACCAGCACACCAGGGCTCCACCAACCAAGTGAAGTTGGTAGTCGGGGCCCCACCGCGGATGAGCAATGGGCGACAGAGTCCATCCAGAGGTTTGTGGACGCTGCACTCACCTCTCGCTCATCCAAGGAGGTGTTTAAACATGTGGAATCAGCAGTAGCTATCGTGGCGGTGCACCCCAGTCTATGGAATTATCCCAGGTATGCTTGCCTCCTGTACTCTGTCTCCAACCTCCTAAAAGACCCTCCATCTGCACCGAGGTCTGAGCCAACGAGAAAGTGTCCCCAGACCCTGGCTCCTTGCCGGTCTCGCCAAGAGCCCGCTCCTCCTCATCCACCGTCTGTTCCTGAGCTGATGAGAGAGCGTCCCCAGGAACAGACATGCCCAGCCTCCCTCCATCACCTGGCTGCGTCACACCAGAGGGACTACTCCACCGCAGCTGGGAATTCCCCCGTCATCATGTCTGCAGTGCCGGCTCCTCCTGCTTCCCCATTGGTGCCTCCGCCCACTGTAGCCACTGAGAGGGGTTTCCTGGGTCTTCTGCAGCAGTCACCACCGCACCACGGGAATTCAGGCAATTACATTTTCATTTTTTAACACCTTTTGATGAAATGTCTTGCCTAATTCCCGGTGGGAGGGCTCAGCAGCAGCCACACATTTTTGCTGAGCTCTCACCACTTGCTGCTGCAGATGTTCATGTTTCCTTACCTGCTTCCTCCATGTCTTCTCCTGTTTTCCCTCAATGTCCTCCGGTCCTCAGGAAGAGCCGCCGGACGACAGAGGGGCCTGCGGCCCTGAAAGCTTCCATTCCAGCCTCGCAGCCACGTCCTGGATGGAAGAAGAGTGCCCCCTGTGCCCTGAAGACTGAGCTGACAAGAGTGTCCCCTGACTTCAGCTGCACGGGTCTCTGTGCCAGCAGTGAGGCAACCTCCAGCATCAGCTGCCACACCAGGAGTTCCACCAACATTGGTTGCCACGTCCGGAGGTCATTTGGCAGCAGATATCACCGTGCCCTGGGAGATAAGGCAAGTGTGTTTTCATTCCCCTACATATAAAAATGAAATGTCTTGCCTTATTCCCAGTGGTAAGGCTCAGCATCTGCAGCTCATGTTAGCTGAGTCCTTACTGCCTGCTGCTGCCACTGGTTCCTCACCTCCCTTTCACGTCTCCTCCTGTGTTCCCTGAATGCCCGCTGGTCCTGGGATGGAGCCACCAGATGACAGAGGAGCCTGTGGCCATGGAAGATTCTGTTCCAGCCCCGCAGCCACATCCCAAATGGGAGGAGAATGCTACTTGCGCCCTAAAACTTGACCCGACAAGAGAGTGTCCCCTGTTCTCAGCAGCACGGGAGCCGGCATCATCGGTAAGGCAACCTCCAGCTTTAGCCGCCATGCCAGGAGTTCCACCTGTGTCAGTTGTCATGCCTGGAGGTCCTTGGGCTGCATCCACCGTCATGCCTGCTGCTGGGATCGTCACAGCGGAGTTGCCGAAGTCCTGGACGGAGGTGGAGTCAAGGCAAGTTCTCTGTTCAGTCGCTCCATTATTAGCCTTAGAGAAATGTTGTCTTGCCCGTGGCAAGAGGAAGGAAAGAACAGACATGTAGAGAGCAAACAGCATGATGAGGACTCAGACAGAGAGAACAGAATGTTAATGACCAGCAAAAATATTTCATTGAGATTGAAGAAAGACGTGAAGCCCAGTGCATTGTTGTAGGTCCCCCGGCTGTCTAAGCCTATTACTAAGGTTCAGGGGCACCTGATCCCACCCTAACTATAGGCTATGTCGAAAAGGAGGGTTTTAACCCTATTCTTAAGAACAGAGATCGAGTCTGACTCCCAAATCCAGATTAGCAGCTGGTTCCAAAGGAGAGGAGCTTGACAACTGAAAGCTCTGCCTCCCATTGTACTTTTGGAGATTCTAGGTATTACAAGTAATCCTGCATTTTGGGAGCATACAGTAGTGCTCTGCTGGCATGATAAGGTATTATCAGCTCTTTTAAATAAAAAGGGGCCTGATCATTTAGAACTTTGTAAGTGAGAAGAAGGATTTTATTCTTAATTCTCAATTTTATGGGAAGCCAGTGGAGTGAGGCCAGAACTGGAGAGATGTGATCTCCTTTTCTAGTACCTGTTAAAACTCTTGCTGCACCATTTTCGATCAGCTGAAGACTTTTTAAAGATGTTTTAGGACAGACTGATAATAAAGAGTTACAATAATAAAATCTAGAGCTAACAAAAGCATGGATTAGTTTCTCAGCATCACTCTGAGACAAGATGCTCCTAATCTTGGCAATATTACACAAATGATAGAAGGCAGTCTTAAAAACGAGTTTAATGTTTGAATTAAAGAACAGACCTTGATGAAAAATAACTTCAAGGTTCCTCACAGAACTATTAAGAGAAAGAGTAACCACATCCAAACTAAGAGTTTGATTTGGAAAGGTATTTCTAAGGTTTTTTGGACCAGCTAGAATGACTTCAGTCTTATCTGAATTTAATAGCAAGAAATTACAAGTCATCCAAGCTTTGATTTCCTTAAGACAAGTGTCAGGAATCTGAAACTCAAGACTCATAGAAATGATAGTACTCTGTTAGGTTCGTACCTTAATCAGACTCGAGACATAAATATAATTAAAGGTTTTTACTTGCAAGGAGCAAATCACAACACACCTCTGGTTACAGACGGGAGTGAATGCTGGTGCGTAGAGTCAGCACCTCCCTTTTATACATGACAGAAAAAGCATCTGCTGCTCCCACACTGGGAGGAACAGAGAGCACAAAATCACATAACAAGTTCTCATCTCGCGAGACAGAAAAAGGGAAACAACTCCATATAAGGTATAAACACAGTTGGCTAACATAAGCATCTCCAGTGTGTCTGGCTACACTGTTACAGGGCAGATTAAACTTCTCATGCAAAGATATTACTTCAGCAGTTCCTGTGTCAGGTACAGCACAGAGAAAAAACAGTTACACAAGCATTGTTCATTATGAAATGTTAACACATATATACATTTATACATTTTCCAACAATTCCCTCCTGTTTAACGTTTCATAATTTCATTTCCCATACAGTCATCAGTATAATGCATCTTCAATTGATTTTCTGCTTTGACGTCATAAAGCATCATTTCCAAATTTAAACAGTGGTTTTGTCATCACAATCACCATCACTTTGCTGTGTTAAGGCAGTATATTGTACAGGGACCTCTCTTTGGAGCATAACAGATTGTAACATGAAAGTGTGTTGAGCAAAAGTTCTACTTATCATGGACCTTATACAGGGAATGACACACATGAAAAGCACATAGAATAAAATTAATATCACAATCAATGGGGTTAACTATTTCAAAAGACTCTGCCACCAAGTTCTTACTTTGAAACCAATCCCAGGAGCCCCAACCTTTATCTTCATCTAAACTATGCTGTAAGTGTAAAATATCATTCAAATGGCTAATTTTTGTTCTTCATTTAAAGTTGTGGATCCTCGCTCCACTAATACAGTCAGATTTTCCATTGTCCATGCTAATGCATTTATGTGGTGTATAGCTAGAGCACTGCCATGCATTGGAAAAAGAGTACTCATAATACCTTTAAAATCACCAATTCTCTGTTTTCCAGATAGTTTACCCACCAACTGTTGCATGTCTATTTCTTCTTCTTTTTACCCTGGTGTGTATTTCAGTTTGTTCAGGATGATAATAATGGGAGTATGATGTTTTCATTTCATGTGTAAGATTTGACCTTATGCTGATGTGTGGGAACAATATAGTAGTAGATTAGTTTATTTGACAGGGACAGTGCAATAAACATAGACAATTAATCAAAGACAATCAATCTGATGTGTTGCACATAGAGTGTATAGCTATTAGCTAATTTGCAACTCTTGTCCCTGGATGGGCTTTAGAAAAAAGAATCAAGATAAAAAATATACACAATAACCACATACATCAATGCAGAAAAATTATAAATACACAATTATAAATATTATAAATATTATAAATACACAAATATAACAGCCTGACTCACATTTAACATAAATATTATAAATACACATATATTATAAAATATTATAAATACACAAATATAACAGCCTGACTCACATTTAACACATATAACATAACTCACATTTGCCTATTTCAGGCCTCCCTCCCTCCGTCACTCACTATAAACAAACACATTTATTCCTTCCCTTCATTCACTCTCACTTTGCAGACAAATAATTCATACATGAGTACATTCTTGTTTATTTTTCAGCCAGTTTTTAACATTTTTAGTGAATGTTTTAAAGTCCGTTATTATTTTAATTTCATTTGGCATTGTGTTCCAGATGTGACTGCCCTTTATAGAGAAAGCTGTTTGTCCAAATGTGGTTCTGCGGTGGAATATTTTACAGTTATTGTTAACAGAACTCCTGGTGGCTCTGCTGCTGTCCTGTCTTTGGACGAAACCAGCAAGTGGCTCGGGTGCTGATTTATGGAAACATTTGAACGTTAATTTCAGAAGACAGAGGTCAATGAAGCTCTCAAAACTCAATAGGTTGTATTTTTTTAAAACATTACAGTGATGCCACCTAATGGGCTTTTTGTCTAAGATTTTTAGGGTTTGATTATATAATGAACCTATATGTCTTATTGTGGAAGGGGCTGCTTGAGCCCAGACTGTCAAACAGTATGATATATGAGAAAAAACCATAGAATGCATATACAGTGCAGCTGCTTCGTAAGGTATGTAATATCTAATTAATTTAAAGCAGTTCAGATTTTTTTTTACTGTTTTTGAAATTTTCTTTATATGAAGATTAAATTTGAGTTGAGGATCTAGTACAATGCCAAGGTATTTGAATTCTGTAGCTAAACTGATGTCATGATCATGTATATTAACTTTAAAATGTTGCAGGTTACATTTTTTGATTGAAAAGCACATTGAGACTGTTTTCTGAAGGTTCAGCAATAGATGGTTCTTGAGGAGCCACTCTTGGACATCAACCATACTTGTAGACAGTACATCTGCAGCCTGTGCTGGAGTCTTGGCAGCTGTGTAAATAACTGCATCATCTGCATAAAGTTGGCATGTTGCAGCTGAGCAGTGTAACGGCAAGTCATTAATAAAAATGCTGAAAAGTAAAGGACCAAGAATGGACCCTTGTGGGATACCCATGCGGTTGTTTAAAAATGAGGATTTATCCTGGTGAACTTTTACACACTGTTCTCTATTCTGGAGATAAGATGCAAACCATTCTAATGTATTTGGGGAGAAGTTAAAAGATACCATTTTGGATAAAAGCAAACTGTGGTTTACAGTATCGAAAGCCTTTTTGAGATCTAGAAAAACAGCTCCTACCACATTACCCCTGTCCAAGGACTGTTTGACGTTTTCAATAAGGCAACAATTTGCTGTTTCTGTTGAGTATCCTGGTCTAAAACCAAATTGATGTGGATGAAGAAGTTGACTGTCTTGTAAGTAGTCTATCAGCTGTGTAGCTACAACTTTTTCAAGAACCTTAGATAGGACTGGTAAGATAGAGATTGGGCGGTAATTGCATATATCGTCTTTACTGCCTGATTTATGAACTGGTATGACGACAGCTTTTTTCCAGCCAGATGGAAATGTACTAGACCTAATGGAGAGATTAATGAGATGAGTCAGTGGTTTGATTAATATTTTGCTGTGCATTTTGAGAAAGGAGGTGCTCATATTGTAGATATCAGTTTTTGAGTTTGACAGTGTTTTAACAATACCAGCAATTAACTTCTCATTTACCTCATCGATGTGAAAAGTATCTGTTGGAAGTATGGAATTTGTGTTGTTGAGCACATTTGGCAGCACAAAAATTTTTGTTAAGTCTTCCACAGAGCCCACACAGTGTCATAGCCATGTAACACCTGGCACACCATCCTGGAGGAAGCAATGAGTAAACATTAGCTCCACAAACCCAAACATGGTTTTCCAAGAATCCATACCCATCATCATTTGGCCAAAAAACAGTAGGATTATTGCTACAGTTAAAAGTACAATTTTTCCTCTTTGAGGTGAATTTTCCAGCAGCAATATAGGGAAAGTGAAATACATTTCTACAAACAGAATCATAATATGACACTTCACAGGTCACTTCCTTAGTATCATTGCATCTCTGTGAAAAACCCAGGTTGAAATGGTTTTTAAGATAAGATAAGATAAGATAAGCCTTTATTAGTCCCACAACGGGGAAATTCCAGGATTGCAACAGCACAGGGATAGCAACACTCAGAGCAACAATCAGAAGGCAAGAAAAAAAACAAGCAAGCAAGAGCAGCTAATATACATATGTACATATTACTATAAAATATATATATACACACACACACACACACACAGACACACAGTGCAGAGCATTGTAGCTGGATGGAATAAATATATGAATATATGAACACACAGTGCAGAGCATTGTAGCTAGATGGAATAAATATGTAAATATATAAACACCCACAGTACGGAGCATTGCAGCTAGGTGGAATAAATATGCAAGTATATAAACACACACAGTGCGGAGCAATGTAGCTAGATGGAATAATATGTAGATATATAAAAACACAGTGCGGAGCATTGTAGCTAGATGGAATAAATATATAGATATATAAATATAAACACACCCAGTGTTGAGCATTGTAGCTAGATGGAATAAATATATAGATATATAAATATAAACACACCCAGTGCAGAGCATTGTAGCTAGATGGAATAAATATGTAAATATATAAACACACACAGTGCAGAGCATTGTTGCTAGGTGGGATGAAACAGCATAACCGTCTATTTAGTTATCCTACATGGTATGATTATGTGCCCATACATATTCTCACCCTCCATAGCGACCGGTATGTTCCTAGTTGTATGCCGGAGAGGACCATTGTGTAAGTCTATTGCATCTTTTGCATTAAAAAAAAAACTATTAGTTTGTTACGTCTTTTTGCTATCTCTGCGAGCAGCCCTGCTTAGGTTGTACAGTCTGACAGCCGTTGGTAGGAAGGACCTACGAAACCTCTCGGTTGTGCACCTGGGATGATGTAGTCTGCTGCTAAATGAGCTCCTCAGTGCATCCAGTATGTCCTGTATAGGGTGGAACTCGGACTCCAGCAGAGATGACAGTTTAGCCACCGTCCTTCTCTCTCCTATCTCCTCCATCGGATCAAGGCGTTGCCCCAGGACAGAGCTAGCTTTCTTAATCAGTTTGTTCAGTCTCTTCCTATCGGCTGCAGTAATGCCACTGCCCCAGCAGACCACTCCAAAAGTGATGGCTGATGCCACCACCGTGTCATAGAATGACTTCAGCAGCGCCCCTTGTACACCAAAAGACCTGAGTCTCCTCAGCAGGAACAGCCTGCGCTGTCCCTTCTTGTAGAGTGCGTCAGTATTGTGTGACCAGTCTAGTTTATTGTTCAGATGAATACCCAGGTACTTGTAGGATGTCACCATCTCGATGTCTGTTCCCTGTATATTTACTGGTGCTGTGAGGGGCTGCCCATGCCTGCGGCAGTCCACCACCAGCTCCTTAGTTTTCCTCGCGTTGATCTGGAGGCAGTTCCGATGGCACCAGTCCACAAAGTCCTGGATAAGCCCTCTGTACTCAGCTTCATCTCCGCTGGAGATGAGACCAACGATCGCAGAGTCATCAGAGAACTTCTGTAGATGGCAATGTGTTGTGTTGTGTGAGAAGTCCGCAGTATAAAGAGTGAACAGGAAGGGAGCCAGCACCGTTCCCTGGGGGGCCCCCGTGCTACTGATGATCGTGTCGGAAACACAGTCCCGGGTTCTCACAAACTGAGGCCGGTTCGTGAGGTAGTCCAGGATCCATGATGACAGGTGCTGGTCCGCCCCTGCGCGCAGCAGCTTGTCCTTCAGGATCATCGGTTGGATGGTGTTGAAAGCACTGGAGAAGTCAAAGAACATGATCCTCACCATATTCCCGGGCTTCTCCAGGTGGGACAGAGAACGGTGAAGGAGGAAGATCACCGCATCCTCCACCCCAATGCCATGCTGGTAGGCGAACTGGAGTGGATCCATCGCTGGTTCCACCAGGGGGCGGAGATGAGCAAGGAGCAGTCTCTCCAGGGTCTTCATCAAGTGGGACGTCAAGGCCACCGGTCTGAAGCTGTTCAGGTCTTTGGGGTGGGAAGTTTTTGGTACAGGTACCACACAAGATGTTTTCCACAGCTGTGGTACCCTCCCCAGTTTCAGGCTCATGTTGAAGATATATGTCACAATCCCACACAGCTGGTCTGCACAGGACTTGAGGAGCTTTGCGCTGATGCCGTCCGGTCCCGACGCCTTCCTCGCCTTGATCTTCCTCAGCTCCGTCCTCACCTGGGTCTTGGTCAGGGTCAGGATGGGGGGCTGTGTGTTGGGAGTGGGGGGGGTGTCGGTGGAGTGGGGAGTGGGTAGCAGGACTTGATTTCTTAGGGGCAGCAGTGGTTGTTGTGCAGACAGGGGGGAGGGCGGTTGGTCAAATCTATTGAAAAACAGATTCAGGTTGTTCGCCCACTCCCTGCCCCCCGTGGCCTGGGGGGAGGTATTCTGGAGCCCCGAGATGGTTTTGAGGTTTCTCCAGACCCCGCTGATGTCGCTCTGTTGCAGCTTGTCCTCCATCTTCTTCCTGAAGCTGTCCTTGCCTTCTCTGATCTTTCTCCTCAGCTCCCTCTGTACGGACTTCAGCATCTCCCTGTTCCCCGACCTGAAGATCCTCTTCTTCTCTCTCAGAAGTGTTTTTATCTCAGGGTTGATCCAGGGTTTGTTGTTTGAGTGACGCCGTATGGTCTTGGTGGGAACGGATTTGTCCACACAGAAGCTGAGGTAGCCCGTGAAGGTGTGAATGAGGCCATCGATGTCCTCACCATGTGGATCGCAGAGCTGCTTCCAGGCAGTGGCTTCAAAACAGTCCTTTAGAGTGTCCATTTTACTACAATTTTTGTGAAAGCAGATTGGTGAAGTAAACAGTGTAGGATTTACTTTCATTAAAGGCTTCTTAACTGCAAGCAAAGAAGTTCCAATCTCAATAGTATTAAATATTCTAATCTTAGACCCAGTGTAATCAGAATAGTGACATTCAATCTATTAAGATACTTTTCTGACAAATTCCCCACCAACCAATGTCCAACATTATTGCTTGTATTAAACAGACTGAGACGAGAGTTCATCGCTATTGTCGCTCCGGGCGTTTCCTCTTCACTCAGTGGAACAGGGATCATGGGTATTGCAGTCTTGTGTGAATGGGGTAGCAATGAACACACATAGCAAGAAGTATTGATTCCCAGTCCTCTCACCAAAACCACCATTGTCTGGTACCATAGGTTATGCGTATTGTTCATTGTCCGTGCTTCGTGGGTTCCTTGTCCTTGAATCAGAAAGAGATTACCACCCCACTGTCAGGAGAAGTGCTGAACACAGAGTCATCAATAATTTTGGTGCCATGCTTCCACCTGAGAGAGTACCCCTCCGGGCCTCTTTCTTCACCAGGGTTGAGACGGCCTTGTCCTTAAAAGGACATGCCCCCTTTGTAACTGGACTTACTCAGGGAAACAAGTTAGTTAGTTCACTTACAGGCACCCGTAGTCTTTTAGTGTGTGAAAGGTGAATCCGAGATGGTCATTCAGCAATACATACTGCAGTGGGAGTGGAAGTGTCTAGTGTTGTCAGTGGTGGTTCTTAATGAAGACATAGTCTCCAGGTTATCCGTTTCTTTCTGTGGAGTAGAGAGAGCTTCTGACAGAATCAAAACATTCCCTGAGATGTTCACCAAGATCTGTGTATTTGTTAGGTGTGGTTAGTGGTGAGAGGTCAGGTAATACATAAGGATGGTGAAAAAACACATTCAAAAGGTGATAATCCTGTCTTTGGGTCTAGTATAGAGTTTAATGGTTAGTCTGACTAATTTCAGAGCTTCTGGCCAAGTAATACCCTTTCCATGTGTGGTTTTTGCCAGCATTTGTTTGATTGTACCGATACTATGAAATTTGATCTTACTTCTTACAGCTTGGATTAAGTCTTGAACTGTTTGTGCTGTAAAATGAGTTCCATTATCTGCATAAATCAGTTCTGGAACCTTAAAAACGGAAAGAGCTTCATTCAATAGAATTTCACACACACAGATGCGGCATTTGCTGAGGATGTGTGATGAATTCCTGTCCACTTTGTGGAGGTGTCGATCAACACCAAGCAATATTGTAGCTTTCCATTGCTCCTTGAGCATTATTTTATAAACAAATGATGCACTTTTGGCATGTTTTTGTTACTTTCAAAATATTAGGACAGTTTTTCCAACATCCTCATCACTGATTTCCCTCCTGTTGGCACATGATTGGCCATGTGCCACCAGGACAGTTCATCTGTATAATGTGGGTGGCAGAGCAAATTTTCGTCAGGCAAGCCAAATGTATATCTAATTATTTACACATGAAACAAGAGGAAGGTCCATATTATCTTGACAGTCTTTTAAAACATCAACATTATTAATAAGACAGACGGTTCCTAAAAGACCAATAGCAGCACAGTGAGTAGCGTTATCAGCCAAGTGATTATCGCAGCTAGACAAGTCAGTGCCATTAGTGTGGACAGGGCAGTGAATAACTGCCACAGAACATGGTAACATCAGAACATTACATAGTTGCAACAATTGCTGTTGATGTTTTGCTGTTTTTTCTGTGGAGGTGACAACTCCCCGCAGATTCAAGGTAACAGTATGCAGGTGGCATGCGCTATAAGCATATTTACTGTCTGTACAGAATACAGATAAGTTACATTCAGGTTAGTAGCTCATTCAGCTGTTGGAGGCGATGCAGGTTGTGGAATTTTTACACAATCAGGACCCCAGACAACACCGTTACAGCATAAGCACACTTCTATTTTTTACAGAGCAAGCCTGTCGCTTGCTTCTTCCTTTGCTAAGTAGAGAGAGAGAGAGCTGCTGTTCACCCCCCCCCCCCTTCACAACATGGGAAATGTGTAGGATAATAGAGGGCATGATCTTATTATTTGTATTATCCCATGAATAATAAAAAGGTGGTCTGTATTGCCCAGCCTGTATTTGAGTTATAACTGCAGCCATATGTTTATCCTGGGCACTACAGAAAATGAAATGAAAAGCACTTATGTAAATAAAATTGAATTGAATTAATCATCAATCATTTATTGATAATTTTTATGCATTATCTATTTTTCTGAGGATTGCTAATTATTTGCTAATTAATTTCTTTGATACCCCCTGTTTTGATACATGGAGGCTCACATGCAGCAAAGTTACAGGGTATTTGTTTGATTCTTTTACTGAAAGGAAGTGTGTTACCATTTTTAGTTTTAAATAAAATTTGCAGGTAGCCCAGTTCCTTCAAAGATGAGATCTCAATAATTATAGCTTCTTTTTGTGACATCTCTTGAAATAGTTTACAAATTTCATTTAAGAAAAACAAAATAACTATCTGTGCATTTTTGATATGCGTCGGCATTGATAAATAAGATCAGTTTGTCCAGTTGAACACAGATGGGTTGAATTTGAAATATTGTGTCACATTGTTTCAGTCAAAGAAAAGGCGGACGTTTTGCCTAATTAGAATTTGATTTAATGTTTTACAAGGAATGCCCCTATTTCATACATTCCTTGGTAAATTATGGAGTGCAATGTAGTTCACCCTGACCCAGCTTGGCCACCGCTGAATCAGGAGAAGCACATCCCTCATTGCTGTCACATTTCTGAAATATATTGTTACCGCACCATTATGTGGTGAGTAATATCAGTATAAAATCATATAAACATTACATTTGTAAAGTCAAAGTCATTTGAATCAGTACACCTTATGTTATCTACAATGTCATACAAAGTCATACTTGGCTTCAAAAAATGCTTATCAATTTAAGGATTCTTTCTCCAAAACCTTTGTCTGATAATCCATAGCCTCTGGCAGATCATATGCACAGACACATTAATTTTCAATCTGTTTTGAACCTCTGTGCTTTAAATCATGTGATATAGGGTAAACATAAAACCTTCAGTGATTAGGCATTATTAAATGACATCATAATATGATCATAGTATGGCCTGTAGTCACATTGTCACACGTCAGTCCTTTTTTCTATAAAGTGCGCTGTCATGTTTCAGTCAAGGACAAAGGTCAGTAATGCGTCAAAATTGCTTTTTTTAAAAATATGTAAACAGTTTATCACGTACGCAACATTAATCAAGACCCCACACAGTTAAATTGAAAAAATGAAAACCCAAAACCTTGTAAAAGTACCCATATTTAGACCACTTTCTTCACAGATCAACCACACACACACACACACACACACACACACACACACACACACACACACACACACACACAAACAGAGAACATACAGTATATTATATTATGGTCTAATTATTATGATTTTATTTGCCTCCTCCATTTCCCAACCTCTTGGGCTTCTTTAAATAATTTGCCGTATGGACCCTCAGGATCGTGGCATTGATAAGTTGGGGAAGGATTATCTTTTTCATTTAATAATGGTTCGATGCTCGGTTGGTTTTGATATTTATCTCTTTTTGTTGTAAGTTTTTCCGTCGATGCTAAGACTGTGCCTTCATCATCTACTACACCTGATTCCACACTGCCAGTATTAGAGCATAAACTATACTGAGAATCCTGTTTGTCTTTGCAAATTAGTTTACACCAGGTTCAACATTCTGCAGCCGTTCTCCCACGGAGTTTTCCAACCTTAATCTTTCAAGCTCTTCCTGCAACCTGTCCATCTCCCGTCTGTCTGCCTGCATTTTCTGTGTCTGAGTTTCCAGCCAACCTTTCAACTGTTCACATTGTTCCTGTGATGTCACCTCCTCAACTTCCACTAATCCTTCTTTTAACTTAACCAAAGGCATCTGATTAACACAATATGGCGGTGGGGGCAATTCCCCTTTCAAATCTTCCAAATTAGGGTAGAGGGACAGCACCCCTCCCTTTTGTTTGTCCAGCTGCTTATCAATCATTAAACCTTTATTCTTCTTAGTCTCACTCACACACCCCACTGGGTCAACCCCTGCTGACTCCTGCAGCAAACCACACCATCCATTACAGCAGAGCATGTAGCCAAATTATGAATCAGCCTGCGCTCACGTTCACACTCCTCAATATGATACTTATGTTTTCTTTTCACCAAAAACCCTGTAACATCCATATCTTTCATAGATTGTATATCATCTAGTCTTCTTTGTTCCAAATCCATTAAAACTGGGTCAAACTGTCCTCCTTATTTAAATTTAGAATGTCGTCTTCCCTCAATTTCTGATACAATTTATCACATTCTGCTTTAACCCCCTTTCTGTCTTTGGGTAATGTATCACTAAGCATTTGAGTCACTGTTGAATCCCATTGTTTTTTTCATATTTCCTTTATACAACTCAGCATCTCCCAAGCCTTGTGAGGCACACAGCCCCGCCTCTTGCATTCTTCAACTGAGCTGAGCAAAAATTCACACTTCTGTTTTTTCTACAGGCCAAATCTGCCTCTCCCCCGCCCCTGAGGCAAAAAGGGGACCAGAGAGAGAGAGAGAGAGAGAGAGCTGCTCCTCCAGCAGCCCCTCCTTTCACATTCCACAACTGTACTGAGCAAAAATGCCCTTTTCTTTTTTTTTTTTTTTATAAAGTTTTCCTTTCTCACTCACAGCATTCCCAATATAAAACAAATAACAACAGATTACCAATATAAAACAAATAGCACTTGCAGCAGTGATTAAATAGTATCCGGATCCTTCACTTGTTGTTTTTCATTTTTTTCTGTCATTAAAATTTTTAACAGTCCTGCGCGCTATGTCCTCTTTCTTCCTTTGTTTATTCGTCTGCCTATCCGATTTTCCAGCACAATTTCCCATTATCGCGTGGTCAGGGACGTTATCAGTACGCCCACTGTAACACTATTACTGCCCAATTTGGGATGGGTTCGTGGTCAGGAACGTTATCAGTACACCCACTGTAACACTATTACTGCCCAATTTTGGGTGAATTCCTTCACCCTATTTATTTTTAAAACCTGACCACTAAGTAGTTGTGAATCGCCATCACACTACTTCCTACACCCCCTTTTTATTTTTAAACCTGACCACTCAGTAGTTGTGAATCGCCGTCACATTACTTCCTAAAACCACTGCATTCCTGCAATAGTTTTAACCAACAGGAAAGGTACAGGGCGCCACCTTATACTACCATTACTTGCTCATCAGCTGACCTGTGGTTCTTGATAATGACAATTGGCTTTCTTCTCAAAATAGGAGAATAAAATTCACTCACTTCCAGGACTCTGTTATGCGGATGGCCGTCACCAGACAGAGTCAGGGTACCGGCGCTCACAGAGTTCCCTGAAGGCGGGTTTCCAAAACTGACTGTTAGGTCAGGCCATGCATGGACTTTTCAACCTGGAGATCCGGCTGTTCCCCCACTCTGTCTGGATATTGGCCATCCGGGTCACGGCACCACGAATGTCAGGAATCTGAAACTCAAGACTCATAGAAATGATAGTACTCTGTTAGGTTCGTACCTTAATCAGACTCGAGACATAAATATAATTAAAGGTTTTTACTTGCAAGGAGCAAATCACAACACACCTCTGGTTACAGACGGGAGTGAATGCTGGTGCATAGAGTCAGCACCTCCCTTTTATACATGACAGAAAAAGCATCTGCTGCTCCCACACTGGGAGGAACAGAGAGCACAAAATCACATAAGTTCTCATCTCGCGAGACAGAAAAAGGGAAACAACTCCATATAAGGTATAAACACAGTTGGCTAACATAAGCATCTCCAGTGTGTCTGGCTACACTGTTACAGGGCAGATTAAACTTCTCATGCAAAGATATTACTTCAGCAGTTCCTGTGTCAGGTACAGCACAGAGAAAAAACAGTTACACAAGCATTGTTCATTATGAAATGTTAACACATATATACAT
Source organism: Pholidichthys leucotaenia (assembly GCA_020510985.1). NCBI lineage: Eukaryota > Metazoa > Chordata > Actinopteri > Cichliformes > Pholidichthyidae > Pholidichthys > Pholidichthys leucotaenia. Next base: position 304,702,745 of record CM035839.1, read on the forward strand.
TTATACATTTTCCAACAACAAGCCTCAATTTTGCTTATTGATTACTGTCATCTGGCTTCATTGACAAGTATAATTGTGTGTCATCTGCATAACAATGAAAATGTATGCAGTGCTTTCTAATAATACTGTCTAGCGGAAGCATATATAAACTAAAAAGAATAGGGCCTAGCACAGATCCCTGTGGAACTCCGTGACTGAGCATTGAGTTGGAAGAAAACGCATTACTGACATGAACAAACTGAAACCTATCAGATAAATAAGATTTAAACCACTGCAAAGAAGTTCCATTAAGTCCAACAAGGTGTTCTAGTCTATCAAGTAAAATATTATGATGATAGTATCAAAAGCTGCACTAAGGTACAAGTACAGAAACAAGTCCATTATCAGATGTGAAAAGGAAGTTGTTAGTGACCTTCACTAAAGCTGTTTCAGTACTATGATGAATTCTAAACCCTGATTGAAACTCTTCAAATAAAACATTTCCCTGCAAGTGGTCAAATAATTGCGTAGCAACAACTCTATGATTTTTGAAATGAAAGGCAGATTAGAGATTGGTCTATAGTTAGCTAAGACTCCTGGATCCAGCGCTGGCTTTTTAAGTAAGGATTTAATTACAACAGTTTTAAAAGCCTGCAGTACATGGCCTAATGTTAATGAAGAATTGATTATTTGAAGAATAGAGCTACCAATAAATGGGGAGCCTTCTTTAAATAACCTGGTAGGAATAGGGTCTAGTAGACAAGTTGAAGGCTTGGATGAGGAAATTATTTTATCCAACTCTAAAAGGTCAATTGGAGTAAACTCATCCAAACAGATATCAGTTGAAGGAGCTGTAGTTGTTACTGTATTTAAGTTAACGGTGGGAAGGATCTGACTGATTTTATCTCTGATAGATGAAATCTTATTATTGAAGAAGTTCATAAAGTCCTGACTAGTAAGTTCTAGGGGAATGCTAAATTTGCTTAATTTTCAAAAGACAAAAAATTGTATTTCTTGCAAATCTCTGTGACCTCTCCCAGAAAACGCTGTGTTTCAGGGCTCCTTAGTGTTATTCTTGAGCCCTTAATCTGACTGGGTGAAAGCTTTGTCTCTGACACATGTGGCAAAACCATTCACAAGTGAGGAGCCCTACAGCAGGGCCAGAAGTTTCACTGTTCACAGAGCGCTATGTACACAAAACACAGAAATGAGAAGCGCTAAATTTGACCAGATAAAGAGCATAATGAAGATCTAATGCCTATAAAAATGACTGTGGAGGGTTGGCCTATAATTCTGCATATGTAGTCATGCAGCCCAAGCCTTGGGAGGACACACAAGCACAGCAACATGGGGAGCTGCAAGACTCCTGGCTGGCCGATGGTGTTGGCTGCTGATTTGTTGCCTTGGCCATTTTGCTGTGATCCAGCTCACCCAGTGCACATGCTGTGTGGCTGCATATGCTGAATTACCATTCAGATGGAATGCAACAACGACAGGAATGGAATGGAATGAAATGGAACGGAACAAGACAGCGATTGGCTGGCTTTAGGGAGTGAGGTGCGGGAAGAGCGCTGTGGAGGAGGAGGGGGAGGGGGGTGGGAGTAAGTGAGTGCCAGCCCAGGACGTTAAACGTGTCTGGGCCGCGCAAAAATTGCGTGTGGATCCGCGATGGTGAGGGACTTTCCTGGTAAACCAGGGGCAGTGATCCGCAGCGGCTGTTAAAAAAAAAATTAAGTCTCTGACTCCTCTCGCGACTCGGTCCAGCGAGGATGTGGGGAAGGCGAATGGCCAAATTCCTCGAGGATGTGTAGCGGCTGTGAAACAACTGCAGCTGTGTGAGGGACTTGGCGGTTTGGCTTTCGGTGCAGACGCAGCCCTAAAGCCCTCGGGGACAGCAGTCGGCTAGGCTCCCGTTGTGCGCTGTGGCTGAGAAACCCATACAAAGTCCTGTGTGCAGGCTGCACGTCTGCTTCATGTGCGTGAGCAGCCCTGAAGGTTCCGACGCTGGCGATCAGCCATGTTTCTCGGGCATGTGCAGCGGCGGAGGATGATGTATCAGTCTGTGTAGCCGGATTGTCCCTGTGCGTGGCGCGCGCTGGTGCAGTGACCACATAGCTGGCAGTTGCGCTGTCCTTGTAATCCTGTGGTGTGCGTGCGGGGCTTCGTTGTCGCGAGCTGAGTCAGGGTCGGGGAGCTTGGTGGAAATCAACGCAGTCAGCGCCGATGATTGTCCCCGTTCATGCTGCTTCCTTTGTTTTGGTCGTGTCGCTGTTCATGGTGCGTGTCAGTCCAAGAGCTGTGCTCCGGAGAGTGCGCTCCGGTGAGGATGAAGAGGTTACAGGCGTTCTCTGGTCCTCTGTGTCCACAGCACAGTGAGAGGGAGCAGACGGTCATTCTCTCTCATCAGGTCACCAGTGTGGAAGTAAAAGATCAGGCGAGGGGCACACCATGACACGTCTAGGGTCACCAGTGTGGAGGAATAAGATCAGGCGAGCTGCGACGAGCTGGAAGGTTGCAGAGTTTTATTTCATCCATCATAATGAGACACACATCATAGCTCTGAGCTACTGTGTTACTGTGTTCTTTGAGCCATGTATAGTAAGCCCTTTTATACAGACAGAGAGAATGCATGGCACATTAGCATATTGGTATACATATCAGTCAATACACATGATTAGCATAACCAACTGGCGCCTGGATGTCCTCTCCTTAATCCGGGGATGTCTAAGCAATAGTCCATTGTTCTCGTTGTCCCCCAGGGGTTCTCTGTCTGTATGCAAATTGTCCTCTGCTTCCTGCAGACATGCTGAGTGTGAGGAATGTTCCTGTAGAGTGTTGTGGGTCAGCACAATATGATCAAATTTGACTATTGCATACTAAGATTTACTTGAACTAAATTTTCAACCTTTTTAAATGTAAATGAGACCCTTATCTATATATTAAAAAAATAGGAAGAGAAACACTGTTTATTTATGAACAGCAGTAAATACTGTAAAATAGTAGAGAAAAATATTTGCAATTTGAGAGTGAAGTACAGGTAGATTTGGGGTCCGTCCCGGTTCTCATTTGCACCCCAACCTCTTCCCCTTCATCTATCCCCACCCCGTGGCCCTTGAGGGCTGAAAATTACCCCTATCGATTGGGACATCCCTTCAAGCTGCACTATGTCATTAGTAGTTGTTGATGGATTTTAACCTATCTGCAGAGAAAGGATAGTGGATATGTTGGACGAACGATGTTGAAGATGGAGTTACCAGGCAGGAGGAAAAGAGCAAGACCATAGAGAAGATTCACGGATGTAGTGAAGGAAGGCATGGAGAGGGTTGGTGTTACAGAGGAAGATGCAAGGGATAGGGTGAGATGGAGACAGATGATCCACTGTGTTGACCCCTAAAGGGAGCAGCTGAAAGAAGAAGGAGGACACAACCTATTTTCAGCAGAAAAAAAGGAGAAAGAACAGAAAACTGATCAGAAAAAAGCCTCATCTTAAGGAGAAAAATGTTTCAAATTTACATGAACAATTCTAATCAGTAGAAAAAGTCAGAAATTTCCTGGAAAGAAAGCTGTAAATTCACAGATAAAAATATGGACATCCTAGTGGACAGGTTTTTGCCCACAGGCCATATGTTTGACACCCCTGGACCAGCCCATTATAAAATGCATATCTAGAGAGTAAAGGGTTATCCACACGAAACCTGATAATGATAACTATAAAATTATAGTTTTAACAATCGTTCTAAGTAAGCGTCCACATCAATCAACAATATCGCTCTAACAACAGAAACAAACATGAGCTGCACACTCCACCCCGCCACATACTGCATGCTAGTCCTTCTGCAGGATGAAACCGTTTGTCGCTGCTGCAGTTAATAATCTTAAAGGATTTTTTTTAACTAGACCAGTACCTTGGGCAGAGAAAAAAAAAATAAGAAGAAAAGCAAAAAGAGTGTGAAATTATTCACCTGACTTTTCTCTCAGCTCCAGACTCCGGACTTGCACAGGTAGCATGAAGTGAGCACACAGCCAAAGCAGAATCACATGGGCTTGCAAATAATTAATAATAGGATAATAATAATAACTATCTGTAAATGCAACAGAGCTCTGTGTGTGTGTGTGTGTGTGTGTCTGTCTGTCTGTGTTCTGTACATATCTCTCAAATTGTTTGTCAGACTGATCTCAGATTTTATAAGTGCTTTGCTGAGCTTACAAGGGTGTGCATGCCTGAGCATGGAGTTGCTCAGTGAAAATATGCAATTGTTATCAATAAAAGTTTAGCCACGGCTGTTTGCTCATGCTCTGACTTCTAGAAGTGTGGGCAGGGTTTTGGATTGACTCTGTACTGATTGGATAATACTCGGCATCATGACATCAGTAACCACAGCGCTCCGTGAGCAAAACAAGGAAGCCAAAAGTGACAAATTTGACTAGAAAAAGATAATACTGAAGATTTAATGCTTAAAACATCATACCATAAAAGCTCGAGTATGTTCATTTTCTTTTTTAATTATTAGCCTTTTGTTTCTTATTAAAGACAAGGGTAGAAAGGAGATGTTTTTACCTTTACATGTTTCGACTGTCCACTGCAGTCTTCATCAATGAATGATGAAGACTGCAGGGCCATTGAATTAGCTGTCCAGCTGGAAGCAGTGGATAGGCTGACGCGGGAGCCGAGTGAGCGTTTATCACACCGACAGCTAGGATCACCCGTGACCACACAAGTAGCGTGGAGGACAACGCCGGAGATGCCAATGCTGTGGAGTTAAGGTCTGCCCCGGGGAAGCCCATGTGTTTGGGCTGCAGGTCCGCAAAGCACCACCCGGCAAGAGGGAAGCGCTGCGGCAGGTGAGGCTGCTTGAACCATTATGCCAAGATGTGCCGCGTGTTTCAGCAGGGGAGCCCGCAGAAGAAATTGACCCCTGCTGCCCCAGCGGTTGCCCACACTGTGTCCCCAAACATCAGTGGGTACACGTTCTGCACGGTGGAGTTTGATGGTGTGGAGGTACCGTTGCTGATCGATACGGGGGCGGAGGGCTCCCTACTGAATTGGGCTACAGTGAGAAAATTCTTCCCATACTACAGGATTGAAGGTGACCCAGTGCCGCTTTACAGCTACGGAGGAGGACGGCTGGCCGCAGTGGGAACACTGAAACTGACGGCCCGGTACAAATCGGTGGAGATGTCTAATCTCGAGTTCACTGTGATGGCCCATGGTGATAACATCATGGGTTGCGACCGGTTTTATGGTCTGGGTTTTGCCATTAAGAGCGGCGCTGGGGAGGAGTAGTCGGGCTGTGGACTATGGGACAGGCCGGTTCCGAGAGTGGAGGACGGGCGATGTGGGATGAGGAATTGCCCAGCACCCCAGAAGGTGAGCAGGACCAGTCTTGCTCAGGGTCATTGCAGGGGGATCCTTGTGCCAGAGCCCAAGTCGCCCTTGACGAGGGTACTGGGCGGCACGGCGGGGCACCTGCGACAGTGAGCGACGCCAAGAAGCTGGCTCCAATTGTTCCCAGAGCTCAGCTAAAGTGGGCTGGCGAACATGGGGCTACAACGGCGATGGCTGCAGCGGATTTAAAAGTGGTCAGGGCCAAACCGTTAGGCATGGAGGGACCGCATGCCAAGCAGAGACACTGCAAGCCGAGCAGAACCCCTCTAGGAGTCACGGACCTGGTTTGAGCTTAGGAGGAGGCGCGATCACGGCATCATGGCCAGACGGGATGATGCTTGTCTCCAGCTGTCGGACGGCTTGTGGAGGCACGTGAACGAGCTGAGGCGTGCCCGGGAGGAGACTGTGAGTGGTGGGCCTGGACAAGTGAAGCATCCGACGGTGAAGAAGAGGAGGTGCACCAGTGCTGATACAACCAGCTGCGGCCCGGGAGGCAGGCCGCCCCCAGGGGTGGACTAATGAAGGGACGGTCCAGGGGGCCCTCGGACTTGTTTCTCCTTTAGCCATGTGTATTATATGTTCATTTAAGTGCATGTGTTCAGAGTATTTTGTTGTTATGTGTGTTGTATGTAGTTCTGGGGATATTTTGTACACTTTATTTTTAGTTTAGGAGCACAGGGGTTATTTTAATTTAGTACTGGACTTTCATTTAGTACAGGCGGCAGAATAATCCGCCTTGCCGTCCCCCCTAGTTTTTAGCTGTTTTGGGTGTGAATGTGTTAGGCCATTTATAGTACATTGTTTTTCGTTATTTTAGTGCGTGACTGGGGTCCTAAATTGGGAGGATCTGAATTGTGTATGTGTTTTGGACTTTTGTGTGTGTGTGGGGGGTGTATAGTTATTTATAGTGTTATTGTTCTTAGGCTTTTATTTGTGAGGCACAGTATGGTGGCTCTGACTTCCGGTCTTGCCACCACCCGTGCCTATAAAGGCACGGGTGGGGAGGCGGGCATCTTTGCCATCTCCTCTGCCTGGCGGTCGTAGTGTGGTGTGTGTGTACTACCAGTTAATAAAAGTTTGTCCTGTTCTTCATCTGGCCTTGTCCTTTGGGTCCACATCCAGACATAACAGTACCACTGTACTTTATAGGGCCGAGAGTCCCCCCTCCTGCACGAGTATCTAAAAATTAAAAACTTAATAATAATACCGCCATGACTGTGGAGCGGAATGGCCGGAATGAATTTGGTTGATTACAGTTTTAAAAAACCTTTTAATAACAAAATATTGCTAAAATACAGTATAAACTGATGCACTGCAATGGGTCTCAAATGTTTGTAAATGTGTTCTGTTATAGTACTGCATGATTTTTTTAATGATACACAAAAGAAATTCAATTTTATACTAAACTCCATCACTGAACAGTGATATAAACTAACATAATTATAATGAAGACTGAACAACTCCCATTCCCCAAAGTGCAAGATACACTATTATGAATATAAGTGATAAAAGATCACACAAATAAGTGATCTGACAAACAAACAAGGGATCTGAAATAGTCTCTAATATTGGATGCCCCATTCATTTTCAATAATTAGGTATTCTGTAATTAATATTTACACAATCAAATACTGTAAATCATAGTGCCATTTACTCCCTTTTATATTTGTCAAAGTCTAACATGTGATTGTCTCAATATAGGCTACACCTCTTTGTATTCCACTTTCAAACACAGCCTATGCTTGGGCTTGTAAATCCTGATAGAGATACCTGTTTTCACACAAGAATGCTTGTGTTCTAAGGGCATGCATTAGTAATAATAATAATAATTTCAGCTTGGATGCATAGAGCTGTTTCAGAGGGCCGCTTTATGCATCCAAATACAGATATTTCTTCTCCTCCACCTATTGCACACTCAAATCCTGCTGAAAGCAGGTAGATAAACATCCTCAGTGTAAATGACCCAATTTTATGTTTTAAATGTGTGTTTTATTTGAAGGCTACTCCTAAGGTTTATGAGTATCTCCTGTAAGGTATGGCGGAAAGGAGACATATATAAAGTGTGTGGCGGTTGACAGTCAGAACAGCTCACATGTGTGGACTGATGACATAGAGTGAAGTGATGATTTTTTTTTTTTTTTTTTTTTACTTTATTTGTACCCGTAGGTAGATTTGGTTTGCAGTCTGGTGACAAGCCACCGGCTACTGGTCGCTGCGTGCGCGAGCGCCCTAAACCTACATGTTTTTGGTATGCGGGAGGAAACCGGAGAAATCCCGGAGTAAACCCACGCAACACGGGGAGAACATGCAGACTCCACACAGCTCACTGTTGGTGATGATATAGAGTGAAGTACGAGGAGACGAAGAGGAGTGATGTCTGGAGATAGAGTTGAGGTTCGATTGGACACAGCAATGATGATAGAAGGACAACAGCTCCTGACCAGATAGAATGATGATATAGAGTGAAGTACATGAAATCAGCTTCTCCATAAAGCTTGTCAGCAGAGGGAAGCATGAAGTGCTCTAAAATTTCCTGGTAGACGACTGCGCTGACTTTGGTCTTGACCAAACACAGCGGACCAACACCAGTAGATGATATGGTTCCTGAAATCATCACTGACTGTGGAAACTTCACACTAAATCTCAAGCAACTTAGATTCTGTGCCTCTCCGCTCTTTCTCCAGACTCTGGAACTTTGATTTCCAAATGAAATGCAAAATTTACTTTTATCTGACCAGACATCATCTGCTGTTTTTTGTCCACTGTGTTTGATCAAGACCAAAGTCAGCGCAGTCGTCTACCAGGAAATTTAAGAACACTTCATGCTTCTCTCTGCTGACAAGCTTTATGGAGAAGCTGATTTCATTTTCCAGCAGGACTTGTCACCCCCCTACACTGCCAAAAGGATCAAAACCTGGATTAATGACCATGGCATCACTGTGTTTGATTGATCAGCAAACTCTCCTGACCTAAACTCCATAGAGAATCTATGGAGTATTGTCAAGAGGAAGATGAGAGACACCAGACCCAACAATGCAGACGAGCTGAAGCTCACAATCAAAGCAACCTGGACCTTCATAACACCTCAGCAGTGCCACAGGCTGATCACCTCCATGCCACGCCACATTGATACAGTAATTAACCCAAAATGAGCCCTGACCAAGTATTGAGTGTGTACATGGACATACTTTTCAGTCGGTCCACATTTGTATTAACAAACTATCTTTACCTCCGCCAGGCCGCAGGCCGCAGGAGATAATGTTTTTGCTGGGGTTTGTCTGTCTGTTTGTCTGTCTGTCTGTTGGTTAGCAAGATAACTCAAAAAGTTTTGGACGGATTTCGATGAAACTTTCAGGCGTTGTTGGAAATGGTACAAGGAAGAACTGATTAAATTTTGGGGATGATCCGGATCACCGTCTGGATCCAGGAATTTTTTAAAGGATTCTTTAACATTATGAGAGAGGGCCATTTTCAACATGTGTGCAGGCGCAATGGAGGGCGCTGGTCGTCGTGTCTGACAAACACGAACTCCGCGTTCTTCAAAGTTTTAGGCACAAAAGCACACGGAAAACAGTGGTGGTCCGGACCCGGCAGCGTGCCTGTGTTTGCGCTACGCTGCAAAAGCTGAGACGGGCAGCTGACCGGCGCGGGATTATTTGGCAGAAATTCCCCGGGCAGCCATAGGGGCTGCGCAAAAATGAGCTCTCTGCCGGGGAAGCTTCCAAATCCTCTTTTGGTGCCGAGCGCAACCTCAATAAAACCCACGCCAACCTGTCTACCCAATTTGCATCAGTCAGTGAACCCCTGAGTGCTGCTTTCAGTGATCTATGAAAACGCTCGCATAACCCATTGGCCTGTGGGTTGTACGCGGTTGTGCGATGAATTGCAACGCCCGCAGCCTGGGAGTTTGGAGATGGAGGAGATAGACACAACAGCAACACTTGAGTTTATTACCTCCGCCAAGGAGGTAATGCTTTTACTGGCATTTCTCTGTTTGTCTGTCTGTTTCACCAGAGGTGGTTCTTGGCCTAGAGAGGAACCCATTACATTTTGGGGATGATCTGGGAATGCATACCTCAGCCAAGGCTCTTCTCACAGTGTGTCAGCCACAAAACTCCAAAACTAATGGACAGACTTGGATGCAATTTTCACCACAAGTGGCGATAGGCCTACACACAAGCCTATTACATTTTGGAGGTGATCCATGAGAAACAGAAGGAGTCTTGGCGGAGGTATGCGCGCTATGGGTGCTTTTCTAGTTTAAATTAATTTTATGTAATATTCTAATTTTTTGAGAAACTGAATTTGGGGTTTTCATGGGCTGTAAGCCATAATCATCAAAATTAAAATAAACACTTGAAATATATCACACTCTGTGTAATGACTCTGTATAATATATGGGTTTCACTTTCTGAAATGAGTGACAAAAATATTGAACTTTTTCATGATATTCTAATTTTTTGAGATGTACCTGTAGATAAAGATTTTTTTCGTTTTTTTAACTGTCGGATCAAGAGCATCTCACAAATGGGGACACTAAAATGTCTTAAACTTTTCATTGTTAATGAAAATACAAGGTGGCAGTACGTTTGGTGTTCCAAGGATGTGGAACTAAAAATCTTTTTCCTTTTCTTGAGTCATGTCCAATACTGCAGCGGGAGTCAACAAAGCACATGGCACACAGGTAAAATCCAATTCCATTTCTCTACCCACTCTGTCACCAACAGTATATATTTCCATTAGTAGACCAAGCACACACATTGTAGCATATTTTTAACGTTTAAAAAAATGTCTCCGAGTTCAGATTATGTCATATTTTCATGCAGTTTTTTTTTAACTGTTTTTGTTTTTATTTTTTTTAAATTTCCACATTGGTATTTTGTTCCTTACTGCAAGAAGCTAGGGCAACACAAACTAAAGAGACAACGAAAGATTTGAAGTTTGTGTCCAATTTCTTATATTATTTTTCTGTACTGCTCTCTCAGATTGGCTCCATGGACCACGCTGATCCAGTTCACTCAACAGTCACACAGGGGGACGATGTCTACATCTGATTTTATTTTCAAATGCTGATATTTGGGAGACAGACTATTTCTACTTTTGAGAATACTGTCAGAATTTTCTTTTGCCCATCCATCTGTCCGTCCGTCCGTCCTCAACAGCTTTTCTGGGGATCCGGGTTATGGAGGCAGCAGTCCAAGTAGAGCAGCCCACACTTCCCTCTCTCCAGCCACCTTCTACAGCTCTTCAGAGGGGACGCCAAGGTGTTCCATGCCAGCTGGGAGTCACAGTCTGCCCCGTGGTCTCATCCTCGGGGGACATGTTCCAAACACCTGAAGTGGGAGGCAACCAGGAGGCATCCTGATCATATGTCAAAACCACTTCTGCTGGAGGCTTCCTATTGTTAAAATGGAGTTTTCGCTCTGCACTGTGGCTAAGTGATCCTCACGGGGATCACCTGACTGTTGAGGTTCTGGAATTGTGGGGTCTTTATACAACACTTCAAAGTTCTATGAGCTGACTGTTGCTGTGAATTGATGCTATATAATAAAGTTGTATTTATTTAAAAAAAGCCCTTTTTCATAGACAACTTTAGTTGATGTTGATTTGCTTTATAACATATTGGTACACTGTCAGAAAATGTAATAATGCTGAGAATTTAACTTTTATAAAATACTAGCAAAACTTTTAGATTATACAGTAATCCAATATAATTTAAATATTTAAATAATACTTTTTTATAGATATGAGGACTATGACTAGTGATTTTGTGTCAGATTGGATTAGTGATGTGCTTTTCTGAAATGCACTGACTTTTTTACACTGAATATCCATATGAGAACAACTGGAGTATTACTGCACTACAAATGATTTCAAAATGTGAGCTTATTGAAGAGAATACTATACATATGTCTGATCAGGCACGTATACCTGAAGTTCTCAGTAATTTTCCAAGGTTATAGAAAGGCTGTGTCATGGGCGGCGAGAGTGTGCCCCCTCCTTCCCGTTCATCTCTCCTCAGCTCATCATCTCACCTGAGGGAGACGACACACCTGCGCCCTCTCAGCCATTGTACTTAAGGAGGCATCCTTCAGTGACTCAACGCTGGCTCATCTGAGTATACTGTCGCTCATAGACAGCAAGTCAAAATAACACTGTTGAAAGAAATTATTAACCTGTGTGCTTTTTCCCCTGTGCAGGTTGCTGCCATCGTGCTGGTGTGTCACTGAGGGCTGCATGCGCTCTCCCGCCACTTCATCTCCCACGATGGTAACCTCCACCTGGTCAGGCTCCACCAGTAGTCCCCTACCCTGCTGGTTCGTCTATTCCCCGCTGGAGTCCTGCCGGCACTCCCTCGGGGCTCACGTAAGTGGTAATTTGTCTCGCCCATTTTCCCTTACTCCATTCCTCTGCTCACAGCTCTCGTTCTCTCTCCACAGGCCCTTTCCTCTGGCGAGTGACTGTTCTGTAGCAGTGCAGATTTTGCTATTTAATAAAACATTCAAACATGCGTACTGTTTGATTGTCCCTTTGTTGTTGCACCTCGCACGTGGGCTGAATTATCTTATCAGTCATGACAGGTTGACAGTATTTCAGATGTGCATTGAGGATAGGTAAGCAATCACTTGGTAAAGCTAACAATGAACCAACAACACCCTTTACGTATAAATTAGAAAAGGCACAAACAATATCAGGCATCCATTTTACAATAATTTATTTTAATAATATATAACAATAATATAAAACAACAAAATAAAAATAATATAAACCAAATAAAGTTTAAATGAACAAAAATGAGACGGAACCCAAAAATTAATTGCCACCTCCTGGTTTTTGATGCCCTGATGATGTAACTTGCACCATGGATGTACTTGTGGACCTACTACAGGCCAGGAGCGTGAGCTAGAACAAACCCAGTGTATTGTCCATAGGGATCAGGGTAACGGTCCCCGATTGCCCACACACAGCAACTGGGGATGACCAAGGCAATGGATTAGCCATAGCAACAGCTCGTTTCAGAACAGCATTCTTAGCTAAAACGCTGAACATTAACAAAGCACAAGAGTGTGTTACAGCATATCTGCAAAAATCACTCTACCAACAGCAAAGTCCTTAAAGTCAGCTACAGTTTTGCCATGATTGCATTATCAAAAAAAATATGTAATTATCAGGTTCAATCATGTCTGTGAAACATTAGCATTACTATATATTATAATTATATGACAGTAATTTAAAAAAAAATGACGAATGGAGATAAACATCAAAGAAGCCTCGGTTAAAATCACTGGGCACTATACCACAAAAGATTCATCACTTGACAGGATTTCACTGGCTCGTAATCACAAAGACACTGATTTCCACACAGTCTGCTGCTGCCTGTGAATGCTTGTTTCCAGCACCTTTTCTGTTTCTACATGGCAACACGTGCAATGTTATCATGAGACAACAGTGAGTGTGACACCTACTGGCCAGGAGGTCAAAAAGTAATGATTGCACCTTGAAGTCCATTGTACCTGAAGCAGTTATAATTCCTGTTCTGACGGAGGTGTTATCTGACACACAATATGATGGGTTTATTATTATTTTAGATGAGAAAACTACAAACCGCCAAAGTAGCTGGTGGGAGTGGCCATCTGACCGGCCACTGCTGAAATCCGCCCACCACTGGTGGGTTGGCAGGTGTTAATGTCAAGCCCTGATCATGGTTTGTTTGTCTGTCTGTTAACAGGATTATGCAAAACCTGCTGAATGAATATTGATTAACACTGATCACATTTTGGCCCACTTCTGGGCAGTATGTGTCATATGAGTGCATCTTAGCGCAGCACATGTGGGAATTGAACATGAAAACCAAATGCAGGAGTAAGCTGAGTGTGTTTAACAAAAACGTGAGAGTGTCCAATACACAAACAGTGAACGTCACTAGGATACAAGGGTGACTGCCCGGACGCTCTACAGCTCGTGGAAAAATAGAACTTGGAGGAAATGGCCCAGGCGCTATAGGCGGAGCTGATTTGGCGTGGGCGAATACAGGAAAAACTTACAGAGCTGGAGCAGTCCAAGACAGTCCCAGGTAGCCGTCCCAGTGAAACACAAACGGCAGAATGCAGGCTGGTGGAAAAGACGATCCAACTACAGCAGTACTAGCAGGTAGTTCTACACCGAGGGGAACAAACACTGTGTGGAACAAACAATGACCCGGCAGTGCACATCAGTGAACACAGACCTTAAATACTGCAACTAATTAATCAACTGAGTGCATGCCAGTGTGTGCAATGAGTGCATGGATGTGTGAGCATGTAACTGAGAGTGAATGGTGTGTGTGTGTGTGTGTGTGTGTGCAGAGAACAGCATGTGTGTGAGTAAGTGTCCTGAGTGAAACACAGATGACAAACAGCTGTGGACCTGACAGGAGGAGTGGGTGTGGCTGTCAGCTGTCAGGAAGCAGGTGAACCCCAAGGCTCTCAGCAGCCTGACATATGGACCTGACAGACGGCAGACACAAAAGAAATAATAAAGGGAAATGAGCCACGTCATAGAGCAGGGTAGGAAAAAACTTAAAACCCCGCTCATGGCAGTATGTGGATGTTGGATTCTTTCGGCTTTGGAGGAGGTCTGCACTCTGCAATCTCTAGTTTGTTCTCTGTTCTATCAGAATGTCTTGATGCACTTCTCATGATACTACCATCTAAAACATGTTCAACTGAAGTCTGTTTTTCAATAAATGTTAACGTGCTTGGTTCTTAATGGGGAATCTTTAGTTTTGCCCCTCTTTGAGTGTGACACCCCTGGTATAAACAAACCACAAAACCATGAAACTGTTATTGTCATGTGTCTGAGCTCATGTTTTTACTGAGCTCAAACTCTCACTTTATTTCTAAGTATTATTTGTCTGCTAGTTTGATTGGTTTATTTCTGTATATGTATTTTGGGTTGTTTTCTTTTGTGCCTCCTCTTCCCAGACACTCCTACTACTGCCCACAGGTTACTTTCCTGCCAGTGGGCAGTGGGTCTAATTAGGTCACCAGCTCGCTCATTGACTCACACCTGCAGCTCATTAAATTGTATGGTATTTAAGCACTGCCCTTTCCCTCTGTTGTTGTGGTTATATTGGATCATTTACTTGTCACTCCTGTTCTCCCAGCTGCTGAAGTTTTTTGCTACTTCTCCAGAGTACTCCCTGTTCTGAGGCTTGTTCCTGTAAGTCATTATTTGTAACATTTTTGTGTTGTCAGCACTGTTTTTGGACTGTTATGTTCTTTTCATTAATAAATGTCACTAACACGATTCAGCGCCTGGGTCTGTCTTCCTGCCCCGTAGGGACATTCATGACAGTTATGATGACAGGTGCCCTGTTTCTGAATGTCCTTTTTGTTTTACTCAGAACTAGATACATATAGTATATAAGAACTCCAGATTATTGAATGAACACTAGGATATTGATATCATTATAAATTTTAACCAGTTCACAAAGCTCATCTAGGGCCAGTGTCCTTATTAACAAAAATAATGTTTGGTGGTTGGACATTAGGTGGTTCTGTACTGCAAGTCTGCAATTTTCACTTCATTTAGACAAGAAAGTAGATGATGGAATGAAAGTGAGTAAGGAAAGTCACAGAGAGGTGCTGATACACAAAATGTCTTAATTGGGCAATAGAACACCTGGCAATATGGGGGGATAGCACACTAATTGGATAGATAGTCAGATACTCCTTTGAAAACTAGCTATGCAGCCTGAAAAAGGCTCATATTTCTCAATCAGTATGGCTATATTGTAGCTTGTTGAAAGCATTATAATGAGCTGATGATGAATACAGCACGCATGATATCATCACTGAATGCAAGATGTGGGAATTAAGTATGTGATTACTAAGAACAAAATCTAAAGATCAAAACTAATTTGAGAGAAACCAAGGATGAGCACAGGTACAGCTGATTGTTGCCCAGGCAACAGTTCATTGGCTTTTCTTGGTTGAGCTGCCCCTCCCAAAGCTAAAAAAGACATAAAAAAGCTGCTGTCCCTGCTGAAATACAAGTAGCTCACAATTGCTGATAATAGACCAAAGTAAATCATCACTTAACTTAAACCTTTAGGCATTTTTTTTTTTTTTGGTTTTGTTTTTGATTGGCATACCTCTGTGAGACTGTCAAACACGGGAGTGGCGTTGAAAAGATCTGGCCTAGAGCTGAATAACAAACATGACTAATGGATGAACTGGGATATACTTAGAACCTTTATTGTCATTGCAATTAATACACAGTATCCAGTACTATGAAATTACTGTCTCATATGGCTGGTGCTAAAAATGAATAACTAAGCATATACTGGCATGTGAACCAACTTGAGCTGGCTTGCTTGATAACAAACCTTTTTTGTTACCAGTGTTGGGTAAGTCACTAAAAATTAGTAACTAGTTACTTCTTTTCAAAAGTAACTGAGTTACTTTATCAATTGCATGATTAAAGTAACTAGTTACTTGGACAAGTAACTTTCACGCTACTTTAAATGTATACTTAAATCATCTTGCACACATAGCAAGATAATTTAATTAATGGATTACATTGCGGGCTTATTAATGTCAGGCTGAAAACAGACTTTCAGACAGAGCTTTTAGAACATGTTCAGTCTGCTTTATCCTGCCTTGAGAGCTCTTATTGTGGGAAAAATCTGAAGAAAATCAGCATGATTGCCAGTACTTTTCTCATTTTGGAGTGAGAAATAGGGTTGGTGGAGTTTGAGAGAGGGAAAAAGAATGAGACTCACTCCAAAAGAGTGAACGTTGGCAACACTGCATAAAGCTGTCCGGATTAATTCATAAATCCGGACAAATTAATTCAGTAATTCATAAGATAAACATGATGTGCAGTGATCCAAAGAAAATGTCCACTATCCACAGTCCAAATGTCTGCTGTGACAGAGACCTGATCAGGGGCGTCAGACTGGCTGGAAAAGGGTCCTCTTTACCCAGGGCCCACTGCAGGGAGGGGCTCTCAAAAAGCCTGGAATGAAAATGTTTTTCTGTTTTGCATTCTTTTAATCTCTGATTAATTAATGTCATGGTAAAATTCACCCTGGCTGAATGAAGTGTTTGAGAGACTGAATTTTGCATTAACAGCAGATAATGATGGATGTTGTCTGAGGCCCCATCACCCCTTTAAAAAGGTGTAAAATAGTGCACTGGTTAATTCTACCGCAGGACCAGCCACACAGTGAGTGCATTCCAATCGGCCAGTACTATGCTCCGAAGTGGACTGCACAGGGTATTCCACCATATTAACTGAGATTCCAAATCGAAGGGAGCGAATGGACTTAAGTTCAAAGGGAGCTGAGTAAGGAAGAAGTGAACAATGGTACATCACTTCACCAGAAGCTGACAAGATTACCCATAAGCTACTGCACTTCAAATACGAGTAAAACAAACTATTGTTGCTAACGTCATTGTCAAGCTAAATTGATGTTGGTTATTGTTTATATCAACTGACTGTAATAAAAATAATTGTATTCATATTTTATTTATTTAAGAAATATAAATTTTCCACCATTGTATCAGTACGTGTCTATGGTTACTGTGGTAACACGGAGGAAGGAGCTGACGGTTACAGGGTGTTTCAAATGGAGAAATTTTGTGAAGGGAAGTTAACTTTACTTATGTTCCCTGAGAAGGGAGCAGTGAGTAGGGAATACAGTTGATGTACACTGTGGATCGGAACATAGCTACTAACCTGCAGCCTATTCATGCAGCATGTCTGCTTCCTCAGCCAGGTTAGTGCATCATTTCCCTAAACCTCAGCTTTTATGTTTATTTACTGCTTTGTGAAAGTACACGATTTGTTATTTTTTAACAAGGGGGTTGTGGGTGATATTCAAAGTTAGCACTTGGTAAAACTACAAAGGTATAAACATAGCTTCCTAATAATAATAATAATAATAACAACAATGTAATGTGCTTTATTTATATAGCCCTTTAACCCTCATCCTACCAACATATTTTACATACAAATAGTACCAACTGGGGTCCGTTTGGACCCCACACAAAATTTAACTGTTAATTGGATTATTAAGCAATACCAAAGTATTTTTTTCACTTAAAATGTTTTATTTGGTTAAAACAAAGAGTTGTGCTTGAAACATGATCCAAAAATCCCGGAATGGGGCTAGTTTGTCGGTTGCCTGCCTTTCAGCACGAGTAGCCCGATTAAATGTGTTTTTCAACCACACTGGTCCTAGTTCGTGACATGGTGGCACTAAAGATAGGTCTTCCTTCTTTCTCTGACCAAAGTCTACCTCGTTGAGCCATCATTCACTGAAATATAACACAAAATTCATACATTTAATATCATTAACATCATATTTTTCCCTGGGGTCCGATCGGACCCCAATGAAAAATCTGAACTGACAGTACAGAAGAAAACTGTATTTTAAATCAGATTTATTTTTTGTGATTCACAGATGATGACAAACAAAGTCATAAAGCATGATAGCTGTGATCGATAATATGTCCGTGTTGTGCATAAGAACATATGTGTGGGGTCCGATTGGACCCCACTCGGTAGGATCAGGGTTTTAAAACAACCCGTAGGTGACCAAAGTGCTTTACAGAAAATTAAACAGCACTACAAACACACACAGCATAAAAAGAAATTACATAAACAAAGAAATAAGCATAAATACAAAAAAAAAAAAACCCAAATAAATAAAATGAATAAAAACAAGAACGGAATAATAAGAATATATGTCACCACTACTGGGTATTAAAAGCCATCCTGAACAAATACATTTTAAGTCCTGATAAAAATGGATTGCATTTATATAGCGCCTTTCAAGATACCAAAGCGCTTTACAATGAGTCCATTATTCATTCACTCTACAGACAGACAATGGAGTGGTAAGCTACTACTGTAGCTACAGCTGCCTTGGGGCAGACTCTCGGAAATGTGGCTGCCAATCTGCGCCAACGGCCTCTTTGACCACTACCGAACGTTTATACACATTCATATCCAGTGTCATGGACACTGGAGGCAAGGTTTCCCTCCTCAGTTCCATTTTTACTGAGCACCAAGCTGGATGGCAGGAAGTTCCACTTTTATATGGTCTTTGGCATGACCTGGCCAGGACTTGAACCCCGACTTCCAGGTTGTGGGGCGGATGCTCAACCTCGATACTACCATTCCTGTACACTCCACTTCAGTACAAATTTGCAAGACTAAAGGTGCAAAAATATGATAAAATATGGTAATTTACAACTTAAAAAGTCACACATTTACTATAAGCAAGTCTCAAATTTATGTGAAAAACATTCGATTTTCATGAGAAAAAAAACAGAGCTTCCAAATGGCAAAGCACCCCCCCACACACATTTCTAAATTTTTTCATGACTATATATATATATATATATATATACTGTATATATACACACACACAGTCGTGAAAAAATTTGGACATCCCATTAAATATTCAGTTATTTATTAAGAAATGTTCACATATCTGTCTTACCTTGTTTTGGTTTTATTTGCTTTTTTTTAACATTTATTTTTGACATTTAGTGGGAATGAATGTATCCTAAAAAAGATGAGGGGTGTCCTAATTTATTCCTCACTATTTGTTTAGAATTACATTTTACAGAAAATTTGAAAAAAGTATTTAATTAATTTTGAATTGTTTAGTTGAATTACATGAATCTCCCAGTATTTTTAACATTGCCATTAAATATCCATATGTCCAAATATGTTAAACATACAGGCTAATACAGGGTGTCCTAATTTTTTCACGTGACTGTCTGTCTATCTATATATATATATATATATATATATATATACACATACACACAGTTAACATTGTAACATTAATGTTACTTGTAGCATTAAAACATGAATAACATTTTATATATATAATATACACACAGTGCACCCAGAAAGTATTCACAGCGCTTCACTTTTTCCACATATGTTCCAGCCTTATTCCAAAATGAAGTAAATCATTTTTTTCCTCAAAATTCTACACACAATACCCTATGACAATGTGATTTTTTTTTTTTTTGAGATTTTTGCAAATTTATTAAAAATAAAAAACTAAGAAATCACATTTAGCCTTTGTCATGAAGCTCAAAATTGAGCTCAGGTGCATCCTGTTTCCACTGATCATCCTTGAGATAGATATTTTTAGCACAAATAAATATACAAACTGATCCTACCATAGTTGAGATGAGCCGTCAGCCGACATGACCTGTTGCAAAAAGCCTGAGTCTTCACTACTGAGCGGAGGAAAAGATGAAGCTACTTTGTTTTTTTGATTTGATTTTGATTTTTTTTTTAATTTTGTATACTTTATTGATCCCCAGAGGGGAAATTGAGGGCATCCACCTGGATGGATGAAGCAACCACAGTACGGCGCTATCCCTTTACCATTCACACACACATTCACACCTAGGGCCACTTAAGAGTCTCCAATTAACCTAACTTGCATGTTTTTGGCCTGTGGGAGGAAACCGGAGAACTCCCGGAGTAAACCCACACAGACACAGGGAGAACATGCAAACTCCACACAGATCACTGTTGGTCAGGGGCTGGTCGCTGTTAAGGACAAAAGCATATTGGTGGGTTGCAAGCTGCCGATTGAGACGTACTGCAATCTTCAGAAGCACTTAAACGGCAACAAAGCTCCAACAAAGCCAGTGCTAAGTAGTTTAGTTTATTTGTCAGGGACCATGTACAGAAAAAACATTAAACACAGGGTAAAGATGCTCTGTACCAGATTATAGCGTTCTCACCAATTTCCATCTATAGTCCCTGAGGCAGGCAGGAAGATATTAAAAGAAAAAAAGCACATATAGAAAGCAATTCAGGTTGGGTTTCAGAAACTGCTGACCCTGAAACATGCAGGAAGTAAGATTAAAGGTAAAGAGATAAGAGACATGGCAGACATAAAAAACAATTCAAGAGTGCAATTTCAAAATCCCATTTAAGAGGGAGGGTCAATGCTGGCAGGCTTGATTACTTAAAGTCCATTTTTTAGTCTCTGTGGTAAAGTCTCTGCAATTTGTTTTGGTCTTCAAAGCAGTGGGGAGCTTGTTCCATTCCATTATAGCTTTGTATGAGAATGCTGATTGTCCAAAAACAGTTTTACGTACATGTAGGGGGATACAACAATGCCACCAAGAGGAAGTCCTTGTTACTCTGGTATTTTGTTCAGAAGTCAGGTACTCAAAAATCTTAAGGGGTGAGGGTGCAAAACCATGGATAATTTTAAAGATTGACTGTACATTTGCATATATCATCAGATTTTTGAAGCTTAACATCTTGTTTGGCAAGTATATTACAATGGTGATAATGTTGTGTCTTCTTATCCAGAATTTTGATGAATTGCTTATACAGGGATTCCAAAGGTTTCAGAGTCGTACTATTGGCTTGTGACCAGCAAGAGATGCAATATGAGAAATGTGTCAAAATAAGGGCATTCAGAAAGGTTTTTGATGCTTTTAGAGTGAGTTTCTGATGTAACAAAAGTAATGGCTAGCAATGCCAACATCTATGCTATCTGAACAGCCATGGCTGGATGTAAAGTGGAAATACTCTCGTCTCAACAGCCATGGCTGAATTTCAAGAACAGGTATGCATCTGGACAGTTTGTGGCCCAGCAAGAATTAAACCAACTGATTGCTAGATATGTCATTACAGACTGAAGACGTGATACCAACAGGGGCGTAGCACCAAATTTTGGGCCCTGGTTACAGCACTGTGTGTGGGCACCTCAAACACCAACCGAATTTTGAGTTTTACATTCCAAGGTTTAAGATAGAGCCAGTTCCATTAAAAGTCTTGATTAGTAAGGTCCACTGTTATGGACAATTTGATGCTAGTACAGACGTGGACAAAATTGTTGGTACCCCTTTATTAATGAAAGTAAAACCCACAGTGGTCACAGAAATAACTTGAATCTGACAAAAGTGGTAATAAATAAAAATTCTATAAAAATGAACCAATGAAAATCAGACAATGCTTTTGAATTGTGGTTCAACAGAATTATTTAAAAAAACAAACTCATGAAACAGGCCTGGACAAAAATGATGGTACCCCTAGAAAAGATTGAAAATAATGTGACCATAGGGACATGTTCAACCAAGATGTGTCCTCTAATTAACATCACAGGTGTCTATAAACTTGTAATCAGTCAGTCGGCCTATTTAAAGGGTGACAAGAAGTCACTGTGCTGTTTGTTGACATGGTGTGTACCACACTAAACATGGACCAGAGGAAGCAAAGGAGAGAGTTGTCTCAGGAGATTAGAAAGAAAATTATAGACAAGCATGTTAAAGGTAAAGGCTATAAGACCATCTCCAAGCAGCTTGATGTTCCTGTGACTACAGTTGCACATATTATTCAGAAATTTAAGATCCACGGGACTGTAGCCAACCTCCCTGGATGTGGCAGCAGGAGGAGACGGATAATACGAATGGTAACAAAAGAGCCCAGAACAACCTCTAAACACATTCATGGTGAACTCCAAGGTTAAGGTACATCAGTGTCAGATCACACCATCCATCGTTGTTTGAGCTAAAGTAGACTTCATGGGAGACGACCAAGGAGGACACCACTGTTGAAAACAAATCATAAAAAATCCAGACTGGAATTTGCCAAACTGCATGTTGACAAGCCACAAAGCTTCTGGGAGAATGTCCTATGGACAGACGAGACAAAACTGGAACTTTTTGGCAAGGCACATCAGCTCTATGTTCACAGACGCAAAAATGAAGCATACCAAGAAAAGAACACTGTCCCTACTGTGAAACATGGAGGAGGTTCTGTTATGTTCTGGGGCTGCTTTGCTGCGTCTGGCACAGGGTGTCTTGAATCTGTGCAGGGTACAATGAAATCTCAAGGCTATCAAGGTATTCTAGAGAGAAATGTGCTGCCCAGTGTTAGACAGCTTGGTCTCAGTCGCAGGTCATGGGTCTTGCAACAGGATAATGACCCAAAACACACAGCTAAAAACACCCAAGAATGGCTAAGAGCAAAACATTGGACATTGGCCTTCTATGAGCCATGATCTAAATCCTATTGAACATCTGTGGAAGGAGCTGAAACATGCCATCTGGAGAAGGCACCCTTCAAACCTGAGACAACTGGAGCAGTTTGCTCATGAGGAGTGGGCCAAAATACCTGCTGAGAGGTGCAGAAGTCTCATTGACAGTTACAGAAATTGTTTGATTGCAGTGATTGCCTCAAAAGGTTGTGCAACAAAATATTAGGTTAAGGGTACCATCATTTTTGTCCAGGCCTGTTTCATGAGTTTGTTTTTAAAATAATTCTGTTGAACCACAATTCAAAAGCATTGTCTGATTTTCATAGAATTTTTATTTATTACCACTTTTGTCAGATTCAAGTTATTTCTGTGACCACTGTGGGTTTTTCTTTCATTAACAGAGGGGTACCAGCAATTTTGTCTACGTCTGTATACAGTGCATCCGGAAAGTATTCACATCGCCTCACTTTTTCCACATTTTGTTATGTTACAGCCTCATTCCAAAATGGATTAAATTCACTTTTTTACTCAAAATTCTACACACAATACCCCATAATGACAATGTGAAAAAAGTTGTTTTTTTGTTTTTTTAGATTTTTGCAAATTTATTAAAAATGAAAAACTAAGAAATCACATGTACATAAGTATTCACAGCCTTTGCCATGAAGTTCAAAATTGAGCTCAGGTGAATCCTGTTTCCACTGATCATCCTTGAGATGTTTCTACAGCTTAACTGGAGTCCACTTGTGGTAAATTCAGTTGATTGGATATGATTTGGAAAGGCGCACACCTATCTATATAAGGTCCCACAGTTGATGGTGCATGTCAGAGCACAAACCAAGCATGAAGTCAAAGGAATTGTCTGTAGACCTCCAAGACAGGATTGTCTTGAGGCACAAACCTGGGGAAGGATACAGAAAAATTTCTGCTGCTTTGAAGGTCCCAATAAGTACAGTGGCCTCCATCATCCATAAATGAAAGAAGTTCAAAACCACCAGGACTCTTCCTAGAGCTGGCCGGCCATCTAAAGTGAGCGATCGAGGGAGAAGGGCCTTAGTCAGGGAGGTGACCAAGAACCCAATGGTCACTCTGTCAGAGCTCCAGCATTCCTCTGTGGAGAGACGAGAACCTTCCAGAAGGACAACCATCTCTGCTGCAATCCACCAATCAGGCCTGTATGGTACAGTGGCCAGACGGAAGCCACTCCTTAGTAAAAGGCACATGGCAGCCTGCCTGGAGTTTGCCAAAAGGCACCGGAAGGACTCTCAGACCATGAGAAGCAAAATTCTCTGGTCTGATGAGACAAAGATTGAACTCTTTAGAGTGAATGCCAGGCATCTTGTTTGGATGAAACCAGGTACCGCTCATCACCAGGCCAATACCATCCCTACAGTGAAGCATGGTGGTGGCAGCATCATGCTGTGGGGAAGTTTTTCAGCGGCAGAAACTGGGAGACTAGTCAGGATAGAGGGAAAGATGAATGCAGCAGTGTACAGAGACATCCTGGATGAAAACCTGCTCCAGAGCACTTTTGACCTCAGACTGGGGTGACGGTTCATCTTTCAGCAGGTCAATGACCCTAAGCACACAGCCAAGATATCAAAGGAGTGGCTTCAGGACAACTCTGTAAATGTCATTGAGTGGCCCAGCCAGAGCCCAGACTTGAATCCAATTGAACATCTCTGGAGAGATCTGAAAATGGCTGTTCACCGACACTTCCCATCCAACCTGATGGAGCTTGAGAGGTGCTGCAAAGAAGAATGGGCGAAACTGCCCAAAGATATGGTAAATGGCATTCACTTATATAGCGCTTTTATTCTCATCTCTTGATGACCAAACCGCTTTACAGATCCTGCTATCCACCCATTCACACACACTTTCACACACTGATGGTGGCATGCTGCCTCACATGGCGCTTCCAGACCCACCAGGAGCAATTGGGGTGAAGTGTCTTGCCCAGGGACACAACGGCAGGATATCCGGGGAGAGCGGGATTCAAACCGCCAACCATGTGGTTATTGGACGTCCTGCTCTACCTCCTGAGCCGTGGCTCAGGAGGTAGAGATAGGTATGCCAAGCTTGTGGCATCATATTCAACAAGACTTGAGGCTGTAATTGCTGCCAAAGGTGGATCAACAAAGTATTGAGCAAAGGCTGTGAATGCTTACAGTATGTACATGTGATTTCTTAGATTTTATTTTTTTAAAAATTACAAAAATCTTTTGTTTCATGTTGTCATTATGGGGTGTTGTGTGGAGAATTGAGGAAAAAATGAATTTATTCCATTTTGGAATAAGGCTGAAACATGAATATGGAAAAAGTGAAGCACTGAACACTTTTCAGATGTACTGTAGGATTTGTTTATCTGTCTTCAAGAATATGTTTACTGTCATCAGTATTTCCAAACCTCTTTGTCTATAATGCACTTTTGCAAATAAACCTATAGTATTTTTCATTTGCACACTTATTTATTTTCTTTTCCATTGGTCTTTTATATTCTTCCAATATTTGGCTAGTAGAGGATCTTTAACAAACCCAGTTTCCAATTCAGATCCATATGCAGTGATGTGCACAGACATTTTGGAGGACAGGTGGTCACCCCCCCCCCCCCCACACCAAAAAAAAAGTACTCCTAAATAATGAAAAAAGGAAATTTGCATACAGTAGCGCAAATTTTACTGTACTTGTTTGGTATATCCATTTTATTTTAAATACCTACTGTATACACTCATGACATATTTAATACCCATAGATTTTTTACAAAATTATTAACTCACAGAGACCATGGTCTTCATCATTAATTATGTAAAAGTCAATGACAAAAAATGGGCAGCTTCCTTTAAACAATAAATGTCTTCAAAATACAAAAAAATCTTCCTCCAGACTCTTGGGCCTTGATTTCCAAATTAAATGACTTGGCACCTGATTTGGGGAGCCGCTGGTGTTGGTCTACTATGTTTAATCAAGTCCAAAGTCAGTGCAGCCGTCTACCAGGAAATTTTAGAGCACTTCATGCTTCCCTCTGCTGACAAGATTTATGGAGAAGCTGATTTCATTTCCCAGCAGGACTTGGAACCTGCCCACACTGCCAGAAGTACCAATACCTGGTTTAATGACCATGGTATCACTGTGCTTTACTGGCCAGCAAACTCACCTGACCCAAACCCCATAGACAATTTATGGGGTGCTGTCAAGAGGAAGATGAGAGACACCAGACCCAACAATGCAGACGAGTTGAAGGCCGTTATCAAAGCAACCTGGGCCTTCATAACAAATCAGCAGCACAATAGGCTGATCACCTCACTGTCACGCCGCATTGATGCAGTAATTCATGCAAAAGGAGCCCCAACCAAGTATTGAGTGTGTACATGGACATACTTTTCAGTTGGCCAACATTTCTATTAAAAATCAATTTTTTTTAAAGTGTTCTTACATAATATTATAATTTTTTTTGAGAATTTGGGGTTATGTCTGGATGACTAACAATCTTCATCAAAGTATAAACACAAATGTGATATGCAGGGCCATATAAGTACAGATAAGAAACACAAAATTTGAAAAAATTAAGCACATAATTAAGTAATCCAGCATGTTGTCAGTCTTGTTTACTCTGCTTGGTGTCTGGCTGTTAGTATGACTATGCCAGACACATTGTCAAATTCAACCTTACTATAATATTCAAATGACTCCATAGGCATTACTTTAATAAGCTCACTCAGCAGAAATAATGCCTATTAACTGCTTGTGTAGGGAAGAGAAATATAGCAGGCGAGATTAAGGCAGGTATAGATCAACTCTTTAGCAGTCATCTCACAGATGTTTCAAGACAAAACGACTGAAAATCCACTCAAGGCCAGACACAAAGACAAAATGACCAAATAAATTTGTCCAGACGATCGTTCACTTACACATCCCCAAATCTTCTCATGCCAAATTCAACTTAAGCCCAGACATTCATAACTATTTTTTCTTCCAATACTCAAGAAGCCAGGAATAACTAAGGGAGAAGAGGCTTGACAGAGTGAATCCAACTTATTTTCAATCTGCTGTCAGGAAGCAGTCTGTCGCCCTGAGATGAAGAGTGACAGCAAACTGTGAATTTAATAGAGCACATTTCTGTCTGGCTCAAGTGATTACAATGACAGAAATGGAAATTGTTTTTTTCTTTTCTTCCCTTCTAAAGATGCCTCAGAGTTAAGCTCTGACCACGCAGAGAATGAGGGAATTAAGGCCAGTGATGTACAGATTGTAAATATTGATTTCCATCAGAATAGAAAGAATTCTCTGGGGATTGAGACAGTTTCAGCTTTGAGGACTTGGAGGATAAACCATTTAAAGAGGCCGATGACATCTCTGGTGAACAGCGGTTGTCACACAGAAGTCCACAGTCTGCTGTCTAGCTGTGTATATCTGGTTTTACTGATAAGTCACTCCTCTAGCCAACTGAGCTGCAAAATAAATAAAATTTGCATTCTGTAATACTGTACCAAATGTCACATTATGCTAAAGAAGGCTAAAAACAATTCTCAGCAAACACATGCAAAGAAGTAACTTTGTCTAAGACACAAGACCAAACTGCAAAGTTTAATAACACTATCTGCTCACTGACTAGAGCATCTGATGTGCCGGCCATACATATTTTATCAGAGCTGCTCTATTTGACTGTCAGTGTGAGCTATAGGAAGGGACAGACTCACCTCAAGCTGTGACTTCATTCTGTTTACACAGCTAACCCGTGGACTTCCAGGTGACTCATCTGCAGCATCAGTTCCTGGTGGCTAGCAGCCAGTAACTAGCATTCCTCAAGTAGGGTAAGCCAGGGCTCGGGTTGCCAACTGTCCCTTTTAGCTGGGACGTCCCGTTTATTGGGCTAAATATGTTTGTCCCAAGCGGGATGTGTGTTGTCCCATATTCAAGGCCCCCTTAATGAACGGGCTAGGCTGGGCTGAAGCCAAGGGGCCTACGAAGTTCAGGGCCTATCATGAGCTAATGAAAAAGATCACATTGTTGTTAATTGGTCAGACCTTATGTCCTTCACTTGATATTCATGTGTGGCTGCTGATTGGTCTAATTTACAAGTGCCCTATGTGGTACCATGTAACAATAGTCTGTCATAGAAATTGTTTTGACATGTCACTATGCAAGTGCCAGTGAGAGGTAAGAAGTAATTAGCTCAGTCAAAATGTCTGGAAAAAAGTTTGAAAGTGCCGCTCATAAAATTATTGAGAAGAAAAGAGCTTAGGGAAAACGAATTGCTCAAAAACCCCCAAAGCATAAAGGATTGTTTTAAGCTGGAGCATTGAGTGGAGGCAGAGCTGCTAATTACTGCACAGAGGAGGCAGGTGGGCCGTTAAAGCGCTCACCTGGAGGCGAAGGACGAAGGGAGAAGAAGGCCGTGATTGCTTACACCAGACAGCTGTGCATGGGATGATGGACTCCAAACTTGGTAAAAAAGTAGACTGGATCAAGCATGCATCCATAGAGTATGATGATATTTGTGAGCTGGACTTAAAGGACATAATGAAGGATTTTTCTTTAAAGAAGGCCAGAAGAAAGACCTTCTAAAAAGGTAAGACATGCTATATTTTGAGTCAAGATATTTGAAGTATTCATTTTGTTCCCAATAGATATATTGATACCAGCTGCAGCTTTCCCGGTGCCTTCTGTCAGTAAGTTGACACATGGGCCTTATAATAAAAATCTGAAATTTGTAGGTATACAGTATGCTATTTTTTTTTCTCCTTGTATTATCAAGGTAAAAAAAATAAATCCCAGTATTATGACAACACTAATGTTCACAGCATTGTGGCACTGAGCAGTAGTTAAAACCCTCTGTCCCTTATTTGGCTGTGAGAAAGTTGTCATCCCTAGCCAGGGCAAAACATTATAATTTTTTTAATAACTGTCAAATAAATGTGCTTAATATGGTTTTATTTCACACAAATCATGTACATGTGCTTTTGGACACTTCCCCTTTCATATTATTTATTTATTTATTTTGTATTATTTTGTGTGGGTTTTTTTTTTTTTTTTTTTTGCATTACATGCTTCAAGTGGACACATGAAAATATACAGGTGCATCTCAGTAAATCAGAATGTCATCGAAAACTTGATTTATCTCGTTATTTCAATTAAAAAAAGAAACTATATTATATAGAGTCAGTCTTTTCAGTCAGCAGTGCCACAGGCTGGTTGCCTTCATGCCACACTGCATTGATGCAGTAATTTATGCAAAAGGAGTCCTGACCAAGTATTGAGTGTGTACATGGACATACTTTTCAGTTGGCCAATATTTCTATTAAAATCCATTTTTTAATTAATTTTATGTAATATTCTATTTTTTTTTTTTTTTGAGAAACTGAATTTGGGGTTTTCATTAGCTATTAGCATTAGCTATTTTTTGAATCGAATTACTGAAATAAATCAACTTTTCAATGATACTCTAATTTATTGAGATGCACCTGTATATGGTCATACAACGTTTTACTCCACTGCTGGGGGAAGTTACATACTGTATATCAGAGTAAGTTGTTACAGTGGATGGTAAGTTGATAAATTCATAAGCCAACATATTTGTATTTGTATACTTGATTAATCCCAAAGGGAAATTCCAGGGAATCCACCTGAATGAGGCTGTCACGATCTAAGCACGGGGGGGATTCTCAGTCTGCTCAGTCTCTTTGCCTTTTTTCATATTTGTATAGTGTTGTATTTTTGAGTTGTAATTCTTGTTATTTTATCTTTGGTTGGTTTTCACATTTTCTGTGTCGTTTCTTAGTCTGACTGATTTTCCTGTTTACGTTCCTTGTAGTTTTATCATTTACATATTTGGGTTTACTTGTATCTTTATTTGTCATTGTATTATATTTGTGTCTTACAAAGGCACTTCCGGGTTTTTCCCTGGTTATGGGCAGTGCCCCTGTCAAGCTGTCAGCCCCATCTCCTCTCCTCATGGCTCACAGTTGATTGTAATCATCTTCACCTCCTTCCCGCTCATGTGATCCACACCTGCTATCATTTATGTTTATTGTTTGCATGCCCTATTTAAGGACGGTGGTTCCTGTCACTCATTGCTGGAGTCTTAAGGCTTTCAGTGTGACTGTTGCCGAACTGTGACATAACCCCTAGTGGTCAAGACTGGTAAATATTTTTTGTCAATAAAATTGTTCAGATTTCCAAGGCTATAACTTGAAAGTGGTAAGAGATAATGGCTTACTGTCATTAGAAAGATGTACAATATGATCCATAGTTTCAGATAGGAGTGATTTTACACATCAAATTTGCATAATGCCACGGCAGCTATATTGAATTACATAACTCAGTCAAAAGCGAACTTTGGACATATTTACACAAAGAATGGTTCAGTCTTTTGACACCGTTTTTTGTACAGGGGTACGTTATCATCTTATCATCAAAGTATATGAACAAGAAATCAGTACAATGTAAAAAAAAAAAACAAAAAAACCCCAAAGAAATTTCTCACTTACCAGCAGTTAAGGAGACTCGCTTGCTGCCGTGGTCAGTGCATTTTAGTCCATCGTGGTCGTTATTTTGCGTTCTGTCGGTCATTTACGCTCTCTTCCACATCTACAAAGTCTTTTGATTATCCCACATAAATTTCACTTGTACCCCGTGGCTATTTTCCATGTACGAAGCTGTCTAAGTGACGGTGCATGATGATGGACGGCAGCCATATTAGCTTTCTGGGCTAAAAGGATGAAAACAGGAAAAGGAAATGAGGAGTTCTTCTTCTTTGGTGTATTACGTGTCATCCATTGAGTCCTCCGTGTGTCTGCCACCTTCTGAAACTGGCAGATCAATACAAATCAGTACAAATCCTCAGTGCAGCCGGGGATGTCAGTGAGATGACAGGCGCAGCGCTGCGGTCTGCCACTAGGGGCACGCAAAATCTCACACTCAAAGGGTTAAGAATCATTTTGTGTCAGAACCCTGTTCTCGTCCTGACATTTGTTACCTGTGGAATCCTGTCTTCTCCTTTGCCGTTTTTGTTTGTAAGTTTACTTTTTGCATAGTGTGGATTTTTGTGTTTGCACACTCTTTGGACTTTGTGGGGTTTTTTTTTCATAAATATCACAAACTGCATTTCAGCATCTGGGTCTCTCCTCTCCACCCCGAGGGGCAATTCATGACAGAGGCAGTCACAGTGCAGCTCCAATCCCTTCACCATTCACACCTAGGGCCACTTTAGAGTCTCCAGTTAACCTAATTTGCATGTTTTTGGACTGTGAGAGGAAACCAGAGTACCCGGCGTAAACCCACACAAGCATGAGGAGAAACTGCAAGCACCACACAGATGGGCCCTGCTGGCTGGTGGATTTGAGCCCACAGCCTTCTTACTGTGAGTCAATAGTGCTAACCACTACAAAACCATACTGCCCAAAATACTTTTTTCTGTAGGTTTTGTGAACTCCGCCAAGGAGGTAATGTGTTCAGGTTTGTTTGTTTGTGTGCAGGATTACACAAAAACTACAGGTCAGATTTTAATGAAATTTTCACCAGAGGGGGCCCTTGGGCTACGGATGAACTCATTAGATTTTAGAGGTGATCTGGAAAGCAGATTCTGGATCACATATTCACTTTCTTTAACCACTCTGGTCTGCCAAGCCCCAATCTTGCATTGTTAAAGAAAGTCAAAAAGTGGTCCAGAACATGCACCCTGACCTGGGTAATATCCAAAATCTAATGGGTGCATCCATAGCCCTAGGGCCACTTCTGGTGAAAAGTTCATTCAAATCCATCAAGTAATTTTTTTTGTGTAATCCTGCACACAGACAGACAGACCCCTTGGTGGAGGTATACACTCTCTGAGTGCCCTCTAGTTTAAACTTTAAACAAAATGCTTACAGCTCCAGAAAAAATTAAGAGACCAATACAAAATCTTTCCTAAATTAGCATTTCTACATGTATGATAGGCATTCAGTTTGAGTATCTGTTGAATTCCAACACAAGGACAATTCAAACTACTTAAGAAGGTGCTGATTAGCTGATCATCTATGCATGGTAAGACGCATTAAAACGGAATAAAAGTCTGAGTTAAAAAGTTGATAAGCTTTTTTACATAATTACACCTCGCTGTAAAATATTAACTTGACAGTCATCCACAATGCCATATAGTAGTCACACTGTAACAATGTGCCCCGGCCTCTCTGTAACAGCTTACCCCATCTTCACCATTTAGTTTTGACACCACCAGGAAGGAACCCTGTGATACTTTGCTTGAAAACATATAGGTGCCTGGCCCAATAAGTCCAGTTTCACAAACACAACATACTGTGCACGAGATCACTGTGGTCTGACAACTTTGAAGAAGACAACAGATTTTCAAAAAATTACTCAGAGGGCTCTTAGTTCATTTACCTGTTCTCTCTCATGTACAAAGATCCATATGCATATTTCGTGGGCTGCGGGAAAGTAGTGTATTGCGTATGCGCTGAATCTAAAGTTAGGTCACGCACACAACATGGACAGGAGGGGGTGCAGCAAGTTGCCCTGTGTGACTTTATGACTTACCTTATAGTTCAGTAATCTGTCAGGCAAAACAGTTAACAAAACAAAAACGTACATTTTAATAGCGCCACATGTGATCTTGCTGTCAGCTGCTTTATCATTTTAATTAGTCTCAGCTGTACATCTGCACAGATCATTCCATGCCCACTTCCTTTGCATCAAGTGACAACCAATTATAAATGGGTACATAGAAGTGGATGTGTGCATTAAAATCCAAACATTTCTTAGCACTGTTTAGGGCCTATAAACAGGGGTGCACATAACTTTTTTGGTCTGGTTCTCAGGGGAGAACCTGAGGTTGTTGCTTGGTCCTCTTTTTTTTTTTTTTTTTTTTTTTTTTTCTTTTTCCTTGACCCACCTCACAAAATAGAGGAATATGCGAATAACATAACACACATTTTAATTTCAACTGAAAATGAATGAAAGCATTACAACAAAATGTCTGTTCTTTAAAGCTCCCTTGTATGTATCAAATGAAATGACTGTGCTTCAAGCACTGAAAACTAAGTGCACACGTTTGATTTTCAAACAATGAAAACCAAATGAAATGACAGCTTTTTAAGCACTGACAACAGTTATTGCTATTTAAAAGCACAAACAGTTCTGTTGTCCTCCAGAATGTCATTATCATCACTCCCCTCCTGACTGTCTTCCTCTGTTTCATAAACAGTAGAAGATGCAGATGTGTGTGGCCTGCTTCTTTCTGCCTGGTTCAGCCCGATTAGCTGTTTGCACCAACAAGTCAACAGCTGGCCTTGGGTCAAAGGTCTCTGTTGTCAACTTAGACATCAGGATGTCCATCAAAGATGAGAGGCGAGAGTCTGACAGGCAGGATCTGTACTTGTTTATTATTATATTCAGATGTGAAAATCCCTTGTCACATGCAGCGCTGCTCAAGGGCAATGTAAGGGACAACAGAAGGACTTTGTGAATGTTGGAGTAACTACCTGGAGTGCTTGTCTTCAATACATCCACCAGGTTATGCACAGAGGAGGCAGCCAAATGCTTTCCAGTTTGCTTTAAATGCATCCAATCTCTTGAAGTGGAGTCTCTGTCAGCCAGATTTGGGAGTAACTGTAACACCAGTACTTTTGTAGTAACGTGCTGTGTAACGAAATTACTGTTTAAAAATTCAGTAATGCGTTACAGTTACTGAAATTTGATCAAATGTGTTTTATTAATATGGATAGATATTTTAGCGCAAACAGACGATCATACAACGTGCAGTTGCTGGACACCCTCCTCATCAGCTGCCAACTGGGGATGAATACACAGTTTTGATGGCTATTGGCGGGACAACTTCCATCCCCAGCGCCAGCAGCGGCCTCAAGCCGCTGGAGGTTGTCATGCCAAAGGCAAGCAAATAAATAAGCAAATAAATATAAACTGACCCTACCGTAACTGACGCAGCCGTCACACAGGCTCCTCCATGGGTTTGTTTCCTGTCCTGCCCCAGTTCACATCACAACCCGGTGAAGAAATGTCGTTTTGGTGGCGACTTCTCATATCGAGCCCTGATCACCTGTTGTCCAAGCAGTAAGTAGCTCCTATCTCTGTGGTTAAATATGAGTATTTTTTGAGCAAGAAGCTTGCATTTAATGTCCACATTAAATGTATTTAAAGTTTTCTTACACACAGAGAAAAAGTGTTTTGATTTGTTGCTGTAAAGAACAGCTTCTTCTAAGCAGTGAACTTTCATTTATCTGTGCTTTCTATTTTATTTTATCTCATTCATTTACATGCTGTTGTGATACGCAGCTATTTCATGGAAGTAAATCCTCTAAATATGCATATTTAATGGCCTGGTCCAAGGGTGTCAAACATATGGCTCATGGGCCAAAAACAGCCCACCAGGGGTCCAAAATTTTCTCTGTGAATTCACAGCTTTATTTCTAGTAAATTTCTGACTTTCTACTGATTACAATAGTTTGTGTAAATCTGAGACATTTTTTCTCTGTAAGATGAGACTTTTGTCTCATCAGTTTTCTTTTTCTTTTTTCCTGATGAGAACAAGGGGCCCTTGATCTTGCTGTGTGTGCAAGATGATTTAAGTATGCATTTAAAAATAACATGAAAGTTACTTTTCCAAGTAACTAGTTACTTTAATCATGCAGGGACTCAAAACTCAAAAATAACTGTTTCTTTTGAAAAGAAGTAACTAGTAACTGTAACTAGTTATTATTTTTTAGTAACTTGCCCAACACTGCTGTCAACAGACATACTGGCCTCATATTTCTCAAGGATGTCAAGTGTTGTGCTGCCAAAACTGTGTAGGTTTTTCATTTCAAGTGTCCAAGTTGTAGGATCAAAAATCATTCATATCTGCTTTCAAACTCATGAATTAGAGCTCACAACACATCAGTCTTGTTCCTGTCAGCATCAGCATGTGAAACGGTCTCCTTCCTGTAGTTGCCCTCACTGTCCATCAGTAGTGTCAACTGTCCAGTAGGAACCATGAGCTCATCTTTGCATTCACCAATAGTCAGATTCCCTTTCTGGAACCTGAGGGAGGTGAACTGTAAAATGCTCCCAGTATCAAGCTTGTTGGCTAGGAAACAATGGGAATGCTCTGTACAGATAAGTTTTAGGCAACTGTCCTCACTTGTTGCCACTTGAATCTGAATGGCTGGTAACATTCTCCGTATTTTCAACAGAGTCTCTTGTCTCTATGCAGACTATCTAATATTGTTAAACTTCCACAGTTTGACAAAAGCAATGCCTTTCTCCTCACAGATCTTCTTTAGATGCGCAATTCATTTTGCACCCCCTTTCTGTAAGTAAAAGCTTAGCAACTTGATGGTGGATTGACTAAATGACTGACAGCATGGGACCATGCAATCAGCTGACTTGATGCAATTCTCCAGGGTGTGGGCGGTGTTATGTATCAAAAGAGCAAGACGTGAGCCATTCTATGCCGAGCAACAAACTGAACTTTATTGATATAAGTTGCACTTATACACACTGGCCGTAGCCCGCCTGACGTCACCACGTTGTGCGTCCAGCACCGGCTACGGCAAACCTCAAAGGCCAAATCCCCACACAGCATCCCCCCTTTCACAAAGTGTAGAACCACATCAAGTTAGCCAAAACCCCCACAAAAAAAAATTAGCAGGAAAACACCCCAGAACACATGAATAAAACAAGAACTTCACATTTTTAGTAGAACAATTAACTAACTTGGCATCTGGGTGGCCTGCCAGCATGCCCCCATGTTGAGGTGGATTATTCTGCCACCTAAAGGTCAACACGTTCTAGCTAACCCAGTCCAACCACAAAGTCCTTCAGGTACTTAGGCCTCTGACGGGTCTAGCCGAGCGCCTCACAGATGGAGGACCAGCTCCAGGCTCCTTCGGCTGTACCCGGGTGTCCCATCGGTCAAGTTCCAACCAGCGTCCATCTCGTCCGCTGCAGCTCCTGGATCCTTGGCTGGCGATGACTTCCTGAGGCGACTGGAATGCCACTGTGACCCGTCCGAAAGTTGGAACGTGTTCGGGCCCAGTCGCTTCACGATTTGCAGTGGTCCCTTCCAGAACGGCTGCAGCTTATGCGTGCGGTTGGGGTGCTTGATTCTGACCCAGTCCAACACATCGAGTTCATGAGTCCTCGTCCTATGCTTCTTGTCGAAGCACTGTTTCATTCTCTGCTGTTGTTCGAGGACCCGGTCTCGTGATGGTTCCGTGTCCGCCGGAGGAGGGGTCACGAGAGGTTGCAGCTAATTTAGGGGCTGAGGTAGCTCATGTCCCAGCATGAGCTTTGCTGGAGGACACCCCGTTGTGGCGTGGGCCATCGCCCTGTAATGGAGGAACGTGTTCTGAGGTACGTCACAGAACGTGAATGTCACGACGGCCCTCACGGACCGTCACAAGACGCCTCAGTCACCAGAGAGTTTGCAGTGGTAATTTATTGAGGATAAGGCAGAACACTCACAGAACACATACAGTGGCTGGGTGACGTCTGAGCCGGGGAGCACCCGATGCGCCAGACGGACAACAGTGAGAGTAAAGTCTCAAAGGAACATACCTGAGAATAACAGGAGCACAATTGGAACGTAGATGAACACCACAGAAGAGCATAGCAGGTGATCATAACAGGATATAACAGAGACTGCCGCGCTGGAGGACATTTAGCACCTGCTTATATCTCTGGCGGCTAATGACCCCAACGCGGCACAGCTGCTGCTAATGACAGCAGAGCAGCAGCTGACTTTGGCAGCAGGGAGCTCCCCCGGGCGCCTTCACAATAAGAGCCCGAGGAGCTGGAAGGAACCCTCAGCTGCCAAAGCCAGGGAACAAAAAGATATGAGACCCGAGTGTGGCCAGAACCGACACTCGGGTTATGACAGTGAAGCCATCTGCCAGATGTGCTCGCAGTCCATTTTTCAACATCTAGTCCATTTTTCTAACTGTTTGTTAGCAAGATAACTCAAAAAGTTATGGACGGACTTTCATGAAATTTTCACAGATTGTCAGAAATGGGGTATCCTACAGATGATTACATTTTGGTGGTGATCCGGATCACCGTCGAGAAGAAAACCGCCATTACGGAAAATGCCATTTTCGTCAATAACTACTGAACCACTAATCCTATCATTGTGAATCCAATTGCTAGTCATATGTTTTCATGGTCAAGGAATCTGAAAACGTACACACACTGTATGGGGGGAACTGTGGCGCTTGGCGGAGGTCTGTGCTCTCCGAGTGCTTTTCTAGTTTCTATTCATTTTACAACTCATGGTGGTAAATAAATGTGACTTTTCATGGAAAACACAAAATAATTGTCTGGGTGACCCCAAACCTTTGAACGGTAGTGTAGGCGTCAAAAACCTCCAACCAGTGGTGCCACGGTGTGGCTGGCACACCCGGCGACTCCAGGAATGGCAGTGGTGGTCTTGTGCATGCCCCCATGGTTTAATCCTCAGTCTCCAAATGTTATGTACCAAAAGAGTAAGACGTGAGCCAGTCTATGCCGAGCAACAAAATGAACTTTATTGATATAAGTTGCACTTATACACACTGGCCGTAGCCTGCCTGACGTCACCATGTTGTGTGTCTGGCGCCAGCTACGGTAAGCCTCAAAGGCCAAATCCCCACACAACAGGCGGTGCACAGAATATGCATGAGGAAATCCCCGATGACCACCATCTGATGTAATTTGAGAACAACCCATTGTAAATTCCAATGTTGGCAGTCGCTCGATCAGTGCATACTGAGACCAACTTCGTCTTCCACTCTGCTAAGCCACAAGTATGGAATAGTTGAACAAGTCTGATCACTATGTCCTGTGCTGTTCAATTGGCCCCCAGATTAATTAGTCCAAGAGAATCTGAGCTGAACTGTTTGTTGCTGGACATAGAAACAATGTACACAATTTCCTGCTTTGTTTTTGTTATGTCTTCTGATCCATCAAAGAACACGCCCCAAAATTCAGCTGCTTTCAGTTTTTCACTCAAATTTGATTATTGTCTTTGCGATGCATTGCATGATACGCCCTCCCCCTTCTTGAGAATGATAATCGGTCCCAACATTAACTCCAAGCCTTGTGAGAAGGGGAATATCCTCATCATATGATTATGTACATGTTTTACTTTGTGAAAGACCAACAGAAAAACATTACTCAGTGCTTGATGCTGTTCTTCATTCAGTTCATCTTGCCATCTGTCAAGCAGACCACTGGGTCTCTGGCCCTGGCTGTTCTTGCTAGCAATATCAATCGCTTGCACTACTTTCCAATGCTCTTTGCTATTTGCATGCTTATCAAAAACTGGATGATTAAAGTTTTTAGTACCTATATAAAAGGTGCTATTTTTATCCCCCAGAGTGGGATTTTCACGGCATAGCTTGCACCACATCTCGGTGTGGACGTCAGTTGTTGAAAGCCAGGTGACCTCCTGCAGCCACTTTTCCGAGAACGCACGCTTCTTTTGCGGTTCACCTTCAGTCTGGCATTTCTTTGGAGGTGGAGCAACACCAAAGTAATTACTTAACGGAGCTTGCTTCTTGGACATTCCAATGAAAGGAGAAAATCCTAAATGCATTTGCTCATATTCTGCGCTGCAGTCTAATGTTTAGAATTTACTGTATCTGTCCCTAGGCATGTAAATGCACATTACAACATTTGATCTGGTGCACATTGCTTACTTTGATCGCGCACCTGCACACCACTTATGTGCACCCCTGCCAATAAAACATTTTTAGTTAGAAAACACTTACGTGGAACTCATGCATTGAATCACTTCATTGGACTTTTATGAAAGTGATCAACAGGGAAAATATGTTACCTTATTTTCTGTTGAAAGAGGTCTTATTCTATTCTGAAAGATCTAATGAATGTAACAGTCTACAGCTGGGAAAGTATTGAACACGTCAACATTTTTCTCATTAAACATACACTACTCACAAAAAGTATTGATTTGGCTTCCAGGTGAAATTTATGGAAAATGTTAAAAGTTAACGCTATAGTGAGATTATATCATGAAAGCAGGCCATTTAATTAGGACTCAAACCAGCTAAGTGCTGTACCAGAAAGGACACCCAGTTTTTCAGCCGGTCTAGTAAGATGTTATGGTCGACCGTGTCGAGTGCAGCACTGAGGTCCAATAAAACCAAGACTGAAATGTTACCATTATCTGTATTGCAGCGGATGTCATTAAGGACCTTAACTAGAGCCGTCTCAGTGCTGTGGTGTGGCCGAAAACCTGACTGGAAGACATCAAAACAGTTATTTAATGTCAAGAAGTTGTACAGTTGTTGAAAAACAGCCTTTTCTATTATTTTATTAAGAAAGGGAGGCTTGATATGGGCCTCTAGCTGTTCATGAGTGAGGTGTCTAGGTTGCTCTTTTTTAGAAGTGGCTTGATAACAGCTGTTTTAAGCACTGAGGGAAGACACTTGAATGTAGAGACCTATTTATGATCTGTAGTAGATCCGAGGATATACAATATGAAACATTTTTAAAAAAAAAACCCTGTTGGGAGGGTATCAAGGCAGCAGGTAATGGATTTCAGGTGGCATCTGATGTCATCCAAGATTTTATGATTGGAAAAAATTTCGCCATGGTGTTTATGTCTTCTCTACGTGGACACAGAGGAAGCACATGTCCTGCACCTGGCATAGGAGTACTGACTGACTGTTTTTCTGAATTTTGTCAGTAAAGGAAAAAGGCAAAGTCATTGCAGGCACGGTTGGCTAGAAGTTCAGGAGCTACTGACACAGGGAGATTTGTTAGCCTGTCAACAGTAGTGAACAAGGTGTGTACATTATTGTTGTTTTTAGCAATGATGTCAGAAAAATATGCTTGCCTTGCATTTCTCAGCTCCAAATTATAAATGCTCAATCTCTCATTATAGATTTCAAAATGAACCTGTAATTTAGTTTTTCGCCACCTGCGTTCAGCTTTTCAACACTCTTTTTTTCAGCTCTTACTAGTTTGGCATTTCTCCATGGAGGTTTCTTTTCAATAGTGACCACCTTCACCTTGATGGGAGCAATGGCATTGATAATATTTGTGATTTTACCATTGAAATTTTCTGTGAGCTCATTCACTGAAGGTGAAGAGAGGAAGGGTGAGTAAGAGGAAGCTTGGATGAATGTTTCACTGGTATAATCACTGATGTACCATTTTTTGATGACCTCTGTCTGGATATTTCTGTTGACATTAATAGCACTCTCAAAGAAAACACAAGAATGATCAGACAGAGCAACGTCTATCACCGTAACCTTAGAGATGTTATTACCAAGAGTTAAATTGACTGATTGTCAGATATGTCGTTACATACTAAAGATGTGATATCAGCAGTGACTTTCCATTAGACAGCTGGACTGTGATCCACTTAAGTTCAAAAATGGATTTTGATCTCCGAAAGGCATTTGAGAGACTGGATCATATCTCTGTCACAGCAGATGTTTGGACTGTGGATAATGAACATTTTCTTTGGATCACTGCACATCAGAATAATCCATAACATAAAGGTAAGATAAACATGGACAGCTTTCATGTCCCACACTGACACATGTGCAACACCAACATTAAAAACTGTCTGTGAAGCTCTGTCTGAAACAGTCTGCTTTCAGCCTGCCATTAATAAGCCCGTAATATAATCTATTAATTAAATTATCTTGCTGTGTGCAAGATGATTTAAGTATGCATTTAAAAGTAACGTGAAAGTTACTTTTCCAAGTAACTAATTACTTTAATCATGCAGTAATTGGTAAAGTAACTCAATTACTTTTGAAAAGAAGTAACTAGTAACTGTAATTAGTTACTAATTTTTAGTAACTTGCCCAACACTGGCTATCACTGATGCAGAACACGTTCATGGGTGTTTTCAAGTTCATTCCCTCGTCACACCAATGCATAAACAAATTTCCCACCGGGCACATGGTGTAAAAGAAGCTGGCCTAATTATTCAGAGGTGTGTTTCAGATAATCCAATCTAAAGCGCTCCCGCCCATCCCTTTAATGCACAGAAGTGCATTATCTAAAC
Source organism: Pholidichthys leucotaenia (assembly GCA_020510985.1). Lineage (NCBI taxonomy): Eukaryota > Metazoa > Chordata > Actinopteri > Cichliformes > Pholidichthyidae > Pholidichthys > Pholidichthys leucotaenia. The sequence goes on from CM035839.1 coordinate 304,743,140, forward strand.
GGAACTCTGTTCATGATGACTTCTTTAAGATGGGTTTTGCGCTGGCTAAAGGGTGTGTGTGTGTGTGTGTGAGCGAAAATGCATGCGATGGTAATGCTGCTTGCTAATAAGGAAGACATCAATCACAGTTGATGCTGTCATGAGTCTGAGCCCAGAGCTCAGACTCTCAATGTATTTTTGAGTATTTTATGTGTTATTATTTTCTTGTCAGTTTCTGTTATTTTTGGTTTTGTGACATGAGCCTCCTTCTTCCTCTCCCAGACACACCCACCATCCACTCAATCTGTTCCCCAGTTCCCAGCTGTGAGTGATTGTCTAGGTCAGGGGTCACCAACCTTTTTGAAACCAAGAGCTACTTCATGGGTATCGAGTCATGTGAAGGGCACCAGCTTGACACACTCCTCTAAAATAACAAATTGTATATATATATATATATATATATATATATATATATATATATATATATATATATAAATAATTATCAATAACTTAGAGTGGGTAACAGACAAGATCAATATTCAACACTTTATTTTTATTAATCTCAGCAATTGTTCAGATGATCACTTCTACATTTTATTAAAAAAATGTCCAGTTTTCACCAGTCCCTTTTAACCATAAAAAACTAAACCCTTTTAATTCATGAACTATGTTGAACCATGTTTGAAAAAATCTGCTGCAGTTCTGCTCAAAATCTGTTACATTTAATAAACACACTTTTGTGTGTTCTTCTTCACTGGAATTATATCCATACAGTTCTTGCCAAGAATCATGCTTGAGCAACCAGCACTGTCCTTTCATGAGAAGAAGCTAAACAGCACTGAGAGTGCTTATATGCATGGTGGCGCAGTGGTTAGCACCGCGGCAGCAATTTACCCTCAGCCAGGGGATCGCGGGTTTGATCCCTGCCCCCGGCCAACAGTGATCTGTGTGGAGTTTGCATGTTCTGGTGGTGCATGTTCTCGTTTTTCATGCAAAAACATGCAGGTTAGGGAGTTAAGGGGCGCTTGCGCACGCAGCGGCTGGTTGCTTGTCACCGGACTGCAGAACAAATCTACCTATGTGGAGCGCCACTTCACTACCCACTCTTTTTTTTTTTTTGGACTTATATCGCGCTTTGCCGTCGCCCCGCAAATGAAACACACGCAGCTTCCTTTCACGGTAGTAAAAAAGAACTCTTCCTCCCGCTCACTTTGAAAATGATAAATTTTCTGTCTTTTTTTTGCCATGTTTTTGGGCTTGGAAACTGCACTCCGCCCACCATCTTAACTGCCTGCTAGCTTACGCTCCACAAGCACGAAGGTTTTGTCATGCGCACAATACTGACCTTTGAACTAGGTCAGAGTTCACCTTAACTTTACGTACAATAAACATATTTTCATTTTTTTATTTTTAAGACATTGTCATTTTAAAATCTATATAAATGCAAGTGTGATTTTAAAAAATATAAAATAAATAATAGCGGCAGAAAAAATTACATCTTAGACGCAGCTCACTTGCGAGTTGTGCTATTTTTAGAACAGGCCTGCAGGTGACTCATGTGGTCCCTGCGGGCGACATGGTGCCCGCGGGCACCGCGTTGGTGACCCCTGGTCTAGGTCACCTGCTCGCTCAGCCTGCCCAAACCTGCGGCTCATTTGTGTGCCGTGCATTTAAGCTCTGTCAATTCGTTGTTTCACTGAGGCACTATTGAATTGTCTGAAGTTGTTTGGACTTATCCCTCCATGTTTTTCCTCATCTCCTCCAGAGCTAAGGCGGCTCTGGAGCGCACCTCCCTGTAAGTGATTCTTGTTCTTGCATCTTTGTATTGTCTACACAGTTTTTGGACTTAGTTATTTTTGTTAATAAATGTCACAATTACAATTCAGCGCTTGGGCCTGTCTTTCTGCCCCGGAGAGGTCAATTCATGACAGATGCCCAGTTAGTTATTTTAGAGAGGACAAATCAATCAAAATAGGGCCCCAGATTACAAACATCTCTTTAACTGTCACACCTAAACACACACTTAATGAAAACAACAGTTTAAAGTTTAAACTCTTGTTTCACTGTGGGAGTGATTATTTTAAACTTTAAATCAATCACTGCCACATTAAAAAAAAACACTTTGGCAATATGCCTGTTATTACGACCACAGCGGACTTTCTACTGTAATTTCTGCTTCACCATACAATGAACTGCTACTGTTCTACATACGGTGTGAAAAAGTATTTGTCTTTTCCTGATTTCTTATACTTTTGCATATTTTTTCATACCTAAAAATGTTTCAGATCATTAAACAAATTTTAATATTACACAAAGATGACCTGAGTAAATACAAAATGCAGTTTTTAAATGATGATTTAATTTAATAAGGGGAAAAAAAAACTATCCAAACCTACCTGACCCTATGTGAAAAAGTAATTGCCCCTTAAACCTAATAACTGGTTGTGTATAAAATTAACACATTTAATAAAAATAACATCATACCAACAGTCAAACAATTCATAACCTCAAGTTCAAGCCCTCAAATGTGGCTGAATAAGAACAATTCTGCAAAGAGTGGGCCAAAATTCCTCAACAGTGATGTAAAAGACTCATTACCAGTTATTAGAAATGCTTGATTCAGTTGTTTCTGCCAAGGGTGCCACAACCAGTTATTAGGTTAAGGGAGCATTTACATTTTCCCATAGGGCCAGGTAGGTTTGGATAGCTCCATCATTTAAAAACTGCATTTTGTATTTACTCAGGTTATCTTTGTCTAATATGAAAATTTGTTTGATGATCTGCAACACTTACATAAGTGTGACAAAAATGCAAAAATCAGGAAGGGCCAAATACTTTTTCACAGCACTGCATCTGACACCAAAGTTTTCACTGTTAAATTTTATTCTGTTAAAAATTCTACATCCCTCAACATATCAAGTGTTAATCTCTTGAATGGAATCGAGCTTTTAGAATGCACACTTGAACGCATGTGTCACCCTTTCACTGGGACCAAGCGATCCTTGCTTGACCACTCAAGATGAATCCCTTTCAAGTGACATTTTGAGTAGGATCAGCTTACTTCCATGGTCATTGGCAAAGGCAAGTCATTAACATTCAGCACATTTGCTCTCTGGCTCCAAGTGCAAGCCCTCACTTGCTACTGCTGCGTGATCACACAGGATGAATGCAGTGATTATGATTCCTGACTCCAATGCCTTTCAACTTTGGTAGATTTTTTTGTTGCAGTTATTTTATTCTTTCTGGAAAACAGTAAATCAGTGCGTATGGGCGTTTATGACAAAGTACATATTACAACTATTTTGAATCCATAGAGAAGAAAAACACTAAGTGTGCATTATGAAGATGTATGTTGCACGTGATTGTTTGCCACACCTGTCTTGATCTTCCATACAGGCCAAATGACCACTGATAGTGACACTGGGCCAACACCGCAGACATTTTTCTAGATCATGACATGTAAAAGTGACAGAAAATGACTGTAGAACTGAGAAATAGTTATAGTTTATTGGTTTATTTGTCAGGGACCATGTACAGAAAAAACATTAAACACAGGGTAAAGATGCTCTGTACCAGATTATAGCGTTCTCACTAATTTCCATCTGTAGTCCCTGAGGCAGGCAAGAAGATTTTAAAAGAAAAACAGCACATATAGAAAGCAATTCATGTCGGATTTTAAAATCTGTTGTCCCTGAAACAAGCAGGGAGTAAGTTTAAAAGGTAAAAAGATAAAACAACAGACATAAAAACAATTTAAGAGTAAAATGTCAAATCCCATTTAAGAGAGAGTCAGTGCTGGCAGGCTTGATTACTTAAAATCCATTTTTTTAGTCTCTGTGGAAAAGTCTCTGCAATTTGTTCTGGTCTTCAAAGCAGTGGGGAGCTTGTTCCATTCCATTATAGCTTTGTATGAGAATGCTGATTGTCCAAAAGCAGTTTTATGTAGGGGGATGCAACAATGCCACCTAGAGGACAACCTTGTTATTCTGATGTTTTGTTCAGAAGTTAAGTACACAAAAGTCTTAAGAGGTGGGGGTGCAGAACCATGGATAATTTTAAAAACCAAGCGTATATCTGCATACATGATCATATTTCCAAAGCTTAACACCTTGTGTTTGGCAAGTATACCACAATGGTGATACTGTCATGTCTTCTTAAGCAGAATTTTGAAGGATTGTTTATACAGGCATTCCAAGGGTTTCTGAGTCATGCTGTTGGCTTGTGACCAGCATGAGATGCAATAGGAGAAATGTGTCAAAATCATGGCATTCAGAAAGATTTTTAATCCTTTTAGAGTAAGTGCATTACTGATGTAACGAAGTTTGCCAGGTTATATTTCAGAGTGCAGCTCATCTGTTTTATGTGCTTTTCAAAGCTGAGTGTGGGATCAAATGAGACACCAAAATACTTAAACTCTGTTACATTTTCCATATTTTCTCCATTTACAGTTATACTTGGATAGTGCGTATGATTTTGTTTGTTGGTAAAATACATGGTAGCTGTTTTCCCTACATTCAGAGTGAAGCATGATTGATTAAGCCATTTTGATACTTTCTTCATTGCTATTATTAACTTGTCAGCCACTTGTTTGGCATCTTTCCCATGTGTGCAGACAACTGTCATCTGCATACATCTGAATTTTTAGATCATCTCCACATACTGATGACAAATCATTAATATAAAAAAGTAAAAAGCAGTGGGCCTAAAATTGAACCTACATTCATTTTATATATATATATATATATATATATATATATATATATATATATACTGTGTATATATATATATATATATAGTGCAGCTGGAAAGTATTCACAGCGCTTCACTTTTTACACATTTTATGTTACAGCCTTATTCCAAAATGGAATAAATTCATTTTTTCCCCTCAAAATTCTACACACACAATACCCCATAATGACAATGTGAAAAGAAGTTTTAGATTTTTACAAATTTATTAAAAATATACTAAGAAATCACATGTACATGATTATTCACAGCCTTTGCTCAGTACTTTGTTGATGCACCTTTGGCAGCAGTTACAGCCTCAAGTCTTTTTGAATATGATGCCACAAGCTTGGCACACCTATGCTTGGACAGTTTTGCCCATTCCTCTTTGCAGCACCTCTCAAGCTCCATCAGGTTGGATGAGAAGTGTCAGTGCACAGCCATTTTCAGATCTCTCCAGAGATATTCAACTGGATTCAAGTCTGAGCTCTGGCTGGGCCACTCAAGGACATTCACAGAGTTGTCCTGAAGCCACTCCTTTGATATCTTGGTTGTGTGCTTAGGGTCGTTGTCCTGCTGAAAGGCAAACCGTCGCCCCAGTCTGAGGTCAAGAGTGCTCTGGAGCAGGTTTTCATCCAGGATCTCTCTGTACATTGCTGCATTCATCTTTCCCTCTATCCTGACTAGTTTCCCAGTTCCTGCCATCTGAAAAACTTCCCCACAGTATGATGCTGGTACCAACATTGACGTGGTTATGAACAGTGCCTGGTTTCCTTCAAGCCTGGCATTCATGCCAAAGAGTTCAATCTTTGTCTCAGACCAGAGAATTTTGTTTCTCATGGTTTGAGTCCTTCAGGTGCCTTTTGGCAAACTCCAGGTGGTCTGCCATGTACTGTACCTCTTACTAAGGAGTGGCTTCCATCTGGCCACTCTAACATACAGTCCTGATTGATTGATTGCTGCAGAGATGGTTGTCCTTCTGGAAGGTTCTCCGCTCTCCATAGAAGAATGCTGGAGCTCTGACTGAGTGACCATCGGGTTCTTGGTCGCCTCCCTGACTAAGGCCCTTCTCCCCCGATTGCTCAGTTTAGATGGCCGGCCAGCTCTAGGAAGAGTCCCGGTGGTTCTGAACTTCTTCCATTTATGGATGATGGAGGCCACTGTGCTCATTGGGACCTTCAAAGTTGCAGAACTTTTTCTGTACCCTTCCCCAGATTTGTGCCTTGAGACAATCCTGTCTACAGACAGTTCCTTTGACTTCATGTTTGGTTTGTGCTCTGACATGCACTGTCAACTTTGGGACCTTATATAGACAGGTGTGTGCCTTTCGAAATCATGTCCAGTCAACTGAATTTACCACAGGTGGACTCGAATTAAGCTGCAGAAACATCTCAAGGATGATGAGTGGAAGCAGGATGCACCTGAGCTCAATTTTGAGCTTCATGGCAAAGGCTGTGAATACTTATGTACATGCGATCTCTTAGTTTTTATTTTTAATAAATTTGCAAAAATCTCAACTTTTTTCACATTGTCATTATGAGGTATTGTGTGTAGAATTTTGAGGGAAAATGAATTTAATCTCTTTTCGAATAAGGCTGTAACATAACAGAAAATGTGGAAAAAGTGAAACACTGTGAATACTTTCTGGATGTACTGTATATACGTATGTGTGTGTGTGTATATATATATGTGTGTGTATATGCATGTATGTATATATGTATCTATCGGCCTCCGTCGGTCTATGATGACCATGGAAGAGAATCCTAGATGTCTACTTTGCTGGAACAGCACCGCCTGTGGCTGAACAGGCCGTATATATAACAGGCCGTATGTATATACATATGTATATGTGTGTGTGTGTGTATATGGAGGACACTTGTGCGTTTGTCATCCTTAGGCTGGTCTGTTTTTGTCATGGCCCTCTTATTCCACCCTGGTGTCACAGCAGAATGATAAAAGACAGATGAGTTGATTGCCACTGTGGTTTTGTGATGGCAGCAGAGGATGAGATTCTACGGCATCATGGCGGTAAAATGAAGACCTATTAGATAAAACAGTAGCAGATTTCACATCACCAAGGGTGCTGGAAGGAGCTGAGACAACAGACTGGGGGATGACAGAAAGGTTTGGCCGTGATGGTGGATGTCCAGTGCTATTCATGAGCAAACTTTGGTTGAGAACAGTGTTGTCAGACATGTTGCAGGTGCTGATCTGCGTGTGCACATCCACAGGAGGGACACACACACTCTTAAGGTGATAATTGCGTTGAAAACTATATATATAGTTAATCCCTTGTAACAGCTTCAGTTTGAAATATTTTTATTTCTAATAGCAGTTTCAACTCCTGGACATGCATTGCGCAATGTTTGAAGAATCACTGTTATAAGCAAGTCAAGGTTCACACATTTGAAAAACTATTGAACCTTTGCATTGCGGTCACAATAAATACTACCATATACCTGTCCCCCAAGGTTCTCATGTTTAGTTTCGCTGCTCCGTTTGTGTTTATGCACTGGGGTCTATGGTTATTCACTGTATGCGTACCACAGCGCCCCCAACAGGATTCCCTTGACATGGAGCAAAAAATGCTTTGGAATCTTATTTCAGAAGCTGTATAAACTGCATCATTATTGGCTCACTATAAATTAGAACATCTGGCTTACTTTAATATGCTAATGCTTTTAATGCTTCATGTACTAACAGACTTTTTACTTTTTTGTTTTGTTTTTTTACCCTATAGGAACCTTTTGTTCTTAGATTTTCTGTCGGATGACTTTTGTTGTAGAACTGCAGATTACGTCATTTCCGTCGCACGTGAAACGTGTTTTCCATGTGAGTGTTAAGCATTGACGGGAGTACTTCGTATTTTAGCTGTCGTAGTTCTCATATTTTGTTATTATGGCGGTCGACAGCAGGACGATGAAGTTATCCGATGATGAGGCGCTGCTCGGTCAGGACTCCGAGGAGGAAAACAGTGAATTATCAGACAGTGAGGTATATTTGATGCTAACATGCTAACGGTGGCTAACCACAGACAACAGCATTCTGATCTGTGAACATTTTCAGCCATTCTCTTTCTTCAAATATGCAAAAATTACTCAACAACGTCACACTGTCCAAGAGTGTCTTAATGACTAAATTAAATATATAGCAGCCTGTGAGTTTTTTAAAATCATTTTCTAATGTGTGCAACTGTATTTTGCTGTGCTAGTTCCAAGAAGCCTTTGCCAAGGGGTTGCTGAAGCCTGGAATGAACGTCATGGTTGAGAAACCAAAAAAGTTAATCAACAATGTGGTGAGTGTGACAAACCTCTCCGTGCTAAATTATTTGGTTAGTAGAAGGAAAAATGAACAGATGTATTATCTAAGATGAAGCTTTTACATAATAGTTGTGAGATGATTTATTTCATATTTCATTTTATTTTATTTCATATAATTCTTGTACAATTGGTTTACTATTTGTCCTGCAGGAGGGGTTAAAGCAGTGTCTTGCAGACTTGCATAAAGAGTTGCCCTGGGTGGAGAGGCTCGACATGACAAACCTACCAGTCGAAGACGCTTTCTCCAAAGTCAATAGAAAGGATTCCGATCTGAATAATGGAGAACTTAATGCTGAGGATGACTTCCAGAGGGAGATGATCTTGTAAGTCAGCTAGAAATCCTTGAGAGATTATTTTTGATATCTGCCGAGAAGCTGTTCCACCATGTACGATGGGGATAGAAATCTGGTGGCTCTTAAATACTTTATCTAATCAAATCTAATGCTTCCAGTCTCATTAATTCCATTTGTCAGTGGGGGCGAAGATTGTTTTGCTTTTTACTGTACAGTTAAAAATTGATGGCACTTACTGTAAGGTGTGTTCAGACCAAACGTGAAAGCACAGATTTTTTGCGCAGCACGATGACATGTTAATGTAAACATGTGAATAGACGTGAATTTTTCCTCTGAGCGAGTTGCAGATGGGCGAAGTTGCCTTTATAACTTCTGTAGCTGTGTTCTGCCTGCTGTGGAAATTCCCAAAACACCGTCATGTTTAGGTTTACGTTATCTGACGGGGCTTTCACCTGGAAAAATTGATCCTGCCCCCAAAACGCCACCTGGATGATGGTTGTTTACACTGCTAGCCTGCTAGCCCTTGTTAGCATGTGGTAGGAGTCGGTGGGTGATAACTCAAACACTTCATTCAGCTGCAGAGCTCCTGGTCCAGCTGTCTGCAGGCAAGTCGAGGTCTCATTTTCAAACTAGCTTATGCTCCAGTTTTGATACTTGAACTTCAAGTGACGACTGAATCTCACTGCTGATTACTAGCTTGCTCTATCAGATCCCTCGGATGCATGAATGCCCAAATTCACGTTTTCCACATGTTTAGATTAACTTTATATGTATTCGCATTGTGCATTGGTGTTTGGTCTAAAAGCACTTTTACAGTGTGGGATTATTATACTACATTTCTGACTTTATAATTTTCTCTTAGGGTTTGGGGCAGAAGTCTGTTGCAAGTGTCATTGTACGGACTTGTTGGAAATGGAAAGTGTTTGCCATGATTAATAACAATATTGCCAAATTGCAGAGCAACTGTTTGTTCACTCTAGACATTTGTAGTCAGACTTAAAAAAGGTTATATATTTACACGGATGCTGTAGACCTACCATTGTCACACACAAAATAAATTAGGAATTGGTGAAGAATAGAATTTTGATAGGGTAGTACCCAAATATTTGAATATCAGGATATGATCTCATTGTAATGCTATTTGGTTTTCAAATCTTGTTTCGTTATTCACTTTTTCCTTCAAACTGTTTGATTTCAGTAAAGGTAAATTTTATGGTGGGGGGGGGGGGTCAGTTCAGTGATGGATCGCGATACTTGGCGCTGGCGACAGTGCATCAATCCATAAATGTACGGATCGATCTTTTATTTAAAAAAAAAAAATGCATCCACATATACTTTTGGGTTATCAGTTAATCAATGGTGTTTTCAGAAGAGACCTGGTTTTGAGCAGCCCTAGTAATTTCTAGCATTTGATTGACGCTTCTAGTTTGAATTGCCAAGCTGCCCTAGAAATATAAATAATTTCTTTGTGTATTCTTTTAAGCAATTACAAGATTGTCTTGATTTCGTCATCACAGCCGTGTCACACCAGCGGATGATTAATTCATAAATACAGTGTACTTTTATGAAATTCTTGAATTTCAGTGTAACATTTGTTTTCATGGGACGGTTGCAAACAGTGTAGCTTGTTTCTGGGTCTGCTGTGTTTCCTACATAATAAGATTATAGTTATGGCAGTGGCAAAGTAGATGCTTGTGTACACAGAAGCATGTGCAAACATGGAGGTTTTTTGTTGCACGTTTCAAGAAGTATGCTTATTAACACTTCGTGAAGTACAAAATTAAATAATACAAAATGCTTAGTTACAGTGAATAACTATCGGCTGCTTCTATAGTCCCTCATGTTAAAGAACTCTGTCTGTAGATGTGGCTAATTGGAGAAGAGTTTGTTCTGCTCTGCAGCCTGTTTGAATGTGAATTCTTGTAGATCCAGAGCACAGGCAAAAATATGGCCATCATTTTTAGCCGGAATGACAGTGAACGTTTCAGAAGAGAAAACCAAATTACTTCTAGGAGCACAAAAACAGGAGAGTGATGGTAGTGATACAGAAACTAGTGGAACTAGTTGGGTAATGGCGAGTGAACTTCTGAAATAAGAGTTGGAAGATTACATTGCTCCTTATAATTGAGGAAAGAGTAAAGAATATCTGCATTTTACTCTAGGCTGGCAGTCACTAATTCACAGTAACCATTCCAACTCCAAAATGTAATGTACTGGATAAATGTAAAATTGTTTGTCAACATGGGTAGAATTGATCTTAATCATGTCCTGTTTATTTATTTTTTTTACTTCAAGCTATCGTCAAGCTCAGGCTACAGTCCTCGAGGCGCTGCCCCTCCTACACAAACACAGCATAGCTACTAAGAGGCCTGATGATTACTTTGCAGAGATGGCAAAGTCAGATCAGCACATGCAGAAGGTGAGCTGCTTCGTCAGTAAAAGATCACAATTTCTACAAAGATGTTTATCTCCTAACTCACTCCTTAGCCAGTTTGTGAAAATGTTTTTTATTATTGTCATATCATTTGTTCATATCGGATATTCAGCAGCTGTGCTTTCTTCTCATCTGAAAAAAAATCATCATTTCTTTTCTTCTGTTTAGATCAGGAAAACTTTGATCTCCAAGCAGATGATTATGGAGCGATCAGAGAAGGCTAAGAAAATTCGTGAACAAAGGAAGTTTGCCAAAAAGGTCGGCTGCCATTATCACATTCTATACTCAACTTTCTCAAGTTTGCATAACTACTCATACATTGGTGATGCAAACCCAAATTCTTTAACAAATGAGTAACATGAATTTAAATACAGGTACAAGTAGAAGTTATTCAGAAGAGGCAGAAGGAGAAGAAAGCCATGATGTCTTCTGTAAAGAAATACCAGAAAGGTTGGTTACCATAGTGATAAAAATGTGACGGTGAAGGTTCTTAGACTGTTGGGTCGTTCTCTGGTTTCCCTTTGTTGAGAGATCTGGCCAGTTTTTTTAATCAATCATTGATCATCCGTGACCTCCGCAGTCACCATGGTCTCCTCAAAGTTTTGACTTGGTTTGAAACACACAAGGATCTTCCAAGTGGTCCAAAGATGAAAAATTGGCCTAATCTCGCACTGATCTCCATGCTGTGTAAAGGGGTGCTTAATGTTGACTGGCCTTTTGTCTAGGAATGACTGACAAACTGGAATTCTTGGAGGGAGAGCAGAAAATGAGCAAAGATTCTTCTGGCAGATCAAAGAAAGCAATGGCACAGAAGGGGTAAAATTTTAACTTTTTTCCCTTCTTTTCAATTTCAAGCTATGTGTATTTCTGTCAGTGGGAATCGTGGCTGTTCTACAGAAAACTTTATTTTAATCTGTGGGTTTTTTGTTTTTTTTTTCAGCCCTAATGCTAAGAGAAAATACAAGGATCAGAAGTTTGGCTTCGGGGGCAAAAAGAGCGGAAAGAAGTGGAACACTAAGGAGAGCTACGACGACGTGGCCGGCTTCAGGGCCAGAGTGGCTCACGGCAAAGTTGGAAGAGGAGGAAAGAAAGGCAAAGGAGGAAAACAAAATGTGAGTCACAATCTCAATAAAAATCTTTTTTTTTTTTTTCTTAGATTATTTTAGTTTTATTGAGCTGAGAATGTGAAGATGCTGGGAAAAAGAAACAAAACTCACTGAATTTATTTCTTGTTTACTTTCAGAAACGACCAGGAAAGTCTGTTCGCCAGAAGATGAAGGGTCGTAAATAAAGCAAAAACCTTGAGACTGGTCAACAAACTGGGCTCGGTCAGGATTTTTCTAACCTGAATTCGGGTCTAAGAGACATGCAGGAGAACGTTAACTCTTCGTGTGAAGTGTGACGTGTGCCTTTCATAAAAATGTCTGGATTTGTATTGAGGACCACATGGACCCAGTTCAGACCACACTGAGGTAGAAGGCCGAGGAGCTGTTTGAAGAGGGGAGACTGGATGGCGTGCAAATTCTGTACATCTAGAAAAGTAAATTTGGTGATTACGGCAATGGTTGCGTATTTTTAATGCTACTTTCTGAGCACACCTCAGACTCTGCAGCCGCCTCGCTGACACAGTTTTAGGTTTGCTGCACACCGTTTTATTTTCTCCAACTCAACTCCTCGACTCATCGATTCTCTCCCATGTGACATGACATTTTATAATATTGAGCAGCTGCCAGTTTTGCCCTTTCTCATTCATTAATATGATTAGTATGTGATGGGCGAGTGTGCTTGGTATAGATCTGTGCAAATGTTTCCTCTGATTGTTTTTCTTCATGTGCTGAAATGAAAAAAGCAGAGACGTCCGCCTGTGTGACGAATACACCCAAACGTGTTTTTCCTTTTTTATTTTTGTTTTTCATCGTTTAATTTGATGCTTTAAGGCAATTTCTTGGTGCTTGGTGACATCTGTGCCAGATCTGGAGAAATTAAGTCTGGTATCGTGACGGTTTGATGGCATCTGAGGGGAAAGAAATGGACAAACTTGGTATGCAGTTAAACAAGACCAGACTAGAAAATAGATGTTGGTAACATGAAATCAGTATAGCCATTGATAACCAATGTTATTTTATAGAGGTTTGAATCCAGGATTTTGAAATTGCTGCATTTTTAGCGACTATATAAAAACGTTTTGACTAAAAAAAAAAAGCTGCTACTGGGACCCACTGTAACCATAAATTAGGCTCATTCAGTTGCCAGTCAAAATGGATATAAAGTCAGTATTGAAGCATACAGTAATCATCTTCATTATGTACATTAGATGAGGTTTGCTTAGGTTAATACCTGGTCCTGAGAAACTTAACATTTTTCTGTAGAAGTAATATTGTGCCTAGAGTGTTTCTTAAGCAAACCAACAGTGTTCTCCTACCAGAGGGATTGATATCCATCCTATCTCGTGGCTCTCGGTGAGTGGCATTGAATATTTCTTGGTGGGTACCTCTCGGGCCTTGTGGAAAGCTTCAATGAAATCCGCTGGATGAAGAAGGAAAAGACCGAAGTTGGCATCAGATGTCTTCACCACCAACATTTCAGGGTTACAGAAACCCGATGTGAGCTTATTTCAAATATGCAACAAATGGATGTTTTTAAAAAGTATGGTTCAAACAGAAAAGAAAAAAAAACTCAGGACATGGCATCAGTCTTATTCAGATGCATAAACACTCAACTACACACCAGTTTAATATTAAAAGGGGAAAGGTGCAACTTTTTTTAAAAAATATTTTTGAAGGGCAAACTTACAGTTCTCTTCGATGGCTTCTTCTGCTTTCCTGGACATGGGTTTGTCTGGTAGTATATGCACTAAAATATGACAGAATATATATATTTAAAGAGCTCTTTATTGTGTACCTTTGAACTACTGCATATGTTTAAGGTCTGGTTAAGTGCTCGCTTCTCAAAACCACAAACTTTTCTTCTGCAATCCATAAGTAATAATAGAATAAGCAGAAACAAAAGCAGAGCAGGCTTCCTCACATTTCCTGTAAGGGTTGATGCTGAACACCGTGTGGAGTTTCTGGACTTTTTGTTCTTTCCTGATGGTCTCGATGTGGATCACGTCCTGATGAACCAAATCCGCTTTGTCCTTCTCGTTCATGTTAAGAATCGGATTAGTCCCAACACTGGAGAAAAGCTTGCTGTGTCGTGTAGGAATTTGCTGGACGGCCAACCGGTTACCTAGCAACAATAAACACAACCTCACCCTGCAGTAGCGGTGCTCGAACACCAGATGGCGACAAAAGCCCAGGTTTGATCATGATGTGGCCTAGACTGTAGATGAGACAAATATTTCAGCTTCAGTAAATTATGAAATGGAGCTAGACTGTTTCACGAATTTTAAAAAAGTAATAAAAGGATGTTATCTAAGTATCTGGAAATTGTACTCAACTAGATAGTCAGTAGAATAGTTCTCGTAAGAAAGTACTAAAAAGTTACTCCAGTAAATACTTCATTTACACCCAATTATTAGGTTTTTGTTTGGTGGAGGGGGATTTTTTTTTTTTTTTTTTTTAAAAGTGCACCTTTTTTCCTCATAAATTCATGTTCATGTCTTTTTTTTTTCTTGTAAATTTAAGACTTTTCTCTTAAATTTGAGATATTGTACTTACAAATTTACAGTATTATCTCTTGTAAATTTGTGATTTCAAACTATCTACTACACTCTAACACTGGGGTGCCCAACCACTCGATCGTGATTATAGACTGATTCTCAGTCGATCACGACTGCATAGTGTGCAAAGTTTTCTCTGCCATTGCTCCTTAGTACACATACATACACACAAACACAGCGCGGCTCAACTGAACCACACACACAGTACGTACCACACGTGCGTACTGACATGCACGTACAGCGCGCCAGGTCACAGATTACAAGTGTCGGACTAGCCACCGTTAAAGTTTGCTAGCAGCCCACGAAGATGGCAGAAGCTAAAAAAACAAACATACCATTTTCATTCAGAGTGGGAGGAGGGTTATTTTTTGTTCATTCAAATTCAAAGTCCATTTGTCTCATTTGCAATGCTGGCGTGGCCATACCAAAGAAGGGCAGTCTGGAGCAGCATTTCAGAACAGTGCACAAAAACTATGAGATGGATTTCCCTGCTAAAACTGCTCTACACACTCGTAAAGTGCAGGAATTGAAGAATCATCTTGCAGTGCGGCAGTCCATTTTTACGAGGCCCAACACCAAGGGTAAGGCGGCAACCATTGCGTCATATCGAGTCAGTCACATTCTTGCTAAATACAAAGTCTTTCAAGGACGGCGAAGTTGTGAAAGAAGCGTTCATTGAGGCTGCAGATGTGCTCTTTGTTGATTTTAAGAACAAAACAGAGATCATTGCCGCTATTAAGGACATGCACTTATCCCGGAATTGTTACATGGCAGTGTGAGGTGATGGCAGAGGATGTCGAGGAGCAGTTGAAAAAGGACATCGAGACAAGTGAGTGTTTTTCCCTCCAGTTTGACAAGTCAACTGATATGGTAGATGTGGCTCAGTTATGTGTTTTCATGAGAATGGTTTTTGATGACATGACCGCCAAAGAAGAGCAGCTCACAGTTTTGCCACTGAAAGGACAAACAAGAGGTGAATATAATTTTAACGCTTTCATGGAGTTTGTTAACAAGAGCCAATTGCCTCTTTTCAGGCTCATCTCCATCACAACTGATGGTGCTCCAGCAATGGCAGGCCACACTAATGGGTTCATTGCATTGTGCAAACAAAGTGAACCTTTCCCAGACATCTTTAATTCTCAGTGTATTATTCACCAGCAAGCACTGTGTGGGAAGATTTTAAACATGAAAGAAGTAATGGATGTTGCTATGAAAATGGTGTGCTCTGTTCGCACCAGGAGTCTACAGAGAAGGTTATTCAGGGCTCACCTGGAGGAGACAGGAGCTGAACACTTAGACCTGCTGCTTCACACAGATGTAAGATGGCTTAGCAGAGGTAAATTTTGGGGGAGGTTCAGTGAGTTGTTGCCTGACATCAAAGATTTTCTAAAGCTTTCAAAACAAGCAGAATATGCACAGCTTGAGGCCTGCCAGTGGCTTTTGAATTTAGCATTCCTGACAGATCTGACTGACACGCTCAATGATTTAAATTTACAGCTCCAGGGTCAGGATAAACATGTGATCAACATGATTAGTTCAGTGAATATATTTAAAAGCAAGCTGCAACTGTTTTTCAAGTAGGCTGCAACGCCATGATCTGCAATACTTTCCTCACATGCAAGCAGAACTCCAGCGTCATGGCAAAGATTCTCACAGCTGGACAGTGCATGATATGAGGAGCAAGTTCAAAGCATCTTTTCAGAATTTGAGAAGCGTTTTACTGACTTTACATCCATTGAGCCTGTCTGTGTTTTCCATTTGGGGAGGGCATCGATGTGGATTACACTGCTTCTAAAGTAGCATCACTGTTTCAACTAGCTCTGCTGTTGAGAGTGAGATTCTCATACTGCAAAATGATATTGAGAGCAAATCCAGGGCAACACCTGGCATGAAAGGAGACTTCTGGAACCTACTGCTGGAAAAAAAAATATCCCAACCTCAGAAGATGTGCCTTGAACTTTACTGCACTTTTCGGATCAACGTATTTGTGTGAGACTGCTTTCTCTCACATGAAAATCATCAAGTGGAAGTACAGATCCACAATGACAAACATTCATCTTGTGGCCTGCCTAAGGCTTGCAACCAGCTCCTACTGCCCTGACGATGAGAAACTAGCTGCCTCCTCCCATGCCAAAAGTCCCACTGAGGTAAGGAAATACATTTATTGCAACTGCTTTGCAACTCACAAACTACTTTTATTATATCTGAATGGGTTTTCTGTTTGTTGTGTGCATATTAAATGTGTAGATGGACAATGGATACGGCCTATGTGAACTGGTAGATCTCAACAGGCTCACAACTTTAAAAGTAGATCTTGGTTCAAAAAAGGTTTAACACCACTGCTCTAATATATTCCCAGTCATATAAAGAAAGTAGGCAGTAATGTTGAACCAAACAGATAAATTTGCAGCCTTTTTGCTCATTGTTTTTCAAAATAATTTGAGATTTTTTTTTCTGTGTACATTTGAAACTTTGAGACTTTGTTCTCCATCCATCCATCCATCTTCTACCACTTTTCCGGAGGTCCGGGTCGCGGAGGCAGCAGTTCAAGCAGAGAAGCCCAGACTTCCCTCTCCCCAGCCACCTGCTCCAGCTCTCCAGGGAGGATACCAAGGTGTTCCCAGACCAGCTGGGAGACATAGTCTCTCCACCGAGTCCTGGGTCTGCCCCGGGGTCTCCTCCCAGTGGGACGTGCCTGAAACACCTCAAGTGGAAGGCGTCCAGGAGGCATCCTAATCAGATGCCCAAACCACCTCAACTGACTCCTTTCAATGTGATATCAAGGATTCAGTGTACCCCGCCCGGTATGGGGTTACCGGGGCCCCACCCTGGAGCCAGGCCTGGGGGAGGGGCTCGAAGGCTAGCGTCTGGTGGTCGGGTTTCCACCCATGGGACCCGGCCGGGCTCAGCCCGAAGGAGTTACGTGGGTCCGCCCTCCAGTGGGCTCACCACCTGCAGGAGGGATCATGGGGGTCCGGTGCTATGTGGATCAGGTGGCGGTCAAAGGTGGAGACCTTGGCGGACTGATCCCAAGCTTTCTAAACTGGCTGACTTTGTTCTCTTTTTTTTTTTAATTTTTGCTAATAAATCTAACCTTTTTGTCATGAATTGGCTACTTTTTTGTGTATAATGGCAGCTTTTTCATGAATTTGCTTTTTTTTCTATTTAATTTATGACTTTACTCTCATATATTTGTGTGTGTGTGTTAGTCTGGGAAAACAGAGTATGTATTATCTATGTATGCTGTAATATAATGCAAATTATATAAAGAAACAGTAGACAACAATAATAAAATATGTTGGGAGCTAGAATAGAAGAGCAACTACTTCAACTTTCATAATATAATAATAAATTCACTAAAATGACTCATTCGTTTCTGGTAAGAACAAGTTGTTACAGTGTAAACAAGCACATTTATAATAAGTTTTCATATCAGTGAAACCAAAAGTAAAACAGAGCAAGAATAGTTTGGGATTTCAAGTCAGTCTAACTGACTTTGAATATATATATATCCATTTTTTTGCATCTATGTATTAGGCCAAGCATCCTTTTGAATGGGAGGTTGGATCTTGCACATGCGTAGTCAACGCACATAGGCAGCATGGTCACAAAATTTGGGCTGCACCGCTCAGCCGCTGAGTGGCCCCGCAACCGGAGACGATGACGAAATTTACGCCCCACAAGCCAGGCGCTTGAACAGACGGGCAGAGCGGAGGCGGAGCATAAATCCACCTTAAGGTGCACAACTGCCCCATGTGTCGCACCTTGTCTCTCACGGTCAAAATACCATTTGACTGTGCATGCGCTTCTTGCTCAAAGGAGGGGACTGCTTTGAAGTGGCTGTGGCATCAGGGCAATCTTGGTGCATTGCTATTTTAATGTATTGTGACGTTTGCAGGATTCACACAAAGAAAGAGGAGCAAGATGGTTGTGATGAACAGGCTTTATTTACACACCACCGACCCCCAACCTACTTCTGAGCACAGAGAGGAGGGGAGGTCATTCTCCCAGACCTCCGTTTCAATCATGGTTACACACACATGATACATCTTGCCCTAATCCTGCTAAACACTGCTGTGTCATTATAACGCAGTTATGACACAGCAGTATAACTCAGTAATAACACATTTAATACACACACACACAGTAACGTTTCCAACTGGCAAAGCATGCTGGGAAATCCCTGCCCCCCTTAAAATGGCCCTGACGTTACAGTATTTTCCCACAACACACCTCTGACCAGCAAAAAGGACGTCCAAAAATCAGTGGCATGTTTCAGCTGCTATATAGGCGGGGGTGAGCACACACATCGAGAAATGGGCACAACGGGCAAACATTCAGTTGTAGAGGATGTGCTCAAGGATGAGGCTGAGTTTATTTCTCAGGTTCAGCTTTATTAACAGAACACAACAATCTCCAAGCAAGAAAAGAGACAGATCAATATCACATCACTCTTTTATAGCCCGGAACATCGAAACTCAAGTCACATGGTGTCTAAGCAAACATACAGTCACATGGTACTTAATCCCAGTCACAATGTAACCCTTTTGATCTTCCACCATTGTCCCTTAGCCTTCGATGGGCCGGAAATCCCTCCAGGGCGTCTCTCTGAGACAAAGGCCAAATCTCACACCTTCTCGATATCTCCTGCAGACTCAGTCCTTTTGTCCCTCGAGACGTGCAGCACACAATAAACATACAGCAATACATTTGTGGAAAATATGTACCCAACATATGTGCCACACAGTGGTATTTCCATCTGTTTTACTGAGAAGATTTTTCTAATCTAATCAAAGTATTGTTACCTGTCATTTTAATTTTCATATGATGAGACACTGAATAGCTTTTCCTTCAATTTACATTTTAATTTTAATCACCAACTTACAGGAGGGATACAGCCTAGATTAGTGATTTCATTTTTTAAAAGAGAATAAATGAACAGGGAGCGTATCTGTCACTTTTCATCATGGATTCATTCAGATTCATCGTTCAGAAGAGGGGCTAATACAGGATCCGTGCACCAGCTGCCGCTCTACAGAGCCTCTGGCCGGTGTGTGCTCGTTGACTGGCGGTGGACAGTGTGCTGTTGGAGGTTGGTGCACACGGGTTAGAGCTCTGTGTCTGTTCTCTTGTGCATGTTCCTTGTTTGTGTGTGTGTGTCTGTGTGTCCCGCACATTCAGCATTATTTCCTCCTAAATGTGTTAATCGGAGGACAGTTAAACACACACTATCCGTATGTAACCAAGAAGATGAAGATCAGCAGTCCACTGTAATAAGTGACATAGTTGCTGAGCCAGCTGGAAGAACAGTGATTTCAACACTGATTTTTATTGAATAAAATGATAATCACAATTCACCATGAGCCATAAGGTGTTAAAGTTAAAACATTACTGAAACTATTCCGTCGAAATGGTAGCTGGCCTTCAGATTTTTTCCATCATGGCAGCTTATTTTCTTTGATCCAATTTATCAGAATACAATATAAAAAAAATGACTTCCTTAAAAGACACCATTGCTGTGCTCGCCGCAAAGATGAATAGACCTGCTACTGATGGCTACTGGCATTAAATAAAAATCAGCAAATTCATTCATATTTAATGATATTCACATCTCCATGTTGCACAGCAGGGATTGGGCCGTGGTCTATCATATTGTAACTGAGACTCAGACAACAGCCTGTCGACTAGATAGCTGAAATACGGCCCTTTGAATCACTTTGTCTGCAATTTAAGGTTCCCCCTCTTACGATGCACCATTCTTTTGTTGGGAGTGCAATTCTTGCCAGTACTCGTTTTAATCTCAACACTGTGACTGTAAACTGCTCTGCTGATTGAAGAAGCAGTACATTTGGGCAGATGAGTGTCTGGAGCATTAGTGTTGAATGAATAAAAAATCTTGTCTGAAACTCTGTGTGCTTTTTGTCGTAATAAATGGATGATATTGCATCTGGAAGTATTTCAGACTTCCATCACTGTTCTGGGCATGCTGGCGATAACCAGAATAGGAACATGAGTGGGCAGCCTCAGTGCAAGTATATGGGCAGTAGGCAGCTTCATCAAATGGCTCCTACAAAATGTCACCAATGATGAGGTGAGACTGGATGGTGGTCATTAACAGAGCCTCAAAAAAACACACAAGTTTGAGGATTCTGGCAAATACGACGGGTGAATAAATGCAGGGACTGGATTAATGTGGATTCAAATAGTTTTGATAATGCAGGTCTGAGATTTTAAAAAAGAGAGCAAGA
Organism: Pholidichthys leucotaenia; assembly: GCA_020510985.1. NCBI lineage: Eukaryota > Metazoa > Chordata > Actinopteri > Cichliformes > Pholidichthyidae > Pholidichthys > Pholidichthys leucotaenia. The sequence goes on from CM035839.1 coordinate 304,763,800, forward strand.
TACCTTGTAGTTGGAGCCATTTTTGTGTATTTGGAGAACAGGTGTGAGCTGGATTTCAACACATTGCCCTCATATTCAAGGAATCTCAACTATGTTCACCAGTTGCACAAATAGGTCGACTGTAGCAATATCCAATCTACTCAAATGATGGACAATACTTAAGAAAGCAAAAAAGGGAATTACAAATATATTTAAATCATTTCAAGGAACGGAAAACCCAAACAGCAAAGATGCGCAGGGCTGACGATACAATTCAAATACAGAAATACAACTTTACTGATCCCTGCAGGGCAACTTGACATGCACAACAATGACAAAATGCAGATTAAACTAAAGGGCAGTCAGAGAGCGCATACCTCTGCCAATGGCCTAACTGGCAATGGTAAAGAAAGTGAAAAGTTGATCCAGAATCTGCATTCTGACTCAAATCACCTCCAAAATGTAATGGGTTCTCTGTTGAAAATTTCATCCAAATCCATCCAGTGGGTTTTTGTATAATCCTTTTAAAAGAGATTAAAAGACCAAGAGTAAGAGCCAGTGTCTATAAGAAGGAACATTTAAAAATCAAATTAGTCATTCATGCTTGATCCATCCATCCATCCATCCATCCATCTTCTACTGCTTTTCCAGAGGTCTGGGTTGCGGAGGCAGCAGTTCAAGCAGAGAAGCCCAGACCTCCCTCTCCCCAGCCACCTGCTCCAACTCTTCAGAGAGGATACCAAGGCATTCCCAGACCAGCTGGGAGACATAGTCTCTCCAGCGAGTCCTGGGTCTGCCCCGGGGTCTCCTCCCAGTGGGACGTGCCCGAAAATCCTCAAGTGGGAGGCGTCCAGGAGGCATCCTAATCAGATGCCCATACCACCTCAACTGACTCCTTTCAATGTGGAGGAGCAGTGGTTCTACTCTGAGCCTCTCCCGGGTGACTGAGCTCCTCACCCTATCTCTGACGGTAAGTCCAGCAATCCTATGGAGAAAGCTCATTTCAGTCGCTTGTATCCGCAATCTCGTTCTTTCGGTCATTACCCAAAGCTCATGACCATAAGTGAGAGTAGGAACGTAGATTGACTGGTAAATCGACAGCTTCGCCTTAGAACTCAGCTCCCGCTTCACCACAACAGACCGGTACAACGTCCGCATCACTGCAGATGCTGCTCCGATCCATCTGTCAATCTCTCGCTCCATTCTCCCCTCACTTGTGAATAAGACCCCAAGATACTTAAACTCCTCCACTTGGGGCAGGGGCCTGTCCCCAACCCGGAGAGGACAATTCACCTTTTTCCGGCTGAGGACCATGGACTCGGACTTGGAGGTGCTGATTCTCATCCCAGCCGCTTCACACTCAGCGGCAAACCGTCCCAGCAAGAACTGTAGGTCATCGCTGGATGAAGCCAACACGACAACATCATCTGCAAACAACAGAGATGAGATCCTGTGGTCACCAAGCATAACACCCTCCATTCCCTGGCTGTGGCTAGAAATCCTGTCCATAATAATTATCAACAGGATCAGTGACAATGGGCAGCCCTGGCGGAGTCCAACTCTCACTGGAAATGAGTCCGACCGAGTGTTGGCAATGTGAAACAAACTCTCACAATCGTCGTACAGAGACCGGATAGCTCGTAACAACAAGCCCGATACCCCATACTCCCGAAGCACCCCCCATAAAAAACCCCGAGGGACGCAGTCGAATGCCTTCTTCAAGTCCACAAAACACATGTAAACTGGTTGGGCAAACTCCAGCGAACCCTCAAGGATTCTCGAGAGGGTAAAGAGCTGGTCTGATGTGCCACGGCCAGGACAAAAACCACATTGCTCCTCCTGAATCCGAGGTTCGACCAATGGCCTGACTCTCCTCTCCAGTACCTTGGCATAGACCTTCTGGGGGAGGCTGAGGAGTATGATCCCTCTAAAGTTGGAGCACACCCTCCGGTCCCCTTTTTTGAAGAGAGGAACCACCACCCCGGTTTGCCATGCCAAAGGCACTGCCCCCGAACTCCACGCAATGTTGCAGAGACATGTCAGCCATGACAGCCCTACAACATCCAGGGCCTTGAGGTACTCAGGGCGAATCTCGTCCACCCCCGGGGCCCGGCCACCGAGGAGATTTTTAACCACCTTGGCGACCTCAGCCCCTGTGATGGGCGAGTCATCCCCCCCCGTCCACAAGCTCTGCTTCCTCTGTGGAAGGCGTATCAGTGGGATTGAGGAGATCCTCAAAGTATTCCTTCCACCACTCGATGATATCCCCAGTTGAAGTCAACAGCGCCCCATCCACACCATACACAGTGTGGACAGGGAGCTGCTTCCCCCTCCTGAGCCACCGGACAGTTTGCCAGAATCTCTTCAAAGCCGACTGAATGTCTTGTTCCATGGCCTCACCAAACTCCTCCCATACCCAGGTGTTTGCTTCAGCAACCACCCTAGCTGCACTCCGCTTGGCCTGCTGATACACCTCAGCTGCTTCGGGAGTTTCACAAGCCAACCAAGCCTGATAGGACTCCTTCTTCAGCTTAATGGCCCCCCTCACCACTGGTGTCCACCACTTGGTTCGGGGGTTGCCACCACGAGACCACCTTGCGGCTGCAGCTCTGGACCGCCGTTTCAACAATGGAGGTGGAGAACATGGCCCATTCAGACTCCATGTCTCCAGACTCCCTCGAATGTGGTTGAAGTTCTTCCGGAGGTGGGAATTGAAGACCTCCCAGACAGGGGCCTCAGCCAGACGTTCCCAGCAAACCCTCACTATACGTTTGGGTCTACCAGGTCTGAATGGCATCCTCCCCTGCCATCAGATCCAACTCACCACCAGGTGGTGATCAGTTGACAGCTCTGCACCTCTCTTTACCCGAGTGTCCAAGACATACGGTCGCAGGTCTGATGACACAATAACAAAATCGATCATCGACCTGCGACCTAGGGTGTCCTGGTGCCAGGTGCACATATGGACACCCTTATGCTTGAACATGGTGTTCGTTATGGACAAACTGTGGTTAGCACAGAAGTCCAATAACTGAACACCACTCGGGTTCAGATCGGGCAGGCCGTTCCTCCCAATCACCCCCCTCCAGGTTTCACTGTCGTTGCCCACGTGCGCATTGAAGTCCCCCAGTAGGACAATGAAGTCTTCAAGAGGAGCACCCTCAAGCATCCCAGTCACAGACTCCAAAAAGGGTGGGTATGTGGCCGACACACATTGTGGGCTCACGCTGCCACAGAGACAGAACTGAATGTGTATTGTGGAGTGTCACGTCTGCAAGGACTGAGGACTCAAATCTACAGGAGGTAACAAGGAAGTGTGAGATTTGTCTCTTTGTCCCACAGAAGACGCCCCGGAGGGTATTCCGGTTCATCAAGAAATGAGAGACAATGGTGAAGCTTCAAAGGGATGCTTTGTAACTGTATGTTGACTGAAGACACCATGTGGCTTGAATTCTGATGCTGGAAATGTATAAAAGGGGGTTGAAGTATGATTCTTTCGCTTTCCTGCTTTGAGAATGCTAGGAGCTTGTGTTCTGTCAAATAAAGCTGGTTTATGACTGAAACTCAGCCTCGTTATTTGAGCATGCTCCTACACTGGTGACCTACGACGGAGAATGAGCAATGAGAATTCTTCCGAACCGGGCTCGGTGGAAGCCAGCCTGATGGCCGCCTCCACGCTCCGGCTGCCCGATTTCTGGCAGCACAGCCCGCGCTCATGGTTTAGCGCAATCGAGGCGCAGTTCAACCTCCGGAGAATCTCCAACGACGACACAAGATTCTACCACGTGGTAGCGAAACTGGACAGCGACACGGTCCAGAGAGTGGAGGATTTGGTTAATCATCCACCAGACAGCGACAAGTACAGCGCATTGAAAGACGCGCTGATCAGCCATTTCACCCCCTCAGTCCAACAAAGAGCAGAGGGGCTCCTGGCGCTGACGGAGGCAGAAAACGATAGACCTGTGGACCTGATGGTGAAGATGCTGCAGCTCAAAGCCTCCGAGGATGGTGAATTCATTTTCGCCCACCTATTCCTTCGAACCCTGCCACCAGCAGTGAGAGTGGCCCTGGCAGAGTCACCCCGATTGGCCAAGCGAGACTACCATGGGTTGAGCAAGGAGGCGCAGAAGTTGGTCGACGCCCACAAGCAGAACGCGGTTTCGGCCGCGGCGGCTAGTTCGGGAACAGCGTCCGGAGACAGCTTGGGTCCAGCGGCACCAGACGCACCAACAACGGCGGCGACCGGAGCCAGACGACGCGGAGCGGAGAACGGCTCGTGCTTCTACCACCGCCGTTTTGCAGAGAGAGCGCACAGGTGCGTCCCACCGTGCAATTTTAAACGCCAGGACCGAGGGCCGGTAGCAGCTGCGACTCTCGGCAATGAGAACAGGCTGCTTTACCTGACGGATGCACGCTCGGGGAAACAGTTCCTCGTGGACACGGGCTCGCAGCTGAGCTTCGTCACGCCCACCTACGCGGAACGGCTGTCGCCTTCTAAAGCCCCCTGGGTGTCAGTGTCAGCAGCGAACGGCTCCACAATTAAAACGTTTGGTGAGAGGACCATGCTTCTGTCCTTACAGGGTCGTTCATTTGAGTGGACATTTATTGTAGCAGCAGTCAGTTTCAACATGTTAGGGGCTGATTTTTTGTGCTCACATGGTTTATTGGTTGATCTTGCTAATAGACGTCTGATTAATGCACTGTCCTTTCATTCTATTCCCTGCACAGCTCGGGTGGCCCCGCCAACTGCACATGCCAGCGTCTCAGCCGCGGGTGGTAAGTTTCACACTCTGCTTGCTCAGTTTCCAGCACTCACAGTCCCCACTTTTTCAGCAACGGTGGCCAAACATGGGGTGGAACATTTCATAACAACCACAGGCCCTCCCGTTTTTGCAAAGGCTCGGCGTTTGGACCCAGCTAAACTGGCCATCGCGCGCGAGGAGTTCACTAATCTGGAAAAACTAGGCATCGTTAGACGCTCCAAGAGCGCTTGGGCTTCGCCGTTACACATGGTCCCAAAGGCTGACGGCTCGTGGCGGCCTTGCGGCGATTTCCGCAGGTTGAACAACGTTTCAGCTCATGACCGCTACCCGATTCCGCACATTCAGGATTTTTCTGTTCATTTGGCGGGGGCGCGCATTTTTTCTAAAATAGACTTGGTGCGCGGCTATCACCAGGTTCCAGTGCGCGCGCACGATGTACCCAAAACAGCGGTCATAACTCCTTTCGGCCTTTTTGAGTTCTTGCGCATGCCTTTTGGCCTCAAGGGGGCCGCGCAGACTTTCCAACGCATGATGGATGCAGTTTTACGCGACCTGCCTTTCGTGTTCGTTTATTTGGACGATATTTTGGTAGCCAGCACGTCCGAAGGCGAACATGAAAAACACCTCACAGCAGTTTTCCAGAGGTTGGCAGAGCACGGGTTAATAGTTAATCCAGCGAAGTGTCAGTTTGGGGTGGCGCAGATTGATTTTTTGGGACATCGCGTTTCGGCAGAGGGAGCAGTTCCCCTTCCAAATAAAGTGCGTGCCATAACAGATTTTCCGCAACCTCAAACGGTTAAGGCGCTTCAGGAGTTTCTAGGGATGGTTAATTTTTACAACCGTTTCCTCCCAAGCGCAGCACGACTCATGCAGCCATTGTACACCGCGTTAAAAAAACAAAAGCCCGCAAATAAAGTCGAATGGTCTCCGGAGCGGGAGCGCGCTTTTGCCCAGGTCAAATCAGCCCTGGCAAATGCAGTTTTGTTAGCGCACCCAGTTCCAACGGCCCGCATGGCGCTCACCACTGACGCTTCCGATGTAGCGGTGGGGGCGGTAGTTGAACAGTTTGTGGCAGGTACCTGGCAACCCCTCGCGTTTTTCAGCAGGACCTTGCGCGATAGTGAACGGAAATACAGCGCATTTGACAGGGAGCTTTTGGCCCTACACTTGGCCATCCGTCATTTTCAGTTCTGGTTAGAGGGGCGACGTTTCACCGCTTTTGTGGATCATAAACCGCTAACGTTTGCGATGGCCAAAATTTCAGAACCCTGGTCAGGCCGGCAACAAAGGCAACTAGCCGCAATATCGGAGTTTACTACTGATATTCAGCATGTCGCGGGTAAACACAATGTTGTAGCAGACTGCCTCTCGCGTGCAATAGCACCACCAAGCCCTATAGGGGCAGACTCTGTAGCCATGGCCGCGGGCCCGGGCAGCGACGCGGGAGCGCGCGCAGCCCCGGTCTGTATTGGGTTAGATTATGCAGCCATGGCTGCGGAGCAGGTTAACGACGCGGACGTGCGCGCGCTCCAGTCTGGACCAACAGGGTTAAGGCTGGAGCACAGGGTGCAACAAAACGGTATGCCCCCGCTAATCTGCGATGTCTCCACGGGACGGCCCCGCCCTGTGGTGCCAACCGCGTGGCGTCGCCGTGTTTTTGACTTGGTCCATTCTCTCGCGCACCCAGGGGGTGCGCGCATCGATCAAATTGGTGGGGGAGAAATTTGTTTGGCCCGGGTTGCGCAAACAGGTCAAGGAATGGGCAGCAGCCTGCGTAGCGTGTCAGCGAGCTAAAATACACAGACACACTAAGGCCCCGTTAGAACCTTTCCACATCCCCGCTAAGCGTTTTGATCACGTGCATGTTGACCTGGTCGGCCCGCTTCCGTTATCACACGGGCACACACATCTTTTGACAATGGTAGACCGCACCACGCGCTGGCCAGAGGCGATTCCTCTGACATCAACCACAGCGGAAGAAGTTGCGCGAGCATTTTTAGCAGCATGGGTTGCGCGTTTTGGTGTACCGTCGGACATAACGTCCGACAGGGGTCCCCAATTTATTTCCGAGCTATGGTCATCGATGGCCCGCAGCTTGGGGGTGAAGATTCATCGCACCACCGCGTATAACCCCCAGGCCAATGGTTTATGCGAACGCTTTCACAGGTCATTGAAAGCAGCCCTCAGAGCGTCGCTAACGGATACAAATTGGGTAGACAAACTTCCGTGGGTGTTATTAGGGTTGCGTTCTGCACCTAAGGAAGATTTGCACGCTTCCCCGGCTGAATTAGTTTTCGCTCAGCCGCTCCGTTTGCCCGGGGAATTTCTTCCTGATAATCCCGCACCTAATGGCCCCCCCGCTCAGCCGTGGCAGAGCGGCTCAGGAACAAACACGCTTCCTGGCCCGGTCCATCACAGTTTCCCACACGTTTTTGTGCCCAAGGCTTTAAAAAATGCAGAGTTTGTTTTTGTTAAACATGACGCCCAGCGTCCAAGTTTGCGGCCGTTTTACGACGGACCGTTTCGAGTGCTGGAGACCGGGCAGAAGCATTTTCTGCTAGATTTAGGGGGCAGAAGGGAGCTGATTTGCATTAACAGGCTCAAACCCGCTTTTGTTCTGGCTGAGGAGGAGGTGCAGCTCGCGAGGCCCCCCCGCCGGGGCAGGCCACCGAGAAGACATTCTCCAAAGTCTTCACAGAGAGGTGCTAACAGCTTTAATCCACAGGTGCACAGAGATGTTGCAGAGGCAGCCAAGCCAAGTTGCAGCAGATTCGGCAGAAGATTAAAACCTAGGCAGTTGGTGGATTGATTAGCGATGTATGGAGTGCTTTGTGTTCTCTTTTTGTTATGCCATGCAGTTTTTGCCTTACTCGACGTTTGGGGGGGGTAGTGTGGCCGACACACATTGTGGGCTCACGCTGCCACAGAGACAGAACTGAATGTGTATTGTGGAGTGTCACGTCTGCAAGGACTGAGGACTCAAATCTACAGGAGGTAACAAGGAAGTGTGAGATTTGTCTCTTTGTCCCACAGAAGACGCCCCGGAGGGTATTCCGGTTCATCAAGAAATGAGAGACAATGGTGAAGCTTCAAAGGGATGCTTTGTAACTGTATGTTGACTGAAGACACCATGTGGCTTGAATTCTGATGCTGGAAATGTATAAAAGGGGGTTGAAGTATGATTCTTTCGCTTTCCTGCTTTGAGAATGCTAGGAGCTTGTGTTCTGTCAAATAAAGCTGGTTTATGACTGAAACTCAGCCTCGTTATTTGAGCATGCTCCTACAGGTACTCTGAAACATTATTTGGTGCATAGGCACAAATGATGGTCAGGACCCGTTTCCCACCTAATCCACATAGCACCGGACCCCCATGATCCCTCCTGCAGGTGGTGAGCCCACTGGAGGGCGGACCCATGTAACTCCTTGGGGCTGAGCCCGGTCGGGTCCCATGGGTGGAAACCCGGTCACCAGACGCTAGCCATCGAGCCCCTCCCACAGGCCTGGCTCCAGGGTGGGGTCCCGGTAACCCCATACCGGGCGGGGTACACTGAATCCTTGATATAGAATTTATCATGAGAGTCTGTTGGATCGTTCTTAGTCTGGCCCTTCACCCAGGACCAGTTTGTCTTGGGTGACCCTATCAGAGGCAAATTGCCCCGGACAACATAGCTCCTGGGATCACTGGGGCACGCAAACCCCCCACCACGATAAGGTGATGATCCATGAGTGGCTCACTTTTATTTCATTCATTAATTTATTTATTTCTTGAATGAAATTAAAAAAAATAGATATGGAATTACTGAGAGTGAAAGTAAGTAAATTGCCACAGGAATCAAGGACTCAGATCTGTTAGCATGAACAAAACCCTGATGTGAGCATGGCAAAATTCACTCCTTTGGTGGGCTGCATGGTGGCGCAGTGGTTAGCACTGCGGCAGCACAGTTTACCCTTGGCCGGGGGATTGTGGGGATCGTGGGATCGTGGGTTCGATCCCAGCCCCCGACCAACAGTGATCTGTGTGGAGTTTGCATGTTCTCCCCGTGTTGCGTGGGTTTACTCCGGGATTTCTCCGGTTTCCTCCCACATGCCAAAAAAACATGCATGTTAGGTTAATTGGCTGTTCTAAATTGTCCCTAGATATCTGTTTCCTATAGGCCCTTAGAATAGAGGGTTAGTATTAATGAAAGCGCTTTGAGTGGTCTTTGTGACTAGAAAAGCGCTGTATAAGTGTAGGTTAGTTAGTTAGTTAGTTAGTGTAGTCTGGATGGATTTCCTGATGAAAAGTGAATTTGTTTACACTGGGGTCCTGTTGAAGACACACAGCATTCTTGAACAGACCTTGAGTGAGAGTTGCTTTAAAATGAAGAAAAGTGAAATTTCTTTAAAATGAAGAAAAGTGATCTCCTGGATTGGCCTGAGGAGAATTTGATGCTGCAGATTTTCGCAAATTTATTAAAAATAAAAAACTAAGAAATCACATGTACATAAGTATTCACAGCTTTTTCTCAGTACTTTGTTGATGCACCTTTGTCAGCAATTACAGCCTCAAGTCTTTTTGAATATGATGCCGCAAGCTTGGCACACCTATCTTTGGGCAGTTTCGCTCACTCCTCTTTGCAGCACCTTTCAAGCTCCATCAGGTTGGATGGGAAGCATCAGTGCACAGCCACTGTCAGATCTCTCCAGAGATGTTTAATTGGATTCAAGTCTGGGCTCTTGCTGGGCCACTCACTGACATTCACAGAGTTGTCCTGAAGCCACTCCTTTGATATCTTGGCTGTGTTCTTAGGGTCGTTGTCCTGCTGAAAAATGAACCATTGCCCCCAGTCTGAGGTCAAGAGCGCTCTGGAGCAGGTTTTCATCCAGGATGTCTCTGTACATTGCAGCATTCATCTTTCCCTCTATCCTGACTAGTCTCCCAGTTCCTGTCACTGAAAAACATCCCCACAGCATAATGCTGCCACCACCATGCTTCACTGTAGGGATGATATTGGCCTGGTGATGAGCGGTGCCTGGTTTCGCCCAAACATGACGCCTGGCATTTGTGCCAAAGAGTTCAATCTTTGTCTCATCAGAACAGAGAATTTTGTTTCTCATGGTCTGAGAGTCGTTCATGTGTCTTTTGGCAAACTCCAGGTGGGCTGCCGTGTGCCTTTTACTCAGGAGTGGCTTCCGTCTGGCCACTTTACCATACAGGCCTGATTGGTGGAATGCTGCAGAGATGGTTGTCCTTCTGGAAGCTTCTCCTCTCTCCACAGAGGAATGCTGAAACTCTGACAGAGTGACCATTAGGTTCTTGGTCACCTCCCTGACTAAGGCCCTTCTCCCCCGATCGCTCAGTTTGGACAGCCGGCCAGCTCTAGGAAGAGACCTCGTGGTTCAGAACTTCTTCCATTTACGGATGATGGAGGCCACTGTGCTCATTGTGACCTTCAAAGTTGCAGAAATTTTTCTGTACCCTTCCCCAGATTTGTGCCTCGAGACAATCCTGTCTTGGAGGTCTACAGACAATTCCTTTGACTTCATGCTTGGTTTCTGCTCTGACATGCATTGTCAACTGTGGGACCTTATATAGAGAGGTGTGTGCCTTTCCAAATTATGTCCAATCAACTGAAGTTACCACAGGTGGACTCCAATTAAACTGTAGAAACATCTCAAGGATGATAAGTGGAAACAGGATGTGCCTGAGCTCAATTTTGAGCTTCATGGCAAAGGCTGTGAATACTTATGTACATGTGTTTTCTTAGTTTTTTATTTTTAATAAATTTGCAAAAAATTCAAGAAAACTTTTTTTTTTCACATTGTCATTATGAGGTGTTGTGTGTAGAACTCTGAGGAAAAAAAATGAATTTAATCCATTGTGGAATGAGGTTGTAACATAAACGGTAGAAAAAGTGAAGTGCCGTGAATACTTTCCGGATGCACTGTAAATTCGGTTTTATATATTCCATCAAATAATTATTATTATTTTTTTTTAATTCTGCTCAAATCTGTTTTAATATTTGCTTCTGTAACATAAATATGGATAACTTAACTTAATCCTTGCCTGTCTACTTAAGTGACCGTTGTGACCAATCGTCTGAAGGCAGGGCGATCTTGGGCTAGGGCAATGAGGTCAGCCAGAGGTCTTATCATTGCAACCTGGGTCGTCCAGGACAGTCTGGGCCGACCTCCGGGTGATGCCAGCCCTGGGGGGGATGGGGGGTGGACGAGCGCTGGCAGAGAGGACCTGGCCGGTGTCCCGTCTTCCAGCCTAGCCATGTGGCCAAGGAGCCGCAGCCTCCCTCTTCTGATGACGGTGGAGATGGGGATAGGACAGCCAGCCCTCCTGTAGAGCTCATCGTTTGTGGTATGGTGGAACCATCAGATGCCGGGGATGTTACGGATGCAGGTCTGATGGAATGTATCCAGATGGTGGGTGGTTGTGGTGGAGAGGGTCCAGGTCTCTGACCCGTAAAGGAGGACGGGGATCACACAGGTATTAAAGATTCGCAACTTTGTGGTCGTGCGATCTTTCTGCTTTGCCAGACTCTCTGGAGGCAGCTGAAAGCACTGCAAGACAGCTGCAGATGGTGAGTGATCTCTGGGTCTGACAAGCAGGAGCTGGTGATCTTAGATCTGATGTAGACAAAATCATTGACAATCTCAACCAGCTAGCTTTTGATGGTGATGACTTGTGGTGGTGGTGGCAAGAAGTCTGACAATGACTGGATCTTTGTCTTTGCCCAGCTGATGGTAAGGCCCAGGGGTGATGCTTTCGCCGCAAGCAGCTCCAGTGTCTCAGCGATTTTGTCTATATGCGTGGCAAAAAGCACCACATTGTCCGCATAGCACAGGTCTGTGAAATGGGAGTAGAAGTCAACTCCCAGATTGGGGCAGTGTTCCACAGCATTCTTAACCCAGTAGTCAACCGCAACATTGAAAAGGTTTGACACGTTGAAATGATCATACAACCACTTTTCTGTCTAACGCACATTTGATAAACCCTCTGCTTTGTATTTATTTAAAAAAAAATCTAGAAACCATAAACCACTGAGAGAATTTAAAACATAAAAGTATTTTTACTAAAAGATGAGCTTGTGGAAGGCGTATCAGTGGGATTGAGGAGATCCTCAAAGTATTCCTTCCACCCCCCGACGATATCCCCAGTCGAAGTCAGCAGTGCCCCATCCGCACCATACACAGTGTGGACAGGGAGCTGCTTCCCCCTCCTGAGCTGCTGGACAGTTTGCCAGAATCTCTTCGAGGCCGACTGAAAGTCTTGTTCCATGGCCTCACCAAACTCCTCCCATACCTGGGTTTTTGCTTCAGCAACCACCCGAGCTGCACTCCGCTTGGCCTGCTGGTCCACCTCAGCTGCTTCGGGAGTCCCACAAGCCAACCAAGCTTGATAGGACTCCTTCTTCAGCTTAATGGCCCCCCTCACCACTGGTGTCCACCACTTGGTTTGGGCGTTGCAACCACGAGATGCCCCGACGACCTTGCGGCCGCAGCTCTGGACTGCTGCTTCAACATTGAAAGTGGAGAACATGGCCCATTCCAACTCCATGTCTCCAGACTCCCTTGGAATGTGGTTGAAGTTCTTCCGGAGGTGGGAGTTGAAGACCTCCTGGACAGGGGCCTCAGCCAGACGCTCCCAGCAAACCCTCACTATACGTTTGGGTCTACCAGGTCTGAATGGCATCCTCCCCTGCCATTGGATCCAACTCACCACCAGGTGGTGATCAGTTGACAGCTCTACACCGCTCTTTACCCAAGTGTCCAAGACATACATACGGTCGCAGGTCTGATGACACGATAACAAAATCGATCATCGACCTGTGACCTAGGGTGTCCTGGTGCCAGGCGCATATATGGACACCCTTATGCTTGAACATGGTGTTCATTATGGACAAACTGTGGTTAGCACAGAAGTCCAATAACTGAGCACCACTCGGGTTCAGATCGGGAAGGCCGTTCCTCCCAATCACCTCTTCCAGGTTTCACTGTTGTTGCCCACGTGCGCATTGAAGTCCCCCAGTAGGACAATGGAGTCTCCAAGAGGAGCACTCTCCAGCACCCCAGTCAGAGACTCCAAAAAGGGTGGGTACTCTGAACCATCATTTGGTGCATAGGCACAAATGATGGTCAGGACCCATTTCCCAACCCGAACATGTTGGCATGGCAAACCGGGGTGGTGGTTCCTCTCTTTAAAAAAGGGGACTGAAGGGTGTGCTCCAACTTTAGAAGGCTCACACTCCTCAGCCTCCCTGGGAAGGTCTATGCCAAGGTACTGAAGAGGAGAGTCCAGCCGTTGGTCGAACCTCGGATTCAAGAGGAGCAATGTGGTTTTTGTCCTGGCCGTGGCACATCGGACCAGCTCTTTACCCTCTTGAGAATCCTTGAGGGTTTGTGGGAGTTTGCCCAACCAGTTTACATGTGTTTTGTGGAATTGGAGAAGGCATTCGACTGCGTCCCTCGTGGTTTTTTGTTGCGGGTGCTTTGGGAGTATGGGGTATCGAGCTTGTTGTTACGAGTTATTCGGTCTCTGTATGACCGTTGTGAGAGTTTGGTTCGTATTGCCAACACTCAGACGGACTCATTCCCAGTGAGAGTTGGACTCTGCCAGGGCTGCCCTTTGTCACCAATCCTGTTCATAATTTTTATGGACAGGATTTCTAGGCGCTGCCAGGGAACGGAGGATGTCATGCCTGGTGACCACAGGATCTCATCTCTGTTGTTTGCAGATGATGTTGTCCTACTGGCTTCATCCAGCAATGACCTACAGGTCTTACTGGGACGGTTTGCTGCTGAGTGTGAAGCGGCTGGGATGAGAATCAGCACCTCCAAGTCCAAGTCCATGGTCCTCAGCTGGAAAAAGGTGGATTGTCCTCTCTGGGTTGGGGACAGGCTCCTGCCCCAAGTGGAGGAGTTTAAGTATCTCGGGGTCATATTCACGAGTGAGGGGAGAATGGAGCAAGAGGTTGATAGACAGATCGGCACAGCATCTGCAGTGATGCGGACGTTGTACCGGTCTGTTGCGGTGAAGAGGGAGCTGAGTTCTAAGGCAAAGCTGTTGATGTACCAGCCAATCTACGTTCCTACCCTCACCTATGGTCACGAGCTTTGGGTAATGACCGAAAGAACGAGATCGCGGATACAAGCGACTGAAATGAGCTTTCTCCGTAGGATTGCTGGACTCACCCTCAGAGATAGGGTGAGGAGCTCAGTCACCCGGGAGAGGCTCAGACTAGAACTGCTGCTCCTCCACATTGAAAGGAGTCAGTTGAAATGGTATGGGCATCTGATCAGGATGCCTCCTGGACGCCTCCCTCTTGAGGTGTTTCTGGTACGTCCCACTAGGAGGAGACCCCGGGGCAGACCCAGGACTTGCTGGAGAGACTACGTCTCCCAGCTGGTCTGGGAACGCCTTGGTATCCTCTCTGAAGAGCTGGAGCAGGTGGCTGGGGAGAGGGAAGTCTGGGCTTCTCTGCTTGAACTGCTGCCTCCGCAACCCGGACCTCTGGAAAAGTGGTAGAAGATGGATGGATGGATGGATGGAAGATGAGCTTGTATTAAAAACTAGTCTGGAGTGTGACCTCCAAGGTGTTTTTTCTTTTTTCTTTTACCATGAATAAAGGGCTTCCCTACTTGATAAGTAAATTACAAAGTGTTATGCTTTGATTTTTAAAAAAATAATTCTCTCAAGTATTTTACACAAAGAGGTATCAGAACAGCTGACGTCAAACCATTAAGCAATTTGGCATTCTTTATCAGGGTGTTTAACTCTTCGTTGAAAGCAGGCTGAGGGATGACAATCTAGAGTTTTTTTAACAGAAATCCCCGTTTTCAGCAGTGTCAGTGTTTTGATTTTAATTTTCACATATCAAAGTGACTGTCAAATAATGTGTTTTTTTTTTCTTGCTGTACAGTATTTGCAATTTAAAAAAAATGCTTCCCCTGTGTGACAAACAACGCATCTAATCTAATATGTGAACATAGGTTGTTTGTACCATCATATGACCCAGTGGACCTGCTACATCTGTAAATGACCAGGAAGGAGGCGAGTCTTCATGCAGCTAACAACTAACTTTATTACAGTGAACTTGGTTTATATACAGAGTGGGCCGTGCCCGCCTGACGTCACCCTGTGGGTGGGCACGGCATCACATACACACACACTCTCATACCCAACATTCTCCCCCCCTTTAGAAAAATGCAAAACCACACACACAATTGAACCTCCCAAATTTGAAACCCGAATCACGCACTAAGCAGGGAATAATGAACGGTAATAACATGACCTATCACATTCACACAAAGAACGAAAATGGACCATGTCTCTATAAAATGTATAAAATAATCCCATATTATCCACATTCACTCACATGCACACCAGCAAACTATATATAAAATACACACACACACACACACACACACACACACACACACACACACACACATATATATATATATATATATATATACTGTATATATATATACGTATACTGTATATATATATATATATACAGATTTTTTACACCAGAAAAATTATTTTAGGTTACCCCAATGTCTCTGGGCAGCCACCATCTTCTAATCTGTCACGGAGGACCTGGGCAGCCCCACGGCATCAGTGCACCTAGTCGTCGTCTACCCCCATGGTCAAAGCCCCCCTCCCTAGCAAAAATGTCTCTAGCCGTCAGTCGGTGCTTCTTCCCTCTGGGCCAGCCATGCTGATATTCAGTGTGCCGTCTCTCCGTGCCTGACGAGCCACTCCTGACTGCCTTATGCACTGCCGTCATGGCTCCAGACACTCCGACTCCCAGTGGTCGCACCTTGGGGAGAAACGAAGCCTGTTTGGCGGTGTCATCCGCAGCCTCGGGTGCCTCGCCGTACCGCACAGTGCCTTCGTCCAAGATGCATGGAGCTCCGGCACTGAGGCACTGCCCAACCTCCATGGCACACGGCTCCATGGCTCGCCTCTGGGACTCATGACGTCACGCTTGCTAGTCTCGTCCTCCGACCCCGACTCCTCGCCGCTGCCTCCAGCACTCACGGTCCTGGTGCTACGCTGTGCTGTCACCGCGTCCTGCTGCGGCTGTTCCCCTTCTGGGCATTCAGTGTCACTCCCGTCGGTTCCACTATCCGACCCAGGCACCTTGACACCAATCTTGGCGCCTTCGCTCCAGGTATCCCGCTGCATCACCTCTGCGTCATGCAGCTGCTGACCTTCCCCGGAGGCCTCAAACTGCTTGGTCCCGTTCTCCTGCTGCCCAGCCTCCAACAGCGGGGCTGCCACCTGCTGCTCCTCCTCTCCCTCATCCTTGCACACCGCGATGTCCGACCTGTCAGCACTGTGGTCCCCCACCAGACTGGGCTCTACAGCTGGCTCTTTCCCCTCAGCGACTGGGGACTTTCCCACGCTTTGTTCCGGCTCCTCTTCCTGGCAGCTCTCTCCCTGAGAGCGCGGAGTGGGCGCTCCGGTGTCAGTGCTTTCCATAAAAGCCTCGCCAGTGTTAGTCTCGCTCTGCTCGGTTTCTTTCTCCACCTGCTCTGGTTCTGGCTGGTCGATGGGTGGAGGTCATACCGGTCCCTGCTCTTCTTCCATCTCGTCATCGCTCTCCGAGTCCCCTTGGCTCTCAGTGTCACTCCCACTGTCAGTGTCGTATTTGCTCTCACTGTCCACAAAACCCATGTGAACTTGTTCTGGGCCGCTGACCGTCTGTCCGCCGATTTCAAGTGTGAATCCCAGCTCCTTGAACAAGTCCCACCCCATGACATTTTCACCCCAGCATGCCACCTGGAACCAGAATGCTGGAAGTATTTTCTTGCCATACTGCACTGCCAACGTGATGCTCCTGCTGGTACCGGAGTTCCCATTGTCCGGCAGTTCCACTGCATCCGGGCGCTGGGGGGTGAGCCTCCAAACCCAGGCCTCACTCATGATGGACCGCGTGGTGGCGGTGGCTAACAACATGGGCACCCTCACGCCATCCAGCATCACCACCTGTTGCGGTCCTGACCAACCTTCAGAGCGCGCGATGTTTGCACTGTCTCCGCTGTCGTCAGTGGCCAGGGATTCCTCCAGACGTGGCCCCGGTTCTGCCTTGAGGTCCGGCATGGTGCCCACAGCCTTGTTTCAGCGCAAAACTAGCCTGCCAGCTAGCCTGTCCACTAGCCTTTCCATTGACTTTAACTGAGCCGTCCCAAGCTAATTAGCTCTGTCGACCCTAGCGCCAAAAGTTCCTTCACCTGCAGCTCCCTGGCCCTCTTCTGCTCCGCGAATTGCGCTGTCATGTGTATGACAGCATCCTCGTAGCACTCTTCTGTGCCCAGCGAGTCGAGAATCCTTCGGCCCTCTGTGCCAAAGTTATGGACCAGGACCCTCCAGCGCTGCTTCCTGTTAAACCAAGAGAAACCCAGCTCTCTGATGTAGTCTTCAAACTCCTGTCTCCACACCGGCCATGAGGTCACCGGCTCACCTGGGCTCTCCAGAAATGGCAGTAAATTTTGAGGTATCCAGCACGCACTCATTTTTCACCTCGTCGCCAAATGTTACGTCTGTAAATGACTAGGCAGGAGGCGAGTCTTCATGCAGCTAACAACTAGCTTTATTACAGTGAACTTGGTTTATATGCAGAGTGGGCCGTGCCCGCCTGACGTCACCCTGTGGGTGGGCACAGGATCACATACACACACACTCTCATACCCAACAGGACCATTTTAGTCTCTGTGTTGTCACCACAAATGATGCACTTCCTGAAGCGATGTTTCTTCATGTTAAAAGCACTTGGATTCTAATAGGCACTCTCCAATTCATTAGAGTCCAGTTTGCATCCCACTGTTCTCTTTAATCAATCGCATCTATGCTAACTTTGATTTCTACATTTCACTTGGTTGCTACTGTATGCATTAAACATAGAATTCTAAGTTGATAAGTTTAGGGTAGGATAAAGGGCTGTCTACATTAACAGCTGTAACAAAAGCTATAAATATATCATTTTAAAAATTGTTCAAGTGGACGACAGAGTCCACACTACAGCAATGTGATAAGGGCAGTGGAAAATATATCATAGAGATCACTTTCAGAGCCTTTTGAAGACCAACAGAAATGCTGCCAGCTAGTCAAAATTCATCCTGCTATCACATTCATTACGTTGACTCTGAAACTAAGACTGGAATAAATGACAGTGTGCTGGGAAAGTTTATCCTGAGGTTGTACTCAATCCCTTGGGCCTGCTTCAGGTGTACTGAGAAGAAGGAGGAGGAGATGATTATATGCATTAAGCGGGCAAATGGAATTATTTTAACTTCAGCGCAGCATGCATGGATGCACACCTCACTCACTCCATTCCCACATTACACAACCAACAGACATGAATGGATTTGACAGTGGAGTGCAGTGCCCGCCACTGTGAGCTGTGGATCCGAGGAAGCTTCCCTCCACTGATTGATTTGGTGAACCCAAACACCCCTTTGGGTCCCTAAAAAAATGTTTTGTGGCTCTGTCACTGCACATATAAGCAGTGCAGTGTTGTATGGTGTCTCATAGGGCTGTGCGATATGACGAAATATATGGGATGACGATATAAAAACATCTATTGTGTCATAGAATGCACTATCATTTATATCATGATTTAAAATGCACATACTCCTGTTTCTTGAGCGAAGCTCCTTACGCACTACTTGTCAGTGCCCCGCCTCTCTCCCACAGTAAACGCGGTGGAGCAGGTGTGTGGTGGGTGGCTAGGCTTCAGTCCGGCAGGTTGATGACTCCAAGCTATCGGTTTGGTCAAACAGCTGCTACTCCTGTTTTCCAGGGATGTAGGACTGTTTTCCATCGTGCTGCGTCAGAGAGGACAGTCTGCTAACCTCGTTTTAATAGGAGGTAAGTAGCATTAACACCATGTCTAATTATAAAAGGGGAAATGCTAAATGATGATGCTAAGCTGTGTGAACTGGAAACACTATAGTGTATGAGACCATCGTTTCTTTGGTTTAAATTATGGCTGAGTTAGTTTTGTCTGAAAAAACCCCCCATTAAAGCTGCAAAAGTGCATGATGGTGGCACATATTGTTCACGCAAAATAAATAATAAATAAATTAAAATGAGTTGTCTCTTAATATAATTTATTTGATTTCTAATAATTTTAATTAATCAAGTAGCAATAATGAACGTTGGAACAACGTTGAACACACTATGTTGATACAATTTACGAATATAATGTATTCTCAATGTAGTTTCAACGTTGGCACTAGCTGTTCTTTCAACGTTGATTCAACGTCTTGTGCCTGACAGTTTTCCGTTCCTATAACTCCAGGAACTTTTTGCAGAGTGTCGCCGCCAGCACTGTAAAGTCAACTGAAAAGCCAATTCTGTCCTCAGAAGCTGCTGCCAAGAAAAGTTTATACCTTTTAATACTTTGTGTTTTTTCCCCTTTCCAAAAAAAAAAAAAAAATCTAACATCAATCTCATGCCACTATAAAAATTTGTACTACAGCCTCCCCCACCACGACAAACTTGTTCCTCCTCCACACTGACACTGTATCTGTAGGATATAAATCTGCAGGATATACTAGTAAACGATAAAACATAAAGCCAATCAAAGTGTCACACTTTTATTAATTGTAACAAAACACTACAAACATGATGGATGTCATACACATAACAAAGCCCCCCCCCCCCCACATATGAGGTCATGTTAAAAAAAATAAAAACAGTTTAAAAAAATTAAAAAAAAATTAATGGTTAGCTACGATCCACGGTCTGACCTAGGTTACCAAGACCCAAAAAGTCCGGTAACCTAAAACATATATGCTGAGTTTCCTATAGATTTGACGAATGCTCCTGGCTCTTCCTGCCACCTCCTCCAGCTCTGTCGGGGGCATATTTCAGGCAGGATGTACAGGCTGCCTGTAAATCTTGTTGTGTGCCATTATGGTGCTGAAGGACACATTCTGATATATACAAACCAATTATATATATAAAAATAGATATATACCTGTATTTATAGAAACTATATATAAAAATTATATTATCTAAATGATTTACTTATATGGCATATGTTGTATATAAGTTTATATTTAAACACTTATTGGGTATTACCTTACCTTCAATAATTTTACAAAGTTTGGTTGCTCCCAAACCAAACTTTCCCCTCTTCCCCTGAAAGTTCATTTTTGCCATCAGGCCATCATCAGTCTATTTTCCAAATACAAAATAAAAAAAATGTAAATATGCATATAGCATGAAATACCTGCATGCATTCTTCAATATATGCAATAAAGACCAAATAATTTATTTCAAAACAATGTATGTACCCGTTGCAGATCCGCCTCACATTTTCTTTCAGGCTCACCCCTCCTACTTTCATCAGCTGCAGTTTCTGTGAAGTAAAAAGATTCAACGTTGAGATTCTCTATGGAGAACGCATGTATGTATAGTCTCGAATTCACATGGATTACCCCAAGATTATTCGAAAGGAATACTTATCAAATTACTACATGCTGTGTAGTTATTTTGAAGTTGTTCTTCTAAAATGGCATCCATAATTGACATCTGCTCAATCGACTCTTCGTTTCCTTCACTGCCCATATGGCGATTGTGATGGCACTGGATATCCCTTCTCTCTGTTTGAAGGTGCAGCACCTTCTTCTGAAACTCTAAGGGGAAGATAAAATAATATTATCCATTGATAAAATAAAAAGCCCAAGGATTTAAAGGGAACTATGGATATTGGAACTCGCAGCCACAAATCTAGACATGTTTAGTCCCCTAGGCTGAGACTCAACGAGGTATCCCCCAGGAACGAGAATGTTTACTAGATAAGACTTTTAATTGGATTTTGATGAACATGACACAGACCAGATCATGTTATATGATTTATCATTTAAAAGTAAACAAAAAGTAGTACCAAAAGAAACCTCATATGAGATTTCTTATGCAATAAAAAAGCTAAAAATCAAAATCTCAAACATCTGATGAACACATCCACAAAAAAATCTCCCCATATATCCAATCAAAAGTGAAGGAAGAGTTAAGGAGGACTAGCGTTTCTCACAAATGTTGACAGATCGACTGACCATTGACACATCATAGCAATAGGCCCTCTGACTCTCTGGCCTATTAGGCCCCAAAATACTTCACCAAAAATAATATTTAAGATTACATGTTGTGCACCAGGCAGCGCAGTGGCGGAGTGGTTAGCACTGCGGCAGCACAGTAACTCACTCTTGGCCAGGAGATCCTGGGTTCGATCCCAGCCCCCGACCAACAGTGATCTGTGTGGAGTTTGCATGTTCTCCCCGTGTCTGCGTGGGTTCACTCTGGGATTTCTCCGGTTTCCTCCCACATGCCAAAAACATGCAAGTTAGGTTAATTGGCATCAAACTGGGGGATTCTAAATTGTCCTTAGGTATGATTGTGAGAGTGAATGGTTGTCTGTCTCCCTGTGTTGGCCCTGCGATGGACTGGCTATCTGTCCAGGGTGTACCCTGCCTCTCGCCCGAAGATGCTGGGATAGGCTCCAGCCCCACCACAACCCAAAAAGGATTAAGTGGAAGAAGATGAATGAATGTTGTGCGCCTACTTGCTTTGGGCAATGGCCAGGAGCTGTCAGTTTTGTCCTTAGTCTTTTCTCTAGTTGCTTCTGTCCCAAAATAAAGAATATGACAATAGTTAGTTAGATGCATTCATGTATTATAGATATAATAAAAACATGAAAATATGGCACACAAACTAATACACATATGAAACCTGGGGCACTGACGTGCTCTGGTCCATGGTGGGAATGGCACCGTAATCTCATCTCTTGAAGCTGTAATAAATAGTGCACTCAAGTGAATGAGGCAAGATTAGAGACACTGGTACATGTATTGTATCTCTAATCTGTCTATAAATTCAAGAAATCTCTGTTTGTGTGTCTGTGTGTCACGATCATAGGACTGATGTGCCTGTGACGTCCCTATGATGTCTGCATCATAGGACATTGATGCCGGCCTTGATGTCTTTATGATGTCATATAGACCATCACTCACCAAAGAAGAGATACTCATCACCCAATTACCAAAAGGACATGGCACTTGAAACCGAATGGGAGTTGCCAGAAACAAGAAAGAAGAGCTACTCATCACCCGATTAAGAATAGGACACACTAATTTAAACCAGGATCAAATGCAGGCATCATAGCACTCGCTATGCCATCATCAAAGATCATAGGACATAGGACAGCTTCCAAGATCAAACGCAGGCATGACTCACGGTCATATGACACACTAGGACATCATCACAGATCATAGGACTCACTATGACACCATCAAAAATCAAAGGCAGGCATCACTGAATGAGTGCCAACACGTTTGCTTACACCTGCTTTCTACGGGCATGCAGAAATACTTGCTTATACTTGGTTTCTATGGGCATGCACGGGCATGCACGAGTATGTACTAGTAATTAATAAAGTTGTTTGTAAACTTAGACACTTAATATCTATTTTTAATCATTCTTTCATCTTATCCATCATTCACAATATACTGTATATAAAAGTGCAATGTTATTCTGCAACCAAGGAAACAAATACTAATTCAATGTAAAACTTACAGCCAGGTCTTGGGGATGTACTGGTAGCGCCAGCAGTACTTGCCCGACTCACTGAATGTTCTGCAAAGTACAAGAAGAAGAAACTTCTGCAGCGGCAGATTAGAAACTAATCACAATGGAAAATTTTAATTTAACATACAGAAACATTTAATACCAGGATCATTTACAAAGTTTATATTTAGTTGGTAACTTCATGTTATTTGAGCAGTTAGATTTCTTGCAAATCTATAAAATATTTTCTGGTACATGTATATAACGTTTTTTTTTTTTTTTTTTGGCCGGATTTGAACCCCAACCTCCCAGTTGTGAGGCAGATGCTCTACCTTTAGGCCACCACTCTGCTATATATATAACTGTTATTATAACATTTAAATTCAAGTGAGTGTATGACTACTGCATCATCATTTTTTTTTTTTGATTTTGTATACTTTATTGATCCCCAGAGGGGAAATTGAGGGCATCCACCTGGATGGATGAAGCAGCCACAGTACGACGCTATCCCTTAACCATTCACACACACATTCACACCTAGGGCCACTTTAGAGTCTCCAATTAACCTAACCTGCATGTTTTTGGCCTGTGGGAGGAAACCGGAGAAATCCCAGAGTAAACCCACGCAGATACTGGGAGAACATGCAAACTCCACACAGATCACTGTTGGTCAGGGGCTGGGATCAAACCCAGGATCCCCTGGCCAAGGGTGAGTTGCTGTGCTGCTGCAGTGCTAATCACTGCGCCACCGCACCGCCACTGCACCGTCATGATCATGTTTGTAACTTACTCAATTTCTTTGGTGAAATCGGGAGCTGTATTTGATTCCTTGGCGAACATTGTGGAGCTGTTGTGAAAGTCATAAATAAGTTATTTCAAGTAGTTAACTGGAAAAACACTCGGAGAGCGCAGACCTCCGCCAAATACCTCAGTTCCCCCTAATATTGGGATTTTCCCCAAATATAATAGTCCTACATTTATTTTATCTACATTTTCAGATTCCTTGACCATCAAAACATACTGTACCTTTAGCAATTGGATTCACATTGATATCTTTATTAGTTCAGTAGTTGTTGACAAAAATCACTTTTTCGGTAATGGCGGTTTTCTGGATATAGCTCCATAGCTTTTGAAGATACAACAAATCCATTGGCACACTACTGATTCCTCAGTGTCTTGGCTATGTTTTGGTGTTTGTTGTATGCTTATATCTTAATTTGTTAACTTACAGTGATGAAAATTCCAAAGATCCCCTATTATTTCCTGTTCTGGATCACAGTATCCAGATTTTTTGCAGGATCCGGATCAGTCTTTGATATTTCTTAGAACCTATTGGGATCTTATCCTGTATTTTTTTGGCAAGCGTCCTGACCATTTATTGTGGAGTTATATACACATATGCTAAAAATGGCCCTATCTCGCAATGATAAAGAATCCTTTAAAAAGTCCTGGATCCAGACAGTGATCCGGATCACTCCCAAAATCTAATCATTTCTTCCTTGTCCCATTTTGGACTTGTCCTGAAAATTTCGTCAAAATCCATTCATAAATTTTTGAGTTATGTTGGTAACAGACAAACAAACAAACAGACAAACAAACCCTGGTAAAAACATATCCTCCTTGGCGGCGGTAACAAAGGCATAAAACTAAATGCAGAAAGTATTGTCCACTTACATTGATAGACCTGAAGAAATCTTACTGAGACTTTCAAGAAGTTCATGGCACTGCATAGAAAGAGTCTCTTCTAAGATAAGATAAGATAAGATAAGCCTTTATTAGTCCCACAATGGGGAAATTCCAGGATTACAACAGCACAGGGATAGCAACACTCAGAGCAACAATCAGAAGGCAAGAAAAAACAAGAGCAGGGGGTATACATATGTACATATAAACATAAATATATAGACACACAGTGCGGAGCATTGTAGCTAGATGGAATAAATATGTGAATATATAAACACACACACAGTGTGGAGTGTTGTAGCTAGATGGAATAAATATGTGAATATATAAACACACACACAGTGTGGAGCATTGTAGCTAGATGGAATAAATATGTGAATATATAAACACACACAGTGTGGAGTGTTGTAGCTAGATGGAATAAATATGTAAATATATAAACACACAGTGCGGAGCATTGTCGCTAGATGGAATAAATATATGAATATATAAACACACACAGTGCGGAGCATTGTAGCTAGATGGAATAAATATGTAAATATATAAACACACAGTGTGGAGCATTGTCGCTAGATGGAATAAATATATGAATATATAAACACACACAGTGCGGAGCGTTGTAGCTAGATGGAATAAATATGTAAATATATAAACACACAGTGTGGAGCATTGTCGCTAGATGGAATAAATATATAAATATATAAACACACACAGTGCGGAGCATTGTAGCTAGATGGAATGAAACAGCAAAACTGTCTACTTAGTTATCTTACATGGTATGATTATGATAACTAAGTAGACAGTTTTGCTGTTAGTTATCTTACATGGTATGATTATGCCCCCTCATGGATCGTTACCCCCTCATGGATCGTCACCTTATCGTGGTGGGGGGGTTTGCGTGCCCCAGTGATCCCAGGAGCTATGTTGTCCGGGGCAATTTGCCTCTGATAGGGTCTCCCAAGACAAACTGGTCCTGGGTGAAGGGCCAGACGAAGAACGATCCAACAGACTCTCATGATAAATTGTATATCAAGGATTCAGTGTACCCCGCCCGGTATGGGGTTACCGGGGCCCCACCCTGGAGCCAGGCCTGGGGGAGGGGCTCGAAGGCTAGCGTCTGGTGGCCGGGTTTCCACCCATGGGACCCGGCCGGGCTCAGCCCGAAGGAGTTACATGGGTCCGCCCTCCAGTAGGTTCACCACCTGCAGGAGGGATCATGGAAGTCCGGTGCTATGTGGATTAGGTGGCAGTCAAAGGCGGAGACCTTGGCGGACTGATCCCAAGCTTTCTAAACTGGCTTTTGGTACGTGGAATGTCACCTCTCTGGTGGGGAAGGAGCCTGAGCTGGTGTACGAGATTGAGCGATACCGGCTAGATATAGTCGGCCTCACCTCAACACACAGCTCCGGTTCCGGAACCAGTCTCCTGGAGAGGGGCTGGAGCTTGGCCTTTTCTGGAGTTGCCCCGGGCGAGAGGCGACGAGCAGGGGTAGGTATTCTTGTATCGCCCCACCTTGCTGCCTCTATATTGGAGTTTTCCCCGGTGGACGAAAGGGTTGCTTCCCTGCGCCTTCGGGTTGGGAAACGGGTCCTGACCATCATTTGTGCCTATGCACCAAATGATGTTTCAGAGTACCCACCCTTTTTGGAGTCTGTGACTGGGGTGCTGGAGGGTGCTCCTCCTGGAGACTCCATTGTCCTACTGGGGGACTTCAATGCGCACGTGGGCAACGACAGTGAAACCTGGAGGGGGGTGATTGGGAGGAACGGCCTGCCCGATCTGAACCCGAGTGGTGTTCAGTTATTGGACTTCTGTGCTAACCACAGTCTGTCTATAACGAACACCATGTTCAAGCATAAGGGTGTCCATATGTGCACCTGGCACCAGGACACCCTAGGCCGCAGGTCGATGATCGATTTTGTTATCGTATCATCAGACCTGCGACCGTATGTCTTGGACACCCGAGTAAAGAGAGGTGCAGAGCTGTCAACTGATCACCACCTGGTGGTGAGTTGGATCCGATGGCAGGGGAGGAAGCCATTCAGACCTGGTAGACCCAAACGTATAGTGAGGGTGTGCTGGGAGCGTCTGGCTGAGGCCCCTGTCCGGGAGGTCTTCAACTCCCACCTCCGGAAGAACTTCAACCACATTCCGAGGGAGTCTGGAGACATGGAGTCTGAATGGGCCATGTTCTCCACCTCTGTTGTTGAAGCGGCAGCCCAGAGCTGCGGCCGCAAGGTGGTCGGTGCATCTCGTGGTGGCAACCCCCGAACCAAGTGGTGGACACCAGTGGTGAGGGGGGCCATTAAGCTGAAGAAGGAGTCCTATCAAGCTTGGTTGGCTTGTGGGACTCCCGAAGCAGCTGAGGTGTACCGGCAGGCCAAGCGGAGTGCAGCTCGGGTGGTTGCTGAAGCAAAAACCCGGGTATGGGAGGAGTTCGGTGAGGCCATGGAACAAGACTTTCGGTCGGCTTCAAAGAGATTCTGGCAAACTGTTCGGCGGCTCAGGAGGGGAAAGCAGCTCCCCGTCCACACTGTGTATGGTGCGGATGGGACACTGTTGACTTCAACTGGGGATATCGTCGGGCGGTGGAAGGAATACTTCGAGGATCTCCTCAATCCCACTGATACGCCTTCCACAGAGGAAGCAGGGTTTGGGGACGAGGGGGATGACTCGCCTATCACAGGGGCTGAGGTCGCCAAGGTGGTTAAAAATCTCCTTGGTGGCCGGGCCCCGGGGGTGGACGAGATTCGCCCCGAGTACCTCAAGGCCCTGGATGTTGTTGGGTTGTCATGGTTGACACGCCTCTGCAACATTGCGTGGAGGTCGGGGGCAGTGCCTTTGGCATGGCAAACCGGGGTGGTGGTTCCTCTCTTCAAAAAAGGGGACCGGAGGGTGTGCTCCAACTTTAGAGGGATCACACTCCTCAGCCTCCCTGGGAAGGTCTATGCCAAGGTACTGGAGAGGAGAGTCCGGCCGTTGGTCGAACCTCGGATTCAGGAGGAGCAATGTGGTTTTCGTCCTGGCCGTGGCACATCGGACCAGCTCTTTACCCTCTCGAGAATTCTTGAGGGTTCGTGGGAGTTTGCCCAACCAGTTTACATGTGTTTTGTGGACTTGGAGAAGGCATTTGACCGCGTCCCTCGTGGATTTTTGTGGGGGGTGCTTCGGGAGTATGGGGTATCGGGCTTGTTGTTACGAGCTATTCGGTCTCTGTACGACCGTTGTGAGAGTTTAGTTCGCATTGCCAACACTCGGTCGGAGTCATTCCCAGTGAGAGTTGGACTCCGCCAGGGCTGCCCTTTGTCACCGGTCCTGTTCATAATTTTTATGGACAGGATTTCTAGGCGCAGCCAGGGAATGGAGGGTGTCATGCTTGGTGACCACAGGATCTCATCTCTGTTGTTTGCAGATGATGTTGTCCTGTTGGCTTCATCCAGCAATGACCTACAGCTCTTGCTGGGACGGTTTGCCGCTGAGTGTGAAGCGGCTGGGATGAGAATCAGCACCTCCAAGTCCGAGTCCATGGTCCTCAGCCGGAAAAAGGTGGATTGTCCTCTCCGGGTTGGGGACAGGCTCCTGCCCCAAGTGGAGGAGTTTAAGTATCTTGGGGTCTTGTTCACGAGTGAGGGGAAAATGGAGCGAGAGATCGACAGACGGATTGGAGCAGCATCTGCAGTGATGCGGACGTTGTACCGGTCTGTTGTGGTGAAGAGGGAGCTTAGTTCTAAGGCAAAGCTGTCGATTTACCAGTCAATCTACGTTCCTACTCTCACCTATGGTCACGAGCTTTGGGTAATGACCGAAAGAACGAGATCGCGGATACAAGCGGCTGAAATGAGCTTTCTCCGTAGGATTGCTGGACTCACCCTCAGAGATAGGGTGAGGAGCTCAGTCATCCGGGAGAGGCTCAGAGTAGAACCGCTGCTCCTCCACATTGAAAGGAGTCAGTTGAGGTGGTATGGGCATCTGATTAGGATGCCTCCTGGACGCCTCCCACTTGAGGTGTTTCAGGCACGTCCCACTGGGAGGAGACCCCGGGGCAGACCCAGGACTCGGTGGAGAGACTATGTCTCCCAGCTAGTCTGGGAACGCCTTGGTATCCCCTCTGAAGAGCTGGAGCAGGTGGCTGGGGAGAGGGAAGTCTGGGCTTCTCTGCTTGAACTGCTGCCTCCGCGACCCGGACCTCCGGAAAAGCGGTAGAAGATGGATGGATGGATGGTATGATTATGTACCCATACATATTGTCACCCTCCGTAGCTACCGGTATTTTCTTAGTTGTATACCGGAGGGGACCATTGTGTAAGTCTATTGCATCTTTTGCATTCAGTACTATTAGGTTGTCAAGTCTTTTTGCTATCTCTGCGAGCAGCCCTGCTTAGGTTGTACAGTCTGACAGCCGTTGGTACGAAGGACCTGCGAAACCTCTCGGTTGTGCACCTAGGATGATGTAGTCTGCTGCTAAATGAGCTCCTTAGTACATTCAGTGTGTCCTGCATAGGGTGGAACTCGGACTCCAGCAGAGATGACAGTTTAGCCACCGTCCTTCTCTCTCCTATCTCCTCCACTGGGTCAAGGCGCTGCCCCAGGACAGAGCTAGCTTTCTTGATCACTTTGTTCAGTCTCTTCCTATCTGCTGCTGTAATGCCACTGCCCCAGCAGACCACTCCAAAAGTGATGGCTGATGCCACCACCGTGTCGTAGAATGTCTTCAGCAGCGCGCCTTGTACACCAAAAGACCTGAGCCTCCTCAGTAGGAACAGCCTGCTCTGTCCCTTCTTGTAGAGTGCGTCAGTATTGTGTGACCAGTCTAGTTTATTGTTCAGATGAACACCCAGTTACTTGTAGGATGTCACCATCTCGATGTCTGTTCCCTGTATAGTTACTGGTGCTGTGAGGGGTTGTCCTTGCCTGTGGCAGTCCACCACCAGCTCCTTAGTTTTCCTCGCGTTGATCTGGAGGCAGTTCCGATGGCACCAGTCCACAAAGTCCTGGATAAGCCCTCTGTACTCAGCTTCATCTCCGTTGGAGATGAGGCCAACAATCGCAGAGTCGTCAGAGAACTTCTGTAGATGGCAGTGTGTTGTGTTGTGTGAGAAGTCCGCAGTATAAAGGGTGAACAGGAAGGGAGCCAAAACCATTCCCTGGGGGCCCCCCGTGCTACCGATGATCGTGTCGGACACACAGTCCCGGGTTCTCACAAACTGTGGCCGGTTTGTGAGGTAGTCCAGGATCCATGATGACAGGTGCTGGTCCACCCCTGCGCACAGCAGCTTGTCCTTCAGGATCATCGGTTGGATGGTGTTGAAAGCATTGGAGAAGTCAAACAACACGATCCTCAATGCATTCCCGGGCTTCTCCAGGTGGAACAGAGAACGGTGAAGGAGGAAAATGACCGCAACCCCCACCCCAATACCATGCTGGTAGGCAAACTGGAGTGGATCCATCGCTGGTCCCACCATGGGGTGGAGGTGAGCAAGGAGCAGTCTCTCAAGGGTCTTCATCATGTGGGACGTCAGGGCCACTGGTCTGTAGCTGTTCAGATCTTTGGGGTGGGAAGTCTTTGGTACAGGTACCACACAAGATGTTTTCCACAACTGTGGTACCCTCCCCAGCTTCAGGCTCAGGTTGAAGATGTACTCCACAATCCCACACAGCTGGTTTGCACAGGACTTGAGGAGCTTTGCACTGATGCCGTCCGGTCCCGACGCCTTCCTCGCCTTGATCTTCCTTAGCTCCGTCCTCACCTGGGTCTTAGTGAGGGTCAGGTTGGGGGGCTGTGTGTTGGGAGTGGGGGGTGATGGTGGAGTGGGGAGTGGGCAGCAGGACTCATCCAAAAAACTGCCCCCATCTTCTGTGGAAAAAAGGCAGATTGTAGATTATGAAAATAAGGATATATTTCACTTTGCAGCTCAACCAATGCATCTTCTCTTGCTATCTGTGAAATTACCAGTTTCGAAATAGGGGAAAGACCTCTTCTTGGGCTGCCTCTTCTCAGTGGTAGCTTCCCCATCACTTTGCTCCACTGTTGTCGTCTGCTCATGCTCCTTGCATTCCAACTTGATAGCTATGTTAAAGATATTAATTTTGTTCAATCTGCGAAACTTCCAAATGGTGAAAAATACAAGAGTATTCATCATGTTTGAACAATCTTGTACCTGATGTACACTTGATCTTAACAAGTTTGAACCTAAACCCATTTTCAGATGATTTAGCCATGTTCTTCATGGCCTTGCTCGCATTCTTTTTTGGCCTGTACAGCATTTCACTGCTGGGATTTACCCAGCGCAGTGGCACCACGCCTTCGTCCTCTCTATCAGTCTCTATCAGCATGGGCCCACATGTTTCAACTGAAACACAATGACAGTCAAATTATTTCTTACACTCAGGTGTGTCACGGTGTGATCTGTATTTGAATAGTGTGAAACCAAAAGAAAATATTATATTTGTAAAACAAAAAAAAATATATATATAAACTTTAACAACAACCCCCACACATTAGTTTACTTACAGCACAGTTTGATTTAATGCTGTATGCCATGCAGGAGTGGGAATATCGCCAATCCATCCTTATGTGGTAGACACACAGCCTTTCTTTTGAGATCAACTCGAACACTGATGTTTCACACTCCAGGCTTGTAGATCAATAGTTACTTTGCTACTTTCTTCTTCATCAGTCACTTCATGTTCATTTTCTGACGCATTTGAGGAATCAGATGACCATACATGTGCATGAAATCCATAGTCTCTTAAATCAGTCTCACTGCCTGAGGTAGCAGCCACTCCTTCTGATTATAAAGGGACCTCAACTTGCAAATTTGTTGATCTTGGACTGTGCTGAGATAGTGAATCTAGTGATGCATTTTGATAAATATCCCCATCTTCATCACTGCTTTCATTTAACATAGAACATACAGCAGCTTCACAGAATCTCCATCTTCTGTGGTAGTTCATTTTTGTATCACCAGCTTTACTGTACTAAAAGGAAACAAAATTTGTTTTGAGCAAGTTTGCAAACTTAAAATGAAAGAAGCAAAAAAAAAGAAAAAGAAACTGATAAAACTGCATGTGTTAGTGTGCACAGATGAATGAGATGATACCATGTTAATATATTCAGTTCAGCTGGAACTGATCACTTTGTAATCTAAAAATAAATAAAATTGCATTAAAACTAATGTAAATGAACCATTCAACCTTAAGTGTATTTCAAAGAAATAATTTTCATTCTCCATCCCCCCGGCCTCCACATACATTAAACATAAAACTAAGTAAGCCTAATTGGTCAGAACCTCTTAAATCTAGAAAATATGCTTTTAATGATTTTTTGTCTCCAACATTTCTTGAGTAACATGCATACAGCTAGTTGTACTATTAATTGCATGATGTGGGATAAAAACTCAGATTAAAAAAAATTTGCTTGGCCAGGATATATTATCGCCAGCCAGCGGGAGGAGGCCCCTTCTATGATCCATGCACGTTGTAGCACTATTCTAAAAAAAAGTAATACTGTACTTTTAAAGTGAATTTTTCAAAACCAGAACAAAAAAGCACACGTTTATAACAATATACAATCAACATGATCAATTGGTAAATTCATTTTGAACAATACAAAATGAAAACACTGATCAAGGGCCTACATGTTTAATCACTGGTATTTGCCATGTGTCATGCATAAATTTCTATTTATTTAGTTTTGGTTATTCAAAATTTCATAATCAGTAATGAATGCAGTTTTGTCATTATAAATATAATATTTAGGTTAGTGCATATAAAAAAACTTGCTCACACTGTTTCACATGATTCAGACGTTTGTGAGCAACATGTAGATCGTTTGCAAGAACAATATGGTCTTATATTATAGGGATGGCAGTGGCTCAGGAGGTAGAGTGGGTCATCTAATAACCGGCTGGTTGGCAGTTCAAATCCCACTCTCCCCACATATCCTGCTGTTGTGTCCCTGGGCGAGACACTTTACCCCAATTGCTCCTGGTGGGGCTGGACAGCGCCATGCTGGACAGCTATGCCACCATCAGTGTGTGAATGGGTGGATAGCAGGATCTGTAAAGCGCTTTGGTCATCTAGTGATGAGAATAAAAACACTATATAAGTGAATACCATTTATTTGGGTATATTATATACTCCTCGAAAGAAATAACACCCCTGATGTTCAAGATTTTCTTACCTGTATGAGGATTAATGTGCTTTCCGACGAACAACAAGAAGATGAATCAGGCAAGACACAAGCAGCTGTGTTTGAAAAGTTTTGACAAAACAACGTGCACGACCGCTTTTTGGGAATATGACGCTGTGTTCAGAATGTTCACTCACTCACTCCCTACTCACTATATAGTGAACTGAGATATAGTGGACTATATAGTAAACTCTATTCTACTCTATCACCGGAGTGGTGGCTCAGTTGGTAGAGCATCCGCCCCACACCCGGGAGGCAGGGGTTCAAATCCCGGCCGGGTCATGCCGAAGACCATATAAAAGTGGAACTTCCTGCCATCCAGCTTGGTGCTCAGCAATAATGGAATGGAGGAAGGAAATTTGTGGCGGCGCCTTGCATGGCAGCAGCCCTCTGATTCTACACTTGGGGTGTGCGTGATTAACACAGTAGATAGGTAAAACACAATCTCGTTCTACTGTACATGATTGGTTGTACAGTTGAATGACAATAACGAGTGATTTAAAAAAAAAGAAAAGATTAAAAAAAATTATTTAAAAACTCAATATAACAGTAAAATTAACAGATTTCGGACACTACAGAGCTTGTTTTTGCTGCGCAGTTAATGACGTCATCATGGTGAGGCAGCAAAACGTAACAGACTAATGGTAGTAAAAAAAAAATGAATACCTGCATGGAATTTGTAGTAAATATGCATTAAATCAAATCGTTTTTGCTGAATTAATAAACATAAGTTCAAGATTTTCTTACCTCTAAGAGGATTATCTGATTCCCAACGAACAAGTTTCCAAAATGGCGCTTGTTTGACGAAACGACGCAATGAATCATGGGATACACAGAACCAAAACTGCCGGTTGAGGATCTGACCACGAATCAACGCTGACACGTGACACGTGATGAATCAATGTTGATACAACGTTGATTCATCACGCTGTTTAGATGAAACAAATCAATGTTGAAACAACATTGATTTTACATTGCACAACATCATGACATAGATCAGTGAGAATACAATGTTGAATCAACGTCTTGTGCCTGCTGGGATACTGTCGGCGGCAGCCAAGAAGCACCAAATTGATTTGAACAGCTGCAATCCAAACACAAAAGAAGAGCATGGTGGCAGATGTTTTAAATGGCAGAGGCGATGGAGGAACGTGAATACAATGCCGATCAAGACAAACAGGAGCGTTTGCTGTTTAGTGGCAGAAGAATAAAACAGACGGGCAAAAAGACGGACATTTGTTCACCCAGTTTTGGCAGATTTCTCAGTACTTCCCTGTGGCGGGAGTTTCTGGGTGCATGCGCAGTTCACTGTGACCATTTAGGGGAGAGAAATGTTGGGACTTGGAGATTTTAGTGAGTTTTACCTCGTCCTTCCTTTGCAAAACTAAATAGCAAAACCAGCGTGAAAACAATCGATGTGATGAATAAATGGTGTAGTTGCTGAATACGTGTTTTTTTTTTCTCAGTAACTGCTATCTTATAACAGTTCAGCTAGAGATCGACTGTGACAGGAAGTCATCCATGTGCTGTAAAAAAGTTGCACTGCCGCCTCTAGTGGCCTGGCATAGTTATTGCAATACCTTTTCTCCCAGCTTTATTGATGTTAAATGTGAGCTAAATTTTTGTTTATTTAGAAAACAAAGCCTTATCTCGGAATTCTGGCAAATTAAAAGTCGAGAAAATATGGCAATACAATGATACAAGCCTTTAGTTCCAATTAATTTTGACCGGGCGAGCTGAAACAGAGAGGCGGACAGACGGACAGATACACACATACTCACATCCCCACACAGACGCTTTAACTGATTACCGTATGCCTCACCGAGGCATAACAACACTGCAAAATTATGAGGGAAAAGGTACATGTAAAAAAAGTAAAAAAAAAAAAAAGAGATGGTCCTTTTATGTTATCTAAACTGTAGAATTTACAGAAAATGTATAGCGTGATATATATATGTTACTGTGATATAAGATGACTTACATCGTGATATGAATTTTTTGTCATATCACACAGCCCTAGTATCTCATGCAAGTGGGGTGAATTACTACATAATTATTATTATATTGCCACCTGTTAACTTAGGTGGCAAAATAAAAATCCAGCCTTCATGCAGATGGGTGGTGTGAACCTGGAGTGGCACGATGGCCCTTGGGGATTTACTTGAAACACATTCTACCACGTCACTTAATCAGCCATCGTAACTATAGATCATAATACCACCCATCCATCTTCTTCTGCTTAATCCTTTTCAGGTTGCGAGGGAGCTGGAGCCTATCCCAGCATCTTTGGGCAAGAGGCAGGGTACACCCTGGACAGATCGCCAGTCTATCGCAGGGCCAACACAGAAAGACAGACAACCATTTACTCTCACATCCATACCAAAGGACAATTTAGAATCCCCAGTTGATGTCAATTAACCTAACTTGCATGTTTTTGGCCTGTGGGAGGAAAATGGAGAAATCCCGGAGTAAACCCACGCAGACATGGGGAGAACATGCAAACTCCCCATAGATAACTGTTGGTTGGGGGCTGGGATCAAACCCGGGATCCACCAGCCAAGGGTGAGTTGCTGTGCTGCCGCAGTGCTAACCACTCCGCCACCCCGCTGCCCGTCATAATACCCATTGGTAAAAATACCTTTTATTGTCATTTTCTCTTAGACCACAGCCTTGTTTCTGTATCTGTACAAGTATCAGTAATCTTAAACAAACCTGACAGATTTTTAAGCAATAATGAGAATTACCCATTAGGCATGGCGACCTTGTGACTGTGCAGTAAGTGGGGGAAAACAACAGAGTGAAAATGCTTCACATTGTCTTAGACCACACTTGACTTCCACAGCTCTCCATGCTGGAACAAAATCACATAAATAGCAGTACTTTCACATTTTGTAAACAGTACTCATGGTTGGATGCACTGGCCTGTTGACTTACCACTTGTCTCCTCACATAAGGATATCTTCTTTCATTTCCTTTTCATTTCATTTCTCCTCCTCGTCTTCCTCTTCTGTCCAGTCTGTTCTCCTCAGAAGCAGTCGTTATTTTTACGCTCTCCTTTTCTTCTGTGTTTGTTGATTGCGTGAACTGTGTACGTGCATGTGCGTGTGCACAGTAACAGACAACTTAATAAAGGTTGAGGTGTTCAGTTCCCGGTTCATAACTTGATTCATGCTTTATTGGCCCTGTGTGAACGATATAACGGGAACAGGTAATAACTCAAACAGTGGAAGGGCCTGGGTGGTAGATTTCAGCATGGGCGGGTGACAAGTCCCCTGTGGAGTTTGTGTATGTGTGAGTGTGAGAAGCAGTGAGCAATATGTTGGGAGGGATTGTGGTGTCAAGCTTTGTTCCCAGGCTCCTGTCACTGTGTCGGACCACGTTACCATCAAAGCAGCCGTCGAGTTCCTCAGGCAGAGAGCAGTCAAAGGCCAGTTTGTGAGTTTGTTCTGAGTCTTCTTGCCAAAGAAGGTACTTGAGATGGTGTGTGAGGTGATTGAATATGACAACTATGTCCAATTCTTCCACTCTAAAGGACAAGTTTTAAGACATTAATCCTTGTTATCAGAGGAAATCATATCATCTTATAGTTCAACAGAGGCATTTACTGTATGATTTAATGAATGGAGGTTGGGTTTAATAAAAAAGATATCACTTTGCAATGACACAATGTCCATTTTTTTGTGTAATTTCATCATGCACATTTTTTTTTATAATTCATGGCTGCATTTGACATCTCTAAATGTTAACATTCATGCAAATTGAATCATGATTCTAATCCTGAAATATTAATCTGGCATATTAGGCACATTATATTTCCGTTTAAATGTTTTCTTTTTTTGACATAACATGACCAACATGAAAGATTAAATTAGCCTAGCTGTCTGTTCCAAAAGGTAAACCACAATAACGTATTCTGTGCATCACTTCCCTTTTTTTTATTGTTCAGGTTCAGGTTCAGGTTACTTTATTTGTACCCGTAGGTAGATTTGTTTTGCAGTCTGGTGACATCCATATTTACAAGCCACTAATTACATTCAACATAGACACAAACACAGGCACACATGAAGCTGACTATAAACATGATAAGAATACTCAAGGCTCCATCAATCAGGGTATAAAAAGACAAAGAGATGAGAGAGAAACCAGAGGTAAGAGAGAAGGGTCATGTTAAAGGTTAAAAACTAGTCAAAGAGGTTAAAAAACTCAAAGGTCTAAAACCCAATAAAATATTTAGAACCCAAGTGACATCCTACAAAATAAGTAAATATAAAATGAAGTTAATAAATAGGTACCTAAATTATGTACAATATATTTTTACAGCTTGTTCAACTCTTTGACAGCAGCAGGGACAAAGCTGTTTTTGTAGCACTGGGTTCTACTTTTTGGGACAGCAAACCTCCGTCTTGAGGGAAGAAGCTGACAGTGGCAGTGCAAAGGGTGAGAGTCATCATTTAAAATGGAGGTAGCCATCCTCTGTACTTGTCTGGTGTACAGGGATGTCAGGCTCAGCTGTGGCTCACCAAGCAAACGACTGGACCATCTAACTACCCAATCCAAGGATTTCCTCTGTTGTGGATTTCCAGAGTGATTTAAATATTAGGGAGAGGGAAAGCAAAGCCAAAGCTAGCATCATATTTATTATCGCAATCAGTTAAGCATATGCATCCATTCATCTTCTACTGCTTATCCGGGGATCCGGGTAATGGGGGCATCAGTCTGTGCAGAATAGCCCAGACTTCCACCCAGTTCACATAGCATCATGATCCCCCCCATGATCCCTCCTTCAGGTGGTGAGTCCACTGGAAGATGAACCCATGTTCCTCTGGGTACACTGAGTCCTTGATGTAACATTTTTCATGGACATCCACTGGACTGCTCTTAGTCTTGCCCTTCACCCAGGATTAGTTTGCCTTGGAAAACCCTACCAGGGGCAAGTTGCCCCCAACGACTTAGCTCCTGGGATCATTTGGGCACACAAAACCCTTCACCACCATAAGGTGGCGATCCACGGAGGGGTAAGCATATATAGCTCTGGAAAAAAAAAACTAGAGACCACTGCAAAATCTTTCATAAATTTGCATCTCTACATGTATGTGTGATGACTCGCTCTCAGCCACGATCATCCTCAGCTGGGCGCACACCTGCTTCTCGTCAGGGCAGGCCTACTTAAACCCACTCAGCCCGCTGGCCTGCACTGAGCCGTCTGTCTACCAGGCTATGAAGCACGTCTCCTGTCTTCCTACGCCATCCCTGACTCAACGCTCAGCCTCGCCATCTCGGCGTCAACTCCCGGAGGATCACTCCATCATCTCAAGTAAGCCAACCTCTACTCACTTGTCTTTCCACTACTCCCCTGTGCACAGGCGGAATCCCGCTGCGGCGGACTCCATCCTCTCCTCACCATCACCGCAGCAACTGCCACGACATTGGGACTGAGGGTGCTGTCTCCCTGGACAACGGGTGACCACCATCTCCCTGCAACAAGTAAGCCGCAGTTTACACCTAGCGTGAGCCCAGTTAACATCCTGCTAACTGTCTGTCTGCTCCGTTTATAGGGTTGCCAGGCTGCACGGCACTCTGCTCCCTCCCAGCTGCTCTGAGTCTCCAGCCAGCATACACATACACTCCATAGCACACTCACACACTCACACACTAACATTGGGTTTAAAATAAAGATAACTAAATCCATTTCTGAGTCCGTGTCTGTTCCCTGGGCCAGCCATTATGTCAGTATGGCAGCCATTCAGTTTGAGTATCTGTTGAATTACAACACAAGGATACTTAATTAGGTACTGAGTAGGTGATGATCTAAACATGGGAAGACGCATGGAAGCTGAGAATAAAAATCTGAGTTATTACACAAATACAGATTTCTGAGTTCTTCTTAAGTTAAAACTTAAATATTGTAGTGTTTAAGAATGATCTTGTTTGCCGTATTTGATCTAAAAGCACATCTAAATGCAACATGTTTTTTGTTGTTTTGCCAGTGTTCATTCTCTGTAAATAAATGCTCTAAATGACGATGTTTTGATTTGGAATTTGGGTGAGTTGTTTTCAGTAGATTAGAAAATAAAACAAAGTTGTTCATTTTGTTCAAACACACATATATACAGTGGGGTAAAAAAGTATTTAGTCAGCCACCAATTGTGCAAGTTCTCCCACTTAAAAGACGAGAGAGGTCTCCAATTTTCATCATAGGTATACCTCAACTATGAGAGACAAAATGAGAAAAAAATTCTGATTTTTAAAGAATTTATTTGCAAATTATGGTGGAAAATAAGTATTTGGTCAATAACAAAAGTTCATCTCAATACTTTGTTATATACCCTTTGTTGGCAATGACAGAGGTCAAACGTTTTCTGTAAGTCTTCACAAGGTTTTCACACACTGTTGCTGGTATTTTGGCCCATTCCTCCATGCAGATCTCCTCTAGAGCAGTGATGTTTTGGGGCTGTTGCTGGGCAACATGGACTTTCAACTCCCTCCAAAGATTTTCTATAGGGTTGAGATCTGGAGACTGGCTAGGCCACTCCAGGACCTTGAAATGCTTCTTACGAAGCCACTCCTTTGTTGCCCAGGTGGT
This sequence comes from Pholidichthys leucotaenia, assembly GCA_020510985.1. Classification (NCBI taxonomy): domain Eukaryota; kingdom Metazoa; phylum Chordata; class Actinopteri; order Cichliformes; family Pholidichthyidae; genus Pholidichthys; species Pholidichthys leucotaenia. The sequence goes on from CM035839.1 coordinate 304,802,568, forward strand.
GTGTTTGGGATCATTGTCATGCTGAAAGACCCAGCCACGTTTCATCTTCAATGCCCTTGCTGATGGAAGGAGGTTTTCACTCAAAATCTCACGATACATGGCCTCATTCATTATTTCCTTTACACGGATCAGTCGTCCTGGTCCCTTTGCAGAATAACAGCCCCAAAGCATGATGTTTCCACCCCCATGCTTCACAGTAGGTATGGTGTTCTTTCTCCTCCAAACACGACAAGTTGAGTTTTTACCAAAAAGTTCTATTTTGGTTTCATCTGACCATATGACATTCTCCCAATCCTCTTCTTCTTCCTCTTCAAACTTCAGATGGGCCTGGACATGTACTGGCTTAAGCAGGGGGACAAGTCTGGCACTGCAGGATTTGAGTCCCTGGCGGCGTAGTGTGTTACTGATGATAGCCTTTGTTACTTTGGTCCCAGCTCTCTGCAGGTCATTCACTACGTCCCCCTGTGTGGTTCTGGGATTTTTGCACACCGTTCCCGTGGTCATTTTGACCCCACAGGGTGAGATCTTGCGTGGAGCTCCAGATCGAAGGAGATTATCAGTGGTCTTGTATGTCTTCCATTTTCTAATAATTGCTCCCACAGTTGATTTCTTCACACCAAGCTGCTTACCTATTGCAGATTCAGTCTTCCCAGCCTGGTGCAGGTCTACAATTTTGTTTCTGGTGTCCTTTGACAGCTCTTTGGTCTTGGCCATAGTGGAGTTTGGAGTCTGACTGTTTGAGGTTGTGGACAGGTGTCTTTTATACTGATAACGAGTTCAAACAGGTGCCATTAATACAGGTAACAAGTGGAGGACAGAGGAGCCTCTTAAAGAAGAAGTTACAGGTCTGTGAGAGCCAGAAATCTTGCTTGTTTGTAGGTGATCAAATATTTATTTTCCACCATAATTTGCAAATAAATTCTTTAAAAATCAGACAATGTGATTTTCTGGATTTTTTTTTTCTCATTTTGTCTCTCATAGTTGAAGTATACCTATGAAGAAAATTGGAGACCTCTCTCATCTTTTAAGTGGGAGAACTTGCACAATTGGTGGCTGACTAAATACTTTTTTGCACCACTGTGTATGAATAGTAAAACCAGATAAAATGATAATTTTGAAGTGGTCTGTTTGGTCTCTGAGCAAGCCAATTTCTCATTTACAACATCACGTGGGTGCACTGGAGGCTCGATCGGGGTCCATCGCGGGTGCGGTTCTGGCCCAATCGGGGACCAACGTGGGTGCAGCTGGGACCCAATCTGGGACAAACAAACGAGCACTTGCCTTCCTTCTGGGGCAGAGATGGTTCCTGCTGTGGGGGACGTCGTTCCTCCTTCTCCCCGCTGGATGGCGACAGAGGGCCCCCTGGGAAAACGAGGTGGGGCCGCTCTCGGAGATTCGCTGACAGGATACGCCGGCAGCTAGTCCAGCCGGGGATTCCGCTGAGGGTTGCCCGCGCCGTTACGCCGACGTCCTCGTCGGCCCCCAGACGGCGCGTACTCCTGGGCCTGCTCCAGGACGGGAACGGGACACCAACGCGGGGAGCGAGGATGCCTCCTCTTCTGCTTCCCGCTCTCTTCCTCCTCCAGCCCACGAAGAACCTCGCGCTGAGCGGCGAGTTCCTCCCACCTTGATATTACCTCCGGATGATCGTCGTAGTCGAGGGGAAGGTTGTCCAGATACTCCTCAGCGACGTTCAGATGCCAACGCATGTAACTGGAGGTGTCATCGAATGTAGCGGCGCGGAGCGCCCCATTGGCGTATTCCAGCGCGCTCGCTAGCTCCTTGTCCAGGCGCCGACCGCGGCCCCTGGATGACGGCATTCTCCCAGATGTTGACACCCGAACGAGAAGAAACAACAGTCCAGTTATGGCAAAAACTCCCGGTGAAACGGCGTCTCGATGCGGCGCCTCCGTTTAGGCGACCTGGCAGGAGTATACTGTCATGTGGTGATCCTCGCGGATCACCAAGAGACGCCACAGAGTTCACCAGAGAGTTTGGCTAAGATGTTATTTATTTTCAGACGTGACAAAACACAACTATGAACCCCTTAGGGCAAATACACACATGAACGAGACTTGGGCTCGTAGGGCTAACCCAGCCGCTACGAGCTAACTGTGACAAAACTATGAAGACGAACCTGACATGAAGGTCTCACGACACTCTCAAACATGACGAGGCGTAGACCCAGACTTGACAAGCAAAATGAGACGAGACGTTGACAGAATGTAGACCAATACTCCTGCGTTTTACCGTCGTCAGTGCCGGGCTTAAAAGGGCGAAGCACTAACGACGGTAATGACAATCAGCTGACCGGCCGTTGACAGGTGGAAGCCCCACCGAGCACTTTCACAATAAGAGCCCGGTGAGGCCAGAATACAGCCCGCAGCCGTCAAGGCCGGCAGCGAGAAATAACTTAGCCCGAGCGCGATCAGAACCGGTGCTCGGGTCATAACAGTATCGTGGCTGCTTCATCCATCCAGGTGGTGGATGCCCTCAATTTCCCCTCTGGGGATCAATAAAGTATACTAAATCTAAATCTAAAAATATCATTCAGGCATCAGGAATTACAGCTGTAAAAAAACAAAGTTTAACAAATTGAATGTAGATTCTTGTCTATTATAAAAAACAACAACAATTCATGAGGAAGATCTGTTGTTTGTTCACACTTACCAGTCCCTCCAGGATTTCATGATATTGCGATTGCACTAATTCACTTGAAATCTGGCCATCTCTGCATCTTTTGAGCAACCTTGCAACTTTGTCCAATCACCGCAACTTTCCCGCAATTTTGACCAATCCTCATCAACTTCCACCAATTTTGCCAGTCAAATTTGTCCCCGAGTAGCGCTCAAGCACTCAGTCTAACCAATCAAATGCGTCGCTGCACCGCACTCAATTCCGTGTTTACAGTAAGTATTAACGGAACACACCAGCAAAAAACAGAGTGTGTGATTTAAAAAAAAAAAACCACTCACCCACAAGTTTTCCCACACCTTCCCATCCTCCTTCTTCCCCGGGCCACCAGTGAATATCTCCCCACGTCTCTGTCTTCTCCGTATGTACGAAGTGCCGGGTTTGTGTTGAAAAAAGTCTGTCTACCTGAAAAGCACCCCATTGTGGAAACGTGTGAGGAGAGATGCTGTAAAACCACAAACAAACGAGCAAATCTAACACTACAGTTAGTGCTGTAACATTTTATACATCTTTAGAGGTAAAATCATTACTACATCTTGTCAGTGAGCTTTAAAGCTGTGAATCTCCAGTCTGGACACGGACCAATGCGTGCCCAAGGCAAACCCCCAAGGAGAGTCCTTCCTCCTGGTAAAACTCCTGGTAAAGGAAACATGAGTATCTGATGAGACAGATGTGTGTCAAGACCCGCAGCAGACAGGCAGACAGGTAGGAGTCAGGCATGGAAAGAGAAAGAATATTTAGTGTTTTTTGTTTTAGAAAAAAACACAGACTTCAATAGAAATACAGAGCAACAGAATAAACTATTTCTTTTTTCTCTGCACTCGATACAGAGTGGTTGAGGACCCCTGCGGTTAGGGAGTTTTCAAATGAAGGTGCTACTATAATTTCCAAATCTATACTCTGTAACATGCATTCAATGCAATTTAGCTGTTGTAATGGATAATTATTTTTTCATCCTTTATATTCACTGTTCTCAACAAGAGTAGCCTACGGTGTTGGTCATTTTTATGACAAATTTATGAGTTGCTACTTCATTCTCATTTAATTGTGTTAAAGTCTGTATTTGCTGTTGCACAGAAGAGTTTTTCTGTATAGCAGAAGTTTCTGCTTAATTTACAAATCACTGTTTAATAGGAAATTTCTGACAATCCTGTGCTTTTCTTGCGGTGTTATACTGTATAGAATATCATTGCAGGAAACTATGGGAAAAATCATCTGCTTTAAAATTTGTAATTCTTCCCACAACTTTTAGTGCAAAAAACCCCTCTCAAAACATCACAACTTTTATTGCAACTTTTTAAAAAAGCTCCTGCAAATTCAAGCTTTTAGGCTGCAACAATCATAAAAACATCCTGTGAAATCCTGGAGGGACTGACTTACCCACATTTGCCAGCTGGGTCCTGTTCATGGTCTGCTGACTGGTTCATTTTGCAGAGGCATCTATTGTGCTCCCTCCTCTGTACAACGTAGACAAATGAGAATATATATGTTAGACCCCAGGAAGAACAGCCAATGTTTTATTTAAGTGCTAATGGGGATCTTAAAACAAACAAACAAACAAACAAACAAATAATATTTAATCTTATGTAATGTCATCTGTAACCCACGGACAACAGATGGAAATTAATCACTGGCTACAATCTGGCAAGTTTACATTCACTGATATCAATGTTCATCATCTTGCATTGTCCTTAAAAAAACAGCAATCTGCTGAGGCTACAGATATCCTGTGTATGCCTGGGAAGCACAGTTGGTCATATTTAAATTTAACCTTGTGATCCCTGGCCTTTGCAAATCTTGCAATTTGAAAAATGGTAAAAAAAAAAAATTGTTGTTTACCTGTACTGTCAATACCTGTACTGTACCCTGTGGAAAGAACAAATTAGCAACCCTGGATGACAGGACGCCAACACAACAACAACAACATATGCATAAACCAGTAACTTATTCATACTTTATGGCAATGTGTGCGTTAGAGTCTGTATCATGACCACACGATCTGCAGCAGCTAACTTACATTTTCACTCTGTTAGCCGTCTCTTTTCAACTGATTAAACGTGACAAACCACACTTTTAAACCTGTACCTAGCAGTGGTGGCGTGGTGTTCTGGAGCCACAGCCTTGGTCAGAGTCGGCGTGATGACGCAGCCGTTTGGTGACATCATCACGCCAAACATATAAATGTAAGGGACGGTCATTTTACAGCCTCTTCTTAGGCGCTCGACCTCCCAACCAATGTCACTCTGTACCACCACTAAGATTTTATGAAATGAAGTTTGTGTTCCCAGCAAGGTGCTCTCTGTCGGTTCCTTCCACGTTTTCCAGACAGAACAAATGGCGACGAGGAGAAAAATTGGCCTTCCGAAGATGGACGCACATCAGGTAGAGTGTATCTTATTCCTACCACTGTTCCTCATGACCCCAGATGAGCCACCCAACCCATGGCCATGTTGGATTGAGTCGCTTCAGTCATTTGTGTTGGTTGAGGGCCTGGCTAACGTTAGCAAGCATCGTCTACAGGCTGTGATGAACTTTTGCCTTGGCTCCCGAGGGGCAGTGTGTGTTGCAGACGCTGGGTCCTGTGTAGACTTTCAGTGAGTGTGTCACCTTGATGGCTGAGCATTTCACTTCCCCACAGGACTTGATGGCCCAGAGGTTCATACTCTACCAGCACCGACAGCAAGAGGACAAGTCACTCATACAGTACATAGATGCCCTTCGCTGTTTGGCTAGCATGAGCGAGTTTGGACACGCAGTGGACAGATTGATAATGTCACAGTTGAAGTGGTATGCTGCGAGTGCGGTGATGCGGCTCGTGCTGGATGACCAGACAGTGGCAGGCACAGTGAAAGGGCTACAGGAGATGCTGTTGGAGATGGTGCATTACCTATCGGAGACAGAGGAGATGGAATTGGTGTTCCAGCTGGAGATGACGGCACAGTTAGCATCGCAGCTAGCGGGCCCTGGCCGCACTCCCCACAGTTAACTCTGCTGGTACAGACGGTTGCCCTGGTTGCTGAGCCCACCGACTTCACACCATTTCAGGAGGGCCCCAAGGTAGATACTGCGGGACAGCAGAGCACCACAGAGCAACAACCCAGCGACAAACTCAGCTTGGGAGATGACGACTCAAGTCCGCTGCACACAGACGTAGATGCAGCCACTCCCTGCCTCGCACTGCACATCAAACAGAACCCAGCAGAACCAGAGCAGCCACAAGAGCCCCAATCCACAACCATGCAGGACCCGGAGCTGGTCCCTGCGCAGCACAATGCAACATTATCACAGGAGGGAGAGTGTGATTTCGCGGACGTGGATACAGCCGATGAGCACAGCACAGAGAGTGAACACAGCACAGAGAGCGAAAACAGCATGGAGAGAGAGCACAGACCGGACTCGCATCAGATCCTTGCCCAGCATAAGTCTCAGGGAGCCACTGCAGAGCTGCAGGAGAGGGAGCCCGCATCTAACAGGAACTCCAGGACATGACAACCCAGCGCAGGTTCTACCAACGACAACAATAACACATCGCCATAACCAGTCCTCCCAGGAGAGGGGGAAAAGAGGCCGAACTCCTTCCGAATCCATGCCCGGAATAAGCCTCCAGGAGCCGCCACTGAGCTGCAGGATGAAGAGTCCGTGACCCAACGAAAAGCAACAGAACCACCGGACACCTTCCGAATCCATGTCTGGCATCAGCCTCCAGGAACAGCCATGGAGCTGCAGGATGAAGGGTCCGCGATTCAACAAAAAGCAGTATTGTCACACAGTTGTTTAATAACACCACATAAAAATAATTTTTTTGTAAGTTGTCTGTTTTTTCAACTGATTTAAGACAATTTTGAACCGCTGAATCCGAAAATGACATCCGTTTCTCTCTATCAGGTCAGGTTTTTATGTTAAGTTATAAGCAGTTGTTCAGCAGTTGTACAGTTGTACTGTAAACTGAATAGTAGACACTGATAAAGGTAAGTACATGTAAATTAAATGTTACATCATCATTGTTCAAAATTCAGAGAATTTCAAGAAATAAAAAAGAACTTTGCATCATATAAAGTGAAAATACCCGTACATGTTCACAAAAATGTAAGAAAACTTGTGGCCATAGTTCAAAAAGCTGACCTGATTGAGCAAAACCAATGTGATTTTTGGATTCAGCACATCAAAATTGTCCTAAATCAGCTAAAAAAAACTTAGACAATAAATTTAGTGTTGACCAGTGTAATGAATGGCTTCACCCAATCACTAACTATGAGTGAAAGAAAAGTTTTTGTATTACCATTCATATTCTCTGAAAATATGTGTGTTTATATACTCATATATTTATCCCATCCAGCTACAATGCTCTACACTGTGTGTCTGTGTGTATATATATATATTTATAGTAATATGTACATATGTATATTAGCTGCTCTTGCTTGCTTGCTTTTTTTTTCTTGCCTTCTGATTGTTGCTTTGAGTGTTGCTATCCCTGTGCTGTTGCAATCCTGGAATTTCCCCGTTGTGGGACTAATAAAGGCTTATCTTATCTTATCTTATCTTAAAAATGGCCAAAAAAAATCACAAATTCTGCCAGGATATGTAAGCTTATGAGCACAACTGTAGGACACATACTGGCTTATTGACGTTACTAGTCTCTCCTCGCTCATTTGGCTTCAGTCCAAAATGCTCCCACACCAGAGCTTTGGAATTCAGTTTTCTATTTATTCTTCCAGACTTTCTGTAATTGTGCTGCTGTCTAGAAACTCAGTCACAAGTAGTCCTACACCAGTTTCTGGAAGAATTAGTGGCATTTTCCCGGCTGGCATACCCCTCCGAATGGTGTTGTGGGCTCACTATGAGCAGTCTCTTTCAAGAGTATTTTTTTAAGCCACTCCTGCGGAGTCTGCAGTACTTCTGACTATCTCCAGCTGCTATGGAGCCAACACCAGCCTGTCTTGGTTTGACGCTGGGCAGTCTCCCTTTTCAGCTCCGCTCTGTGCTCATTCTGGCATCCCTGTTCATCCCACATTAACTTTCACCCTGTGATCCTCTGCTCCTCTTTTCTGTGATGGCCCCCTCCAAACAAAAGTATCCTGCTTTATGTGGCGCTGGATACGAAACGTGACAAACATATGACCCCACCAAATAAAAGTGTAAGTGCATGCACACAAACACACACAGACAGTGTCTCTTCCTGTAAATATGAAAGCTATTCAGTGCCAATATGAAAAAAGATGGCAATTATGTAAAATGTTGTGGGCATTTTGCAACCTTGTGTGTTATAACGGAGGACAAAGAGAAGCAACCATTGAACTATACAGATAGCTAGATAGATAGCTAGATCGCTAGATAGATAGATAGATAGATAGATAGATAGATAGATAGATAGATAGATAGATGTACTTTATTGATCCCAAACTGGGAAATTACAGATCTACAGATCAGTGTATTCCAATATTGATCTGTGCTGAGCTTGACACGGGGCGATAAAAGACTTGTAAAAATGCTGGCGACTCAACTAATCAATAGCAGCCAGCATCCCCAGCTTCCAGACTCATGGCGCATTTGTGTGACGTCAGCAATATGAGGACATGAAACTTGACACAGGAGAAATGCAGCGTTATCTGTGGGAGATGAGACCCGAATCTCCTTGAAGCTTAAAAAACCCATGGAGGGTTGTTGAGGTGGTAATTTATTCAGACAGAATCCACACCAGTGGCTTGCCAATTGTAGTTTGAAAGGGACATTATCAATTTCTCACGACACCCTAAGGTGCCAAGGCACCCCAGTTGAAAAACATCGACGTATACAGTACTATGCTTATCAAGCTTGCTAGCCAGAAATTGCACCACAGCTCTACCCTCTCATTCACAGACAGGAAAGACTATAAGGTTATGGTCATAATATATAAAAAGAAAAAATCAGGCTTCAAACAGTAATCCACCCTGCTGTTTATCACTTCTATAAATCTATTTCCAGAAATGTATTACACAGCAGGTATTTTGATATGAAAGAGTCAAGTGTAACAAATTACATTTACAAAAGTTCTCTTGAGGGCCTTAATTATTAATATGAGTAGTAGCAGCGCTGTCACCTCAAAAACTGCTTTGTGCCTGGAGTTTAGAGTCAAACTGAAACTACACCCAAAGAACAAGAATAACTGCAATGAGGTTAGTTTTGACAAAAGCTGTTTGATCACACTTTCACGGTGGAGCAGTGGTTAGCACTGCTGCAGCAGTTTTACCCTCGGCTGGGGGATCGCAGGGATCGTGAGATCGTGGGTTCGATCCCTGCCCCCGGCCAACAGTGATCTGTGTGGAGTTTGCATGTTCTCCCCGTGTTTGCGTGGGTTTACTCTGGGATTTCTCCGGTTTCCTCCCACATGCCAAAATCATGCAGGTTAGGGAGTTAAGGGGTGCTTGCGCACGCAGCGACCGGCAGCTGGTGGCTTGTCACCAGACTGCAAAACAAATCTACCTACGGGTACAAAATAAGTACAAAAAAAAAAAGCCTCATTTCATGAGAGAAGTCCTCATCTTGATATGAGCAAATGATCCACAAAAGGCGCTTTTCCACTTGGCACACTTTGGCCTCGTTTGGCACGGTTCGGCCTCCTTTGTCCGCTTTTCCTTTCGGCACCCAATGGCCTAACAGTTCCGTTATTTCGGAACTGTTCCACTTTTATCGGCACCGATAAAAGTAGGTCCGAAGGGTACCGGCACGGTTTCGTCACGCCACTGCTGGCCATTCATTGGTCTGGGCGTAGCGTCATGAAAGTGGGCATTACGCTGACTTTCGAGAATCGCTTGCTGGTTGCCATTTGCAATTTTTCGTCAGTGAGCCCGCGAACAAGTGAAATTATAAACCACAACGATAGAATGGCTTAACAGAAATCAGCAGAAATCTAACACCGCGGTCCAGCAGAGTTTCCTGTGAGTTTCGGCTGATGAGAGAATGCAGAGGGAAGCAGACTGAGCTTGCAGTGGGGCGCAAAAGCAGACCTACCACAAAATAGACGGAGACGCACCGGGAATTAGACCTAGCCACCCGAATTGAATTGAATGTACAGCCGTGACGCACCCAACTTCAGCAGTTGAAGCCGTGATATTGTGATATACAGGACGGTGAGTAATGTGATATTCATGCTTTATGTTATTTTTTCCAACAGTGGAAAGTTCACTTAGGACAGACGAAAACTTAATCGTGTTTAAACGATGACCTAGCTTAATGCTACGTCCGTCCTAGTATGTTGCTTTTTTGTGTTGACAATATCTGATGAAATAAGCTAGTTGTAATCCTGGTTAAAAAGTTTATTTTATTTTATTTTATTTTTTTTACATGTTGCACTTTCGTGCTGTGCATGTACTTAATTTGTGTGCATTTCATTGTAGAGTCCAAACAGGATCTGCTCAGAATGGCGACGTTTTGACACCAATGTATTGTGACAGGTAAACAACACATCATATTTATAGTCAAATCTTTTGCTTTTTAAAGCGAGGTAGTCGGATACGCAAAAGCCGATGGTGTATAGAACACGTATATTAGGATGTGAAATGTCGGCATCGAAACTGCTCCCATTTAACTGTAATTCATATTCAAAAATGATATTTTCGGGAGGAAAGAATTCAATTTAAACAACCAAGGACCAAAAAACGTACATTTGCTCGTAGAACAGGTCATTCACACTCGCAGACAATCGCGCTATATGTGTCTGTAGGATTTTCTTTCCATGCACGCAAAAAAAGCATTTTTTTCCCGGATCCGACTACCTCGCTTTAAGTTAAAGTTTAGGTAAAGTGCCAAATTTAAAGTAGCACAATTTCCACTTAATATGAAAGGGACTGAATTGAGATTTATTTGTGTGAATATTAATTACAGAGTAATTGAAAATGAATGGCACATCCAATAGTAGCCACCATAAAATAAACCGCTTGTTTATTTATTTTTATCAGATCACTTCTGTGATCCTTTATGAGTTCTAGTCATAATAGTGTATCTTGCACCTTGGGGAATGGGAGATGTTCAGTCACCATTAGAATTTAGTTTATATGTGTATAGTATTGCATCTTTAAACTCATTCAGTAAAAGAACACATTACAAATATTTGAGACCCATTGTAGTGCTTCCTTTTATATTTTAGCAATACAAGCACAAAACACCACCCACACTTGAAAGCAGGGCGACACAGCGGTGGCTAAACTTTATTGATAACGTTATTTCACACCATCACAGCAATTCAGTATTTAAACTCAGTATAAATGGTGTAGAGATTGAAAGGGTATCCAAAATTAAAATCCTTGGTGTAATAATTGATAATAAACTGTGTTGGAAGTCACATATTAATTATATTAAAGGTAAAATATGCAAATCAGTCACAATACTGCGCAGAGTGAAATATTTGCTGAATCAACCCACACTATAGACTTTGTATCATTCATTAATGCTCCATTCATTAAATACACATCCATCCATCCATCTTCTACCACTTTTCCAGAGGTCCGGGTCGCAGAGGCAGCAGTTCAAGCAGAGAAGCCCAGACTTCCCTCTCCTCAGCCACCTGCTCCAGATCTTCAGAGAGGATACCAAGGTGTTCCCAGACCAACTGGGAGACGTTGTCTCTCCAGTCAGTTCTGGGTCTGCCCTGGGGTCTGAGAATACTACCAAGCAACACTGTGTTTCAGTGCAAGGAGTGCACAGAGACATTCCACAGTCTCTGTGGAGACTGTGGAACGCTTTTGGACCTGAATTAAAATCATGTACAAAGCTTGGACAATTTAAACAAAAACTAAAGGAATAAATACTCCAAACATACACACATGGACAAAATTGTTGGTACCCCTCTGTTAATGAAAGAAAAACCCACAATGGTCACAGCACAGTGACTACTTGTCACCCTTTAAATAGGCCGATTGATTACAAGTTTGTAGACACCTGTGATGTTAATTAGAGGACACATCTTGGTTGAACATGTCCCTATGGTCATGTTCATGTCCCTATGGCCTATTTTCAATCTTTTCTAGGAGTACCATCATTTTTGTCCAGGTCTGTTTCATGAGTTTGTTTTTTAAAATAATTCTGTTGAACCACAATTCAAAAGCATTGTCTGATTTTCATTGGTTAATTTTCATAGAATTTTTATTTATTACCACTTTTGTCAGATTCAAGTTATTTCTTTTTTTTTTTTTTTTTTTTTTTTTGTTACTTTTTTGTACCCGTAGGTAGATTTGGTTTGCAGTCTGGTGACAAGCCACCGGCTGCTGGTCGCTGCGTGCGCGAGCGCCCTAAACCTACATGTTTACCTGCGCCACGGTGGCGCAGTGGTTTAGCACTGTGGCAGCACAGTTTTACCCTCGGCCGGGGGATCGCGGGGATCATGAGGTCGTGGGTTCGATCCCAGCCCCCGACCAACAGTGAGCTGTGTGGAGTTTGCATGTTCTCCCCGTGTTGCGTGGGTTTACTCCGGGATTTCTCCGGTTTCCTCCCGCATACCAAAAACATGTAGGTTTAGGGCGCTCAAGTTATTTCTGTGACCATTGTGGGTTTTTCTTCGATTAACAGAGGGGTACCAACAATTTTGTCCACGGCTGTATATACAAAACGACATGTAAAATCACACAAGGATTATCATATCCAAGTCTGTGTTGTGCTGTTGCTTATTTTTTGTCACGTTTTGTCTTGGCTTTGTTCTGATTTGTAATCACTCTTATTTTATTTTATTTTTGAATTCTTAGCTGGAACATGGGAGGGCAATATAAGCTGCGGCTTCAGCCTTCACCCATTTCGGATAAGTTATGTTGAATTCTATAATCCGAGGAGTTCCTGTTTAATTTGACCTTATTGGATTTTTTCCCCCCCTTTGTTCTATTATTCTGTTCCTTTCTTTTAATCTAATTATCCGAAATAAAGATTCATTCATTTCTCAAATATGTTTTAAACTTTCTTTAATTATCCACCACCCATTTCTGTCTTTCATCTAGGCAAGGGGAAAACGATCCACCCAAACCGGACCTTGCCTCACTATTTAGAGGTGCGGGCTGAAGATCTGCTGAACCAGGACCAGTACGAGGGGCCCACCAGTTGCTTCTCAGTGAGGCAGCGTGGCTGGCGTGTGTTACCCATTCCAGTTTCTTTTTTTTTTTTTACAGTTTGAATTTTGCACATTCTAAATAATCTGTAATTTGCTGCTGATTGGAATATACAATTTAGTGATTTATGTGTTTGCATCATGATTTTCTATTTTGTCTGTTCAGACACTGGTGGGAAAAGAGTCAACAGTACGAACCATTTATCAGTGACTTTGAAAATAATGGCTCATTTTAAGAAAAGTAACCAAAACAATCATTTGCTGAAGACTGTAAAACAAAATAGAGACATCTGCAAAAGTACAAAGGTTTATTGTCAAAATTCCCACGGCAATACTACATGAATATATGTATAGTTCACTGTTGATGCAGAGAATATATATTTATACAGTATCTACAGGTAGTCAGCAATACTCAATATGATATATTTCTAGTTAATCCACGTATTTCTCCATGTAACCTTGGGACTGCTTTATTTTAATTACTTCTAATCCTAGATCCATTTGTTTTGGCTTAAAATGCATCATAATTGCTAAATATATCTTATGCCTAACTCAGTACTGTTTACCTGTTGAAATATATATTTAACGGCTCATATGCTACTATATGGCACCTGATCCATGTTTTGCCATGACATCACTGGCTGGAGCAGATAAATCCCATGACGTCTCAACAGTCTCTCCATGATTTTGACACAGATCAGATCAATTTATTTCACAAGAAGCGAAACGTTTCTACAGACATTATAGCCACTTTGCGTTCGTGAACTTGGGGTCACATCACTGTGATGAACATTAACGCCGACCGTTTGAAGGGATATTTTTGCCACAAGAGAGCCATCTGAAACACACACACGTAATACAGATTTTAGGACCTAATATCGATAACTTGCCGACATTACAATGTTGTACGGCGGACTTAAAAGTAAAGTAGCATTAGCAATCATTAGCTTACCGTCATATGTAATGTAGTTCGCATCCTCATGGCTTCTAAATGCTCCAGTACCTTTCCAGAGTGTGTCGTATTGCGGGTTTGCCTTCTGTTCTCCGTTTTTGCCTTTATTCTGGCAAAAACAGCCAGAGAACGCAAACGCCTCGTATCCTGCCAACTTGTGTTTTGCGTAACGTTTCGCTTGATTTATGCCAGTTACGCTTGTTTTACGTAGCGGGAGGGAGAGGGTTGCGCCGCCTCCCTTTTAACTATTTCCCACCCACTTCAAATGACACCTAGTGCAGTAGAAAAACATGCGGGCTGAACTGTACCGAACTGTACCGTCCCGTACCGGGCCAAACGAGGCCAAAGTGTGCCAAGTGGAAAAGCGCCTAAATAGTCTCACAGTTAGACTGAAAGAGGAACTTAAGTGTCAAGGTCTTCCCTCGTTGTCACCGCACAGATCAGTTGTTTTCTATTAAGCTGACTGGACAACCAGCACCAGCATGTGACCTTTCGCAACAACACTCTGTTTTAGTTACCAAGTGCCCTTCATCACAGACTAATTAAAACACAATGTAATGTGTTATAAAGTCATTTTGCCTTCTGCTGATCTAACATAAAACAAAGGCGAGGTACAAATTCCTGAGGGTTGTGGTCTAATCCAGTCTAACATGTGTTGGCTAATGAAAGGCACTGATGTTTTTCTAAGAGGAAATACCTTTTGCTCAGGTTTTAACCTTTACGACATCATTCTGTATTTTTTTCCTCCCAATCCTACGATCTGCTGACCTTTGTCCTGAGTGTCTATAGCTGAGATTCAAAGGAACCTCTGCCATTTTTAATCAAGCACCACTCAGCAAAAATGTAAATTAATTTTGGGTCATTCAAATGCAAAATGGAGTGGAATTTTAATAAGCCACTTTCTTTGAAAACCGTATTAAATCCTTGATGAATATTTTGAGAAAATCTTGACAAATGGTGCTTTGCACCCATTCAGATTCACATTTAAAGTTTAAGTTTCTTAGCAGATAATAAAGATTTAAGAAAATTGTCTGAGAGCAAACTAAACTCAGTGGAAGATCGTGAGAAAGTGGTTTTGTGGTTTGGCTTTTGGACCAGCTTGTCTGCCCTGCCTGTGGCTGCCCGTCATCCAGAACACTAACAACAGATAAATCCCACTCATGTCACCCCTTTGTCTCCTCACGTACTGCGATAATAATTTATCTCAGCTTTAGATCTCTTTTTTTCAAGCCCCATAGAGGGATTGCAGTTGTTTACTTATCTGATTATGGAGTTTTACTCTCCTCTTTTAAACAAGTCATGTTTGGAAACATAAAGGGACCCTTCACACTGCGATCATACACATGGACCTCTTCATTGTGACTGTTTCTCTGCTCACCTTGCTCTAGAAACGGCATATGATAGCCAATCTCATGTTCTGCTACATGCATAAACACAGACACACACCCACGTTTGTGCTTTCTAGTTGTTTTGAAAGTCAAGGGGGTATCTGGGGCTCACTGGAGACATCGTGGTCGTGGGAAAGCAACTGCCATCAGATGATGGCTCTGTGTCACCATTGCTCTTGTCTGTAATCTCCTGTTTAGTCTCAGTAAAGTGAACTTTCTCAGGTAATATAGAGCACAGCGAAGACTACTGCAGTGCAGATTAAGAGAGACCTTACAGCAGATGGCTGTAGTGCCAGTTTTAGGACTGGGGAAATAGTAAAAATGTGGAGCCCTCCTGTGTTCTATTAACATCCTGACTCAATTAATTTGAAGAAAGAACTACAGCAGCCTATACTGTAAAATCATTTATAGGCTGATAAGAGAACAACAATCTTTGTGCAGCCTTTCCTAAAAATATGAACCTTTCCACTCCATGGATTATAGGAAATTGTGTTCACAAGGTGCACTCCCGACCAGTATTAGATGGTTTAAAATATTTATCAAACAGATGAATGTAAAAGTTACTACTGCAATCTGATGTGTTCCCAGAGGTCCAAAGCACACCAATTCAGTTATGTACAATTAGGAATATAGCTGCAAGTAGTGACCATCGGGTTCCAAGCAGTTGTAGACAGCTGCCAACAGCATTTTAAACTTGAGATATACAACAATTGGATTTTAAAATGCAGAGGAGAGGCATGTTGGACTTTCTGGTGTCAAGAGGAATAAGACTTCCCTGCGTTTTGAGCTCAGGACCTCTAGCATAATGTCTTAACCCACTACAGCACAGAACTCCTTCAGTTCACACTCTTACTTCTGTTATATATGTAAAACCTGGTGATGAATGAGGCAAGATGACGGTAGTGTCTAACACAGCTTTATTGATGGTTGGAACTGTGGTTACACGACAGGCACCTGGTGTGGGCATCTGGCACAAGAGGCCGTGCCATGGTGGTTCGCCCCGCTATATAGGGCAGTGCGGTGATATAACAAGAAGTCGACGTCACCACACTGCACTTCACAATAAAGGTGCACCACCACATTCTCTCCCCCCTTTAGAAAGTCCAAAACCACTCACACAATTCAAACCCACCCCAATTTGGAACCCGAATCACACTCTAAAATAACGAGAACTAATGTACTTATATGGCCTAACACATTCGCACAAAACAACCAAAATAGAGTTGGTGGGTGGACTGCCACACAACCCACACAGCACGGTGGATTATTCTGCCACTGAGTAAACTAAAAATCTCCTTTATTTAACTAAAATTATCTGTCGTGCTCCTATACTAACACAGTAAAACACATAACCCCATAACATAACATAACATGAACTATAAACAGCACTGCTACAGCACAGTCACTTGGGTTGGAAAGGTGGAACTGGCATGGTAGGCCCAGAGCAGCCCCTCAGCAAGCGCGCACCTGGAAGCAGCAAACCCCCAGGACAAAGGCTGATCTTCCGGACGATGGAGCCCGGTTCCCACACCTCCAACACCGACTCCTGTCCAGCCTCATCACCCGGAGCATCCTCCTGGACATGCCGAAGCTGACTGGCGTGCCTTGATGAGCCGTCAGACAGCCGGAAGTATGCTGCACCCAACTTCGCCACTATCCGCAGACATACTCAATGTTTCACTGGCTGTCGTTTGGCCCATCTTCATTGTGGTCATTTATCACCCTGAACCCAAACCAAGTCCAAAACCCCAAGTGGGGCCCTGCTAGGCCTGGTGTGCTGCTGCTGAGCATGCTGTAACTCCATGCTCGTCGGTCTGGCCGGGTCCTCCTCTAAAAACGTTGTAGCAGTCACCGTCGTAGCTGCAGACCCCCCATCCCCCTGCGGCCAAGCTCTGGAGGCATCTGGGGCTAGCATGGCGTCACTCGCTGATGCAGGTGCCCCACCACCATGCTCAGTACCCCGCTCTGCCATGTCCTGAGCGCCGGCACTGAGACTTTCCTATGCCGAACCTGAGTGAAACTGGTCCTGCTTGACTGCTGGAGTGCCCGGTAGCTCTTCGTCCCACACAACGTCCTCTTTGGCCACCGGAACCAGAGAATTCCAGCGGCCACAACCCGACCATTCATTCCCCGTGCCATCTTTAATGGTGAAACCCAGTCCGTAAAATAGGTCACAGCCCATGATGTTATTGCCATGCTCTGCCACCTGGAACATGAAGTCAACCATCTTTGCAGACTCGTAACGAACCGTTAACTTCAAAGTCCCAACCGTGCACAGCCTGCTACCTCCATAGCCATATAACGGCACTGGGTCACCTTTAATCCTGTAGTAGGGGGAAAATGTCTTCGCCATGGCCCAATTCAGCATCAACCACACCGGTGCCATGTCGAGCAACAGTGGAATTTCCATTCCATCTAACTCCATTTAGCAATACATGTATCCGTTAGTGCTGGGGCTCACTGTATGGATGGTTGTCAGGGTAGGGTTGGGTGGATTCTTTCGTGGGCTCTCTGGCTCAGATAAGTGGCACACTCTAGCATTAATGGTTCAAGCGTCCACATCTGCTACAACGTTTTCCTCTTGCCGGGCATTCCTTCGCCTTATTGCAGTGCATTGCAGGCCCACAACCCTTGCACAAGGGTTTTCCAGGGGAAGACCTTTAGCTGGCAGCATTGGCTTCCGTAATGTTGTCATCCAAGCTATCCTTGCTTCCCGAGTCCACAACATTTGCCATGGCGGGTGGCTCCAGCAGCCTCTGTGACTGGCGCCAGGTTTGTTCCGAAGCTAGCTTGTCTGTGGCCTCCAACTGGAGAGCTAGTTCAACAAGTCTGGCTAATGTTAAGTCACTGGGTGCCTACCCTAGCTCGCAATGCAGTACTGCACGTGTGCACTGCTAGCTGGTCACGCACCATTTCATCTTCCAGCTGCCCAAAGCGGCACTCGCTAGCTAGCTGTCTCAAGTCAGCGACAAATTGGTGGATGGGCTCACCTACACGTTGGTGCCGCTGGTGAAAACAAATCCTCCATACAGTCATGCTGTCTGAAGTGTGGAAATGGTTGGCTAGCAGCGCCACAACGTCCTCAAACAAGTCTGACGCGCTGAGCATCCGCAGGACTTGCTGGCCCTCAATACCTAGGTTATGGATGAGAAGCGCAAGTGCCCTCACCTTATCAAGCTTCCCGAGGTCCAGCGCGGTGATATAGGTCTGAAAAGCCTCGAACCAGCGTGGCCAAGGCACCGGCGGTTCACCCAAGAGCTTGAGGAAGGGATGGAGTGGTGTCACACACGCTTCCATGAGTTAATCCTCTGTCGCTAAATGTTATGTATGTAAAACCTGGTGATGAATGAGGCAAAATGAGAGTAGCGTCGAACACAGCTTTATTGATGGTTGGAACTGCAGTTAAATGGCAGGCACTTGGCGTGGGCATCAGGCGCAACAGGTTGCGCCATGGTGGCTCGCCCCGCTATATAGGGCAGTGCAGTGATGTGACAAGAAGTCGACGTCACCACACTGTACTTCACAATAAAGGTGCATCACCACAACTTCCTCAGCACAAATTGTTCTACTGGCAAGACAAAAAGGGTGATAGACATTTTATAAAGATGATTCTAAAGAATTTAGTCCTGATTTTCAGTTTCATCAAGTTTGGATCACTACATCAGAAGATAAATAAGATCATACAAGTACTTTATTATTCATCCTGCAAATTACAGGGTTATTACAGGAGAAAAACAAGGTAAAACCAGTGAAAAACGTGGTAAAAACTCTGTAAGTAAAGGGTTAGTAGCAGGTGCAGGCTGTGATATGCCTCTGTTTTTGTTTGCCATATTTACCCTATAAGCTGAGGAAGAGGAAAAGGTAAAAGAAAAAAAACTGGGAAAGACAAGGTAAAAATGTTTGTTTCAGTTTTTTTTTTTTCCCAGTACTTACCGTGTCCCTACACTGGCGGTTATGCATATCATCTAACAAACAAAACAAGCACAATAAATAAATAAAGTAGAACTGCACTCAACAGAGATGCAGACTCATGTCCTCCAGTCCTAACCCTGTTAGAATGTCATATGCAGGGAATATCACTAGTTGAGATTTTGCTTCAGTTCTGATGGGACACCATGACCTATTTACAGACCTTACCAATCTTCAAGGACAAATGCAAGATCAAGGTCATTGGACATTCAAGTGGTGTCCCAGATCCCATTCTAGCTTGTGTTAACATTTGTTGTTTCTACCTGTCATATTAAAGTCACTACAAGCCAAAACTGATTTTGACCTTTTATGACCCTGTGGCCTTGACCTTTGACCTTTTAATCCCAAAAGCACAGCCAAACATCTCTGTTCTTTTCTTCTTCTTCTCTATCCACTTGCCCACCAGCCAGTCGTAGCAGATGACTGCCCCTTCCTGAGCCTGGTTCTGCTAAAGGGTTCTTCCTGCTAAAAAGGAGTTTTTCCTCTCCACCGCTGCCAAGTGCTTACTCCCGGGGGATCGCTTGATTGCTGGGGTCTTTCTGCAATTGTGGGATTTTCCCTACAGTTTGAAAGTGCTATGAGATGACTGTTGTGAAATGGCGCTATATAAATACAGTTGAATTGAATTGAATTGAATTGAATTCATTTAAACTGAATTGAATTGAAACACGGTGCTCCTGTAGTCAACCTGTGTGCCAAGTTTGGCCACCCTCACATAATTTCTTCTTGAGTTAGCGCACAGATATGCAGATGGACAGACAGATACGCAGACTCAGGTTACCGCCCTACTGACACGACTCCGCCGGTGTGGGTAATAAATAAACAATCAGTGGTCCTTGCAGTATTACTCAAAACATGCCATGATAGGAGTGAAGGAACAAACAGAACATCATACCCATTGTGTATCATAAACTCAGGTGTCCCCACCAGTGCTTGTCATTGCTGTAGGGGGCTCTTGATAATACTTCAGTTTCATACTTGCCCTCTGACTGCAGGAGCTTGTGTTCATTAGCAGTGATGGCCTGGAGTGAGTGTGCCATGTTGATGGGTTTCCTCTGCTTTGGCTGCTAGCTCGAGCAAGTGATTAGCTCAAAATAAAGTGAGTAAGTGGTGGCAAATCAGGCTGTACATTGGTATTGTGTGTTTATTTGTACATGGCTGCAGGAGATGAAATAGGAGCGTCTCTGTGTGTGAGATTGTCTGTGTGCTCTGACTTACACTCCATTGATTTGTTGAAGAAATTGGGTTTTCCCTGTTTGGCTCAGTGCTTCACTTAGTCACCTGCTTCCATAATGTGTGTGTTCAGTCCTCTGAGGAAGATGACCCCACCCAGAGTTTATGGCATGTGCAGAGTAGTGTGCACACACACACGCACACAGAGAACTCACACATTAGCAAAGCTCATCACAATCTGTCTGTATCCATCAGAGTTCCAGATGTGGCCTACATATGTGGTCGGCGGGGTTGCTGGATGGGGAAATTAGTTTTGAGTCCCCAGTGGAAACATGCTCTCAAACACACACTTACTCATGTTGTGCAGATGTTCTGGACACAGTAGCAGGTACACACTCCCTTTCAGTCACCGTCCCTGTTTCTCCTCTAAAAAGCCGCATGACTCATTTACCTGACTGTAGACTTTTGTTTAACAGACGTTTCACTTACACCACCTGGTGACAATCTACCATCAGTGGCTTTATGAAGCATCATAAAATGTCCACCAGAATTTATCACAAGCAATTATGCAACAAAACATGTAGAAAAATTAAATGAATATTTATAGGAATTTTCAGTGGCAGTCCTGCACTGTAAAACCGAATTAGTTCTCAGAACTCAAAACTTATGTGGAAACCGATTACCTAATAGATCTTAAGTAAATGAAATGATTTTTTTGAGTAATCTTAAATTTAAAAATACATTTTCAGCAAATATTTTTTTAGTAAACTTTACTTTAAAAGTACATTTTCAGCAAAATTTTTTGAGTAAACTTTAAAATAAAATATTTAAAATATATGCTGAAAATGTATTTTTAAATTTAAGATTACTAAAAAAAAATAATTTCATTTAGCTACTTAAAATTTATTAGGTAATCGGTTTCCACATAAGTTTTGAGTTCTGTGAACTATTCAGTTTTACAGTGTGGCTTGTATGACGCCCTGGGCGGACCGTCTCCCTGTGTCCTTTTCTGTAGTGCACAAATCCTTCAAACACATAGAATAATACACTTAGAAAGAATCAAGCTGGTAAATTACAATACTATCCACCTTAGTTCCCCGCTGACTCTCTTACCATCATCTCTTACCATCCTCACCAGTACATAACTGCATAACTACATAACTACATCTAACTTATTGCACATTATTTGCACATAACAGTACTCTTAACTTTCTGCACTGCTGCATATATTTGCATATATTTGCTTAAATTGCACATACTGTTAATTACTGTATATACTGCACTGCTGTCCTTTGCACTTCTGATTGGATGCTAAACTGTGTTTCGTTACCTTGTATTCATACATGTGTAATGACAATAAAGTTGAATCTAATCTAATCTTATTCCTAGCCCCCATGATGCCTTGCGTGAATTGTGGACACAACTTCCGGTATTAGTTTAGAACATATGGTTGTCACTGAAACGGGACACTTTTCCTTGTTAAAAAAACAATGACTTCAGCATCAGAAATGTGGGAACACGGCCTATTGCACCTCAAAACAGTAACATAATCATACCGCTTCCCACGACTATCGAGGGATGGAAAGATGATCTTAAAAAGTGGCCTCGTACACTGTAGCTCCACTAGCGCCGCTGCTAAAATGCTAACAATGTAAACAATATTTTAGCTAGGCTGAAAACTCGATCGGTTGGGAGTTAAATTTCCGCAAAACCATAGGTATTTTTAGAAAGTACAATTTCTAAGGTTTAAAATGATACTAGACACTCTGGGGTTTCCTGGGACTTTGCTGCTAGCAACCAAAGAAAGTGTCATGAATTATGACACCTCATTGCCTGCAGCTCGTAACGGCATGGCGCACATTCAACACCGTGCTTGGGTGTTTTAAATTCGTGGTAAAATGTCAGATCTGTGACATTCATACTAGTGAAAACATACCTGGCTCTTTTCTTGGTGTCTGTCCTGTGTCTGTACCACCGATCTCATGAACAATCCTTTAGTTTTCAGCGCATGACCTACTCATTGCTGTTGAAGCCACAGATTCAGCTGTGCTTATCTGTGAGGAGCATCACACAACTAAACATTCAAAAATGCAAAAACTACAAGTGCTGAAATTAGCTGCTACTTGAGTGAAAAACA
Organism: Pholidichthys leucotaenia; assembly: GCA_020510985.1. Taxonomy (NCBI): domain Eukaryota; kingdom Metazoa; phylum Chordata; class Actinopteri; order Cichliformes; family Pholidichthyidae; genus Pholidichthys; species Pholidichthys leucotaenia. The sequence continues at coordinate 304,824,947 of CM035839.1, forward strand.
CGTATGTGGACTATACATTAAAATGAATTTGAAAAACTTTTAAAAACGCTATTTTAAATACCCCTGCTACTCCACTGAAACTGACTGTTTTTACACTGGGTCAAACAAAACTGGAAGTTCTGTCCGCAATCGCTCCTCCAGCGGCACCCACAAGAATAAGGTGGATAACACAACAGTTCAGATGTCATGTGGTGGCCCTCGCGAGCCACCTATAAGACGCACACAAGTCACCAGTGAGTTTTTCAGTGAGTTTTATTACGGTGATAAGGTGATACACAAGCTGCTGAGATAATGACAGAGTCTTCGCAGAACAGGAAGCATAGGGCTATACAGCACACTACAGGTCCAAAGCAGGAGACAGTCACACACAGTCAGGCTTGGTAATAATTAGCACACGGGCTGCCAAGGCAGGGACTTACAGAACGGTTAACACCCGGGGGGGAATAAGGCTAACAAGCTCACTTACTGGTCCCGGTGAAAGACGGTCAAGCCCAAGGCAGCCGAAGTGTGAATATAATCCAGGCATCCGTGACGATGGGTGAACAGAATAACGATCAGGTAACGATCAGTTTAGCGATCAGACACTGCTGCGTCTTAACGACGCCAGCACTCAGCTTAAATAGACCAGGTACTAATGACAAATGACACACAGCTGACCGACCGTTGACAGGCGGAAACCCCACCGAGCACTTTCACAATAAGAGCCCGGAGAGGCCAGAATACCGCCCGCAGCTGTCAAGGCCGGCAGCGAGACACAACTTTAACCCGAGCGCGATCAGAACCGACGCTCGGGTCATAACATCAGACGCTGAATGCAAACAGGTTGAACTGTACAACTGCGATGTTCTTCTTCTTTCGTATGACTCCCAAAGCCACTAAGCAATGTCATGTAAGCTGTGAAGCCAGGTCACAATATCCAGGGTGGGGTTAGTGAAATCCACATGGATACCCTCAGGTGGTCCAAGGTCAGGGCACTCTAATAGGACATGATGTGCTCTTTGCTCTGGGTTGCCACAAATACAAGCTGGTGACGAGCGAAGGCCCCAACGACACATGCTGGCATTGAAACGGCCGACTCCCATTCGCAGACGGTTGAGTATAACCTAATCTCTGCGGCAAAGCTAGGCACCTGGTGGTGGTTTTGTGCTTGGGGTGATGTTGAGCTGAGGTGGTTTTCTTGTCTCTTGCCAAGTGAGTCTCCAGCTTTCCAGAAGATTAAAGGTGGAAATTTCAGGAGAGACAGCATATCTACTGAAGGGTTTGCAAGAGTGTAGGCGTTGAGTGCCTAGATCTTGGGCAGCTTGGATGTGATGATGTAAGAGATGTTTGTTTCCTTCAGTGGCCTTCTTCACAAGCATGTGTGTTTGGTATTTTCTGTGAAAGCAAGGAGGAGCGATGCCAGATAAAACAGGAAGGTAATCCACAGGTGTGGTACGAAGGCAGCCTGTGATTATTGTAATGGTCTCATTGAGTGTGACATCCAGCTTCTTAGTGTGAACACTCCTACTCCAGACTGAAGAGGCATATTCCGCTGTGCTGTACTGTATACTGCGATCTAAAGACTGACCTTTCTTGTTTTCCTTGATGCAAAGTCATCAATGACAGTATCATATGAAAGCTGCTCAGCAATGGGGTGGTTAATGTTGATGACTGCAAGACCAGCAAAGAGGTTCTTCATCAATCAATATCATGATTTATAATTTAATTTTAAAAACTATAATCATAACCATCAATATTACATCAGAATGGTTTGAAATGTTTCACTCTGCCTGTAATGAATATTAAGAATGCTTATTGAGTTATCCTGCAAAAACACATCAAGTTATTCAAAAACTATTTTACTGAGATAGTTTTTCTACACGAGATATTCCTATTTAGCTTGTTACAGCTTTCAAAATAAAAACTGTTAAACCACAATCAATTAAACAATTCATCAACTCATTTTTAGTATGGTTATTTCAGTCACATATCAGTTTTGCACTGTAATTTTTATTTCTTGCACTTTTTCTTATTCTATATTAGCTTGTTTATGTTTCTCTTTAATTTACACACACAACTAAATTTTGTGTACCCTTGTCAAAGTAAATTAATCCTGCTGAGTTAAATTTGATAAAAAAAAAGTAAATAAGTTTTCACTGTGAGAAGTAAGGATAATAAGATTATTGTTTGAGTATAAAGTGAATGTTTGGAGGATTTTTTTTTTTTTTTGCCAATAGAAAAAGACCTAACTGGGTTAGGCAATAAGTGAATAAGTCCTTCTGGCGAGCCACCAATAGGGTGTGTTCAAGACCTGACTTAACCCCTTGATGCCTGTTGTCGCGAATTCGCATCAATCAAAAAAAAAACAAAACAAAAAAACAAAAAAACCAATGATTTTCAATTATATATATAAAAAAAATTGTTCACAATTGGAAGTAAATTCAGGCGTCAAGGGGTTTTAAACATCAGGCTCATTCTGGGAACAGGGAAGAAAAGACAAGTCTTATTAATTTAAGCAGGTCTGGGACCGTGAGAGTACAGCTGGAGTTCAGACAGTAGTTGACGAACGCTGTTTTGTACCAGTCAAGGGTCCCAATCTTTTCTTCCAGGACAAATTTTAGTGTTGTTAAACTAGGAACACCAGGTGGGGACTGGCTGCACTGATATATACTGTCAGACCATGGGTTGGACCCATGTCCTCGCCTTGAGTTTATTGTCATATGATTTTCTCTGTTTTGTCTTGGTCCTTAGTGTTGTCAGTATTATGTGCTTGTTGTGTATCATGATTGTCTTGGTCTTGTCTCCCCTGATCCTCTGTTCATGTTTCTGTGCATCCCCTGTCGGCGATTGTATGTGCTGCCCTGCCCATCCTGTGTTCCCATGTCTGTTGTCACTGTTCCACCCATGTGTCGGTTGTTGGTATTGATTAGCATTCTCACCTGTTCTTTATTCTTTGATTAGCACTTACCCTATTTAACCTTGTGTCTCCCTTTGTTCTATTGTTCTATCTGGTGTCCTACAGTCATGCTACGTGTACATCACATACCCTGTCTTGTCAGCTAATACTACCTGTTTCCAGCCGTGCTTTTTGCCTGCCAAGCCTGTGTTTGCTGTGCCTGTCTGCCAGCTTGTTTTTTTTTGTTCAGCCTCGAGCTGTGTAGTCACCAGCTTAAAATAAAAACTGTGAACTTGAAATCCTGCGACTGGGTCCTGTTCCCAACTGTGACAGAAGGACACCAACAAAATGGACCCAGCGGACAGAAGTTTTAATAGGGATCTCAGCAAAGAGGAAGATTGGGCTGTCTTCCTCATCAAGACCCTGTTCGAAGATGCCATCACCTTCCCCTCGCCAGGGAAAACCCCCAGCTGCCTGAGGGGCATTGAGAAATTATTTAAACACTTCCCCTCCCTGCAACGTATCCCCAGCTTGCCGGGCTCCTGCCCTCTGTGCATTATTCGCTGAGGAAGCTCCAGGGGCTGGTGGAGCTTTCGCCAGTGGTGGGAGAGGATCTGGAGGAGGAGAAATTTACATGAGCCGAAGGATGCGGCTCATGTTGGCACCAATGGACACAGCGGTCCAGCTGTTCATCTCCATCGGAGATGTTCCGAGCAGTCCGCTCCATCCGTTGCAGTTCCTGAAGGCGAGCAGTCCACTCCACCCATCGCAGTTCCTGAGGGCGAACAGTCCGCTCCACCCATCGCAGTTCCTGTGGGCGAGCAGTCTGCTCCACCCGTCGCAATTTCTGAAGGCGAGCAGTCCACTCCACCTGTCGCAGTTCCTGAGGGCGGGCAGTACGCTCCACCGTCGCAATTCCTGAGGGTGAGCAGTCCACTCCACCAGCTGCAGTTCCTTTGGGCGAGCTGTCTGCTCCACCCATTGCAGTTCCTCAGGGTGAGCAGTCCGCCCCACCTGTCGTCCTGGAGGTTGAATGGTCTGTCCCACTCACCGTTCCAGTGGCTGAGCAGTCCACTTTGCAGGCCATTTCAGAGGTCTCTACCCACTGCTTTTGAGGTCGGTGTTTTGGCATTGCCTGCTTCTGAACTGAAGGCCCCAGTATTTTTGTTCCCAGAGCCAAAAGTTCCTGTACTAATGTCTCCTGAGCTGAAGACCCCCTGTTATCTGTATTTGAATTAAGGCCTCCCGTGTTATTTCCTGTGCTTTAAGCTCCTATGTTGCTTTCAGAGCCAGAAGCTCTTATGATGTTTAAGACTTCTATGTTCTTGCCCTCAGAGCAAAAAGCTCCTTTGTGGTCTCCAGAGCAAAGAGCTCCAATGTCATCTTCTGGGTTTAAGACCTCTATGTCGTTTTCTTCTGAGCAAGAATTTCCTGTGTTGTTTTCTCCAGAGCAAAGAGCTCCTACTTTGTTTTCCCCAGAGCAAAGGGCTCCTACATTGTTTTCCCCGGAGCAAAGAGCTCCTATTTTGTTATCTCCAGAGCGAGAGATTCCTGTGTCATCTCCTGAGCTTAAGATCTCCATGTCATTATTTCCTGAGGTTGAGGTTCCTATGTTATCTTTTGATCTGAAAGGTCCTATGCTGTCACCTTCTGAGCATAAGCTCTTATTAGCTCCCGTGTTGAAAGCTCCTGAGACCAACACCCCCACGGTGCCATGTTCATTTGTCTGGTGGCCCTTGGACTTGGGTAGGCTACCCGATGTGCCGTGTTCATCCGTTTGGTGGTCCTTGGAAAGTGGAAGACCACCTGACCTGCCTTGCTCCCTGGTCCAATGGCCCTGTGACTTTGGTAGGCCACTCAAACTGCTTTGTTTTTGGTTTGGGGTCACGGACTTTGGGTTATGCCCAGCAAACTGTGTTTTCTGGTTTTGGACTCTGTGGAGGGGGGAAAGGATTTGTTTTCGGCCCACCTGGCCTTGAGAGGGGCCCCTTGAGAGGGGGGTAATGAGAGACATTACCCCGCTGTGGGCTGGACCCACATCCTCACCTTGAGTTTATTGTCCTATAATTTTCTATGTTTTGTCTTGTTCCTTAGTTTTGTCAGTATTGTGTGCTTGTTGTGTATCATAATTGCCTTGATCTTGTCTCCCCTGATCCTTTGTTCATGTTTTTGTGCATCCACTGTTGGTGACTGTGTGTGCTGCCCCACCCATCCTGTTTTCTCATGTCTGTAGTCACTGTTCCACCCATGTGTCAGTTGTTGATATTGATTAGCATCCTCACCTGTTCTTTATTCTTTGATTAGCTCTTGCCAGTTTAACCTTGTGTCTCCCTTTGTTCTGTCTGGTGTCCTACAGTCATGTTACGTTTACAACACCCTGTCTTGTCAGTTAATCTTGCCTGTATCTGGGCATGCTTTTTGCCTGCCAAGCCTGTGTTTGCTGTGCCTGTCTGCCAGCTTGTTTGTTTTTGTTCAGCCCTCGAGTTTTGTAGTCACCAGCTTAAAATAAAAACTGTGAACTTGAAGTCCTGCGAGTGGGTCCTGTTCCCAACTGTGACATATACAGACTAGACCTCCGGTACATAAAAAGGAAGCAAAGTCTGAACAGGGACCAGCCAGTTTAGATACTGTCACATGAGGTGTGAGCTCCTTTGAGGTCAATCAAATAGTTTAAATATTGACAAAACCTGCCCGGGGTAGGTTACTTTGGTAACTCTGAAGTAGGCCAACACTGTTCTTATTCTATTTTTTAGTTTGCTTTTAAATTCTTATGATCTTGTACATGAAATGAGCTATGCAAATAAACTTGCCTTGCCTTTTGTTTTAATTGGGAGCCCTGTCCTGTTCTGTCTACATGAGTGCTGACCCTCAGCTCCTCCAGGTTCTCCACCATGGAATTCAAAGACAAATGAAAGGAAACTGAAAAAAAAACCAAACAAAAAAAACTGATTATTATTACAGATGTGAAAATTTTACTTTAGTAAGTAAATAGCCTAAATAAACAATGTAAACTTACCGAGATCTCAAAGACTTTAAAAGTTATTTCAAAGGGAATTAATCAGCCACATCACACTGTAGTGTTTTTATTACTGACATTAGTATTAAGAATTAATAAATCCACTCAGCTTAAAGAAAGCAATTATTTAACATGCTAAATTAATTAATGTGACCAGGTAAACTGAAGCACATTGGGAAAAAAAATAATGTCATATCCAGGGCTTGACATTAACACCAGCCAATGGCCGGTGGATTTCAGCAGTGGCTGGTAAGACAGCCACTCCTACCAGCTACTTTGGCAGGTTGTAGTCTTCTCCAACAGCATCTAAAATAATAAACCTATTGTGAGACTATGAAACTACGACTCCCATAAGCACTATCTGCACACGGTGGCTATGTTTACATGGACACAAGTAACCGGATTAAAAAGCCTGATCGGAATAAAAATGCTTCATGTAAACACAGCAATCTGAATATTCTAACCCGATCACGCTCATTTGGATCAAAATTTCATTCCAACTGAGAGGGGTGGGTTATGCCGATTGTTAATCGGAATGGTGCGCATGAAAACACTTATTCTGAACGCAGGGCAGAAAATATGCTTACTGCGCATGTCTGTATACCAGCCGCAAGTCAACGTGACGTATTTCCGCCTTAGCAGCAGCTAGCGGAAAACAGCGGGAGTAAAACAAAACTGGTCTGTATCATCCTACTGTCTCCCTCTGTTCATCATATGCAGAAGTAGGTACTTGTAGCTTCATTACGGAGACCAGCAGGAGCAAAAGTACAGTCTGAATAACACAATATAGGTCAATTTCGACACGAAGCGGGGTTTGCTAACACCGGAAGTTGCTTCTTCTTCTACTATTTTCGGAATGTCGAAATGTTGACGTGCACATGTCAAAATGATTTATTCTGTTCAAACGTGTGACACATGGAGACGCACGTCCTAATCAGATCAGCTTTTTCAGGATCCATGTAAACAGTAAAATTCTGATCTAAATTGTAATCAGATTGAAGAAATTTTGCCCATGTAACCGTGGCCAGTGTGTGATCATTGGTCCACTGTCACTGTGGGTGGAGTCTGGAGAAGCCGCAGATGGTCTACTCCATGGGTCGGTCTCCCACCCTGACCCTGTTCATCCCAGTGGGAAAAAATGCAGTGGTGGGTGGTGGCTTCTCCTGTATGAGTACAGAGTGGAGCCAGACTCCGCCCATGCTGAGCTCATTTTGCAGCCAGTCTGGAGAAATGCGACAAACAGACAGCAGCTGGCAGAACACAGGCTGGTATTACTAACAAAGGCTTTTCTACTAAATATTAAATTAATTTCTCCAACCGTGTTCAATACTTATTCCCTGTGTCATTCCACTTTATTAAATATAACTTGTTTTGTGAACACAGTTGCCTTGATTTTTTTGTATGTATGGATTACTTGGGTTGTTACTGATATCTGGTGAAAATCTCAGGTTAATGGCTCCATCAGAAATATGTTTAATGAGAAAAATGTTGACGTGTTCAATACCTATTTTCCCCACTGTATAAACAGTGAAATTCTCATTTCAAGTGAAGTGAAAAGACTTGGGAGATATTTATAACCTATTAATTCCTTTTGAAATTTTCTATCACAATTCAGTCTTATCAAAAAAAAAAAACTGCCTTGGGAAAGTAAAAACAATTTTAAGATTTCATAATGTTTGCTTGTCTGCAGCTCACTAAAACCTTATCGTAACATAAATCAGCCTTTTCTCTTAAATTCCTTTTGCATTAATTAAAATACACATTTTCATTTCCACTGTAAAACAATGGATTGGATTTCATTTCAACCTCATGACAGTACAATCCCCTCCACTATCTAAGCATCTTGTGAGAAAATAATTTGGGGTATTCGAGTAAATGTAGCTTGAGAAAGTGAGATGAGCCATCAATCCCTGACAGTACATTTGCTCAAACATCTCCACAATGACTAATTTTCAGGCCAGTGATTAAGTGTCTTGCCATTCAGAGACAGTTCACTGCATTGAGGCCATGATCCACTAGCTACTATTTCAGGAAATGTCAATAGGCAATGTTACTGAAGAAAGAACTACAGGGAATGTAATGAGTATAAAACCCTTGATTGTGTTGCTGTTGGGCTTGACAATTGGCAGCAAAATCAACTTTAATGGACTTCAGAGTGTTGCCAAACACTCAATTTATTCTACAAAGAGATTAAAAAGCTTTATTTGTGCAGATATTGGGAAATGAAAGCATGGCTCAGTAACATATTGGCAGTATAGCTTTTATGTGATGGAAGAGTGTTAGGATTCAATCACAATGGGTAATTTATAATAAAATGACTTTAATTTTAATAATTTTCTATAAAAGAACAGAAAAATTCTCTTCATGCAACTTTACACTCATTTTCAGTAGGTGAAAACGCAGTTGTCATTTGTTGATGCAGTCAAGCTACGTTTTAAGGATTTCAAAAATTTTAATTCCCTTCCACAGCATGAGGGACACCATGTGGTGAAAGCTACAGTGGGTGGTTAGTCCTCTGGTAGCGCTGTATGTTAGCTTTCTTTACCCCATTCTATTATGCTGAGCACCAAGCTAGAAGGTGGAAAGTACCATTTTTCTGTGGTCTTTGGTATGACTCGGCTGGGGTGTGAATTCATGACCTCCCGGCTACAGGGCAGATGCTTTACTACTAGGCCACCACTCTGGGTGTTTTAAGATAAGATAAGATAAGATAAGATAAGATAAGATAAGCCTTTATTAGTCCCACAACGGGGAAATTCCAGGATTGCAACAGCACAGGGATAGCAACACTCAGAGCAACAATCAGAAGGCAAGAAAAAAAAAACAAGCAAGCAAGAGCAGCTAATATACATATGTACATATTACTATAAAATATATATACACACACACACACACAGACACACAGTGCAGAGCATTGTAGCTGGATGGAATAAATATATGAATATATGAACACAGTGCAGAGCATTGTAGCTAGATGGAATAAATATGTAAATATATAAACACCCACAGTACGGAGCATTGCAGCTAGGTGGAATAAATATGCAAGTATATAAACACACACAGTGCGGAGCAATGTAGCTAGATGGAATAATATGTAGATATATAAAAAAACACAATGCGGAGCATTGTAGCTAGATGGAATAAATATATAGATATATAAATATAAACACACCCAGTGCTGAGCATTGTAGCTAGATGGAATAAATATGTAAATATATAAACACACACAGTGCAGAGCATTGTTGCTAGATGGGATGAAACAGCATAACCGTCTACTTAGTTATCCTACATGGTATGATTATGTGCCCATACATATTCTCACCCTCCATAGCGACCGATATGTTCCTAGTTGTATGCCGGAGAGGACCATTGTGTAAGTCTATTGCATCTTTTGCATCCAAAAAACTATTAGTTTGTTACGTCTTTTTGCTATCTCTGCGAGCAGCCCTGCTTAGGTTGTACAGTCTGACAGCCGTTGGTAGGAAGGACCTACGAAACCTCTCGGTTGTGCACCTGGGATGATGTAGTCTGCTGCTAAATGAGCTCCTCAGTGCATCCAGTATGTCCTGCATAGGGTGGAACTCGGACTCCAGCAGAGATGACAGTTTAGCCACCGTCCTTCTCTCTCCTATCTCCTCCATCGGATCAAGGCGCTGCCCCAGGACAGAGCTAGCTTTCTTAATCAGTTTGTTCAGTCTCTTCCTATCGGCTGCAGTAATGCCACTGCCCCAGCAGACCACTCCAAAAGTGATGGCTGATGCCACCACCGTGTCATAGAATGACTTCAGCAGCGCCCCTTGTACACCAAAAGACCTGAGTCTCCTCAGCAGGAACAGCCTGCGCTGTCCCTTCTTGTAGAGTGCGTCAGTATTGTGTGACCAGTCTAGTTTATTGTTCAGATGAACACCCAGGTACTTATAGGATGTCACCATATCATTTGTAATCATTTGTAAGTCTCTTCAAAAATGTTCTCTTCAATAATGTTCCACATAGGCTGATCAGCTTCATTATCTAATTTAACTTGTATGTGTGGAGATGGTGTAAGCAGTAAACTCCACATAGGAAGTTAGGTTTGACATCCTGTGGGCCAAGATTCTTCCCTAAAAATCAAACAGGATAGGGTCTGAATTCAGCAAAGGACAAATATCCCAGGTTGTACTTCTCCTAAAGATATCCACAAGGCTATTGGAGTAAACCTAGACTGATTGGTGTGGCATGGTTAACTAATTAGGACCTAAGATTATACGTATATACCTAAAAATAGTTTTATGTAAAAACAATGGACAAAACAGATTATCTTTAAGGGGCTGAGAATAAGATACATTACAGGGACAATGATGATTTGCCTGATGTGATAGATGAAGAACAAGCACTTACAGCAGATAAAATGTAAAAAAAAAAATCATGTCAACTGTATATTTTTATGTACAAATATAGAACATTTTACATTTATGCTGTGTACACATATTAGCTTTGCAGTTGTTTAAAAGGAATACTGCAAGTTGAGCACTTCTCAGAAACAATAGTTACAACTTTTGATCATCTTTATCAAGTTAGGGTATGCATGCCTGTTTCCAAAGGCACACTTTTCACAAAAGAGCACTAATCGAAATCTTCCTTGAGATGACAAGTATAAGATCCTCTTTATTTTTAAAAGTACAAAAACCGCTGCTGGACATGAAGCGTGCACAGTTATACTTAACAAAGTTAAAGTACATTTTTCTTTGTGCCTTAAAATGCAATATTTTTAAAGACAGTGTTTGTGGGTCCACATATTTGATATGGCAAGGATTTTATGCTGGTTGTTCTTAATTCCCCATTTTACCAGGGCTTGGGGCCAACTCTAAGAGTGCACTGGCTTGTCTTCCCCCTCTGGCTGGGTGACCAACTTTCCTTTCCCCATACTATTTATGCTGAGCACCAAGCTAAAAGGTGGAAATTGCCATTTTTAATATGGTCTTTCGTATGATCCGGCTGGGGTGTTAGTGCACAATTTCCCAGCTGTAGGGTGGATGCTCAACCACAAGGCCACCACCATTTAAAATTTGTTGAGCATCTCACAAATTACAGCAATTCTTGTGTGCTGAAGAAAGCATCTTAAGGTACATCTGAATGTTTTATAAGACTGTTGCTACCTTTACCTTTACTGTAGCTGTGGCGCAGTTGTAGTGTGGCTGACTACTGATCGGAGGATGAATGTCGATTCCCATTCTTTCTGCAGTCTGCATGTCAAAGTGTCCTTGAGCAAGTCACTGAACCCCCAGTTGCTCCTGGTGGGTCAGGCCAGCATCTGTGCATGGCAGCTCTGCCACCATCAGTGTGTGAATGTGTGGATAGCAGGATCTGTAAAGTGCTTTGATCATCCAGAGATGAGTAAAAAGCGCTATATTGTCATGATCCTGGGCATGGGCAGGGGCCGTGCCCATCCCCGGTTTGTGTTAGTCCTTTTCTGTTTGTTTGTTCCCTGTTTATTGGGCATTATCCTCTGTATGTTATGCATTTCTGTATTTTGTTCTGTGGGTTGTCTTTATCTTATCCTCGCCTTAGGTTTCCTTTTGTTTAACACCTAATAGTTATGTCATTATTTCCCTCAGTGTGACAGCTGTCAGTGTTTACTTCCGGTTGTCAATCCTGTTCGTGGGCTGTCACACCTGAGTCGGACTGCACTAATTATTTTCCCCATTCATGTACCCACACCTGATCTCATTTGTCTGTCTATTTAAGAGGCTGTTGTGAGTCTACTCCTTGCAGCGGTCTCCCGAGTTAAAGGTCTGTTCTACCTTGCTCTGTTTAAGACGTCATTCCTACGTCTCTCTTCAACTCCAGATGGAGCCCCCGTCCACATATTTTCTCCAGGTGTTCTCTCTTATTCTCGTAAGTGTGCATCTTTGTTATTCTGTGTTTCCTTTAACAAATATTGCAACTCACAGCTCCTGCATTTGGTGCCTCACTCCGGCTCTGAAAGGGCCGTTTATGACAGAAGACCACTGTCAGTGATCAGACGCCAGCGGACTGTGAGTTGCTTTTTTTTCCTCTCTCTCCCCTCTCATTTTTCCCTATCAACCTTTTGTGCTGACCTGGCTGGGAGAATGACACAGTCTGGCACAGACTGGAGCCGTTAAGGCCTGGGCGAGGCTCTGTGTTGGGTTGCGGGCATAGTGGAGGATTTAGTCTCGGACGCATGCTTTGCCCATACCCCTGAGGAAGCCCTGAGGATTCTGGAGAGCGTGGCGGAGATTATCAAGCTGTACTCCAGCCTGTGGAACTATCCATAGCTCATGGGTCTCCTCATTTCTGTGCCAAATCTCCAACTTATGTTCCTTGGGCTGGTGAGAAGTCCTCCACCGTCTGCACTGGTGCCGATGAATGAGCGTTTCCTGGTGCAGACACCTACAGCTTCCCGCCGCTCGCCAGTTCCAAGATGGACATGCCCAGCCTCTCGCCGCCACCCAGCTGAGGTCTGCCAGAGGGACTCCTCCTCTGCAGCTGTGAATTTGGCTGCCGGCACCATGCCCGCAGGGCCGACTCCTCCCAGGTTGACATTGGTGCCCCTGCTCACGGCACGAAGCGAGAGGAAATTATCTGGGCTTCCAGCAGCAGCCTCCACCACAGCCCGGGAAATCAGGCAAGTAACTTTTCATTGTCAAACTCTCACTGATGAATTGCCTTGCCTTATTCCTGGCAGGGAGGCTCAGTGGCAGCCACGTAATTTGGCTGAGCTCTCCCCATCTGCTGCTGCTGCTTCTACCTCATCTCCTTCTTCTGTGTCTCCCTCTGTTTCCTCTGTGCGTCTGCCTGTCCTGGGAGGGAGCCACCTGACTGTGGAGGGGCCTGCTATCCCGGAGACCCCAGTCTGGGTCCCGCAGACACTGGATGGAAGAGGGAGGAGCATGTCCCACATCTCGAAGCCTGAACCAACTATCAAGAGTCCCCTGGTTTTAGCTGCGCAGGATCTGGCGCCTTTGGTGAGACGCCCTCCAACGGCAGTCACCACACCTGGAGCTCCACCAGCTTCAGCCGCAATGGATGAGGTTCCACCAGCACTGCCTGTCATCCCGCCTGCTGCTTGGGCTGCCGCAGCAGAGTCACTGGAGTCCTGGACGGCGGTGGAGCTCGAGCTAAGGCAAGTCCTCTTTTTTGTTTTTATATTATCTGTTTCAGAGAGGGCTTGTTTAGCTCTTGGTGGGGAGAGCCAGTTGCAGCTGTCAACTGCTTCTGAGTTTTGGAACCGGGCTCCACTGCTGCCGGTTACTCTGATCCAGTGCTTGTTTCTGTCCCTGTTCCTCCGCCCGAGCAGTCACCTAGGGTCTCCATGGGTCCAGCCTCTCCACCCGAGGTCTCCGTGGGTGCTGCTCCCCCTCCACCTGAGGGCTCCATGGGTGCTACATCCCAGTCCAGGGCTTCCATGGGTGCTGCTCCCCCTCCGTCCGAGGGCTCCATGGGTGCTGCGCCCCAGTCCGGAGCCACCGTGGGTGCTACGCCCCAGTCCGGGGCCACCGTGGGTGCTATGCCCCAGTCCGGGACCGCTGTGGGTGCTACAGCCCCACCTGCGCCTAAGGTCACCAGGGGTCGACCATCGTTGCTTGAAGTTGCTGCTGACCAGCCATCCTCATGGTCGGCCTTCCATGGCACAGTCCCTGTAGTCCATCAGGGGCAGGGGTTCCAGCTGCTGCCTTCGGGGGAGGGGGGGCGTGTCTTGCCCTGCAGTTCGATGGCTCAGGAACACTGGGAGACCGCCTGACAGGTCTTCTAGGGTAGTCTGTTAGTGTTGCAATGACGGGAGCCCACCCAATGGACTACATCTCCGGCTATGGTGGCTCTGGAGCTCGGGGAGACCACCCAATTCATTCCATCACAAGCTCTGGAGGTCCTGGGACTCTGGGAGACCCCCTGAACTGCCTCATTTCTCCCATCTACTCTCCGAGAGTTTCACCACGATTTTTGGTTCTTTCTGTCGATCATGAGTGTTTCCTTTTGTTTTTGTTTTGTTTTTTTATTTTCACCATTCATGTACCCATACCTGATCTCATCTGTCTGTCTATTTTAGAGGCTGTTGTGAGTCTACTCCTCGCAGCGGTCTCCTGAGTTAAAGGTCTGTTCTACCTTGTTCTGTTTAAGACATCATTCCTACGTCTCTCTCTTCAACTCCAGATGGAAGTTCTCGTAAGTGTGCATCTTTGTTATTCTTTGTTTCCTTTAATAAATATTGCAACTCCCAGCTCCTGCGTTTGGTGCCTCACTCTGGCCCTGAAAGGGCCGTTTTTGACATATATAAATGAAAAAAACAACAACAACAACAACTTAGATTTAAGTTAGAATGTCATGCTTTGTGCTGTGATTTTTTTTTTTTTACCTTCAGCAACAAGACAAAAAGGTATGGTCAACAAATGTCTGGAAGCATGTTCAAAGAGATACTTGTATTAAAAGAGACATGTGAAAACAAAAGCAAGTTAAACAGTGACAGCTGGTATTATATATTAGCATAATTAGATATCTGTATGACTAGTGTACCATGAAAACAAAAAATTATTAAAGCCCATATTTACATATTTATCTGTACCAGGGGTGTCAAACTCATTTTAGCTCGGGGGCCACATACCGCCGGATTTAATGTCAAGTGGGTCGTACCAGTAATATAATATCAAAACAACCTAATGGCAACTTCAAATTTCATTGCTTGTTTTAGTACAAATAAGTACAAATACATTATGAAATGTTTACACTTGTTGAACCATTGATCTTTCACAAAACATGAACAACCTGAATGATGAATCTTCATCAAAGTATGAACAACCTGAATTTTTTTTCTTTTCTGCTCTGTTTTGAACTGAAGCTGCTGACAAACAATATCTTAATCACGATAAAAACAAATACCATTTAAGGAACCAGATATTGTGTTGCTGCCATCTATTGTTTATCCCTGGAACTTGTTTGTATTCTGAACAGTGACCCCAGTTACATGGTTACAATGAACCAATTACTGGGAATAAACCGATAATGCCAACAATTACTTTTCTCACGTTTAAATGCACTGAACAAACAGATTACTGGAGGATAAACCACTTGAGTTAATGACCTTAGTTGCATTGCCTTTATCAACATGGCCACTTGAATAATCAGATTACTCCAGAAATCCAATCATAGCCAGTTTATTTGTGTACATATAAACATGGTCAATTGACCATATTTACATGTGCGCGAATAAACTGGTTAGGATTGGATTTCAAGAGTTTCAATCCAGATTAAGACCCTTAATTTTTGGTAGGTGAAATAACATACTTATAAGATAAGATAAGATAAGATAAGATAAGCCTTTATTAGTCCCACAATGGGGAAATTCCAGGATTGCAACAGCACAGGGATAGCAACACTCAGAGCAATAATTTAGAAGATAAGGAAATAAGAGCAGTGAATATACATATGTACACATAAATATATAAATATACGTATATACACACACAGTGCGGAGCATTGTAGCTAGATGGAATAAACAACATAACCGTCTATTTAGTTACCCTACATAGTATGAATATGTACCCATACATATTGTCACCCTCCATAGCGATTGATATTGTCCTAGTTGTATACTGGAGGGGACCATTTGTGTAAGTCTGTTGCGTCTTTTGCATTCAATGCTATTAGGTCGTCACGTTTTTTTGCTATCTCTGCGAGCAGCCCTGCTTAGGTTACACAGTCTGACAGCCGTAGGTAGGAAGGACCTGTGAAACCTCTCGGTCGCGCACCTAGGATGATGTGGTCTACTGCTAAATGAGCTCCTCAGTGCGTTCAGTATGTCCTGCATGGGGTGGGATTTGGACTCCAGCAGAGATGACAGTTTAGCCACCATCCTTCTCTCCCCTATCTCCTCCACTGGGTCAAGGCGTTGCCCCAGGACAGAGCTAGCTTTCTTGATTAGTTTGTTCAGTCTCTTCCTATCGGCTGCTGTAATGATGTTTCCCCAGCAGACCACTCCAAAAGTGATGGCTGATGCCACCACCGTGTCGTAGAATGTCTTCAAGAGCACCCTTTGTACACCAAAAGACCTGAGCCTCCTCAGTAGGAACAGCCTGCGCTGTCCCTTCTTGTAGAGTGTGTCGGTATTGTGTGACCAGTCTAGTTTATTGTTCAGATGAACACCCAGGTACATGTAGGATGTCACCATCTCAATGTCTGTTCCCTGGATGTTTACTGGTGCTGTGAGGGGTTGTCCTTGCCTGCGGAAATCCACCACCAGCTCCTTAGTTTTCCTTGCGTTGATCTGGAGGCAGTTCCGATGGCACCAGTCCACGAAGTCCTGGATAAGTCCTCTGTACTCAGCTTCATTTCCGTTGGAGATGAGGCCAACGATTGCAGAGTCATCAGAGAACTTCTGTAGATGGCAGTGTGTTGTGTTGTGTGAGAAGTCCGCAGTATAAAGGGTTATGAGCTATAACAGCCCCTTGAGACTATTCACAAGTTGGACAGAACATGTTATAATCTTCACAATTCAACCCTGAACCAAATCAAGTAATTTTTTTGGCAGATAAAATGTTTCAATCCAAATTGGGAGCCATAATGAATTTTTGGCAGAAGAAGCATACATTTTCTGGATTCTACTTACAATATATAATTATAGGAGGTAAATAATGCACAAACACTAGTATTCATGGGAAAGAAAAGCCTTATTAACTTTTACATCTTTATACACAGATTTTGTTAATTTCAGCATACTTTTATAAAGCAAAACATTAAAAGTTGCTACAAGGTAAAATATCATATCTTATTATTCTAAAACTCATGGGTCTAAAATTATGACTAATCCCTCACCACATTAAATATTTACAGACATATCTTCCGTTTTGCTTAAAAACAGTCATCTGAAAAGCTTTAGCTGAGCGAGGCGTGCTCCTGCAGCAAGTTGATTAGTTTCTGGTGGCCCATCACTGTTGTCAGCCGGCAGCTTCTGTTGTTTTGAACATGTTCAAAAAATTTTGTGACAAGAAAAACTGGTTCTGACTGTAAAATCATTCAGAAAACAGCAGCGAACTATTGCCCCCCCCCCCCGAACCCCAGTGAACCACCGACTGTCAGCATGAACGTACCCCAGCATCCGCTGCACTGCAAGACATGGGAGTAAAATGTATTTTTAAAAAAACAGTTGTTAAATACAGTAAATACTGCGACATTGTAATGTGTCTTTGAGTGTCTATCAAAAACTGCTATATACAGTGGTGTGAAAAAGTGTTTGCCCCCTTCCTGATTTCTCATTTTTTGTTTGTTTGTCACACTTAAATATTTCAGATCCATCCATCCATCCATCCATCTTCTTCCGCTTAATCCTTTTCGGGTCTCGTGGGGGCTCATCAAACAAATTTTAATATTAGACAAAGATAACACAAATAAACACAAAATGCAGTTTTTAAATGAAGGTGTTTATTATTAAAGGTAAAAAAAAATCCAAACCTACATGGTCCTGTGTGAAAAAGTGATTGCCCCCCCTTCCCCCGGGTTACAACATAAATTAACTGTGGTTTATCACATCTTTGGAAAGCTGAGTTCAGTTTCTCTAGCCACACCCAGGCCCGATTACTGCCACACCTGTTCTCAATCAAGAAATCACTTAAATAGGACCTGCCTGACAAAGTGAAGTAGACCAAAACATCCTCAAAAACTAGACATCATGGCTGAATTACAACAATTCTGCAAAGATGAGTGGGCCACAATTCCTCCACAGCACTGTAAAAGGATCATTGCCAGTTATCACAATCGCTCGATTGCAGTTGTTGCTGCTAAGGGTGACCCAACCAGTTATTAGGTTTAGGGGGCAATCACTTTTTCACACAGGGCCATGTAGGTTTGACTTTTTTTCCCCTTAATAATAAACACCTTCATTTAAAAGCTGCATTTTGTGTTGACTTGTGTTGTCCTTGTCTAATATTTAAATAGTTTGATGATCTGAAACATTTAAGTGTGACAAACATACAAAAAAAAAGAGAAATCAGGAAGGGGACAAACATTTTTTCACACCACTATAAATCCGATGCATTATTATAATTATGACTTACTGTCTTGTAATTATGACATACTATCTCATAATTATGACTTAGCATCTCATAATTATGAGATAGAAAGTCATAATTGTGAGATGCTAAGTCATAATTATGACTAGATATCTCATAATTATGAGACAGTAACTGCATCTCATAATTGTGAATTACTATCTCATAATTATAACTTAGCATCTCATAATTATGACTTTTTTCTTCTTCACAGTCGCGGGAATGGGCTTCCATACAATGGTGTGAGATCACCCATGTGAAATGCATGGAGATTATTTCATCATACTGAGGATTAGTCTCCTGCCTGAAACTTTGACAGTGAAATAACCACTGGCTTTAAAGCAGGAAACTATAAGAACCTAAATCAATGGCCAGAACCCAAATCCAAATTGGCGTTGCTGTAGTTTCTCTGACCTCCCTACTGGCAGCTCCCTCACTCTCTGTGATGTTTACTGCCTTACTGTTTTGCGTCATTAACCTTTTGTAGCTGTGGGGCTATCAACACAATCCCAAGTGTCCATGGCTCAGATCTCTTGAATGGAGAGGTTGTTGTGAGAGAGCGATGGGGTTATCATTCATGTCAAATTCCAGGCCAAAGAGGCCACTTTGTTTGGGAAAAAGATCTGCCTCTTTGTCATGGTTTGGCAGTCATTTACTGGCTTTAAGTGAAAGGAGCTCGAGATGGCAAAATAGATGGTGCTGGTGCATGAATCTGGCAATTCAATAATTTGTTTTTGAATTCTGCAAAAATTCATATGCCTACTACATACATTTGTAGTGACTGTTCTCTATCATATGTTTCTCCTCCCAGCAGTCAGAAAACAATTTGAGTATTTTTACCTTACAAATCCCCTAAACATTTTTGGAGTGACAGATTTCCATCTGACACTGAGCTGACACTCTGAAAGTGCAGAGAGCCACTTAATCACTCTCAACACAGACTTGGTGAAAGACTCCACACCAGCCATGACACGCTTTATAACAAATACATCAAGCAATCAATTGGGAAACATAAAAATGGCCATACATAATTTGGCAAGGAGTTAAGGGTTCAAAGTGTAGCTGGTCATTATGGCGCTTATGCCAACATGGGTATGATAAGTTTGGATGACCTTTATGGAAGGTCACACAAAATGTTTCTGTGAACCAATAAATTGGAAGATTATTAGTACCCTGCCTCTCGCCCAAAGATGCTGGGATAGGCTCCAGCCCCCCCGCGACCCAAAAAGGATTAAGCGGTAGAAGATGAAGATGAAGAAGAAGATTAGTGAAAAGAAAACCTGAATATCAAACAAAAGTGATGCTAGCAATGCATGTTGTAAAACATTACCTCTTGTGCAATTTGTCATGTTCTCTTGAAAGCTAAATTCCATTTATTGAGGAAAAAAACAAGTGTGTTTCATATATTGAAAATGAAAACATTTCCTTGAATGTCTGATGCACACCTGCACTTGGTACATGAAGGTTGTGAAATCAGAACTAAACTGCTATTCCAGCTCTCTCCCTCCTCTTTCTCCTGTTGTCCAGCTAAATGTCAGATCTGTCAACAACTACCACTTTAGCCCAAGCGACAAAAGCAGGGTCGGGTTGCTGCTGTGGTTCAATGTTTGCTTGGAAGGTTGACACATGAGAAGCTGATTTCTAGAAGTAAAAATACTTCACTCAAGTACGACATGTGAATGTAATCCTAGCAGGCATTCGACATTGTTTGACATTTTTGGGTATAAAATGCCCCAATTCATTCTTGCCACTTAAACATGAGAGACAGTGAGAGAGAGAGTCATGGCTTTCATAGAATCTTGAATTTAAATCTACAAAAGAAATCTGTGCCAGCAAATATGTAGGTCAAAGCATGTACTTGGGGTTACGGCAGTGTTTTTCAACCAGGGTGCCCTGGTATGTTCAGGTTTCTGTGGGAAATGATATAATTTCATTTGCTAATTGGTTAAAAAAAATGTAAATAGTTTGCCAGTGTTGTGCATGGCAACGGCAAATTATTTGCAGTTTTTTGGACCAATTAGCAAGTGAAATTAGATAATTTTGCATAGAAACCTGAACACCAGGTGGTCACTTTACAATGCACAAACTGGCGATGACTGTGACAGTGTGGGTGCAACTCATCTTGTTGTGCGTCAGTTGATGGAGCCAAACGCCGGGAAGGGACATGAGTTGTACATGGATAGCTATTACACAGGGCCAGCCATCACTATGGAGCTTGCAGCCAAGGACACTGGACTGTGTGGGACCGTCAGCAGCAACAGGAGAGGTAATTTGTTTTTATTTTTATTCATTTTTTGTGTGTTATTTATGCTGATTTATTTATGCCAGTTTATTCATGCCATTATTTATGCCATTACTGTAGGTATGCCAAGGGATCTCAGACCAGCCCTGTTGCCGCTGAGAAGGGGAGATGACCCAGTTTTCATGCGGCACGACAAACTGCTGGCCTGTGCGTGGCATGACACGAAGCGTGTCACCATGCTCTCATCCATACATGCCAACACTTGTGTCCGGAAACGCATTTGCACAAAGGGGAGTGCAGCTGGTTTCTGTGACATAAAGAAGCCTGTGTGTGTGGACAGCTATAACACCTACATGGGAGGAGCAGACAGGGCTGACCAACGAATGAAAACTTACCTGTTTCCACACAGGGCCAAGAAATGGTACAGCCGCATTTTCAATGCACTCATGAGCATCTGCGTTGTCAACTCCCACATCCTGTAAACTAGGTGTACTGCTGGTCCACACAAGCCCCTGCAGCTATCCATTCAGGAACTCATCATAGGTTTGCTTGAAGGGCACAAGAGGAGTGAGGGCAAGAGACCTGGAAGGCCTTCACAGCAAGCTTTGGAGACACCACAGAGACTGACTGAATGGCACTTTATGGCCGAAAGTACTGGTTCATGTCCAGACTGTGTAGTGTGTTCGGATCGGAGCTGTCCCCAAGGTCGTCGTCAGACGCACTTCAGGTGTGCTCAGTGTGGGGTAGGACTATGTGCTGTACCTTGCTTTGAGCATTACCACACACTGAAGAACTTCAAACTCTGCCACCTTGACAGATGAGGGCAGATATTTACTGACAAAATGACCACAATGACCAAAAACGTAAAAAATAGACTTTGTTGATTGTCATGGTATATGTCATGTTTCATGTACTTTTTTTTACCAATATGTTACTAATGTGTGTTTTGATTATACTGACTTTGCACATTATGCACATTGGTAAATAAAATTCCTGAAATCACAACCTTCTCTGTCATCTGCGACTTTTTTCTGGAAGGTATTGAACATTTCATTGTTGCAATATGCAAATTAGGTCCAATTATGCACTATGTATGGATGCAAGTTCACCTGGCAGACACCTGGGTACCTCTGCAACACTTTTGTAATTGGGACTTTGCATCTAACTGTAATCATTCTGAAGCTATAGTGTTATAATAAAATTTGGATTGTTGCAATATGCAAATTAGGACCAATTATGCACAATGCATGGATGTAAGTTCACTTGGCAGACACGTGGGTTCCTCTGCAACATTTTTGTAATTGGGACTTTGCATCTAACTATTACCGTTCTGAAGCTGTAGTGTTGCAACATTTGGATTTTTGCAATATGCAAATTAGGTCCAATTATGCACAATGCATGGATGCAAATTCACCTGGTAGACACTTGGTACCTCTGCAACACTTTTGTAATTGGGACTGCACATCTAACTATAATCATTCTGAAGCTGTAGTGTTGTAAAATTTGGATTGTCACAATATGCAAATTAGGTCCAATTATGCACTATGCATGGATGCAAGTTCACTTGGCAGACACGTGGGTTCCTCTGCAACATTTTTGTAATTGGGACTTTGCCTCTAACTATTACCGTTATGAAGCTGTAGTGTTGTAACATTTGGATTTTTGCAATATGCAAATTAGGTCCAATTATGCACAATGCATGGATGCAAGTTCACCTGGCAGACACTTTGTACCTCTGCAATACTTTTGTAATTGGGACTGTGCATCTAACTATAGTCATTCTGAAGCTATAGTGTTATAATAAAATTTGGATTGTTGCAATATGCAAATTAGGTCCAATTATGGACTATGCATGGATGCAAGTTCACTTGGCAGACACTTGGGTTCCTCTGCAACATTTCTGTAATTGGGACTTTGCCTCTAACTATTACCATTCTGAAGCTATTGTCATTTGAAAATTTGAGGTCAAACTCTGCGTTTTCCTGCCAAAAATTCCATACACTCAAAGGGTTAGGGCTTATGGCTGGGCACTGAGGATCCACATGTGGAAGCACCATCACTAGGAAGCCATCACCAGCAGGGAAAGTGCCAAGTCCACGGCTACAGGGACACCACCTCTGAGACTGCCCAAGTCCAATCCGAGGGGTCGATGCTGAATTGTGGTGCCACAGTGTATGATCCCCTCAGCCGGGCAGACCAGGGCAATCACAGGCCAGTGCCCTGCAGCCAGAAAACAAACACAATTCCCTGTGGCAGGGTTCACCGTGAGCAAAGGGTGATAAAAAAAAAAATAGTCACTGATAAATAATAAAATAATTTGCTGACATAAAGACTAGGCAGTTAAGATGACTAGAAGAACAGAAAAACACTTAAATACAGTCAAACAGACATACATACATAAGTATTAATAATTCACAGTAAGATAAGTAATTGTGACAAAATAGGTTTGAAATCATAAATTAAGATGATTAAAATAGGAAACTAATCAAAAGCAAGGTTAAAATGCCTGCTTTTAAAAACATGGACATTCTCGGCAGACCTAATGTTCTCCGGTAGGATGTTCC
This sequence comes from Pholidichthys leucotaenia, assembly GCA_020510985.1. Taxonomy (NCBI): domain Eukaryota; kingdom Metazoa; phylum Chordata; class Actinopteri; order Cichliformes; family Pholidichthyidae; genus Pholidichthys; species Pholidichthys leucotaenia. The sequence continues at coordinate 304,847,682 of CM035839.1, forward strand.
ACAGACATGGGCTGTAGTAGCTAAAAGCTGCCTCACTAAGGGTGCGTGTTCTGACAGTAGGGATAATCAAGAGACCAATGCTGGAGGACCTCAGGGACTGTGGGGGCTCATATGTTAAAAGCAATTTTGATAAATAAGAAAGCCCAAGACCATGCAGACATTGATAAACCAGTAAAAGAACCTTAAAATCGATCCTGAAACACACGGGGAGCCAATGCAGTGATTTTAAAACCGGTGTAATATGAGCCTGCCGTCTGGTCTTCATCAGAACACGTACAGCTGAATTCTGTAATAACTGCAGATTTGAAACTGTCTTTTTGGGAAGACCAGAGAGCAGGACATTACAGTAATCAATACGGCTGGCAATAAAAAGCATGCATCAGTATCTCTGTGACACCTTCACTTAGTGTGCATGCGCAAAACCAACAAAAACATTCCTGAGATATGGAGCATATGGAGCGACTCACTGCACATGCGCAAATCCAACCTTCCATTGTCATTCTGCGCATGCACAAAAAACCGCACTGTTCTCACTGCGCATGAGCAAAACAACACCCATTTTAACAAGGCTTTAATTTAGCTGGTGGGTGGGCGTCATCTCCTCTGTTGGGGTAAGGTGTGATCTCTAATGCTTAAACAGAAATAAAGAAAGAGAAAGAGAAAGTGGCAGACAAACATTATAACGCGGGCAGACACGTTTCTAAAAGGTGTAAACGCCATGTATCCAGTGCACATGAAAAATGTTAGTATCGTGTGTATGCAAGTTTTCTTAGTGGGAAAAACCCTGCATTTGTACATTTTTTAGGTGAAACTGGGCTGCTGAAAACAGAAAATTAGCCGTGGTAGGACACGGTGAGGGAAGGAGACCCAGTTTTCAATTGAAATATGGCATGTTAGTGGCATTAATAGTAAAATTTAAAAAAAATCATAAACATGTAGAAACTTTTAAATATTTTTGGAGTGGATGTATTCCTTCCACTGCCCGACGATATCCCCAGTCGAAGTCAACAGTGTCCCATCCGCACCATACACAGTGTGGACGGGGAGCTGCTTTCCCCTCCTGAGCTGCCGAACAGTTTGCCAGAATCTCTTTGAGGCCTCACCGAACTCCTCCCATACCCGGGGTTTTGCTTCAGCAACCACCTGAGCTGCACTCCGCTTGGCCTGCCGGTACACCTCAGCTGCTTCGGGAGTCCCACAAGCCAACCAAGCTTGATAGGACTCCTTCTTCAGCTTAATGGCCCCCCTCACCACTGGTGTCCACCACTTGGTTCGGGGGTTGCCACCACGAGATGCACCGACCACCTTGCGGCCGCAGCTCTGGGCCGCCGCTTCAACAACAGAGGTGGAGAACATGGCCCATTCAGACTCCATGTCTCCAGACTCCCTCGGAATGTGGTTGAAGTTCTTCCGGAGGTAGGAGTTGAAGACCTCCTGGACAGGGGCCTCAGCCAGACGCTCCCAGCACACCCTCACTATACGTTTGGGTCTACCAGGTCTGAATGGCTTCCTCCCCTGCCATCGGATCCAACTCACCACCAGGTGGTGATCAGTTGACAGCTCTGCATCTCTCTTTACTCGGGTGTCCAAGACATACGGTCGCAGGTCTGATGATATGATAACAAAATCGATCATCGACCTGCGACCTAGGGTGTCCTGGTGCCAGGTGCACATATGGACACCCTTATGCTTGAACATGGTGTTCGTTATGGACAGACTGTGGTTAGCACAGAAGTCCAATAACTGAACACCACTCGGGTTCAGATCGGGCAGGCCGTTCCTCCCAATCACCCCCCTCCAGGTTTCACTGTCGTTGCCCACGTGCGCATTGAAGTCCCCCAGTAGGACAATGGAGTCTCCAAGAGGAGCACCCTCCAGCACCCCAGTCACAGACTCCAAAAAGGGTGGGTACTCTGAAACATCATTTGGTGCATAGGCACAAATGATGGTCAGGACCTGTTTCCCAACCCGAAGACGCAGGGAAGCAACCCTTTCATCCACCGGGGAAAACTCCAATATAGAGGCAGCAAGGTGGGGCGATACAAGAATACCCACCCCTGCTCGTCGCCTCTCGCCCGGGACAACTCCAGAAAAGGCCAAGCTCCAGCCCCTCTCCAGGAGACTGGTTCCGGAACTGGAGCTGTGTGTTGAGGTGAGGCCGACTATATCTAGCCGGTATCGCTCAACCTCGTACACCAGCTCAGGCTCCTTCCCCACCAGAGAGGTGACATTCCACGTACCAAAAGCCAATTTAGAAAGCTTGGGATCAGTCTGCCAAGGTCTTCGCCTTTGACTGCCACCTAATCCACATAGCACCGGACCCCCATGATCCCTCCTGCAGTTGGTGAGCCCACTGGAGAGCGGACCCATGTAACTCCTTCGGGCTGAGCCCGGCCGGGTCCCATGGGTGGAAACCCGGCCACCAGAGGCTAGCCTTCGAGCCCCTCCCCCATGCCTGGCTCCAGGGTGGGGCCCCGGTAACCCCATACCGGGCGGGGTACACTGAATCCTTGATATACAATTAACTGATACGCCTTCCACAGAGGAAGCAGGGTTTGGGGACAAGCGGGATGACTCGCCTATCACAGGGGCTGAGGTCGCCAAGGTGGTTAAAAATCTCCTTGGTGGCCGGGCCCCGGGGGTGGACGAGATTTGCCCTGAGTACCTCAAGGCCCTGGATGTTGTTGGGTTGTCATGGTTGACACCCCTCTGCAACATTGCGTGGAGGTCGGGGGCAGTGCCTTTGGCATGGCAAACCGGGGTGGTGGTTCCTCTCTTCAAAAAAGGGGACCGGAGGGTGTGCTCCAACTTTAGAGGGCTCACACTCCTCAGCCTCCCTGGGAAGGTCTATGCCAAGGTACTGAAGAGGAGAGTCCGGCCGTTGGTTGAACCTCGGATTCAGGAGGAGCAATGTGGTTTTCGTCCTGGCTGTGGCACATCGGACCAGCTCTTTACCCTCTCGAGAATTCTTGAGGGTTCGTGGGAGTTTGCCCAACCAGTTTACATGTGTTTTGTGGACTTGGAGAAGGCATTTGACCGCGTCCCCTGTGGATTTTTGTGAGGGGTGCTTCGGGAGTATGGGGTATCGGGCTTGTTGTTACGAGCTATTCGGTCTCTGTACGACCGTTGTGAGAGTTTGGTTCGTATTACCAACACTCGGTCGGAGTCATTCCCAGTGAGAGTTGGACTCCGCCAGGGCTGCCCTTTGTCACCGATCCTGTTCATAATTTTTATGGACAGGATTTCTAGGCGCAGCCAGGGAATGGAGGGTGTCATGCTTGGTGACCACAGGATCTCATCTCTGTTGTTTGCAGATGATGTTGTCCTGTTGGCTTCATCCAGCAATGACCTACAGCTCTTGCTGGGACGGTTTGCCGCTGAGTGTGAAGCGGCTGGGATGAGAATCAGCCCCTCCAAGTCCGAGTCCACGGTCCTCAGCCGGAAAAAGGTGGATTGTCCTCTCCGGGTTGGGGACAGGCTCCTGCCCCAAGTGGAGGAGTTTAAATATCTTGGGGTCTTGTTCACGAGTGAGGGGAAAATGGAGCGAGAGATCAACAGACGGATTGGAGCAGCATCTGCAGTGATGCGGACGTTGTACCGGTCTGTTGTGGTGAAGAGGGAGCTTAGTTCTAAGGCAAAGCTGTCGATTTACCAGTCAATCTACGTTCCTACTCTCACCTATGGTCACGAGCTTTGGGTAATGACTGAAAGAACGAGATCGCGGATACAAGCGGCTGAAATGAACTTTCTCCGTAAGATTGCTGGACTCACTCTCAGAGATAGGGTGAGGAGCTCAATCATCCGGGAGAGGCTCAGAGTAGAACCGCTGCTCCTCCACATTGAAAGGAGTCAGTTGAGGTGGTATGTGTCACGCCGCGCCGCTCATCAGCGGCGCCACCTGCCCGCACACCTGCTCGCCATCAGCGGCGAGGGATTTAAGCCGCCTCGCCCTGAGCTTCGGCCTGAAGCCGGCAGACTTCTTCATGCATCTCTGTGAGTTCCTTCACCCTCAGCGGATTACACTGGTAAGAAGATCTTACCTCCTTTTCCTCCCAAGTCTGCTCCCCTGTGCACAGGTGGATTTCCCGGCGGCGGACAACGCCTCTCCATCGCCTGTTCCTCGCTGCTGCACCGGGCTCTCCAGGTGGCTGTCTACCGGACCTCGTCCCTTGCTGTGCCAGTCATCTGTCCTATCCAAGTAAGCTCCTCTCTCGCTCATATATCTCCTGTATTGGTGTGTGCCCGTCACCCGTCTCCTTGTGCTTTTCCCATAGGGTTGTCCGGCTGTACGGTCTCCTGCCTCTGTGCCCGAAGCAGACGCCGCCACCAATACATTTACATCCCGCAGACACACATTCATACACTCCTGTTGTTAATAAACTATTTGAACTACTCTGAGCCTGTGTGTGTGCGTCTCCTGAGCCGTGCGTTATGTCAGTACAGCTTCAGCAGAGCGGCTCGGCAGACGGCGGGCTCGCACACCGGCTTACCACCCTCGAGGCTCGGGTGGATCAGATAGCTTATCAGCAACAGGTGATCCTCAATCAATTAATAAATATTACTAACCGATTGGACCGCTTGGACCCCCAGCAGCCGTTCCCCCCGGCTCGTCAGGGTGGCGCGGCTCCTGCCGCTCCAGTGGCCATCCAGCAGGCTCCTGCGGCACCGACTCGGCTCACTCCCATTCCGACCCCCGCCCGCTTTAGTGGAAAGCTCGGCGGAGCGCGGGGGTTCATAATGCAATGTGAGTCCGTGTTTCATCGCGTGCCCGGAGACTTTCCCTCAGATCACAGCCGAATTGGTTATATCGGGAATCTCCTGGAGGGGCGAGCATTAACTTGGACCTACGCCGTAATGGCGAGGCCCAGTTATGCCACCCTCACATATGACCAGTTCGTGAGACGCTTTCTGGAAGTCTTTGACCATTCGCGTACCGAGACGGTCCAGGTCGACCGGCTTCTCGCCCTCCAGCAGGGAAGCCGGTTGGCAGCGGACTACGCGGTCGACTTCCGGGTAGCAGCGGAGGAATTAGGCTGGGAGGAACGCTCCCTCTGTGGCCTTTTTCTCCGCAGTCTAAATGATGATCTGAGGGATGAACTGGCTGGGCGGGATATCCCTGAGATGCTAGCGGAGCTAACATCCCTTGCCATCAGTTTGGACAACAGGCTGCGCGAGCGCTTCTCGGGGCGGAAGTCGTCTTCTTCTCGCCCTCGTGGAGCCTCGTCGCGCCTGCCCCAAGCTCGCCCCCTGGCGACGCCGCCACCATCGCGCCCCGAGGAGTCGGAGCCGATGGTGACAGGCTGGACAAAGCTCTCTCCGGCGGAGAGACAACGCCGCCGTGAGTTAAATCTCTGTATGTATTGCGGAGATAGTCAACACACGGTAGAGCTTTGTCCACAGAAGCCAAACAGCGGGGTCCGTGAGTCACTGTAGGGGGCCTCGCGGACATCAATTGGTTAAATCCCCTCACACAATTGAAGCTGCCCCTCCGTTTCTGCCACAACCCCACTGGGCATCTCACCCACGCACTGGTGGATTCGGGCGCGGAAGGCAGCTTTATTTCACAAAGCCTGGCAACCCGACTGGGCATCCGCTGTCAGGCACTCAGGAACCCTATCTCCCTGGTCAACCTCTCTCGTACCTCCCTTGGGAGAGTAACGCACCAGACCATCCCCGTCCCAGTTATTATCTCTGGAAACCACCGGGAGGAGATAACCTTTTACGTCCTGCCCAACTCTGTGTCGCCCGTCATCCTGGGGTATCCCTGGATGCGCCTCCACAACCCTGTTCTGGATTGGAAGTCCGCCGGGGTGTCGGCATGGAGTACGTTCTGCATGGGCACCTGTTTACAGTCCGCTGCCTGCTCTCCATCCGCTTCTTCCCCTCCTACGGACGCAGCGCCCCCGGACCTGTCCCTGGTGCCACTGGAATTTCACGACCTGGGTATGGTATTCAGCAAATCCAAGGCAATGTCTCTCCCTCCTCATCGGCCCTATGACTGCGCAATCAACCTCCGCCAGGGGGCACCCTTACCTTCTGAACGACTCTACAGTCTATCGGCGCCGGAGAAGGAGACGATGAACTCATATCTTAAGGAGTCGCTGAGTGCTGGGATTATCCGCCCATCGTCATCGCCTGTGGGGGCAGGATTCTTCTTCGTTGGTAAGAAGGACGGGTCTCTCCGTCCTTGCATTGACTACCGCGCCCTTAATGACATAACGGAGAAGGATCGTTACACCCTGCCCCTCATGGACACCGCCTTCCACTCCCTCCAGGGGGCGACTTGGTTCACCAAGCTGGATCTCCGCAGCGCATACCACCTCGTCCGGATCCGGGAGGGAGATGAGTGGAAGACAGCCTTCCGTACCCCGAACGGCCACTTCGAATACCTGGTGATGCCGTTCGGGTTGACCAACGCTCCAGCCGTCTTTCAGCGCCTCATCAACAACGTCCTCCGGGATTTCATCGGCCTTTTTGTGTTCGTCTACCTGGACGACATACTCATCTTCTCCAAGTCCAGGGACGAGCACGAGGTCCACGTGAGGCGGGTCCTCCAAAGACTGCTGGAGAACCGGTTATACGTGAAGGCCGAGAAGTGTGAATTTTACGCAAAGACAACATCCTTCCTTGGGTTCATCATCTCACACGACCAGGTGCTTCCGGACCCAGAGAAGGTGAAGGCAGTGGTGGAATGGCCTACACCTGCATCAAGGAAGCAGGTGCAACAGTTCGTTGGATTTGCGAACTTCTACCGCCGCTTCGTCCCAAATTTTGGCACCATCGTCGGCCCGCTGACCCGCCTCACGTCCCCTAAGGTTCCGTTCCGGTGGACCGAAGAGGCCGCGGCTGCTTTTCAGGCGCTGAAGGCGGAGTTCTCCTCCTCCCGGGTCCTTAGCCAAGTCAACCCTGCGCTGCAGTGCATCGTGGAAGTGGACGCTTCGGACACAGGAGTGGGAGCGGTGCTATCCCAGCGGTCGCCAGACGACGGCATCAAGCGGCCCTGCGCCTTCTTCTCCCGGCGCTTGTCCCCGGCGGAGAGGAATTACGACGTGGGTGACAGAGAGCTCCTTGCCATCAAGCTCACGCTACAGGAGTGGCGTCACTGGCTAGAGGGGGCGGACCTGCTGTTCGTGGTCCTGACGGACCACAAGAACTTGGAGTACCTTAGATCTGCCAAGCGCCTGAACGCCCGCCAGGCGCGCTGGTCCTTGTTCTTCGCCAGGTTCCAATTTACCATCACCTTCAGGCCTGGCTCCAAGAACGGCCTGCCCGACGCCCTCTCTAGGCAATTCGTCCCTGAGGAGTCGGAGGACACGGTTCACACCATCCTACCCAGGTCGTGCGTCGTGGGAGCCGTCACCTGGGACATCGAGAGCAAGATCCGGAAGGCGCAGGAAGTGGAACCTGACCCTGGCGGCGGACCGGAGGGGAGGCTGTTCGTGCCATCCACGGTTCGAGGGGAGGTCATCCACTGGTTGCACACATCCAAGCTCACCTGTCACCCTGGCTCCTCCCGGATGATTGACCTCCTCCAGCGGTCCTTTTGGTGGCCGGGCCTGCGGAGGGACGCTGCCCGCTACGCCCGGGCCTGTCCAGTTTGTGCCACCAACAAATTGGGAAATGCCCCTCCAGCGGGTTTGCTCCAGCCTCTGCCCGTCCCTGGCAGGCCCTGGTCGCATATCGCCCTAGATTTCGTCACCGGACTCCCAGTCTCGAACACCTACGACACCATCCTGACCATCGTGGACCACTTCTCCAAGGCGGTACACTTCGTCCCCCTTCGAGGTCTCCCGACTGCCCTGGAGACGGCGGACCTCCTCATCCAACACGTGGTCAGGCTGCATGGGATTCCGGTGGACGTGGTCTCGGACCGAGGGCCCCAATTTTCCTCAGAGGTTTGGAGGTCGTTCTGCAACGCCTTAGGAGCCAAGGTGAGCCTCTCCTCCGGCCATCACCCCCAATCCAACGGGCAGTGTGAGCGGACTAACCAGGAGCTGGAGGCTGCGCTCCGCTGTGTAACGGCATCCAAACCCACGTCCTGGAGTAACCACCTTGCCTGGGTTGAATACGCCCATAACACCGCTCGCTCTTCTGCTACAGGGATGTCTCCCTTTAAGGTGTCCCTGGGTTACAACCCCCCGCTGTTCCCGGCACAGGAGAGTGAGGTAACTGTCCCTTCAGTACGGGCGCATCTCAGGCAGTTCCGCTCCATCTGGGCGTCTGCGCACAATGCACTTTTACGCACGGCGGAGCGCAACAGAGCCGTGGAGGACCGGCACAGAAGACCTGCCCCGGCGTACAGAGTTGGTCAGCAAGTCTACGTGTCGACCCAGGACGTGATCTTAAAGGGCGAGAGGAGGAAGCTGGCACAGCGCTTCATGGGTCCATACCCCATCACCAGGATCGTCAACCCGGTGGCTGTGCGTGTAGCTATTCCCCCCTCCCTCCGCATCCATCCCACCTTCCACGTGTCCAAGGTGAAGCTGGCAGTCTCCGATCCCCTTTGCCCTCCTCCTGCTGTGCAACCCGCGCCCCGGATGATTGATGGCCATCCGGCCTGGCCCGTCTCCTCCATCCTGGACTCCCGGCGCCGGGGTCGTGGGTTGCAGTACTTGGTGGACTGGGAGGGCTATGGGCCTGAACATCGACAGTGGGTACCCTCGTCGTTTGTGTTGGACCCATCGCTCATCGCTGATTTCCACCGAGCGCACCCAGAGAAGCCATCGCCAGGAGGCGCTGCTAGAGGGGGGAGTACTGTCACGCCGCGCCGCTCATCAGCGGCGCCACCTGCTCGCACACCTGCTCGTCATCAGCGGCGAGGGATTTAAGCCGCCTCGCCCTGAGCTTCGGCCTGAAGCCGGCAGACTTCTTCATGCATCGCTGTGAGTTCCTTCACCCTCAGCGGATTACACTGGTAAGAAGATCTTACCTCCTTTTCCTCCCAAGTCTGCTCCCCTGTGCACAGGTGGATTTCCCGGCGGCGGACAACGCCTCTCCATCGCCTGTTCCTCGCTGCTGCACCGGGCTCTCCAGGTGGCTGTCTATCGGACCTCATCCCTTGCTGTGCCAGTCATCTGTCCTATCCAAGTAAGCTCCTCTCTCACTCATATATCTCCTGTATTGGTGTGTGCCCGTCACCCGTCTCCTTGTGCTTTTCCCATAGGGTTGTCCGGCTGTACGGTCTCCTGCCTCTGTGCCCGAAGCAGACGCCGCCACCAATACATTTACATCCCGCAGACACACATTCATACACTCCTGTTGTTAATAAACTATTTGAACTACTCTGAGCCTGTGTGTGTGCGTCTCCTGAGCCGTGCGTTATGTCAGTATGGGCATCTGATTAGGATGCCTCCTGGACGCCTCCCACTTGAGGTGTTTCAGGCACGTCCCACTGGGAGGAGACCCCGGGGCAGACCCAGGACTCGGTGGAGAGACTAACGCCTTGGTATCCCCTCTGAAGAGCTGGAGCAGGTGGCTGGGGAGAGGGAAGTCTGGGCTTCTCTGCTTGAATTGCTGCCTCCGTGACCCGGACCTCCAGAAAAGCGGTAGAAGATGGATGGATGGATGGATGGATGGAGGGAGTGGATGTAACAGAAAGTAGAAAGATTGGAGGAGCAATACCAGCTAAAGATCATCACAGCTGATGAAAAGGACAAATGTCTTTTTAATGAAGACCCGGATGACATTCTAGCCTCATGAAAGGAGTTCACTGACTAAATTGATGGAGTCTGAACCCGTGATGTATCCAAAGCTGCAGAAAACACTTCCAAGGGTGAGTAACATGCTAACTACAGCATCTGTGCTAACTACACCCAAGTTTTTGCTTCAGCAGCCACCTGAGCTGCACTCCGCTTGGCCTGCTGCTTCGGGAGTCCCACAAGCCAACCAAGCTCAATCGGACTCCTTCTTTAGCTTGATGGCTGCCCTCACCGCTGGTGTCCACCACTTGGTTCAGCGGGGTTTCCACCCCATATCCCACCCATTGCCATTACGAGATAATCTATGTTATTCATGTCACCTGTCAGTGGTTATAATGTTATGGCTGATCTGTTTACAGTGGTGTGAAAAAGTTTTTTCCCCCTTCCTGATTTCTCATTTTTTTTTGTATGTTTGTCACACTTAAATGCTTCAGGTCATCAAACAAATTTAAATATTAGACAAAGATAACACAAGTAAACACAAAATGCAGTTTTTAAATGAAGGTGTTTATTATTAAGGGTAAAAAAATATTCAAACCTATATGGCCCTGTGTGAAAAAGTGATTCCCCCTCCCTCCCCCCGTTAAAACATAAATTAACTGTAGTTTATCACACCTTTGGAAAGCTGAGTTCAATTTCTCTAGCCACACCCAGGCCTGATTACTGCCACACCTGTTCTTAATCAAAAAATTACTTAACTAGGACCTGCCTGACAAAGTTAAGTAGACCAAAAGATCCTCAAAAGCTAGACATCATGCTGTGATCCAAAGAAATTCAGGAACAAATGAGAAACAGAGTAATTGAGATCTATCAGTCTGGAAAAGGTAATAAAGCCATTTCTAGAGCTTTGGGACTCTAGTAAACCACAGTGAGAGCCACTATCCACAAATGGCGAAAACATGAAATGGTGAACCTTTCCAGGAGTGGCTGGCCGACCAAAATTACCCCAACAGTGCAGCGATGACTCATCCAAGAGGTCACAAAAGACCCCACAACAACATCCAAAGAACTGGGAGTTATACGAATGCGCATGTGCCGGCGTCTGTAAACGTCACGTTGCGTCAAAGCGTTATCTTGTCCGCTTTTGTTTGTTTTTATTAACTTCGTTTTTAAGTTTTTATCTCTTTTTACTGATATTAGCTTCTTACTTAGTGTTAGCTTAGTGTTGGCCTAGTAGAAAGCCCAATCAGGAACACAGGTGAATCAGACCCCGGGCAGGGCTGTTTCACCAGGCTATGCTAACCTGTTTTTTAGCTGTTGTAACTTGGCCCCGGCAACCGTGTCGCAGCTGGTGGAGATGGCTACTTACCTGGGTGAATTTAGCACATTGCCATCCACTTCCACCCCTGCTCCAGTCTCCTCAGCTGTCCAGGACCCCAGCAATAAACACTGGCTTTAGCTTGGAGCTAAACCCAAAGCCCCAGGTGGTTTTTCACATCCTCAATGAGCGCCCTGGACCTTGGTTGGGCCAACTAGCAAACATCGGCGATTGACCAGACATGACCACGCCTCCTGTCTTCCCCTGTTACTGGAAAACAGATTCGACATCCTTTCCCTGGAAGATTTTCCCCACCTGGACGTCCATCATCCTCCCATGGCCGCCCCTCCTCCTCCTCCTCCTCCTCCTCCTTCAGCAGCGGCCCAAACCCGCAAGCCCCGGATTAAAACTACTTTAGGTGTGCCAAACTATACACCAGCTCCAAAAAGAAGAGAGCGCATCACCCCGCCATCACAACAACATCTGCAAAATTATCCACCATTTCAGAAACCACCGGCAAGGCCCCCCTAGACAATATTGGTAATTGGTGATTCAATTATGAGGAAGGTCAGAAGCAGGTACTGTGTCACAAAATTTTTTCCTGGGGCTAAAGTGTCAGACATTGAGGCTCTTACCCCTGACCTATTAAATGAATACCCCCATGCTAAAACTGTCATCGTACATGTTGGATGCAACAACATCCCAGATGAAGCGTCAGAGATCTTAAAGAGTGACTTCAAGAGCCTTCTGTCAACTCTTATGAACTGTGGCAGACGTGTGTTTATTTCTGGGCCATTGGCACCTTTCAGACGAGGTTGCAATTATTTTAGCAGAGCTCTCAGCCTTAATACCTGGTTGTGTTCTACATGTCCTACTTTTGACATTGGTTTTGTAGACAATTTCAACCTGTTTTGGAACCGCCCATCATTTATGAGGCCAGATGGCATCCATCCAAATAGACTTGGTGCACGTGTTTTAAGGGACAATCTGTTCTATTCCATTCAGCGTTTTACAGTGACTGAAATTTGGTGTGTTAACTCACCCCGAAGTTCCTGGGTCTGCCAACCAGCTCTTCTTTGTTTCCACTTCTCATATTAATCCTATTAATCCAAATAACCCTCACTGTTTAGATCAGTCTTCAATTTATAACCCCATAGAGATGGTGTCTGTCTCCCGTTACTCAAAATATTATAACCCAAGACAAATACAACATAACTTGATAAATACACGCCTTTCTGCAGCTCCTCCTCATCCGCCACCTCTCAACTTAGCCCCTGTCTTCCCCCCTCAGAGAACCTTTTTCTACTCCCCCCAAAGTTAATAAAAATATGATGTATAAACATCCCAAAGTGATTAAACAAAAAGTTGGTAAAATTCAAATTAAACATCATGTCTCTTGTCGAGAGAGGAATAATAAGGCAGAGCGGTCCAGGGCAGAGCAGGCTTTATTAATTTCTCTCTCTCACATTCACCAGAATCACAAGCATCAAAAAGACTAACAGGTCTCAGGCACCTCTCCTTTTATAGCATACAACTCGCTCAGTCACCTGTGGTGCTGCATTAACATGAAAGCCTTTGCAATTCCCATTCTCTTTGTCACTGCTCTTATCAACACACCAACCCCCACATCAACACACAAACCCCCCATGACGATTCCCCTTGTCCTTCCGTCTGAGTGGAAACATACTGAGTGGACCCCCCCCCCCCCCAAGAAACTCAGACTAAGCCTTAACCCTCATGTCCTTTGGGCTTCAGCCTATGCCCGTAGCGGCTGTAACGGGAGGGGGCTGCGGCTCTGAGGCACTGCTGTGCAGGTGGGGTGCTATTGGGGGTGCGTCCGTCTGTGGGGGGATATTGGGAGGGGGGAAACATCTTTAGCATGCCATTGTGACTGACCTGACGAGTCATGTACCTGGGGAGTTCTCAGTGGGGGTTGTCCGCTCCGAGGAGTTCGGGCCAGCACCACCTGCTCGTCTGCTAAAATGAAAGCGGGCTTAAGCCTGTCTTTACAGACTGTTTCCCTGCGTCCCCCCAAGTCTAACACAAAATGTTTCTCCCCGGGTTCCAGCACCCTGAACGGGCCATCGTAGGGCGGGCGCAAGGGGGTCCGGTGGGCATCGTGCCTGACAAATATGAACGCCGCCTCCTTCAAGGCCTTTGGTCCAAAAGCGCGTGGAAAACTGTGGTGGACCAGACCAGGTACTGTCCCTGCCACTGCGCTATGCGGTGAAAGTGGGGATGGATCGGTGTTTGACGTGGGGCTGTCTGGCAAAAATTCCCCTGGGAGCCGTAGTGGCTGGGAAAAAACCAGCTCTGCTGGGGAGGCTGCCAAATCCTCCTTCGGTGCTGAACGCAACCCTAATAGAACCAACGGCAACCGGTCTACCCAGTGTGCATCCGTAAGCAAAGCCCTGAGCGCTGCTTTAAGCGACCTATGGAAATGCTCGCATAACCCATTGGCCTGGGGGTTGTACAGGGTCGTGCGATGAAGTGTGATGCTCAGGCTCCGGGCCATGGTGGACCAGAGGTCGGAAACAAACTGCGGGCCCTGATCGGATGTGATATCCGAAGGGGTGCCAAAACATACCACCCATGTCGTCAAAAAAGCACATGCAACTTCTGGGTATGCGGTGGAAGCTAGCGGGACTGCGTTGGGCCAGCGCGTGGTGCGGTCCACCACTGTCAGGAGGTGCGTGAACCCCTGCGATGGTGGGAGGAGGCCCATGAGGTCCACGTGAAAGTGGTTGAACTGCTTAGCCGGGATATGGAATGGCTTCAAGGGGGCCTTTGTGTGCTTGTGCACCTTGGCTCGTTGGCACACTACGTAGAATGCAGCCCACTCTCTCACCTGTTTGTGCAGGCTTGGCCAGACAAACTTTGCTCCCATCATTCTGACTGACGCTCGCACTCCTGGGTGCGCCAGGGAGTGAACGACTCAAAAACGCGGCGGCGCCAGGCGCGTGGGACCACGGGGTGCAGGCGGCCCGTGGAGACATCACAGATTGGGGGGGGGGGCGTCCTGCAGTACTCTGCTCTCCAGCCTTAACCCTGTTGGTCCATACTGGAGCACGCAAACATCTGCATCGCCGATCTGCTCAGCAGCCATGGCCGTGTAATCTGTCCCTACATAGACTGGGGCCACTAATGCGCGTGAGAGGCAGTCCGCCACCACGTTGAGTTTACCGGCCACATGCTGAATGTCGGTCGTAAACTCCGAGATCGCGGCCAGCTGTCTCTGCTGCTGCCCCGACCATGGTTCCAAAACCTTGGCCATTGCGTACATTAGTGGCTTGTGGTCCATGAACGCAGTGAAGGTGCGGCCTTCCAGCCAGAACTGGAAGTGGCGTATGGCCAGGCGGAGAGCCAGTAACTCTCTGTCGAACGCGCTGTATTTACGCTCACTGTCGCGCAAAGACCTGCTAAAAAAGGCAAGTGGCTGCCAAGAACTGGCATCGCGCTGCTCCACTACGGCTCCTATGGCCACGTCTGAGGCGTCAGTAGTGAGCGCTATCCGAGCCACTGGGTCTGGGTGCACCAGCAGTGCGGCATTCGCCAGGGCTGTTTTAACCTCGGAAAATGCCTGCTCTCGCTCAGGAGTCCAGTCGACTCTGTCTGTCGGTTTCCGTTTCTTAAGCACAGTGTACAACGGCTGCATGAGCTGGGCTGCGCGGGGAAGGAAACGGTTGTAAAAGTTTACCATCCCCAAAAACTTCTGCAGCACCCTGACCATCTGAGGCCGGGGAAAATCTGCCACTGCTCGCATTTTGTCTGGTAAGGGTATCGTGCCCTCCGGTGAGATGCGGTGGCCCAAAAAATCGATTCCCATCACCCCGAACTGGCACTTCGCCGGGTTGATTATTAATCCGTGCTCCTCCAACCTCTGGAAAACTGTCCTGAGGTGGGCTACATGTTCATCCTTGGACGCTGGCCACCAGGATGTCGTCCAGGTAGACAAACACAAACGGCAGATCGCGCAACACCGCATCCATCATGCGTTGGAATGTCTGCGCCGCACCTTTTAACCCAAAAGACATGCGTAAAAACTCAAAAAGACCAAACGGGGTTATTACTGCCGTCTTAGGTATGTCCTCAGCGCGCACCGGGACCTGGTGGTAACCGTGGAGCAGGTCTATCTTGGAAAAAATGTGTGCCCTGATGAGGTGAATGGAAAAATCCTGAATATGGGGGATCGGGTAGTGGTCGTGCGCTGTGGCGTTGTTCAATCTGCCGAAATCGCACGGTCGCCACGATCCCTCGGCTTTAGGAACCATATGTAGCAGGGATGCCCATGGGCTGTTTGAGCGTCTGATGATGCCCAACTTTTCCAAGTTGGCAAACTCCTTGCACGCTATGGCCAGTTTAGCTGCGTCCAGACGCTGAGGTCGTGCAAAAACGGGCGACCCCGTGGTGGTAATGAAGTGCTCCATCCCGTGTTTAGTGATGGTCTCCGAAAAAGTTGGGACCGTGAGTGCTGGGAACTGGGTGAGTAGTGTGTGGAACTTACCCCCTGGAGTTGTGACGTTGGCTAGCGTTGTGAGCCCGGCTCCTCTAACTGTACAGGGGAGAGAATCAAAAGACATTGCGTTAATCAGGCTTCTGTTAGCCACATCGACTAGTAGACCGTGTGCACACAAAAAAATCAGCGCCCAAAATGGGGAAGCTGCATGCCGCTATGACGACTGTCCATTGGTATGTACGGCCGTGCAAGGATACAGTAAGTGTCCTCTCACCGAAAGTCTTAATGTCTAAGCTGTTTGTGGCCGTCAGCTCGGGGCCGCTAGTTCCCGCCAGACGGTCTGTGTAGGACAGCAGGATGAGACTCTTTTGGGAGCCGGAGTCCACAAGGAACCGTCTCCCCGAGCGTGAGTCTGTCACATAGAGCAGCTTGCTCACTTCAGCGGCGGTCGCAGCTGCTACTGATTGCTGGCCCTGGCGTTTCCCAAGAACTTGAATTGGCACGGTGGCATGCATTGGCGTGCGTCCTCTCCAAAACAGCGGTGGTAGAAGCAGAGTGTGTCTCTCCGGTACTTCTTGGCTTCCGCTGCAGCCACTGTCGTTGGCTCCTCGCCCCAGCTGGCCGTCTTGCTGGGTTCTGACACCGCTGCGTTCACTGCAAGAGCTCTGGTGGTGAGGATAATCCAATCTGCCTCTTGCGTTAGCACCTGGTAGTTGCGGGCGGCCAGCAGTGGCAAATTGGCAAGGACCGCCCTGGCTGCCATTGGGAGGTTCCGGAGGAAAAGGTGGGCAAAGAGGAAACGCCCGTCATCTGTGCCCATCAACGCCAACATCTTCTCCATTAGCTCGACTGCTGACAAGTCTCCCAACTCGGAGCGCATCAAGAGCCTTTCCGGTCTCTCGCAGTCTGAGAGCGTATAGCGCCGGGTCAGCGTGGGTTTTGAGAGCCTCGTATTTGTCGTGGGCCGGGGGCCGTTGGAGCAGGCTTGCCACCTGCTGAGTTGTGCGTGCGTCCAGTGCTGCAACCACGTAGTAGTATCTGGTGTCATCCGTCGTTATTCCCTAGAGCACAAATTGGGCCTCAGTGTGGAGGAACCAAGACTTCGGGTCGTGTAGCCAAAAGTCTGGGAGTTTGACTGAAACGGCGCACACGTTACCGGCACTTCCAGTCCAGGTTGTCTCCGGGGTGTTCGCCTCAAGTTCCATTGTGTGTCAAGGGTCACCAGTGTGGAGAGAGGAATAATCAAGCAGAGCGGTCCAGGGCAGAGCAGGCTTTATTAATTTCTCTCTCTCACATTCACCAGAATCACAAGCATCAAAAAGACTAATAGGTCGCAGGCACCTCTCCTTTTATAGCATACAACTCGCTCAGTCACCTGTGGTGCTGCATTAACATGAAAGCCTTTGCAATTCCCATTCTCTTTGTCACTGCTCGTATCAACACACCAACCCCTGCATCAACACACAAACCCCCCATGACAATTCCCCTTGTCCTTCCGTCTGAGTGGAAACATACTGAGTGGATTTCCCACACCCTAAATTTAATGATTTGTCCTCTCTTCCTCCTCATAATTTAAAAATTATATGCGGTTTGTTAAATATTAGGTCTCTAACTCCCAAGTCTCTACTAGTTCATGATCTATTAATTGATCATCAGATTGATTTAATATCCCTTAGAGACTTGGCTAGGGCAAGAGGATTATGTTGGTTTAAATTAATCAACTCCCTCTAGTTATCTAAATTATCATAATCCCAGAAGTTCTGGTCGTGGAGGTGGAGTAGCGGCAATTTACCATTCTAAATTACTAGTTAATGTAAAGCAAAAATCATATTTTAATTCCTTTGAGGGCCTGGTCCTCAGTATGGGGCATGTTAGCAATCTTAGCTTAAACCCAATTTTATTTGCCATAGTTTACCGTTCTCCTTCAGCCTACTCAGAGTTTTTATCCGAATTTGCTCAATTTTTAGCTGATTTAGTGCAGAATAATTATAGTAGGGGATTTTAATATACATGTTGATGTAGATAGTGACTGTTTTAACAAGGCATTCAATTCAATATTAGACTCAATGGGGTTTTCCTAGAAAGTAGAAAATTCTACCCATTATCTCTACCACACATTGGACCTTGTTCTGACTTATGGTATAGAAACAGAAAATCTGGTAGTGTCTCCTCATAATCCTGTACTGTCAGACCATTGTCTGTTAACCTTTGATTTCACTATTTCTGATTATTTGACTCCTAGAGAAAAATACTACTACAGCAGATGTCTTTCAGATGATGCTGTTACCAAATTTTTGCAGATTGTCTCCTCTATGCCATGGGTCAACACAAAGGAAATAAAAGATGGAGAGCTTGCTCCTTCCATAATTGATAGTATGGTAGATAGTGTTACAGCCTCTCTGCATCAGACTCTAGACTTGATGGCCCCTTTAAAAAAGAAAAAGTCCAATCAGAGATTTCTAACCCCTTGGTTTAACATAGAAACTTGTAGCTTAAAACAGAAGACTCGTCAATTAGAAAGAAAATGGTGTTCCACTTATTTAGATGAAATCTATTTAGTGTGGAGAAATCATCTCTTAATTTATAAAAAAAAATGTCTTAGAAAAGAACAAGTTATTACTCTGCATAAATAGAAGAGAATAAGAATAATCCCAGGTTTCTTTTCAACACTGTAGCAAGGCTGACAAAGAGTCAGGACTCTGTCAATCCTCGCATTCCCCTAGAGCTTACTATTCATTCATTCATTCATTCATTCATTCATCTTCTTCCGCTTAATCCTTTTTGGGTCGCGGGGGGGTGGGGGGGCTGGAGCCTATCCCAGCATCTTTGGGCGAGAGGCAGGGTACACCCTGGACAGATTGCCAGTCCATCACAGGGCCAGCACAGAGAGACAGACAACCATTCACTCTCACAGTCATACCTAAGGACAATTTAGAATCCCCAGTTTGATGCCAGTTAACCTAACTTGCATGTTTTTGGCATGTGGGAGGAAACCGGAGAAATCCCGGAGTAAACCCATGCAGACACGGGAAGAACATGCAAACTCCACACAGATCACTGTTGGTAGGGGGCTGGGATCGAACCCAGGATCCCCCGGCCAAGGATGAGTTGCTGTGCTGCCGCAGTGCTAACCACTCCGCCACCGCGCTGCCTAGAGCTTACTAGTCAGGGCTTTTAGTCAGGGCTTTTTTAACTTTTTCAATCATGAAATTTTATCTGTTAGAGATAAAATCAGTCAGATTCTTCCCACCGTAAACTTAAGCACAGCAACTACTACAACGCCTTCAATTGATATCTGTTTGGATAAGATTACGTTTAAGCCATCTTCATGAAAAAGGAGTGAAAACCGGGAAGTCAAGCAGCAGAATGCAAGCAGCATTTCTTTGTTGGTGAAAATCCTGGCACATCAGCACATTGGCGCCAACTATCAGGAGGGAGTGAAACTACAAATGATGGTTGTGCACATGCATCAACCACTTGGCCTGGGTAGATGAAAAAAGTGAGCATGAACAGCGCTGAGCGGACCACAGCAGACTAGAGGGGAAATGCAGCATGAATAAGACTTAAAGCAGTTTGCTTTGGCACTCAGAGAGAGTCTGTTTCTGTGTTGGAGGAGAAATAAACCTCTGTGTCGTCAGCTCGTGTCTCGACTGCTTTTATCCTCCACACCATGATATTTCCTCCCATGATAAACATGCAGTAAAAATATGATACTGTGACAGTCTTGCTATCAATACTAGCAGTGCTAATTTGCAAGTGTGGGTATTTGTAAAAAGCATTAATACCACAATATCCAGTACTGATACCATATGCATTTAATTATTTAACGGTTCTTTAAACATTGATGGAAAGTTAAATGAGAAATCAGTACAAAACTGGATCTCCATTTTTTTCCTCATACACAAAAGGAATTGAAAGTCTTAATACATCAAGTAAACACTAGATTTTTCATCCATGGGTTTTGGTCATGGGAAATTAGAAGTAAAAATTGCACTGCCAGCCTTCTCCAAATAAAAGCCTTATTCTTTCTGTCATGGAGATAAACATTTGAACGTGATTATTTGAGAATTTGTGGCAGTTGGTCAAAGTTTGCTGAGATGAAGCAGAATTATAAAGTGACAATTTACGCAGAAGAGTGATAAAGTGCTTGTGAAGCTAAAATGGAAAAGCTTGGCTCGCTGACACCTCAGTGTCGGGAAAAAATGTGTTTTATCTGAGACAACACAGTACAGGTCTGTGCAGAGGACACCAGCTTCCACAGAGACACTTGAAAACAGGTGCTGTCAGATCCTCTTTGAATAATCATTATCAGCTGCCAACAGAGAATATGGCTGACCAGACTTTCAGAGACAGTAAAGTAGTGGTGTCATCATCGTGAGTTTTAAGCCATTTCATCAGCCAGGAAAGGTGACGCAAATCATCCTCATTTTCACCTCTTCATCTCTCACCATTATCTACAAAGTCCATCGATTCTTTCCTTCATAGTCCTACTACTTAGTCCTTCCTCATCTCAAAATCACTTTTAGAAGATATCCTTGAGGCCTGAATAGAGACAAAAAGAAGTAAACAGCTTCTTCTCTGGACTTCAGTGAAGTGTGACTATTTATCAATAAGGATGTCTGACTGTACGGTGAAAGATGAGAACCACAATCGTTTTTTGATTTGGCTGTACCTGGAGGAGAGCAGATAGAGATTGATGAACTTATTAAAACCAAATGGACTCCCAGACAGACAGCTCATTAAAACTATAGCGTTTGGAGCCCTTCAACAATGCAGGTCAGTTGTGTAGTAGCCTCCAGAAATTGAGCTTGTCCATCATAGAGAAAATCAAAATAATCCCAATTGTTTTTCACCTGTCACCTGACATACTTGTGAGAAGAGTATAATGGGCATATTTGTCAAGGTGCTACTCTTTCATTAATAGTGAACATGCCCCAGTAACTTTTCATTTGTTGGAAGGGATATTGGTACTATTAATTCTGAAGAAAATAAATTGTTAAAGACAGACTTTGGTGGACATAAATCCCCTATAAAAACAAATCTGCATTGCTTAAAATGGTATCTTATGCTTTTTTCTGACAAAAAATCTTTCATTGTCTTACAGTTTAATGTCAAAATCTTTTCACTTTTCCTACTCCTTCAAACGTCAGGATCTGTGAATAGGATCACCCACATCAGACAAGAATAATAGTGGCTAACGTTACATTAAACACAATAAATCCTGTGATAAAAATACTTTCCGGCTGAAGGACATGTCCTGCTGTATGCACAGTGGCCCAGGATAATGACTGAAACTGCATCAGTCCTTAATAGCAGTTTAATGGTAAAACCCATCTTAATTTGGGACAAGTTTTCAAAGCAGCTGTCCAAAAATGCTAACTAGCCCTGGAAGCTAACTTCAGTCAGGCCCAAAACAGTTCTTATTCTTGATATGCTCAACACTACAAACCTGTTATAGTGGCATCACCATAAACTTGTCCTTTTCCAACAGGAGGAGCTTAACTGAAATTTCACAACAAAAAAACAGACATGACACATTTGAGTGATTTCGCTCTTGGTATGTCTTGTAAGTCATAAAAAAAATATGTTGTAGACATGTTAACAAGAAAAATTTTTTTTTTGGCAGAGTGTCACTTTAATAAATTTGCCTGTTTTATAGATAATCTTTGAAGCTTCATGGTGTGATCACTCTTACCAGCTTTGTCATTTAAGGTAAAAAGTTACTTTATATCAAGCAGTGCCATTCTTTCAGATATGGCTTAAAAGCTGTCCATTGGCATTTGTATCTTGATGCACCAGCAATCGTAAATGTGGACATAGGATACTGTCCTTTAGATAGATAGATAGATAGATAGATAGATAGATAGATAGATAATTCAATTCAATTCAATTCAGATAGATAGATAGATAGATAGATAGATAGATAGATAGATAGATGTACTTTATTGATTCCAAACTGGGAAATTACAGTGTAACAGCAGCATGACAGTTGACAGCCAAACAACAGAAACACACACGACAGACAAAGGGATTACCCATGGAAAGTAAAAAAGAAACTAACACGACTATAGAACCTATATACATCATAGCTTAATATATGACGATGACCCGTATAAACACATGAATCATCCCATTGCACAAAGAAGGACTATCAGGAGCAGAGTGAAATGTGAGGTACCAGTTAGTCTGTAAGGTGCAGTGTGGCAGCATAGCTATGACCAGAATACAACATCATAGTGAGTTATTGTACAGTGAAATTGTACAGTGAATTATATTTTGAGGATGAAGGAGCTACAGTGAGGTTTCCCGCATGACTTTTTTTCCAGTCCTTAATCACTGGCACATTTCTTTGTTTCCCTGACCCATAGGCTTTGCAGATAATGCAAGCAGTGGAAGCTACAGAAGGTAGCCAGTCCTCTGGTAGCTCTGTACATTAAATTTCTTTGGCCATTATTTATGCCTAGCACAAAGCTAAAAAGTGTACTACCAACGTATCGTCACTTCCTGTGTTGCTGGCTGTCTGTGTGGTTTGCTCTGTGGTTAGCTCTCCTCATTCTCCTGAGGATTTTACCTTTAATTGTATTTTAATCACTTTTTTCCATCTATCGTTAGCTCTCACTTCTGTTTATCGAGCCTCTTGCACCTGTGTGCGCACTCAGTGTCATCTAATCACCCTCTTTAGCCTTCTGTCCACCTTTCATCTGTGTTTTTGTTAGCTTTAGGCTAGCCACTAGCTATTAGGGGTGGGTTCAAAAGATCAATATATCGATATGGATCGATCCACGTTTGACTGAGCTGATATCGATCCACAAAATCCGCGGATCGATCTTTTAATATAATATTAATATATTTTAATATAATATTTTTACGTTTGTGAACGTCTGCTGAGTATAATCGGGTCGAAACCAGGAACAGTGGCCGAGAACCATAAACAACCGACGCGCTAATGGAGCTAGCATGCTAATGGATATGCTAGTTCTTCTTCTGTGGTGTTAAAACAGTTCTCATCCGGCAAGAGTTCCCTGCTGCGCGTGCACACGTCTTTCGTGTTTACACAAGCGGAGTTAATAACGTGCGTGTCTCTTAATTTAGCTACAAAAGTCACTGTAAAGACTGTCCTCAACAGCTTCTGAATATTTTTCATAAATAAAACTTCTGTGTTCCCTGCGGCACGTGCACACGTCTTTCGTGTTTACACGAGCGGAGTTAATAACGTGTGTGTCTCTTAATTTAGCAGCAAAAGTCACCGTAAAGACTGTCCTCAACAGCTTCTTAATATTTTTCATAAAGCAGGGATAAACGGATTTTTACTCCGTGCAGCGCTGTGTTGGAACATAAAGTTGAAGACTGATAAACGGAAAATGCGCGGAGACAAACCCATGAAGCAGAGGGAGACTTGGAGCTGCTGAGACTGTAAGTATAATATTTGTTTGTTTTAACGTTTGTGTCGTCAATTAATAATTTATCTGGCATGATGGTGGTTTCTTTTACAAACTATGGACACAGAGAGAACTGTTGGTTAAGCACTGTGAATAAATGCAGAATTAAGGTATATTTTATGAGATTATGGACTTCTGCCGCTTAAGTAAGAGATGTGAAGAGAATAAATCACAATAAAATTAATAAAGGCTGCAGTACAACAAGCTATTTTTACTCAGTAGAACTAAATTGAAATGAACAAACCTTCTCAGGGAATGAATTGAAACCCTTTTCAAACATTGAAAGTTAATTTGTAGTTAAAATATATATATAAAAAAACCCTAAATTATTAAACCCTACTGTGGTGTGGCGA
The DNA here is from genome assembly GCA_020510985.1 of Pholidichthys leucotaenia. Lineage (NCBI taxonomy): Eukaryota > Metazoa > Chordata > Actinopteri > Cichliformes > Pholidichthyidae > Pholidichthys > Pholidichthys leucotaenia. The sequence goes on from CM035839.1 coordinate 304,870,886, forward strand.
TCTAAAAATATGAATGTTAATTTTACTGTGAAATCTATTCTTTTTATCTGCCTTCAGATGTGTGAAGACTGGAAGCTTCATCCTCACTGAGACCTTCTGAAGGTCAGAGGTCGTCAGTGGAGGAGCATCCCTGCTTCATGTGGATTTCAGCACAGAAGAAGACCTTCAAATTCAAGATTCAAGGAGGTGCTGCCATCATTTTCTCCACACTAACAGGCATTCAATGCAATTTAGTTGTTGTAATGACAAATTCTTTTTCTTTCTTTTTTTTTAAGTTCTCAGCAAGAACACAATATTGGTCTTTTTTTTTTTTTTACAATTTTACTGAGCATTTAATTCTAAATAAATCACTATTTAACAGGAAATTTTTGGCAATCCTGTGCTTTTCTTGTGGTGTTACATAGAATAGCATCACTGTAAACTATGGAAAAAGCAGCTGCTTTAAAATTTGTACTTCCTCACACAACTTTGAGTGCAAAAAAACTCTAAAAGTGCCATAACTTTTTGGAAAAGCTCCCACAAATCCAGGCTTTTTGGGCCACAACAATCACAAAAACAGCTGACAAAATCCTGGAGGGACTGAAATACAATGAGATTATATATGCATGGTTCATGCATTGAATTTGTTTCCTTACTCTGGGTGGTGAACTTGACACGACACACCCTTTGCACTAAAGAAAGCACCTGTGAGCACTTTACGAAATGATAAGTTAAATAATAAAAAGTGCATTATTGTAACTGATTTTGGGTCAGTTCTATATGTGATAATTTATGTATTAACAAAGTTAGAAGATTCTTGGTACAATTTGTAGCATTAGGTCTCAAAGATTTTTGTTTCTTGGGAAGTAAAATGGCTATTAAAATGGTAATTCCCCAGATCGAATCGGGATCGAATCGAATCGGAATCAAATCGATTCAGAATCTCAAGAATCGGAATCGAATCGATTCTGGAAATTAGGGATCGTTCCCAGCCCTACTAGCTATGGCTACTAGCTCTCCTTCTCCTTCTCCTCTGGTGTGCTCTCTATGTCAGATGTTTAGCTACACCTCTACCTCTTTTAGTGATAATGGTAAATGTAATAAATGTTGTCTTTTTGAGGTGCTTGAGGCGAGGTTGTCTGATTTGGAATCCTGGCTCCGCTGCATTGAAACACCATCTGTACCAGTTAATAATGATCGATGTCCCTTAGCTGCAGCGGAGCTCCCTAGCTTAGGGCGGCCTGCTAGCGGTCCTCTGGTCCTCCTCAGCAGCGAGGAGAATGGGTGGGTGATGGTGAGAAGGAAGCCTAGCCGCAAAGCACTGGTTAACCATCAACCTGTTCATGTATCTAATCACTTTTCCCCGCTCAGCGACACACCCGCTGAGGAAAAAACTCTGATCATTGACAACTCTGTAGTCAGAAACGTGAACCTAGAGACTCCAACGGCCATAGTCAAATGCATTCCTGGGGCCAGAGCAGGCGACATCGAGTCAAACTTGAAAATGCTGGCTAAAAGTAACTGTAAATACTCCACAATTGTTATCCATGCCGGCATTAACGACGTCCGACTCCGGCAGTCGGAAGTCTCAAAACTTAATGTGGAATCGGTGTGTGACTTTGCAAAAACAATGTTTGCCTCTGTAGTATTCTCTGGGCCCCTCCCCAATCTGACTAGTGATGACATATTTAGCCGCTTGTCATCCTTCAACCACTGGCTGTCTGTGTGGTGTCCTGCAAACCATGTGGGCTACATAGACAATTGGAACTCATTTTGGAGAAAACCTGGTCTTATTAGACGAGACATCGTCCATCCCACTCTGGATGGTGCGTCTCTTTTATTTAACAATCTGGCATCATTTTTATCCAAATTTCCAAAACATTGACAACTCAGAGTTGGGACCAGGAAGCAGAGACGCAGTCTTACACGCCTCTCTGCAGCTCCTCTTCATCCGCCACCCCTCAACTTAGCCCCTGTCTTCCCCATCAGAGAATCATTGTCTGCTCCCTCCAAAGTAAATAAAAATATAATGTACAAGCATCCCAAAGTGATTAAACAAAAAGTTGGTAAACTCAAATTAAACATGAAGCCTCTAAATTTAATGATTTGGCCTCTGTTCCTCCTCATAATTTAAAAATTAAATGCGGTTTATTAAATATTAGGTCTCTATCTCCCAAGTTTCTGCTAGTCCATGATCTGTTAATTGATCATCAGATTGATTTAATATCCCTTACAGAGACTTGGTTAGGGCAAGAGGATTATGTTGGTTTGAATAAATCAACTCCCTCTGGTTATTTAAACTGTCAAAATCCCAGAAGTTCTGGTCGTGGAGGAAGATTAGCAACAATTTACCTTTCCAAATTACTAGTTAATGTAAAGCAAAAAACACGTTATAATTCCTTTGAGGGCCTAGTCCTCACTATTGGGCATTTTAGCAGTTTTAGGCTAAACCCAATTTTATTTGCAATAGTTTATCATCCTCCATCAGACTACTCAGAGTTTTTATCCGAATTTGCCGAATTCTTAGCTGATTTAGTGCTGAAATCAGATAGAATATACTAGGGGACTTTAATGTACATATAGATGTAGATAGTTATTGCCTTAATTTGGCATTTAATTCAATATTAGATTCGATGGGGTTTTCTCAGAAAGTAGGAAATTCTACCCATTATCTCCACCATACGTTGGACCTTGTTCTGACATATGGCATAGAAATAGAAAATCTTGTAGTGTCTCCTCATAACCCTGTACTGTCAGACCATTGTCTGTTAACCTTTGATTTTACTATTTCTGACTATTTGGCTCCTAAAGAAAAATATTACTCCAGTAGATGCCGCTCAGATGACGTTGTTACCAAATTTATGCACATTGTTCCCTCTATGCCATGTGTCAACACAACAGAAATAAGCTATAGACAGCTTGCTCCTTCTGTAATTGATAGCATGGTATGTAGTGCTACAGCTTCTCTGCATCAGACTCTAGACATGGTGGCCCCTTTATAAAAGAAAAAGTCTAATCAGAGATTTCTAACTCCTTGGTTCAACACAGAAACTTATAGCTTAAAACAGAACACTCGTCAAATAGAAAGAAAATGGCGCGCCACTAATTTAGATGAAATCTATTTAGCTTGGCGAAATCATCTTTCAATTTATAAAAAAATCTCTGAGAAAAGCTAGAACAAGTTATTATTCTGCATTAATAGAAGAGAACAAGAATAATCCCAGGTTTCTTTTCAGCACTGAAGAGTCAGGACTCTGTCAATCCTAGCATTCCCTTAGAGCTTACTAGTCAGGACTTTATGAACTTTTTCAATAATAAAATTTCATCTATCAGCGATAAAATCAGTCAGATTCTTCCCACCATTAACTTAAATACAGTAACTACTACAACTCCTTCGACTGACATTTGTTTGGATCAGTTTACTCCAATTGACCTTTTAGAGTTAGACAAAATAGTTTCCTCATCCAAGCCTTGAACTTGTCTTTTAGACCCTATTCCTACCAGGTTATTTAAAAAAGTCTTCCCATTTACTGGTAGATTTATTCTTCAAATAATCAATTCTTCATTAACTTTAGGCCATGTACCGCAGGCTTTTAAAACTGCTGTAATTAAACCCTTACTCAAAAAGCCAACGCTGGCTCCAGGAGTTTTAGCTAACTATAGACCAATCTCTAATCTCCCTTTCATTTCAAAAATCTTAGAAAGAGTTGTTGCTACGCAATTATTTGACCACTTGCAGGGAAATGGTTTATTTGATGAGTTTCAATCTGGGTTTAGAATCCATCATAGTACTGAAACATCCTTAGTGAAGGTCACTAATGACCTCCTGATCACATCTGATAATGGACTTGTTTCTGTACTTGTCCTTTTAGACCTTAGTGCAGCTTTTGATACTATCGGTCATAATATTCTACTTGATAGATTAGAACACTATGTTGGACTTAATGGAACTTCATTGCAGTGGTTTAGATCTTATTTATCTGATAGGTTCCAGTTTGTTCATGTTAATAATGAGTTTTCTTTCAACTCAAAGCTTAGTCATGAAGTTCCACAGGGATCTGTTCTAGGCCCTACTCTTTTTAGTTTATTTATGCTTCCATTAGGCAACATTATTAGAAAGCATTATATACATTTTCATTGTTATGCAGATGACACACAATTATACCTGTCAATGAAGCTAGATGATAGTAATCAATTAGCCAAGTTAGAAGCCTGTCTTAAGGAAATCAAAGCTTGGATGACTTGTAATTTCCTGCTATTAAATTCAGATAAGACTGAAGTCACTCTTGTTGGTCCAAAAAACCTTAGAAATACCTTTCCAAATCAAACTTTTAGTTTGGATGCAGTTACTTTTTCTCTTAATAGCTCTGTGAGGAACCTTGGAGTTATTTTTGATCAAGATCTGTTTTTCATATTCACATATTAAATTCGTTTGTAAGACTGCCTTCTATCATTTGCGTAATATTGCCAAGATTAGGATCATCTTGTCTCAGAGTGATGCTGAGAAACTGATCCACGCTTTTGTTAGCTCTAGATTAGATTATTGTAACTCTTTATTATCAGGTTGTCCTAAAACATCTCTAAAAAGTCTTCAGTTGATCCAAAATGCTGCAGCAAGAGTTTTAACAGGTACTAGAAAGAGAGATCATATCTCTCCGGTTCTGGCCTCCCTTCATTGGCTTCCCATAGAGTTTAGAATTAAGTTTAAAATCCTTCTTCTCACTTTCAAAGCTCTAAACAATCAGGACCCTTTTTATTTAAAAGATCTGATCTTACCCTATTATCCTAACAGAGTACTACGCTCCCAAAATGCTGTATTACTTGTAATACCTAGAATCTCCAAAAGTACAATGGGAGGCAGAGCCTTCAGTTGTCAAGCTCCTCTGTTGTGGAACCAGCTGCCAATATGGATTTGGGAGTCAGACTCGATCTCTGTTTTTAAGAATAGGGTTAAAACCTTCCTTTAGCCTACAATTAGAGAGGGATCATGTGTCTCTGAACCCTCCCTTAGTTATGCTGCTAATAGGTTTAGACAGCCGGGGGACCTCCAATAATTGCACTGGGCTTCACTCCTTTCTTCACTCTCAATGAAATATTCTTTTTTTTTTGCTGGTCATTAACATCTGTTTGTTCTCTCCCATAGATTGAGCCCCCATCGTGATGGCTTGCTCTCTACATGTCTGTTCTTTTCATCTTCTCTATCCCCTCACCCCCCAGCCAGTCGCAGCAGATGACTGCCCCTCCCTGAGCCTGGTTCTGCTGGAGGTTTCTTCCTGTTAAAAGGGAGTTTTTCCTCTCCACCGTCGCCAAGCACTGGGGTCTTTCTGCAATTGTGGGGGTTTCCCCTGCAGTTGAAAGTGCTATGAGATGACTGTTGTTGTGAAATGGTGCTATATAAATAAAGCTGAATTGAATTGAATTGCCAATTAACCTAACTTGCATGTTTTTGGCATGTGGGAGGAAACCGGAGAAATCCCGGAGTAAACCCACACAGACACGGGGAGAACATGCAAACTCCACACAGATCACTGTTGGTCGGGGGCTGAGATTGAACCCAGGATCCCCCGGCCAAGGGTGAGTTGCTGTGCTGACACAGTGCTAACCACTACTCCATTGCGTCGCTCCGGTTTCCTCCCACATGCCAAAAACATGCAAGTTAGGTTAATTGGCATCAAAACTGGGGATTCTAAATTGTCCTTATGTATGGCTGTGAGAGTGAAAGGTTGTCTGTCTCTCTGTGTTAGGCCTGCAATGGACTGGCAATCTTTCCAGGGTGTACCCTGCCTCTCGCCCAAAGATGCTGAGATAGGCTCCAGCACCACCACCCCCCCGCGACCCAAAAAGGATTAAGTGGAAGAAGATGAATGAATGAATGAACTGAACTGAATTTACACTGTACAGTTTTGTGATGACCTGGTGGTGGCCTGAACCCATAATCTCCTGGTTCCTTTCATTTTCTTTTGTTTTAATGAGAAAAGCTTTGTGTTTCCTGGGCATACATTACTGCCCAGTACCTGAAAGCAGAATACCCTTTGTTCATCTCATGTGGTGGTGTTTGCTGTATTTCTGACACCTTTTCTCTATCTCCTTCCTTATTTTCCTTTGCATTTTTAAAAAGGCTTCAAGTTCAATTTGAGAACAAAATAATGCAAAAAATTGCTATATTTGTATCTTACTGTCACAAGAGTTTGAATATATGTGCATGTCAATAAATTAGAAAATCATCAAAAAGTTTATTTATTTCAGTAACTCAATTCAAAAAGTGAAACTCATATTATCTAGATTCATTACACACAGAGTGATGAATCCATCCAAATCATCACTGACTGTGGAACCTTCACATTGGACCTCAAGCAACTTGTATTCTACGCCTATCCACTCTTCCTCTAGACTCTGGGACCTTGATTTCCAAATGACAGGACTTGGTACCTGATTTGGGGAGCCATGTCATTTGCTGGTCTTTGTCCACTCTGTTTAATCAAGTCCAAAGTCAGAGCAGCCACCGACCAGGAAATTTTAGAGCACTTCATGCTCTGTTGACAAGCTTTATGGAGATGCTAATTTCATTTTCTAGTAGAACTTGGCCACTTGCCCACACTACCAAAAATACCAATATATGGTTTAATGACCATGGTATCACTGCGCTTGATTTGCCAGTAAACTCTCCTGACCTAAAACCTACAGTATCTCACAAAAGTGAGGACACTCCTCACATTTTTGTAAATATTTTAATATATCTTTTCATGGGACAACACTGAAGATATAACACTTTGATACAATGTAAAGGAGTCTGACATAACGCACGGCTCAGGAGACGCACACACACAGGCTCAGAGTAGTTCAAATAGTTTATTAACAACAGGAGTGTATGAATGTGTGTCTGCGGGATGTAAATGTATTGGTGGCGGCGTCTGCTTCGGGCACAGAGGCAGGAGACCGTACAGCCGGACAACCCTATGGGAAAAGCACAAGGAGACGGGTGACGGGCACACACCAATACAGGAGATACATGAGCGAGAGAGGAGCTTACTTGGATAGGACAGATGACTGGCACAGCAAGGGACGAGGTCCGGTAGACAGCCACCTGGAGAGCCCGGTGCAGCAGCGAGGAACAGGCGATGGAGAGGCGTTGTCCGCCGCCGGGAAAACCACCTGTGCACAGGGGAGCAGACTTGGGAGGAAAAGGAGGTAAGATCTTCTTACCAGTGTAATCCGCTGAGGGTGAAGGAACTCACAGCGATGCATGAAGAAGTCTGACGGCTTCAGGCCGAAGCTCAGGGTGAGGCGGCTTATATCCCTCGCCGCTGATGACGAGCAGGTGTGCGAGCAGGTGGCGCCGCTGATGAGCGGCGCGGCGTGACAGAGTCAGTGTACAGCTTGTAGAACAGTGTAAATTTGCTGTCCTCTCAAAATAACTCAACACACAGCCATTAATGTCTAAACTGCTGGCAACAAAAGTGAGTACACCCCTAAGTGAAAATGTCCAAATTGTGCCCAATTAGCCATTTTCCCCTCCCCGGTGTCATGTGACTTGTTAGTGTTACAAGGTCTCAGGTGGGAATGGGGAGCAGGTGTGTTAAATTTGGTGTTATCGCGCTCACACGCTCTCATACTGGTCACTGGAAGTTCAACATGGCACCTTATGGCAAAGAACTCTCTGAGGATCTGAAAAAAAGAATTGTTGCTCTACATAAAGATGGCCTAGGTTTTAAGAAGATTGCCAGCACCCTGAAACTGAGCTGCAGCATGGTGGCCAAGGCCATACAACAGTTTAACAGGACAGGTTCCACTCAGAACAGGCCTCGCCATGGTCGACCAAAGAAGCTGATTGCACGTGCTCAGTGTCATATCCAGAGGTTGTCTTTTGAAAATAGATATATGAGTGCTGCCAGCATTGCTGCAGAGGTTGAATGGGTGGGGGGTCAGCCTGTCAGTGCTCAGACCATATGCCGAACACTGCATCAAATTGGTTTGCATGGCTGTCATCCCAGAAGAAAGCCCGCAAACAGTTTGCTGAAGACAAGCAGACTAAGGACATGGATTACTGGAACCATGTCCTGTGGTCTGATGAGACCAAGATAAACTTACTTGGTTGAGGTGGTGTCAAGCATGTGTGGCGGCAACCAGGTGAGGAGTACAAAGACAAGTGTGTCTTGCTACAGTCAAGTGTGGTGGTGGGAGTGTCATGGTTTGGGGCTGCATGAGTGCTGCTAGCACTGGAGAGCTACAATTCATTGAGGGAACCATGAATGCCAACATGCACTGCGACATACTGAAGCAGAGCATGATCCCCTCCCTTTGGAAATTGAGCCACAGGGCAGTAATCCAACATGATACCGACCTCAAACACACTTCCAAGACGACCACTGCCTTGCAAAAGAAACTGAGGGTAAAGGTGATGAACTGGCCAAGCATGTCTGAAGACCTAAACCCTTTTGAGCATCTGTGGGGCATCCTCAAACGGAAGGTGGAGGAGCGCAAGGTCTCTAACATCCACCAGCTCCGTGATGTCGTCATGGAGGAGTGGAAGAGGATTCCAGTGGCAACCTGTGAAGCTCTCGTGAACTCCATGCCCAAGAGAGTTAAGGCAGTGCTGGAAAATAATGGTGGCCACACAAAATATTGACACTTGGGCACAATTTGGACATTTTCACTTAGGGGTGAACTCACTGCCAGCGGTTTAGACATTAATTGTTGTGTGTTGAGTTATTTGATTTTGTGTACTTTATTGATCCCCAGAGGGGAAATTCAGGGCATCCACCTGGATGGATGAAGCAGCCATGGTACGGCGCTATCCCTTCACCATTCACACACACATTCACACCTAGGGCCACTTTAAAGTCTCCAATTAACCTAAACTGCATGTTTTTGGCCAGTTTGAGCAGACAGTAAATTTACACTATTATACAAGCTGTACACTGACTACTTTACATTGTATCAAAGTGTCATATCTTCAGTGTTGTCCCCATAAAAGATATAATAAAATATGTACAAAAATTTGAGGAGTGTACTCACTTTTGTGAGATGCTGTATAGAGAATCTATGGAGTAGTGCCAAGAGGAAAATGAGAGACACCAGACCCCAAAATGCAGATGAGCTGAAGGATGCAAAGCAACTTGGGCCTTCATAACACCTCAGCAGTACCACCGACTGATCACCTCCATGCCACACCACATTGATTCAGTAATTCATGCAAAAGGAACCCAACCAAGTACTTAGTGTGTACATGGACATACTTTTCAGTTGGCCAACATTTCTATTAAAAATCTACACCGCGTTCCAAATTATTATGCAAATAGAATTTAAGTGTCATAAATATTCAATTTTTTGTTTTCCTATTAAGCTCATGGATGGTATTGTGTCTCAGGGCTCTTTGGATCATTGATATCAATCTCAGCCACCTGCCATAATTAGTTTGTCAGCTGAACCCAATTAAAGGAAAACTACTTAAAAAGGATGTTCCACATTATTAAACATGCCACAGGTTTCAAGCAATATGAGAAAGAAAAAATGATCTCTCTGCTGCTGAAAAGCATCCAATAGTGCAATGCCTTGGACAAGGTATGAAAACATTAGATATTTCATGAAAACTTAAGTGTGATCATTGTACTGTGAAGAAATTTGTGGCTGATTAAGAGCACAGATGGGTTTGTGCAGATAAAGGCATAATGAGGAAGGTTTCTGCCAGACAAATTCATCGGATTAAGAGAGCAGCTGCTAAAATGCCATTACAAAGCAGCAAACAGATATTTCAAGCTGCTGGTGCCTCTGGAGTCCCACGAATCTCAAGGTGTAGGATCCTCCAGAGGCTTACAGTTGTGCATAAACCTACTATTCGGCCACCTCTAACCAATGGTCACAAGCAGAAACGGTTGCAGTGGGCCCAGAAATACATGAAGACTAATTTTCAAACAGTCTTCTTTACTGATGAGTGCCATGCAAACCTGTATGGTCCAGATGGCTGGAGTAGTGGATGGTTGGTGGATGGCCACCATGTCTCAACAAGGTTGTGACGTCAGCAAGGAGGTGGCAGAGTCACGTTTTGGGCCAGAATCATAGGGAGAGAGCTGGTAGGCCCCTTTAGGGTCCCTGAAGGTGTGAGAATGACCTCAGCAAGGTATACACAGTTTCTGACTGACCACTTTTTTCCATGATACAAAAAGAAGAACCGTGCCTTCTGTAGCAAAGTTATCTTCATGCATGACAATGCACCATCTCATGCTGCAAAGAATACCTCTGTGTCATTGGCTGCTATGGGCATAAAAGGAGAGAAACTCATGGTGTGGCTCCCATCCTCCCCTGACCTAAACCCTATTGAGAACCTTTGGAGGATCCTCAAGCAAAAGATCTATGAGGGTTGTACAAGTTTGTTTAATAAATTTCTCCACCGTATTCTGCCTGCACCTGAATGCTGTCAGGCACCACACCGTGACAGAATGACGCCACCCAAGAAAGACTCAGTGGGCAGGATTGGCAGGAGAAAAGGGCAAAGTCAGAGTTCAGTGGAGGGAACTTCTTCTACCCAATCAGGGTCTGGGCCAATCCAACTGAGGGGAGAGGCTTGTGGATCTGGTGGAAGCAAGGGCCATCCTCAGTTCTCTGGCCCTACTACAATGGACCGAGGTATCTGAGCTCCGCTCCCACATAATGCAGGCCTGCGACGAGCTAATGCGGATAGGCCTTTTGCTCTGAGCTGTTCGACCTGCCTCCGGGCAACAGACTTCAACTCCTGCCACCAGTGTGCTGCCTCCCGCCTTCCCTGTTGGTCCAGTGCTGTCTGCCACCTCTGTTCCACCAGCCATGGTAGCGGATGTGTTGGAGCAGGAAGAGCGGAGGCAGGCGGTCCTTGCACAAAATGACATCCTGCTGGAATATAAGCCCTGGCTTGCTCTGGAGGTATTATTCCTGGTGTGTGAGGACCAGCCATCATCAAAAGGGCCAGCGGGCCCTTCACTCAAGGTTTTACCCAGGGCTTCTGCTGCCGCAGCCCCACCTTCCTTGAGTGCTTTGGCATTGGCAGCTCCAACAATTGCAGAGTGGGAAGTCATTGTGCCATCTGTTCCCGAGGCGCACATCTGACCTCCAGCTGTCTCCATGATTACTGCTCCATCTGTTTCATTTGAGCAGCTCGTCCCACCTGTTTCGCCTGAGCAGCCTGCTCCACCTTCGCTTACAGAAGCCATTGCTCCTCTAGCTCGTCCTGAGGCGGTCACCCCAGCAGCAGAGGACCAAGAGTTAAGGCAAATTCTTTTCATTTCATTTATACGCCAATATTGAAAAAGATTTGCCTTTCTCCTTGTGATTGTGGTATCGCCTCACTCACTCCCTGCCTTTCTCCTTTGCCTGAGGTGGCTGCAGGGAGAAAGACTCTCCAGGCATCTGGGCCAGATGCTCTCACACCTCAGGAGCTGTCACTGGTGGTCAGCACTCCCCAGCCACGGTCTGTTCCCGAAGCCAGTGAGCCTCAATCAGTTGTTCCTGAGGCCGGTGCACCGCTGTTGCCCATTCCTGCAATTTGGCACGCCTCAGTCTTCAGCTCCCGAGGTCAGTGCACTCCAGCCATCAGCGCCTAAGGTTAGTGCGCTCCAACCATCAGCGCCTGAAGTCAGCACGCTCCAACCATCAGATCCTTAGGCCAGTGAGCTTCCATCATCTGCTGTAGAGGCTGCTGAGCCTCCATCCATTCTTGAGGCCGGTGAGCCTCCTCTGTTTATTCCTGAGGCAGGTACGCCTCCTTGGTGTGTTCCAGAGACCAGTGTGCCTCCTTCATGTGTTCCAGAGGCTGGTGCACCTACTTTGTGTACTCCTGAGGCTGGTGAACCTCCATCTTGTGTTCCAGTGGCCGGTGAGCCTCCATCGTGTGCTCCTGAGGCCGGTGTGCTTAGGCCCGCCACTCCAGAGGCCGGTGCACCTCCGCATGCCCTTCCACCTTCACCCGCCACTTCAGAGGCTGGTGCGCCTCCACCGCCAGCTGCAGAGGCCGGTGTGCCTCCACCATTGCATCCAGGGGCCGGCACACCCCCGCCATCTGCTGCTGAGGTTGGTGTGCCTCTGCCGTCAGCTGTTTCTCAGGTCAGTGCGCCATAGTTGCCCACTCCTGAGCCAGGAACCCCTGTATTATTGTCCCCTGAGACAAAAGCTCCTTTATTTGTGTGTGTCAAGCTCTATACTCCTGCAACATTTGGTATTCTGCTCTGGGGGCCCAGAGACATGGGTAGGCTCCTTGACCCACTTTGTCTTGTAATCTGGTAGTCTAAGGACAGGGGCAGGCCGCTTGATCCACCCTGAATTCTGCTGTGGGGCTCCATGGACTGGGAGAGGCCCCCCCGACCCACCTTGTCCTCCAGTTCGGTGGCCCTTGGACTTGGGTAGGCCCCCTGACCCACCTTGGTTTATGTGTTGGGGTCGTGGACTTTGTTGCACCCCACAAACTTTGTTGTTGCCTTGGACTCTGTGGGGGGTGGAAAAAGAATTGTTTTCAGTGTCGTAGATTACAACATGGCAGCGTCCCTTTACACACTCATGCTGAGATCTTTTGCAAGGCCACACAGCCCATCACTCTGGAGGGATACTTTTCTGTAGCCCTATTTAAATATAACAAGCCGTTATCTCGGTGCTGGTAGTTGCCACCTTATTGTAAAACAGAGGAGGTGGAGCTTTGAACATGTCGGCTGTGGTTTTTTTTTTTTTTCTGCTCATGGGGGGTGCGTTTAACCCCGCCATCTTTAGTTCAAAGTTGTATGCCTGTATATTTTTCACGGTTTCTATGTTCAGGCTTGCTGAGTGTACAACCGTATACGTGCATTTCAGCACTACTCTATATCAAATTATCAGACTCGCCTTATTACCTGAAAGGGCTAAAGGCACAAAAGCCAATAATCTTTATTTCTCTTTGTGAATGAACAAGATAGCCACAAACTCATATGCTGCTGTACAGTATACCATTTCTTCTTCTGCCACTATGTTAACTAATATTTACAAGCCCATAAAGCAACCAGTGATGAAATGAAATGCATGTAGGTTGCCTGTCTGTCAAATCTGAATCCATGATTGTGCTTACAGTACCAGACAATGTGTGTTTGAAGATTTTTCTTGTTTTGTAATTTTTGTGCTACCAAATCCCTCCACTTACTGAGGAGGTTTCTAGATTTTCTCTTTTCTCCTGGAAGTTTGGGTGTTTTTGACCTGAAAGGGAGTATTAAATTTATGTATACGTATATATATATATATATATTTTCCCTTCTCCTCACATTGTTTTCTTTATTTACATTCCCCAAGTCTTCCTGCTGGCAGAAAGCAACAGTTTGATGTGAGGTGGACTGAGAGAAGATCCACACTCTGCCCAGATGGACTTTATTATAAGTAGAGTTTTTATTCTTTTTGTGTTTATTTGGTCAGGGCAACAGAACTTTGGAAAATGAAGAGCACATTCAAGTTTGTTTGTTTTTTGTTTTTTTTAGCTGAGTTAAATGTTGATCATGACCACCCAAATAACTTTTTAAATATTTGGTTCTTATGGTATAAATGTTGCTAAAAAAAATTTCAGCGTGAAAACAGCATCTCCCACTGCTATTAGAACATTTGCGACTCTAGCCAGTATCACATCTAACCAGGGTGGGCCTTTTCTTTGTTGGCCTGCCTGGCCTTGTAACCCCACCACCCACCCTGGGAGGGTGCTTTGTTGTTTTTTTTTGGTTGGTGTATATTATGAGGGTTGTCTGGAAGCCGCCCCTTAGGAGGGGATTACTGTCAGAACATGAGCTGGGCCCCATGTCCTCACCTTGATGTATAGTTTATTTTCCTTGTCACCGGGATGTGGGCTCATGCCCACATCCTCGCTTTGAGTGTTGTATTTTGTGTTTTTCTGTATTTATTATACTTTATCATGGTTGTGGTTCTGTGTTTAGTTTATCCTTGCCTTTGGTCTTGTTGTCTTGCTTTTTACTATTATTATCATAATCATGTTTGTTTGTTTTCACTGTCAATGTCCTCTGGTAATGTCTCATGTGCTCATGTTCACTCTTTTGTGTCCCTCATGCTTCTGTATCTGTAGCCACTCCCATGCTGTCTCCATTGCCCTTGATTGTTCTCACCTGTCCTATGTTGTCTTGATTACCCCTTGTCTATATTTCTGTTTTCTGTCTCAGTCTGGTGTGATGTCACTAATGTTTTCTGTCAGTCCTGTCAGTGAGAGCTTCATGCCTATGTATGTTGCAAGCCTAGCCGTGCCTTGTCAGTCAGTTTGTTTATCTTTTGTTTTGTTTTCAGCTGCCATTTGTTTTGTACAAGTTTGTTTATTAAATTATCATTTCTGTACCGTATTCTGCCTGCACCTGAGTCCTCTCAGCCACCACACCGTGACAGCAACAAGTCAGCCTGACGTGATTCCTAAAAAATACAGATAGTGATATTCGGTTTTTTTTTTTTCGTTTTTTTTTTTTTTTGCAAAATATGCTACTCCATGCTTCAAATAACTGTGTGGGAGGTTTTAAAACCTTAAACTTTGTTTTTGAAATAGAGTAGTTTCAGAGGGAAATATCAGCGAGACCACGTCCTAGTTTCGGGGGCGTGGATACCACAGTTAATTTACATATCCGGTTTGTTTGGCTATTCACATGTCTTTGTTATTCATTGTGGCCAGTCAGCAGCACATTCAGGTAGAAGCACATGGCTACTTAAGCAGAACTCCTTTTGATAAGCACTGTAAGGGGGTTGGGTTCATTCTAAGTCATGCAAATGACCAGTTTTTGTTACCGCCCCCACCTGGGTCCCCTGGAAGGTGACAATCCTTGAAAACTTTGAATCTGATTTTCTCAGAGAAGTAGTTTGAGAGGTGGTAACATTCAAATGGCCACGTCTTCAAATCTTTTTGGATTTCCATGTGTTAGACATTATTGGAAAGCTTAGATTCCACACTTTTAGAATCTGCAATGAATACCCTTTGGGAAACTTGTTCCTGTTTTTTCCATGTCTGGTCACATTTTTTTAAAAATTGATCTTATCTAATATTCTCTTTTTTTTGAGAAACTGAATTTTGGGGTTTAATTAGCTGTAAAGTAATTAAAAGAAACAAACAACTGAAACATATCATTCTGAGTGTAATGAATTACTGAAACAAATTCACTTTTTGATGATATTCTAGTTTATTGAGATGCACCTGTAAATGGAGAGTTTTGCTCATATTAACGCAACATTAAGGCCACCCAGTGCTTCACTTTTACCATCTTGACACTCTTCCCAAATTGATGCAGAGTCATATTCTACCAATGACTTCAGGCAGTGTGTTGATTAAATTCTCTTGTGTTATCTAGTTGTGGCTGAAAAGCTGACTGGCATTTTCCTGCGCAAATCTGGTTTAAACTATGCACACAATATATGTTCACATGCATATAGACATGTGCTCGTTGAGTATACAGTACATACACCTGGAGGGCTTACATGGTTTAACATGGTGTGTTGGTCCTCAGCCAGCAGCTTCTGCCAACAACCCATCATCACACTTTTCACCTGGCAGTGTCTCCACAGTCTGACAGGGCATGTGTGAGTGTGTGTGCGTGTATGTGTGTGTGCAGGTGTTAATGTCTGTGTCTTTAATACTGGGATGTGTCAGACAATAAAGTGCTGGCAAAGTGAGTTGTATGCAATGAGATACAACAACACTGAAGGCTGCTTACGTGCAAGGACTCATTCCAGCCACATTATGTCCTGTAATAGGCTTCATCTTTAACTGATCACTTGTTTTCACATAGCAGCAGCTGGCAGTGATGCATTACTTCTTGGTGCTTGTCTGGTGTGATGTTTTGAATACTGAGAGAGAAAAAAGGGGATATAGGTTTACCATGACACAAATTTCGCCTGGAGAAATCAAATATAGCTCATGTATTTCTTTGGCAATATAAGATCTAATCAGTTATCGGCAACAGCATTATGACTGATTTGAGTTCCATCATTTAAAGTGGAAGTTCACACTCACTTTTCAACTGAAAGAAAAAAAAAAGATTTAGATGTGGTTCATCCACTCCAAATGGTAATCACTTCTAACTTTGATCAAGCTTCATGCAGATTGATCCATAATTGTAATAACAGACTAGGTAAACCACCTAGACAGCTGTAATGATTGCAATAAATGTAGCTTTTGCAACTATAGGCTCATCGCATTACGTGAATGGCTCAACAGGCTCTAACTGCACAAAGCGTGAGTTGAAAATGATTTCTGAAGCAGTCTTTAAAAGGGTCATTGACTGAAAAATTGTGTTTTTGTAGGTTGTAACATTCTGAAATGCATTTATTGGTCATATGATTATTGGAAAAATATCAAAACACTCACTTCTTTTAAAGAAACACACAGTCTGTATATCATTTTTGTGTCTGAGAAGCAGTTTTAACTCTTCCAGGTTTGCTTTGGAACATCATAAAATGGTAAACCCAGCCTCGATACCCACTCACTGCTCTATTATTGACCAGCCTCATCGATCCCATCCAGCCCCATGCCTTGCCAGAACTGTCCGTCAGCAACGACAAGATGCTGCACACTCGAGTGAGGCAACAGCAGGATCCTTACGCAAACTCCCAAAGGGCGCATCTTGAAGAGAAAAGTGGCAAAAATTTATTTTAAGGGATGTTTTGGAGGATTTTAGCTCAAATTTATTACTCCATCCAATCCTTTCACTACGGAGTCATTTCAAAACCTTGTAAAGTATAACTTATACTAGGTTTTGCCAAAAAGCTTATTCTTAAGGACACAGCTGTGCGTGTGATGCTGTAAAATGCCTAAACATTTAAAATCTAATATCACTGTGATTGTGGGGGGTCTGAGCTGGATCACACCAATGGCATGGCACAAGGCATGGCACAGGAACAGCAGCTGACACTGTTGGCCAGCCGGGGGTCTCCCAGCTTCCCATTTCGCTGTGCTTGCGTGTCCTTCTGAGGCTTGTGCTGCATGTAGCTAGAAATGCCACATTATAGTTCAGTAGTGTTGTAGTAATATAGTACTGATGTTCGTCTTAAAGTGGCACTCGGGCAAAAATCTTTTTTTTTTCTTATGTCTGCAACATGTTTTTTTTTTAATGAATTACAAGACATATCAAGCAAAATCACCCTTAAGTGCCATGTCTGTTTTTCTGCTGTTAAAGTTCAATTAAGCTCCTAACCTTTTCAAAAAGGCAAGTTTAGATGGACCATTTTTGTGGAGTCACAATAACAGGGAACCAATCACAACTAAGCACTTGCTATGGCCTCGGAGGAAGAGGGCAGAAGTAAAGAGTCAACTTAGCCTCCAGAGCAAGTTAGCATTTTTAGACAGCTGCTTTGAAAATTTTACCCAAATTAAGATGGGTTAGTGTAGAAGATGTGATCAAATGACGAGGCTGAGTTTAGTCATAAACTAACTTTATTTGACAGAACACAGCTTCTAGCATTCTCAAAGCAGGAAAGAGAAAGAATTATATCTCAACACCCTTTTATACGTTTCCAGCATCAGGATTCAAGCCACATGGTGTCTTCAGTAAACATACAGTTACAAAGCATCCCTTTGAAGCTTCACCTATTGTCTCTCATTTCCTGATGAACCGGAATTCTCTCCGGGGCATCTTCTGTGGGACAAAGAGACAAATCTCACACTTCCTTGTTATCTTCTGCGGATTCGAGTTCTCTGTCCTTGCAGACGTGACACCCCACAATACACATGCAGTCCTGTCTCTGTGGCAACATGAGCCCACAATGTGTGTCGGCCACACTACCCCCCCCAAACGTCTAGTAAGGCAAAACCTGCATGGCATAACAAAAAAAAAAAGAAAAACACAAAGCACTCCATACATCGCTAATCAATCCACCAACTGCCTAGGTTTTAACATTCTGCCGAATCTGCTGCAACCTGGCTTGGCTGCACCTGCAACATCTCTCTGCACCTGTGGATTAAAGCTGTTAGCACCTTTCTGTGAAGACTTTGGAGAATGTCCTCTCGGCGGCCTGCCACGGCGGGGGGGCCTCGCGAGCTGCACCTCCTCGTCAGCCAGAACAAAAGCGGGTTTGAGCCTGTTTATGCAAATCAGCTCCCTTCTGCCCCCTAAATCTAGCAGAAAATGCTTCTGCCCGGTCTCCAGCACTCGAAACGGTCCGTCGTAAAATGGCCGCAAACTTGGACGCTGAGCATCATGTTTAACAAAAACAAACTCTGCATTTTTTAAAGCCTTTGGCACAAAAACGTGTGGGAAACTGTGATGGACCGGGCCAGGGAGCGTGTTTGCTCCTGAGCCGCTCTGCCACGGCTGAGCAGGGGGGCCATTAGGTGCGGGATTATCGGGAAGAAATTCCCCCGGCAAACGGAGCGGTTGTGCAAAAACTAATTCAGCCGGGGAAGCATGCAAATCTTCCTTAGGTGCAGAACGCAACCCCAATAAAACCCATGGAAGTTTGTCTACCCAATTTGTATCCGTTAGCGATGCTCTGAGGGCTGCTTTCAATGACTTGTGAAAGTGTTCGCATAAACCATTAGCCTGGGGGTTATACGCAGTGGTGCGATGAATCTTCACCCCCAAGCTGCGGGCCATCGATGACCATAGCTCGGAAATAAATTGGGGACCCCTGTCGGACGTTATGTCCGACGGTACACCAAAACACGCAACCCACGCTGCTAAAAATGCTCGCGCAACTTCTTCCGCTGTGGTTGATGTCAGAGGAATTGCCTCTGGCCAGCGCGTGGTGCGATCTACCATCGTCAAAAGATGTGTGTGCCCGTGTGATAACGGAAGCGGACCGACCAAGTCAACATGCACATGATCAAAACGCTTAGCGGGGATGTGAAAAGGTTCTAACGGGGCCTTAGTGTGTCTGTGTATTTTGGCTCGCTGACACGCTACGCAGGCTGCCGCCCACTCCTTGCCCTGTTTGCGCAACCCGGGCCAAACAAATTTCTCCCCCACCAATTTGATCGATGCGCGCACCCCTGGGTGTGCGAGAGAATGGACCAAGTCAAAAACGCGGCGACGCCACGCGGCTGGCACCACGGGGCGGTGCCGTCCTGTGGAGACATCGCAGATTAGTGGGGGCATACCGTTTTGTTGCACCCTGTGCTCCAGCCTTAACCCTGTTGGTCCAGACTGGAGCACACGCACGTCCGCGTCGTTAACCTGCTCCGCAGCCATGGCTGCATAATCTAACCCAACACAGACCGGGGCTGCGCGCGCTCCCGCGTCGCTGCCCGGGCCCGCCACCATGGCTACAGAGTCTGCCCCTATGGGGCTTGGCGGTGCTACTGCACGCGAGAGGCAGTCTGCCACAACATTGTGTTTACCCGCGACATGCTGAATATCAGTAGTGAACTCCGATATTGCGGCTAGTTGCCTTTGTTGCCGGCCTGACCAGGGTTCTGAAATTTTGGCCATCGCAAACGTTAGCGGTTTATGATCCACAAAAGCGGTGAAACGTCGCCCCTCTAACCAGAACTGAAAATGACGGATGGCCAAGTGTAGGGCCAAAAGTTCCCTGTCAAACACGCTGTATTTCCGTTCACTATCGCGCAAAGTCCTGCTGAAAAACGCGAGGGGTTGCCAGGTACCTGCCACAAACTGTTCAACTACCGCCCCCACCGCTACATCGGAAGCGTCAGTGGTGAGCGCCATGCGGGCTGTTGGAACTGGGTGCGCTAACAAAACTGCGTTTGCCACGGCTGATTTGACCTGGGCAAAAGTGCGCTCCCGCTCCGGAGACCATTCAACTTTATTTGCGGGCTTTTGTTTTTTTAACGCGGTGTACAATGGCTGCATGAGTCGTGCTGCGCTTGGGAGGAATCGGTTGTAAAAATTAACCATCCCTAGAAACTCCTGATGCGCCTTGACTGTTTGAGGTTGCGGAAAATCCGTTATGGCACGCACTTTATTTGGAAGGGGAACCGCTCCCTCTGCCGAAACGCGATGTCCCAAAAAATCAATCTGCGCCACCCCAAACTGGCAATTCGCTGGGTTAACTATTAACCCGTGCTCTGCCAGCCTCCGGAAAACTGCTGTGAGGTGTTTTTCATGTTTGCCTTCGGACGCGCTGGCTACCAAAATATCGTCCAAATAAACGAACACGAAAGGCAGGTCGCGTAAAACTGCATCCATCATGCGTTGGAAAGTCTGCGCGGCCCCCTTGAGGCCAAAAGGCATGCGCAAGAACTCAAAAAAGCCGAAAGGAGTTATGACTGCTGTTTTGGGTACATCCTGCGTGCGCACTGGAACCTGGTGGTAGCCGCACACCAAGTCTATTTTAGAAAAAATGCGCGCCCCCGCCAAATGAACAGAAAAATCCTGAATGTGCGGAATCGGGTAGCGGTCATGAGCTGAAACGTTGTTCAACCTGCGGAAATCGCCGCAAGGTCGCCACGAGCCGTCAGCCTTTGGGACCATGTGTAACGGCGAAGCCCAAGGGCTCTTGGAGCGTCTAACGATGCCCAGTTTTTCCAGATTAGTGAACTCCTGGCGCGCGATGGCCAGTTTAGCTGGGTCCAAACGCCGAGCTTTTGCAAAAACGGGAGGGCCTGTGGTTGTTATGAAATGTTCTACCCCATGTTTGGCCACCGTTGCCGAAAACGTGGGGACTGTGAGTGCTGGGAACTGAGCAAGCAAAGTGTGAAACTTACCACCCGCAGCTGAGACGCTGGCATGTGCAGTTGGCGGGGCCACCCGAGCTGTGCAGGGAATAGAATGAAAGGACAGTGCATTAATCAGACGTCTATTAGCAAGGTCAACCAATAAACCATGTGAGCACAAAAAATCAGCCCCTAACATGTTGAAACTGACTGCTGCTACAATAAATGTCCACTCAAATGAACGGCCCTGTAAGGACAGAAGCATGGTCCTCTCACCGAACGTTTTAATCGTGGAGCCGTTCGCTGCTGACACTGACACCCAGGGGGCTTTAGAAGGCGACAGCCGTTCCGCGTAGGTGGGTGTGACGAAGCTCAGCTGAGAGCCCGTGTCCACGAGGAACTGTTTCCCTGAGCGTGCATCTGTCAGGTAAAGCAGCCTGTTCTCGTTGCCGAGGGTCGCAGCTGCTACCGGCCCTCAGTCTTGGCGTTTCCCTGGTGCTTAAAGTTACACGGTGGGACGCACCTGTGCGCTCTCTCTGCAAAACGGCGGTGGTAGAAGCACGGGCCGTCCTCCGCTCCGCGTCATCTGGCTCCCGTCGCCGCCGCCGTTGGTGCGTCTGGCGCCGCGGCCGCTGGACCTGCGCTGTCTCCGGACGCCGTTCCCGGACTGGCCGCCGCGGCCGAAACCGCGTTCCGCTTGTGGGCGTCGACCAACCGCTGCGCCTCTTTGCTCAACCCATGGTAGTCTCGCCTGGCCAATCGAGGCGACTCTGCCAGGGCCACTCTCACTGCTGGTGGTAGGGTTCGGAGGAAAAGGTGGGCGAAAATGAATTCGCCATCCTCAGAGGCTTTGAGCTGCAGCATCTTCACCATCAGGTCCGCAGGTCTATCGTTTTCTGCCTCCGTCAGTGCCAGGAGCCCCTCTGCTCGTTGTTGGACTGAGGGGGTGAAATGGCTGATCAGCGCGTCCTTCAATGCGCTGTACTTGTTGCTGTCTGGTGGATGGTTAACCAGATCCTCCACTCTCTGGACCGTGTCGCTGTCCAGCTTCGCTACCACGTGGTAGAATCTTGTGTCGTCGTTGGAGATTCTCCGGAGGTTGAACTGCGCCTCGACTGCGCTAAACCATGAGCGCGGGCTGTGCTGCCAGAAATCGGGCAGCTGGATCATGGAGGCGGCCATCAGGCTGGCTTCCGCCGAGCCCCACTCGGGAGAATTCTGTCTGCTCAGATCACGTCGGGGTCACCAGTGTAGAAGATGTGCTCAAATGATGAGGCTGAGTTTAGTCATAAACCAGCTTTATTTGACAGAACACAGCTTCTAGCATTCTCAAAGCAGGAAAGAGAAAGAATTATATCTCAACACCCTTTTATACGTTTCCAGCATCAGGATTCAAGTCACATGGTGTCTTCAGTAAACATACAGTTACAAAGCATCCCTTTGAAGCTTCACCTATTGTCTCTCATTTCCTGATGAACCGGAATTCTCTCCGGGGCATCTTCTGTGGGACAAAGAGACAAATCTCACACTTCCTTGTTATCTTCTGCGGATTTGAGTTCTCTGTCCTTGCAGACGTGACACCCCACAATACACATGCAGTCCTGTCTCTGTGGCAACGTGAGCCCACAATGTGTGTCGGCCACAGGTTTTACCATTAAACTGCTTTTAAGGACTAATGCAATTTCAGCTATTATCCTGGGCCACTGTGCATGCAAGTGGGTATGTCATTCAACTGGTAAGTCTTTATTTTATCACAGGATTTATTCTGTTTAATGTAGCGCTAGCTGCCATTATCCTTTAATGTGCTTGATACTGCACTCTACTAATGGTACAATTTTGTGTACAGTAAATGTCAAAGCTTTGTATCCAGGGGCGTCGGACTGTGGGGGGGGGGGTACTCTGCAGGGCCCACTGCAGGGAGGGGCCCACAAAAAGCCCGGAATGTGTCATAAATCGCCCTTTCAGGGCAGGACTGAGGACACCAAATGCACGCTGTGAGTTTGCAACATTTATTAACATAAACATGAACACCATACAAAAACACTACACTTACACATAAGGGAATGATGAGGAGCGCTGGAGGAGAGCGGGGCTCACGACCGGTAGGAAAAGAGAACAGCCTGGACAGACCCAGACTGAGGCGCTCAGACACACTGGGGAAAAATAGACAAAACCAGACGAAGTCACACCAGAAAAGGTCGGGGCTCACGGCTAGCAAACAAAGGGGAAAAGGATTAATCCCAGCTGGAGTGCACCTGTTCACCTCTGCAGAGAAAATACATTCACTCAGAGTTACAACAGGTAACTCTGAGGAAGCTAACGGTAGGATACATCAATGGGAAACGTTGACGTATCCTTAAATAGGTAAAGGGAAAATGAATCAGAATGGCAGGTGTGGGTCATGAGAATGAGGACTAATCAATACAACAAGAGACAGCTGTGCAGTCCGCGAAACAGAGTTTGACAGCTGGACATACACGGGGCCCTGTCACAATAAAAGCACCAGAGTGAATAACTAATGTTACAGAGACTGGAATGAAAATAAACCCACGAGATGCAAACAATGCAATAAATACAAAATGAAACACAAATACATAAACAAGATGAAATGACATAACTAAGGATACAAGATAGCTCATAAATAAACAGAGACAAAATACAAAAATGTATGAAACCCGCAAACAAAGATAACCATAGTAAAAACAAGATACACAGAGATATACACATACAGAAAAGGACTTCAGAATCAGAATGAGATTTATTGCCATTGTTCATGTAGTACACAAACTAGGAATTTGTCTCGGTGCAATGCTGCAACATTAAACATGGAGTAGCACTAAAGATAAAAATAAAAAACTATGCATGCAATAAAAGGTAGAATATGAATAAGTAATACTAATCTATGCAATTTTTAAATATATTAACAAGCAGCAGATATTGTGGAGTTCCACATAGTGCAGTCGGTAGTGCAAAAAGAAAACAGTGATAATTGTCATGAGTCCGGTTGAGCTGCTGTACGTAATGCACGAGAGTCTAATAAGTCACTTAGTGTTCAGCAGTCTGATGGCAGAGGGGAAGAAGCTGTTCATGTAGCGGGAGGTTTTAGTCTGAATGGACCGAAGTCTTCTGCCTGAGGGGAGGGTGGCAAACAGTGCGTGTCCAGGGTGTGAAGGGTCGGCTATGATCCGACCTGCACGCCTCCGGGTCCTGGAGATGTACAGGTCCTGGAGGGATGGGAGCTTGCAGCCGATCACCTTCTCAGCAGCGCGCACAAAGCGCTGCTGTCTTAGTCTGTCCCTGGCGGAGGCTCCTGCGTACCACACGGTGATGGAGGTGGTGAGGATGGACTCGATGATGGCCGTGTAGAACTGCACCAACATCTTGGTGGGTAGCTTGAGCTTCCTCAGCTGCCGCAGGAAGAACATCCTCTGCTGGGCCTTTTTGATGAGTGAGCTGATGGTCGGCTCCCATTTGAGGTTCCGGGTGATGGTGCCCAGGAAGCGGAAGGAATCCGCAGTGGTGATGGGAGAGTCTGTGAGGGTAAGGGGGGTAGAGGGGCTGTGATTTTTCTGAAGTCCACGATCATCTCCACTGTCTTCAGAGCGTTCAGCAGCAGGTTGTTGTGGCTGCACCAGGACGCCAGCTGGGCCACCTCTCTCCTGTAGACGGACTCGTTGCCGTTGGAGATGAGCCCGATGAGGATGGTGTCGTCCGCAAACTTGATCAGCTTGACAGACTGGTGGCTGGAGGTGCAGGAGTTGGTGTACAGGGAGAAGAGCAGGGGGGAAAGTACACAGCCCTGGGGTGATCCGGTGCTGATGCTAACAGAGTCTGAGACAGTCTTTCCCAGCCGCACATGCTGCCTCCGGTCCGTCAGGAAGTCGGTGATCCACCTGCAGAGGGAGTCAGGCACGTTGAGCAGGGACAGCTTGTCCTGGAGCAGAGCGGGGCAGATGGTATTGAATGCAGAGCTGAAGTCCACAAACAGGATCCTGACGTAGGTTCCCGGGGAGTCCAGGTGCTGCAGGATGGAGTGGAGGGCCAGGTTGACTGCGTCGTCCACAGACCTGTTGGCTCTGTAGGCAAACTGCAGCGGGTCTAGGAGGGGAGTGGTGATGGTCTTGAGGTGGGGCAGGACCAGGCGCTCAAAGGACTTCATAACTACAGAGGTGAGCGCTAAAGGTCTGTAGTCGTTAAGTCCAGTGATCCGGGGCTTCTTGGGGACAGGGACGATGGTAGACTACACTAAACTACAGGCTGAGCACGTCTCACACCCGTGCTCAGAATCATGACAGAATGAAAACATTTTTTTGTGTTGCATTCTTTTAATTTCTTATTAATTAATGTCATAGTAAAATTCACCCTGGCTGGATGAAGTGTTTGAGATACTGATATTTTGCATTAACTGTAAGGATGGATGTTGTCTGAGGCCACTAGCACCCCTTTAAAAAGGTGCAAAATAGCTTAGTCCGTACACCTGCACCCCGTTAATTCAACTGCACCAGCCACACCCTTCAGCCTGTTCCTGCAGTACGTCTTCTTCCTCAGGCAGGTTAGTGCATCATTACGCTAAACCTTGCCTTACATTGCTTTGTGAAAGTACACACAGTAGGTGATTTGTTATTTTTTAAGGTGATAATCAAAGTTAACATTTGGTAGAGCTACAAAGGTAAAAACATAGTTTCAGTACAAATTTGCAAGAATAAAGGTGCAAAAATATGATACAATGTAATTTAAAACTTAAAAAGTCACATATTTACTATAAGCAAGTCCCAAATTAATGAGAAAAACACTTTTTGTGAGAAAAACCAGAGCTTCCAAATGATGACCCCCCCCCCACACACACACACATTTGTAAGAAAAAAATCTGAAATTTACAACAGTTAAGTCACAAATTTACAGGAAAAAAGTTTTTCTCAAACATTTTAATGTAGTCATATATAACAATTATTATTATTATTACCTTTTTCTCTCATCAATGTGCAATTTTCTCACCAATTAGTGAGGTTTTTCTTGTAAACATTTTTCTTGGAAAGTTAGCTTTTTTCAAAATATATTTGCAACTTTTTCCTGATAAATTTATTGCTTTCCTGATAAATTTATTACTCTTTTTCCTACAAATAAGCCATGTTTTATGATAAACATGTGACCTTTCTGTTATAAAATGTGATAACACCAAGACACAGCCTGGACGTGATGGCACAGGCACAGGTGACGTCATTGTGCTGTGCCTATAATAAGGGATTGACGGCGGCAGCCCGGGTCTTTTGGCGCTCCTCTTCTAGTAACACACCGACCTGTATCCCTGTATAGCTAGCTTGCTAGCTCATGTTGCTGTGTTTCACGTGCTACCAGCTTCTTTAATAAAAGGCACCATTTAGCACAGCCATCATCTCCGCTGTCCCTCATTCACAGACACAACAATGGCGATGAGGATGACCCACGCAACACCAAGCATAATGCAGACTGCGCTATCACATTTCGCCGAAATGAGAATGGCCTGAAGAATCAGGTTTCACCAGTGCCAACAGAGAGTGAGAGAGAAGACCCAGCAGTACACCACAGACATACACTGTCTGGCGAGCACGTGTAGGTTTGGGCAACTAGAAGATGAAATGGTGCGTGACCAGCTAGCAGCACACACCAACAACCCATGGCTGTGGACGAAGCTGTTGATGGCGTTGGACAACCTGCTGCTGGCGAAGGCGGTGGAGTTAGCATTCCAGCTGGAGGCCGCTAACAAGCTACCATCACAACTAAGTGACCCACAACAACGGACCCTGCTAGCACAAGCAGTCACCCTGGCAGAAGAACCCAGTTACACCGCAACCTTCTCGGAGGATGCCGAGGTGAATGTTACGGGACAATGGAACATCACGGGATGCCAAATATGTGGTAAGTGCAGTTCCCCGACTCACCGAATGCGAGTGGACTCCTGCCTGACCAGGCGGCAGCGATGCCAACCCTGCAGCAAGCCTAATCATTTCGCCAAAGTGTGACTTTCAACACGGTTAACAACAAGCTAGCCACCCAGTTCAGCTGAACCACCACTAATAAACCACCATCCACACAATGAATTCTAGTAGAGCAGCATACAAGTGGTGCACGGTGAGGCTCGACGACGTCAGCCTGCAGCCACTATTGGACACCACCACTACGAGATCGATGATGAACTGGGTCACAGTGAAGAGGTTTTTCCCTTGTCATCCAATTGGGAAAAACACGACTGAGCTTCATGGCTATGGACACACTCGTATCAGCCTTGTAGGAACCATAACACTGATGGTTCGCTACGGGTACAGAGTCCTCCAGCCATTCACCTTCCAGGTAGCCATACATGGAGACAACATCCTGGGGTGCAACCTTTATTACAAATTGGGCTTTATTATGCAGTAGATGACAACCAGAGACTCTGTCTGACCACTGACGACCAGAGCATATCACAACCAGACATGGGTACAGCTGCTCCAGGCTTGACACTGCACGAAGAACAGAACACGGAGAGAGGGTATAAACTGGACTCGTGATCCTCACCCAGCATAAGCCTCAGGGAGCCCATCCAGCTCTTACCTCTGTACACTGGTTCTTGAAATTCTCTGCCTCCTCCTCCTCAGTGTTGCTCTCTTGAGCTCCCCTCCCAGTCCCAGGACTTCCACTGGCTGCGCAACCTGGACACCCCCCCCCATTTGGACCCCCTATAAACCAAGTAAGACATGTACAGTATATTCAGCTCACTACAGCTGCTCCCTCTTCCCCCAGAAATAAGTCCCAGGCCTGTTCATTTCCTCCATCCACCATTAGCAATACCTCCTGCTGCAACTCCTCTCTCCAGCTCCACAGCGGCTGCCACCCATCTTCATCAGCACCCTGCAGGAGAGTCAACTTAACCCATTATCACGTAAGCCTAAAACTTCTCAGCAATATTTCCTCGCTCTGTCCTCAGCTGCTAACCTTGTCCTCTCCCCTCTCCTCCTGCAAGGCTACCAGTCTCAATCCACATTTAAACAATTATTCAATAAATACTTACCTTATACCTTACCTGTTTGCCTCTGGTTGTGATTTCTGTCATCAGGTCCCTGCCTGGCGGAAATCATGTCATTACATTTCCAGCAGGTGCAGGACCCGACAGGAACCATACCAGGTTCCCTGTTAAAATGCCTCACTGCTCTTGAGGCAAAAATCGATCAGTTATTTCACCTAACTGCAGTTACCCAAGATCAAATTGGCCAATTCATGACCCAAGTTGCTTCTGCCACTACGTCGAGTGCTGCCATGGCGGAGTCCTCCCCACCAGCAGCCGTGTCTATACCTTCCAAGCCTGTTTCTGCTGGTCAAGCCCTTTCCACCCCCTCTCCATTTCATTACTATGGGAGGGTAAGGGGCTGCAAAGGTTTCCTCTTCCAGTGTCACTTGGTTTTCCAGAGAACCCCCACTGATTTCTGGTCCGACCAAAGTAAGGTCAGCTACATTATCACCCTCTTAGGCAGCATCACCTTGGAATGGGTGCAGGTGCTAGTAAATGGTCCAAATTATCCCGGATACACTTTCCAACATTTTGTTCACAAATTTGAGAAGGTTTTTGGTCACTCAGACCATGAAAGGGATATTTCCAGCCACCTTTTGGATCACCACCAGGGCACCCAGTCGGTAGTTGACTTTTCGGTCCACTTCCGCATTCTTGCCATTGAGTCAGGCTGGAATGATATCACTCTCAGGGGCACATTCATGAGGGTTCTAAATTCCACTCTTAGGGATGAACCAATGTTTTGCAATAAACCAAGTTCACTAGATGTTTTGATTTCCATGGCTGTCCAGTTGTATAATCGGATCCATCAAAGCACCCCCAGGCGATCTCGCGCTATCGCCACTCCCTCCGCTAGTGCTGCTCCTGCTGCCTCATGATTCCTTGCTCTCCCTTCCTGTCCACTTCTGGAAATGGCCAAGCCCATGCAGAATGGTCACACTCAGCTTTCTCCGGCGGAGCGTCAGCGAGGATAAGATGCTGGATTATGCATTTACTGTGGCACACATGGGCAATTTTTGGTTTCATGCCTGGAGTGCCCAAAAGACTCTGCCCGTCAGTCACAGTAGGGGAAGTGATGGACAAGGTCTCAAAGCCTAACGCCTCCTACAAGCTCACTTTACCCACTTTAATCAGGTTTAATTCCACCTAGCATTCTCTGCCTGCCCTAGTGGATTCAGGCGCCGAGCAAAATCGCTTTTCTAACAGACTGGTTGCCCAACTCCAAATTCCCACTGTAGAATTGGCTGTCCCTATTCCTGTGGTATCTCTCTTGGGAGATAGGCTAGCCGTCCTAACCAAGAGAACTGTAGTTTTATCTGTAACAGTGTCAGGGAATCATCAGGAGGATCTAACTTTCCTAGTTTTACCCTCAGTGACCATGCAGCTGGTTTTATTTTTCACTTGACTACACCTGCACAACCCCATAATTGACTGGGTCCAGGGCAAAGTTATTTCATGGAGTAATTTCTGTCCACCTGTCTCCACTCAGACTCTGTTTGCTCTCTCAGCCCTTGGGCATTTTTCCTGAGGAACCCCCTGATCTGTCTCTAGTCCCCAGTGAGTTTCACAATTTAGCTCCAGTTTTTAGCAAGGCCAGAGCGCTGTCACTGCCTCCTCATAGACCATATGACTGTGCCATCAATCTCCAGCAGGGGGCGAGCCTCACTTCCAGCAGACTATATAGTTTGTCTGGCCCCAAGAGGGAAGCCATGGAGAAGTATATAAAGGAGTCCCTCCAAGCTGGTATTACTAGACCCTCCTCTTCTCCGGTTGGAGTTGGATTCGTTTTTTGTGGGCAAAAACCCTAAGACCTTGCATTGACTACAGGGAGTTTACATCACCATAAAACACAAATACCCCTTACCCCTGATCAATTCTGCATTTGACCTCCTTCAGAGCGCCACTGTTTTCATCAAGCTAGCTTTAAGAAATGCTTATCATCTCATCCATATTAAGGAGGGGCACGAATGGATGACCGGGTTCTGCACTCCCCTAGGCCATTTTGAGTACCTGGTCATGCCATTCGGGCTCACTCCCTGCAGTGTTTCAAAGACTAATAAACAATGTCCTCTGTGACTTTCTGAACATGTTTGTCTTTGTCTACCTAGACAACATTTTTATATTCTCCCACTCCCTGGAGGAACACTGGATTCACGTCAGAAGGGTGCTGCAGTGGCTGCTGGAAAACAGGCTTTATGTTAAGACAGAAGTGTGAGTTCTTCACCATCACCACTTCGTTTTTGGGGTTTATTATCGCCAAGGGCCAACTAAAGCCTCACCCCGCTAAGATCTGAGCTGTCACCGAGTGGCCAACCTCGTCAAATCACAAACAGCTCCAAAATTTCCTGGGTTTCGCTAACTTCTACTGGAGATTTATTAAGAACTACAGCCAAATTGTTGCCCTCCCGACCCAGCTTACATCGACCAAGACCCCCTTTAAATGGTCTGACCCTGCCAAGTCTGCCTTCGCTGAGTTTAAGACATGCTTCTCCGAAGCTCCCATCCTCTCCCAGGTTGATCCTCCTTGCAATTTGTGGTGGAGGTCAACATGTCGGATTGTGGGGGGTAGGGGCTGTCCTGTCCCAGCAATCCCCTACTGACGGGAAGATGCACCTCTGTGCATATTTTTCTAGTCGCTCAAATTTAGCAGAAAGGAACTACAACATGGGGAATCGGGACCTCCTGGCCGTGAAGCTGGCCTTTGAGGATTGGAGCCACTGGCTAGAGGGAGCAGTGCAGCCATTTGTCGTCTGGACCGACCACCGCAACCTAGAGTATTTGAGGTTGGCCAAACGCCTCAACCCACGCCAGGCCCGGTGGGTGCTATTCTTCACCAGATTCAACTTCACCCTCACTTACTGGCCTGGCTCCAAAAACATTAAGCCCGATGCCCCCTCTCTGCTGTTTTCCCCAGAGGTGGCTCTCTCTGTGTGAACCTATCCTCACCCCTTCATGTGTGGTGGAAGCCATCTCTTTTGAGATTGAGAAGAAGGTACGCACCGCACAGCTTACTGAACCTGATCCAGGAGGGGGTCCCCGAGGCAGGTTGTACGTCTCTTTTTCAGTTCGTGGTGAGGTCATCCACTGGGTACATACTGCTCGCTTCACCTGCCGTCCTAGGGTCAGCTGGACCATTCACCACCTCCACCGAGCCTTTTGGTGGCCCTTGCTTGACACAGATGCCTGGGAGTATGTCCGGGTCCTGCAACATCTATGCCACTGGGAAACCATAAAACTCTTCCCTTGCTGACCTCCTGCAGCCCCTGCCTGTCCCCGGCCGCCCTTGGCCACACATCTCAGTGGATTTTGTCACTGGTCTGCCCCCCTCTGATGGTAACACGGTACTCCTGACTGTGGTGGACAGGTTCTCTAAAGCGGTCCACTTCATCGCCCTGCCTAAACTCCCCTCGGCCAAGGAGACCGCTGAGATCCTCATCCAACAAGTCTTCCACCTGCATGGACTGCCCTGTGATATTGTGTCTGACAGGGGCCCACAATTCACATCACAAATATGGAAGGGATTTTGCAAGGCCCTTGGTGCCTCAGTGAGCCTGACGTCAGCTTACCATTCTCAGAGCAATGGGCAGAGCGAGCAAGCCAACCAAGAACTGGAGGCAGCTCTGCAGTGTGTCACTTCCCAACACCCGGCCACCTGGAGCAAGCACCTACACTGGATCGAGTATGCCCACAACTCTGTTTCCTCGATTGCCACTGGGGTCACCCCCTTCGAGGCCTCATTTGGCTATAACCCCCATCTATTGCCTATCACTGAAGAGGAAATAGCTGTCCCTTCGGTCGAGATGCACATGTGGTGTTGCTGCCAAGTTTGAAAATTGACCAGGGCAGCCCTCCTCAGAACTATCAAACCAACTCGGTCATGTCCAACTGATGAAAGACTCCGGCCCCTGAATATGCCATCGGTCAGAAGGTATGGCTCTCCACATACAACATCCCACTTAAGACCGAGTCTAGAAAACTGTCCCCTAGATTCATTGGTCCTCTCCCCATTACTCACATTGTTAACCCATCTGCCATCCGCCTCAAACTACCTCCGTCATTACGCATCCATCCAGTATTTCATGTTTTCCACATTATGCCTGTCTTCTCCAGCCCCCTTTGTCTCCCCCTCTGCCCCCTCCTCCCCCCAGGATCATCGATGGAGGACCGGTCTATGCCATACAGCGAGTTGTGGATGCCCGCCACAGGTCAGGGCCTTCAGTACATGGTGGACTGGGAGGGCTATGGTCCGAAGGAGCGGTCCTGTATCCCTTGCTCTTTCATCATGGATTTGATGATGCTCGCTGAGTTCCACCGTCAATACCCAGACAAGACTAGAGCGCCAGCAGGTGCTTTTTTTTTTTTTTTTTGTTATTAAAGTTTTTATTGAACTTTTCATTTTAACATACAAAACAAACTAACACATCTAGCACAATAAACAACAGTAGGGAGTGGTATCCTGGCTATACCCAAAGTTTCCCTATTTGTCACGCCTCTTCCTGGCACAAACACAAGCTGTAATATTAATCGAAGTGAGTACACAGACAGGTTAACATCTCCGAAATAAAAATTCATTACAATTAGTGACTGGAATTGAAGTGCATCATTGCTATCTTGAGGGTCCTGACTCTGTTGAGCATAATGCAGGGTCTCTCTCTCTCTTTATATAGTTCCAGAACTGATCCCAAGATGTGTTCTTGTCCTCCGTGTCCCCTTTTAGTCTGTGCAGCATGGATTCATAAAAATTAAATTAAAAAAAAATTAAATCACCCTTTATTGTCATTCAACCATACAACCAATCATGTACAGTCGAACGAAATTGTGTTTCTCCTATCTACAGTGTTACTCCCACACACCCCATATATAGAATCAGAAGGGCTGCTGCCATGCAAGGCACCGCCACAGATTTCCTTCCTCTATTCCATTATTGCTGAGCACCAAGCTGGACGGCAGGAAGTTCCGCTTTTTTTTTATATGGTCTTCGGCATGATCTGGCTGGGATTTGAACCCCTTCCTCCCGGGTGTGGGGCGGATGCTCTACCAACAGAGCCACCACTCCGGTAAGATGCCATTTTCACCATTAAGTCAACCCACTCTTCTATGGTGGGGCTTTTGTCCGTTCTCCAGTGTGTTAAAATCGTTCTGGATGCTGTCACTAATCCAACCATAATGACAGAAAACACACTCTTTAAAGTATTTGGCATTTGAGATTTGTCTCCCAAAAGACATACTGTAAATCTGGGGTCAAAGGAACTGTGGACCCATGCCAATTGCTTAAAACTTCAACAACTTTTCCCCAGAAGGGGTGCTACTCTAGGACATTCCCAAATACAGTGAAGAAACGTTCCCACTTCCATTTTACATTTCCAACAAGAATTGTCCTTTATCAGTTTCATTCTATGTAGCCTTGATGGGGTGTGATAGTATTGATGTATAAGTTTATACTGTATAAATTTCCCTCTTGCTTCCCTTATATATTTTCC
This sequence comes from Pholidichthys leucotaenia, assembly GCA_020510985.1. Taxonomy (NCBI): domain Eukaryota; kingdom Metazoa; phylum Chordata; class Actinopteri; order Cichliformes; family Pholidichthyidae; genus Pholidichthys; species Pholidichthys leucotaenia. The sequence continues at coordinate 304,903,938 of CM035839.1, forward strand.
ACAACCTGACAGGATATCCAGCCATCTTTCTTGTGTAAGATCTCTTTTCAACTCTCCCTGCCACAACAATTTCACATTGGTGGCTTCTCCACTTACACAACGGTTAATTAAAATATAAAATTTGGAGGCTGTGTGGTACTTTCGTGGCATATTGATTTAGTCCAAAATGCAATTCTTTACTGATTCATCCAATTTAAATTTTGAAGTTATACAGCTTTTTATTTGTAGGTATTTCCAGAAATTGTCTTTACCCTTCAAACTGAAATCCTTAACCAGATCAGCAAAGGACCTGAATGTTCCATCCTTATGCAAGTCTCCTATTGTAAGTATGCCATCTGAGTGCCACTGCCTCCAATATACCGGTGTTTTCCCTATACAAATAGCAGGGTTGTTCCACAGAGATGCATATGTTTGTACATTATGTGACAATTTAAGAATACGGTGGGACTCACCCCACACCTCTCTAGAGTGGATAAGGATTGGATTTGTTGTATTAACTTTCTGAGTTAGTCTCTCTTTTGGATTAAATGGAGAGCAAAATTTAGTTAAGATATTTATCCAATCTATTTTGTTTTCATGTTGTTCCCAAATCTTAGCTGTCTTGGCCATTTCAAAGGACAAACAGTATAAATGTGGATTTGGTAGTCCCCACCCTCCTTTCTCTCTGGGAGCATATAACTTACTTAACCTAATCCTAGGTTTCTTCCCATCCCATAAGAACTGCCAGATTTAATTCTCATATCTTTTAAATAAAGTGGGCGGTATTGTGAAAGGTAACATCAATCAATCAACTTTATTTATAAAGCACTTTAAAGGCAACACTCGCTACACAAAGTGCTGTACAGCAAGAGAGCATAAAAGCAGGGCACTAACACAAAGGGTGCTAACACAAGAACCACAGTAAAAAATAAATAAATTCATAAATAAAATAAAAGGTAAAATAAATAAATAAAAATCCATTTCATTCAATAAAACCAATGTCTCATAGTGGGTCGAAGGCCAGGGAGTAAAAATGTGTTTTAAGACGGGTTTTAAAAATGGACAGTGAAGGTGCTTGTCTGATGTCCAGGGGTAAATCATTCCATAACCTGGGGGCCATGATCGAAAAGGCTCTGTACCCTCTGAGCTTGCGCTTCGCCTTTGGCACCCCCAGAAGCAGCTGTTCAGCTGACCTGAGGAACCGGGTGGGAGCGTAGGGATGCAGAAGCTCAGAGAGGTAAGGCGGAGCAAGACCGTTCAAGGATTTAAAAAGAAATAAAAGAATTTTAAAATGAACTCTAAAATGTATGGGCAGCCAGTGGAGTGAAGCTAAGATGGGTGTGATGTGATCTCTTCCACATGTACCTGTTAAAAGACGAGCAGCGGTGTTTTGAACCAGCTGCAGATGGGAAAGTGAAGTGCGTTACAGTAATCCAGCCAAGATGAAATAAAAGCATGGATTACTGTTTCCAGGTGTGGTCTAGAGAGAATGGGTTTTACTTTTGCTTAACGCCTTAGATGAAAGAAGCTGGATTTTACCACAGAATGAATCTGCGTGTTTAATTTAAAATCACTGTCCATGATAAAACCAAGGTTCCTAGCTGTGGGTTTGACGTAAGGAGTAAGGGGGCCCAAGTATACAGGAGGGGACTCACAGGGGCCACTAGGTCCAAACATCATCACTTCTGTCTTCTTATTATTAAAATTTAGGAACCACATAATTGAATTGTGGGACTATTACCATTTTTGTAATATTAACCTTCCCCCAAAGTGTAAGTTTTAGTTTGCTCCATTTTTCCATATTTGTTTGAATCCTTTGTAACACTGGGTTCAAATTCAGCGAGGGCATCTGTGGTAGACTGCAAGTCTAATTTAAAACATTACTGGCACATGCCTCTAGGGGGAACTACCTGTATTGTTCAGCACTACTATTAAGGGGACACATTAGAGCAAGAGTGTGAAAACCCCGCGCAGAATCCATGTTCAGTCATATTATGTGTGTTGCAGAATAAACGGCAGAGTTAGCCAAAGAAATAACTCAAGTGTGATCATTGCTACACGGTAGGATATCACACAATTGGCGACGAGGATTAAAAGAAAAAAATCAGCGGCGAGAAACAGAGAACATTGCAAGTGTGGCGAACTCAAGTGACTCCAGTAGTTCGAGTGCAAGTTCAGAGGAGGAAAAACGAGGTTTCCCCACCACGACGAGCAATGGCGGCTGTAATCGGAACGGTAACCCCTTTTGATAACTCGACTCAGTCATGGGAAGAATATAGTGAAATGTTGGACTTTTTCTTCCAAGCTAATGACATTGAGGAGCCAGACAAAAGGAAGGCTGTACTGTTGAGTGGAGTTGGTGCAACTACTTACAGCTTGTTGAGAAATTTAATAAGCCCTGCATTACCGAAAGATAAAACGTACGACCAGCTTACTGCTGAGCTTCAGAAGCACTTCAGCCCCAAACCGAGTGAAATCGTGCAACGATTCAAATTTAATTCACGCATAAGGAGGAACACTGAGTCCATAGCAGAGTATGTGGCAGAATTGAGGAAATTAGCACTGCACTGTGATTACAAAGACTCATTGGAAGAAATGTTAAGAGACAGACTTGTGTGTGGAGTGAATGATGACCGAATGCAACGGCGACTTTTATTTGAAACAAAACTCACTTTTGTGAAGGCTTTGGAATTATGCCAAGCGATGGAAACAGCATCTAAAGATGTGAGAGAAAGGCAAGGGAAGCTAACAGAGGACACAGCAACGCATGTTCGTGTGCCTAAGACCCAAGTAGGTGTCCACAAAGTGTCGACTGACAAAACTCAGCACAAATTCCCCAGTTGTTATCGCTGCAAAGGCCAGCACAATGCCGCCGAGTGCAAATTTGCCACTGAGCTGTGTCATAATTGTGGCAAGCGAGGGCACATTAAGAAAGCATGTAGAATAAAGGTGGACAGCGCACAGGTGCTGAAAGCGACAGTTAATGGGCAAAAGTATGAAAACAAGGGCCCAGGAAAGGAACAGCGAGCGAATCAACTGAGAGGGGAGGGAGAAAGTGATACAGAAGACATGGGTTTTCACACAATTTACAACACGTCAGAGGAGCTGACCAAGGTAGCGCCCATCACGCGTACCATGAATGTTAATGGAATGAAAGTAACATTTGAAGTTGATACAGGCTGTGGAGTAACCATATTAAGTAAACAGCAATATACACAACTGTGGAAGAAAACAGACACAGCAGAATTAAATCCCTGTTCATTAAAATTAAAAACATACACAGGAGAGAAGCTAGACGTGCTAGGCATGGCACAAGTGAAGGTGCAGCACGAAAACAAAGAAAAGGACTTACCTGTAGTAGTAGTTGGGAGCGAAGGACCAAATCTACTAGGGCGAAGTTGGCTACAAGAACTGGCCATGATTGATCAGTTGGTGAATAAAGTGGAATCTCAGCCCAAATTGCAGCTGGAGGAGATCCTCGAAAGACACGCTGAGGTGTTCAAAGAAGGCTTAGGACAGCTAAAAGGTGTCACTGCAAAGATTAATGTGGACAAGGAGGCCCAACCACGATTCTGCAAACCCCGACCGGTGCCCTATGCAGTCAAGCCACTGGTCGAAAGCGAGCTACAGAGGCTGCTGGATGACAAGATCATTGAGCCAGTGCAGGTTGCAGAATGGGCGGCGCCCATAGTCCCAGTGAGAAAGCCGGATGGCTCCATGAGAATATGTGGAGATTACAAACTCACTGTCAATCGAGCATCACGGGTGGATCAGTATCCAATTCCTAAAGTGGAGGACCTCTTCGCACAGCTGAATGGCGGCCGACACTTCACGAAATTAGACATGAGTCACGCCTACCAACAAGTAGTCCTGGAAGAAGAATCAAGAAAGTATGTAACCATCAATACACACAAAGGCTTATATACCTACACACGCTTACCATTTGGAGTAGCTTCCAGTCCTGCTATATTCCAGAGAACTATGGAGGGCATCCTAGGTGGAATTCCGAATGTTGCCATTTATTTGGATGACATCCTTTGTACAGGACCAAATGAACAAGAACATCTGAAAACGCTGGAGGAAGTGCTTCAACGGTTGGAGAAAAGCGGTCTGAGGTTGAAAAGAAGCAAGTGTGAGTTCATGGGAAAAGAGGTGGTGTTCCTAGGCCACAAGATCAACGCCAGTGGTCTACACCCTCTAACAGACAAAGTGGAAGCCATTGCGGAGGCGCCTGAGCCACAAAATGTTACTGAGTTAAAAGCCTACCTGGGCTTGTTGAACTATTACCATAGGTTCCTCCCAAAGCTCTCCACGCTGCTGGCACCACTACATACCTTACTTAAGAAGGAAGAAAAATGGTCATGGGGGGTCAAGCAGCAGAAGGCGTTTGAAGAGTCCAAAGCGCTACTTCAGTCCTGTAGTGTGTTAGTGCACTATGATTCAAACAAACCACTCATCCTGGCGTGTGACGCATCACCCTACGGTGTGGGTGCTGTACTCTCTCATCGTATGGAGGATGGCTCAGAGAGACCCATAGGGTTCGTCTCAAGAACTCTTAGTGCAGCTGAGAAAAACTACTCCCAGCTAGACAAGGAGGGCCTTGCAGTAGTATTTGGTGTAAAAAAATTCCACAAATACCTGTACGGGAGACAGTTCGCTATAGTGACTGACCACAAGCCACTAATTTCACTGTTCAGTGAAATGAGAGCCATACCCCAGATGACATCTCAGAGAATTCAGAGATGGGCCGTTACATTAGCAGCGTATGAGTACACCATCGTTTACAAAGCCGGACGGGACCATACGTATGCTGACGCGATGAGTAGGCTACCCTTGGATGGAGGAAGAGACAGCACGCCTGAGGAGGAGGAGAGAGTGCTATTGTTTGAAGATATCGGCGTGCCCCTGGTGAACGCACAACAAATAAAGAAGTGGACAGACAAAGACCCGGTTCTAGCAAGAGTGCGAGAATACATCTTGCGAGGATGGCCGAAGATGAACAGTCCTGAGTTCCTTCCCTATGCCCGACGACAGGATGAGCTCAGCACCCAGGAAGGTTGTATCCTGTGGGGAGGACGCGTGGTTGTTCCACCACCTGGTAGGAATGCCTTACTGCAACAACTACACCAAGCACACCCTGGCATCACTCGCATGAAAGCGTTGGCGAGGAGTTACATGTGGTGGCCCAACATGGATGCAGAGGTGGAGGCGCTTGTGAAGTCATGTGCGGCATGCCAGGAGAACAGGAACAGTCCTCCAGCAGCCCCACTACATCCCTGGGAAGTTCCAGATAAACCATGGAGAAGAATTCACATTGACTACGCAGGTCCATGGATGGGAAGAATGTTCCTGATCATAGTTGACGCATACTCAAAGTGGATCGATGCATATTCTGTGAGTAGCTCTACTTCTACTGTTACCATTGAATGTCTTAGAAAGAGTTTCAGCCAACATGGGCTACCTGAAATCATAGTATCAGATAACGGTACATGTTTTACGAGTGAACAGTTCCAAGAGTTTTCTGAAAAGAATGGCATACGTCACATCACGACTGCGCCATACCATCCTTCTTCTAACGGCTTAGCCGAGAGGGCCGTGCAGACGTTCAAGTCACTCATGAAAAAGATGACAGGAGACTCTATTGAAACCCGAATGTCGAGAGCTCTGTTCAGCTATCGAATAACACCCCAATCTACAACTGGCAAGTCACCAGCTGAGCTGTTGTGTGGAAGGAAGTTGAGGTCAACATTTGACTTAATACATCCAGACTTCAGAAACAAAGTGCATGATAAACAAGAGAAACAAAAAGGTTATCATGACATGCATGCTAGAGAGAGAATACTGAGAGAAGGAGACGTGGTCTACACCCGCAACTTTGGCTCAGGACCAGCCTGGGTACCAGGAGAAATAACAGAAAAGACAGGCCCTGTGTCATTCAAGGTGACATTAGGTCATGGACAAGTGGTGAGGCGACACATCGACCAAGTTCGTGGTAGGAGCTCCATTCCCCTGCCGATGGCACCAGAGGTGTTGTCTGACACCCATCCTGAGGAGAGCATCAACGAACCACCACTTCAGGTGAAACCTGAGGTAACCGTCTCTGCAGATTCTACGGGCAGCACTGCAGCAGCCGAAACAGTGGAGCAGTCTGAGTCTTCACCTGCAGTTGGCTCACCCGCCGTGAGAAGATCTCAGCGAGCTAGGAAAGCTCCAGACTACTTGAAGGACTATACTTAGTCAGTAGTGAGTTCCCCAGCCACAGGACAAGAATGCGTCCTGGAACCTCACTGGGATGCGGTAGTCAAACCAAATCCCCAGTTAGACTGTTATGTGTGTTATACATGTGAAAAAAAAAAAAAGAAAAGAAAAGAGAAAGAAATTATATGTATGGCACATGTGTTTAAGAAGTTAAAAGTAACTGTGATTGTTTAGGATTAAATGGGAGTTCCAGGATGTCTAGCATACTTGGCTAGTGTAATTAAAAGTAGTTTAATCTAGAGGGGAGGGATGTGGTAGACTGCAAGTCTAATTTAAAACATTACTGGCACATGCCTCTAGGGGGAACTACCTGTATTGTTCAGCACTACTATTAAGGGGACACATTAGAGCAAGAGTGTGAAAACCCCGCGCAGAATCCATGTTCAGTCATATTATGTGTGTTGCAGAATAAACGGCAGAGTTAGCCAAAGAAATAACTCAAGTGTGATCATTGCTACACGGTAGGATATCACAGCATCTCTTCCAATTCTCGACTAAGCCTAATTCCTAAATACTTCATTCTTCTAGGAACCCAAATAAATTTAAATTTTTCCACCATATATGGGTGACACACGGCAGATAGGGGCATGGCCTCAGACTTGTCCCAGTTTGTAGTATATCCTGAAACCTTGGAATATGACTGAATAGTTTGCAGTAAATGTGGCAGTAAGCTGAGAGGGTCTGTCACCACGGCCATGATGTCATCCGCATACATCAGCAATTTGTGTTCTTGGCCACTGACTTTGATCCCCTTAATGCTCTCATTTGATCTAATTGCGATAGCTAATGTTTCCAGAAAAATTTTAAAAAGCAGGGGGCTGAGAGAGCAACCTTGACGGGTCCCTCTAGAACAGGGGTGTCCAACCATGTGCCATGGAGAGCCAAGACCCTGCAGGTTTTACCTCCAACCAGTGTCTTCAACAGCAGATTTCAGTGAACTTCTTCCCACTGATTGCTGATAAGTGAAAACACCTGCTGAAGAGACTGGGTAGAAGAGAAAACCTGCAGGGTCTTGGCTCTCCATGGCACATGGTTGGACACCCCTGCTCTAGAAGGACCAAAAAAAAGGTGATCTAGTGCTATTAGTTATCACTGCTGCCTTTGGATTTTTATACAATATCTGAACCCACCTCACAAAATGTGGACCAAAGTCAAAGTGCGACAAGGTGGAAAAAAGAAAGTCCCACTCCACCTTGTCAAATGCCTTCTCGGCATCTAAAGAAATGGCCACTATTGGAGTATCTTTAGTTCGGCTCATCCATATTAAGTGCAGCAGCTTCTGTATATTCTCAGATGATAATCCATTCTTCATGAAACCCACCTGATTAGGGTGTATGACACTGGAAAGCACTTGTTGGAGATGCAAGGCCAATATCTTTGTTAAAATGTTACAGTCCAGGTTAAGCAGGCTGATAGGCCTATAGTTAGATGGATCTGTTGCATCCTTGTCCTTTTTAGGGATTTAAGATATCAATGCTTCATTTAATGTGCGTGGTACCTGTCCTAATTCAAAGGCTTCCTGATATACCTTCTGCAAAACTGGGGCAAATATATCAATGTACTCTTTATAATATTCTGCAGGAAGACCGCCAAAGCCTGGTGACTTCCCTGTTTTCATTGATGAAATAGCCTTTCTCACTTCTCCCTCAGTTATTGCAGACTCCAATGTCGCCTCTTGTTCAGGGGGGTAACTTGGGCATATCAGTCTTTGAGAGGAAAGAGTCAATCCCCATCTGGTTCTCATTTCGGGGTAGAGTTGATGTATACAGTGTCTCGTAAAATTTTTGGAAAACGTTATTTATTCCTTTAAATGTAGTTAATAGGATGCCCTCCTGTTTGATCGCTGGGATTGTATTTGAGAAATCTTTCTCTTTTACTTGTCTAGCTAATAATTTCCCAGTTTTTTTCTCCTCCCTCATAAAAAATCAGTCTTTAGTCTAAACATGGCATAAGCCACTTTGTTATTATATAATTTGTGCAACTGAAATTTTATCCTGCAAAGTTCCTGATATTGTTGTTCTGAATAGCGTTCAGAAAGTTTGTTTTCCTTTAACTTTATTTCATTTTCTAAATCCTTATTTTTTTGCAAGTTCTCTCTTTTCCTCTTGGTGGCGTATGCTACCAGCTGACATAGTGCACGGCTCAGGAGACACACACGCAGGCTCAGGGTAGATCTAATAGCTTTATTAACAACAAGTGCGTATGAATGTGTGTCTGCGGGATGTGAATGTATTGGTGGTGGCGTCTGCGTCGGGCACGGAGGCAGGAGGCCGTACAGCCGGACAACCCTATGGGAGAAGCAGAGGGAGAAGGGTGACGGGCACCACACCAACACAGGAGATATGCAAATGGTGACTGGCTTACTTGGAGTTAGCAGGTGGCTGGCACAGCAAGGATGAGGTCCGGTAGACAGCGACCTGGAACACCCGGTGCAGCAGCGAGGGAATGGAGGCGGAGAGGAGTGGTCCGCCGCCGGGAAATCCACCTGTGCACAGGGGAGCAGACTGGGAGAAGAATGAGGTAAGGGCTTCTTACCAGAATGTTTGCTGAGCGGTAGAGATTCCTAACAGCAATCGTGACGAGTGAAGACTGACGGCTTCAGGCCAAAGCCCAGGGCGAGGCGGCTTAAATCCCTCGCCGCTGATGAGGTGCAGGTGTACGTGCAGCTGGCGCCGCAGATGAGCGGCGAGGCGTGACAGTACTCCCCCCTCTAGCAGCGCCTCCTGGCGATGGTTTCTCCGGGTGCGCTCGGTGGAACTCAGTTATGAGGGACGGGTCCAACACAAATGACGAGGGTACCCATTGCCGATGTTCAGGCCCATATCCCTCCCAGTCCACCAAGTACTGCAACCCGCGACCCCGGCGCCGGGAGTCCAGGATAGAAGAGACAGGCCAGGCCGGATGACCATCAATCATCCGGGGCGCGGGCTGCGCAGCAGGAGGAGGGCAAAGGGGGTCGGAGACTGCCAGCTTCACCTTGGAAACGTGGAAGGTGGGATGGATGCAGAGGGAGGGGGGAATAGCTACACGCACAGCCACCGGGTTGATAATCCTGGTGATGGGGTATGGGCCCATAAAACGTTGTGCCAGCTTCCTCCTCTCACCCTTTAAAATGACGTCCTGGGTTGACACATAGACACGCTGGCCCACCTGGTACGCTGGGGCAGGTCTTCTGTGCCGGTCCGCCGTGGTTCTGTTGCGCTCCGCCGTGCGTAAAAGCGCATTGCGCGCTGACGCCCAGATGGAGCGGAGCTGCCTGAGGTGCGCCCGAACTGAGGGAACAGTTACCTCACTCTCCTGCGCTGGGAAAAGAGGGGGGTCGTAGCCCAGGGACGCCTTAAAGGGAGACATCCCTGTGGCAGAAGAGCGGGCGGTGTTGTGGGCGTACTCAACCCAGGCGAGATGGTTACTCCAGGACGCAGGCTTGGACGCAGTGACGCAGCGGAGCGCAGCCTCCAGCTCCTGGTTGGTCCGCTCACACTGCCCGTTGGTTTGGGGGTGATGGCCGGAGGAGAGGCTTACCTTGGCTCCCAGGGCATTGCAAAATGACCTCCAAACCTCTGAGGAAAATTGGGGCCCCCGGTCCGAGACCACGTCCACCGGAATCCCGTGCAGCCTGACCACGTGTTGGACTAGGAGGTCCGCTGTCTCCAGGGCAGATGGAAGACCTCGTAGCGGGATGAAGTGCGCCGCCTTGGAGAACCGGTCTACGATGGTCAGGACGGTGTCGAAGGTGTTAGAGACTGGGAGTCCAGTGACGAAATCCAGGGCGATATGCGACCAGGGCCTGCCAGGGACGGGCAGAGGCTGGAGCAAACCCGCTGGAGGGGCATTACCTGACTTGCTGGTGGCACATACAGGGCAGGCCTGGGCGTAGCGGGCAGCGTCCTTCCGCAGGCCCGGCCACCAGAAGGACCGTTGAAGGAGGTCGATCATCCGGGAGGAACCAGGGTGGCAGGTGAGCTTAGACGTATGTAGCCAGTGGATGACCTCCCCCCGAACAGTGGATGGCACGAAAAGCCTCCCTTCCGGTCCGCCGCCAGGGTCAGGTTCCACTTCCTGCACCTTCCGGATCTTGCTCTCAATGTCCCAAGTGACGGCTCCCACGACGCACGACCTGGGCAGGATGGTGTGGACCGTGTCCTCAGACGCCTCAGGGGCAAATTGCCTAGAGAGGGCGTCGGGCAGACCGTTCTTGGAGCCAGGCCTGAAGGTGATGTTAAAGCGGAACCTGGCAAAGAACAAGGACCAACGCGCCTGGCGGGCGTTCAGGCGCTTGGCAGATCTCAAGTATTCCAAGTTCTTGTGCTCAGTCAGGACCACGAACGGCTGGTCCGCCCCCTCTAGCCAGTGACGCCACTCCTGCAGCGCGAGCTTGATGGCGAGGAGCTCTCTGTCCCCCACGTCGTAGTTCCGTTCCGCCGGGGACAAGCGCCGAGAGAAGAAGGCGCAGGGCCGTTTGACTCCGTCATCTGGCGACCGCTGAGATAGAACCGCCCCCACTCCCGTGTCCAAAGCATCCACTTCCACGATGCATTGCAGCGACGGGTCAACTTGGCTAAGGACCCGGGAGGAGGAGAACTCCGCCTTCAGCACCTGGAAAGCAGCTGCGGCCTCTTCGGTCCACCGGAACGGGACCTTAGGGGACGTGAGGCGGGTCAGAGGGCCAACGACGGTGCCAAAATTTGGGAGGAAGCGGCGGTAGAAATTTGCAAACCCAATGAATTGTTGCACCTGTTTTCTCGATGTAGGTGTGGGCCATTCCACCACCGCCTTCACCTTCACTTGGTCCGGAAGCACCTGGTCGTGGGAGATGACAAACCCGAGGAAGGACGTTGTCTTAGCGTAGAATTCACATTTTTCAGCCTTCACATACAGCCGGTTCTCCAGCAGCCTTTGGAGGACCCGCCTCACATGGACCCGGTGCTCGTCCCTGGATTTGGAGAAGATGAGGATGTCATCCAGGTAGACGAACACAAATAGGCCGATGAAATCCCGGAGGACGTCATTTATTAGGCGCTGAAAGACGGCTGGAGCGTTGGTCAACCCGAACGGCATCACCAGGTACTCGAAGTGGCCGTTCGGGGTACGGAAGGCTGTCTTCCACTCATCTCCCTCCCGGATCCGGACGAGGTGGTACGCGCTGCGTAGATCCAGCTTGGTGAACCAAGTCGCCCCCTGGAGGGAGTGGAAGGCGGTGTCCATAAGTGGCAGGGTGTAGCGATCCTTCTCCGTGATGTCATTCAGGGCACGGTAGTCGATACAAGGACGGAGGGAACCATCCTTCTTGCCCACAAAGAAGAACCCTGCACCTAATGGAGATGACGAAGGACGGATAATTCCAGCACTCAGCAATTCCTTGAGGTAGGAATTCATGGTCTCCTTCTCCGGCGCCGACAGGCTGTAGAGTCGCCCAGAGGGTAAGGGTGCCCCCTGGCGGATGTTGATCGCACAGTTGTAGGGCCTGTGTGGGGGAAGAGACATCGCCTTAGATTTGCTGAAAACCATACCCAGGTCGTGAAATTCTGATGGCACCAGGGAGAGATCCGGGGGCGCAGCATCCATAGGAGTTGGAGAAGAGGACGGAGAGCAGGCAGCGGATTGCAGACAGGTGCTCATGCAGAAGGTACTCCATGCCGATACCCTGGCAGACTTCCAATCCAGGACGGGGTTATGGAGGCGGAGCCAGGGGTACCCCAGGATGACGGGCGACACAGAGTTGGGGAGGACGTAGAAGGAGATTTCCTCCCTGTGGTTCCCAGAGATGATCACAGGAACAGGAACGGTCTGATGTGTTACTCTCCCCAGGGAGACATGGGAGAGGTTGACCAGGGCGAGACGAGATTTGAGGGCTTGGCAACGGATGCCCAATCGGGTTGCCAGGCTTTGTGAAATAAAGCTGCCCTCCGCGCCCAAATCCACCAGTGCGTGAGTGAGGTGCCCAGTGGAGTTGTGACAAAATCGGATGGGCAGCTTCAATTGGGAGAGGGGATTTAACCGATTGATGTCCGCGAGGCCCCCTACAGTGACTCGTGGACCCCGCCGTTTGGCTTCTGTGGGCAAAGCTCCACCGTGTGTTGGCTGTCTCCGCAATACATGCAGAGACCCAACTCACGGCGGCATTGTTTCTCCGCAGGAGGGAGCTTTGTCCAGCCCGTCACCATCGGCTCCGACTCCTCGGGGCGCGATGGTGGCGGCGACGCCAGGGGGCGAGCTTGGGACAGGCGCGACAAGACACCATGAGAGCGAGAAGAAGACGACTTCCGCTCCGAGGTGCGCTCGCACAGCCTGTTATCCAGGCTGATGGCTAGGGACGTTAGCTCCGCCAAAGTCTCCGGGATGTCCCGCCCAGCCAGTTCGTCCCTCAGATCATCATTGAGACTGCGGAGGAAGAGGCCGCAGAATGAACGTTCATCCCAGCCTAACTCCTCCGCCGCTACCCGGAAGTCGATCGCGTAGTCAGCTGCCGACTGGCTTCCTTGCTGGAGGCTGAGAAGCCGATCGACCTGAACGCTCTCGGTACAAGAATGATCAAAGACTTCCAGGAATTGTCTCACGAATTGGCCATAGGTGAGGGTGGCGTAACTGGGTCTCGCCATTACGGCATAAGCCCAAGTTAGCGCTCGCCCCTCCAGGAGATTCCCTATGTAGCCAATTCGGCTATGATCTGAGGGAAAATCTCCGGGCACACGGTGGAACACGAACTCACACTGCATTATAAACCCCCGCGCTCCGCCAAGCTTACCGCTAAAGCGGGCGGGGGTCGGAATGGGTGTGAGCCGAACCGGTGCTACCGGAGCTGGCTGGACGGCCGCTGGAGCAGCAGGAGCCGCGCCGCCCTGACGAGCCGGGGGGAACGACTGTTGGGGGTCCAAGCGGTCCAATCGGTTAGTAATGATGGTAAGTTGATTAAGAATCACCTGTTGATGGTGGGCTATTAGGTCCACTCGAGCCTCGAGGGTGGAAAGTCGGCGTGTGAGCCCGCCGTCTGCCGAGCCGCTCTGCTGAAGCCGTACTGACATAGTGCACGGCTCAGGAGACACACACGCAGGCTCAGGGTAGATCTAATAGCTTTATTAACAACAAGTGTGTATGAATGTGTGTCTGCGGGATGTGAATGTATTGGTAGTGGCGTCTGCGTCAGGCACGGAGGCAGGAGGCCGTACAGCCGGACAACCCTATGGGAGAAGCAGAGGGAGAAGGGTGACGGGCACCACACCAACACAGGAGATATGCAAATGGTGACTGGCTTACTTGGAGTTAACAGGTGGCTGGCACAGCAAGGATGAGGTCCGGTAGACAGCGACCTGGAACACCCGGTGCAGCAGCGAGGGAATGGAGGCGGAGAGGAGTGGTCCGCTGCCGGGAAATCCACCTGTGCACAGGGGAGCAGACTGGGAGAAGAATGAGGTAAGGGCTTCTTACCAGAATGTTTGCTGAGCGGTAGAGATTCCTAACAGCAATCGTGACGAGTGAAGACTGACGGCTTCAGGCCGAAGCCCAGGGAGAGGCGGCTTAAATCCCTCGCCGCTGATGAGGTGCAGGTGTGCGTGCAGCTGGCGCCGCAGATGAGCGGCGAGGCGTGACACCAGCTTCCCCCTTATATAGGCTTTAGAGGCTTCCCAGACTGTCTTAATTTCCTTTGTGCTTCCAATATTTGTTTCAAAGAAAAACTTTTAAGTCCTCCCCTAGTTGATTCTTGAAGGTTTTATCCTGTAATAATGCCATATTCATCCTCCATCTTGATCTTTTTCCCATTTCAGTTTCCATCTTTAAACATAATTCTAATGTGCGTGATCTGTGAGGGCAATACTTCTTATATCACAACTGGTTACATTATTTATCAGAGCGCTTCCAATTAGAAACATGTCTATTCTAGAGTAGGATTTATGACAGTGGCAATAAAAACGGTATTCCCTCCTATTTGGGTGGATCAACCTCCATACATCAGTTAGATTCCAGTCCTCTTTCAGCATTTGAATTGCTTCCTTGCCCCTTGTCCTTAGTGTTCCCCCAATTCTACTTGTATCCAAAATGGGATCTCTAACTTCATTAATATCCCCTCCTAGTATCATATGTTCATCCACATCTCCAAAATCTTATTCACCTCATGAAAAAAAGGTGGATCCTCTTTATTAGGGGCATAAATATTGTACAATATCACCTTCACACCTTCTATTATTGCATTTATACATATTATTCTTCCCTCTATATCTTTTACTTCTTTGAGAAGAACAAAATGTATGTTCTTCTTAATTAAAATAATTTCCCCATTACGGGAACTTGACAAGGAGCTATGAAATGTGTAGCCTACCCAGCCCACCTTAAATCTGGACTCCTCACCCTCATTTAAATGCCTCTCCTGTAAGAAAATTATGTCTGCTTGGGTATTTTTCAAATATGTTAAAATCTTACGTCTCTTAATTGGATTCCCGCTACCATTTACAGCCGTGGACAAAATTGTTGGTACCCCTCTGTTAATGAAAGAAAAACCCACAATGGTAACAGAAATAACTTGAATCTGACAAAAGTGGTAATAAATAAAAATTCTATGAAAATTAAACAATGAAAATCAGACAATGCTTTTCAATTGTGGTTCAACAGAATTATTTTAAAAAACAAACTCATGAAACAGGCCTGGACAAAAATGATGGTACCCTTAACTTAATATTTTGTTACACAACCTTTTGAGGCAATCACTGCAATCAAACAATTTCTGTAACTGTCAATGAGACTTCTGCACCTCTCAGCAGGTATTTTGGCCCACTCCTCATGAGCAAACTGCTCCAGTTGTCTCAGGTTTGAAGGGTGCCTTCTCCAGACGGCATGTTTCAGCTCCTTCCACAGATGTTCAATAGGATTTAGATCAGGGCTCATAGAAGGCCACTTTAGAATAGTCCAATGTTTCGCTCTTAGCCATTCTTGGGTGTTTTTAGCTGTGTGTTCTGGGTCATTATCCTGTTGCAAGACCCATGACCTGCGACTGAGACCAAGCTGTCTGACACCGGGCAGCACATTTCTCTCTAGAATACCTTGATAGTCTTGAGATTGAGATTTCACTGTACCCTGCACAGACTCAAGACACCCTGTGCCAGACACAGCAAAGCAGCCCCAGAACATAACAGAACCTACTCCATGTTTCACAGTAGGGACAGTGTTCTTTTCTTGGTATGCTTCATTTTTGCGTCTGTGAACATAGAGCTGATCTGCCTTGCCAAAAAGTTTCAGTTTTGTCTCGTCTGTCCATAGGACATTCTCCCAGAAGCGTTGTGGCTTGTCAACATGCAGTTTGGCAAATTCCAGTCTGGCTTTTTTATGATTTGATTTCAACAGTGGTGTCCTCCTTGGCCGTCTCCCATGAAGTCCACTTTGGCTCAAACAGCGATGGATGGTGCGATCTGACACTGATGTACCTTGACCTTGGAGTTCACCATGAATGTGTTTAGAGGCTGTTCTGGGCTCTTTTGTTACCATTCATATTATCCGTCTCCTCCTGCGGCCACTTCCAGGGAGGTTGGCTACAGTCCTGTGGATCTTAAATTTCTGAATAATATGTGCAACTGTAGTCACAGGAACATCAAGCTGCTTGGAGATGGTCTTATAGCCTTTACCTTTAACATGCTTGTCTATAATTTTCTTTCTAATCTCCTGAGACAACTCTCTCCTTTGCTTCCTCTGGTCCATGTTTAGTGTGGTACACACCATGTCACCAAACAGCACAGTGACTACTTGTCACCCTTTAAATAGGCCGACTGACTGATTACAAGTTTGTAGACACCTGTGATGTTAACTAGAGGACACATCTTGGTTGAACATGTCCCTATGGTCACATTATTTTCAATCTTTTCTAGGGGTACCATCATTTTTGTCCAGGCCTGTTTCATGAGTTTGTTTTTTAAAATAATTCTGTTGAACCACAATTGAAAAGCATTGTCTGATTTTCATTGGTTAATTTTCATAGAATTTTTATTTATTACCACTTTTGTCAGATTCAAGTTATTTCTGTGACCATTGTGGTTTTTCTTTCATTAACAGAGGGGTACCAACAATTTTGTCCACGTCTGTATATTCCAAGTCACACACTTAATATATTTCCATCATATTTTATCAGTTTGCACATCTGTCCATTTCACTTATCATTCTAAAGCTATTGTTGGGAAAAATTGTATATACTGTATGCATATAAACAGTTATCATTTTATTAATAACTCATGAAATGAAGATTGATATTCTTATATGTATGATGTTTTTTCTTATTAGTCATAAAATACAACTTGTGCCTCTTCTTATAATCACTGTTAGTGACTAAGCTGCATCACCCTTCTGTTATTCATCTGATGTGTGATAAAAGAGTGTTGACATACAGTATATGCTGTATCAAGACTTGTCCCCTGTACACCCTGTGTGTGCAGGGGACATTGCATGAACAGAGTGTTCATACAATTTATCTCCTACACACACTTGAAGACATACGGAGCGTACTTTTTGCTTATGTGGTAATTCTGTTTGTTCTGCTTTTGCTGAGTTTATCACATACTCCATGTATATAAAGAAAGCAACTGCGGATTGTCCGGCAGTATTCAGCTCACCCTGTATGTGTGTTGATGCTCCTTGTACTGTACAAGTAAAAACTTCAAAGGCTCTGCGTGTCTTAAGTCTGATCTATGATTCAGTCTAATGCCTTTTTGTACTCTGTATTTGTGAGGTTATATTTCAGACTTCTGACATAGCTGGTGCCGAAACCCGGGACAGCTGAGATCCAGGTGGAGCGGGAAGGGATGTGTGTCCTGCAGGTTGAAA
Source organism: Pholidichthys leucotaenia (assembly GCA_020510985.1). Classification (NCBI taxonomy): domain Eukaryota; kingdom Metazoa; phylum Chordata; class Actinopteri; order Cichliformes; family Pholidichthyidae; genus Pholidichthys; species Pholidichthys leucotaenia. The sequence goes on from CM035839.1 coordinate 304,920,975, forward strand.
ATTGGAAACCCGACTTGAGGGAACGCTGCCAGAGACTCTCCTTCTCCCGGCTCTAATCTGGTGACAGCTGTCCTTACTGATAGAGCCTAAAAAGTAAGTTACAAATTTTTCCCTTTTCAGATTGACTGTAGTAGATGTATATGAAGAATAACCGAGCCCCACAATTCACAATTTCCCATTTTTAAAGAACCACGGGTCAGCTGACGAGCAAGTAATGGTAGTACAAGCGGCGTTCTGTACTTTTCCTTGTGGTTAAAAACCGCTGCAGGAATGCAGTGGTCTTAGGAAGTAACGTGACGGCGATTCACGGTTACTGACCAGTCAGGTTTTAAAATAAAGAGGGGTGCAGGAGACAGTGTGACAGCGATTCACAACTGTTTGGTGGTCAGGTTTTAAAATAAGTAGGGTGAAGGAATTCACCCCAAATTGGGCAGTAATAGTGTTAAACAGTCGGCGTACTGTTCAACGTTCCTGACTACGGAACACACCCCAAAAATTGGCCAGTAATACGGTTACGGTGGGCGTACTGTTAACGTCCCTGACCATCTAAAAATGGGGAATTGTGTTAGAAGACCAGATAGGCAGACGAATAAACAGAAGAAAAAACAGGACATAGCGCGCGCAGCTGTAAAAATTACAATAACAGACAAAATGAAAAGGGAAAAATAAAGGATCCAGAAAAATACTTAAATAAATGGAAAAAAGGATTTCTCATTCAAGCCCACGTTGAACGTGGATGAATGCCAGGCATTGTTAACAACCATTGAAAAGACGTCTAATAAACCTGTTAAAACAGGCAAACCCAGTGCGGAGCTCCAATGTGCCATCTTGTGGTCACAAGCGGCAGAGGCTTCCCAACGGAGAGCTGATGAAGCCAGAAAACTCCACTATTGGAAAATCCACCCCCATACCCCAAACCGGGACCTAAGGCGGGCCCGTATTCCACTCTTTCACAAGAAGCCCAAGAGGTTGGGAAAAGGAGGAAGCAAATAAAATCATAATTAAATGGCAGCAAAACTGGATAACGTTAAAATGGACAATGAGAACGTTGTTTTATCTATTATCTATTCTGTGTGTGTGTGTGGTTGATCTGTGAAGAAAGTTGTCTAAATATGGGTACTTTTACAAAGTTTTTATTTTTTCAATTTAACTCTGTGGGGTCTTGATTAATGTTGCGCACGTGATAAACTGTTTACATATTTAAAAAACAAAACAAAACAATTTTGACACATTACTGACCTTTGTCCTTGACTGAAATATGACAGTGCACTTTATAGGGGAAAAAGGACTGACGTGTGACAATGTGACTACAGGCCATACTATGATCATATTATGATGTCATTTAATAATGCCTAATCACTGAAGATTTTATGTTTACCCTATATCACATGATTTAGAGCACAGAGGATCAAAACAGATTGATAATTAATGTGTCTGTGCATATGATCTGCCAGAGGCTGTGGATTATCAGACAAAGGTCTTGGAGAAAGAATCACTTTTTGAAGCCAAGTATGACTTTGTATGACATTGTAGATAACATAAGGTGTACTGATTCAAATGACTTTGACTTTACAAATGTAATGTTTATATGATTTTATACTGATATTACTCACCACATAATGGTGCGGTAACAATATATTTCAGAAATGTGACAGCAATGAGGGATGTGCTTCTCCTGATTCAGCGGTGGCCAAGCTGGGACAGGGTGAACTACATTGCACTCCATAATTTACCAAGGAATGTATGAGATAGGGACATTCCTTGTAAAACATTAAATCAAATTCTAATTAGGCAAAACGTCCGCCTTTCCTTTGACTGAAAGAATGTGACACAATATTTCAAATTCAACCCATCTGTGTTCAATTGGACAAACTGATCTTATTTATCAATGCTGAAGCATATCAAAAATGCACAGATAGTTATTTTGTTTTTCTTAAATGAAATTTGTAAACTATTTCAAGAGATGTCACAAAAAGAAGCTATAATTATTGAGATATTAAGCCTCCATGTATCAAAACAGAGGGTATCAAAGAAATTAATTAGTAAATTAATTAGCAAATAATTAGCAATCCCCAGAAAAAATAGATAATGCATAAAAATTATCAATAAATGCAATTTTATTTACATAAGTGCTTTTCATTTCATTTTCTGTAGTGCCCAGGATAAACATATGGCTGCAGTTATAACTCAAATACAGGCTGGGCAATACAGACCACCTTTTTATTATTTATGGGATAATACAAATAATAAGATCATGCCCTCTATTATCCTACACATTTCCCATGTTGTGGAGGAGGGGGCGAACAGCAACTCTCTCCCTCTCTCTACTTAGCAAAGGAAGAAGCGAGCGATAGGCTTGCTCTGTAAAAATAGAAGTGTGCTTATGCTGTAACGGTGTTGTCTGGGGTTAACTTATCTGTATTCTGTACAGATAGTAAATATGCTTATAGCACATGCCACCTGCATAACGCTACTCACTGTGCTGCTATTGGTCTTTTAGGAACCGTCAGTCTCATTAATAATGTTGATGTTTTAAAAGACTGTCAAAATAATATGGACCTTCCTCCTGTTTCATGTGTAAATAATTAGATATACATTTGGCTTGTCTGATGAAAAATTTGCTCTGCCACCCACATTATACAGATGAGCTGTCCTGGTGGCACATGGCCAACCATGTGCCAACAGGAGGAAATCAATGATGAGGATGTTGGGAAAAACTGTCCTAATATTTTGAAAGAAGTAACAAAAACATGCCAAAAGTGCATCATTTGTTTATAAAATAATGCTCAAGGAGCAATGGAAAGCTATAATATTGCTTGGTGTTGATTGACACCTCCACAAAGTGGACAGGAATTCATCACACATCCCCAGCAAATGCCACATCTGTGTGTGTGACAGGATTATCACCTTTTGAATGTGTTTTTTCGCCATCCTTATGTATTACCTGACCTCTCACCACTAACCACACCTAACAAATACACAGATCTTGGTGAACATCTCAGGGAATGTTTTGAAGCTCTGCTCCACAGAAAGAAACGGATCAACCTGGAGACTATGTCTTCATAAAGAACATAAAGAACCACCACCGACAACACTAGACACTTCCACTCCCACTGCAGTACGTATTGCTGAATGACCATCTTGGATTCACCTTTCACACGCTAAAAGACTACGGGTGCCTGTAAGTGAACTAACTAACTTGTTTCCCTGAGTAAGTCCAGTACAAAGGGGGCATGTCCTTTTAAGGACAAGGCCGTCTCAACCCTGGTGAAGAAAGAGGCCCGGAGGGGTATTCTCTCAGGTGGAAGCATGGCACCAAAATTACTGATGACTCTGTGTTCAGCACTTCTCCTGGCAGTGGGGTGGTAATCTCTTTCTGATTCAAGGACAAGGAACCCACGAAGCACGGACAATGAACAATACGCATAACCTATGGTACCAGACAATGGTGGTTTTGGTGAGAGGACTGGGAATCGATACTTCTTGCTATGTGTGTTCATTGCTACCCCATTTACACAAGACTGCAATACCCATGATTGACTACAATACCCATGATCCCTGTTCCACTGAGTGAAGAGAAAACGCCCGGAGCGACAATAGCGATGAACTCTCGTCTCAGTCTGTTTAATACAAGCAATAATGTTGGACATTGGTTGGTGGGGAATTTGTCAGAAAGGTATCTTAATAGATTGAATGTCACTATTACTGATTACACTGGGTCTAAGATTAGAATATTTAATATTATTGGGATTGGAACTTCTTTGCTTGCAGTTAAGAAGCATTTAATAAAAGTAAATCCTACACTGTTTACTTCACCAATCTGCTTTCACAAAAATTGTAGTAAAAACAGTTTCAACCTGGGTATTTCACAAAGATGCAATGATACTAAGGAAGTGACCTGTGAAGTGTCATATTATGATTCTGTCTGTAGAAATGTATTTCACTTTCCCTATATTGCTGCTGGAAAATTCACCTTAAAGAGGAAAAATTGTACTTTTAACTGTAGCAATAATCCTACTGTTTTTTGGCCAAATGATGATGGGTATGGATTCTTGGAAAAACCAATGGGTACTCTTTTTCCAATGTATGGCAGTGCTCTAGCTATACGCCACATGAATGCTTAATAATGTCAATGTAGGAAATCTTTTGAAGTTACATTATACTGATAATTGCATATGATTAAAAAGATTAATAAAATAATAAACAGGAGGAAAATGTTGGGAAAAATTGTATATACTGTATGCATATAAACAGTTATCATTTTATTAATAACTCATGAAATGAAGATTGATATTCTTATATGTACGATGCTTTTTCTTATTAGTCATAAAATACAACTTGTGCCTCTTCTTATAATCACTGTTAGTGACTAAGCTGCATCACCCTTCTGTTATTCATCTGATGTGTGATAAAAGAGTGTTGACATATATGCTGTATCAAGACTTGTCCCCTGTACACCCTGTGTGTGCAGGGGACATTGCATGAACAGAGTGTTCATACAATTTATCTCCTACACACACTTGAAGACATACGGAGCGTACTTTTGCTTATGTGGTAATTCTGTTTGTTCTGCTTTTGCTGAGTTTATCACATACTCCATGTATATAAAGAAAGCAACTGCGGATTGTCCGGCAGTATTCAGCTCACCCTGTATGTGTGTTGATGCTCCTTGTACTGTACAAGTAAAAACTTCAAAGGCTCTGCGTGTCTTAAGTCTGATCTATGATTCAGTCTAATGCCTTTTTGTACTCTGTATTTGTGAGGTTATATTTCAGACTTCTGACAGCTATGTTGTTTACGCCATTTATAGGTCCGCAAATTACCACCCACGAATGCCATTCACCCCTTATTGATACATAACATGGAAAAAGAACATTTCCAATTCAAAGAACAAATCGCACAAACAAAAACTAACCCAAAACACCTGCTGCCTGACATATGCAGCCTTTAAAAATCAAAATAAATCCAGCAAAAAAACAAAAGAAAAACCTTATCTGGTCCCTAGGATACCGCCCTTCCACCTCTTTCAGTGACGGCTTGGTCAGATCATCATCGCTCCTTAATTCAGTATATCATCAGTGTGGCTCCTTTAGTGTTAATGTTTATGTGGTCGACATCATTGCTCCTCATCTGCGCGCTCTTCCGGCCGCCATCCCTGATGAGTTTCTCCACCGCAGCTGTTGTGTTGAAACTCTTGCTTTTCCCCCTCCATGTAAACTGTAGAGTTGCCGGATAGGCAAGTGTGTACTTCACACTTAGTTCTCAAAGTTTGCGTTTCACCGACGTGAACGCCTTCCTCTTCTCAGCCATCTCCTTGGTCATGTCAGGAAACACCGATAGCTTGCATCCTTCCCACTCGAATCCACATTTTTCCTTTGCTGTGTTAACAACTTTATCCCTCATTGATTGTTTCAGAAACCGTATTATCACTGGTCTAGGGGGTCGGTCTGGGTCCGGTATTGGTGCCCACGTGTGGTGCGCTCTTTCAGTCTCAAACTCCATGTCTGCTTCCACGTTAAGCCCCTTGCCCAAAATTTTTTTCACACAGCTTAATATTGTACCGTTAGTGCCGAAGGTTTCCTTCAGGCCGATCAGTCTCACATTATTACGTTTGCTGTGGTTTTCGAGGGTCTGTATGCAGTCCCACATTACCTCAATCTGCTTACATCGCTTTTCCTCGGCCGTGTGTTGCTGCCCTGTTGTCTCTTCCAGAAGGGTGATGCGTGTTTCAGTCTCCTTTAGTCTTTCTTGCATGGCCGCCACCGTCATTTTTAGTTCAGTTGTTGTCTCCTTAATAGTAGAAACATCTGCTGCAACAGCCTGTGGCGTGGAGTTAACTTTTGTAATTTCTGTAAATAAACTTTCCCAACATGGGGGTGTTTCTCCGCTGCTATTCTCTTCATGAGGGGGGCTACTCTGGGTGGCCATGTGGCCTAAATTCTTTGTGTTTTTCTTCATCGATATTTGGAGTTTACCAAGTAATTACAGTTGTCATGTAATGCTCAGGTAACAATAACCATTCACAACTAGAAGGTTCCTGGTTCAAATCCCCAGGCTGGCAGGGGTTGGAGCCTTTCTGTGTGGAGTTTGCATGTTCTCCCTGTGCTGCATGGGTTTACTCCGGGGGCTCCGGTTTCCTCCCACAATCCAAAGACATGCATGTTAGGTTAACTGGCTGTTCTAAATTGTCCCTAGATATCTGTTTCCTATAGGCCCTTAGAATAGAGGGTTAGTACTAGTGAAAGCTCTTTGAGTGGTCTTTGTGACTAGAAAAGAGCTATATAAGTTTAGGTTAATTAGTAATATAGCTTAAAAAATACAGGTAATTTTGAGCCATTCAGTAAATTAGTGTAACGCGGAGCAGAGAGTTACTAACCAGCAGCCATCTTGGATGACGTCCCCACGTGACTCTCCAGCAGGTGCTTCTTGAGAAGGGGGCCCTGTCATGCCAGCAGTGACCTAGCACACACACGGCACCTCTCACTAATTGCCTCTGATTTTTTACAGCTGCCCAGTAGCCCTGCACCTGCCTATTTAAGGGATGAGCTGGCATTCACTTGGCCTGGGAGTGTCTCGATGCCACGTTTTGTTTGCCTCAAAGATCTCCTGCTTCCTCGTGCTTTTCTACTCCCTTGTCTGTGCTCATCACTCACTCACTGCCTGCCCCCTTTACTGCCTGCCCCATTGCCTGAGCTTCTCCCCGGACCCACGCGTAAGCCTTGACCCCCCTCCACCTCTTACCTCTGTGCACTGATTCTTGGAATTCTCTGCCTCCTCTTCCTCAGTGTTCCTCTCTGGAGCTCCCTTCCCGGACCCAGGACTTCCAAAGGCTACACAGCCTGGACTTTACTGGACCCCCTGTAAACCAAGTAAGACACGTATATTCAGCTCACTACAACTGTTCCCTCTTCCCCCAGAAATAAGTCCCAGGCCTGGGCATTTCCTCCGTCCACCATTAGCAATACCTCCCGCTGCAGCTCCTCTCTCCAACTCCACAGCGGCTGTCACCCATCTTCATCAGCGCCCTACAGGAGAGTCAACCATTAACCCATTACCACGTAAGCCTAAAATTTCTCAGCAATATTTCCCCGTTCTGTCCTCAGCTGCTAACCTTGTCCTCTCCCCTCTCCTCCCGCAGGGCTACCAGTCTCAATCCTCGTTCAAACAATTATTCAATAAATACTTACTTTGCACCTCACCTGTTTGCCTCTGGTTGTGATTTCTGTCTTTGGGTCCCTGCCTAGCTGAAATCATGTCAGAAGAGGTGACACGTCAGTGTGTTCGTGGGCAGGGTGTGGTGTGGGCCTAGTTATTAGATCCTGGTGTTTGAAGGAAGAGGAAAAAGGGAAAAGATTTCCACAGGCAATTGTAAAACCATGAAAAATTTTTGTGATAAAAGGGCATAAGATACCATTTTAGACTATGTAGATTTTGTTTTTAACTGGATTCGTATCCACTGCAGTGTATCTTTAAGAAATTGGTCAGTTAAGGCCATTAAAATTCACATACTTCATATTGTAGTGGACTGTATATGTATTTTATGGTTGTTTTTATTTTTTTTTTTTGGGGGGGGGCGCTTATTCACAGATTTGTATGGTTAAGCTAAAACCCTGCTCCAGCCTTTTCTTGTCTTTTCTTTTCTCAGAATTGTACTTTTGATAATATATTTCTGTACATTTCTTATGGCTACACATAAATCAAAGAAAAGAATATGGCATTTAAGCACATTTCCTACTAAAATTAATGAAAATTATTGCTTAGTTGTACCTGCTCAAAAAACATATTTCCCATTCTTTCTTCTGCCCTCATTCTTTTCTGGGATCACTTGTCATCTTGCTTTTTATCACTCCTCTCCAGCCAAACACAGAGGTCTGGGTGCAGCCAACACCAGTGACCCCCACTTCACACTGAGATGCGTCTGAAGAGGTCTGCCTTGTCCAGGCATGTGTTTTGTCTCTAAAGACAGCAAGGACACACAAATCTGTACCATGCGCTATGCTGCTGAGCGCCACTAGTTGTATGAATCTGAGGGTTGATGTAATGAAGTTTTTATCCTCTAATTAATTTATGGTAAAAATGATACAGAATTTTTTTTAAATAAATGTATATGGAATGTAGTCACTTTATCTCATTGCATAATGAGTAAAGCGTTATGATGATTAGTATAATCTACATACAGCACAAAACCATATGCAGTCAGACTAAAAGCTAGCTGTGGTACTAGTATTAGCATCATCCTCAGAGGTGGGCAATTGTTTTCTTTTTTCTTTTTTAACAAGGAGCTCTGTAGTTGCTCGAAAAGTCCCCCAGTTACAAACGTAACACTAAACTTTAAGTTCTAACATTATAATTAGTCTGTACAATGTCAAAGAGGTTAGTTGGGGATGGAGAACAGCAAAAAAGAAAAAAAAAGATCTTTCCAAAAGTAAATAAGTCAATAATATGATTGCCACTTTATGCTAAAAACGATTTAAAAAACATACCATTTATAATACAAAACATTTGTTAATGCATGCACAACATACTTCACCTTTTACTGTGCATCCAGAAAGTATTCACAGCGCTTCACTTTTCCACATTTTGTTATGCAACAGCCTTATTCCAAAAGGGATTACATTTAGTTTTTTTTCCTCAACATTCTAACACAATACCTCATAATGACAATGTGAAAAAAAGTTTTTTTGAAATTTTTGCAAATTTGTTGAAAATAAAAAAACCCGAAGAAATCACATGGACATACTGTAAGATTTCACAGCCTTTGCCATGAAGCTCAGAATTGAGCGCAGGTGCATCCTGTTTCCACTGATCATCCATGAGATGTTTCTACAGCTTAATTGGAGTCCATCTGTGGTAAATTCAGTTGATTGGACATGATTTGGAAAGGCACACACCTGTCTATATAAGGTCCCACAGTTGACAGTGCATGTCAGAGCACAAACCAACCATGAAGTCAAAGGAATTGTCTGTAGACCTCAGAGACAGGATTGTCTCAAGGCACAAATATGGGGAAGGGTACAAAAAAATCTCTGCTGCTTTGAAGGTCCCAATGAGCACAGTGGCCTCCATCATCCATAAATGGAAGAAGTTCGGAACCGCCAGCACTCTTCCTAGAGCTGGCTGGCTATCTAAACTGAGCGATCAGGGGAGGAGGGGCTTAGTTAGGGAGGTGACCAAGAATCCAATGGTCACTCTGTCAGCGCTCCAGCGTTCCTCTGAGGAGAGAGGAGAACCTTCCAGAAGGACAACCATCTTTGCAGCAATCCACCAATCAAGCTTGTATGGTAGAGTGGCCAGATGGAAGCCACTCTTTAGTAAAAGGTATATGGCAGCCCACCTGGAGTTTGCCATAAGGCACCGGAAGGACTCTCAAACCACAAGAAACAAAATTCTCTGGTCTGACGAGACAAAGATTGAACTCTTTGGCGTGAATGCCAGGCATCATGTTTGGAGGAAACCAGGCACCATTCATAACCATGCCAGTGGTGGTGGCAGTATCATGCTGTGGGGATGTTTTTTATTGGCAGGAAGTGGGAGACTAGTCAGGGAAAGATGAATGCAGCAATGTACAGCGACAGCCTGGATGAAAACCTGTTCAAGAGTGCTCTTGACCTCACACTGAGGCGACGGTTCATCTTTCAGCAGGACAACGACCCTAAGCACACAGCCAAGATATCAAAGGAGTGGCTTCAGGACAACTCTGTGAATGTCCTTGAGTGGCCCAGCCAGAGCTCAGGCGTGAATCCAACTGGACATCTCTGGAGAGATCTGAAAATGGCTGTGCACCAACACTTCCCATCCAATCTGAAGGAGCTTGAAAGACTTGAAGCTGTAATTGCTGCCAAAGGTGCACCAACAAAGTATTGAGCAAAGGCTATGAATAATTTTGTACACGTAATTTCTTAGTTTATTTTTAATAAATTTGCAAAAATCCCCAAAAAACTTTTTCACATTGTCATTATGGGGTATTGTGTGTAGAATTTTGAGGGGAAAAAACAATCAATTTTGGAATAAGGCTGTAACATAACAAAATGTGGAAAAAATGAAGCCCCATGAATACTTTCCGGATGCACTGTACACTGTGCTGTGCTTTCACTCAACAAGCACAGGATCGCATCCACTTCATCCGTCTTTTCAATTTCACTTTCACACTCGCGTTTCACTTTTAAATGAACATTTCTGTGGTGTTAGGATTAGGAGAATAGTTCGGGTTAGGTGCTCACTGCACTAATGGTTAAGGTTAGCAGAAAAAAAATTGTGGGAGCAGGGGCTCTATTCTCAGCATTTTTACATTTTTTGCATTTCAACATTTCCTCTTACTAATTGTTCCAACCCAGGGAAGGCACTGTTTCTTCTACTCTATGCTTCTCAAAGGTCTAAAACCATATTATTTATATCACTTTTTGATGAGACTGGGCTCCCCAAAACATTAGCGCTTCCTACCTAGGGTCTTGAGTTTGTTTCCCATTTTGACTTTTTGTCACTGTGCAATTCACTTCCAGTTAATTCCTTTTAGGCTTTGAACATACATCTTTTGGTGGTTAAGGTTAGGGTAAAAGCTAGGTTAAGGGACTAAAAATAACTGGCTAGGGTTAGCATCAGGAAAAGGTGAGGTCTTATTTATACAGATTATCACTGTAGCACTCCACTATGTCACTTCATGTCATTATTTACACGGCCACTAGAGGCCACTCAATGTCAGAATGTACACATAGGTTGTAAGACTTGCAGGTAAAATGCCTCCAATTATTGGTAGGAGTTTATGTACACACAGTGCATTTTTTAAGAATCACACTTGTGTATGTCCCATTAATCAGTTTGCCGGTGCATTTCCATTATATCAAAATGATAAATGATATACTCAGTGGTTATCTTCCTTTTCTTTAAGGTGGTTTAGTAATGTTTCCTTTTTCATACTTTTGAGATCAGAAATTTAAAACCTAACACTTCTCTCCTGCAAGCACTGAAAATTTATTCAGTCACACTGTCAGAGTGGGTGGCTTGAATTTTTAATTTTAGAATCAGTCCGATTACAGTTTTGTCTTAATTCCAGAGACTCTGTATTAGCATTTTTAACCTTTACTCAGGCCCACACAGGCTCAGCTGAAGCACATTCCCACATTCACGGTTCATGCACAAAGACTGCTGCTTCCCCATAGTTTGTCACTGCAGGTTTGAAGCTTGTATAGAACATAATTGCCTATTATCACTGTCTCATTAGTTGGGGCATATTTCAAATATTCACTGCACAGTTTGGCTTTAAATTGACTTTGAAGTTTGAGGGTTTTCCGCCTCTCCATTGCAAACATTTCATTTAAATTTCTTATCTGCCAAGCAACAGCTTGAAGCCAGTTGCGTGAAAGCTCAGCGGGCTTGTGTCCTCAGTGTACATGTATCTCTCCAGAGTGTAGACACACTCAATCACACACAATCTGTGTGTGCCTGCAAAGATGGGTTACACAAATATGAAGTGAACCTGTAAGCATACATGCATATGAACAACCACGCCCACATTCAGGCTGATATTCAAACATTTCCCATATCAATGTACTTCCCTTGCTGTAAACGCAAAATCTCAAATCACCTTGACAAACCATGCCGCTTACATTGGCCTTCTTGTGTGTTTCAGCAAACAAGACAACTTAATGGGTTCAAATAAATGTGTACGGTGCAGTAAAAACTTGTGGTGGTGTTTCACACTTAACCAAAACATGAGCGCAAACCCTCAGTTTGCCTTGGAATGAAAAACTGAATGTACGAAAGGCAATCTCACACAGGCATATAAACTGCAGTCAAAAACCATAATTCAAACTTGACGTCACAGGTGATGTGTATTACATTACACATATTACACTGATTTACATTGTGTTGTGTGTGTGTATGTGACAGCATTGATTTGGGACTAAGGTGTCCAGAACAAATTTCTCCCTGAGGAACAACAAAATGAAGGTTTATTATTTAATACCAAAAGAACTCCCATGCACCTCCAATAAGAAAAGCAAAGACTGCATATTAGTCACAGATTCCAGCAACAACGCTTATGTCATTGGGTTTTTCTCTACATTTTTTTATTTTTAATTTTTTTCCCTTTTAGTATGCTAATTTCCCCACAAGGATCATCACCCATTCCCCACTGGCAGATATGGAGGTTAGGAAAAAGGTTGATGCTGAGTTCTCAAACCCATTATACATTGCATTTGAATAATGCAAAAATGTCTTCAGTCATGCATGTTCACTGTGACAAAACCACACATTGTTCTAATTTTCTTTTACTGCTTGTGCACATGTAGCTGTGCAGACGTACTGTACATGCTGACTTAGTGAAGCCATTAGCTACATGAGGTGTATTTCTAAATGACAGTGAGTGGTGACTTACGGCCAGTGGAGCTGGGTCATTAATTACAGTCATTATGCACGTCGCCCCCCAAAACACACATTTACACACAAATGTACACACAGTTCCCATGTAACTGCCGCCTCAAAGTCAAATACTTAATCACAACTACATAAATGTGCACCTGTTGACACAGCTGCAGGCCAACTTCGCTCTGGGGTGAATTTTCTCTGTGCATGGCTTTTCATGCAGTTGAGATCTCAGCTGAGCGACTCTGGGTTTGCGGGATGAACCACGAGACGGGCGACACAAAACTTCCCCTTCAATCGTCACTTCTGGTCAAAAGCTGGTGGTTTTTTTCTTTAAATGTCATTGTTCATTAGACTTAAAAAAAAAAGTCCTTCTCTCACATGTCCCTGCCCCAGTGTTTGCAGGGGAATAAAAGCTTATTTCAGTTGTTAAACTATGGCATTTCTGGGAGTATTTTGACCATACAGGCCTATTCATCCTCTGATGTTGCTCATAGAAAACACATGTGTGTACAGTGCTAACTAAAGCATGGTAGCAAGGAACCATGAGCCTCATGTAAACACAGCAGATTTACAACTTTGATATCTAATCTTATACATGTCTGTTTCACTTCTTTTGCACCAGACCAAAAGCAGAACAATTTTCTTACACAATCATATCTTCATGGACATCTTGTTCCATGTTTTCAAACAATCATGAGTCATTATCAGCTCTGCAAATATAAGGTGTAATTTATTTTTTGATTTGACAAAAAAAAATCAACTTTTAGAAATGGAGAAAGTTCTCTAATCTCACTGTAACCATGAAACAAACAGATTTTTCTTTAAAAAAAAAAAATCAGAATCACCTGAAAAGCAGGGCTGTGTGAGGCTGGGGACAGATGGGCATGTTATGGGATAACACGGAAGCATGGATGGGGAGAGATGGAGGCGTCAGGTCTGACACGCAGACTGACAATCAGCAGCCTCTCTGTCTCCACGCTCCGTATTTCTGTCTCTCTGTCTGCACTTTTCTCTCCTTGTCTGCAGCCTCTGCGTTTTCTGTCTCCGTGTCTCACATTTGTTTTCACATCTCTACACAGCAGCTATTTTGTCTCACTGACTTGTTTATATATTTAATCATAAAACTCAAGTAGGAAAGATTAAGGATATTCAGTGGGAGCTAAACTGGTTATTGCCATCTTCTGCAAAGATCAGTTTTGAGGTGTTTTTGTACCAAAATAAATTATGTGTGATATTGGAATGTTTTTTGTGATTTATTTTTAACCCAAGAAACAGGAATAAACTAGTCAATAATATCCCTGATAGAAAGCTGTTGACTTTTACAGTTCTCTCAGTTGCTTTGGTGCATTTTGCAAAACAGAATTGAAATTCTCAAAAATTGAACCTCCACATCACCTAGTCACCAGTGTTCATCATAAAAGCAATTTCTTATCATTTTGAACAAACAGGGAATACTTTTCTACATTATGCAGCTGCTTGTGTACAATTGTCTGCTGGGGTTTTTTTTACATTATCATTTGCTATTTTAATGTTGGTCAAAATGAATTAAACAGGTTTTGTGTTGAAAATGTTCAATTTCATGCTCAAAATAAATTTGATTGATTGATTAAGCCAAACATTTCACCGGGAGAATAGGTAATTAACCCCCAAAAATGTGTACTGTACTGTACATACAGAAATACTGTAAAACATCAAAATGCACAATTCAGTAAAAACAGTACAGTAAAAACTTTGACCCATATCCAGTCTTTCTCAGTCTATTCCCCTCATGGAGTAATATGTGACTTTATATAGTTTTGAAATTGCTCTGCAACACAGAGGAAAGTGTTGCCTTGTTCATTTTCAGTCACTGTTACCAAAAGCCATGACAGTTTTCAGTGGAAAATAATTACAGCATGAACTGTTCTATTGACAACATGGCCGAACATTTTGATGGTCTTGTTCACAAAGATGGCAGAAGGATTCTTCATTCTGAAGGTAGTGACAGTTTCATGTACATAAATATTTGCGTGCAAAGTTCAATTCTGTTCTGAGAAAGACACCAAAGCGACTGAGAAAAACTGTGAATATCCAACTTTTCTGCCATAAACATGCAACTGGCCTGTCCTGGATATCACGGATTACTCTGTGACTGAACTTTTGCTGTTGGTCGATGGTGCTCACTGTAATCCATTTAAGAGCTTGAGAGGTAGGACAGGGTTGGTCTTTTCTTTTCTGAATTCTGCTGTCTGTTTTTTTGTTTGTGTCTATCGTTCTGTGAAAATGGTAATTAAAAAGAAGGACAACAAAATGTGCAACTGTCTCTCCGGACTTTTTCCACTGGAGCCTATTCCAGCGTCTTTGGGCGAGAGGCAGGGCACACCCTGGACAGATCGCCAGTCCATTGCAGGGCCAAAACAGAGACAGAGAGCCATTCACTCTCACATCCATGCCAAAGGACAATTTAGAATCCCCAGTTGATGCCAATTAACCTATCATGCATATTTTTGGCCTGTGGGAGGAAACTGGAGTACCTGGAGAAAGCCCGCGCAGACATGGGGAGAACTTGCAGACTCCACGCAGAAGGGTCACCGATGGTCTGGGGGTGGGATTGAACCCGTGACCATCTTGCTGTGCTGCCACAGTGCTAACCACTGCTCCACCGAACTGCCTTAAGAATTTGCAGCTCTGTAATTGAAAATGTGTTTTTTTCTCACCGTTTTCTTAAAAAATTACAAATTCTTCAACTTTTATTCTTTAAAATTTGCAGCTTACTTCCCCCAAAATTTTTACTTCATTCTAACAAATTTGATACATTTTTTCTTGTAAATTAGCAATAGCTTTTGATTGGATTTGTATCCTTTTCTCAAAAATTTACTACCTGTAAATTTGCCTTTTTTTTTCTTTTTGCCTATATCTGAAGCTTTTCCCCCTAAATTGGATGTTTGTTGGTTTTTTTTGTTTGTTTTTTTAGCTTTTTAACTTGTAAATCTTGTGATTTTTCTTTTAGTCACAGGGAGCCACTGGCCAGGAGCAAAAGAGCTGCATGAGGTTTCAGAGCCACAGGTTGCCTATCACTGCTCTGGACTGATGCTGGAAACCTATAATGCTCCAAACTGGAAACTGTTGACACCAAAGATCTATTTGGTTATTACAAGTGAAGCCATTACATGGCACTGACATTCATGGGTAGTGAGAAGAATGGTCTGAGTTACAAAGGGAAAACTTATAAAGCTGACAAAGTGTGATATGCAATATGATCTCAGTTTGCCCTTGCTGACGTGTGAACGCTCTGAAAGTTAAATGGCGGTTTGGAATGTCAGCCCTATTTTTGCCACTAATCTGTCCACAAACTATAAAACTCAAATTTTCAGAGAGGAAAGTGGTCCCATTTGTCAGCACTGTCACTGCTTTGTTTTCTCATTTGTCTGTTGGTGATTTGGCTCAGTGAGTTAACAGCAGCCTAATTCCCATCGTTCATCCACCCGCAGTTCACTCACTTCTGGGTGTCAACTCCTTGCTATAGGGTAGTGATTTAGTACCCTGGGACATAACTGCTCCAAGTGGAAAGTAACAGAGGGAAGGAAGGGCTTTCCCTTCTCCGATGATGATTGATAAATGATAGTCAGGGGGCCTCCAAGCCTTCACTGTCCCACTTCTAATAAGTGGTTACGTAGTGAGGAGAGACATGCAACTAAATCCTTCCACTGCTCTCACTCCATCTGCTGTATTTCCATCTTTTTTCTTTTTTATGTGGCTCTATCCTTTTACACTTAACAGTGTAGCCCCTGTCTGTGGCTGTGCACCTAATATGGAATGACTGAAGTTTTTCTTTTAGACTTTGGAGCTTTTTCTGGCACACTCATCAGTTTGATTGATTGTTCAAAAATAGTGGAGACACCACACTGCAATTTCAAGCCAATTTAGTTCACCTTAAACTTACATCAATTTGAAATGGACAGAGACTGAATCCATTCGGACTTGGTCTCAAAGCAAAAACTCACAGTCATAATATGTTATGTATCTCCTTGTGAATATTGCATTTTTTTTCGATACAAACTAGATTGCAATGACTATGTAGACCTTGAAGGACAGCTCTGTAAATTGACACTGAATATTGGATTACAGAAAAACTGCCGCAGAGTTCATAAAACACAAGCAGAGTTTTTGATTTTATTTTTACATAGAACAAATTGATTTTTAGTATTTTAGGGTGCATGCACTTTGATGCATTTCACAACAAATTAGAATGGGGGAGGATTTACATCCCATTCACTAGTGTAATGGATGATTCTGCAAAACCATGAGTCATAGTTTGAGATTATGCATTTATTAGCCAGTTTATGATTAAATATTTGTATTTGGTATAAATATGGTGTGGGGACTAAGAAGATTAAAATGGGGTTAAGAAAACATTCTGGTAGAGCTCATGGCCGCTGCTGTCATGGCCTTTTCAGTGTTCCTACCAGGAAATGGCAACATCTTCTTCGGGCATGAAGAGGACAAGCAAAGCTTGACTCTGTAATCTCTTGTTAGCCGGCAGGCATATTTATCAAATGTTACGCAGAACATGTCAGCAGCATACAGACATCTCTGGTTTCTCTCTGTTCAGAGCTATACCCATATACCCATGTCTGCTCGGTGCTACAGACAGGCTAACACTGCAGCTCATTGTTACCCATGGGGTTAACACTATAGGTGGTGACATCACATCCTGACATGCCATAATACTCCAAATAGGAAGAACAATATGGCTGATGCTGTAACACAGAAAGGGTGTAAATGGATAATACTCAACAACAAGAAAGTTACATAGTGCTACTTTAAAAACTAATGAATAACACACGTTAGGTTTTAAATGCTGTTGCTAAATATTACAAGCCCTTGAAGTCTAAATCTGCTGAGCCCAATGATCCTGCTTGCGGCTGTTGAATTGATCATTAAACCAAGCCTGTCATGATTCTGAGTGCAGTGTCTTCACCGAGCTCAGACTCTTAATTTATTTCTGAGTATTTTATGTCTGGTATTATTATTTTGTCAGTTTCTGTTTATATTTTGGTTCTGTGACACGAGTACCCTTCCTCCTTTTCCAGACACTCCCATCATCTACTCACTGTCTGTTCCCCAGCCATCTCAGCTGTGAGCAGTTGTGTAAATAGGTCACCTGCTCGCCCATCTGCCCACACCAGCTGCTCATTTGTTTCACATTGTCAGCTATTTAAGCACTGCCAGTTTATTCTTTCACTGCGGCAGTTTTGATTCTACTGAGCTGTCTCCTTGTCTCCTCCAGAGCGATTTTGGCTCTGGAGTGCTTTTCCTGTAAGTTGCCTCGCTTGTATTTTTGTGTTCTTTGCACAGTTATGAATTTTCTGTTTGTCTTGGTTAATAAATTTCACTACTGCAGTCCAGTGTGTGAGTCTGTCTCTTTGCACCAGAGGGGTTATTCATGACAGAAGACTGCCGCCAGGAATAAGACGCAGCTGCTGCAGTTAGTGAATTTTTGCCCTTTTTGTGCTTTTTCACCCACCTGCTCGTTGGAGCTCATCATGTCCCCAGTGTGCTGGCCTTCGCCAATTAATGAGAGATTGGCAGCGGGGTCCCCGACCTTGGAGGACTTGTGGGCTGTGGACTTCATCCAGAGTTTTGTGGATGAGGCTCTCTCCACCCCTGGACTGAAGAAGGCCTGGAGGAGTATTAATGGAGTGGTGGGCATTGTGGAGGCACACCCCAGCTTGTCGAGATATCTTCAATACACGGAACTGCTATCCATGGTCTCCATGCTTCAGCGGTCGTTCCCCGGGCTGACAATGGGGTCGCCTCTCGCTGGACCAAAGCCGCTAAGGAGGTGCTGCCTCCTCTCCCGGTTCACCAGCTCCGGTTCCAGCATCCACATCACCAGCTCCACGACACCGTCGTCCCGCTCCAGATGTCGTCCCGCTCTGGACGTCATCCCGCTCCAGACATCGTCACGCTCGGTGTCCTCTCCCGCTGCTGAGAGGTCCTACATTTGTTCCCCGGCTATGTCCGTCCTCGTGACTACAGGGGCGGCTCCTCAACAGTCCTCAGAGGGGCCCACATTCACCCTAGCCACGGAGAGGGACGACACATTGCCAGCTGCAGCAGGCAACATCACTCACCAGGCGAACAGGCAAGTTTCATTTCATTCCATTTCAAATTTTGATGATATGCTTTGCCTGATCCCTGGTAGAGAGACTCAGGGAGTGCAGTCTCCTGAGCCCTCTCCACCTGCTGCAGCCACCGTTTACTCACCAGCCCTTCCCGTGTCTCCTCCTTTTCCCTCTGAGTGTCTGCCGACCCCAGAACAAGACCGCCAGACGACGGAGGAGGCCATGGCCCTGGAAGTCCCAGTTCCAGTACCAGCGGTAAGCTGACCCCCAGCTGCCATAATGGAAGAGCAACCGGCACGGGTCATTCCAACTGGGGGAACCGAGACTGCAACTGCCATCGTGCCTACTGCGGGAGCCGCCGTAGCAGAGTTAACACCAGAGCTGGACCTCCAGAAGACCGAGCCCGAGTCATCATTATCGTCTGGATCGACGGAGTCCTGGACGGTGGTGGAGCTCGAGCTCTGGCAAGTGCTCTCTTTTGTCTTCCTCCTTACCATGTTAGAGCAATCTTGCCTGGCTCTTCGTGAGGAGAGCCAGGTGCAGCTGCTCGCTGCACCTGAGCTTGCTTCGCCGGGCTCTGCCACTGCCGGTGACCCTGACCCCCCTGTTCTATGTTTGTCCGAGTCTTCTTCCAGAGTAACCAGGAATAATCCAGCACAGCCAGAAGTCTCCGTGGGTCCAGGTTTGCTGCCTGAGGTCACTGAGGGCCCAGCTACCCCCGCTGTGGAGGTCGCCGTAGGTGCTGCTTTGGCCCAGGTTGGGTCCACCGTTGATGCAGCCTCTCTTCTGCCCGAGGCTGTCATCTGGGTCCTGCCTCCTCTATCAGGGTCCTCATGGGTGCTTCGCCCCAGCCTGAAACCAACGTGGGTGCTGCGCTCCAGTTTGGGTCCACCATGGGCGTTGCGCCCCAGCCCAGGGCCCACTGTGGGTGCAGCATTGGTCCAGTTGGGGCCCACTGAGGGTGCAGTGCCGCTCCTGCCTGGAGCCACCATGGGTGCAGCAATGTTCCAGCCCGGAGCCATCACGGGTACTGCTGAGCTCCAGCCCAGAGCCACCGAGGGTGCTGTTCTGCTCCAGCCCAGAGCCACCGAGGGTGTAGCTCCACTCCAGCCTGGAGCCACCAAGGGTGCAGCTGCACTCCTGCCCAGAGCCACCGAGGGTGCAACTCTGCTCCTGCCCGGAGCCACCAAGGATGCAGCTCTGCTCCTGCCCTGAGCCACCGAGGGTGTAGCTCCACTCCTACCCAGATCAACCATGGGTGCAGCAGAGTTCCAGCCCGGAGCCACTGCGGGTACTGCAGAGCTTCGGCCCGGAGCCACCATGGGTGCTGCAGAGCTCTGGCCCAGAGCCACCGCGGGTGCTGCAGAGCTCCAGCCCAGAGCCACCGCTGGTGGTGCAGAGCTCTGGTCCAGCGCCACCGCGGGTGCTGCAGAGCTCCAGCCCGAAGCCACCACAGGTGCTGCAGAGCTCCGGCCTGGAGCCACCGCGGGTGCTGCAGTGCTCTGGCCCGGAGCCACCGCGGGTGCTACATTATCTTAGGCCATGACCACTGAGGGCATCGTGGTCCCCCTTCCTCCTCTGCCAAACACCATCGGGGCCCCCGTTCTTCCTCCGTCACCAGACACTGTTGTGGTCCCCCTCCTCTGGCCCTGCTCCCCCCCTTTGGGCCTTCAAATGGGGGAGCTGCCTCATGGATCACTCCTCTGGTCCTGGTGGCTCAAGAATTCTGGCCACGTTGCTGGACCTGGACTCATTCCACGTGGCTGTGTGGCTGCCCTGGGAGTTTGGTTGGCCACCTGAACTGTTTGGTTCCTTTTGGTTAGCGGGGCCCAGGGCCCTGGTGTAGTGCAGGTGCGGGTCATGAGTGGGTTTGTTTTTCCCTCCAAGCCTGTTTCCCCCACCTCCCTCCTGGGGTGGTTTTGTGATGTACCTCTTTCTCTCGGGGGGGGGGGGACTTCTTTTGGGTGTTACTTGGGGGTGTCTGAAATCCACCCCTTAAGGGGGGGGGCTCTGTCATGTGTCTGAGCTCAGGATTTCTCTGAGCTCAGACCCTCACTTTAATTCTAGTATTGTTTATCTGTGAGTCTGATTTTGTTAGTTTTCTGTATA
Organism: Pholidichthys leucotaenia; assembly: GCA_020510985.1. Taxonomy (NCBI): domain Eukaryota; kingdom Metazoa; phylum Chordata; class Actinopteri; order Cichliformes; family Pholidichthyidae; genus Pholidichthys; species Pholidichthys leucotaenia. Next base: position 304,941,554 of record CM035839.1, read on the forward strand.
TGTGTATTGATCTATTTTCTGTTCTGTGGCACAAGCCCCCTCCTCATCTCCCAGGCACCCACCAGCTGCTCGCTGTTTGCCTTCCAGCCTGTCCAGCTGCGAGCAGTTGGAAATTGGGTCACCTGCCCACTCACACCTGCAGCTTATTAATCTGTATGGCATTTAAGCACTGCTGATTCACTGTTGCAGTGTGGCTATTTTGGATTGTCCTCTTATCACTCAACTGCTCCAGCCTCTGAAGTTTTCCTTCTCCTGCGCACTCCCTGCTCAGAGGCTTTACTTGTAAGTGATTTCTGTTTGCATTTTTGTATTGTCAGCACCGTTTTTTCCACTGTTATGTTCTTTTTGTTAATAAATGACAGACAAAATCCAGTGCCCGGGTCTGTCCTTCTGCCCCGAAGGGGCATTCATGACATGGTATGGTTATGATGTCCTTGTTTTTGATTTCGGGTTTTGGTCTGTCTTGTTTTCTGTTTGTTTTTTTGATTTTGACTTGTTGTTTCCCTTTATTCATGGCCTATATTGTGTGTTGGCAGTGTGTGAGTGCATGTCTTACTGTATGTGGCTATCCTCCTGTCTGTCTTCTTGTTCTGTGATGATGGTGGCCCATTCATAGTGTCCTGACAACTGATAGTTTGTGAGCTGTCACTGCTGCTCAGCGTCAGATCAGGCTTGGAGCCTGCTACTGGTAACATTGTAACCCAGTACATCCTGCCACATGGACGGGTGGTCAGTGTCTATAGCGGCTCCCCCAGCAGTGTACACTGGTGAGGTGGGCGGCATGTCACCCTGCATGATTAAAAGCTAGACCAGTCAAAGGGCGGATGAGCTCCCAGTGAGCCAACGGCCAATATGCATTTCTCCAAGTCCCCAGTGGTGGACCAGTACAAAAGATACATATCGTAACTGGAATTGCGGAAGAGGGCTGCAACAGAGTTTGGCCCCCGGTCCTCAAGGTTTTCCTTGCCACTGGATCTTGGACCTGTTCTCTGTGAAGTATCCGTGTGCCTGCTGTCTGTGCATCAGCTTTCCCACGCTAAACGATGTCATGCACAAGGTGTCTACCAAGACTAAGTCTTTAAACACCAAGCCCTGCGGTGACTGGTAAGAGGTGACGGGGGCAGGATAGTGAGATCTGGAAGTCCCTAGTCTCAGACTGGCACATTATGGCAGCAGAGTCTGATTCAGTCATCTCACTCATGGAATGGAGTAGGTGAGTGTTTCAGCAACTTTCTCTGCAACTGAGCAGCCCTTTTCAGGATCCACTCTGCTTACCTCCAATGTGGGGAGGTAAGCAGAGTGGTAAGCAGGTAAGAAAAATAGTCTGCTCCACCCTTTCCTGGCTGGAATGCCGCGTCCAGTGGGATCACCTTCAGTGGTCAAAAAACTTACAAAGTAAATCTTGGAACTTGAAATGTACGTACCCTATTGGACGACACAGACCACTCTAGTCGACCAGAATGGAGAACTGCTCTTGTATCTTGGGAACTGGGTCGTTTCAACACTGACATAGCTGCACTTCAGGAAACCTGAAGAGCTGGAACTAGACAGTTAAAAGAACATGGCTGTGGATATACGTTCTTCTGGCAAGGCAGACCTGAAGGACAGCTGAGGATGCACGGTGTCGCTTTTGCTATCAGAAATTAATTTATCAAACACGTTGCTGAACTTTCATGCGGTGTAAATGAGTGTGTTATGACAATGCGCCTTACGTTAGGTCAGCAAAAGTATGCTACCATCATATGTGCCTACACGCCCACCCTTGATGCGGAGGATGAGATCAAGGAAGACTTTTACTCAACACTGGATACCATCTTCACAAACGTCCCTAAAGACAATAAAGTCATAATCCTAGGTGACTTTAATGCCAGGGTTGGAAGAGAATATGACCTTTGGAAAGGATCAATCAGCAGAAACAGAGTAGGAAACGGCAACTCTAACGGTGTACTCTTGCGAACCATGTGCATCGAACACCAACTTGTCATAACTAATACCCTTTTCCGCCAGAAGAACAGATTTACAGCCACTTGGCAACACCCTAGATCAAAACATTGGCACTTAATCGACTATGTAATCGTCTGTGCACGTGACCAGAAAGAGGTCCACATTACTAAATCAATCACCAGTGCAGATGACTGCTGAACTGATCATCAGCTCGTTCACCCCACCATGTCTCTGAATATCCACCGATGGAGGCAGAAAATCGCAAAACGACCCAGAAGGAGACTTAATGTTGAGAAACTGAAAGTTTGCAAGCTTCACGAAGGACTTCAGCAGTCACTCCACCAATGCCTTCAATTCATCCAATGTGATGAAGTGGAAGAGTACTGGAGTGAGCTGAAGGCAGCCATCCTCTCTAGCAGTGAGGAAACCATTGGCCACAGTAGTAGAAAACATCAAGACTGGTTTGACAAAAATGATGAGGCCATTCGAAGCCTAATTCTGGAAAAGAGGCAGGCCTTCTGTGCCTGGCAGCATAACCCAACAAATGAAGCTAAGAAGAAAGCTCATCAGGAGGATGAAGAGAGCATTAATTGCTGCTGGAAGGGGCACTTTTCAAAATCTCCTCAACCGTAAATCTCTGGTAGATGAGTCTATTTATCTAGAGATCCCTCAGCTGCCTGTGACTAGCGAGCTTGATTTAGAATCCTCCCTTGTTGAAGTAAAAGCTGGCATTAGTCAGTAAAAGAACGGAAATGCTCCTGGCTGAATACCAGCAGAAATCTTCAGACTCTGTGGGGAAGAGCTTACCTGCTGTCTCTATCAGCTTATACGTCTCATCTGGCAATGAGAGAAAATCACTCTGGCTCTAAGAGATGCTGAAATTGTGAAAATCTCTAAGAAGGGAGATAAGTTGGACTGTGGAAACTACCAGGGCATTTCACTTCTTGCCATTGCTGGCAAGGTCCTCGCCCAAATCTTTGTCAATTGTCTCTCACCCCATGTGGAAAAATTTCTCCTGGAATCACAATGTGGTTTTCGACCTAATCGAAGAACTATTGATATGATTTTCTCCGCCCGTCAGCTACAACAGAAGTGTCATGAACAACATCAGCCACTTTATATGGCCTTCATTGACCTCACAGAGGCATTCAATTCAGTAAACCGCGAAGCCCTATGGAAAATCTTGGCCAAGTGTGGATGTCCTGAAAAATTTATTTGTATTCTCAGATTTCTCTATGACAACATGACTGCAAGAGTCCTTAATAACAACACTGCCTCCAATGAATCTTTCAATGTGCAGATGGACGTAAAACAAGGCTGTGCGATTGCACCCTCTTTGTTTTCCATTTTTGAAGCAGCCATCATGCATCTAGTAAAGAACAGAATGACTGGTGGGACAGAAGTCGTCTACAGAATGGATGGTGGTTTATTCAGTCTTAAGAGACTTAAGGCAAAGACTATGACCAGTAGTATATTGGTGATGGAACTGCAGTATGCTGATGACAACTGTGTCTGTGCCTTCTCGGAGGAAGACCTTCAAGCAACTGAATGGCTTTGATGATGCTTACCAGAGATTTGGCCTTTCTATAAATGTGAAGAAGACAGAGATATTCTTTCAGCCAGCACCAGAGCAAGCTCATACCAATCCATCCCTTAAGATTGAAGACTCGTCCCTACACAATGTATACAGTTTCTCCTACTTAGGCAGTACCCTCTCAAACAAGGCAGACATTGATGCTGAGATCCAACATTGATTCCAAGCTGCCAGCTATGTCTTTGGACGACTGCAAGAGAGAGTATGCGAGAGAGAGTATTTGATGAAAGGAGCATACGTACTGACACCAAAATCCGGGTGTACAAGGCTGTTGTAATTTCTATGCTCCTGTATGGCTCAGAGACATGGACAACTTATCAACGGCACGTGAAGACCCTTGAGAAATAGCATCAGCGATACCTCTGCTGAATTCTTGCCGTCAGCTGGAAGGATTGACAAACAAATGTCAGTATTTTGGAAGAGTCAAATTGCACCAGCATCGAAGCAATGGTCATCCAAAACCAACTTTGTTGGTTCGGTCATCTGTCATGGATGAACAACTCTCGCCTTCCAAAAACAATTGGTATTTGAACAACTTCGATCCGGAACAAGATCAAGCGGAGGTCAAAGAATGCACTTTAAGGACAATATCAAAGCCTCCTTAAAAGCATGTGGCATCAGTAAAGATAAGTGGGAGGATGTTGCTTTCAACAGATCCCGCTGCCGTAAGACCGTGTGCGAGGACGTGTCCCATTTTGTGGTCCAAAGATAAAATAGGGTCCAAGAGAAGCACCTGATGAGGAAAGAAAGGGAAAAGGAACCCACAACGCTGACTACTGCCTATAAATGTAATGCAGACGACTGTGTGCATCCTGCATAGGACTGATCAGTCACCTACAGGTGCACAAAACCCAATAAAAAGACACCCCTTGGACAACAATCTTACTTGGAGTCAAGTGGTACCTGATGATGATGATGATGTGTACTGTGGGGTGTTCTGATGTCCATAGTAAGTACTGATCCATGTGGGTTGGTTTCCTGTAAACTGAGATTTTTATACTGTCATCCTTTTTTTGCTGGATTTTCATATCCAAAAAGGCTATGGTCCCATTTTCTTCCTCTTTGTGTGTGAATTTTAGGTTCCCAGTGCTGTTCAGATTGTCTGTGAGTTCTTGTGTGTGTCCTTTATTTTCTCCAATATGTTATATTAAAGAAAAAAGAAACAATATCATTTCAGAGGAACATGTATATTTCAAAAACCTTCAGTGAGAACCATCACCAAGCAACACTGTGTTTCAGTGCAAGGAGTCAGACTGTGGAACGCTTTTGGACCTGAATTAAAATCATGTACAACGCTTGGACAATTTAAACAAAAACTAAAGGAAGAAATACTCCAAACATATATACAAAGCGATATGTAAAATCACTTAAGGATTATCATATCCAGTCTGTGTTGTGCTGTTGCTTATTTTTTGTCACGTTTTGTCTTGGCTTTGTTCTGATTTGTAATCACTTTTATTTTATTTTATTTTTGAATTCTTAGATGGAACATGGGTGGGCAATATTGTGGGCAATGAGTTATTGTTTAATTTGACCTTGTTGGGTTTTTTTTCCCCCCTTTATTATATTATTCTGTTCCTTTCTTTTAATCTAATCTATCTGAAATAAAGATTCATTCATTCATATTAAAAAAAAACATATTGGAGATGACATATTGGAGAAAATAAAAAACACACACACAAGAACTCACAGACCCTCTGAACAATACGGACAGCAATGGGAGCATAAAATGTTCCTTTGTGTCAGTATTATGGTCTTTGAGTTTTCCCTGCTCTCGATCTTGTCCTTTGTTTGGTTTTGGGTCTTATGTGTATATTTTATACCTATTGTCTCTAGTCCCTCATGTTTCCATACCTGTAGACACTTTCCCTCATGTGTGTTACCATTTAGCCCTTGGTTGTTCCCCCAGCTGTCCTGCGTCTGTAATTACTGGTTATCTTATTTACTGTATGTCTGTGTCAGCCTTGTTTCCTTGTGGCATCATTAATGTAACCTCGTGAGTCATGTGAGTCCTGAGTGTTTCTAGTCCATGCAAGTTTGTTTTTGCTTTCCCTTGCCTTGAATTTGCCTAGTCTGGTTTTGTTTTCACCCCACGTGCTGTTTTTGTTTCGTTCTTCAGTTTGTTAATAAAATCACCATCTTTACACCACACTCCTGCCTACGCCTCTGGGTCCTGATTATAACTCCCATCTACTTGGAAGGCAGACCTTGACAATTCATTACATCCTGGCTTCACTTACGGGCCATTAGGAATCCCCAGTCGTTGCCATTTCACTTAGTATACAGGTCTTTGGACTGTAGGAGGAAACTGAAGTGTCTGAAAAACCCACACAGACACAGAGGGAGCTTGATGCCAACTGGCCAGCTTTTGGGTTCAAACCCAGGTCCTTCTTGCAGTAAGGCGACAGTATCTATCTATCTATCTATCTATCTATCTATCTATCTATCTATCTATCTATCTATCCATCCCTTTCTGGTGAGCCCAGCTGTTGTTTACTGCCGCATTTAAATAATCAGTAATACCCAGCACATAACACCATCACTGTTGACACATTGTTTCGATCCTCATAATCCCTCTCTCTACATAGCCAAAGAATAATACTAACATACATGAATGTAGCACCATTAATCCTGGTTTATGAGAAACATCAATTTTTTGCCCTCTTTTTTTTAACATAAAATCCTAAATCAAGGCGTCAAACCTGCACTGCAGTGAAACAAAATGAATGGTATCTACCATGATGTCTGTTTTTGATAGAGACTTTCTCTGTCCAAAGTCTTGAAGCCTGAGGAAAATGCAGCCATCTCTCTATCCACTTGAGTTGAATTGCCTCCTGTTTCAGGGTAACAAGATTTTCAAGACAACTGTGTCGGAGGTGAGGGAGAGCCGCATCTGCAGAGGGTAAACCATGGATTTCCACCACCACAGTTCAAGTGAAGTCTGTTAGGGTTTGCTTGCGTGGAGATATAACCATGTCATGCTGTCTTATTTTTCACTCACACAAAAAGTCACAGCCACATACATACAACCACAGACAACTTTCAAGGATACTGCCAGAAAAAGAACAGCATTTTTTGCCCACTCCTTGTCAATATTAGTCTTTCCTCTTCAGTAGTCACACATGACTTTATGTTTCTGTTTCCTTCTATGTACAGACCAGTAAGCTCCCAGCTACAATACTTACACTGATGTGAGCACTGCATTTATTTATTTTTTTTAAATTTTGCTATTAAGCTGAGATATTGAATGCTTCAGGTGCGGCACACACACCTGCCTGCTTCTCCAGGCACTCAATACTGTGGCCACTGATGGATTATTTTCCCCCAAAATATTTGCTCTGTAACACAAGCTAGTCTGTCTTATGTTTTTACTTCAAACAAAGCTATTAATCACCTTAATCGCCCTCAATTAACCCCCTATACCAGAGGCTCACTCTGCACGTCATACTAGTAACTTTTCTTTCAGCCATTCATGCAGTCACCTCTGTCAAACAGGTGATGAATCACTACCACAAGGCAATCTCCGCCACAGGCTAATTCACATGATATCACTGCTTTAGAAGACAAAACATTAGCTGGAGGGAACTTGTGGAAACATCCAGAGGGTGGCCAATAGAGATCATTGATGCAAAAGGCCAAAAGCTGTGTGTAACTGCTTGTTGTACTTGGGAAGGCGGGGACCCCTCGGAGCACGGACACACAAAACACTCAAGAGGTCAGAAAAAAGGAGATGAACAATGTCACTTCCAAAGGAGGAAGTTATTTCCAGCAAAGATGGTACACAAAACAATATGATAGGGAGCCAAATAAAAAAAAAATATATATAAAAAGGAAGAATATGTAGGAGAACCTGTGATAAGAAGTGTTTTCTTGAGACTTGTGTCTTTTAGTCAACCAATTTTCACTTGCAAGCATACAGACCATATAAAAAGTTAGCTCTAAAATATTCAGTCTATTTTTTTAACCCCTGCTGGTCAGACACCAAATGGGGACTATGTTATGGCAATGCCAGTCTGTCTGTCCATCTGTCCGTCTGTCCCACAGAAGGTACATGTTTTGCGAAATCAACTCCTCCTGCAGTTTTGTTTCAAATGTTTTGAAACTTGGTACCAGGGTTTGCTGTACACTGATGATGCGCATGGAAAAGTTGAAAACTGCTCTTCCTCAGTGAGATATTGGGATCTTAAGAAAAAACAGAGGTGGGGGATATTGCACTCGCCTCAGAGTTTACTTTACTGAAGAAGAAAGCTACAGATAAAACTGAATGAAACAGTTAGAGGTGTACCTAGGATTTAATTTAAGCCGGATGCTGCCGGAACAAGATCCGGTACCTCCCACGTCAGGACTGGAACCTCTTCAGTGGGATTCCTCACCTCTTGTTTTACTCTGAAAATATGTCAGTAAGTTTTTGCCTATTAACTGTTTTTTGTGTTATTAGTGTTAATGTATTTGTGGCACAAAAAAAAAATCCCTCACCTATTTTATCTGTATTTTGAATTGGATTTTAGTATGGTGTGGGGGTGGGCAGCACTGGGCAGTTCAGCACAGACACAGCACAGTTTAAATTAGCTCTCAGCATCCAGGAGGGAAAGGAATTGCCAGAAAGACAGGCAACTTTATTGAATTAATTTAAACCAACAAAACAGTTGGATTCTTAGGAGGCAAACCTTTCGGTGGATGTAGACAGTACCGTGGAGACAGGAGGACTTGTAGCAGTGTGGTACAAGTTAGCCTAGCTGCACCTGTTGCCAGCAGAGAACAGACCTTGTCAGCCTCCTGACTTCAATCCATATGTGAAATCACGGCTATAAAAGGACGCAAAACCATTGAAGACCATAGACTGTGTGCCGGAGAAATGAAGATTGGTAAAGAAAGAAAGAGGATAAATTAAGTTGTAGATAAGGAAAAATAAGGATGAGGGTAAGAGGAAATTCTTACTGTTTTTCTATGCTGTTTTTGTTGATTTTAACGTTGTGACTGGCTATAATTAATGTTACACTGTTGTGTAGTGTGTGTGTGTGTGTGTGTGTGTGTGTGTGTGTGTGTGTGCATACTTCAGTGTACAGTTATGGTAAACGCCACAAGCTAGTGTGTGTCATAGTAGGTGTTGTGGTGTTGTTCCGCAGTGCTGAAGCTGGATCTAGGAATCATTTAGCCTGCTTGTTTTTACAGCTCCAATACTCTGGTTGTGAAAATGGTGTTGTTTAGAAAATGGTATATTTGGTTGGAAAATTTAGCACCTAGGCAATCATTTATGTGTTTCTTTTTTGCGTGTTTTTTCTTGGGAAAGGTTTCCAGTACCAGTACGTTTACCTCCCCCACTGAACGGAAGGAATGTCGGCCTCTCTAATTTTACAAATTAAGCACTGGGTACACCTGCATTCTGCCTGGAGCACAACCTGCCATCTACAGTGTGGTTAAGTCATGACGACTATAGGGCAGCAACTAACGACTATTTTGGTAGCTGACTAATCTAACGACTATTTTTTCGATTAGTCGACTAATCACGATTATTTCTGTCATGTCCACTATCTCTGCTTCATGTTGGCACGGCTCCTGTTCAGGGCTTCAGTGCATGTTTCACCTCACCTTGTCAGGGCGTGGGCGGGGTCCCTTACCCTCATCCTAATTTATAGTTTGTATTTTCTTGTCTCCAGGGCAGGGGCCTGAGCTCACAGGCTCGCTTTGAGTTATCTTTATTATTTTCTGTGGATTATGGTTATTATTCTGTCTTGTATATGCTTTTCTCTGTTGGTTTGCTTTTTATCTCAGTTGTTGTCATCATTATTTTCATCATCATTGCCACGGAATTGTCTCTCCTGATCCTCTGTGTGTGATTGTCTGCTCAACCCTGCCCATCCTGTGTTTCCGATCATTTCCCTGCCATCTCCGTTTGCTCCTGATTGTGCCCATCTGCTCTGTATTGTGTTTGATTGCTTATGTGTCTCTTTATGTCAATGCCAATCTGTGTTTCGTCACAAGTGCCATTAGTCATGTATGTGTGAACAACACGCTTGTGTTCTTGCCTGCCTGTTATCCTGCCAAACAGCTTTTGTAAGTTTTTGTTCCAGCTCTCGAGCTGTGTTATTAGTTTTTGTGTTTTTCTTCGAGCTGCGCCAGTTGGCCAGCCCAAAATAAATCATGATCAAACTTAATATATTGCATTTGGGTCCAATCTTCCACCTCCCATGATAGTATGACATTCATCAAATGGATCCAGCTTATTTAAAGTTTCGGCAGAATGGCCTCAATAAGAGGGAAGCCTGGGTGGCGACCAACATTGAGGCCCACATCAAGGATACCCACACTTCCTGCATGCCGGAGGAAGGCCTTCTCTTGCTCGAGAGTGCGGAGGAGCTGAATGAGGCGTTCCCAGCCCTTCGACAGTTCCCTCAGCTCGCCAGTCTGCATGAATTAAGTGTGGACATGCAGATTGTCTTCCACGGGCTGATGGAGTCGTTCCCAGCGGCGGGAGAGATGCCGATGAAGGATTGATCGCATCCATCTGGGGGAGGACGTGGTCGTCACCTTCGCACTAGGACACAGTTGCCAGACTTCTCATCCTCGGGGGGGTGGGGGGGTGGGGGTGGAGAAGGCACCCCAGGCCTCCATTTCTTCCTCCTTCGGCCCACCACCAGCACAACACCATCGTTCATCCTCCTCCCATCTGACGAGCTCCATCTTCTCCCAGGAGGACTCGCCAGATGGGTCAGCAGCAGCAGAGTGGGAATACAGGTAAGTATCCGTTCATTTTTTTAACACCATTTAATGAAGGGACTTGTCTGGTTCCCAGTGGGGAGACTCAGCCATTTCTGTCTTCTGCTGCTGAGTTCTCGCCACTCCACTCTGCATTAAACTCTGCTGCCCTGTTCATCCACCCATCCTCACCTGCATCTTCTGTGTCCCATTGTGGTTTTTGTGAGAGACTGGCTATACAGGGTGGCAATTCACTGGTCTGGGATGAGCCAGCTGCCCCTGAAGCTCCTTCAGCTGCAGCTACCTCCAGGAGGGGGTTGCAAGTAGCTGTAGCCCCCAGACCTGACGTCCCACCGGTTGCTGTTGCTGCACTGGGCTGCGTGAGGATCATCGAGTACTGGCTCCATACTGCTCCCCAGCTGCAGTACCAGCACCACGTCACTCCCCAGCTACATTACCAGCTCCACATCACTTCCCAGCATCATCACCAGCTCTTCTCTGGACAGCTCCAGCTGCTCGCGAGGTGTGTGTCACAGCTCCAGCCATCCCCAAGGTGCACACAACAGCTCCAGCTACCCCCAAGGTGTACACAACAGCTCCAGCCATCCCGAGGCGCACACAACAGCTCCCACTGTCTCTAAGGTGCACACAATGACTCCCACTGTCCCTGAGGTGCACACAATGGCTCCCGCTGTCCCCGATGTGCACACATCGGCTCCTGCTGTCTTGAGTGTGTACTGTGGGAACAGTTGGAGCTGTGGCGTGTGCCTCAGAGTTCCTGCTTTACCTAAGGTCCATGCTCCAGCTCCTGCAGCTCACCCTGAGGAGTTCACCCCAGCTGCAGTGGACCAGGAGCTCAGGCAAGTGCTTTTTTTTTTAGATTTTATAACATCTATACTAGTTAAGACTTGCCTGTTTCCTGGTGTTTTTGGTGACGCCTCACCCTGCCTTTCTCCCCCGTCCGAGGTGACTACAGTGGGGGTGGTCCTCCAGAAGTCGGGGCCGGATGCTCCTACACCATCTGCTCCAGAGATCAGGGGACCTCCACCCATCACTCCAGGGGTCAGGGGACTTCCAACCATCACTCCAGAGGTTGAGCAGTCCGCTCCACCCATCGTTGTTCCTGAGATCGAGCAGTCCACTCCACCTGTCATCCAAGAGGTTGAGCAGTCCACTCCACCCGTCGTCGTTCTTGAGATTGAGCAGTCCACTCCACCGGTTGTTGTTCAAGAGGTTGAGCAGTCTGCTCCAACAATAGAACAAGAGTTGGTCTGCCTCCACCTTTTGTTCCAGAGGCCGGGGTCAGCATAAAGCAGTCATCGGTCACAGAGCATAGGGCTCCTCTGTGTTTGTTTGGTGAACTCTTTGTTTCTGCCCCTGTTGTTTCACCTTGTTCTCTGGTTCAGTGGCCTAAGGACATTGGCAGGCTGCCGGACTGGCTCTGCATTCCGGTCTCTGGGTCCATGGACTGGGACAGGCCCTCCGACCCACATTGTTCTCTGGTCTGAGGGCCTATGGACTTTGGTAGACCCCCTGACCCATTGTTTGTTGCGGTGCAGTGGCCCATAGACTTGGATAGACCACCTGACCAGCTTTGTTTTGGATTTTGGGGCCTTGGACTTTATTTGGCCCATGAATTGTGTTTGTTTTGGACATTTCTGTGGGGGAATAACAGTGTGTTTTGGCCCACCTGGCCTTGTACCCCCACCACCCACCCTGTGAGGGTTTTTTTGTTGTTGTTGTTTTGTTTTTTTTCATTTCCTTTGTTGATGTTGCCCTTGGGACGTCTGGAAGCCACCCCTTAAGAGGTGGGTACTGTAAGGGCATGGGTGGGGTCCCTTGCCCTCATCCTAATTTATAATTTGTATTTTCTTGTCTTCAGGGTGGGGGCTTCAGTCCACACCTTCACATTGAGTTACATCTTTACTATTTTCTTTGAAGTATGGTTATTATTCTGCCTTGTATATTCTTGTCTCTGTTGGTTTGCTTTTTATCTCAATTATTATCATCATTATTATTTTCATCATCATTGCCATGGTCTTGTCTCTCCTGATCCTCTGTGTGTGATTGTCTGCTCAGCCCCGCCCATCCTGTCTCTGATCATTCCCTACGACCCCCATTTGCTCCCGATTGTGTCCACCTGCTCTGTATTGTGCTTGATTACTTACAGTATGTGCCTATTAATGTCAGCCCCAATCTGCGTTTCATCATGAGTGTCGTTAGTCATGTAAGCGTGAACAACACACTTGTGTTCTTGCCTGCCTGTTATCCTGTTATCAGTGCGGTGGCGCAGTGGTTAGCACTGCGGCAGCACAGCAACTCACCCTTGGCCATGGGATCCCTGGTTCGATCCCAGCCCCTGACCAACAGTGATCTGTGTGGAGTTTGCATGTTCTCCCCATATCTGCGTGGGTTTACTCCGGGATTTCTCCGGTTTCCTCCCACAGGCCAAAAACATGCAGGTTTGGTTAATTGGAGACTCTAAAGTGGCCCTAGGTGCGAATGTACACTACCGTTTAAAAGTTTGGGGTCACCCAGACAATTATTTTGTGTTTTCCATGAAAAGTCACACTTATTTACCACCATGAGTTGTAAAATGAATAGAAAATATAGTCAAGACATTGACAAGGTTAGAAATAATGATTTGTATTTGAAATAATAATTTTTTCCAGATACTCAACCTGCTCAAAGGAAGGTCAGTTTTATAGCTTCTCTAACCAGCTAAACTGTTTTTAGCTGTGCTAACATGATTGCACAAGGGTTTTCTAATCATCCATTAGCCTTCTGACGCAATGAGCAAACACATTGTACCATTAGAACACTGGAGTGATAGTTGCTGGAAATGGGCCTCTATACACCTATGTAGATATTGCACCAAAAACCAGACATTTGCAGCTAGAATAGTCATTTACCACATTAGCAATGTATATTAGATATTAGAGTGTATTTCTGATTAGTTTAAAGTTATCTTCATTGAAAAAAACAGTGCTTTTCTTTCAAAAATAAGGAAATTTCTAAGTTGACCCCAAACTTTTGAACGGTAGTGTATGTGTGAATGGTAAAGGGATAGCGCCGTACTGTGGCTGTTTCATCCATCCAGGTGGATGCCCTCAATTTCCCCTCTGGGGATCAATAAAGTATACAAAATCAAAAAAAAAAAAAATAAATAAAAAAAAATCCTGCCAAACAGCTTTTGTAAGTTTTTGTTTCAGCTCCCAAGCTGTGTAATAAGCGACTTTCGCATTAGGAGTGCGCATGTGTGGACTATGTGAAGTTCAAAGTTCAGGACTACCAAACATTCCGGTAGCTGCCTTGCTTTTGTATAGAGACAGTACTGTCACACCTGAACAATTGCCGTTTAAAGTCTGCTTCAAGCTTTAAATCGCCGTTATGCCAGGTGCACATTGTGCCGTAGTGAAGTGTGGGACCCGCATCTAGAGTGGTGGAAAAAGCAAACTTGCAGCATACATGCATGTAACTTCGGGACCAGCATGTGTATATGTCCACCGCCATTCACATTATATACATTCCCCATGGAGCTGAAGGACTCGGACGGACGTAATTGTTGGATTAAAGCGGTAAGTCTATATTGTAACATAATTAAATAGTGTTGTGTATTGTTCAAGTTCTAGCCTAATTGACACAAGTCTAAACCCTGAAGTAGTAGGTACGGACAGGCAGGCCTGGATCTAGGATATAGTTCTTTGTATATTGGTAATGAAGCTTGATCTGCACACACATGTAATTAAGGCCATTGATAAGTAGGCTGGTATAAAATGAAATTACAAATCATTGAAAACGTGTGGTACTTAAACTATAGTAGTATCGACCTATAGATCTAAGTAAGCAGGCTATGCCTTGTAGTGAAATTTACTCAAAATGACAAAACCAAAGTTGAGTTGTCAAACCACTCGCTTACCTTCTTTGTAGTCGTTTTGGAGTCTCGCAAGTAAGGGTGCTTGGTCCTTTGACGACAAAAAACCTGCTATGTCAGCGTACATACAGGGGGGCCATTTTGGCCAATTTCTGCAATGTGGCTGTGACTGTAAGCGCGACTAGTTCATCCTTGCGTTTGCGGGTACAACCGGGAAGACCCCTACACATACAGTGTGCTCGTAGATCAGGAACTTTCCATAAATTAAATGTATTGATAGAGCATGTTTGGAAGCCACGTTCCCATGATGCTTTGCGCGAGCCGAGATGCGAAAGTCGCTTATTACTTTTTGTGTTTTTCTCCAAGCTGCGCCAGTTGGCCAGCCCAAAATAAATCATGATCGAACTTTAAATATTGCATTTGGGTCCAATCTTCCACCTCCCGTGACACACCTGTTTAAGTCTGCACACCTGAGAATATCATCTTGTTCCCAGTCTCCAACATTTTATATTTTAGGGCAGCTCGGTGGTGCAGTGGTTAGCACTGTGGCAGCACAGTAAGAAGGTCATGGGATAGTTCCACCCCTAACCATCAATGACCTTTCTGTGTGGTGTTTGCATGTTCTCCCCATGTCTGTGTGGGTTTACTCTGGGTACTCCGCTTTCCTCTCACAGGCCAAAAACATGCAAGTTAGGTTAAATTGGAGACTCTAAAGTGGCCCTAGGTGTGAATGTGTGTGTGTGAATGGTGAAGGGATTGGTGCCGCACCATGGCTGCCTCATCCATTCAGGTGAAACCCCTGTAATTTCCCCATTGTGGGACTAATAAAGGATTATAAAAAAAATAAAAAATAAATAGAAGGTCCCAAGCTAAATAAAATAATGCCCCATCAAACATGCATTTGAAGCTTGAGCAACACAACTGTTAAGACATCACAAAACCATAATACAGTGGTGTGAAAAAGTGTTTGCCCCCTTCCTGATTTCTCATTTTGTCATAAATTATCCGCCATTAGAGGCAGAAATAATAAACCCACTCGCAGGAGTAAGTTGTGTGCATTTTATTGTGCAGAACAAAAATATAACAGTCCAAATATACAAGAAACAGGAAGCTGAGGGAGTACAGGGATACTTCAAGGATGCTCAACAGAACAGGTGAGTAAAACATGGGGAAAATGTTCTATGGCAGCCGGGACTGCAGATGAGGAACGGATAAGTGCCTGGGAAAGGAACCGCCAGACGGAACTGGTCGGCAGGGGCGAAACAGTTAGTACTCATGCAGCTGGAACAGTCCGATGTAATCCATGAAGTCCACAGAGTGGGGGAAACAAGGAGGAGAACTGACAGATGAAGGCTATGCTGGAAATACACCTCAATCACCCGACAATGCACAACAGCAAACCCAATTCTTAAATACAAGAACACTAATGAACTGAGTGCATGCTGGTGAGGGGAGAAAGAGAGAGAGATGTGGAAGAGCGTGACTGAAGACAGGTGTCCGTGAAGCTGTCAGAGCGGCTGAGTGGGTGTGTCAGTGTGTGTGTGTGTGAATGCAGGAGTAAGCATGAGAGTCTGAGCATGTAGATGGAAATGAATGTGTGTGTGTGTGTGTGTGTGTGTATGCAAGGAGTGCATGAGAGTGAGAATGAAGGTGGACATGTACTGTAAGTGTGCGTGCACAAACAAGAAGGGGAAAATAACAAAAGGCAGCCAGCTGGTACGGACTGGCAGAAGAGAGGGGCGTGGCTGAGCTGTCAACAGCTGAGCAGAGCTCGGAGCCTCCCAGGAGGAGCCTAGAGACAGCTAGGGGAAAAAAACACACCCCTGAGGGCACAGCAGCCACCGTGCTAAGGAGCTGGGCTGACAGGTCCAGCCCAGTGCATGACACATTTTTTGTATGTTTGTCTTAAATGTTTCAGATCATCAAACAACTTTAAATATCAGACAAAGACAACACAAGTAATCACAAAATACAGTTTTTAAATGGTGTTTATTATTATGGGTTAAAAAAAAATCCAAACCTATATGGCCCTGTGTGAAAAAGTGACCCCCCCCCCCCCCCCCCCGTTAAAGATAAATTAACTGTGGTTTATCACATCTTTTGGAAAGCTGAGTTCAATTTCTCTAGGCCTGATTATTTCCACACGTGTTCTCAATCAAGAAATCACTTACAGTACCTCACAAAAGTGAGTACACCCCTCACATTTTTGTAAATATTTTAATATATGTTGTCATGGAACAACACTGAAGATATAACGCTTTGATATAATGTAAAGTAGTCAGTGTACAGCTTGTATAACAGTGTAAATTTGTAAAAAAAAAAAAAAAAAAAAAAAAAAAACCAAGATGGCGCCGCGGATGGCAGCCACTGGCTTCTGCTCTCTGATGTTTTTGATAATTTTGTGTGTTTTTTTGGACTTCTGCTCTTCTGTCCGAATCACCTATTCAAGGGAGGAACTACTTTCACTCAGACTACCTCCCAATGCAACTTCTCCGCCAGTTACTGCTGCTGATCTGAAGTTTTTTCAGTCCATCTTAGCTGTGGGAGCAGCGGCTATTGGCACTGGCCGGAAACGAAGGCGGCGTGGTAAATGTGCCGGTGCATTAGTCAGGCTGAAGAAACGAGGATTTCGCACGCCGCTCCCATCGATCCATCTGGCAAATATCCGCAGTTTGGCGAACAAAATGGATGAACTGCTGCTCCTGACTCACAAAAACCGGGATTTTAGCAGATCTGGCGCCCTTTGTTTCATGGAGTCCTGGCTGAGTGAACACATCCCGGACAGCGCGGTCCGTCTGGACGGATTTCAACTGTTTCGCGCTGATCGCAGCCGAGAAT
Source organism: Pholidichthys leucotaenia (assembly GCA_020510985.1). Lineage (NCBI taxonomy): Eukaryota > Metazoa > Chordata > Actinopteri > Cichliformes > Pholidichthyidae > Pholidichthys > Pholidichthys leucotaenia. Next base: position 304,958,500 of record CM035839.1, read on the forward strand.
TTTCTGGAAAGACTAAGGGTGGTGGAATCTGCTTCTACATAAACAAAGGTTGGTGTACTGATGTCACAGTGTTGAAGAAGTTTTGTAGCCCTAACCTAGAGTCACTGTTCATAAACTGTAAACCCTTTTATTCACCGCGAGAGTTCTCCTCATTTATTCTGGTCGGAATTTATATCTCGCCTGCTGCTTGTACAACGGAGGCACTGCAGCTCCTCGCTGACCAGATAGCAGAGGTGGAGGAAAAACATCCAGACTCTCTGCTTATCATTCTGGGTGATTTCAATAGAGCTAATCTCACAAATGAGTTTCCTAAATACAGACAGCATATTAAATGTCCCACCAGGGACACAAATACACTTGACCACTGTTACACAGTTTTAAGAAATGCCTATCATGCCGTCCCCCGTGCAGCTCTGGGTTTTTCTGACCACTGCCTGCTCCATCTTATTCCAACATACAGACAGAAACTAAAAACTTCCAAGCCTGTTGTAAGGACTGTGAAGAAATGGACTGAGGAATCAAAGCTGAAGTTACAAGCCTGCTTTGACTGCACAGATTGGAGTGTTTTTGAAGCTGCAGCCATTAACTTAAATGAACTCACTGACACTGTGACATCATACACCTGTTTCTGCGAGGACATGTGTGTGCAGACCAAGACCTTCTGCATATACAACAACAATAAACCCTGGTTCATTCCTAAACTGAAGCAGCTACGTCAGACCAAGGAGGAGGCCTACAGGACTGGTGACTGGACTCTGTACAAGCGGGCCAGAAACATGCTGACGAAGGAGACCAGGCTTGCTAAGAGGAGCTACAGTGAGAAGTTACAAAAAAACTTCTCAGCCAACAACTCTGCTTCTGTCTGGAGAGGCCTACGGAATATCACCAACTACAGGAGACCATCCCCCCACCCTGCGGAAAACCTCCAGCTGGCTAATGACCTAAACAGCTTTTACTGCAGGTTTGAAAAGAACCTACAGTTCTCACCTCCCACCCACACAAAAGGATTATCTGCAGCCCCAGGAACTCCATCCCTCCTCCACTCTGACCTCCCACCAGCACTAATGATCTGTGAAGAGGAGGTGCGCCGGGTCTTTCAGAGACAAAAGATCAAGAAGGCTGCAGGACCTGATGGTGTGTCTCCATCCTGCCTGAGAGTCTGCTCCAACGAGTTGGCCCCCATCTTCACCCGGATCTTTAACAGATCACTGGAGCTGCATGAAGTGCCTTCCTGCTTCAAACGCTCCATCATCATTCCAGTTCCCAAGAAACCCTCTATTACAGGATTAAACGACTACAGACCTGTTGCCCTGACCTCTGTGGTCATGAAATCCTTGGAGAGATTGGTGCTGAACCACCTGAAGGTCATCACAGGCCCCCTGATGGACCCACTGCAGTTTGCCTAACGGTCAAACAGGTCAGTGGATGATGCAGTGAATATGGGACTACATTACATCCTGCAACACCTCGACTCCCCAGGGACGTACGCCAGGATCCTGTTTGTCGACTTCAGCTCAGCGTTCAACACCATCATCCCAGGCATTCTTCATCAGAAACTCCTCCAGCTCAAGGTGCCCCCCTCCACCTGCCAGTGGATCTCCAGCTTTCTGACTGACAGGTGGCAACAGGTGAAGCTAGGGAGATTTACATCCAGCTCCCGAAAAATTAGTACTGGCGCCCCCCAAGGATGTGTCCTTTCCCCACTGCTCTTCTCCCTCTACTCCAACGACTGCACCTCAGAGGACCCTTCGGTGAAGCTCCTGAAGTTTGCGGACGACACCACAGTCATCGGTTTGATCCGGGATGATGATGAGTCTGCATACAGGCGGGAGGTGGAGCAGCTGATCCTCTGGTGCAGCCAGAACCATCTTGAACTTAACCCAGCCAAAACGGTGGAGATGATTGTGGATTTCAGGCGACACCCCCCTTCATTCCCCCCACTCACCATCCTCAACAGCACAGTGTCCACTGTGGACTCCTTCAAGTTTCTGGGTACCACAATCTCCCGGAACCTGAAGTGGTCCTCCCATATTGACACTGTCCGGAAAAAGGCCCAGCAGAGGTTGTTTTTTCTGCGTCAGCTCAAGAAGTTTGATTTGCCTCAGGAGCTGCTGGTTGTCTTCTACACCGCTATCATCCAATCTGTCCTCTGCTTTTCCATCACTGTCTGGTTTGGATCTGCCACTAAACAGGACAAGACCAGACTGCAGCGGATCATTAAGTCTGCGGAGAGGATCATTGGTACCGACCTACCCTCCATTGAGAACTTATATCGGTCCATAACCAGGAAACGGGCGGGAAACATCTGTGCTGACCCATCACACCCCGGCCACAAACTGTTTGAACTTCTATCTTCTGGTCGTCGTTACAGATCACTGAAGGTCAAAACCACCCGTCACAGGAACAGTTTCTTTCCTCAAGCCATCACTCTGATGAACTCCTAACATTCACCTAGTCCTACCTGTTGCTGTACTCATGACTTTTCATCCATTATTACATTGCACATAACTCTCACACTGCTTTTTACTTCATTCACATTATATCACTGAATCTGAGTCCACATTGAAATACTGTGTGATTGTATATTTTTTCATATATTTCTGCAAAGTGTGCTTAGTCCGAGTAAATAACTGCATATATTCCTGTATATATTTGCATCCTTTTATAGAAACGTGGACAGACTGTAATTTACTGTACATACTCTGGTTGTCATTGAATCCTTATTTAAATCCTTCACCTGAACAACGAGAGCAAGTTTTTAGCCAAAGTCAAATTCCTTGTATGTGTTGTGCATACTTGGCCAATAAAGCTGATTCTGATTCTGATTCTGATTCTGATTCTAAATTTGCTGTCCCTTCAAAATAACTCAGCACACAGCCATTAATGTCTAAACTGCTGGCAACAAAAGTGAGTACACCCCTAAACGAAAATGTCCAAATTGTTCCCAATTAGCCATTTTCTCTCCCCAGTGTCATGTAACTTGTTAGTGTTACAAGGTCACAGGTGTGAATAGGGAGCAGGTGTGTTAAATTTGGTGTTTTCGCTCTCACACTCTCTCACACTGGTCACTGGAAGTTCAACATGGGACCTCATGGCAAAGAACTCTCTGAGGATCTGAAAAAAAGAATTGTTGCTCTACATAAAGATGGCCTAGGTTATAAGAAGATTACCAACACCCTGAAACTGAGCTGCAGCACGGTGGCCAAGACCATACAGCGGTTTACCAGGACAGGTTCCACTCAGAACAGGCCTTGCCATGGTCGTCCAAAGAAGTTGAGTGCACGTGTTCAGAGTCATAGCCAGAGGTTGTCTTTTGAAAATAGACGTATGAATGCTACCAGCATTGCTGCAGAGGTTGAAGGGGTGGGGGATCAGCCTGTCAGTGCTGAGACCATACGCCGCGAACTGCATCAAACTGGTCTGCATCGCTGTCGTCCCAGAAGGAAGCCCCTTTTAAAGATGATGCACAAGAAAGCGCGCAAACAGTTTGCTGAAGACAAGCAGACTAAGGACACGGATTACTGGAACCATGTCCTGTGGTCTGATGAGACCAAGATAAACTTATTTGATTCAGATGGTGTCAAGCGTGTGTTGTGGCAACCAGGTGAAGAGTACAAAGACAAGTGTGTCTTGCCTACAGTCAGGCATGGTGGTGGGAGTGTCATGGTTTGGGGCTGCACGAGTGTTGCCAGCACTGGGGAGCTACAGTTCATTAAAGGAACCATGAATGCCAACATGTACTCTGACATACAGAAGCAGAGCATTGGAAACTGGGCCACAGGGCAGTATTCCAACATGATTACGACCCCAAACACACCTCCAAGATGACCACTGCCTTGCTAAAGAAAATGAGGGGAGAGGTGATGGACTGGCCAAGCATGTCTCCAGACTTAAACCCTACTGAGCATCTGTAGGGCATCCTCAAACGGAAGGTGGAGGAGCGCAAGGTCTCTAACACCATGTCGTCATTTAGGAGTGGAAGAGGATTCCAGTGGCAACCTGTGATGCTCTCATGAACTCCATGCCCAAAAGAGTTAAGACAGTGCTGGAAAATAATTGCGGCCACACAAAAAATTGACACCTTGGGCACAATTTGGACATTTTCACTTGGGGTGTACTCACTTTTGTTGCCAGCAGTTTAGACATTAATGGCTGTGTGTTATTTTGAGGGGACAGAAAATTCACACTGTTATACAAGATGTACATTGACTGCTTTACATTGTATTAAAGTGTCATATCTTCGGTGTTCATTCATTCATTCATTCATTCATTCATTCATTCATCTTCTTCCGCTTAATCCTTTTTCGGGTCGCGGGGGTGGGGGGGCTGGAGCCTATCCCAGCATCTTTTGGGCGAGAGGCAGGGTACACCCTGGACAGATCGCCAGTCCATCACAGGGCCAACGCAAAGAGACAGACAACCATTCACTCTCACAGTCATACCTAAGGACAATTTAGAATCCCCAGTTTGATGCCAATTAACCTAACTTGCATGTTTTTGGCATGTGGGAGGAAACTGAAGAAATCCCGGAGTAAACCCACGCAGACACGGGGAGAACATGCAAACTCCACACAGATCACTGTTGGTCAGGGGCTGGGATCGAACCAGAGATCCCATGGCCAAGGGTGAATTGTTGTGCTGCTGCAGTGCTAACCACTGCGCCACCGTGCTGTTGTCCCATGAAAATATATAATAAAATATTTACAAAAATGTGAGGGGTGTACTCACTTTTGTGAGTCACTGTAAATAGAACTTGCCTGACAAAGTGAAGTAGACCAAAAGATCCTCAAAAGCTAGACATCATGCTGCAATCCAAATACAGGAACAAAAGAGGAACAAAGTAATAGAGCTCTATCAGTCCGGAAAAGGTTATAAAGCCATTTCTAAAGCTTTGGGACTCTAGCAAGCCACAGTGAGAGCCATTATCTGCAAATGGTGAAAACATGGAACTGTGGTAAACCTTCCCAGGAGTGGCCGGCCGATCAAAATTACCCCAGAGTGCAGTGACTACTCATCCAAAAGGTCACAAAAGACCCCACATCAACATCCAAAGAACTGCAGGCCTCACTTGCCTCAGTTAAGGTCAGTGTTCATGACTCCACCATAAGAAAGAGACTGGGCAAAAATTGCCTGTATGTCAGAGTTCCAAGACAAAAAACATTATCTACTCAGCTGTGGCCAGTCAGGTAATTAGGTCACCAGCTCACTCTGCAATTCACACCTGCAGCTCATTCTGCCCTGGCTATTTAAGTCTGCCATTTCTCTGTATCAGTGTGGCAACACTGATTGTATCTGAGACTGGTTTCCCTCTTGGATTATCCCTTTTTGATCATTACGCTGATCATCTCCTCTTGAGTACTCCTGCCTGTAAGTTTTTCTTGTCTGGCATTTTTGTATCGTCTGTTCAGTCTTTGGATTTATGTTCTTTTGTTAATAAATGTTTCTGACACATCCAGCGCTTGGGTCTGTCCTTCTGCCCAATAGGGGCCAGTACATGACAAACACAGTATTTCAGATAAGGAACATCATACCAACAGTAAAATATGATGGTGGTAGTGTGATGGTCTGGAGCTGTTTTGCTGCTTCAGGACCAGGAAGACTTGCTGTGGTAAATAGAACCATGAATTCTGCTGTCTACCAAAAAATCCTGAAGAAGAATGTCCGGCCATCTGTTTGTGACCTCAAGCTGAAGCGCACTTGGGTTCTGCAGCAGGACAATGATCCAAAACAGACCAGCAAGTCCACCTCTGAATGGCTTAAGAAAAACAAAATGAAGACTTTGGAGTGGCCTAGTCAAAGTCCTGACCTGAATCTGATTGAGATGCTGTGGCATGACCTTAAAAAGGTGGTTTGTGCTCGAAAACCCTCCAATGTGGCTGAATTACAACAATTCTGCGAAGATGAGTGGGCCAAAATTCCTCCACAGCACTGTAAAAGACTCATTTCCCAGTTATTGCTAATGCTTGATTGCAGTTGTTGCTGCTTAGGGTGGCCCAACCAGTTATTAGGTTTAGGGGGCAATCACTTTTTCATACAGGGCCATGTAGGTTTCAGTTTTTTTTCCATTAATAATAAACACCTTCATTTAAAAACTGTATTTTGTGTTTACTTGTGTTATCTTTGTCTAATATTTAAATTTGTTTGATGAGCTGAAACATTTAAGTGTGACAAACATACAAAAAAATGAGAAATCAGGAAGGGGATAAACACTTTTTCACACCACTGTATATTAACTCATAATGCTCAAAGAGGTTCCAAGGTTGTCATAGCCAGGAGCGGCACTGGGGTTAAGCTCCCAGTGCTCATAAAATACTCCTTATGGCGTGCGTCTCGAAAACCCTCTGACAACTAAGTCCAACTCCTAGCCTGCCCGTGTGGTTTAGTCTCTCAGCCCGGCGGAACTGCTTTTACTAATAGGAGAAGGGGCGAGGGCGGATCTCTGGCGCCTTAAAACCAGATGCTTCGGGTAGATGGTGGCTCGTCAACCTGGGAAGGTAGCCCATCTATTTGACAGGGACAGTGCAGGGGGAAGGTAAACCCTGATTTCAAACCTCTGCTGCCTTGCGGCATACCCGGTCACGGGAAAGGCTTCGGGAGTCAACCCTGAGGAAAAATCCGGAGTCGGAGCCCCTAAGGCAGTTCTATGTTGTGCTCAACATCGTTCTGGCAGCTCCTGCAACGGCGCTGGTGCCAAACTGTAGCAGCCCTGCTGTTCCTTTGGATTCATCAGTGACGTGGAGAGGGGGGACATGCTGCATGGGCAACATCTTGTCCTCCATATCTTCCTGCCCAGGCTTGAATCCTACCAACGCCCAACGCTGGAAGGTAGAACACCGGATCACTGGAGAGGACACTCCAGCTTCGCCTTTGGCGTAGACAAAACACGGGGAATGACAGTTACCGGTTATAAGCCACTGCTCAATTGGCGTAGAGCGTGGCGCCAGGGGTTGTTCCCAACGGTGGGAGGGATCATCAGATCTCACTGGACAGCTACCGCCCGCCTCAAGCTGGGCAGCCCCCAGCCAATAAGGTGTTGTCCCGCCACAGCTTGCTTTCCTCATTGGGTGCATGGGGATAAGGAGAAATCCAAACAGCAGGCTGAGAACCTTCGCACCAGGCAAGACAATAAAACAAAAGAGACCAACTCTAAAACTGGGAACTTGGAACGTCCGCACTATGATGACAGGACTCGCTGCTAACCTAAAGGACATCAACGACACCAGGAAGACTGCCATCATCAATAATGAGCTGAAGAGACTGGGAGTGGATATCGCCACTCTCCAGGAAACACGGTTAGCTGATGCAGGCACACTGAGAGAGAAGGACTACACATTCTACTGGCAGGGAAAGGGCAGTGACGAACACAGGGAACACGGAGTGGGCTTCGCAGTGAAGAACACTTTGCTGAAGATGGTGGAACCAGGCAGCACTGGCTCTGCACGACTCCTCACCCTCCGCCTGAACACCACTCAAGGCCCAGTCACCCTCGTCAGTGTGTATGCCCCAACACTGACAGCCACACCAGAGGCAAAAGACGAGTTGTACGAGAATCTCGCAACAACTGTCAGGATCATCCCCAACTCTGAACAACTCATTCTCCTTGGAGACTTCAATGCCAGAGTGGGTGCTGACCACGACTCCTGACCCTCCTGTCTTGGACCTTTTGGCGTGGGCAGAATGAACGACAACGGACAGTGGCTGCTCGAGTTCTGCACATATCACGATCTGTGCATCACAAACTCGTTCTTCAAGACCAAGCCCCAACACAAGGTTTCCTGGCAACATCCACGCTCAAAGCACTGGCACCAGCTAGACTTGATCCTGACCAGGCGCACCTCACTGAAGAACGTGCTAATCACCCGTTCGTTCCAGAGTGCAGATTGCGACACAGACCATTCATTGGTGTGTTGCAAGGTCAAGCTGCAGCTGAAGAAATTCCATCGTGCTAGACAACCTGGAAAGGCATGGATTGACATCAGCAAGATGGCCCAACCAGAACTTGTTGAGCAGTTTGCCTCCACCTTTGAGAAGGAACTTGGTGTACCACAAGGAGGAGAATCTGCAAAGCAGAAGTGGGAAGAGCTGCGAAACACCATCTACCGCACAGCCTTGGCTACCTTTGGGAGGAAGACCTCGAAGTCACAGGACTGGTTTGATGCCAAGTTGACCGAGATGACCCCCGTCATTGAAGCCAAGCGCTCAGCACTTGCTGAGTACAAGAAGTACCCAAACGAGAAGAATCTCCAGATTCTCAGGGCTGCGAGAAGCAAAGTTCAGCAGACTGCTCGGTGCTGTGCCAACGAGTACTGGACTCAGCTCAGCCGAGACATTCAAACCGCTGCCATAACAGGGAACATCCGTGGTATGTACGATGGCATCAAGAAAGCACTTGGTCCGGCTCAGAGCAAGACGGCCCCCCTCAAATCTTCCACTGGGGAGATGATCACAGAGAAGAACAAGCAGATGGAGAGATGGGTGGAACACTACTCCGACCTCTACTCTAGACAGAACACGTGACACCGTCAGCCCTTGATGCCATCGACTGCCTGCCATCCATGGATGAACTTGACGCCGAGCCAACCATCGACGAATTCAGTAAGGCCATTGATAGCTTGGCCGCTGGCAAGGCACCTGGCAACGACGGCATACCCCCTGACCTGATCAAGCACTGCAAGACCACCCTACTGCTGCCATTGCATGACGTCCTCTGCCAGTGCTGGAAGGAAGGTGCCGTACCACAGGACATGAGGGACGCCAAGATCATCACCCTCTACAAAAACAAAGGGGAGAGAAGCGACTGCAACAACTACAGGGGCATTTCCCTCCTCAGCGTTGTTGGCAAAGTCTACGCACGAGTTGTTCTCGTTCGTCTACAGAAGCTTGCCGAACGTGTCTACCCCGAGTCTCAGTGTGGCTTCCGCGCTGAGCGATCGACGGTAGACATGATATTCTCCATCCGCCAAGTCCAGGAGAAATGCAGAGAACAGAACATGCCTCTGTACGTCGCCTTCATCGACCTCACCAAAGCGTTCGATCTGGTCAGCAGAGAGGGCCTTTTCAAGATCCTGCCAAAGATAGGATGCCCACCAAAGTTGCAAAGCCTCATCGAATCGTTTCACACCAACATGCAGGGGATAGTGCAGCACGATGGCAACGTCTCAGAGCCATTTAACATACGCAGCGGAGTGAAACAGGGCTGTGTACTTGCGCCAACCCTCTTTGGGATTTTCTTTGCTATGCTCCTGAGGCATGCCTTCAGCACAGCAACAGAGGGAATCTACCTGCACACAAGATCTGACAGCAGGCTTTTCAACCTCGCCCGCCTGAAAGCCAGAACCAAAGTACGCGAGGCTCTAATCAGAGACATGCTGTTCGCAGACGACGCTGCAGTCGCAACCCACACACAGCAGGAGCTTCAGACCCTGATGGACCGCTTCTCCCAGGCATGCAAGGACTTCGGGCTTACCATCAGCCTGAAGAAGACTAACGTCTTGGCGCAAGGCACGGAAGCACCACCAACCATCACCATTGATGACTACAAGCTGGAGGTCGTGAATCAGTTCACGTACCTGGGGTCCACGATCAGCAACAACCTCTCCCTTGATACAGAGATCAACAAGAGGATTGGAAAATCAGCCTTCACACTCGCTCGCCTCACCACACGAGTGTGGGAGAATCCCAAACTCTCTGTCAAGACGAAAATGGCAGTGTACAACGCCTGCGTCATCAGCACACTGCTCTATGGGAGTGAGACGTGGACAACATACGCCCGGCAGGAAAAGAGACTGAACTCCTTCCACTTGCGCTGCATTCGCCACATCCTGGACATATCCTGGCAGGACAAAGTGCCCAACACAGAAGTTCTGTCCCGCGCCGGCCTTCCCTCCATGTTCACTCTACTCAGGCAGCGCAGGCTCCGCTGGCTAGGCCACGTTCACCGTATGGAGGATGGCAGAATCCCCAAAGACGTCCTCTATGGAGAACTGGCAACTGGCAGGAGAGACGTTGGCCGCCCACAGCTGCGCTTTAGAGACGTCTGCAAGAGAGACATGAAGGCCCTGGATATCAACACAGAGCGCTGGGAGGACCTTGCAACGGACCGCTCCAAATGGAGAGGCACCCTGACCAGACAGCTCAAGGCGGGTGAAGAGAGACTGACTGCTGCAGCAGATGAAAAAAGGACCCGCAGGAAGAACCGCCAGAGACCCAGCAGCACGGAGACCACCCACAAGTGTGACCTGTGTGACAGGGACTGTCATTCGCGCATCGGCCTGTTCAGCCACAGGCGGTGCTGTTCCAGCAGAGTAGACGTTTAGGATTCTCTTCCATGGTCATCATAGACCGACGGAGGCCGACGACGAATGCTCAAAGAAGAAAAGTGGCAATTTTTCATGTTTTAGAACCTTATTTTTTTATTTATTTATTTTTTAGAATTTTGCCTGGAAAAGGGTCCACAGGCGATTAGACGACTATCAAATTAGTTGTCGATTAATTTTCTGACCATCGACTAGTTGATTAGTCGACTAATCGTTGCAGCACTTAATGACTACAGATGGTGTGGTGTCTGTGGGATGAAGTAAGTTGTCTTTAAGGTTAGAGTACTTTGTTTTATAATAACAATACAGTTAAAATTAAGAGAAAGAAATAAGAATCTGATCCCTGCAGAATTATATTGACCTATCATTAACCCCAACCCTACAATTAAGCCAACTGTGGGCATGAATAATTAATAAGTCGTCATTACTTTTGGCCCCCCCAGTGTCAATTACAGACACTGCTGATGGGGACAATAACCTGTACAACACAATAATTCAGTGACAGAAGCTGTCTGAAGCATTTGCATCCAGCTCAGCAAGTGAAGTGATTGTGGATGTCACACAAACGGTAATAAATCTCAAGCCATGGCTCAAACTCATGACCTACAGCAATGGAATTCAGCTCTCTTTCTGAATCACCAATAGGGCTGACGCGCTTGGCCTGCCATGTAGGAATGCTTTTACTGATACTGTCACTGGGCTATCAGGGGATGGGACTAACACACCAGCAGATCCTACCAAAAACATCACTTGTGCCCATGATAATAAACAGTGGTGGAACTGTGTTGGGCTCATGACCTCATGTCCAGTGCTCTACCTGTGCCACTAACTGAGGATTTGCAAGTGTGATCCACCCCATGGTGTACCTGGTTTTGCCAGCAATTAAAAATATCACTCCTTAAGCCAAAATTGGCTTCAACCACTGGAATGTTCACAATTTTACAAACTCAAGAAAGGCCGGAGACATGCATAAAGTAAGAATTGGATATATTTGAATTAACTTAAAATAGTAACTTAAAATAGATTAAAATTAAACAGTTTATTAGCCCAAATGATAAAAGAAGCTCAACGAACCATGTTTTTTTGCCAAATTTTTAGGTGATAATTTATTTAAAATATAAGCACATAAATATAAACTTAACCCAGTCTTACGGGGGGAAGGTCTCTCCCCTCTTTACCTCCACAATTATCCTCCCACCAGTGTTCCAAAACAATAAAATAACCTGCCTATTCTCCTCCTCTCTTTTATTGATGTCCCTCTATGAAAATATCCAGGCCAGTCTTGCTTTTCTTTTTTGAGGTGAATCTGTATTTTTAAACAGTGAGGGAATGTAGCTGGGAGACAATGGGTTTCCCTGCATAATAAAACACCAAGTATATTGGGGGGGGGGGGGGGCTGAAAAGTTCATAGGCTGAAAAGTTCATAGTGGTGAACTTTGACCAAATGTGGTTTATTTTTCAACTGTAGGGATCCAAGTGCTGCAACACCGATGGAAGAAGTGTGTGGACCGAAGGGGAGACTATGCTGAAAAATAAACTACATTTGGTCAAATTTGACCACTATGAACTTTTCACACACACACACACACACACACACACACACACACACACACACACCCGTAAGCCTGAGACCAATCATCGCTATCCCCAGGTCATCATGTGTAGCCTAGGCCCATGTTCCGACTTGTAGTGTTAGACTGCTACCTACTTGCCTCACCAAACTGGATCCAATGGAAAGTGATAAAAGGACTTTACTGTGGCTTTATGTTGCCCAGTATGGCAACCCACCAACACACATGTAGTGGGCATGGTCAGAGATGAAATTTATGCCACTCTAATCCATACACTCTATAAAAAAGGTGGTAAAAGTATAAAAAGTGCTCTAATCTAGTACAAACGGACTGGCAACAATATGTGCCCATTTACAGCTTCCATACCAATATGGAGGCGTAGACAGGACGTCATGTGATTTGGTGACAATGCAAATCCTCAACAGGGTTAACCCGCTTAGAAAGTCAAGTAGGAATGCATGTATTGACATGTCATACTTATACAAAAGAGATGCAAAATAACACTGCAAAGAAGGGAATTACATCCATCCATCCATCCATCTACTACCGCTTTTCCGGAGGTCCGGGTTGCAAAGGCAGCAGTTCAAGCAGAGAAGCCCAGACTTCCCTCTCCCCAGACACCTGCTCCAGCTCTTCAGAGAGGATATCAAGGCGTTCCCAGACCAGCTGGGAGACATAGTCTCTTCAGCGAGTCCTGGGTCTGCCCCAGGGTCTCCTCCATGTGGGACCTGCCCGAAACACCTCAAGTGGGAGGCGTCCAGGACGCATCCTTATCAGATGGCCAAACCGCCTCAACTGATTCCTTTCAATGTGGAGGAGCAGCGGTTCTACTCTGAGCCTCTCCCGGATGACTGAGCTTCTCACCCTATCTCCAAGAATGAGTCCAGCAATCCTACAGAGAAAGCTCATTTGTATCCATGATCTCATTCTTTCAGTCATGACCCAAAGCTCATCACCATAGGTGAGGGTAGGAACGTAGACTGACTGGTAAATCGACAGCTTTGCCTTAGAGCTCAGCTCCCTCTTCACCACAACAGACCGGTACAATGTCCACATCACTGCAGATGCTGCTCCAATCTGTCTGTCAATCTCTCGCTCCATTCTCCCCTCACTTGCGAATAAGTAGGGAATTACACTCATTTCAGTTCTGAAGACAGGTGATAGAGTGGTTACAGATGCAACTAGACTGTTCACCAGTGTTGGGAGTAACGTGTTACAAAGTAATGCGTTACTTTAACGCCACTACTTTTGCAGTAACGTGCTGTGTAACGAAATTACTGTTTAAAAATTCAGTAATGCACTACAGTTACTGAAATTTGATCAGATGCGTTACTTGCATTACTCGTTTTATTAATATGGATAGATATTTTAGCGCAAACAGATGATCATACAACGTGCAGTTGCTGGACACCCTCCTCCTCAGCTGCCAACTGGGGATGAATACAAAGTTTCGGTGGCTATGGGCGGGACAGCTGCCATCCCCAGCGCCACCAGCAGCCTCAATCCACTGGAGGTTGTCATGCCAAAGGCAAAGGCAAGCAAATAAATAAGCAAATAAATATAAACTGACCCTACCGTAACTGACGCAGCCGTCACACAGTCTCCTCCACGGGTTCATTTCCTGTCCTGCCTCAGTTCACATCACAACCTGGTGAAGAAATGTCGTCACGGTGGCGACTTCTCATATCGAGCCCTGATCACCTGTTGCCTGAGCAGTAAGTAGCTCCTACTTCTGTGGTTAAACATGAGTATTTTTTTGAGCAAGAAGCTCACATTTAATGTACGCATTAATGCATTTAAGGTTTTCTTACACGCAGAGAAAAAGTGACTGTGATTTGTTGTAGTAAGTGGTGAACTTTCATCTATCTGTGCTTTCTGTTTTATTTTATCTTATTAATTGACATGCTGTTGTGATATGCAACTGTTTCATGGAAGTAAATCCTCTAAATATGCATTTTTAATGGTCTGGTCCAGGGGTGCCAAACATATGGCTCGTGAGCCAAAAACGGCCCACCAGGGGGTCCAAAATTTTCTCTGTGAATTCATAGCCTTATTTCTAGTAAATTTTCTGACTTTCTACTGATTACAATAGTTTGTGTAAATCTGAGGCTTTTTTCTCATCAGTTTTCTTCTTTTTTCTGATGAGAAAAAGCGGCCCTTGATCTTGCTGTGTGCAAGATGATTTAAGTATGCATTTAAAGGAAACGTGAAAGTTACTTTTCCAAGTAACTAGTTACTTTAATCATACAGTAACTCAAAAGTAACTCTGTTACTTTTGAAAAGAAGTAACTAGTAACTGTAACTAGTTACTATTTTTTAGTAACTTGCCCAACACTGCTGTTCTCTATAGCAACAGACTCAGCTATAAAAAGATGGGTGATGAAATAATCCAAAAGGGTTCATACTGTCTTCTAAATTAATTACAGAAATAATTTCTTTTCTGTCAGACAGTGAATAAGGTTGTTTTTACCTTAACATGTTTCGGCCACTTCTTTCTGAGATGGGTGATGCAGTGTTTTATGTGTGCTTGTTTTTAACACACATTAGGGGCAGTGGTGGCCTAATGGTTAGGGATGTGGGCTGGTGAGTGGAGGGTCGCTGGTTCAATCCCAGGATTGGCAGGATCAGATCCGTGTGGGACAGATGACATAGCAGTGTTTGCCCCACCCTCATTAACCCCACTGTGGTGTCCTTGAGCAAGGTCCTGAACCCAGCTGCTCCAGTGGAGCTGCTCAGTGGCCACAGGTCACTCTGTGGCTGTACTGGCAGCTTCCAGGTGTGAATATGTGAACAGGGTGTCCTTGAAAAAGAGAGGTTGCCTCTCAAAGAAACTACCCTGTATAAATAAAGATAAAATAAAAACATTATTTCTTCTGCATGGTCTAGTCTAGAACTACCTACTTGCACTTCTTGTCTGCTTGATATCATCTTACTCAAATGATATGAAACGTGTTTGTTCTTTTTTCTGTTGGATTACTTGACATTACTTCAGAGAATGGCTTTACTATAAAACCATCACATGCCATCTGGGAACATTTCCACAGCATCAAGACCCAACTTGACCCATAAAGAATCTTCGGATAACCAGTTTTTTTCGAGATTAGATATGTTACCCATGGGATCAGCTTTTATCCTTGTACCGCTCTTTGCTCATTGGGTTACTTACACTGGGTCCGCCGCCAAATGTTTGATATCCAAGATGGAGGTATGCTCCTTTGAAGACAGCATGTGGCACTCTTCCGCTATGGCTTTTTGCATGCGCTGGATCACTGCACATGATGCCAGCCGCGCTTGTTGACAGCAAGGAGGACGAGTGGAGATGTAATCAGAGAAGCTTGTAGCAGTCACAGGGTGATATTAGCATTAGCCAGGTATTGTCTTTCTTTGTGAAACATGAAGGGGGATTAAAAATGGGTGGATTAGTTGTCAGCTCTAATTTTGCTGCACTAGTAATGGTTCAAGATAAAAATAATTCAAAGATTGCTGAATTAGATAACATGTAGTCATAATTAACCTGAGCTTTTCCACACAACTTTGACAAATTAACAAAAGTTTTATAGTACTTTTGGGAGATGCTGAACAAATAAACTTAACTTGCCTGCAGGAGCAGAAGTTGAGCAGTTCAGTTTCATGACATATTGAAGACAAAAAGCGTGTTCTTCAAAGGTTTGCACTGAAGTGAGTTGATATTTCCCGCTTGCTCTCCTGGTATAAAAATGTTCAAAGATTAGTGGCTTCATCTGTCACCTGTCCTGACTGGGATTTAAACCACCTGTCATAACAGTAAAACAGAAAATCCTCTATAAATTCTGTTTTTTAAAAGACAAAAAACCCAACACATGAATCCATGGTGGTGGTGGTGGTGGTGGGGGGGGGGTTACAGGCACCCAACCCAGTTAACTATCTATGGATGGGCCCAGTAAAGATATTTTTTAACCATGCTTTCTGTGCCCTTCCTTTTCCTTTCACCAAAAGACTCTTCAGAGATTGTATAAAATGTCACACATGTGGCTCAGGGACAAGCTTAGTGGGATCTATCAAGGTTGCCTTAGCAGGACACTTCTCTGAATTCAGGAATGTCTTTCTTTTCACAACAGAAAACATTTCACAACTAATGGTAAGGGAACTGAACAGGAAGACAGTCACCACCATTCTACTACCAGTCAAAACATCAAACTAAAATCGACTCTTTGTTTATCATAGATGACTTTAACACATGCTACACTGGAATTTAAGATGTATAATAACATCTCTTTATTCAGTCTGTTTATATTGAACAGCCCATTAGACTAAATTGCATGCCGTCATCTTACCCTTGTGTCTTTTTAATACCATCATTTTGCCGCTTTCAGGGTCAAGGGATCTGTCTGTGAGAATAAGCTCTCTAGTCTAAATGAGAATGTAAAATGCTTTAAAACATGTTGCTGATCTTGGCAGGCTGTCATGGGTTATAGCCAGCCACAGGGCTCTTGCCATCATGCTATCTTGATACTTTCTCTTGAACATTTGCCTCTCTCTGCCAGCGCTCCACTGGTGCCAGCTGTTATTCTTAAAGGTCTGTGAACCTCACATCAAAACACAGTTTTATATGTCATTAAATTCCACTGTCCTCTTCTCCCAGACCTCAGGGTCAATCAATCACTTGTTAAGGGGTGCCAATATGTAAGTGTAGGTGGGGTATTCAGATCAGGACATGAATAACATCAACGTGGATTGGATTACAAGAAGTCAGAATGTGGTCGTGCGATTGTTTAAGTTTGGGTTTGCTGAATTTTCTTTAGAACACAATCTGACCCAAGCTGGATAAATAGTGCTTTAATGATGGGGCAGTTGGGGCTGGTTTTATATTGATGTTATTGCTTCTACTCTTGGAAAAAGTTCTTGAACTTGCCCGGCAATGTGCTGATTTTAGCTTATAAAGGTGAGCTCTCTGAGGCCATGTTACAGAGCTATGAGGATTAAACTAAAGCTGGTTTCAGCTGATCAGAGGTAGAACTAAAGTCTCAAAGCTGACAAAGTGCTGTAGTAATTAACTCACACATACTTGAATTATATGACCCGAACTGGGGTTGGAACTGGATATAGCAGCCAGAAACTGCACTCATGTAAAAGCAGTGTTGTCTTATGAAATAAAGAGTAGACACCCCAAAATTACTAGTTGAGTAGGAATACTAAAGCACCCACTTAAAAAAATACTTGAGTAATGACTTAGTCTTGAAAGTTTGAGGTTTTTCCTCCTAAATTTATAACCATTTTCTTGAAGTTTTTGACTTTTTTCTCTGTAAATTTGTTTTGACCTAAATTTACAACTATTTTCCTCATATTTGTAATTTCCTCTTGTAAAATTATGACTCTTCTTGTACATGTGAGACTTTATTGTCATTAATTTCTGGATTATTTTATAGCTAATTACCTCCGCCAAGGCAGGAGGTAATGTTTTTGCCGGCATTGGTTTGTTGGTTGGTTAGTTTGTCTGTCTGTTAGCAACATTTCTTCAAATGTTGTGCACGGATTTTGGTGAAATTTTAAGGAAAGGTGTGTCAGGGCAATGGAAACAGATGATTCGATTTTGGTGGTGATCCAGATCACAATCTGGATGCAGGAATTTTTTGAAAATGATTTTATTTATTAATATTGAGCTTCTCATGTACTTCCCCTTTAAGATGTGCCCATGGAGTTATGTGCGTGGCCACGCACCTCCGCAACCCAGAAGCAGTGCACTCTTACCGCCAAACACTGCAAGAAAAGGTAAAACAGCTTGGAACGGAAAGGACTGTAGTCGCCATCCACGTAGCATGTGATGATTGACATTATTTTATCTGAAGACGCCAAGAAAAAGCAGGCAAAGTGTATGGTTTAAGGTGGGGTTTGGTGTGCGTGCGGACGTAACTCTAGCTGGCAGACAAGGATGTCGTTGCAAGCCACATGACCCACCCGGTATGTAAACACAGTAAACTTCAGCACTGGACAATGTTTAATTTTTTTGTTTGTGATATCAGAATAAGCCTGTTCTATTATGCTTATTTACTACACACCGCAGTGATATGATACCACAGTGTTGTGTAATATTGCTTAATAATTATGAACCTTGTCAGTAAGCGGCAAGGGAGAAGAGAAGAGGAAAAAAAACTGACCTGAAAGATTCAATAAACCATGATGCTGATTTCTGGTCAAATTGCCAAGCCCCAATTGTATGTGGTCAATACAATTATGACAATATTGTTATTATAATGTAGTCATATTGTTTTTGTTGCTGTTTCTCTTTCTGTTAGCAGGATCACGCAAAAACTCCTAGATGGATTTGAATGACATTTTCACCAGAGGCGGCCCTTGACCCAAAGATGAACTGATTAGATGTTGGAGGTGGTCTGTGAGTGCATACCTCCACCAAGGCCCTATCTCACAACGTACAGATGGCTGGTGATATGGACGGACAAAGGGACGGAGGGGAGGACAAAGGGAGGGAGGGACGGAGCCTTGGTGGAGGTATGCGTCCTGAGTGCCCTCTAGTTGAAACTTTTGATCATAATTTTGCAGAGCCAGAATAGAACAATAATTTCAGCTCTGATTTCAAAGATATATAAAGCAATTAATAAAAGTATATTTAATTAAATAAAATTAACTAAAATGATCTGTTGGAATATTTCTATATTTACAATTTTTTAGAACACTCTTTACCTGCCACATAACAGGAAAAACCACCCATGTTTTGAAATCTAAATGTTGACAGGTTTAATTTGTCTGAAGGTTGTTAACAGATTTAAGTCACTGACTTCATGAATTTTGGTCATTATGATTTTGGTCATTATAACTTGCCAGATACATAAAAAATGACCATAAATTGCTTAATATTTTAGTGATTGGTGAAGGGACTGCAGCTGCAGCACAGCAACAGAGTGGAAATGAATCTGCCAAATTAGGTTAATTTTGAAGCTGCAGCAGACAAATGTGTACGTCACAATTACACAAATATTGGAGCATCTGAGAGCAAGAAGAAAAAGAGTACCGTAAAACGGGGTTATAAGGGACGACGGGGTAATAAGGGACACTTTTCTGGGAAATGTTTTAAATGTAATTCTGCTTTTTTTATTTTGAGCAGGACGCTGAGTTGTGTTGTTATTGTCTTTCCTGTAGATAGATATTAGTTTTAAGAAATTTGTCGCAGTTATATTTAAGGAAAATTCGGGAAAAAAAAAGTGTCCCTTATTACCCCACCGTCCCTTATAGCCCCGTTTTACGGTACTTTTTTACTCACTCCCACGCTGAGTCTGCAGTGCTCTGACTGTCTTGGCTGCTGAAGACAATGGTTTGGCATGGTCCTTGTTCAGCTCCACTCTGTGCTCATTTCGACATCCTGGTTTCTGGTTCACCTTATATTAATGGGCATCGCTACTCCTTTTGTTGTCCGTGACAGCTCCCTCTGAAAAAAAACCAAACAAAAACTTAACACACACATTCTTTTAAATATAAAGCTTTTGAGTGCCAAAAAAAAAGCTTTTGTAGTGCATTTGAGCTCTCAGGGCTACTGTACCTACAACAAACCCCAACAAAACCCAAAAAGTGTAACGTTTGTGAACGTTCCTCAGCATTTACGGCTCACTGAGATTGGTGTTGTAAACCAAAATTAAACCTGTACTGAAATTTAAAAGGTATACATTCTAGAAATATTATGAATAAATATTTTTAAATTCTTAACCTGCAATACGCAATTTAGTAAAACAATTATAAATTTAAAAAAAAATTACTGAGAGTTATTATCCAGGTATTCAAACTCAAATTCATGTTCTTCAAAACTGCTAATAACATTGAGATATGTGTTCTGAGGAATAATTACATTTCTATTACACTGTAGTGCTTATAAACATTACGTGCCAGGTAATGAGCAATGCCATTTTTAGTCCAAAAATCATGTTACAATTACCCAGGGTTTTATGTGTTGTGCTGGCTGTTGTTCGAACATTTCTTCAGTGTTAAGTTCTTCGGAGGCAGAGGTAGCCAGTGAGAGTGAGTGCGGTCTTGTGGTCTGCTTTAGTTTTTAATATTGCAGAGGTAGTTCTTCAGCAGCCAAGTGGCACCATGTGATGGTAATCGGATCACCTCACAGCTGTAGCCATGCAGCACCCTCGGTCGTCCCCAAGGCCGCTGGAATAGCGACAGGGCAGCTCCACACAGAGGAGAACACACAAATACTGTACGCATGCATGCATCTGTGGATGGAAAATCCCAAATAGTACAGGATGAGGGCAAGTGGGGAGGGCACGAGAGAGAACTCTACACTGCCTGTTTCAAAGATGTTTTGAAAGCTGTGAAATTTCTCGTCCAACTGCGGCAGGCTTGGTTACACACAGACCTGTTTTTTAAACTGAGAGCCGGTATGTTTGTTCTTCTATTAAATGAAGGGTGGCAGTGGTCAGAAGGGAACCCAACTACAGTCAATTAGGAATGTATATGTCACAGGGAAAACCAGACACTTGGTCTCTATTTGAGCCTTGTTGTTTCTTACTTCTACTGGAAATTGCTATGAAATTATGGGGCGCTTTTGACAGAAAATAGCTAAAATGGTACAACAGGATGCTTTCACCATCTTTAGTTGAGAATTCATGGTGAAAAGGGAGTCCTTTCATTTATGGATCAATATCTTTTTGTAAAATGGTCCTTGACTCAAGAGCACAGTCTGGCCCACAGAGCACAGAGTCTAACAAAGTCTGTACTGCAGACATATTTAAGAAGGCTGTCAGATATGATCTATTGATTTGCCTGTGTCTGTCTACTCATTTCTAATAAAATATTTCATATCATACTGTATATTAGTGTAGACTTCCAGGAACTATATATCTTCTCACTGTAATCCATAAATGTAAATGAGTGTATTACTAGATGTAAAAATCTATAAATCGATCCTGTTTGGGGACAAATGACAAATATTTCTTGGCTCTTTTAAGTATAAATTACTCAGTTGGTTTTAGGATGTTATGTGATTCAACTTTTTTTTTTTGTAAAAAAAAATTGTTTTCATGCCTGTTATGACA
This sequence comes from Pholidichthys leucotaenia, assembly GCA_020510985.1. Classification (NCBI taxonomy): domain Eukaryota; kingdom Metazoa; phylum Chordata; class Actinopteri; order Cichliformes; family Pholidichthyidae; genus Pholidichthys; species Pholidichthys leucotaenia. The sequence goes on from CM035839.1 coordinate 304,979,416, forward strand.
AATCAGTGAGTGACTGTAGTACCCGCCTTACACGCACATGCACATGTACAAGTGCACTGTAACCCTACACCAGTATCTCTGAGTCACACTTGGCTACCAAACACCAAAGAGCATGCAGGCTTGTTGCAGGGCAAGGGAGGAATAGGAGCGGCTCCAAAGCGCTCAGCAAGTTGGCAGACAGATCAAACGCTCTGTCCTGAACCATGATACCCAATGTTGCATTACAGCTGCTAAAAATAAACAGAGGGAATACCACATGGAGTGGGATGATAACGTTCATTAGCACACCAACTGTAATGTCTTAAACATTACAGAAGGTAATTTAAATATTTGATTTACTTTTCTCACATCAGCAGAAGTGTTTGTTTTGTGTAATTTTCTTATAATTACCCCCACCCCCAAAAAAGAAAAATAATATTGGTTTTAATGTTGATAATTACCTTTTTCTTTCAAATTTTAATCATTGAGATTTTTTTAATATAGTAATTTCATACAGTTACTGAATTTAAAATGAGTTAAAGGAGGAGATGAATGAATGAATGAATTTATTTTCGGATAATACAGTACAGGTTAAAAGAAACTGTATAATATAACAACAAGGTCAAATTAGACAAAGACTCCTTCTACTAAACAATTTCACGTGAGTTATCCGAAATGGGTCATGGCTGAAGCCGCAGCTTATATTGCCCACCCATATTCCATCCAAGAATTCAAAGAAAAAAGAGTAAACAAGACAAGAGTGATTGCAATTTAGAACAAAGCTAAGACAAAGTGTAACTGAGAGAAAAAAAAGAAAAGAAAACTAAGCTAAGCTAAGTTAAGCGGTTACTATTCAAGACAAATCTAAGACAGAATGTCACAGAGAGAGAAAAAAAAACAAAAAACAAAAAACTAAGCTACAACACAACACAGGCTGGATATGTCAATCCTTATGTGAGTTTACATGTCGTCTTGTAAATATGTTTGGAGTATTTCTTCCTTTAGTTTTTGTTTAAATTGTCCAAGTGTTGTACATGATTTTAATTCAGGTCCATAATCGTTCCATAATCTGACTCCTTGCACTGAAATACAGTGTTGCTTGGTGGTAGTTCTCACTGTAGGCTTTTGAAATATACATGTTCCTCTGAAGTGATATCGTTTCTCCCTTGTTTGGAACAACTTTTGGATATTTGCGGGCAGTGATAAATTCTTCACTTTGAACATTATTATTGCGGTTTTAAAGTCAACCAGATCTTTCAACTTGAGAGTTTTTTGTTTAAGAAAAAGTGGGTTTGTTGGTTCCCTGTAAGCTGCTTTGTTTATTATTCTAATAGCTCTCTTTTGAAGCATAAAGAGTGGATATATGTTTGTTTTGTATGTATTTCCCCATACTTCATTACAATATGTCATGTATGGGAGTATTAATGAATGATACAAGGTGTATAGTGTGGGTTGATTCAGCAAATATTTCACTCTGTGTAATATTGCAATTGATTTGGAAACTTTACCTTTGATATAATTAATATGTGACTTCCAACACAGTTTGTTATCAATTATTACTCCAAGGAATTTAGTTTCAGATACCCTTTCAATCTCTACACCATTTACACTGAGTTTGGGTACTGGATTGTTGTGATGGTTGCTAAAGACTATAAATTTTGTCTTACTTAAATTGAGCGTTAATTTGTTTGAATCAAACCACAGTTTAAGCTTTCCTAATTCCTTCCCGAGTGTATCCAGAAGTTGTTCCAAATTGTTTCCACTGCATAGCAGATTAGTGTCATCGGCAAACAATATTAAGTCCATTTTTTCTGAGACTTTACATATATCGTTTATATACATATTGAATAATAATGGTCCCAAAACTGAACCCTGTGGGACTCCACAGGTGACCTTCAGCAACTCTGAGTTTTTGTTGCTAACACATACATACTGATATCTATTCTTTAAGTAACTACTTAACCAGGACAGTGCTACCCCTCTAATACCAGAATTTTGTAGTTTCTTTAATAATAAATTATGATCTACTGTATCAAATGCTTTTTTAAGATCTAGGAATACTCCAACTGAATACTCTTTATTTTCAATGGCTGTTGATATTTTTTCTGTAAATTCCATTAGGGCATATGCAGTTATCCTCTTGTGTCTGAACCCATATTGCTGCTCACATAATAAATCATTCTTCAGTATGAAGTTGTCAATTCTGTGTAATATTAAAGATGTGTAATATTAAAAGTATCTTGTGTTTTAATGCTTGTCATCATTCGAACAAATTTAAAATTTTTATTACAACTATGTAAAATCCACAGGAAATTTATGCTTTGAGTCAAAACATGAACATATGTCTTCTCTGTGATATAAGAAAATTAGGGCTGGGAATAACGCAATTAATTGGTCATCGCAAATTAACGCCCCCACAGCACTTTCTGGTATAGCTGAACTCGTGGCCCAGACTTGGCACCCACCCAGGCAGTCTTTGGCGTGGCACACAATAAAGTCATGAAGCCCGCACACAAACTCCTGATTTTATTTAATTCTGTGTGTTCAAATCAGTTTCCTAGAGTATTGCTGCCATACTATGTCAGTAGTTGGCAACCTGTGGCTCTGGATCCACATACAGCTCTTCAGCTGACATGTTGTGGCTTCCTGCACTTGCATCTCAAAGTGGGAATTAATGGCCATTTAAATTATTATATTTTTCAAATTATTGTATACTGCAGGGGTCATGAACTGGCGGACTCCGATCCAGACCCCAAAGCCTTTTGATACAGTTTTTAAATGAAAGCACCAAGGTGCTGTGCCTCGGTACCTGTGGCATGGTAGCATGGGCGGCTGTAAAAAAAAAGTGGCACTCCGACCTTTACTGTCACAGGATAGTTATTACAATACCTTTTTTTCACTGCGGCATTGACAGAAATGGTGAGATAAATTTGTGTTTATTTCAAAAACAAAGTGTTATTTCAAAATTCTGGCAAATTAAAAGTTGAGAAAATATGGTAATACAATGATATAAGCCTTTCGTTCCACTTAATTTTGATCGGGTAAGCTGAAACAGAGAGGCAGACAGACAGACGGATAGATACACACAGTCACAAACAGACGCACTAACCGATTACTGTATGCCTCCGTTTCACCGAGGCATAAAAATTCCTGTTTCATTTTGATGCAACAAAAAAAACTGGAACTCAAACTTTGTAATGGCTGCCGGCTGGGCAGTTTACTTCCCCACATTTATAAGAACTGAATTGAAAACAAATTTGTGCTGGCAGAATCTTGCAAACTGCATGCAAGCTCCAAATTGGGGCAAAATGCCCAGTTCAGACATGGCGAGGATGTGAAATCACACCGCACACCCCACCTGGTGAGGGAAGAAAACGGTCACGACTGGCGCTGGCGACCATAGGAGTGCCTGAATTCCAGCTTCAATAATCAGGGCGCCCGCATGGCCGCACCACAACATGGCACACTGCACTACAGACACAGCATTCCTCACGAGATGCCAAAACCAAATCCAGGGAGGCCCCATCAGACAGTGGGTGGGGTTGCGTCCAATTTCCTTTAGAAGTCTAATATTTATATGTTAGAAATTCTGTGTATTTTGCTGAAGGACTGTTACTTGTTTATTTATTTTTATTTCATTTCACCTTTATTTAACCAGTCAAATCATGATAAACACATTATTATTTACAACGGCAGCCTGGTAAAAGGCAAACACTTGATGAAAGAGGAAATAAGGGGTAAGGGAAATATTGACACACAGCTGATTAAAAACAGCAGTGTTAAAATGATGCAAAAAAAATCAGTACATGGCTAAAAGCAGATAAAGTACAAGCTTGATAAAATGTGTGAAAATAAGTTAAAAAATTACATTAACCTGCCTGGAAACAGCAAAGAATGTCTATGTGGCAGATATTAAAAACACATTTGGAGATTAATTTGTCAGTTTTTATTTTTCTATGTGACTTGCCAGATTTTTTAAAATGTTTTCTTAAACGATATTGGTAGTAAATTAGTAATTAAACAAAACAGAAGAGAAATAAACTTAACTGAACAAACTGAGTTTTTTTTTTTAATCATTTCTGGTTTTGTGATAGCCTGCAACTGTTTTTTTTTGTTTTTTTTTTCAAATGGGCAGTAGAGGCGAGGGTGGCACTTACTGTCTTGTTCACTGCATAAACTGTGCAGCGAACATATGAATTAGCAGTGAGCCCAAAATGCAGAGTAAGTAACGTGTTTATTTATAATGAGTGAATGTATAGAATGTCCAAATACAGTCACAATGGAAAAAGGGAAGATACCCGGCTACAAACTTGGTTGAGCGGGAATGCCTAACACGCTCCAATTAGGCAGGAGCGGAGAAAAGGGCACAAGGAAAGACTTACAACAGTGTCGGAGCGGAAAGGCTCTGAGGGAACAACACGATTCAGTCCAGGGGTAACCAACAGAAGCGAGTCTGGATGTCCAAGGCTGACATTGCTAAGCTTCCACGCCTGCTGGTCGTACTGCCCTGCTATTTGTGCAAAGCCCTAATGACAGCAAGTAGACCAGGCGTGTGGCAACAGGTGCGTGACTGATAGGACTATGTGTGTGTGCGTGAGTGTGAATGTGACAGTGTGTGTGTGTGTGTGTATGTGTGCGTGCGTGCATGAGTGTATGTGCGTGCATGAGTGTGTGAGTGTGTATGTGGTGAACCCTACAGCTGGTGGATGCCTGGTGAGGAGGAGGCGTGGCTGTAGGACTGGCGGAGAGCGAGGCTCAATCCGCCAGCTGAAATGAATAAGCAATAATTAAACCCAACAGCCACAAGTCATGGACGGGGTGACGACCCCGAACATGACAAATATTGTATGTTCTAGAGAAAAAAAATCATAACGTTGTTCCATAGGCTACATTAAGGTCCGAAATAAGATACAATTTAATAACTAAAATGTGAAATTCTGGTCCAAAGTGTTCCAACTCTTCTGAAAATGGGGTGTGCACTTGTTTAGGTAAAAGAAACATTGTATTGTAAAAAGCAATTATCACATAATTGTTCCATTGGGAAAAAAAAACTATAAAAATGCTCTGAAATAGATATGTAAGGACTTAATGTAGCTCCTATAACAGTTTATTCAGTGCATGGTCTCTAGCAGAGCCAGGGGCTGTTAATCATGCTGTGATGAATGATTATGATGATTGCTTGCAGTGCTACCTTCCAACAATTTAAAGATTTAAAGACCTTTTAAAATCTCTGCACAGAAAATGTACAATTAGAGCAGAAAGGAGAAACACAGTGATTAAAAAAAGAATATACCTAAATAATAACGTTCTGCATGCACTTGAAAACACTATATAAAAATGGGTTGACAGAGCATAACCTGCAGTGTGACTTTAATCTGGATGGAAAAAAAATATGTTTTATATCATATTTACTCACGGTATGTAGATTTATTTTGTAAAATTATTTGGATAATTATTGAATGCAAAGAGCCAGTATTATGACTTCTATAATGAGCAAGACAGAGGCAAAAAAGAAAAAAATACATTGATAGCGTAAATATGATTGGAAAACAGAACACAGTAGTTTGCTGTATCTATGGTAAGAGCTTTTTTTTTTTCCTTTTACTTCCTCTGCTCCTCCTTTTCTTTTCTTTTGACCACCACCATGACCTTCCATTGTGCCGCTGATAGGACACTTACCTCCATTTCTAATACTGATAGGAATACTTTTTTTTTAAACCAGCAGCTGAGGAGATTTGAAGCAAGTGCCAAACATAGACATATTCAGTGACACCTCCAGGCGGTTGCGTTCATAGCGTTCCATTGTGGTGGTACGGGTGGGGGATTCTCCACCCAGAGAAGGCAGCTGGGGAAAGGGGGAACAATGGACTGAAGGAGGAAGTGTCACCGGGGGGTCTCAGTCGGGACAATAAGGACTATTCGCCCCCCAGGGAGAGGAGAGAATGCCGGAGCAGCTGGAAGAAGAAGAGTGTGAGAAGCGGTGCTGGCGTGATGTTATGTTAATGTGCCACGCAGGTCTTTGTTTCAAACAATGTATTGTGGTCGGAAAGTCCGGGTCTCAATGCATGGAATTAAAGGTATAAAAGGAGAATGCACAGAGACCCAGAAGAGCTTTTTCTGTACTCAATGTTGGAGAAGGAATAAAGTTCTTGTGTTGTTCAGCTCGTTGCCTCGCCTGCTTCCTTTCTCCACACCATATACATAGTGTAGTGCAGCAGACCGTGTATGTAAAATGAGGGTGGCAGATATTTACCTTGGAGCTTTAATAGGCCCAGATAGATGCCACTATTGGCCGTGGCGCATGCCTTACAACACTGGACAAACGATAACCCTAACTTGTTGGAGCTCTGCTCTAACTTCTTATCCTCATCTGTTGCTCCTCATTCTTAGCAGCCCTGTGGTGCGTTCAGTGTGCCTCAGACAACACAGAACTATTGAACAATAACACAGGTCCAACACAAGCAGTCCACACTGTGGCCAGTCCACCAGGAATTGTCCCGCCCTTCCCGATGGCCAGTTTGCGTGCCTATGTATGTGACAGTTCTGCTGTGTTGGTATTAGGACCTATTATGGTGTAACACGGGTGGTGACATCACGCAGAGTATGAGAGGGCTGTGAGGAAGAGGGGCGACCACCTCTCAGCCTAGCAGGCGTGTCTGCACATATACTGTGAATCATTAATAAAGTTCTGTGTAGTTCACCACTCGCCTCATCATTGTCCCACGTTTTACGGAAATAAGTTTCAGTAGCTGGCTCAATGTAAAAAAGTAGGCCTAGATTTTCAGGCTTTAAGTGTGCAAAGTTTGCACAGATCAGACTGCAAATTGTTAAATGGAAGTTTGAAGCTCAGTTGGTGCTTTGTTAAAACTGTTGTAATTAAAAAGCAATAAAAGTTGCAGAGAAATACTTCATTACTTTTCATTGTAATTTTAGTGAATAATCACAGTTAATTATTTAGATTGGAAATGAATCGATTGTGTGATTAATTAGTTACATTTATTTAATCGACTCTCAGAAGAAAATATTAAATAAATAAAGAGGACATAAGCATTTAAGGATTGATTATTGATTTTAGATGAAGGGAGGAAAATTGCTCACAATGAAGCAGTAGAAAAGAGCTATATAAACACTGCCGCTATTGTTTAGCGGGGGGAACTGTTGTGTGGAGTGTGTGTGTGTGTGTGTGTGTGTGTGTTGCCATACCCGCCCACAGGATGACGTCAGGCGGGCACAGCCACTTGTGTGTATATAGTACTGGTCTCTTAATAAAGTGTGTGGTTGGTTCAGTACATGGATGAGACTCTGACTCCTTTCTCCATATAAAACATTTGGTGACGAGAATAAAAACGGGTAATAGCAAAAATATGGGAGCGTATGGGCTACCTCAACCCTTGATTCAATTTCTGGAGTACGCGGGAGAGCCAGTGATCCTGTGGCCAAAGTGGCAGGTGGCGGTTCCAGGATTATATCGGGGCATTGGGCTTAAGCAGACTTGACGGGAGACAACGACGAGCGCTTTTGACCCACTACCTCAGCACGGAGGGATGAAGGCTCCTTGGTACTTTGGGTGAGACGGAGGTGTATGAGGATGCTGTCAAGCGGCTGGCCGAATTTTTCGCTGTGCTGACGAGGACCACAAAGCTGTGGATGGTGGGAGTTTTGGTGCCAAAGGAGGCTAGGATAGTTAGCTTGGAGAAGCTAATGGCTTATTCGTTGTCTATGGGCAGGTTAGCCACAAAGCTAACTGCGTGCCGAAAGAGAGCTCCAGGCTACCAGCTAAACATCGAGGTGGGACCGGGGCCACGAGTAGGAGAGTCCCCAGTCACTGAAGACGGTAGGCCAGCCAGGAAGCACAGAAAGATGAAGGACCTGAGCGCTGATGAATTTAACGGCACGGTGTGCAATGACAGCAGAGAGGGAGAGCAGCAACAGGAGTCATCCCCGCAGGGGAGCGGGTCCATGCAGGCTGAGAGCACCGGGGAGAGCAGCTGCAGCCGGGCGCAGAGACAATGCAGTGGAGTGCCTGGGACGAGGGTGCTGGGAGCAGTGACGAGGTGCCTGGGTCGGAGAGTGACGTTGACCAGAGCAAAGCTGAGAGCCCTGGGAGAGAGCAACAGCAGCCGTGTGCCACGGAGGTCGGGCAGTGTCTCAGTGCCGGAGCTCCCTGTGCTTTGGACGAGGGCGCTGAGTGGTACAGCAAGGCGCCTGGGGCAGTGAGCGGAGATGATGGGTGGACTTCGGTTTTCCCTGGAGTGCAGCTACAGGGGGACGGAGTGTTTGGAGCCACAATGGCGATGCTGAAGGCAGTTGGGGGTGGACCGATAGGCACGGAGGGATGGCGTGCCGGACAGCAGAACTGCGGGGCCAGAGGGGAGAAGCAGTTGATGGTGAGAGGGGACATTTTTGCTGGGGAGGGTGCCTTTGATCCTGGGGGCAGATGGCAGCCAGGGGCACGCATGCCGTGGGGCTGTCCTGGGCCCCTGGGCCGATTTCACCTCTGGCTGCCGGGGGACATAGGTGTGACTTAAACCATTTTAATGTAAATATATAAACTCTGCTGGTGTGAATGTGAGTATGTATGGCATAGGATTATTTTATATATTTTAGAGACGTGGTGCAATTTTTGTTATTCTTTTGAATGTGTTAAGTTTTTCTTGTTCACTGTTCCCTGTTGGTTCCTTAGTGCGTGATTCGAGTCCTAAATTGGTGGAAGGTCTCGATTGTATGTGTGGTCTTACACTTTTGTAAGGGGGAGGGGAATGTTGTGTGGAGTGTGTGTGTGTGTGTGTTGCCATACCCACCCACAGGGTGACGTCAGGTGGACACGGCCACTTGTGTGTATATAGTTCTGTTCTCTTAATAAAGTGTGTGGTTGGTTCAGTGCATGGATGAGACTCCAACTCTTTTCTCTCCATACATACAGTATGGAGAGAACCTCATCACAAGCCCCCCTTTTTTTTATCATTTCGACCATTCCCTGTTGTTTTTATCAGTCTTTTAATGAGACCCTCATGTTGTTGTTTTTTATAATTCATCTGCTGGTTTCATAGAATGCATGCTGAAAGAAAGAAAGAAAGTCTGCTCAACATTGTAAAAGTCTGCTCAAAAATGACTGGAGTCAATCAAAAGGATTTAACATCTTTCTGCATCCAACAAATCCTTCAGGAAGTGAAGAGCATTTTAGCTTGGCTGTGTCAGGTTCTTTTCTACTGGAGTAGGGCACTGCTATAAATTTTACACTTGTAAAAACTGCTATTCAAAATTTCTTATTCCTTCGGCAATATATCTTTTAAATTCTTTGCAGACATTTCTTTTGCTTGATTGTTTTAATTTTATTAATTCTATTCTTTTTTATATGTCTGATACGTTTTAAATTTGATTTTATCTGACATTGATTTATTGTAGATTTCCTCTATTCCAGTGAAATCCTCAACATATAATTTTTGCTAATCTTATTGAATTTTATTGTAATTCATGTTGTGACTTTATGTCATGGTTTGTTTTTATTACATGTCAAAATAAAACACTCCAAACAAATTGCCATTGGTGGGATTATTAAAGTTGTCTGAATCTGATGATTTATGCCAAAATTAATTTTCATATGGTATAAATTTTGTGAGACAAGCATACAACTTGCCCGAGCTTGTCCTTGTAATGTATCGTGAGCACTGAAGGCGCTGTTCAGTAAATGTCAATCTCACAGTGTGTGTCCGCTAGAGTTGCCGTACTCAGGAAGTCACTATGCTGTATGCGCACCAGTTCTCTGTAAGTTAGTGGCATGTAATAAACAAGAAAGAAGTAGCAGCACTATCATCTTGCTCTCTTTGCATATTCACAGTATATTACAAGGTGTCAGAAGTGCAGCTATGGCTACTCCACAGTTTGAACACCCAAAGATAGACTGGGGTGCTGCCAACTTGTAAAAGGAATTTGAGAGATTCCGCTGTCACACCTCGTTTGTCTTTAACGGCCCATTGTCGGAACTTTCAGCAAAACAGAAAGCCGGCTGGCTGGAACGGTGGATCAGTGAGCAGGGCAGAAAGATTTACAAGACACTTTTATGGGTTGAAGGTGAGAAGACCCAGTTAAAGACAGCATAAAACCAAGGAAAAGAGAATTGCCCGGCATCGTTTCAAACTGAGGAAGCAAGGCACGAGTGAAAGTTTTGACCATTTTGTGAAAGTTTTAAAGCTGCTTTTAATGCACCGAGTATGCTGATCCAGACGACATGTTAATAGATGTAATAATAACAGGAGTTTGTGAAAAATGAGTTTGTCCATAACGAACACCATGTTCAAGCATAAGGACGTCCATATGTGCACCTGGCACGAGGACACCCTAGGTCGATGATCGATTTTGTTATCATGTCATCAGACCTGCGACCGTATATCTTGGACACTTGGGTAAAGAGAGGTGCAGAGCTGTCAACTGATCACCACCTGGTGGTGAGTTGGATCTGATGGCAAGGGAGGATGCCATTCAGACCTGGTAGACCTAAACGTATAGTGAGGGTGTGCTGGGAGCATCTGGCCGAGGCCCCTGTCTGGGACGTCTTCAATTCCCACCTCCGGAAGAACTTCAACCACATTCCGAGGGAGTCTGGAGACATGGAGTTTGAATGTGCCATGTTCTCCACCTCCATTGTTGAAGTGGCTGCCCAGAGCTGCGGCCGCAAGGTCATTGGGGCATCTCGTGGTGGCAACCCCCAAACCAACTGGTGGACACCAGTGGTGGTGGTGGGGGGGGGGGCATTAAGCTGAAGAAGGAGTCCTATCAAGCTTGGTTGGCTTGTGGGACTCCCAAAGCAGCTGAGGTGTACCAGTAGGCCAAGCGGAATGCATCTCGGGTGGTTGCTGAAGCAAAAACTTGGGTATGGGAGGAGTTCGGTGAGGCCATGGAACAAGACTTTCGGTCAGCCTAGAAGAGATTCCGGCAAACTGTCCGGCGGCTCAGGAGGGGGAAGCAGCTCCCTGTCAACACTGTGTATGGTGCGGATGGGGCACTGCTGACTTCGACTGGGGATATCATCGGGTGGCAGAAGGAATACTTCAAGGATCTCCTCAATCCCACTGACACGCCTTCCAAAGAAGAAGCAGGGCTTGTGGACTCGCCTATCACAGGGGCTGAGGTCACCAAGGTGGTTAAAAATTTCTTTGGTGGCCAGGCCCTGGGGTGGACTAGATTCACCCTGAGTACCTCAAGGCCCTGGATGTTGTAGGGCTGTCATGGTTGACACACCTCTGTAACATTGCATGGAGGCCAGGGTCAGTGCCTTTGGCATGGCAAACCGGGGTGGTGGTTCCTATCTTCAAAAAAGGGGACCGGAGGATGTGCTCCAACTTTAGAGGGATCACACTCCTCAGCCTCCCTGGGAAAGTCTATGCCAAGGTACTGGAGAGGAGAGTCCGGCCATTGGTTGAACTTCAGATTCAGGAGGAGCAATGTGGTTTTCGTCCTGGCCTTGGCACATTGGACCAGCTCTTTACCCTTTCGAGAACCCTTGAGGGTTCGTGGGAGTTTGCCCAACCAGTTTACATGTGCTTTACGGACTTGTTGAAGGCATTCGACCGTGTCCCTCGTGGTTTTTTGTGGCGGGTGCTTCGGGAGTATGGGGTATCGGGCTTGTTGTTACGAGCTATTTGGTCTCTGTACGACCGTTGTGAGAGTTTGGTTCACATTGCCAACACTTGGTCGGACTCATTCCCAGTGAGAGTTGGACTCCACCAGGGCTGCCCTTTGTCACCGATCTTGTTCATAATTTTTATGGGCAAGATTTCTAGGTGCAGCCAGGGAACGGAGGGTGTTATGCTTGGTGACCACAGGATCTCATCTCTGTTGTTTGCAGATGATGTTGTGCAGATGATGTTGTCCTGCTGGCTTCATCCAGCAGTAACCTACAGGTCTTACTGGGATGGTTTGCTGGTGAGTGTGAAGCAGCTGGGATGAGAATCAGTACCTCTAAGTCCGAGTCCATGGTCCTCAGCTGGAAGAAGGTGGATTATCCTCTCCGGGTTGGGGACAAGCTCCTGCCCCAAATGGAGGAGTTTAAGTATTGTGGGGTCTTATTCATGAGTGAGGGGAGAATGGAGCGAGAGATTGACAGATGGATCAGAGCAGCATCTGCAGTGATGCGGACGTTGTACCGGTCTGTTTTGGTGAAGAGGGAGCTGAGCTCTAAGGCAAAGCTGTTGATTTACCAGTGAGTCTACGTTCCTACCCTCATCTATGCTCATGAGCTTTGGGTAATGACCGAAAGAATGAGATTGCGGATACAAGCGGCTGAAATGAGCTTTCTTTGTAGGATTGCTGGGCTCACCCTCAGAGATAGGGTGAGGAGTTCAGTCATCCAGGAGAGGGTCAGAGTAGAACCGCTGCTCCTCCACATTGAAAGAAGCCAGTTGAGGTGGTATTAGCATCTGATCAGGATGCCTCCTGGCCACCTCCCACTTGAGGTGTTTTGGGCACGTCCCACTGGGAGGAGACCCCGGGGCAGACCCAGGACTCGCTGGAGAGACTATGTCTCCCAGCTGGTCTGGGAACGCCTTAGTATCCTCTCTGAAGAGCTGGAGCAGGTGGCTGGGGAGAGGAAAGGCCAGACTTCTCTGCTTGAACTGCTGCCTCCGTGACCCAGACCTCCGGAAAAGCGGTAGAAGATGGATGGATGGACGGATGGATGGATGGATAGTTTGTGAAAAATGAGTCCAAGAGAGGCTGCTTGATAAAAGTGAAGATCTAATACTAGCTAAAGCTACTGAAATTCCCCAATAATATTAAGTGTCTCAAAAGCAAATACAAATTGTTACAGGCTGTGCCTCTTATTCTCAACTGTCATCAGTTGCAGTAAAGTCCAAACACTCTGCTATAAACAGAAAGCCACAATATGCAGAAAGACCAAAGCTCATACAGCACAAAACAACAGCCAAACAAGCTAAAATGTGGTCAAGCTGTGGAAAAGACCCACAGCATATATGGAACAAAGGGAAATGTCCAGCTAAGGGTTCAGTTTGCTCATTTTGGCACAAACCAAATCACTGGATGGTTGCGTGTGACAAAAGAAGTGTGCACACACTGTCAGTGGAAAAGCACAAGGAAAATGACTCCGAAGAGGAAGTTCTAAACATAAGCCTGACACAGACAGTAGCCCTTGCAGCATCGATAACAGAATAAAAATGGTCAGTTGAACTTTCTATTCTGTCACATGATGTGCAGTTTAGAATAGACACAGGTGCTAAGTGCAACACGCTAACAGTGGACAGTTATCAGAAACTGATGCGCACAGGAGAGCTAAAATGCTCTAACGGATAGCTGATTTGCCAGTGAGGTACAAGACCTGCAACATTAATGCTGAGTTTGAAATTATAAATCTCAAGCAAGAAAGCGTGCTCTGTGGAGGTACTGCAGAAGCACTGGGTCTGATAGCTCAACTTGACTCCCTCCAAAAAACAGCTGAAAGAGATGAACAGAATGCTGTCAGAAATTCCATGCCAACAAAGCATGTACCATAAGGTCTCTGTGAACTTCCAGAATTAACATGCACCACAGGTACCTTGCCAGGAAAATACACTATTAAAATTGAACCAAATGCCAAGGTTGTAGTGCATGGGTGTTGTCAATTGGCAACCAGCTGCACTAAAAGAGAAAATCGTGCAGAAACTCAATGAAATTGTGCAAAATGGTTACATTACCAAGGTGGAACAACCAACAGATGGGTCAGCTCTATGGTCGCCATAGTTCGTCCAGGCTGAAAGTCAGAATTTGTATAGATCCAAGTGATTCGAATAAAGTCATAAAAAGAGAGCATTACCCCATGCACACAATTGAAGATGTGTTGTCCATGCCAGGTGCAAAAGTTTTCTCAGTTCTAGATGCAAAATTTGGATGTCTCCAAATTGAGCTGGATGAAGGGTCAACCTTTCTCACAACCTTTAACACTCCAATTGGCAGAATCAGACGGCTCAGGCTTCCATTTGGAATAAAATGTGCACCCGAAATTTACCAGCGCATTATGGATGGCATGCTAGCGGGCATAAATAGAGCAACAGCAATCATGGATGACATCTTGATTGCAGCTCCTACTGTAGAAATGCATGATGAGATTTTGTGCAAAGTTGTCCAGAGAGCAACAAGCTACAACTTAATGCTCAACTTCAACAAATGCCTTATAAGGGTGCATTCACACAGCCACCGTTTGGTCCAGACCAAAGGAACTCTGGTCCACTTCCACGGATAGTTTGGTTCGTTTGGTGCCATCCGAACACGTATTCAAACTCTAGTGCGCACCAAACAAGCGAAGTCTGGTCCGCCTGAAAACGGGGGTCTCGGTTCACTTGCAAACAAAGTCTGGTACACTTTGCTTGCAGTGTGAATGCAAACAGACTAGGGGGCGGATGCTCTACCAATTAGGCCACCACTCTGGTTGCATACTTGTATATTACAGTCCTCATGTCAGACTGACATGAAAATCCTACAAGTGAGAATTTTGCATTCAGACAGGGTCATCATCTATGCGGAGGGTTCTTTTCTCTGTCCAAACACCCTGTAACAACACTATTAAAATCAGATTGTGACTCATTCAGAAGCACCAAGTGAGATGACCTTGCCTCAACAGAGACATATGATTTAAGTCCACACTCATTCTGTAATGAGGGGGAGCTGGCAGAGCATTCAAAGGCTTTCCACAGGACCCTGATACTAAACGCTGCTGATGACCTGTCTGGGGGGAGTGCAAGCTGATCATACCAAAGGAGTGGAGAGGGCGGGCTAAGTCAGTCTGATCTTGAAGCGAGTCATTCTGGAAAAACTCCCTTGAATGAGAATTTACCTGCCCTGCATGTCGGTTTGTGCACACAGCTAGAATAAAGACAGAGAGGTGGGAAAGGAAATGAAGGCTATGGGGGAGATGGATCATTCTGATAGCTCTGTACTGTACAGCTATAGTGTGATGGCTTCACGCTAGGCCAGGAACAGGCCTGTGGTGGTGCAGGTATAGGGTGCATCACCTAGTAATACATGGAATGGGAAAAAGAGGACCTCCTGGTTTGAAAAAACAGGCTGAATGTGAAGTTAAAGGAGCTCATTTACAATGTGGGTTAGTTCTCTGCCATGTCTCTCCAAGCCATCACCTATCTAAAACTCCCCTTTTTTAATTTTTCTTTTAGTTTTCCTACAGTAATTACAGGAAAAGCTGTATAAACTGAAATTGATGTGGTTAAAATCAAAATGATCACTATGTCATACTGAACAATGGAGATTGTGGGGGGGGTAGAAAAGGCAGAGGGCAGGAATTAAAGAGAGGGCTAGAACTCATAGCAGATTCAAGAACGTGTTTCTTCTTGTTAAAACTGCTTTGTCAGCATGTTGGCCTGAATCCAATGACACCATTTTTTTCTTGGCCTAGAAAATGCAAATAAACTAGCGATAACAGATCAAACCAATCCAAATATCATAAAGAAATAAGCTAATCTGTCTATCCTAACTAATAAAGGTGGAGTGTGTATTGCATTTCAGAGCAGGATTGCCTTCTACACACTCATCTCAGAGCACTCCGGAGAGAAACATGGGGGAAATGGATAAATTAGCTTTTTTCTGACAGTGGGGGGAAGACTGATTTATATCCCCAGTGTTATTTTTCACGGAAGTCATTATCACAGAAGTTATTATCCCTCTGAGATTGATGTTTATCTTGTTAGAGAAAATTGCAAATTGCACTCACTGCATGCAAGAGGATTTAATTCTGTAAAGTCGATGAAGATAGTGTACAATAAAACATACACACAAAAGCACACATTCTGTGAGCAAAACCTCCTCTTTCTTTGTGCCAATTTCTTCTCCTTGTTTGTAAAAGATGGAAAAAGAGAGAAAGGCTTTCTGATATGCTGGTAGACACTCACAAACAAAGACTGCGCTATCACCTCTGTGTTGACGCCACGAGGTCCCAACCTGTCAAAAGTATCTGACCTCCATCTCTGCGAGATTACAGAGCTGAACAAAAAAGTGGAGGAGGAAAAAGGTAGAAAGTGGATATAGATCATAAGCATGTTCAAACAAACTCAACTGGCGTCAGGCTCGGCTTACAATAAAGAACAATGTTGCCAAGGCAACACTGGTGCGTTCCTATTCACCCTTTCGGTGACCGGTTCTCATCGTCTGTTGGTGTGATGAAGTGATATTGTATAAAAGCAGTTCCCAACGTTTTTCATCCATGCGTCATCATATAAAACCCTTTTCTCCTCAACACCTTTTAAAATTAAACTCATGCTGAGTTTGATTTAGCAAACCTGTAGTTGATGATTATTGGTTATCTTACACGTTGTATTCAGAAGCAGATTACGTTATCCCTTTAACAAGATGTTTTACAAATCCCAATTCCAATGAAGTTGAGACATTGTGTAAAACATAAATAAAAACAGAATGTAATGATTACACAGGGTTACAAAAATATTTTTTTTGTAAGTTGTGTGTTTTTTCAACTGATTTAAGACAATTTTGCACTGCTGAATCCAAAAATGACATCCGTTTCTCTCAATCAGGTGCCAAGTAAAAACCTGTACTTACTTAGTACTTACGTAGTACTGTGCATGTACTTACCTTTATATAAAGGTAAGTACATGTAAATTGAATGTTTCATCATCATTGTTCAAAATTCAGAGAATTTCAAGACATAAAGAGGTATTTGCATCATATAAAGTAAAAATACCCATACATGTAAACAAAAATGTATAAAACATGTGGCCATAATTCAAAAAGTTGACCTGATTGAGCAAAACCAATGTGATTTTTGGATTCAGCACATCAAACTTGTCCTAAATCAGCTAAAAAAAAACAAAAAAAAAACAACTTAGACAATAAATTTGGTGTTGACCAGTGTTATCAAATCTTTTTTTCCAACCTATCTTCAACTGAATACATTACAGAGACAAGATATTCAATGTTCAAACTTTATTGGTTTTTTTTATTTTTGCAAATATTCACTTATTTTGAATTTGATGCCTGCAACACATTCCAAAAAAAAAAAAAAGGGAAGAAGAAGCTGCGACAGGGGCATGTTTACCACTGTGTTTCATCACCTTTCCCTTTAACAACACCTGATAGCATTCAGGAACTGACGACAAAAATTGTGGAAGCTTTGTAGGTGGAATTCTTTCCCATTGGACTCATCAGACCACAGCACACTTGTCCACTTTGCATCAGTCCATCTGTATCCAGATGAGCTCAGGACCAGCGCAACCGGCAGTGTTTGTGGGTGTTGGTGATATATGGCTTTGGCTTTGCATGGTAGAGTTTTAACATGCATTTGTAGATGGTGACGTAAAGTAAGGAACAGGAGAAAATTCAAACAGTACCTGACTTTTCCATCAGCTTTGTTGTATGATTGTGGAGTGCATTTCTTCAAAAATCAACAAAATATAAAGCAGAGTGGTTCAGTACATTTCTATGGCATTACTGACAGGGAAGGATTAAAAAAAGATAACTTTTAAATTGAGAACTCTATAAAATATAGTCAGTCCAGAAAGGAAATGTCTCTATGGATTTAAAAATGTTAAATTATCTTTGTTATATTTTCAATAATACAGCAAACTACATTTTTTTCATAACTAAAATATAGAAACAGATTATTCTCTTTCGCTTTTGTCTGTACATAACACTCTGCTTTCATTTGCCTGTCAGGCCCTCAGCAGAGCTTCTACTGAGAAAGGTAATGGCCTCACAGTTGGAGTCCCGATCGAGGTGCTTTGAGGGCTCTTGACAGAGTTGGTGCAAGGACCTTCCTGTGAGGCAGAAATCTCGCCATTCCAGCCCTTAGCTGAGAGAGGTCTGGGCTCAAAAGTCCTGCTGGGTGCACCGAAGTCAGGTCTAGCCTGGACGCCCCGATCTGCTCCACAAATAGAGAGTGTGACTGCTGAAGAGCCAGTCGAGTCCATTATTTCTGTTGCTCTGGGAGGGGATTTGACAGGACTGACACACAGCGGGGGATTGCCCTCATTTTTAAGTCTTTCTTGCGATGGCAGAAGCATTATCTCTAGTTGTTTTTTCTTCTCACAGTCCTTCCACCCATCTTGTATCTCCTCATGCTCCCTGCTTTGCTTTAAGCTGGGGCATGACACAAAGTCATTACAGCCACTTCCTGTGGGGGACCTGCTCTTCAGCTGGAAGGACTGATAGAGCTGGAAATCACACTCATAAAGAGGCTTATATTTATAGACAGGCACATAGCTGGATGCCCCTATGGAAAGGTGCTTGCTGGGCGGGCAGCAGTGGACACCGGAGATGTGTAGGGGTGGAGGGTGAATTACGGGAAGGAGGGCAGATGAGGAGAACGAGAGGTCATCCTGCAGCTCCCTCTGTCTCAGCTCCCGCTCCAGCATCACATTCTCCAGTTCTTTGTCAGCGAAGGCTCGTCTCTTCCTCATCCGGGCACTAATGGAGGGATACGCGAAGTGTGTTTGGTCACGCTGCGGCGGTTTGGACCAGCAGGTGGCATCATCCTCTGAAGGCACTGCTAGTTTTATCCCTGCATAGGGGAGAAAAAAACATATGCGGTTGCTATGTATGTACATAAATAATCAATTTATGGATAACAACATTGTTTCAACCAAGTAATTGCAGCTGATACGCTCAAACACTTTGTTGTTTATTGAATTAATAATGCAGTTGGTTAGCTGTGTCATTTTTGCTTTACGGGGGGCACTGCTAGACTGAGAGGGCCATAAAGAAGAAAAAGCTGTTAGCAGCAACTGACTGTAAGCGAGCAGTTAATATTGTGCACTATGTGTTACAGTAATGGCCTGCTGTGGTGAAATAGTAAAGTTACCATGGTGGGGTTTGTTTAAATCAATTAACCATGTCAACTTACGGGTAAAAACATAACACAGGCACCGTGCTCATAGTTGAAAACAGTATTTGTACATGCATCTAACGCAAAGGAGATTTTACTGTACTATTCTGCAACAAAAAGCTGGTCTGTTGCGTCCATATTCTGGGTGAGGAATGATGAAACCAGGGGTTCAGCAGAACCCACACTTTATTAATGAATAGAACCCGTATATGACAATCCTTCCCAGTCGAGGGTCAACGGCGAAAGAGACAGTCTCTTCCACCTCTTCCCTTTATACCCTCTGGTGACGTACCACCGGAAAGGCGGTGAAAGGGTTATGAAAAGTTAGAGTGCCAAAATAATAATTCTGTAGGTAATCTCACATTATAGCACCGCCACCGTGCTGCACGGTGGCGCAGTGGTTAGCACTGCGGCAGCACAGTTTACCCTTGGCCGGGGGATCGTGGGGATCATGGGATCGTGGGTTCGATTCCAGCCCCCGACCAACAGTGATCTGTGTGGAGTTTGCATGTTCTCCCCGTGTATGCGTGGGTTTACCCCGGGATTTCTCCGGTTTCCTCCCACATGCCAAAAACATGCAGGTTAGGTTAATTGGAGACTCTAAAGTGGCCCTAGGTGTGAATGTGTGTGTGAATGGTTAAGGGATAGCGCCGTATCGTGGCTGCTTCATCCATCCAGGTGGTGGATGACCCTCAATTTCCCCTCTGGGGATCAATAAAGTATACTAAATCTAAAAAAAAAAAATAAAAAAATTATGCTCTATACATATTCTGTTTACATTCTTATGATAGATAGATAGGATACTTTATTTCGAACAAAAAAGTAAAAAAACAAAAAAACAAATGACAAGTGCAATAAAGTAACAGTATACAGTGCTCGAAAGGGAGAAGGAAGAAGTGAACACTTATTAACTCCAACTCCTCTTTTCCATAAATACAACCCATGTGAAATATATACAAATTACCTCATTTAAGACCCCAAGTAAACAATCAACTATATTTTGTACATATCAACATTAACACCCATCCATCCCAACATACATACAGTCCCTAAATCAAAACCAGCCCCAAACAACACAGATATACATAGTGCTGTCCCACCTACCATTCCATAGTGTCCTAGAGTGAGCATTTTGAATCGTACATATAAATACTACCCTTCTAACATATATTCTTTCAGCAAATAATGTTTATACCTATTTTTGAATTGATTTCTGTTTGTACATAGTTTCAGTTCCAGCTCCAGACTGTTCCACAAATCAACCCCACAGACAGATATGCACGTACTTTTCTTAGTTGTTCGTACCTTAGGTTTTGTGAAGTTTAAGTCTCCTCTCAAATTATAATCATTGTCTCTTTTTTTGAATATTTTTTGTATATTAGTTGAGAGTTGATTATTAATTGCCCTTTACATTACTTGTGCTGTCTTAAATTTAACTAAATCCATGAACGTTATGACATGTGACTTTAAAAACAACGAATTGGTATGGTCTCTATATCCTACATTATTTATTATCCTTATAGCTTTTTTTGTAATGTGCATATTGGCTGTAGGTTGGTTCTGTAGATGTTTCCCCAGACCTCTACACAGTAGTTAAGATAAGGTAGAAACAGTGAATTGTACAGTAAGAACAATGATTTATAGTCCAAGATGTGTCTTGTTTTCCCCAGTATCCCTATACATTTTGCCAACTTGGCCCGGATGTGAACAGGATCGGTGACACTTTGACCCTTTGTCACCGATCCTGTTCATAATTTTTATGGACAGGATTTCTAGGCGCAGCCAGGGAATGGAGGGTGTCATGCTTGGTGACCACAGGATCTCATCTCTGTTGTTTGCAGATGATGTTGTCCTGTTGGCTTCATCCAGCAATGACCTACAGCTCTTGCTGGGACGGTTTGCCGCTGAGTGTGAAGCGGCTGGGATGAGAATCAGCACCTCCAAGTCCGAGTCCATGGTCCTCAGCCGGAAAAAGGTGGATTGTCCTCTCCGGGTTGGGGACAGGCTCCTGCCCCAAGTGGAGGAGTTTAAGTATCTTGGGGTCTTGTTCACGAGTGAGGGGAAAATGGAGCGAGAGATCGACAGACGGATTGGAGCAGCATCTGCAGTGATGCGGACGTTGTACCGATCTGTTGTGGTGAAGCGGGAGCTTAGTTCTAAGGCAAAGCTGTCGATTTACCAGTCAATCTACGTTCCTACTCTCACCTATGGTCACGAGCTTTGGGTAATGACCGAAAGAACGAGATCGCGGATACAAGCGGCTGAAATGAGCTTTCTCCGTAGGATTGCTGGACTCACCCTCAGAGATAGGGTGAGGAGCTCAGTCATCCGGGAGAGGCTCAGAGTAGAACCGCTGCTCCTCCACATTGAAAGGAGTCAGTTGAGGTGGTATGGGCATCTGATTAGGATGCCTCCTGGACGCCTCCCACTTGAGGTGTTTCAGGCACGTCCCACTGGGAGGAGACCCCGGGGCAGACCCAGGACTCGGTGGAGAGACTATGTCTCCCAGCTGGTCTGGGAACGCCTTGGTATCCCCTCTGAAGAGCTGGAGCAGGTGGCTGGGGAGAGGGAAGTCTGGGCTTCTCTGCTTGAACTGCTGCCTCCGCGACCCGGACCTCCGGAAAAGCGGTAGAAGATGGATGAATGGATGGATGGCCCGGATGTGACTGATGTGAGGTTTCCAGCAGATTTTATTGTCTAGCGTCACCCCCAGAAACCTATTTTCCTGTACTGTTTCTATTCTGGTATCATCTATCGTTACCATTATTTCATGATTTATTTTATAATTTCCAAACAACATAATGTTTGTTTTTTTCAGATTTAGAGATAATTTATTTTTGTTGAACCACTGCGTTAACCTTTTCATTTAAGTTGTGACCACCTCTAAAACCTGCTGCAAATTCTCACCAGTGCAAAGAATATTTGTGTCATCCGCAAACAAAATAAATTTCAGAATTTTTGATACTTGGCATATGTCATTTATATACAAGATAAAGAGTTTGGGTCCCAAAACTGACCCCTGGGGCACACCACAAGTGATGTCCATGAAGGGTGATTTGTGCTCACCAATTTGTACAAATTGTTGTCTATTGCTTAAATAACTTTCCACCCAATTCAGTCCTACCCCTCTTATCCCATACCTTTCCAATTTCCTCAGTAGAATTCTGTGGTTAATGGTGTCATAAGCTTTCTTTAAATCTATAAATACTCCTACAGCAAACTTTTTTTTATCTATACAACTAGTAATTTCTTCTATAAGTTCGATCAGTGCCAAAGATGTAGATTTATCTGCTCTAAAACCATACTGGCTGTCTGTAAGGAGGTTGTGTTTTTCAATGAAATCATCTAGTCTCTTAGTGAAGATTTTTTCAAGTATTTTGGAGAATCGTGAGAGTAAAGAGACCGGCCTGTAATTTGTGAAATGATGACTGTCTCCTGTTTTGTATAGTGGTATTACTTTTGCTATTTTCATTTTGTTTGGAAATGTACCAGTTTGAAATGACAGGTTACAGATGTGGGTGAGTGGTTTAACAATTCCTTCAATTCCTTTTTTCACTATTGTCATGTCAATTTCATTCCAGTCAGTTGATTTTTTGTTCTTAAATTTACTCACAGTCTCGATAATTTCCTTTTCAGTAATTGCATCCAAAAAGATTGTGTTTGGATTTCTATCTTCTATTTCATTTACAGAACCACTGTTGTTTGTTTCTGGTGTCACTATTGATTTTGCTAATTCAGGACCAACGTTTACAAAAAAAAATTATTGAAACCACTGACCACATCCTCCATCTTATTTATCAAATTGTCATTTTCAATAAAATATTCTGGATAATTAGCATTCTTAGATTGGTTACTAATAATCCCATTGAGTACTTGCCATCCTCTTAAGTTATTATTATCCTCTAATATTCTGTTGTAGTATTTTTTCTTACAAGTCCTCATTATATTAGTAAGCTTGTTTTTATATCTTTTATATTTGATCTCAGCCTCTACCATTCTTCACTTAATGAACTGTTTATATAATGTATTCTTCTTTTTACATGCATTTAGTAACCTCTTGGTGACCCAAGGAATATTTTTGTTTTGTTGTCTGTCACTGTATTGTTTTATAGGACAGTTTTTATTATACAATGATTGAAATATTTGTAAAAATTTTATCATATGCTATATTTATATCATTTTCATTAC
Organism: Pholidichthys leucotaenia; assembly: GCA_020510985.1. Lineage (NCBI taxonomy): Eukaryota > Metazoa > Chordata > Actinopteri > Cichliformes > Pholidichthyidae > Pholidichthys > Pholidichthys leucotaenia. The sequence continues at coordinate 305,002,418 of CM035839.1, forward strand.
AAACTATCTTCCAGTCTTGTATTAATAATTCCTTTGCCAGTAAATACATAGATTCTTCAGTTCTTATTCTTTTATATTTAATATTGTTGGTATACTTTTTCTTCCTATAATCACATTGATAGACAACAAAAATCGGGAGGTGGTCACTGATATCATTCAATAAAAGCCCACTCATGATATTATTTTCCATAATGTTTGTGAATATGTTATCTATTAGTGTGGCACTGTGTGACGTGATTCTGCTAGGTCTGGTAATTGTTGGATGTAAGCCCATACTTTACATTGTGTTGATAAATTCTTCTGTCAAACTATGTTGTTTTGAATTCATAAGATCTATATTAAAATCCCCACAGATGAACATAACTTTATGAGTTAGTTTTGCATACATTTTTTCCATCCAGTCCTTAAATAAGTCAACGTTTGATCCAGGTGTTCTATATACACAGCTCACTATCATATTCTTCACATTGTCCAGACAGATTTCTATTGGTGGTACCTCTACTTACGAACGTCTCTACATACGGAATTTTCAGGTTACGAGACGCCTCAACGGGAAAATATTGCCTCTAGTTACGAACGAAATTTCAGGATACGAAAGGCAAAAAAGTACGCGCTCCTCGCAGCTTCCGTAGTTTACCGAACGTAAACATACCTGTAGCTGCTCTGCCATTGGCTATCGCCTAGCATCTTCCTGGTATCCCATTGGCCACAAAGTTTTTTTTTTTTTTTCCAAAACTTTATGCGTTTGGTTGATCTCGCCAAAGAATATGGCCGTAATACATCAACGATCAGCACGGTATTAAAACAAAACGAAGCACTTACAAGCCGACAAAAGCAAACGTCCTTGGATCAGAACATGAACCAAAGAAGGCAAACGGTGACGACGTCGACGACGATAGCAGTTAAAGGGTAAATGAACATAATTTTTATTATTCTTTCTCTTTTATTATTCTTTCTCTCATTTTAAACTCTCATTTTATGTTTATTGTGCAGTAGTCTAATTGTAACATGTATTTGTTACATGTTTTGATGCGTTGTTACGATTTATAAAAAATTTATGCCCGAATTTTGGGGGCTTGGAACGGATTACGGCATTTACATGTAAAACGCGCCTCTACTTACGAATTTTTCACGTTACGAGAATTCTTCCGGAACGAATTAAATTCGTAAGTAGAGGTACCACTTTTCTATTTCCATCCATCTTCTTCCACTTAATCCTTTTTGGGCCGCGGGGGGGCTGGAGCCTATCCCAGCATCTTTGGGCGAGAGGCAGGGTACACCCTGGACAGATCGCCAGTCCATCGCAGGGCCAACACAGAGAGACAGACAACTATTCACTCTCACAGTCATACCTAAGGACAATTTAGAATCCCCAGTTTGATGCCAATTAACCTAACTTGCATGTTTTTGGCATGTGGGAGGAAACCAGAAAAATCCCGGCGTAAACCCACACAGACATGGGGAGAGCATGCAAACTCCACACAGATCACTATTGGTCGGGGGCTGGGATTGAACCCAGGATTCCCTGGCCAAGGGTGAGTTGCTGTGCTGTCGCAGTGCTAACCACTCCGCCACCGCGCTGCCCATATAATTTAATTCATAGCCATCCATGGTAAAATTCACTCCTTTCTCTTCACTGAGCCACATCTCTGATATTGTCACAATATTGAATGGCTCTTTAAACTGATGTAAATAATCTTTAATGTTATTAAAGTTGGCATAGAGACTTCTGCTGTTGAAGTGGATCATAGAAATATTGAAATCAGATATGACCATTGTGTTAAACTGTTCATCCGTGTAGTAACTACAGTTATTATTGATGGAGCTAAATAAATTATTATCAGGGTCTATGTTATATTCTACGTCCTGTGGGTTGTGATCCGTATATTCAAAAACTTTCAGTTCCTGTTGTTCCTGTTTATTGATCTTTTGTTTCATGTAATTAAATGTCCTGATGCAGATGAGTATAATCCTTCAGTGTCCTACAGATGTCTCTTGTTGCTGCCGACTCCAGTTCATAAAGTTCATTGATATTTGTCCAGTTCCATAATAGTACGGATGTTAATAACCTTGGCTTCTTCAGGTGATCCATTTAATTTGATGTATATTTTATAGTTTGATGTCCAGATGTTTTGAATCTTTTTCTGCTTTCTCATGTATCTAGCTTTTCTGGCTATTTCTGTGTTTTCTTTTGTGAGGTGCTCGTTTATGTAAATATTCGTTCCTTTCAGTTTTCTACCTTGTTTTAGCAGCACAGTCTTGTGTTTTCTATTGACAAACCTCATGATGACATCCGGTTTGTCGCTGTTTTTCCTGGGCAGAGGGTGGCAGGCCTCAATGGTGTTACAGTCCAGCTGGATTCCTTTGGACTGCAGGAAGGCCGCCACTTGTTGCTCTGTGGATTCGGCTTCCAGCGCATCGAGCCTCCCTCCGCTGTCCGCGGCCACCACTCGAGCATATGATCGGGGTTTAATGTAGAGCCCTGTGATGATCATGTCGTTCACCCGGGTGTACTGCTCCAGGTCCAACACCCTGCTCTCCAGATACGCCAGCCTCTTGTCCTTCTCGGCGTTCTGGATCTTTCACCTCCTCAAGCAGGCCCAGGATGTTTTTTGCTGCAGCTTAACAGCAGAAATCTCTTAGCCAAGAAGTCAAGCGATCTTTAAATATCATCCACCTCCTCAGTCTGCTGAGCTTTCTTAGGACCCATGATCCCAGACGATGTATGTTGACTACACAGCTAATGAACAGCTGTTAAGCTAGCTAAATGCTGGGCCACTCCGCTCCCATTTCCCAGCCCGTAGATGCCGCTATTAGCGTCTTAAATCAGGCAGGTGTTGAAACTAGGATGTCCAGTTCGTAATCCAAATTCAGTTCTCAGAAGTTCTCAGAAGCCAAAAAAAAAGTAGTCAAAAACCGAGCACCAAAACACAGAAATCCACCGACTGACAGGATCTGACAGTAGGGTGACAGTAGGTTGACAGGAACCGCATTACCCATGAGATCTTCTTATGAACAAATATGTTAAGTGTTAAACTAGAATCTGAAGTGTTACGCAACCACCATCTGATAAACAGGAATTAGGCAGAGCTATAGAGCCCCTTTTCTCTCTCTCTCCCTTCTTTTAGTCATGTCTATTACATTAGTTACACACCCAAACCAACACTCACACACACACTTTTATTGTACATCTTAGGAGATAGTTAACGTGAATAGTGGATGGCCTGTTCACGTCAGCGTTAAGCTGGCCAATCAGACGGTTGTGTACAAGCCCATCCTATTTTACGGGGCTGGTCCAACCAACCCGAGAAGATGAATGTAAGTTGCACCCGGAAGTCAGGGTCAGTCTGGCGACACTCCCGAGGGGGCTGCGTCACACTGCACCCAGCGCTGCTTGCTTCACATGTGACCTCTGAATAAATGTTGCATCTTTGAATTGAAGAATTATCTGGGTTATTCTTGGATCTTTCAATCAAAGAATCAGGATTTTAACAATTTTCGTGCCGTGACCCAGATTGAACTATTCTGAGACGAGTCCAGAACAGATCGGAAGGACCCTTTTTAGACGACTTTGGCGCCCAAACAGAAAGGTAAGCAGAAAACCTTACATGAATTTCTGCACTTTGGCCATACTAAATTTACAGTTGTCTGATTAAGGGGTATATCCGATCTCCAAATTTTATAATTTGATTGGGAGTCACATGTTAGGTCTGAACAAATAGTTTCATGGGTGTATGGTCCACCAAATTTTAAAGCATTTTGGAGTCAGTCTGAACCAAAATAAATATGAGACTTAGGAGACCGGCGTGGTCAATGATCACCTGGGTTTGGCTCCCAAATTAAAATAGCCAGGGTTAGTAACCTGATGCCGGAGGGAGTCATTTAGAGTGTTCGACCCAATGCTGCTGGGGAGCAAAGCCACGCTTGTTTAAATCAGTATAGCACTGAGCTGTATGAAATGGTACCTCTTGCACTGGAGACCTGCCGAGGCTTCAGTGAAAGTGCCCTCTACGTACAGTTGGACAAGTCAGTGGAATTCTGGGAGCAGTCTGTACCCAGAATCAATAAGACTTAGGGGACAACGGCCGTGTCCATCTTCCAAATTAAAATAGCCAGGATTAGCCTGATGCTGGGGGGGATTTAAGTGCCCGACCCGATGCCGTCAAGGAACGATGCCACATGGGTGAAGTATTTCGGATGCAGTCTGTTCCAAAATAATTACGAGACTTCGAGAACAGCGGTGATCAACCATCACCCATGTTCGTCTCCTAAATTATGGGAACCAGGGCTAGCCTGGCGCCGGTACTGAAAAAGAAACAAAAAAACCCCCTATTGTTAATAATTTACAGTACAGCACAAGAATCTTTTAACCATTCCTTAGTGAGCGACTGTCCATGATAATACAAATAGTTATTTGTGTTGTCCACAGTGTGCATGCTGATGTCTATTAATTCTGTGTCTTTAGGGGATAAATGTGTAGTTTGAGAAATACCGGGGATTAGAAATATCTACTAAACTTTTCCCATAGTGTGATTTAACTAATGGCGCTCGTCGGGCCGTGTGGGGAACAAAGGCGAGTGTGTGTTTTTCCACAAAGGAGGGAGGGAATTCGGCCCCACTCCTGAGTGGAGGTGAGATTGTTTAAAACAGGTTACTGAGAGATTATTTGAGGTAACAGTATTAAAATGGAGCGGTAAATTAAAGTTGTAAGGTTATTCTGGCATGTTTACAGCTGTACGTTAAGGAGGCAACGCTCCAGTTTCTTTGAAAAACAAGTCGTGGTTTGTGGACAATAGACTTTGTGGCCATAGTGCGCGTCCACGTTGCACGTGGCAGAGGCAGCCACGTGACATTCAGTGCACATGTGCGGGTAAACGCCATCTTAAACTGCCTTCAAGCTGCGGCACAGTGCCTCCATCGTGTGGCCAGATGTAGGAAGTGCATTCTTTCATAAATCATCTGCCAAATAGAGCTTCAGATCTTCCTAATACATTTGGAACCTTATCTCTCTGGCTGAATGGAAGGCTTTAAGTCTGTGCATGGCAAAATAAAGACCTCCCACACTCGCCAGTGCTGGTTTGATGTAATGAGGCAAGGCCTGCCCAATCAGCTGGAGATAAAAGGTTAAACTTTAATTTGGGCAGAGGGGAAATAAGGAGATTTATTCCTACTTATACAATAAAAGTGTAGAAAAATCCTAGGTGGACAATATATAAAGGTGAGGTAATTTAAATAAAGGAAAAGGGAAAATTGCAAATTGGAATAAATAAATAAATAAGTAAATACATAAATAAATAAAATAAAATAAAAATAAATGAATATATAAATCAATAGAAGTTGTGGAGATGAGCGTTGTGGAAGTGAGAGTGGACAGAAAATGGAAAAGGAAGTTTGGTTTTAGAGAAAAATTGAAGGCTGATGAATTGTTAAAGTTTTGTGCAGGACACAAGAGAAAATATGGAAAAACAATTGGAAGAAGGAAAGAAAAAACATAAGAATAAGAGACTCATGCTGCAACGGTGAGAACAAAAGAAAATGGGCGGTGCGGTGGCGCAGTGGTTAGCACTGCACCAGCACAGCAACTCACCCTTGGCCATGGGATCCCTGGTTTGATCCCAGCCCCTGACCAACAGTGATCTGTGTGGAGTTTGCATGTTCTCCCCGTATCTGCATGGGTTTACTCCGGGATTTCTCCGGTTTCCTCCCACAGAACAAAAACATGCAGGTTAGGTTAATTGGAGACTCTAAAGTGGCCCTAGGTGTGAATGTGTGTGTGAATGGTTAAGGGATAGCGCCGTACAGTGGCTGCTTCATCCATCCAGGTGGATGCCCTCAATTTCCTCTCTGGGGTCAATAAAGTATTCAAAATCCCCCCCCCCCCAAAAAAAATCAATAAACGCGATAAAATGGAAAAGGACAAAAACACACTGTTTAATGGCTTGTCTGTTTCTCCATTAATCTGGGACGATGGTCGTGGCTGTGGATCACCTCCCTCCCCCAGCGACTGTGTGAGTCCCTCTTCAGGCTCGCTGGAATTTGCTGCGTCCACCCTCCCCCTCCACGCCATCGCCTAGCAAACCCCTCCTCCCTCCGCAACAACAGTAAAAGAATGTAAAACAAAGGGAAAGATGGGTCATAGATGATCAACTGAGCACACGTAAGTACAATAAATTATATTGTTGCTTTCCATTTACCTTGGGACAGCGTCTCAAATATTTAATCTCATTCATGGACATTTAAGTGTTAGTCTGCGTAAGCCATACATGTTTTGCCAGGAAGCTGTGCTGGTGCTAACAACTCATTCCAGATTCAGTAAACTACTAATATGTTCTCTAGTTGTGCATAACCAATACTCGTGACTCAGCTGTAGTCAGCACGTGTTCATGAGAATTGAAGATTGCATAACTGGTGCCTAAAACTACCGCTAAAATCACATCTCAATATAACTGAAATCTGATTTTACTAAAACCCCTATCAGAGAGGTGCCAAAATCACATACTGAGCAAAATTAAGTATTTTTAGAAAAAGCTGTGGATAAGGTAAAAACCTAAATAAAGCCTCTGCTAAGCAGATGCCACAACAACCCGTGCCCCACCAAACTCTATCTATGCACCCCAGGACCTCACATCACAACATTATGGACCCTACCCAGACCCCCCACGTAATCTGCCCTATCTGTACCAGCCGCAGGGCCACAGGAGATGGTCAGAGGTTTAATAATAGAGGCAGAGGCCATGTTAACAGTAAAACCCTGGAGTGGGGGGGGTCCCCCAGTTAGCAACAGAATGGGGATCCTCCCCTACATGGTCCTCATTTGGATGGTGATAAAAAGAACGGCCTTGTATTAAAGCCGTTCTGTTTCAAAAGGGGGAATCTGGGACAAGCACGAATAGAAAGGTGCTAATGTACCATAGTAGCAAATTTGAAAGGAAATATTCCTTTATTTAGTTGTTGGTGGGCATTTCAGGACTCCATACCGTCACAAGTCATCACATTTTCATTCTTGGCCAGTTCTCCCTTGGAAAAGAGGTTTTTAAATCTCAATGGGACTTTTATCTGGTTAAATAAAGGTAAAATAAACAGGAAAAACATCACATTTTGTTTTATTGTAGACAAATACAAACTTAGAGTATGTGCACAAAGCTGTTTTTTCTTCGTGACCTTGTGGTCCGTAGACAACGTAGGAATAGGTCATCCAGCTTGTGTGAAACATGTAGCCGCTATAAGAAAGGCTGTAGAAAAGACATTGTACCCAATGGACAATCATTGTGGTGGTTTGATTGTACCAAACCATTGTGGTGGTTTGATTGTGCCCATTGTACCCAATGGGCAATCAAACCACTATTCACACAACACATGGAATTAAAGGCTTTTTTGACTCAAAGTTGAAAATCTAGATAAGAAACTAAAATAAAATTTGAAGGAAAAACCCGTACTTATTTATGGAATGGCTGACACACGGGGAGCCTGAGGCTCCCCATGAATCTGCTTCTTTTATAAAAGGAAGCCAAAAGGAGGAGGGGGAGGACACAGGGGAGCAGGAGGGGCCATCGCACCCACAATGGAAACAGTGATGGCGAGACTGGCTGCTGGGAGGGGAGGCACCCATGATCCACATCCACTACGGAAAAACTGGACTGCATGCTTAAGACTAAAACAGATAAGTGGACTCACTTCTACACATATACAGAAAATTAGCAAAAATTAAATCGTGTGGCGCCGGAGCCTTTTTTCCGGTTCCGGCGCCACACGAGTTGGCTGCCTTTTGCAACAGCGGCTCAATTCTGAGTCTTTTTATCTTCCTTCTTCTTTCTGATCCGGTGATAACTTTCTGATCCGGCACACCTTTCACTCTATATATATCACGGACACACAGATCGCCCCAAAGGTCTCCTGAGTCGGCGGACGGAGCCTCTGTTTACAGCAGGAGATGATACAGCAGGGAAGAGCTAGCTAGCACTCAACTGCCACCCGGTGCTAACGGAGAAACTCGACATACTGGGAGAAACTGAAACGACGCGGGTGCCGGGCTGGAGTTTAGGCGGCGTGCAAGAAATATAAGACAGAATAATAAAGAGCGATGGCAAGAACCAAGCAGACCGCCCATAAATCTACTGGAGGAAAAGCCCCCCAGGAAGCAACTGGCCACCAAGGCTGCTCGGAAAAGCGCTCCGGCCACCGGCGGAGTGAGGAGGCCTCACCGTTACAGGCCCAGTACCGTGGCTCTGAGAGAGATCCGTCGCTACCAGAAATCCACGGAGCTGCCCATCTGTAAGCTGCCCTTCCAGCGCCTGGTGAGGGAGATCGCTCAGGACTTCAAGACCGACCTGCGCTTCCAGAGCTCCGCCATCATGGCTCTGCAGGAGGCCAGCGAGGCCTACCTGGTGGGTCTCTTCGAGGACACCAACCTGTGCGCCATCCACGCCAAGAGGGTCACCATCATGCCCAAAGACATCCAGCTGGCCCGCCGCATCCGCAGAGAGAGAGCTTAGACTTTCTGCTGCACATCCACCAACCACAATGCTCCGCACTGTGTGTCTCTCTATATATATATTTATAGTAATATGTACATATGTATACTAGCTGCTCTTGTTTTTTCTTGCCTTCTGATTGTTGCTCTGAGTGTTGCTATCCCTGTGCTGTTACAATCCTGGAATTTCCCCATTGTGGGACTAATAAAGGCTTATCTTAAAACTTGGACTGGTAAACAAGGAAATGTGTGGAAGCATCCATTGTCTTAGTTGAAGAGGATAAGAGACATTTCAACCTATGGGGGGTTCCACACATCCCACTGGTTAGGCCCAAACACGTGGATTGGAAAATGTTGGACATTTTGTCACCTCTGCTGGGGAATATAGTCATCCATGGAAAACCAACACCTGGCCTCAACATAGAATATTCTCCTAAATTAGAAACGTATGCTCCGTCTCTTAACTGGGTAACCACAGCACAAAAGGCTGTGCACACTGATGCCCAGAAATCTCCTACATGACCAATCTTAACATTAACAAATGAGGGGATGACAAAATTTGAAGCAAATTCTAAATTTGTTATGGTAAAATGTTAAGCAGATGTAGATCTAATAAAAGGAGCAGAGTATGACACTACAGAAAATATATTCAGAAGCCCAGAAAGGTGTTAACCAGGTCATAAAAACTAAAAGCAACAGATGTCATAGCGTCATCAGTCCTGTAGGAAACACCCTGATGACGCAGGGCTTGCAGGAATTAATGAAGCTCTAACTCTTTGTGCTTGTTGTATGCCAGGATCACATATATTAATAAATGAGCTGAACCTCCAAATGCAATTTTCCACAGTGGTAGTCATCAGCAAATCTTGCACATCTCATACCTCCTCATAGAAACTAATTGCTGAGTCCAGAGGAGGAGCTGAAGACCCCAAGACGGAGGATGATGACAAAAAAGACCATTGCGCTATTATGGATTATTTGTAAACACAATGTGCTACTGATAATACATGAATCATACATAGCTCACCACACACATGTAGTGGTGTGAGACTTATAGTATTCTTGCGTTATTATTTACATCATGCTAATTGCGGTTAGGTAGTCAGGATAATTGTGAAGGTTAGAAGCTCTAGAGGCCCGAATACAACAAGCATGGATAACGATGTCTCCTAACTTTGAACGATTTTGTTTACTACCTACTTACACTGCAACACATAGGTTTCATCACCCAACTCACTCATCATAACAAACCTACTGCTGAACACATAGCTCCCATTACCCAGCTCACTTGTCACAACACAACCATTGCTTGTAGCTTGCATATAGCCGACAATCACACACTCAAGGCTAATGAGAGATAACTTACAACAGCACATTGTCAACTACAGATGTAGTGAATAGGGATAAAATGGTACAGGCTCCAGCCATTGCAGTGACAACCCCTCAGGCCATTACTGATCCTGTCCCGACCGAGCCCTTTGTATCGGCACCCAAGCAAAGGTGTAGGGTGCAGGGAAGGTGCATGCGGAGGGGGGGGGGGGGAACCAGACCATCACAACGTGTGCCTGCAACGTAGAAAAGGAGGTCATAGGGCTAGTGATTGTATGACTTCAGTCCCTAGAAGAAGGATGGACTGGTACCCACGCACACCCACCGCACCTCCGGCATCCGGGGTGGAGCCAGGTCAACCACATGGAGGACACAGCATTTTCCAATGCTACCCCTCACAGTGGAAGCTACGGTGGCCACAGGGGCTCGAGCTTCATCACTACCAACGTCTCTACCTTTGTCCACTAATCATAGACTGGTGGGTGGCATCCCTGGGACAGCATCACTGAACTGTTCACTGGCTGGACTGGATGTTGTCTACTCTCTGCTGCATCCACCAGACTGTCCTATAAACCTCATGGGACGAGATATGCCTCTGACAGCATGGGAACACAGTTGTTTTTCTTCCAATGGTACCGGAGTGTGTCTACAAGAGGGGACTGTGTTCCACAGCTGCAGATACAGGAAGCAGACACAGAGGAAGGTCAAACCCCTGTCGCAATCGTGTGATGACTGCAGCTGAACGATGGGAGCCCTGGCAAAGGTCAACTGGTGGACAAAATGTTTCGTGGGCTTCGTGGATTGACCCTGTTCGACCTTATGACCCCCACATGATCCACTTCACCGGACAAAGAACTATTCACATGATGATCAGGAGGAGATCTCGGTGGGGATGCAGGACTTGGTGAACAAGGACAATTATGTGACTGTAGTTCATCTGGACAAAGCCGTGTTGCCTCGGTATGCCCTCTTAGACATCGCTGCACCGTGCTGGGGGTGTCCACAAGGGGGGAGGTAAGGGTATCAGAACCGATGGTGCAAACCTATCTTGGGTTGACTGACTGGGTTGACACACAATGTAGGGACCTACCTTATTCACCATCTGCTAACCGCTAGCGTCTCACACACCATGTATGGTTGACATGATAAAATCATATCAAAGGGGGGAATGAAAGGGTTATGAAAAGTTAGAGTGTCAAAATAATAATTCTGTAGGTAATCTCCCATTATGCTCTACACATATTCTATACATATTCTGTTTACATTCTTATGAACAAATATGTTTAGTGTTAAACTAGAATCTGAAGTGTAAAGCAACCACCATCTGATAAACAGGAATTAGGCAGAGCTATAGAGCCCTCTTTCTCTCTCTCTCTCCCTTCTTTTAGTCAGGTCTATTACATTAGTTACACACCCAAACCAACACACACACTCTTATTGTACATCATAGGAGATAGTTAACATGAATAGCGGATGGCCTGTTCATGTCAGAGTTAAACTGGCCAATCAGACAGTTGCATACAAGCAAGCCCATCCTATTATACAGGGTTGGTCCAACCAACCCGAGAAGATGAATGTAAGTTGCACCCGGAAGTCAGGGTCAGTCTGGTGACGCTCCCATGGGGGCTGCATCACACTGCACCCAGCGCTGCTTGCTTTACATGTGACCTCTGAATAAATGTTGCATCTTTGAATTGAAGAATTCTCCAGCTTATTCTTGGATCTTTCAATCAAAGAATCGGGATTTTAACAGCGGTCCGCCACCTCCATCCAAACCCAGGTTGCCCCGGCCGCCATCTTACTACTTACTATAATATACTATACAACATTCCCCCCCCCCCCACAGAAAAACGCCAAGTACAGCGATCAGGCCCTCCCAAAATTTGAAACCCGACTCACACACTAATATCTAAACTGTATGTACAAAAATAAATAAACATGCCTATCTATTCACACTGTAGAGGGAATGATGCAGGCGAGGCAACGAGCTGATCAACACAGACTTTATTCTCCCTCTAACTGAACAGGATCACAAAAAGATCTCCCAGGCCACTGTGCATCTCTCCTTTATACCTTTAATTACATGCATCGTGGCCCAAGGCTCCAACCTCACATTAAGTATAGAATAAAGCCTGTGTGCCGCATTAACATGATATTACACAGGTGTCGCCTTTCACTCCTCTCCTGTTGGCCCGGAATCTGCTTGTCTCCCCGGGGGGTGCCTAGCCTTTACTGTTCCGTCTGGACCCCCCGGCGACGTCTCCTCTCTTGGTCCATTGATCTCTGGGTGGAGAAGTCCAACACCTTGCTCCCCACAACACAACATAAATTAGAAGGGCCGGGTAGACTGCTGGTGCCCCCCTACACGGCCAGGCGGGTTATTCTGCCGCCTAAGTTAACACAATCCAAAAGAAAAAAAAAAAAAAAAAACCAAAAATGGCCGTGTTGCTAAAATCATCAAAATAATCCCAGAATAGAGTATAAGCATACAGTATATATACACATTATCAAATTTGCAACAAACACAACATTTCCAAAGCTACCGCAACCTACATTTCTCTATACACATCAAAAGCGGCCCCCTCCCCAACACACCCACCCAGTAAGTCAAACACTTCATAATAACATCAAATGGGCAGTTTTGGGAACTCTCTCTCTCTCTTTTTTTTTTAAACAAAACATGAGCCAACACGCCATAAAATGGATACTACACACACACACAAACACACATATATACTGTATATATATATATATATATACACATACATATACATACATATACATATACACACACACATATATGTGTGTTTTTATATATATATATATATATATATACATATATACATATATACACTACCGTTCAAAAGTTTGGGGTCACCCAGACAATTATTTTGTGTTTTCCATGAAAAGTCACACTTATTTACCACCATGAGTTGTAAAATGAATAGAAAATATAGTCAAGACATTGACAAGGTTAGAAATAATGATTTGTATTTGAAATAATAACTTTTTCCTTCAAACTGTGCTTTTGTCAAAGAATCCTCCATTTGCAGCAATTACAGCATTGCAGACCTAACATGATTGCACAAGGGTTTTCTAATCATCCATTAGCCTTCTGACGCAATGAGCAAACACATTGTACCATTAGAACACTGGAGTGATAGTTGCTGGAAATGGGCCTCTATACACCTATCTAGATATTGCACCAAAAACCAGACATTTGCAGCTAGAATAGTCATTTACCACATTAGCAATGTATAGAGTGTATTTCTGATTAGTTTAAAGTTATCTTCATTGAAAAAAAGTGCTTTTTTTTTCAAAAATAAGGAAATTTCTAAGTGACCCCAAACTTTTGAACGGTAGTGTATATATATAAGAAAGGGGAAAAGAAAACGCATACAACAGCTCCTTAGCTCAGGTAAACACCATAAACACTCTATACCTTATTTACAGTCATACCACTGGCCCGATGATAAGGGCCACCCTTTGGGTCACTGTCCGGTGGGTCCCTCCCGGAGCGCCTCTGCTTCCTGGCCTCCGGAGACACACTGCACTGGCATCTTTTCTTCTGTACTCTTCGCAGCTCATTAGGGTGTCTCCACGATGAATCTGACAACCCTAAGTAGTCATCCTCCCAGGTAGCCACCACACGCAGCCGCCCCTGTTCGTCACGCCGTCTCCTCCTCTCATGTACTCCTCTCACTCGAGCCTCCTCTCTGGGCCGGACCTCATCACCAACCCTCCGGGGACCCTGGCCCGACTTCCTGTGTTCCTCACGCCATGACCGGACCTCTTGGGTCGGGTCGTACCGCTGACCTGGTCCGGACTCCTCCTGTGGCGATGATGTTTAGCACGCTGTAGAATCGCATCTTTTGGTCCTGTTCCACTCTGCCGGCCCCAGCAGTCGTCCTCCCAGGGTCCCACTGTGCCATCCAGTTCCCACACCAAGGGCAACGCGGACACTGGCATCAGGACCCTCCCGTGCTGGGCCGCGGTGTCGGTCTTCTCCACCTCTCAGTTCACCAGGCCAGTCTGTGTCCCAGACCGTGTCAACATCCTCTGCTTGTATCAGCAGTCGGTCCCATAAGCCATTACCTAAGCACTCCTCTCCGATACCACTGGTGATCTTGAACCCCAGGCCAGAAAACAGATTGCATCCCATGATATTTTCTACTCTGGCCGTCACCACCAAATGGACATTTGCCATCACTGCCGACTTATACTGGGCTGTAAACTCCAGTGAACCCACAATGGCCAGCTTGTCCCCGCCACAGCCACAGTAAGACACTGACAGTGCCCTCACACGGTAGTGTAGAAACAGGCTCCTCATAGTGGCCCAATTCAATGCTGAAGCCACAGCCCCCATGTCTACCAGCAATGGTACCTTCACACTATCAAACAGCACGTTGCAGTAAATATATCCGGTAGTGGCCGAAGAAACGGTGTGAATCACTGTAGGGGCCGCAGCAGAGGAATCCGCACCATGTCTTTGGTCCAGCCGCTCAAAGTTTTTACAAGTTCTGGCGAAGTGATGTAAAAGACCATATCGTCCACACCGCTTGCCCTTTACCGGACACTCTCTCGACTTATATCTGTGTTTTTGGGACCCACAGCCATAACATTTAGACGCACCCGGGGTGGACTTGATCTTCACAGCAGTGGCATACTCATCTTCGTCCAAGCCGTCATCAGTGTCCGAACCCACAGCCAGCGTCCTCCCACTCTGTTCACCACGCCTCGATGTGTCTTTTTCACGGAGGTCTTCTGATAATTGTTCCGCTGCCTCACAATGCCTAGCTATCTCAATGACCATGGTCAACATCAGTTCATTTGGGTACGTTAGGAGCCTTGACTGTGCCACAGAACAGCGAACATGCTCCACCAACTGGTCATGGATCAGCTCCTCCTCCATGATTCCAAACTAGCATTCCCCCACCAGCTGACAAAGGTCTGCAACAAAACGCCGCACCGACTCTCGCGTCCGCTGGTGTCACTGCCAGAATCTTATCCTCCAGAATATGACGTTCTCTGTGGTGCAAAAATAGCACACCATCAACTCCACCACATCCCCATAGCTATCGGCTACCCCCAACGTGCCAAGAATTCTTTGTCCTTCCATCCCAAGGTTATGGACCAATATTGCTTTATCACGTGCCTTGCCGACCTCCCTGAGGTCGAAAGCCACCAAATAATTTTCGAAGGCTGCGTACCATCAGACCCACGGCACCGGCGGCTCACCCAGGACCTCCAAAAATGGCCGAAAAGCAGACCCAGCTCACTCCATACCTGCATTTACCTCGTTGCCAAATGTTGTGTCTATATTCTGGGTGAGCAATGACGAAACCAGGGGTTCAGCAGCACACACACTTTATTAATGAACAGAACCTGTATATGACAATCCCTCCCAGTCAAGGGTCAACGACGAAAGAGATGGAGTCTCTTCCGCCTCTTCCCTTTATACCCGCTGGTAATGTACCACCGGAAAGGTGGTCCGCCACCTCCATCCAAACCCCGGTTGCCCCGGCCGCCATCTTATTCATCATCATCATAGCAGTCTGTCGGGGGCAACAATGACTGTTTCATTTAGGTCTGATCAGATTCCTCCACGCAGCTCTGTCCTTCGCCCTCCGCTGCCAGGAACTCCTGACCTTGTTAACCTGGGCGACATCCGAGCCTATATGAGTTGCTTTCTGACCAACCATTTCATGGAACTGCTTGCAAAGAATTTGAGTACCGCTAGCTTTTGCCAGACTAGCAGCACATTCCTGGTAGATAGAGGTATTATCAGTGGCAAGGACAGGCAAAGACAAACTGACTCCAGTATCTGTTGCAGTGACTGACCAGATGATAGGTTTGTTTATCTCTGCTCTTTGTGTAGTGCATGTCACGATGCACCGGCTGGCGAAAGTCCACCACAGACCTTGCGACAGATATGCTTATCTGCCAGGATGTCCAGTCAGTTGCCATGTAACTAGGAGTGGTCCACCACAGACCTGTGACAGATATTGTTTTTAGTTCTGCCAGGATACCCAGTTTTACCCTCCACACCCTTGGAAGGGCGGGGTTGCCGGCTGAGTCGCCGATGGCCCGACCCATGAGACAGGTAGTGCCGGTTTTCATGGTTGTCCGGTAGCAAGCAAACCAACACCCGACCTGATGTGACCCCGCAGCCAGTAGTGAGGATTCTGCGCCATCTGCAGCAGCCACCACCACATCCAAGGAGCACAGGCAAGTACTCCCCCATTCCTTTACATCCAAAAATGAATCGTCTTGCCCTGCTTCCGGCGGGGGGCCCCAGCTGCAGCCACTCACCCTGGCTGAGCCCTCCCCGCAGCCATCCCCTCAACCCCCACCCCCACCCCTCCTGCGCCCCCCCGCCCTCTCCGTCTGCCTGCTGGCCCCGGGAGGGAGCCAGCAGGCAAAGAAGAGGCCAGCAGCACAGGAGGACTGTTAGCGCTGAAACGCTCTCGGCGGTGGCTGCTTTTTGTCATGGTGCTCAGAGCTGAAAAAATTATAGCCATCTTACTACTTACTATAATACTATACAACATGGTCCTCAAAATACGAACATTCTAATTAATGCATATTGGTTAACGTGAGTGTAAAATTGCCTTAAAAGGGTCATTGACTGAAAAATTGTGTTTTTGTAGGTTTTAACCTTCTCAAATGCATCTATTGGTGGTGCGACTTTTGAAAAAAAAAAAACCCTCAAAACACTCACTTATCTGAAAAAAGCTGTAGTCAGCTGTAGTCTGAAAAGTTGAATTTTTTCAACTCTGAGCACCGTGACAAAAAGCGGCCACTGCCAAGGTTGCTCAGTGCTGTAAACGCTGAACTACATAGAGAATGAATAGAAAATAGTCGCCCACAGTGGAAAAAATGTGTTTGGTGGACATGCAGCCTTATTGGCCATCCTAGCTGTCTGTCATGTAGATGGGCGGGGAACTAAAGGCATTGGCTTCAGTGCTAACAGTCGTACTAGGAAGCTCATGTTTATATTGTTATTTTCTTTAGATTTCAGTCACCCTAATAGATATCCCTGTTTCCACCTGGTTCCCTGAGACACAGTAATAATCCAATAATATATATTGTGTTATTCCTGCTTATTTTTTTACATTCTCGCTGTGATGCTACATCTTGAGCACCACCAAGGCGGCCGTAGATATGCAGCATGGCTAAGCAAAGTTTGCAGTTAAGCTACTAATGTTGGCTGATTCCTGAATGTTCCTGTGCTTATTGTACTCCAGGGACTGGTATCGACCACTGAAACCACACACCCCTGCCAGTGATGCTTTATTTCCTTCATTCTTTGAGACAAATGTATGTTAGCTGGCTCTAAGCTTGGCAGCTAATGTTAGCAATAGTGATGTAAGAAAGAGGGTTGAGTTGAATGAGGTCGAGATTTAACGAGAAATACACTGAAACCAGGCGTTCTCAGAAAGACTGCCATTTTTTTTTAAATGCAGCAATAATTAAAAAAAAGCTGACCAAATTACATTACAAACTTTTCGTTAAGGCGGGGGTGTCCAATCATGTGCCATGAAGGGTCAAGACCCTGCAAGCTCTGCCTCCAACCAGTGTCTTCAACAGCAGATTCCACTGAATTTCTTCCCCCCCGATTGCTGATAAGTGAAAACACCTGCTGAAGAGACTGGGCAGAAGAGAAAACCTGCAGAGTCTTGGCCCCCCATGGCACATGACTGGACACCCCTGTATTAAGGCATGTGTGAGATGTTAAAATGTGGGGAAAAAAAAGTCCAATGACCTCTTTAAATCTACTGTATGTGGTCACAAAACTGTAAAAAACTTTTGAGAAGTTTATAACATCACCACCAGCAGCTCTCCAGCACATGATGTTGCATCCAGCGGATTTTAAAAAGCATCGCCATGTATCAGAAGCCATGAAGATGATGTAAAAGTCGTGTCCCCTCATGTAGTTTAAAAAAAATGGCTCTTCATCATCACAGTGTGGGTTGAAATGACGTGTTAATGAGACGAGATGTTAATCACTCCTTACCCTGCAGGACGCTCTTGGCCACCACGCTGGTCTCGGCTGCTTTGGTGAAACACTGATACGCTGTTCTCCTCAACAGGGCTGCACACCTGGCCCCCCTCTTACCCTGAGGGAAACATGCGGACAGGAATCAGACACTGAAGCAGAGCTCATTCCCCACAGGTAATTAAGGGGAATGGGCTCTTCAACAGGCAGCTATTGTTAGGATTCACATTTAAAAAGGGAGAGACAACTTTTCTAATACTAAGATTATATATTGTATTACATACATACATATTGTACATATTGTAGTAAAGACATTATTTTGCAAACGATACATTTTATTGTGATAATTAATGTGTTTCACAGTTACTGCTGTAATGAACTGACAGAGTGAGCATGTCTGAGGGATTTAAAATTGTAATGCTTAATTTTTTTAATTTATTTAGAAATACAATTTTAAATTAACATATTTTCATATTCTGATTCTGTTTTCCTCATTTTTTGTTAAACATTATGAACATACTATACTAAAAGTTATTAATGAAATTGTAGCAGTTTTGTCTAAATGACTGTAATTGTAACTTGAACAGGCAAGATTGGATATTTTTATAGATAAATATTTAATAGTTTCAGTATAAAGTTCTTTGAAAGTTTACACATGTAATTCAGATTTTAAAAGGTTGTGTCCTTTTTTCTTGCATATACTAAATCAGAATTGTGTAAAATTTTAAACTAATACTATGTGTGACTGATTCCCTATTTCTACTATCTTTTATAATGAGTTTTTTTTTAACCCCTCAGCATTCCAGCTAATTTCCCTAAATTTAGCATATGCGAAGAAAATCGAGTTTTTTCTTCTCTGAATGGCAGTAACATCCCCATTGGAACACTGGAACTTTAAGATGTTAAATCTGCAACTTTTTTTTCTCCTTAATTTACATTTTTCTTTAAAAATCTGTAACTTTTTAAAAAAAAAAAAAAATCAGCTTTTTTCTTGTAATTTTTTAAAACTTTTTTCCTAACATTTGCACATTTTTCCTATAAATTTGCAATATTTTTTCCTCAAAAATTAGCAACTTTTTTCCTGTAAATTTGCAACTTTTTCTCCTTAATTTGCAACTTTTTTCTTTTAAATCTGCATTTTTTTCCAAAAAATTTCAACTTTTTCTTGTATTTTTTTTACTTTTTTCTCCAACATTTGCACATTTTTCCTATAAATATGCAATATTTTTTCTCAAAAATTAGCAGCTTTTTTTTTCTTGTAGATTTAAAACTTTTCTTTAAACCCCTCAGCATTGCAGCCGATTTGCCCGAATTTAGCATATAGAAAGAAAACCAAATTGTTTCTTCACTGAATGGCAGTAGAAAATGTGAAACAGCCCGTTGGACGGAACACTGGGGTTCTGAGAGGTTAATCTTCATTTCCAAAATAAGACATGGGTCAACTATGGGGGGAAGACAGAGCATCCGTGAAATTATGTCTTCGCACAGTTACTGAACAGACGTCACATTTTCATGACTTAAGCAACATTTTTTTATTTTAATATCAACATTTTTATATCTTTTATGGCTGTGCTGTAGCTCTATCTACTGGGGTTTTCTGTACCGTTTCTTTTACCCCTGCTGATCTCACATTTACTTCTCACCCACTGACCTGCCCTTGCGCGCTCCTCACCTCCGCAGCCTGCTGCCGCCTGAGCGCCACCTGCGCCGCCATGACGCGCTGCCGCTCCACCACCAGCAGGCAGCAGGCGCAGCGGCAGTCCCTCCAGCGGCAGAAGCGCTTGTGGCCTTTCAGGCACGACACGACGCCGTGGTTTCTGCAGCGGGCGCATTTGGGGCTCCTGGTCATTTTCCGCGGCTTTTCCTGCTGGCCCTCCGGGGACAGCGCCGCTCTGTTCTCCCCCGCGTCCGCGCCGCCGCCGCGCTGCAGACCGGCGGCGCGTCCGTCGGGACCGGTCTCGTCAAAAACTTCTCCACGTTTAAGCGCATCGAGTTCTGGCGTGTTCTCCAGCCGAGCGGACATCAATGACCAACACTCAAGGAGCTGACTTTTGTGGCAAAAGTGGATTGATTTTTTTTTGGGAAAAATGCATCGGAAAGTTGCTCTAATTGCGCATGTTTAAGAATAAAACAGGAGTTTTACCGCTGCAGCATGTTCAGGTTACCAGGCAGGCGCTTTAACGCATTAGTAGAAATAAACCTGGATGGCACAACTTCAGCTGAACCATGTGCTGATGAGGTGGAAACGTTACAGCCTACCGCCAGACGTTTTGAAACGCTAACCCCTCCTCAGCTGTCGTCTGATGCCTCATCCAGGAAGAGGCAGACAGCCGCACCACAACGCTGCGCTCCTGGCAAAGCCCATTTTGAGCCAAAACAAGCCCCTCCCCTTTAGACGCCCTTCACCTGAGCCGCCCTGCCCACCTGGTCCACACACTCACCCTTGGAAGAAACTGTCCGATGAGCAGGAGAAAGATGACAGTTTCTGTAAAACAAATGTCAGCATGTTTACAGGGCCCGCTCCTGCTGATGTCACCGCGTCTGCTCAGTATGAACTAATAATCGTACGCCCGCCTTCAGCCGAACAGTGACTCAATAAATACATTTTCATACTAGCTAGGAGGAGTTATCTCCATACTCATATTTATTCATAAAAACATTGTTAAATAATTCAGTGATTTAATGGCCCTCTTCAAGCTTGACTCATCATTTCTGGGCCTAAAAGGAAGTTTAAAAAAAAAAAAAATATTCCCTTCCATTGAGGGCTGTTTGGATAAGTGCTTCAAAATTGGTTCACTAAATGTTTTCACTGCCACACTTTGTATTAATCAGTATTATAACTCCAAGTTCATCTCAGTTATATGTTATTTACAGTGGGGTGTCAGGCTGGGTTTAGGAGACTTTTGTAAACGGCGGTTCTGCTCAGATGCTGATTGGATACCGCCGACTGTGCTTGGATGGTAAGAAAAGTGCGCTACCTACTGGATATCTCCTGTAACTACATCCACGGTAATTCTTTCAGGAGGCAATTACATTTCCACTAATAATAAACAAAGGTGGTACCCAGAAAGTAAATATATTGTTACGTTATGACAATGATTACTCAACATAAGTAAGAGTAGTAATCAAAAATTACTTAATTAAAAGTATCTATTAAGTTACTTAAGAAGTGAATAATATTTTGTTGACCTTAATGTTTTTTTTTCATTAATTTTCTGTTTTTTAGGGTTCCAAGCAGTTGTACTGTGGGAAACCTACTGTAATTGTTCTGATTCTTATTCTTATTACTTTTTTCCCACTAAAAGTGCACGGGGAACAAAAACAGTAATATTAAGAAACATGAAATTTTAAAGGAACTTGGGATCAGACCGCCAAGGTCTCTGCCTTCAACCACCACCTGATCCACACAGCACCAGACCCCCATGGTCCTTCCTGCAGGTGGTGAGCTCACTGGAGGGTAGACCCATGTAACTCCTTCGGGCTGAGACCGGCCAGGTCCCATGGGCAGAAACCTGGCCACCACATGCTAGCCATCAAGCCACTCCCCCAGGCCTGGCTCCAGGGTTGGGCCCCGGTAAAGCCTTATTCATGCTGCATTTCTCCTCTAGTCCCCTTTGGTCCGCGTGCACTTTGGACAAGCCCAGCACGCACGCAACACTGTTCATGCTCACTTTTTTCATCTACCCAGGCCAAGTGGTTGACGCATGTGCACAGCCATCATTTGTAGTTTCACTCCCGCCCTATAGGTAGCGCCAATGCGCTGACGCACCAGGATTTTCACCAATGAAGAAACGCTGCTTGCTTTCTGCTGCTTGATTGCCTGGTTTTCACTCCTTTTTCACGAAGATGATGCTGCTGCAGAAGTATTTATATATGATTCATGTATGTTTATTCTTATCTTCCACTTCCTTGTTGTCTTCTTCGTCTACTTTGTCTTGGTATGTTGTGCCGATATCGCCACCTCGTGAATGGGATGTTCAGTCTTGCGCATGCGCTTTTCAATGTGTTCAGGTCATGGGCAGGTGGTGCGGTCACAAAATTTGGGCTGCACACGGTCGCCCACGGTCGAGCACTGCGGACACTAGCAGAGTGGAGACAATGATGTAAATTTCATCACATGAGGTTTCCGGTTACACGTATGCGGACAGCAGAAGTGCAGCATGAATCCAGCTTAACCCCATACTGGGCGGGGTACACTGAATCCTTGCTCTTACATTCACCATGAGAGTCTGTTGGATCGTTCTTAGTCTGGCCCTTCACCCAGGACCAGTTAATCTTGTGTGACCCTGCCAGAGGCAAATTGCCCTGGAAAACATAGCTCTTGGGATCACTAGGACACGCAAACCCCCACCACCACGATAAAGTGACGATCCATGATGATCCTTTGTCACCAATCCTGTTCATAATTTTTATGGACAGGATTTCTAGACATAGCCAGTGAACGGAGGGTATCATGCTTGGTGACCACAGGATCTCATCTCTGTTGTTTGCAGATGATGTCCTGTTGGCTTCATCCAGCAATGACCTGCAGGTCTTACTGGGACGGTTTGCCAGTGAGTGTGAACGGCTGGGATGAGAATCAACACCTCCAAGTCCAAGTCCATGGTCCTCAGCTGGAAAAAGGTGGCTTGTCCTCTCCGGGTTGGAGACAAGCTCCTGCCCCAAGTGGAGGAGTTTAAGTATCTCGGGGTGTCATTCATGAGTGAGGGGAGAATGGAGCGAGAGATTAACAGACGGATCGGAGTAGCATCTGCAGTGATGCAGACGTTGTACTGGTCTGTTGTGGTGAAGAGGGAGCTGAGCTCTAAGGCAAAGCTGTCGATTTACCAGTCAATCTATGTTCCTACCCTCACCTATGGTCATGAGCTTTGGGTAATGACCCAAAGAAAGAGGTTGCGGATACAAGCAGTTGAAATGAGCTTTCTCCATAAGATTGCTAGACTGACCCTCAGAGATAGAGTGAGGAGCTTTGTCATCCGGGAGAGGCTCAGAGTAGAACCGCTGCTCCTCCACATTGAAAGGAGCCAGTTGAGGTAGTTTGAGCATCTGATTAGGATGCCTCCTGGACGCCTCCCACTTGAGGTGTTTCAGGCACGTCCCACTAGGAGGAGACCCCGGGGCAGACCCAGGACTCGCTGGAGAGACTATGTTTCCCAGCTGGTCTGAGAACGCCTTGGTATCCTCTCTGAAGAGCTGGAGCAGGTGGCTGGGGAGAGAGAAGTCTGGGCTTTGCTTGAACTGCTGCCTCCACGACCCGGACCTCCAGAAAAGCTGTAGAAAATGGATGAATGGATGGATGGATGGATGAAATTTTGAAGTCTGATGAACACCCCACCCCCCACCCCCAGTCAGAGACAAAAAATCAAGGCATTGTATCCATAGGTGGCACTCTAATAAACAGTTTTATGTTTTTGCAAATATCTTGAGAACAGCTGGGGCTAGACTAAAAATTCTTTCATGATTCTGTTCTCTGAAATATTCTGCAACTTTTCTCCACAGGTGTAAAATTAAGTCTTCTGCACCATATTTTCAAAAATATGCAAGTGAAGTCAAAATGAATACATCCAAATTGCTTGAAATTAAGCAGCAGTCATCTACAGACATTGATAGTGAAAAGTTGTTAAAATTATCCAAAAGTGTTTTGATTTTGTAGGCCAATAAAGCTGTGCATTTTAAAGTAAAACTGCGTCAGATCTTCAGCTCAAATTAATGTTTACATTATTTTAATGGTACACCAATGTCACTTCCTCCATAGCCTGAGTGGGTCTCAGTGGGTTGAGAGATCGGGCCAATTTTTGATCTCTCAATGGCCATCCAATGATGTCCGTCTGTGTAAAGGGGCCCTGAGTTTCAGATGGCAAATGGCCAGTTACAGTTGGTATTGGTCCCAGCCATAGGAGGCCTGCCAGCTTTTTTTGTGAGTTATAAAGATTTGAAGGATCAGCTATTAAAAATATTGGTGTAGAGGCCAGCTGGCCCTCACAATAAAATGACCAAAGCAATGCTGTTTATGTATTAGATGACATCTATAGAGATGGATCAGCATTATTGAGATGGTCTTGTGGCAGAACTCCAGGTTACATTCAATCTGATTTTGAAGACACTTGCAAGACAGTTTGGTGGTACAGACTAGCAGAGGACGATGACAGTAATCAGTCAGGTAAAATATTTATACAGTAGGGTTTCCCTAAAAATACAACCTGTTTTGAAGCATATGAAAGCATATTCAAACTACTTAAGCTTGTTAAGTGAACCAGATAGTCATTTAAAGCTTGCCTATTAATTCCTGGACTTTACTTGAATAGATAACATAAGTCACGGTTTAATATTCATTATTTATCTGTACTGGTTCATCCACTGTTCACTCTACAAATAAACACATGCATGTCTGCAGTCAGCCAGTCTGTTATGGTACATCCATGTTTACTGATATCTATAGAGCTAACTCTGACTCTCTTATAGTCTTTCATCTGTTGATCAACAAGGGCTGTTGCTGTCAGACAAATAAAGGCTGAGACTGTCTGTGCCTTGGTACACATCCTTGTCAGAGGAAAAGCAGCAGTCACACTGACCCCATATGTGTGAAAGGATGCATACAAGGGAAGAAAGGAAGGCCAAATTAAAGCAAGCTTTTCCCCAGGGCCTTCACTACTCAGGGAATTGCCTTTCAAACCAAGGCCAGTCTATATGAAGGTTAAAAAAATATACAGGGCATCCGGAAGGTATTCACAGTGCTTCACTTTTTCCACATTTTGTTATGTTACAGCCTTATTCCAAAATGGAATAAATTCATTTTTCCTCAGAATTCTACACACAATACCCTATAATGACAATGTGAAAAAAAGTTTTTTTTTTTAGATTTTTGCAAATTTATTAAAGAAATCACATGTACATAAGTATTCACAGCCTTTGCTCAGTACTTTATTGATGCACCTTTGGCAGCAATTACAGCCTCAAGTCTTGTTGAATATGATGCCACAAGCTTGGCACACCTATCTTTGGGCAGTTTTATCCATTCCTCTTTGCAGCACCTCTCAAGCGCCATCAGGTTGGATGGAAAGCGTCGGTGCACAGCCATTTTCAGATCTCTCCAGAGATGTTCAATTGGATTCACGTCCGGGCTCTGGCTGGGCCACTCAAGGACATTCACAGAGTTGTCCTGAAGCCACTCCTTTGATATCTTGGCTGTGTGCTTAGGGTCGTTGTCCTGCTGAAAGAAGAACCGTCACCCCAATCTGAGGTCAAGAGCGCTCTGGAGCAGGTTTTCATCCAGGATGTCTCTGTACATTGCTGCATTCATCTTCCCCTCTATCCTGACTAGTCTCCCAGTTCCTGCCACTGAAAAACATTCCCACAGCATGATGCTGCCACCACCATGCTTCACTGTAGGGATGGTATTGGCCAGGTGAATAGTGATAGTGGTACCTCTACTTACGAAATTAATTGGTTCTGGAAGTAGTTTCGTAACCTGAAAATTCTGTAAGTAGAGACGCGTTTTCCATGTAAATGCCCTAATCCGTTCCAAGCCCCCCAAAATTCGGACATAAATTTTTTATAAATCATAAAAATGCATCAAAACATGTAACAAATACATGTTACAATTAGATTACTGCACAATAAACATAAAATGAGAGTTGTACATAATGTAAAACAACAACAACAACGAGTAACAACCTCTCCATCTCATCGTTCTCTGCCGACCTCCTCTTCGAAATGACAGAGAGGCCTTTGGAAGGAGTCATAGCTTTTAGGGCTTCCTTTTGTTTTAATACCGTGCCGATCGTAGATGTATTACGGCCATATTCTTTGGCGAGATCAACCAAACGCATCCCTTTTTCGTACTTTTCTATTATCTCTTACTTTGTTTGTATGGACAAAAAAACTCTCTTCTTCTTCTTTTCTTCTTTTCCACTTTTCTCCATCACTTTCTTGGGGTCCATAGTGAATAAAAGTTAATACACACACGTAGAACTGTCCGAACACTTTGTGGCCAATGGGATGCCAGGAAGATGCTAGGCGATAGCCAATGGCAGAGCAGCTACAAGTATGTTTACGTTCGGTAAACTCTGGGAGCTGCGAGTAGCAGTGCGTACTGTATTTTTGCCTTTCGTATCCTGAAATTTCTTTCATAACAAAAGGCAATATTTTCCCGTTGAGGCGTGTCGTAACCTGAAAATTCCGTATGTAGAGACGTTCGTAAGTAGAGGTACCACTGTACCTGGTTTCCTTCAAACATGACGCTTGGTATTCATGCCAAAGAGTTCAATCTTTGTCTCATCAGAACAGAGAATTTTGTTTCTCATGGTCTGAGAGTCCTTCAGTTGCCTTTTGGCAAACTCCAGGTGGACTGCCATGTGCCTTTTATTAAGGAGTGCCTTCAGTCTGGCCACTCTACCATGCAGTCCTGATTGGTGGATTGCTGCAGAGATGGTTGTCCTTCTGGAAGGTTCTCCTCTCTGCACAGAGGAATACTGAAGCTCTGACAGAGTGACCATCGGGTTCTTGGTCACCTCCCTGACTAAGGTCCTTCTCCCCCATTCACTCAGTTTAGTCAGCCGGCCAGCTCTAGGAAGAGTCTTGGTGGTTCAGAAATGCTTCCATTTATGGATGATGGAATGAGAAGGCAAGATGGCCGCTGAACGCACACAGACTGGCAGGCTTTGCATATGCTTCTCTTAAACCTCCTCAACCTGTATCTTTTAGAACTATTTTATTCACAAAATGGGCTCAGATACCACCGGAACACTGGATAGTTGATGCTGGCTGTCTACTTTTACTATCAATGCAGCAGCACCTCACAACTGAGAACCATCATGCTACAGTCACTCATGGAAAACATCTGCTGTACTCTACATTTTTGGACAATGGCCATGCCCGGGTGCTCCCTGTGAAATGGGTACAAGCCCTGGAAGAACAGCTTCAGGGTCTATCTACCTAGCAGCTATAATATTAGCAGGAGATGTGGAGGTGAACCCAGGCCCACAGCCTATGGCCAATGGAAACTCAGTTGGGCCGGCACGGCTAGCCCAACAACCGCTGCTAATCTGGTCAACCTGGCCACCACAGATATCCGAACAACCGCAACTAAACTGGGAAACCTGGATACCACAACCAGAATGACAGTTTCAGCTAATTTGGCCAACCTGGCCCCTGCAGCCAGCACAGCAGCTAAAGTGGCTAGCTCAGCAGCCACAGCTAAACGTTTTACAATGAAATCCACAGCCCATGGTCCCTTCAAACCCCAGTACAGCAACAGCAACTGTTTTGGTATACCCACACTGACGGAGCAGCGTCTGGCAATTGGAGGTCAGCACTGACCCGGGCACCTGGGATGCTGGTGCTCTAGTGGCTTACCTGGTGGGGTGAGCCTGCCAGGTGGAGTCAGGATGATGAATCATGGCCCAACGGTGAGGTGACGGCACCAGCCTGGCCCCCCTGGTTGCCAGGACAGCTTCAGCGCTTCCAATAGGGGATGTCCATCAAATGGGGCTGCGTCGATGGCTTGGAGCCCAATGGCTGGATGTCGGTTTTGGCCCTTTTTCCCCTGGATGCTGATGCAGTGGTGGCTCTTTCAGCAATGGATGTTTGCCGGGCCGAGCTGTGTTGACTATTTGTGGCCCAGCGGGTGGCTATTAACATCGTGTCAGCCTCTCTGAACACCGATGCAGTAGCAGCCCATCCAGAGGAGGCTGATGTTGGTCAGTTCTCCACAGACACTGGAGATACCAATGCAGGAAAGGTCTCTCCAGACGCTGGTGCGGCGGCGGCCCACCTGAAGGGAAATGGCATCAGTGGAGTCACTCGGGATGGCGGTGACATCAACACAGGAAAAATTATTGCAACAAGACTCAAATTTTATAAGCCTGGTAAGGCTGTTACAATGCAGGATGGGTATGGAATAAAAACTGTGATTGAAAAACAACAAACCACTAAAATGTTTCAATCTGTAAATCATGCCAAGGTATTGTGGGATCTGACTATGAAACCTAAAGGCTTTTTTGGAGATACAGTTATACAATTCCACGTGAGTTATCCGAAATGGGTGATGGCTGAAGCCGCAGCTTATATTGCCCACCCATATTCCATCCAAGAATTCAAAAGAGAAAAAAGAGAAAACAAGACAAGAGCGATTACAATTTAAAACAAAGCTAAGACAAAATGTGACTGAGAGAAAAAAAGAAAACTAAGCTAAGTTAAGCGGTTACTATTCAAAACAAATCTAAGACAAAATGTCAGAGAAAAAAGAGGAAAAAAAAAAAAAAAAAACTAAGCTACAACACAATACAGGCTGGATATGTCAATCCTTATGTGAGTTTACATGTCGTCTTGTAAATATGTTTGGAGTATTTCTTCCTTTAGTTTTTGTTTAAATTGTCCAAGCGTTGTACATGATTTTAATTCAGGTCCAAAATCATTCCATAATCTGACTCCTTGCACTGAAATACAGTGTTGCTTGGTGGTTGTTCTCACTGTAGGCTTTTGAAATATACATGTTCCTCTGAAGTGATATCGTTTTTCCCTTGTTTGGAACAACTTTTGGATATTTGCGGGCAGTGATAAATTCTTCACTTTGAACATTATTATTGCGGTTTTAAAGTCAACCAGATCTTTCAACTTGAGAGTTTTTTGTTTGAGAAAAGTGGGTTTGTTGGTTCCCTGTAAGCTGCTTTGTTTATTATTCTAATAGCTCTCTTTTGGAGCATAAAGTGTGGATATATGTTTGTTTTATATGTATTTCCCCATACTTCATTACAATATGTCATGTATGGGAGTATTAATGAATGATACAAGGTGTATAGTGTGGGTTGATTCAGCAAATATTTCACTCTGTGTAATATTGCAATTGATTTGGATACTTTACCTTTAATATAATTAATATGTGACTTCCAACACAGTTTGTTATCAATTATTACTCCAAGGAATTTAGTTTCAGATACCCTTTCAATCTCTACACCATTTACATTGAGTTTGGGTACTGGGTTGTTGTGATGGTTGTTAAAGACTATAAATTTTGTCTTACTTAAATTGAGCGTTAATTTGTTTGAATGAAACCACAGTTTAAGCTTTCCTAATTCCTTTCCGAGTGTATCCAGAAGTTGTTCCAAATTGTTTCCACTGCATAGCAGATTAGTGTCATCGGCAAACAATATTAAGTCCATTTTTTCTGAAACTTTACATATATCGTTTATATACATATTGAATAATAATGGTCCCAAAACTGAACCCTGTGGGACTCCACAGGTGACCTTCAGCAACTCTGAGTTTTTGTTGCTAACACATACATACTGATATCTATTCTTTAAGTAACTACTTAACCAGGATAGTGCTACCCCTCTAATACCACAATTTTGTAGTTTCTTTAATAATAAATTATGATCTACTGTATCAAATGCTTTTTTAAGATCTAGGAATACTCCAACTGAATATTCTTTATTTTCAATGGCCGTTGATATTTTTTCTGTAAATTCCATTAGGGCATATGCAGTTGTCCTCTTGTGTCTGAACCCATATTGCTGCTCACATAATAAATCATTCTTCAGTATGAAGTTGTCAATTCTCTCATAGAATATTTTTTCAAGTCTCTTGGAAAATTGCGGTAATAGTGAAATTGGTCTATAGTTTGAGAGTTCCCCTCTGTCGCCCGTCTTGTATATCGGAATTACTTTAGCTATTTTCATTGTATTGGGAAATATACCTGATTGGAGAGACAGGTTACAGATATACGTCAGTGGTTTTACTATGCATTCGATAACAGTTTTGACTAGTAGCATGTCAATACCATCACAGTCAGTAGATGTTTTACTTTTGAACGATTTAACAATTTCAATGACCTCTCTTTCGTCTGTGTTCTTTATGAAGATGGAGTCTTTTACAGCAGTGTTATTGCATATTGTATTACCTGTAGGCACTCATTGCATATTGTATTACCTGTAGGCACTCATCTCAATATTAGGAGCATTGTCTCTAAAACAGAACAAATACAACAACTATTGACAAATTCAAATCTTGACTACCTATGCCTCTCAGAAACCTGATTAACTCCAACAACACCTCCAGCTGCTTTCATTGTACCAGGATACAATACCTATCCACCTTATTCCTAGGCCCCATGATGCCTTGCGTGAATTATGGTAGCAACTTCTGGTACTAGTTTAGAACGTATGGTTGTCACTGAAATGGGACACTTTCCCTGTTAAAAAAAACAATGACTTCGGTGTTATGTATGTAAACGAGAGTCAATGACGAGAGTGAAGGTGGAACTGAACACGATTTTATTGTGGACTCACACTGATAACACAGGCACTCCCGTCCGGCAGAGAGGTTGTTAAAGAGACTGCCCCTCTTCCCCATAGCCCTCTTATACCCCAAGTGGCGGCGGAACCGGAAAGGTGAAGCCACCACCCGTGTCACACAATAATACGTCCCATGAACAACACCCCCTCCCCCAACAAAAGGTCCAAAACACACATACAATCAAGACCCACCCCAATTTAGAACCCGAATCATGCACTAAATTAAACAGAAATATATCAGGGCCTATACCAGTCATACAAAACAACTAAGGTTAGGGGGAAACAGGTGGACTACTGTTCCACCCCCCACACGGCTAGACAGATTATTCTGCTGTCTCAACTAAACACTGTCCAATAAATTAAAACTGCCATATTCCTACATAAATACACAAAACAATCCCATTATTAGAATAAACATATATACAAACAGGTTATTCCCTCAGTAACAAACCCAATAAACTACATAAGTATTACACAAAACAATCCCATTATTAGAACAAACATATACAAACAGGTTATTCCCTCAGTAACAAACCCAATAAACCACATAAGTATTACTCACACTATGCAATAAACACATCATCCCAAACATTAGTCTGTCCCAGCAGAGGAACCACCCCCCAGAAAACCATCAGACGGTCCCTTTCCGGTTCACCTTCTTCTCTTCACACCCAGGGGTGACCTGCTCCGCAGCCCAAACACCCCCTTCTCCTACTTGGCAGCCAGAACTGGAAGTGGCATATGACCAGGTGGAGAGCCAGTACTCCCTATTGAACACGCTGCATTTACCGTCACTGTCGCGCAAAGACCTGCTAAAAAATGTGAGCATCTGCCAAGAACCTGCGATGCACTGCTCCACAACAGCCCCTATGGCCACGTCCGATGCGTCGGTAGTGAGCGCTATCCGAGCTGCCGGGTCCAGGTGCGCCAGCAGTGCGGGGTTCGCCAGGGCTGTTTTAACCTCGGAAAAATGCCTGCTCTCGCTCAGGAGTCCAGTTGACTCTGTCCGCCAGTTTCCGTTTCTTAAGCGCGGCGTACAATGGCTGCATGAGCTGGGCTGTGCGTGGGAGGAAACGGTTGTAAAAGTTAACCATCCCCAAAAACTCCTGCAGCACCCTGACCGTCTAAGGCCGGGGAAAATCTGCCACTGCGTGCATTTTGTCCAGTAAGGGTATCGCACCCTCCAGTGAGATGCGGTGGCCCAAAAAATTGATTCCCGTCACCCCGAACTGGCACTTCACCGGGTTGATTATTAATCCGTGCTCCTCCAACCTCTGGAAAACTGTCCTGAGGTGAGCTACGTGTTCGTCCTCGGACACGCTGGCCACCAGGATGTCATCTAGGTAGACAAACACAAACGACAGATCGCGCAACACCGCATCCATCATGCATTGGAATGTCTGCGCCACGCATTTTAACCCGAAAGGCATGCGTAAATACTCCAAAAAGACCAAACGGGGTTATTACTTCCGTCTTGGGTATGTCCTCAGCGTGCACCGGGACCTGGTGGTAACCGTGGACCAGGTCTATCTTGGAAAAAATGTGTGCCCCGGTGAGGTGAATGGAAAAATCCTGAATATGGGGTATCGGGTAGTAGTCGTGCGCTGTGGCATTGTTCAATCTGCAGAAATCTCTGCACGGTTGCCACAATCCTTCGGCTTTAGGAACCATATGTAGCGGGGATGCCCATGGACTGTTTGAGCGTCTGATGATGCCCAACTTTTCCAAATTGGCAAACTCCTCGTGCGCTATGGCCAGTTTAGCTGCGTCCAGTCGCCGAGGTCATGCGAAAACCGGCGGCCCCATGGTGTTAATGAAGTGCTCCACCCCGTGTTTTGTGACGGTCGCCAAAAAAGTCAGGACCGTGAGTGGGAACTGGGTGAGTAGTGTGTGGAACTTACCCCCTGGAGCTGTGACATTGGCTAGCGTTGTGGGCCCGGCTCCTCTAACTGTACAGGGAAGAGAATCAAAAGACATTGCGTTAATCAGGCGTCTGTTAGCCACATCAACTAGTAGACCGCATGCACACAAAAAATCAGCGCCCAAAATGGGGAAGCTGCATGCTGCTATGACGAATGTCCACTGGTATGCATGGCTGTGCAAGGATACAGTCAGTGTCCTCTCACCAAAAGTCTTAATGTCTGAGCCGTTTGTGGCCATCAGCTTGGGGCCGCTAGTTCCCGCCAGCCGGTCGGTCTGCATAGGACGGTAGGATGAGACTCTTTTGGGAGCTGAAGTCCACAAGGAACCGTCTCCTCCAGTGTGAGTCTGTCATATAGAGCAGCTTGCTTACTTCACCGGTGGCCGCAGCTGCTACCAACTGCCGGCCCTGGTGTTTCCCGAGCGCTTGAATTGGCATGGTGGCATGCATTGGTGTGCGTCCTCTCCAAAACGGCGGCGGTAGAAGCAGAGTGTGTCTCTCCGGTGCTTCTTGGCTTCCGCTGCAGCCACCATCGTTGGGTCCTTGCCCCCACTGACGTCTCGCTGGGTTCCGACGCCGCTGCATTCACTGCAAGGGCTCTGGTGGTGAGAATAATCCGATCCACCTCTTGCGCTAGCGCCCGGTAGTTGTGCGCGGCCAGCAGCAGCGAATTGGCAAGGACCGCCCTGGCCATCGTCGGGAGGTTCCGGAGGAAAAGATGGGCAAAGAGGAAATGCCCGTCATCTGTGCCCATCAGCGCCAACATCTTCTCCATTAATTCGACCGCCGACCCGTCTCCCAGCTCGGAGCGCGTCAGGAGCTTTTCCGCTCTCTCGCAGTCTGAGAGCGTATAGTGCCGGGTTAGCGCGGTTTTGAGAGCCTCGTATTTGTCGTGGGCTGGGGACCGTTTGAGCAGACTCGCCACCTGCTGAGTTGCGCGTCCAGTGGTGGACACCAGTGGTGTCTGGTGTCATCTGCCGTTACTCCCCGGAGCGCGAACTGGGCCTCAGTGTGGAGGAACCAAGACTTCGGGTCATGTAACCAAAAGTCAGGGAGTTTGACCGAAACGGCGCACGCGCTGCCGGCACCTCCAGTCCGGGTCATCTCCGGGGTGTTCACATCACGTCAGGGTCACCAGTGTGGAGAGAGGAATAACCAGGAAGAGCGGTCCAGAACAAAACAGGCTTTATTAATTTCTCTCTCACATCATCCAGAATCACAAACATCAGAAAAAGACACAGGTCGCAGGCACCTCTCCTTTTATAGCCTACGACCCGCTCAGTCACCTGTGGTGCTGCAGTAACATGAAAGCCTTTGCAATTCCCATTCTCTTTGTCACTGTTTGCATCAACACACCAACCCCCGCATCAACACACAAACCCCCCATGACGATTCCCCTTGTCCTTCCGTCTGAGCGGAAACATACTGACATGCTGAGTGGGTCCCACAACATCACCAATAAGTTTCAGATGAACCAGATGATCAGCAACCCAACTAGAAAAACCCGATCATCTCATACTCTCCTTGATTTGATTTTTACAAACAAACCTGACCGCAAAACAAAAAAATATATAATTACTGGCATGTCTGATCCGATGGTGGTGGGGTGGGGGTCATATGGACCCCTGTTTTTTTTTCTGTTTTTTTTTTTTCCAGAATGGATAGTTTATCTGCCAGTAGTTGGGGGGGTGGGGGGTGGGGGTCCCGACTAGACCCCCTCCTCGGGGTTTTGGGTGAAAGGGGTCATGTCGACCCCCCTGAGTATTTTCCGAGGGGGTCGTCTCGACCCCCTTTTGGATTTTTCAAGGGGGTCATATCGACCCTGCTGTTTCTTTCCCATGGAATAGATGGCTGATCTCCCCGTGGTTTGTCGAGGAAGGAGGGGGGTGGTGTGGGGGCCGACTAGACCCCCACCTCGGGGTTTTGGATGAGAGGGGGTCATATGGATCCCCTTTGTATTTTTTTGAGGGGGTCATATCAACCCCCGGAATATTTTTTGAGGGGGTCATATTGACCCCGCTGTTTTTTTTTCTCTCCAAGGAATAGATAGGTGATCTCTGGGTGGTTTTGTTGAGGACTTGGGGGGCTGGGGTGAGGGGTGTGGGTTGACTAGACCCCACCTCGGAGGGGGTCATATCGAGAGGACTTGCTATTCGACGGAGGAGGCGGCGAGAGGACCGCGACTGGCGGGAGCGCAGGCGGGGCAGTACGTGAGCGCGCATCTTCTGCACACATGCGAGCGACACCTGCGGCAAACCATTTTGGTCTTGGTGTCCTTGCTCCTGGGACACACGCGGCACCTCTTCCTCTTTTCTTCCAAAGACCGCGGGGGTACTCCTTGCGCGGCGGCCTCGGGGTCGCCGCGGGGGATCCTCTCCCTCTCCCTCTCCTTCTCCCTCGCCCTCTCTCTCCTCCTCTTCCTGAGCACAAGTGGGGCCACGAGCGCCTTGCCCAGCTGCTCCATGAACAACCTGCACCTGTTGCGTCTGCCAGTCATCCACGCGGGATTGAGCTCCCGCCACAGGACAAAGGCGTTGTACGCCGACACGTCCACCATGTTGTGGAACAGGACCAGGGGCCAGCGGCAGGTTTTTCTCCTGCAACTGTACGTGGCCACAACCTTGTCTAGGTTGTCAACGCCTCCCTTGGTGCGATTGTAATGGAGCACTGCGAGGGGTTTGCGATCGGCGCGGTCGCTCAGCAGCAGGCCTCACAGGTACCTGTCGGCGGTGGCGAGGAGCAGCACATTCTTGTTTCTCTTGGTGAGATAGGACACCAGGGCGACGTCGGGAGCCCCGGACGAGGAGAACGCGAAGGACGAGGAGCCGACCGCCCTGCCCCTGACGTCGAGCAGCTCTCGCGGGATCTCTGGCCTGTTGGTGCGCAGGGTCCCCAGTATGGTCAGGTCCCGTTCGGCGAGGAGCCTGCGCGCGAGCTCATGGGACGTGAAGAAGTTGTCGCAGGTGACGTTCCGCCCGGGTCCCAGTCCCTCGGTGAGCTCGAGGACGACTCGGGTGGCCAGGTTCCTATCGGGGAGACCTCCCTTTTCAGGTTTGCTGGTGTAGACCTGCATCTTCCACGTGTAGCTGGACCGGGCATCACACGTCACCCACAGCTTGATGCCGTACTTGGCCGGCTTGTTGGGCATGTACTGTCTGAAGGGACAGCGACCTGGGGAAGGGGTGGGGGTGGTGGTTACACAAAGGAAAAGAAAACAAACAAACAAACAAACAAGAGAAGGTGGATTAATTTTTTTTTTGGGGGGGGGGGGTCGAGAGAGAGAGAGAGAGAGAGAGACGCAATTGGATTTTATATATTTTTTTTGTTTTGTTTTTGTTTTTACACCCAACACCACTGCTACTTACCTCTAAAGGGAACCAGTCGTTCGTCCACGGTGACCTCCGGTCCGGGCTCGTACAGGAGCGACAGCCGCCTCTGCCACGCGTCCCACACGCGCCTGATGGGTGCCAGCTTGTCTCCTGAGGAGGAACAAGAAGACGAGGAAGAGGATAGCGTCTGGCCTCTCTGGTGTCACGATCGTCGAAACGCAGGACGCTGGAGTGCGAGCGGAAGGTCTTGAGGGACATGGTGGACCGGAAGATGGGGCGTCCGCTCTCGGCGTCCCAGAGGCTCTCGCACGCTTTGCCTCGCGACCTGTACATGCCCGCGAGGATCAGCAGCCCCACGTAGGCACGCAGGTCGGTCCGATCCATGGGCCTCCACCCATCGAGCCCTCGCGACGTCCTCCTGGCGCCTTCCAGGTTGGTCATGGCGATCACCTTGTCCTCCAGCTCGGGCTGAAAGTAAGCGAGGAACGCCGAGGCCATGTCCGTGACGGCCTCGGCATCCTCGTGGGGCCCTGGTGCTGAAGTCGAGGCTGACGTCGATGCCCACGCTGCGACTGCGGGCGAGGCCTCGAGCTCCATGTGATGTTCCTTCGTTTCGAGGTCATCGATTCCGCGGGAGCGTCGCGATAGTCATAGTGATACTGTCCTCCTCCTCCTCCTTCTTCTTCTTCTTCTTCTTCATCATCCTCGTCGTCCTCCTCTATGTCCGATTCCTCATCTTCTTCCTCCTCGTCGTCGTCGTCCTCCCCTGTGTCAGATTCCTCTTCTTCACCTTCGACTACCTCTTCGTCTTCTTCTACCTCTTCGTCTTCTTCTACCTTTTTGTCTTCTTCTACCTCTTTGTCTTCTTCTACCTCTTCGTCTTCTTCTACCTTTTTGTCTTCTTCTACCTCTTTGTCTTCTTCTACCTTTTTGTCTTCTTCTACCTCTTTGTCTTCTTCTACCTTTTTGTCTTCTTCTACCTCTTTGCCTTCTTCTTCGTGTTGCCGTTGTCCTTCTTCGCCATCCCCACAGTCTTTGTCTCAGCGGGCTCTCGGGGACGGTGGGAGTCGCTCGCGGTCCGGTATCGCCGCAGGGTCCCGTGGAGCGGTGCCGCGTCGCATATACCGACTCGTAATCGTCACCCCTGTCGTACTGCGGAGCCGGTACGGGACCGAAGAAGACACGACGGGAGAGGGGGATTCTTATTCTTCTTCTTCTTCTTCTTCTTCTTCCCTCCCGGTCCATGGACACGTGCGTGACATGTCGTAGAGATGCGAGGGAGCGAGGGAGCAAGCGAGAGGGAAAGAAAAGAGAGTGAGGTCCTTGGGCTTCTTTTTTTTTTTTCGTTGTTGAGGGAATTGGCAGTCACGGACCCGACGCGAGGGACCCTTAGTAACGCGACTTCCTTTCGTCCGTCCTCGGGGGACGACGGGCAAGTTCGCGACTGGACCTTGGTACAGCGGCCCAGTTTCGTGAAGGACCCCCATCCCCAAGATGTAATCTCTTGTCCGTTTATGGGTCTGCGAGGAGTAGGTAATTGTAGCATTTTCTGGCCTTGGAAGGATTTTTTTTTTTCTCCCCAAACGTCATTGCTCATCCGTATAGTTCCACAACTCATTTCCCGGCCTTAGGATTTGTATTTTGTTTTTTTTTGTTTGTTTGTTTTCATTTTATGTCTTGGCTGATTAGTTTATTTTAAAGATGCATGTGTGTGTGTGTGTGTGTGTGTGTGTGTGTGTGTGTGTGTGTGTGTGTGTGTGTGTGTGTGTGTGTGTGTGTGTGGACAGCCCTCACCCCCACCACCACCAAGACCACTAGGTGGATCAGATTGCATTTGATGGTAATAGTCATGACCATCCCAGGCCGCTAGGGGGCGCTATGATATGATGGAGGGGTCTGGGGGGGGGGGGGTGGATGCCGATATAGGGGGTTGGGCTTCTGCTTTTTGGTGGCGATGGGGGTCTTCTCGACCCCCCCAACCCCAGGACGCTAGGGGGCGCTATGACAGGACGGAGGGGTCTGGGGGTTGAGTTTCCGGTTTTTGGTGGCAACGGGGGTCTTCTTGACCCCCCACCCCAGGACGCTAGGGGGCGCTATGACAGGACGGAGGGGTCTGGGGGTTAGGTTTCCAGTTTTTGGTGGCGAAGGGGGTCTTCTCAACCCCCCACCCCAGGACGCTAGGGGGCGCTATGACAGGAGGGGGGGTCTGGGGGTTGAGTTTCCGGTTTTTGGTGGCGACGGGGGTCTTCTCAACCCCCCACCCCAGGACGCTAGGGGGCGCTATGACAGGAGGGGGGGTGCCGATATAGTGGGTTAAGTTTCCTGTCTAACCACCACCACCAAACACACCCCAGACCGCTAGGGGGTGCTGGGACAAGATGCAAGGAGATGGGGTCGCACAAGGGTTAAAAATGGCTGAAAACTGATTTAAGTGCAGATAGAATGATTTTTAACAGCCCCAGAAATGAAGTCACCATGCAGCTCCTAAAGCAAAAGCTAATTTCTTCTTAGACATAATCAAAAATGCTAAAGGGAACAAAAAAAACCCTCTGGAAATGTATTAATAAACTCACAGGAAAAAATGCAAAAAAGTGAAGTCATACAACTCAGTTTGAATTGAAAACTTCACTAGGATAGCTTAGTTATAGCCAGCAATTTTAATGAGTATTTTATCAAATCGGTACAAGAACTGGGTCTGAATTTAGGAGAAGAGAAGAGAAGAGCAGAGAGGTTTGAGGTTTTAAAAGTCCCTTTATTGCACAATTCAAAAATATCAAATCACCATGATACCATCACTCCACAAAGTGTCTCGCATTTCAAAAGTTTAGCAATAACTAAAGTGCTATGAGATGACTGTTGTTGTGAAATGGTGCTATATAAATAAACTTGAATTGAATTGAACTCATCCCCCTCCCCCACAGAACACAGAATATTCCCTACAGTCCATCTATTAATGAATACCTCCAAATTATCCACCATTTTATAGTAAGAATGCTCCACCTGGAGTCTGACTTTTAACAAGGCCTTAAAAACCAACACAGGAGCCACACTGCCAGTATTAATAGTCTGATTTTTCCTTGTCAGCCAGATGGCAAGTTTAGCAGTACCGGATAGGAAGTTTATCAAAGTATGTACAGACTTCTTTGCCACTTTATACTTTGGACCATAAATAAACAAACCAAAAGAAAAACATTCACCAAAATTATGAAACCACACTTTCAAAAGATCAAAAAGTCCAGATAAACAAAAACATTTAACAAAAATGCTCCAGGGTCTCAACCTGGGAACAAAACAAACATTCCTCCCCCACATTAGGATCCAGGTGCGCTCTGTATTTATTTGTAGCTATTGCCCCATGTACAATCCTCCACTGGAGATCTGGTGTCCGTTTCTCAATAGGAAGCTTCTACATGGACCGCTAGCTGCCTTTCGGGGAGAATACTGGCTCCAAAAACCCAACCCACTTAGACTCTTTCACCCCCATCAGAAAGCACAGATTTAGGACCTTTACACAGATGTGATACACCGTCTTCTTCCCTGCTAACTGGAACTTGCCCAGATGAGGAGTTCTGAAAGACAGCAGGTGGCCCTCTCCCTCCTGCCACTCTCCCACTGCTGGACTTATGGAAAGGGCAGGAAAGTTATACACAGTGTCCTCATCCCATTGATCAGAAAGAGTGTGGTTTTTTGCAAAGGCTCTCAGTGGTCGTGGCAGGGCAGCACACACTTCCTTCACCACCTTATACACCAGTCTGACAGATGTAATGTTGGCACTCCACTTCAACGTTTCTATAGACGTGGTCGACATCTTCGTCAGATGATCAAGTTTAGTACAGCCTGCCTCTCAAACAACTTTGCAGACTGATAGACTGCAACATTTCAGTGTTTATGAATTGATTGAAAAATAATGGTTCCTCTAACAGCCACATGCCTGGTGTCTCCTCAGGAATTTGGGCTACAGTGAAGACTTGTCATGCATGCAAGACAGATGTGTAGAAAGCAGAAAGTCCACCTCCCCAGATTCCATGAGGAAAAGCTGCATATCATAGCCCAAGTGGCCAACTCTCCTCAGGAGCAGTTTTGCAGTGTCCATCCAGCAGGGGCCACATCCATAAAGGAACCGTCGTGCAGTCTGAAGCCTAAAACAGGTGATCTTGGACTGCATGTCAACCAGGTCCTGTCCTCCCTCGGCAATAGGCAGGTAGAGAACAGCCGCATGCACCCAATGTCGACCAGACCAAAAGAAATCCATGATGGCCCTCTGAACCTCCTCCACCAGGCTTCTGGACAGTGTCAAAGCAATAAGTCTATGCCAAAGAGCCGAAGCGGCCAGATTATTGGCGACCAGAACCCTTCCCCCATGTGACAGCTGTGATAGCAACCAATTCCACTTAGAAAAACGAGCACACACCTTCTCCTTAATTCTCTCCCAGTTCTTGCTTTCAAAGCTCTCAGAACCCCAAAACACCCCCAACACTTTAAGACCGGCTTTCCCCCCACAGAAGACCTCCAGGTAGATGAGAAATGTCTTGATGTGTCCACTGCCCCACCAATAAACCCTCACTTTTGCCCCAGTTTACCAGTGCAGAAGATGCTTTTTCGTAAATAGATAAAGTGTCCACCAAATGCTGTACATCCCTATGGGATGTGATGAAAATGTTGATGTCATCTGCATAAGCAGACAAGACGAGTGGGCAACAACTACTGGAGGGCCATGGCAGGGTCAAACCACCTAGCTGAGTACGCAACCTGCACAGCAAAGGCCCAATAGCCAAGCTATACAGTTGACCCGAGATTGGACAACCCTGCCGTATTTCCCAATGTACAGGGATTGGCCAACTCAGCCCTGCCCCCATCTTTACCAAACACTCAGCTCCAGTATATAACAGATTAAACCATGTCAAAAGCATGTTGCCAAAACCAAAACCTTTAAGTGTGGAAAACAAATAAGAATAGTCAACCCTATCAAAAGCTTTTTCTTGGTGTAAAGACACAACACCAAAATTTAAATCATAAAATTTACTAAGATGAAGAACATCACATATGAGAAAAATATTGTCCATAATGGTTCGGTCAGGAATGCAATATGTTTGATCTGTATCTATGAGTACATCCAAAACATTTTTCAGTCTATTTGATAGGGCTTTAGAAAGCACCTTGTAGTCTGTGCAAAGAAAAGCAACAGGCCTCCAGTTTTTAAGCAAGGCCGAGCCCCCTTTCTTAGGCAGCAGAGATAGTACTGCACGCCTACAGGAGACAGATAAAGATCCAGTTCTGTAACAGTCAATTAGAACTTCATAGAAATCTGATCCAATAATACCCCAAAAATGCTTAAAAAAGTCAGAAGAAAGACCATCAATTCCAGGTGCACGTCCCAGAGCCATTTGATTAACTGCTATAGTTAACTCATCCAAAGTCAGTTCACAGTCCAGAGCAGCCCTTTCCTCTGGGCTGAGCTTGGGAAGACCTTCAAAGAGTTGATTTTGAGACTCTATGCAACATGGTTCTGCACCAAACAGGGCACAATTAACTCTCCATGTATCTAATAAGTCAAACTGTACAGTGATATTTTTTAAAACTTGTGAAGAGTGAAAATGGAGTTCTGCGTTAGTTTGATCCACAATAAAATCCAAGGTACAGTTGAAATCACCAGCAACAATAAGTTGGTCTTGGCTCTGCAGTTCATTTTTAAGTTTATTGAAAAAGGCAATTCTTTCAGAACTCTGATTTGGAACATAAACGTTGATAAAACAAAACACGGAATTCTCTATTTCTTCCCTAACAAAGAGCAGCCTGCCCTTCACTACATCCACTACAGATAAAACTGTTGCATTCACAGATTCCCCAAACAAAATGGCTACTCCTGCACTAAAATTTGTACCATGACTGAGTGAAAAAGGACCCTTCCACCAAAAGCCTCAGTCCACTTCATCTGTTGAAGTGGTATGAGTTTCTTGCAAAAACAAAATGTTAAGATTTTTTTGTCTAAACAATTCTCTAATTAATCCCCTCTTATGATTGTCCCTCCCACCATTGATGTTTAAGGATCCTACTTTTATGTTTTGCATGGGGAGATAGAGAAGACAGAGGACAGAGAGAGGCAGCAAAGAGCAGTAAATATATAAGAACACCGTGCTGTGCATACCCATGTAAGTTATTTCATTTGTGGAGTACACATGACCTTTTTACCTCCTGTTGATTTACGCAGGGTTGTTAGGTGCTTTTTAAGGCAAAAACGTTTTCTTTCATCCAGGCGGTCAAGACCAACTTGTCTTTTTAGCACATTAATAGATCTAATAAATGTATCAGCATCACTGAAATAATCAGTAACTTTAATGGCCCTTTTATAGGTCTCATCTAGAAAAACATTTATTTCTTCCAGTGAATACAAACTTGTGTTTTTACTGCAAGTTTCTCCAATGGACACAGTATCAGAATCAGAATCCATTCCCTCATCCTCACAGCTTAACTGGCTGTTTGATACAGCTGTCTCAGTTGATTGATCATGAGCTACATTTTCCTCGCCACTTACCGCAGCTGACTGGCATTGTTCCGTTAGTTGCTCGGAAACGTTAACAGCTACCGGAACCACAGCTGCTGATTTCACAAGCTCTTTCTCACAGCTAGATTCTGATGCACCATCAGTAACTGTTTGGGCCTCATCGCCAGCCACGCTCCCAACCGTAAGCTGAGCTGCAGGCACCACAGTTGGGCTGTCCACAGACACAGCAGCGGGTTCCGGAGCAGGACCGGCGGAAGGCCCCACAACGTCGTCTGTAGTAGCGGCATGAGAGGAGGCCGCACTGCTGGTTTCAGCTGCGGCTTCATCAGAGCCTCCCGTCCGTTGCTTGTGCGGGCAAGCGAACCGTTAATGGCCCATGTCTCCACATTCAAAACACTTCATTCGTCCTGAGCTCGCATACACCATGTAGGAGCCATCCCCATGTTTAACCCAAAAGGACACTTATAGTGTTTGAGTGGGTGAGTCCAAGAACATGAACACCTGTCGCCTGAGTGATTTTACATGTTTCAGTTTGGTATCTTTATATCTCAAACTCACAGTTCTAAATGGGCCTGCAAATTTCCCAAATCTGCGAAGCTCAGTCTCCAACTGCTCATTAGGGATAAAAGGAGGAACACCTGAAACGGTGATTTGCGTTGATGGAACAGACAAGGGGGACACCTGTACATACATATCCCTGATAACAACACCGCTCCCAATCAGACTGTGGACATACTCCTCACCAGTCAGAAACACAATGACAGCTTTATTCATTTGGGAGGCAAAGCAGATCATATCATATCCCACCTTCTCACCCACAGCAAGAAGGACCTCCTCCACAGTAACGCTGCTATCCGGCGGGACTATCCTCACTCCCTGCTGGATAGACAGAGGTGGCATCTCAAAGGATGCCATCCTCCAGCAAACACCAAAAACCAACAAAAAATCCACAAACACACTCAAAAGATTGAAATAAACTTACCTGAACATGCAGCCAATAATGAAAGATAAAGGAAAAATCCAAATGTTGTGAAAAAGTATAATGCAAAACTCCACGCCACTCACACACTCAGCACCTCCTTCTCTCACGCTCGCAGTCGCACCCACCAGAAATGGAAACCAGAGGAGAGAAGAGAAGAGACGTTTGACGTTTAAAAAGTCCCTTTATTGTACAATTCAAAAATATAAAATCACCATCATACCATCATTCCACCCAAGTGTTCCACATTTCAAAAATTCAAACATAGCTCATCCCCCTCCCCCACAGAACACAAAACACTCCCAACAGTCCATTTATTGGTGAACCCCTCCAAATTGTCCACCATTTTATAATAAGAAAACTCCACCCGGAGTCTG
Source organism: Pholidichthys leucotaenia (assembly GCA_020510985.1). Classification (NCBI taxonomy): domain Eukaryota; kingdom Metazoa; phylum Chordata; class Actinopteri; order Cichliformes; family Pholidichthyidae; genus Pholidichthys; species Pholidichthys leucotaenia. The sequence continues at coordinate 305,045,617 of CM035839.1, forward strand.
ACTTTTAACAGGGCCTTAAAAACAGACACGGGGTCCACATTGCCAGTGTTAATAGTCCGGTTTTTCCTTGTCAGCCAAATGGCAAGTTTAGCGGTACCAGACAGGAAGTTTATCAAAATATGCACAGACTTCTTTGCCACTTTGTACTTCGGACCATAAATAAACAAACCAAAAGAAAAACATTCACCAAAATCATGAAACCACACTTTCAAAAGATCAAAAAGCCCAGACAAACGAAAACATCCAACAAACAAGTGCTCCAGGGTCTCGACTTGAGAACAAAACAAACAACCCTCCCCAACACTAGGATCCAGGTGTGCTCTGTATTTGTTTGTAGCTATTGCCCCATGTACAATCCTCCACTGGAGATCTGCTGTCCGTTTCTCTACAGGGGGCTTGTACATGGAGCGCCAGCTGCCTTTTGGGGAGAATCCCGGCCCCAAAAACCCCGCCCACTTTGACTCTTTTACCCCCGTCAGAGCGCAGATTTAGAACTTTCACACAGATGTGATACGCCGCCTTCTTCCCTACAGCCTGGAAGTTGCCCAGACGAGGAGTTCTGAAAGACAGCAGGTGGTCTTCTTCCTCCTGCCACTCTCCCACTGCTGGACTTATGGAAAGGGCAGGAAAGCTGAACACAGTGTCCTCATCCCATTGATCAGAAAGAGTGCGGTTTTCCACAAAGGCTCTCAGTGGTCGTGGCAGGGCAGCACACACTTCCTTCACCACCCTATGCACCAGTCTGACGGATGTAACATTGGCTTTCCGCCTCAGCGTTTCTATGGACGTGGTTGACATCTTCATCAGATGGCCAAGCTTGGTGCAGCCCGCCTCTCTTAAACAGGTTCGCAGACTGACAGACTGCAGCATTTGAGTGTCCATGAATCCATTGAAAAACAACGGTTCCTCAAACAGCCACATACCTGGTGTCTCCTCAGGAATACGGGCTACAGTGAAGACTTGCCATGCATGCAAGACAGAAGCATAAAAGGCAGAAAGTCCAGTAAAGTCCACCTCCCCGGATTTCACGAGGAAAAGCTGCTTGTCGTAGCCCAAGCGGCCAACACTCCTCAGGAGCAGTTTTGCAGTGTCCATCCAGCAGGGGCCACATCCATAGAGGAACCATTGCGCAGTCTGAAGCCTAAAACAGGTGATCTTGGACTGTATGTCAACCAGGCCCTGTCCTCCCTCGGCAACAGGCAGGTAGAGAGCAGCCGCACGCATCCAGTGTCGACCAGACCAAAAGAAGCCCACGATCATCTTCTGGACCTCCTCCACCAGGCTCCTGGGCGGTGTCAAAGTGATAAGTCTATGCCAAAGAGCCGAAGCGACCAGATTATTGGCGACCAGAACTCTTCCCCTATATGACAGCTGTGGTAGCAACCAATTCCATTTAGAAAAACGGGCACACACCTTCTCCTTAAATCCCTCCCAGTTCTTGCTTTCAAAGTCCTCAGAACCCAAAAACACCCCCAACACTTTAAGACCAGCTTTCCCCCACAGAAGACCTCCAGGTAGATGAGGAATGTCTTGATGTGTCCACTGCCCCACCAATAAACCCTCACTTTTGCCCCAGTTTACCCGTGCAGAAGATGCTTTTTCATAAATAGACAGAGTGTCCACCAAACACTGTACATCCCTGTGGGATGTGATGAAAATGTTAACGTCGTCTGCATAAGCAGACAAGACGAGTGGACGACAACTACTGGAGGGCCCCGGCAGGGTCAAACCACCCAGCTGAGTGCGCAACCTGCACAGCAAAGGCTCAATAGCCAAGCTATACAGTTGACCCGAGATTGGACAACCCTGCCTTATTCCCCGATGTACAGGGATTGGCCGACTCAGCCCTGCCCTCAACTTTACCAAACACTCAGCTCCAGTATATAACATATTAACCCATGTCAAAAAGATATTGCCAAAACCAAACCCCTTAAAGTGTGGAAAACAAATAGGAGTGGTCAACCCTATCAAAAGCTTTTTCCTGGTCCAAAGACACAATACCAAACTTTAAATCATAACATTTACTAAGATTAAGAACATCATGTATGAGAAAAATATTGTCCATAATGGTTCGATCAGGAATACACTATGTTTGATCTCTATCTGTGATTACATCCAAAAAATTTTTCAGTCTATTTGATAGGGCTTTAGAAAGCACCTTATAGTCTGTGCAAAGAAGAGCAACGGGCCTCCAGTTTTTAAGCAAGGCCAAGTCCCCTTTCTTAGGCAGCAGGGATAGTACTGCACGCCGACAGGAAACAGGCAAAGATCCAGTTCTGTAACAGTCAATTAGAACGTCATAAAAATCTGATCCTATAATGTCCCAAAAGTGCTTAAAAAAGTCAGAAGAGAGACCGTCAAGTCCAGGTGCACGTCCCAGAGCCATTTGATTAACTGCTACAGTTAACTCATCCAAGGTAAGGTCAGTTCGCAGTCCAGAGCAGCCCTTTCCCCTGGGCTGAGCTTGGGAAGACCCTCAAAGAGTTGATTTCGAGATTCTATGCAGCATGGTTCTGCACCAAACAGGGCCCCATAAAAATCCACTGCATGGCTCCTCATCTCAGATGGATTTGTAGTTATTTGACCATGTGGGAGTTTTAAACAAGTCAATTTCTTTTTTGCGGCAGACTTCTCCAGATTGAAAAAAAAGGACGTTGGGGCGTCCATGTCCTTCAGCTGAGTAAACCGGGACCTAACAAGTGCTCCCTTCACTCTTTCCCGCAGCAAAGAGCTCAGGGCTGATCTCTTCGCCTGCAACAAAGGACCCGAGGTAGAATCCTGATCCCTAATCAGAATCAGAATCAGAATCAGAATCAGCTTTATTGCCAAGTATATTTACAAGTAAACACACAAGGAATTTGACTTGACATTGGGCGCGCACATTAGGCGCATCCAATGACACGGCAGCCATAGAGGCGCCTGTCTGCAGTGGGGGTAAAGGGGGGAGGGGGGGGAAACACAATAGGCAGAGAGAAAAAACATAGTTATCAGAATCACGCTCGTATAAGCTCATATAAGCTTATGAGCCAAATTTTGATTACACAGAAAAAAACCCTCTATGCACATTAGCAGACGATAGATACAATCACACAGCAGAGGGAGGGAGAGCAGTGAGTGTATATTTGCATGTCATTGTGTAGTGTGAGTGTAACAGTTGTTAGTGAGCAGCAGAGGGCGCCTCCAGGCAGTGGATAGATGTTATAATCATGTGACTTATAAACAAGTCAGAGATCAGAGTCTGTCTCTCTTTTCCTCTTCCTTGCAGAAGGCACATGGGCAATGTCCTCGAGAGACCAATCCGCTGACGACAACAACTGATTGTTGATGTATGGGTAGACATAAGCCACTTCCCAGCGTTATCTTCATCGAGGAGGAATGTAAACAAAGGCGCCAAAACACAAGGTCAAATCTGCACAGTGCACTCAGAGAATAAAAAATTTCTCTCTCTTCGATTCTGTGCTTCAGTTTCATACAGGCTTGAATCATACTTTAGATCATTCTCTGGAGAGCACTCAGCGATCCACAGATGTTATCCACCTACCGAAACATAGGTAAAACATGTCCAGAGAGTTCGTTCTCTCTTCAATGCATGCCAGATAGTAAATTCCATGTTAATCCTGCCGCTGACAGTCAGTGCTCCCCCCAGCTGGACGAATTGTTGAATTTGTTAAGGGAGCTACGCCGGGGTCCGCATTTGATTAGCTCACCCAGATAATTTCGATACACTAGGAAAACTCCAGGGGCCAAACAGAAGATCCTGTGATCAGTTCAATCTCAGTCGAATCACACAGACACATGAATTCCAATACCATGAGTCTCCCTTGGGTTCCCCCTGACCCGATCTTCTACTTTTTAAAGTGGTGACAATCGCATATAAGTCGCTTTCCAGATCCATAATTTCCATTTGGATTAAGATTCAGCCAGGAGAAGAGTGACATTGCAAGCTGGGATCAGAAGGGAGAGGATTAGGAGGGAGAGGGAAGAAAAGCGTCTGCTCTCTCTCAGAAGCGGAAGTGAAAAAACTCTTCTCCAGCCTCTTAACAGTGTCCTCAAGTTCACAAACTTTGGTTCTGATGATAGCAGTCGAGTTTGCAGTATACTGCTGACAAAAAATGCGAATTTGCACCTTGCCAACCTCCCACCACTGTCCTAAGGAACTAAAATGAGGCTTTGTAGCCCTCCAGTGTTCCCAGAAACACACAAAATAATGACAAAAAGCGTCGTCTTGAAGGAGCTTATTGTTGAAATGCCAATAGGATCTAGTTCTTTCCCCTGGTGAAATGATTATCACAGAAGCTAGATGATGATCTGTAAAACCGACAGGACTTATGTTACTATGAAGAATTCCTGGGCCAAAACTTTGAGAAGCATATATCCTATCTAATCTAGCAGCACTGACCATATTGTCTACGACTCTGACCCAGGTATACTGTCTAGTGTTTGCATGTTTAATTCTCCATGTATCCAAAAGGTCAAACTGTACAGTGATATTTTTTAAAACTTGTGATGACTGAAGATGAGGTTCTGCATTAGTTCGATCCACAGTAAAATCTAAGGTGCAGTTGAAATCACCAGCAACAATAAGTTGATCTTGGTGATAGTTCTGCAATTCATTTTTCAGTTTATTGAAAAAGGCAGTTCTTTCAGAACCCTGATTTGGAGCATAGATGTTGATCAAACAAAACACGGAATTCTCTATTTCTGCCCTAACAAAGAGCAGCCTGCCCTTCACTACCTCCACTACAGATAAAACTGTTGCATTCACAGATTCCCCAAACAAAATGGCTACTCCTGCACTAAAATTTGTACCATGACTGAGTGAAAAAGGACCCTTCCACCACAAGCCCCAGTCCACTTCATCTGCTGAAGTGGTATGAGTTTCTTGCAAAAACAAAATGTTAAGATTTTTTTGTCTAAACAATTCACTAACTAATCCCCTCTTATGATTGCCCCTCCCACCATTGATGTTTAGGGTTCCTAATTTTATGTTTTGCATAGAGAGATAGAGAAGATAGAAGGCAGGGAGAGACAGCAAAGAGCAGTAGATATATAGGAACACCGTGCTGTGCATACCCATGTAAGTTATTTCATCTGTCGGGTGCGTGTGACCTTTTTTCCTCCTGCTGATTTACGCAGGGCCGTTAGGTGTTTTTTTAAGGCGAAAACGTTTTCTCTCATCCAGGAGGTCAAGGCCAACCCGCCTTTCCAGCACTTTAACAGATCTAATAAATTTATTGGCGTCACTGAAGTAATCAGTGACTTTAACTGCTCTTTTGTAGGTTTCGTCCAGGAAAACATTTATTTCATCCAGTGAGTACAAGCTTTTGCTTTTACTGCAAGTTTCTCCAATAGACACAGTATCAGAATCAGAATCCATTTCCTCATCACAACTTAATTGGCTGTTTGATACAGCTGTCCCAGCTGATTGATCGTGATCTGCAGTTTCCTGAACGTCACTTACAGCAGCTGACTGGTGTTGTTCCGTCAGCTGTTCAGAAACGTTAGCAGCCACCAGAACCACAGCTGCTGATTTTACAGGCTCTTTCTCACAGCTAGATTCTGATGCACCATCAGTGACTGTTTGGGCGTCATCACCAGGCACGCTCCCAACCGTAAGCTGGGCTGCGGGCGCCACAGCCGGGCTGTCCACAGACACAGCAGCGGGTTCCGGAGCAGGACCGGCGGAAGGCCCCACAACGTCATCTGTAGTAGCGGCATGAGCGGAGGCTGCACCGCTGGTTTCAGCTGCGGCTTCATCAGAGCCTCCCGCCCGTTGCTTATGCGGACAAGCGAACCGTTTATGGCCCATGTCTCCACATTCAAAGCACTTCATTTGCCCTGAGCTCGCATACACCATGTAGGAACCGTCCCCATGTTTAACCCGGAAGGACACTTCTAGCGTTTGAGTGGGCGAGTCCAAAAACATGAATACCTGGCGCCTAAGTGATTTGACATGCTTTAATTTGCTATCCTTACATCCCAAACTCACAGTTCTAAACGGGCCCGCAAATTTCCCAAATCTGCGAAGCTCCGTCTCCAACTGCTCTTTAGTGATGAAGGGAGGAACACCTGAAACGGTGATGCGCGTTGATGGAACAGATAACTGGGACACCTGTACATATGTGTCCCCGATTACAACACCGCTCCCAATCAGACTGTGGACATATTCCTCACCAGTCAAAAACACAACGACAGCTTTATTCATTCGTGAGGCAAAGCAGATCATATCATGTCCCACCTTCTCACCCACAGCAAGAAGAACCTCCTCCACAGCAACGCTGCTATCCGGCGGCACTATCCTTACTCCCTGCCGGATAGACGGAGGTGGCGTCTCAAAGGACGCCATCCTCCAGCAAAACGCCAAAAAAACAAACAAAAACACAAACGCACTCAAAAGACTGAAATAAATTTACCTGAATATGCAGCCAATAACAAAGGATAAAGGAAAAGTCCAAACGTTGTGAAAAAGTATAATCCAAAACTCCTCACTCACACACCCAACACCTCCTCACTCACGCTCTCACTCGCACCCACCGGAAGCGGAAACAAGAGAAGAGAAGAGAAGAGAAGAGAAGAGAAAATAAGCCTTTATTAGTTCCACAGTGGGGGAATTCCAGGATTACAGCAGCAAAGGGATAACAGCACTCAGAGCAATAGTAAATACTGTAAGATAAGATGATAAGAGCCAAAGCAGTAAATAAATACAGTATGCATATGTACACAGTTATATACCCAGTGCAGGAGGATTGCAGCTAGATGGTATCAACAGCTTTACAGTTAGTTAAATTACCTGGCAGAGTATGTACTTAGACAGTATATTTCGCATTGAATCAACAGTGTTGTTGCCACCCTCAGTAATAATTGTCATTGTCTTAATTGTGTATTGGAGGGACGATCTTTACTGTGCAAATTTGTAATGTTTAGTACATTTAATACGACCTCTACGAGCAGCTCTGGTTAGGTAGGAAGGACCTGCGGAACCTCTCTGTTGTGCACCTAGGATGAAACAGCCTACCGCTAAATGAGCTCCTCAGCACATTCAGCATGTCCCGCATGGTATGGGACTCGGACTCCAGCAGAGATGACAGCTTAGTCACCATCCTCCTCTCTCCTATCTCCTCCACTGGGTCGAGGTGTCGCCCCAGAACACAGCTAGCTTTTTTGATCAGCCTGTTCAGTCTCTTTCTGTCAGCTGCCGTAATGCCACTGCCCCAGTAGACCACTCCAAATGTGATGGCTGATGCCACCACCGAATCGTAGAAGGTCTTCAGGAGTGCCCCTTGCACTCCAAAAGACCTGAGTCTCCTCAGGAGGTACAGCCTGTGCTGTCCCTTTTTGTAGAATGCATTGGTGTTGTGTGACCAGTCCAGTTTATTGTTCAGGTGAACACCCAGGTACTTGTAAGATGTCACCATCTCAATGTCTGTTCCCTGGATGTCTACCGGTGCTGTGGGGGGTTGTTCTCACCGGCAGCAGTCCACCACCAGTTCTTTGGTTTTCCTCACGTTAATCTGGAGGCAGTTCCGCAGGCACCAGTCCACAAAGTCCTGGGAAAGTCCTCTGTACTCAAACTTTACCTAAACATACCCGCACCAAATTAAAGTAAATCATGATACTGATCTAAACCTTAAACCCACAAATGAGGTAAATCTTAACAAAATTTAAAAGCGCTATATAAGTGCAGGTTAGTTAGTAGTAATTTCTATCAAGTTCCAGAGCTAAGGATATTCATGGACTAGACACTGTATTTTTGAAAAAGCAAAGATACTTTTATAATTCCAATTGCAGAATTAATAAATCAATCAATACATGAAAATATCTTCCCTGACGCACTGAAACTAGCCATTGTAACCCCCATACACAAAGCCAGAGACAAACAGGAAATTAGTAATTATAGGCCGATAAGTGTACTTTCTGTTTTGCCAAAAGTCATTGAAAAGGTGGTAGTAGACCAACTGGTAGAACAACTCGAATCTGCCCAGCTGCTGCATCCCATGCAGTTTGGTTCCAGGCCAAACCAGTCAACGGAGACTGCATGTTGTTACTTTATTGAAACGATTAAAGACAATCTGGACGGAGTCATCTTTTCAGACTTAGGTAAAGCCTTTGATACGGTCAATAACTCAGTCCTTCTTTCTAAGCTCTCGGGATATAAACTGTGCATGAATACCCTTAACTGGTTAAAATCTTATCTATCTGGTCGCTCCCAGTGTGTGCACATAAACAATACTGTATCCCAATCAAAGGCATGCACCATGGGAGTACCACAAGGTTCAATTTTAGGCCCACTGCTTTTTATTATTTTGTATATTAATGATTAGCCATCAGTATGTGAAGATGACGTAAAAATTCAGATGTATGCAGATGACACAGTCATCTACATACATGGGAAAGATGCCAAACAAGTGGCTGACAAGTTAATGATAGCAATGGAGAAAGTGTCAAAATAGCTTAATCAATCATGCTTCACTCTGAACGTAGGGAAAACAGCTACCATGTACTTTACCAACAAACAAAATCATACGCACTATCCAAGTATAACTGTAAATGGAGAAAATATAGGAAATGCAATAGAGTTTAAGTATCTTGGCGTCGCATTAGATCCCACGCTCAGCTTTAAAAAGCACATAAAACGGATGAGCTGCACTCTGAAATATAAACTGGCAAACTTTGGATGCATCAGAAACTCACTCTAAAAGTATCAAAAACCTTTCTGAATGCCATGATTTTGACACATTTCTCCTATTGCATCTCATGTTGGTCACAAGCCAGCAGTATGACTCAGAAACCCTTGGAATCCCTGTATAAACAATCCATCAAAATTCTGGATAAGAAGACAGCAGTACCTCCATTGTGGTGTACTTGTCAAACACAACATGTTAAGCTTTGAAAATATGATCATGTATGCAAATATACGGTTGGTCTTTAAAATTATCCATGGTTCTGCACCCCCACCTCTTAACCCTCTGAATATGTATGGTGCAGAACTGTGACATACCCCCTAGTGGTCAAGAGTAGTAAATATTTTTTGTCAATAAAATAGTTCAGATTTCCAAGGCTATAACTTGAAAGTGATAAGAGATAATGACTTACTGTCAATTAGAAAGATGTAAAATAGGATCCAAAGTTTAAGATAGGAATAAATTTATGCATCTAATTTGTATAATGTCACGGCACCTCTTTAAATTCCATAACTCAGTCAAAACTGGACTTTGGATGTATTTACACAAAAAATGGTTAAGTCTTTTGACACCATTTTTTTGTACGGAGGTAACTCATCATCTTATCTTCAAAGTATATGAACAAGAAATCAGTGCATTTAAAAAAAACCCCCAGAAATTTCTCACTTACTTTTGACAAAGTCAGAGTGGGAAGGCAGGTGCAGTGCTGTGCTCTGCCACTAGGGGCACGAAAATTCTCACACTCGAAGGGTTAAGACTTTTGTGTACTTAACTTCTGAACAAAATACCAGAATAACAAGGACTTCCTCTAGGTGGCATTGTTGCATCCCCCTACGTAAAACTGCTTTTGGACAATCAGCCTTCTCATACAAAGCAATAACAGAACGGAACAAGCTCCCCACTGCTTTGAAGACCAGAACAAATTACAGAGACTTTTCCACAGAGACTAAAAAATGGATTTAAGTAATCAAGCCCGCCAGCATTGACTCTCTCCCTTAAATGGGATTTGAAATTTTACTCTTAAATTGTTTTCATGTGTGCTGTTCTCTTATCTTTTTACCTTTTAAACTTACTCCCTGCTTGTTTCAGGGACAACAGATTTTAAAATCTGACCAGAATTGTTTTCTATATGTGCTGTTTTTCTTTTGATATCTTCTTGCCTGCCTCAGGGACTACAGATGGAAATTAGTGAGAATGCTATAATCAGGTACAGAGCATCTTTAGCCTGTGTTTAATGTTTTTCTGTACATAGTCTCTGATAAATAAACTATAACTATGGAGGCCACTGTGCTCATTGGCACCTTCAAAGCAGAAGAAATTTTTCTGTACCCTTCCCCAGATTTGTGCCTCGAGACAATTCCTTTGACTTCATGCTTGGTTTGTGCTCTGACATGCACTGTCAACTGTGGGACCTTATATAACCAAGTGTGTGCCTTTTCAAATCATGTCCAATCAACTGAATTTACCACAGGTGGACTCCAATTAAGCTGTAGAAACATTTCAAGGATGATCAGTGGAAACAGGATGCACCTGAGCTCAATTTTGAGCTTCATGGCAAAGGCTGCGAATACTTATGTGCACGTGATTTCTTAGTTTTTTTATTTTTTAATAAATTTGCAAATAATCTCAACAAAAAAACCCAAAACTTTTTTGATGTTGTCATTATGGGGTATTGTGTGTAGAATTTTGAGGAAAAAAGTGAATTTAGTCCATTTTGGAATAAGGCTGTAACATAACAAAATGTGGAAAAAGTGAAGCACTGTGAATACTTTCTGGATGCACTGTATACAGTATGATAATGTAGACAATGGATCTGGTAGTCAGAAGAGTGTTCTATATGTAAAATGCGTAGTATATCCTCATTTTCTTTAACAATAATGCTCTCTCATAGAATGATCTATTTGAATAAGATGGAGAAATAAATCAGTGATTTTAATAACAGGTATAGGAAAAATATGCTAAAGTTATTCTGGATATTTCTCTGATGCAAGTTATTTCTTGTATTATAAAAATGGTGCATATACATAAATGTTTTTACCTCACATTCAAATGGCAAAATCAACATTTTTTATTTAATTGCCCCCACGACCTGGTTAACTGGATAAGTGGTAGAAAATGGAGGAATGGACAGATGAAAGAAAAGATATATCATTTATTCATTCATTCATCTTCTTCCGCTTAATCCTTTTCGGGTCGTGGGGGGGCTGGAGTCTATCCCAGCATCTTTGGGCGAGAGGCAGGGTACACCGTGGACAGATCGCCAGTCCATCACAGGGCCAACACAGAGAGACAGACAACCATTCACTCTCACAGTCATACCTAAGGACAATTTTGAATCCCCAGTTTTGATGCCAATTAACCTAACTTGCATGTTTTTGGCATGTGGGAGGAAACTGGAGAAATCCCGGAGTAAACCCACACAGACACCGGGAGAACATGCAAACTCCACACAGATCACTGTTGGTCGGGGGCTGGGATTGAACCCAGGATTCCCCGGCCAAGGGTGAGTTGCTGTGCTGCCACAGTGCTAACCACTCCGCCACCGAAGAAATAATAAAAGACAGTCCACTGTGGCGACCCCTAAAGTGAGCAGTCAATAGGAGAAAATAAGATATTGGATTTTAGAAGTTCTTTAATAATCAGTATGCATTCACCGTTATATAATACATAGTTGTTTCAATTCTTGGCCTGCAAAGGAAAGGAAAGATACCTCCATTTTTGAAATTAGGACCTGAATAATATTTTTTTAAAAAAACATCACACACCTTTTACAGTTACTCCAGTGGCTATAAATCCCCTATAAAAACAAATCTGCATTGTCTAAAATGGTATCTTATGGCCTTTTTTTTACAAAATAAAAACTTCCATTGTCTTACGGTTTTGTGTCAAAACCTTTTCACTTTCCCTCCTCCGTCAAATGCCAGGATCTGCAAATAGACCCACTCACATCACACAAGGCTAACAGTGGCTAGCGCTATATTAAACAGAATAAATCCTGTGATAAAAAGACTTACCAGTTGATGGACATGCCCAGCTGTATGCACGGTGCCCAGGATAATGACTGAAACAGCATCAGTGCTTGAAAGCAGTTTAATGGTAAAACCCATCTTACTTTGGATCAAGTTTTTAAAGTAGCTGTCTAAAAATGCTAACGGGCCCTGGAGGCTAACTTCGGTCTTTAGTTCACTCCTCTTCCCCCAAGGATTGGCCTGTTATACTGGCGTCACCAAAAACACTCTGTCTAAACATGCCTTTTACTAAGGGGAGGAGCTTAAGTGAAATTTCACAGCAAAAAAAAAAAAAAAAAAACACATACATGACATGTTTGAGTGATTTTGCTCATGATATGTATTGTAGGTCATAAAAAACATGTTATAGACATGTTAAGAAAAAAAACCTAAACTTTTGGTAGACTGTCACTTTAAAACTAGCTTCTCTTTTATTTATCATCCACTTTCCTTTTTTTCATTTATTTCCTTTGGTTTTTTTCATTCCTTTCCTTTGCTTTTATGTTTGGTACACAAATGCTCTCAATTTTCTGTTGGATGAGAACAGTTGGTCTGGAAAAGGACGGACGGGTGAAAGGCTACAGTTGTTTGTTGGATAATTGGGTGTACATGCATGGCGTTGTACACCATGTTCCCTAGAAAGCAGGTAAGTACCCCCGTTGTTAATCCCATCAGCTCTGCTGCTGCCTGCAGTGGAGTGCACCTCTCAAAGCCCCTTGACTTTCAGACAAATTGACTGTCATCGGCAGTGACATGTTGCTCTGGCATTCTCGTCGCACGTCCTCCCCCCTTCCCCCATACTTTCTTCAGTGTCCTGCGGTTGTGTACAGAGTTGTGCTCGTAGACTGCCATTTCTGTAGCGGAGATGGATTTTGACAGACTCCTTGGCTCCCACTGGTCGGCCTACTGGCGTGTCCTCTCCATCAGTGACTGACACCCTTAATCAATTTGTAAAGGAATTCAAACAAACCACAGAAGGAAGGCAACATGTGGGTTTACTCTCAAGGACAAGAATTTGGCACCAACTTTGGGGAAAAAAAATAAGATGAAGTTTAGTAAAAGTAAATAGAGCCAAGGCACATTTTCAAACACAACCCTGAGCTGAAAGCCAACTGACTTCAAAAGGGAGAAATAAAGACACCGGGCTGTATTTCATGGTGCTTTTACACAATGGTTTTAGCAACTTTTTCCACCGTCTTCTTACAAAGTGCAGGAGACACCTAAGTGTTATCAGCAAACACCAGGAACCATTACTGAGGGGTTTTTTCTTCTGTTTTCAGGAGAGGTTTAACCTGCATCTTAGAGGGTGTTTGACTTTGTCAAGCATGTTAAGATGAAACAAACACCTGCTTAAATAAATGCCCTCCAACTACATCATATGTGGACATGATCAGCTTCTTTGGGAGACTGTTTCTTATCCAATATGCACAACAACTCATCTGTGACAGGGACTGAAATTAGTATCTCCTTTTGACACTGTAAAGGTGGCAACTTTCACTCTACCCGAACAGATTTTTATACAAGTATCTAGCTCTGGCAGCAGATGAAAAGGATGTAATCTGTGCCTGCAGGCTTTACTCTGTGTGAGCTGCTCGGCCAGGCCGGGGAGACTGAAACAGGATTATTTTTTTATTCCTTTCCTTTTACAAGGTTAACTTGTGGTCAAGAAGTAAAGCATCACTGAGAGACCAAGATGCAGAGGGAAGACTATCATAGCATTTATCTTTGGTTAGATTCTAGAATTTCCAAGGCATGAACACATCATTTGTACAGTCCATTTGCATCCATCATATCATTTCAATTAGAAAAACACACTGCTGCTGTCACCGGGGGACGTTAATTCGGTTGGGGTTTGTCGCTTTCTGCATTCCTAAGTGCTCTATGTGCCCTGACTGTGCAAATAAGGGGCAATAACAGTTCCAGAGCTGGTGACAGAGCATGAAAACATTGTGCTTCCACTGAGGCACAGAGTGTACCTGATTTATCCATCAAGGGGACAAGCTGATAATTTGTGCACAAGTGTGGGAGGGAGAGATGTGAAGAGATGGGCAGATGCAGTCAGATAGTAGAGCGGAAAATCTGTCAGGCCATAAATTTGGCAGATTTTAAAAAAAATGTTTTAATGAAGTATCAAACTGCTTTAATTTGGTGAAATTACCGTAAATAGAAGTATTCCATGCAAAAGAGAGAGAATGGAGACAAATATAGACAGATGTCTCTTGGTTTGGACTGCATCATGAATGTGCCGATGCCCAAAGCTGTGACATAGTTACATTTGTGTCTCCCTGATGTGATGCTTGATGACCTGAAGAAAATCCTCCAGGTGCCAGAAGTTGCCCCTTCATGGTCCATTTGAGCCCACACTGTGTGCTGCCGGCTTCAGTGTGTCCATCTGCCTTTCAGCCCATTCCGTCCTTCACTTTCCCGTCATTTTCTTCCTTTCCTGGTTGTATAAATTGTGTTATGTTCTGTAGAGCCTTTATATATTGCTAGTGAGAATATAAGTAGTCCTGCTATACAGTAAAGCGGGGGAGATGATGCCATCTCAGACAGCCAATAAACACAATTATAGTAATTCATTCATAAAAGCAATTGCACTCTGATCTTAAAATCTATATCTGCTCATATAAACAATCATTTACACCACCCTATGTAAAGTCTGAGTGATTGTGGTTTTATTATTTATGTCAACTTAAAATCAATCAAACTGAAGCATGAATTAACATTGCTCACTGCGTTTATGCTTAAGTGGCAGGAACCTCTCTTGATGCCACTGTGTAACTCTCTTTGTATTATCCAATCAAGACAATGTAGTGCAGTAGTCATACTTTATGCACTCACTGGTTTGTGTTGTGTGTAGAATGTGGTGTGTGTGTGTGTGTGTGTGTGTGTGTGTGTGTGTGTGTGTGTGTGTGTGTGTGTGTGTGTGTGGCCCTGAAGGCTTGCTGTAGCGGCCCTGGTGGTGACGTCAGGCGGGCTGCAGGACCAGCAAATATATTGTGGTTCTCTCAATAAAGTTCAGGTTCAGGTTACTTTATTTGTACCTGTAGGTAGATTTGTTTTGCAGTCAGGTGACATCCATATTTACAAACCACAATTACATTCAACTCCCTCATGGATCGTCACCTTATCGTGGTGGGGGGGTTTGCGTGCCCCAGTGATCCCAGGAGCTATGTTGTCCGGGGCAATTTGCCTCTGATAGGGTCTCCCAAGACAAACTGGTCCTGGGTGAAGGGCCAGACTAAGAACGATCCAACAGACTCTCATGATAAATTGTATATCAAGGATTCAGTGTACCCCGCCCGGTATGGGGTTACCGGGGCCCCACCCTGGAGCCAGGACTGGGGGAGGGGCTCGAAGGCTAGCGTCTGGTGGCCGGGTTTCCACCCATGGGACCCGGCCGGGCTCAGCCCGAAGGAGTTACATGGGTCCGCCCTCCAGTGGGTTCACCACCTGCAGGAGGGATCATGGGGGTCCGGTGTTATGTGGATTAGGTGGCGGTCAAAGGCGGAGACCTTGGCGGACTGATCCCAAGCTTTCTAAACTGGCTTTTGGTACGTGGAATGTCACCTCTCTGGTGGGGAAGGAGCCTGAGCTGGTGCACGAGGTTGAGCGATACCGGCTAGATATAGTCGGCCTCACCTCAACACAGCTCCGGTTCCGGAACCAGTCTCCTGGAGAGGGGCTGGAGCTTGGCCTTTTCTGGAGCTGCCCCGGGCGAGAGGCGACGAGCAGGGGTGGGTATTCTTGTATCGCCCCACCTTGCTGCCTCTATATTGGAGTTTTCCCCGGTGGACGAAAGGGTTGCTTCCCTGCGCCTTCGGGTTGGGAAACGGGTCCTGACCATCATTTGTGCCTATGCACCAAATGATGTTTCAGAGTACCCACCCTTTTTGGAGTCTGTGACTGGGGTGCTGGAGGGTGCTCCTCCTGGAGACTCCATTGTCCTACTGGGGGACTTCAATGCGCACGTGGGCAACGACAGTGAAACCTGGAGGGGGGTGATTGGGAGGAACGGCCTGCCCGATCTGAACCCGAGTGGTGTTCAGTTATTGGACTTCTGTGCTAACCACAGTCTGTCCATAACGAACACCATGTTCAAGCATAAGGGTGTCCATATGTGCACCTGGCACCAGGACACCCTAGGTCGCAGGTCGATGATCGATTTTGTTATCGTATCATCAGACCTGCGACCGTATGTCTTGGACACCCGAGTAAAGAGAGGTGCAGAGCTGTCAACTGATCACCACCTGGTGGTGAGTTGGATCCGATGGCAGGGGAGGAAGCCATTCAGACCTGGTAGACCCAAATGTATAGTGAGGGTGTGCTGGGAGCGTCTGGCTGAGGCCCCTGTCCAGGAGGTCTTCAACTCCTACCTCCGGAAGAACTTCAACCACATCCCGAGGGAGTCTGGAGACATGGAGTCTGAATGGGCCATGTTCTCCACCTCTGTTGTTGAAGCGGCGGCCCAGAGCTGCGGCCGCAAGGTGGTCGGTACATCTCGTGGTGGCGACCCCCGAACCAAGTGGTGGACACCAGTGGTGAGGGGGGCCATTAAGCTGAAGAAGGAGTCCTATCAAGCTTGGTTGGCTTGTGGGACTCCCGAAGCAGCTGAGGTGTACCGGCAGGCCAAGCGGAGTGCAGCTCGGGTGGTTGCTGAAGCAAAAACCCGGGTATGGGAGGAGTTCGGTGAGGCCATGGAACAAGACTTTTGGTCGGCTTCAAAGAGATTCTGGCAAACTGTTCGGCGGCTCAGGAGGGGAAAGCAGCTCCCCGTCCACACTGTGTATGGTGCGGATGGGACACTGTTGACTTCAACTGGGGATATCGTCGGGCGGTGGAAAGAATACTTTGAGGATCTCCTCAATCCCACTGATACGCCTTCCACAGAGGAAGCAGGGTTTGGGGACGAGGGGGATGACTCGCCTATCACAGGGGCTGAGGTCGCCAAGGTGGTTAAAAATCTCCTTGGTGGCCAGGCCCCGGGGGTGGACGAGATTCGCCCTGAGTACCTCAAGGCCCTGGATGTTGTTGGGTTGTCATGGTTGACACGCCTCTGCAACATTGCGTGGAG
The DNA here is from genome assembly GCA_020510985.1 of Pholidichthys leucotaenia. NCBI lineage: Eukaryota > Metazoa > Chordata > Actinopteri > Cichliformes > Pholidichthyidae > Pholidichthys > Pholidichthys leucotaenia. Next base: position 305,062,380 of record CM035839.1, read on the forward strand.
GTCGGGGGCAGTGCCTTTGGCATGGCAAACTGGGGTGGTGGTTCCTCTCTTCAAAAAAGGGGACCGGAGGGTGTGCTCCAACTTTAGAGGGATCACACTCCTCAGCCTCCCTGGGAAGGTCTATGCCAAGGTACTGGAGAGGAGAGTCCGGCCGTTGGTCGAACCTCGGATTCAGGAGGAGCAATGTGGTTTTCGTCCTGGCCGTGGCACATCGGACCAGCTCTTTACCCTCTCGAGAATTCTTGAGGGTTCGTGGGAGTTTGCCCAACCAGTTTACATGTGTTTTGTGGACTTGGAGAAGGCATTTGACCGCGTCCCTCATGGATTTTTGTGGGGGGTGCTTCGGGAGTATGGGGTATCGGGCTTGTTGTTACGAGCTATTCGGTCTCTGTACGACCGTTGTGAGAGTTTGGTTCGTATTGCCAACACTCGGTCGTAGTCATTCCCAGTGAGAGTTGGACTCCGCCAGGGCTGCCCTTTGTCACCGATCCTGTTCATAATTTTTATGGACAGGATTTCTAGGCGCAGCCAGGGAATGGAGGGTGTCATGCTTGGTGACCACAGGATCTCATCTCTGTTGTTTGCAGATGATGTTGTCCTGTTGGCTTCATCCAGCAATGACCTACAGCTCTTGCTGGGACGGTTTGCCGCTGAGTGTGAAGCGGCTGGGATGAGAATCAGCACCTCCAAGTCCGAGTCCATGGTCCTCAGCCGGAAAAAGGTGGATTGTCCTCTCCGGGTTGGGGACAGGCTCCTGCCCCAAGTGGAGGAGTTTAAGTATCTTGGGGTTTTGTTCACGAGTGAGGGGAAAATGGAGCGAGAGATCGACAGACGGATTGGAGCAGCATCTGCAGTGATGCGGACGTTGTACCGGTCTGTTGTGGTGAAGAGGGAGCTTAGTTCTAAGGTAAAGCTGTCGATTTACCAGTCAATCTACGTTCCTACTCTCACCTATGGTCACGAGCTTTGGGTAATGACCGAAAGAACGAGATCGCGGATACAAGCGGCTGAAATGAGCTTTCTCCGTAGGATTGCTGGACTCACCCTCAGAGATAGGGTGAGGAGCTCAGTCATCCGGGAGAGGCTCAGAGTAGAACCGCTGCTCCTCCACATTGAAAGGAGTCAGTTGAGGTGGTATGGGCATCTGATTAGGATGCCTCCTGGACGCCTTCCACTTGAGGTGTTTCAGGCACGTCCCACTGGGAGGAGACCCCGGGGCAGACCCAGGACTCGGTGGAGAGACATATGTCTCCCAGCTGGTCTGGGAACGCCTTGGTATCCCCTCTGAAGAGCTGGAGCAGGTGGCTGGGGAGAGGGAAGTCTGGGCTTCTCTGCTTGAACTGCTGTCTCCGCGACCCGGACCTCCGGAAAAGCGGTAGAAGATGGATGGATGGATGGATGAATTACATTCAACATAAACACAAACACAGGCACACATGAAGCTGACTATAAAAATGATAAAAGTACTCAAGGCTCCACCAATCAGGACATATGACAAAGAAATAAGAGAAAAAACAAAGAGAGAAGAGAGAAGGGTCATATTAAAAAGTTAAAAACTAGTCAAAGAGATTAAAAACTCAAAAAAGTCTAAAACCCAATAAAAGATTTCGAACCCAAATAAAAAAAACCTGCAAAAATAAGTAAATATAAAATAAAAATTAATAAATAGATAACTGAATTATGTGCAATATATTTCTATATCTTGATCAACTCTTTGACAGCAGCAGGAACAAAGGTGTTTTTGTAGCGCTGGGTTTTACATTTTGGGACAACAAACCTCCTTCTGTAGGGAAGAAGCTGAAAGTGGCAGTGCAAAGGATGGGAGTCATCATTTAAAATGGAGGTAGCAATCCTCTGTACCTGTCTGGTGTACAGGGATGTCAGGCTCAGCTGTGACTCACCAAGCAAACAACTGGACCATCTAACTACCTGATCCAAGGATTTCCTCTGTTTCAGTTTTATCTGACCAAACCATGACACTAAAGAAAAGGATAAAACAGATTCAACTAGAAAAGCACTCGGAGAGCGCAGACCTCCGCCAAGTACCTCAGTTCCCCCTAATATTGGGATTTTCCCCAAATATAATAGTCCTACTGTGGCGGTATGAAATAATAGGCAGCGAAGTGAGGTTTAAAAGTGGGTTTATTGATCATTCATCCCGCCATCACAGAACTCACTCCAGCGCCGTGCAGGCGCGCCGGAGCGAGCTCTCAGGCTCTCATCAGGAGACACGGAATGAGTGTGTCAGAAGCAGTGGTCAGAGAGAGAGAAAGAGTTACAGAGCGATGCAGTTTAAATACCCCACTACAGACAATGCATTCATAGCAGTAGGCATGGACATTTGCATTTGAGAGTCACCCATAACAATAGGAAGATTACTGGCAGGAAAAAGCTAGACAAAGGGAGGCTGCCTATTGATATCAATACACACATCTCATTGTTCTGCCAATTGCTCCAGCTGAGCGCTCTGCTTGTCCCAGTCTGTTGTGGGGGTCACCCACAGTACTTCCCCCCAGAGGGCTCAGCGGGAAGCTGAGGCCTCGATAGTCCGGCTTTGGGAGCGAGCTGTGGGGGGAGCTCCCTGCAGGCGGCGGTGGAGGGAGGGGGTGGGGTAGCAAGTGCCGGCCCGGGACGGCAAAATTGTCTGGGCCGCACAGAAATTGCCTGTGGCTCCGCGATGTTGAGGGGCTGTCCCGTTGAACGTGCGGAGGTCCACAGCAGCTGTAAGAAGAAAAATTAGTCTCTGACTCCTCTCGCGGCCATGAAGAAAAAAGGAGCTGCAGCAGTGAGGGACTTGGCGTGTTGACTTTAGGTGCGCGCGCAGTCCTAAAGTCCTCGGGGACAGCTGACGGCTGAATTCCCTTGTGCACCGTGGCTGAGACCATTACAAAACCCTGTGAGCGAGCTGCGTGCGTGCTTCAGGTGTGTGAGCAGCCCTGAAGGTTCTGTGTGCAGTGGCGAAGGACGATGGCGGTCTGTGTGGAGCCGGTATTGTCCCGTGCGTGGTGCGCTGTCCTCATAACCCCCCGGTGTGCGTGCGGGGTTCGGTGCATGGCAGGTCCACTGTAGAGGCGAGTCAGGGTCAGGAAGCTTGCTGGAGATCAGCGTTGTTGGCGCCGATGGTCATCCCTGCTGAAGCTGTTGCGTCGTTCGCTCGTGGTGCGTTGGAGCGGTGAGAGGAAGTAGACGATCTTTGTCCCTCGGGCTCGTGCAGATGCGTTGGAGCGGTGAGAGGGAGGAGACGATCTTTGTCCCTCGGGCTCGTACAGATGCGTTGGAGCGGTGAGAGGGATGAGACGATCTTTGTCCCTCGGGCTCGTGCAGATGCGTTGGAGCGGTGAGAGGGAGGAGACGATCTTTGTCCCTCGGGCTCGCGTCGATGCGGAGGAGTGGTGAGAGGGAGGAGGAGCGGTGAGAGGGACGTTCTGTGTCCCTCGGCCGGTCCAGTGTGGATGTGCAGATCTCAGGCGTGCAGATCTCACCATGAAGCTTTCTGCAGCTTTCCCGGTCGTGGGTGATCTCCGGAGAGTTCGCCTGGTGGTGGCTCTGCGTCAAGGTCTCCCTGTAGCAGAAGGGAGGGCAGATCATTTGCGTCAGGCTGCTGCGTTCGCTTGTCGTCGGAGAGTCACCACCGGGGGCTGCCAGCGTGTTCTTTTCTCGGTCGGGTCACCAGTGTGGCTGCCCAGACCAGAAGGTTGCGTTGCAAAAAGCGGGTGCTTTCTCGGGGTCACCAGTGTGGCTGTCCAGACCAGAAAGTTGCGTTGCACAAAGCGTGTGCTTTCTCGGGGTCACCAGTGTGGCGGCATGAAATAATAAGCAACGAACTGAGAGTTTTTGAGGGAGTTTATTAATCATACCGCCATCACGGAACTCACTCCAGCGCTGTGCAGGCGCGCCGAAGCGAGTTCTTCAGGCTCTCAGGCAATGCGTGTGTCAGAAGCAGTGGTCAGAGAGAGAGAAAGAGTTACAGAGCGATGCAGTTTAAATACCCCACTACAGACAATGCATTCACAGCAGTAGGCATGGACATTTGCATTTGAGAGTCACCCACATCAATAGGAGGATTACTGACAGGAAGACATTTGCATTTGAGAGTCACCCATAACAATAGGAAGATTACTGGCAGGAAAAAGCTAGACAAAGGGAGGCTGCCTATTGATATCAATACACACATCTCATTGTTCTGCCAATTGCTCCAGCTGAGCGCTCTGCTTGTCCCCGTCTGTTGTGGGGGTCACCCACACTACATTTATTTTATCTATATTTTCAGATTCCTTGACTATTAGTTTAGTAGTTATTGACAAAAATCACTTTGTCGGTAATGGAGGTTTTCTTCTGGATATACAGTAGCTCCATAGCTTTTGAAGATACAACAAATCCATTGGTGCACTACTGATTCCTCAGTGTCTTGGCTATATTTTGGTGTTTGTTGTATGTTTATATCTTAATTTGTTACCTTACAGTGATGAAAATTCTAAAGATCCCCTATTATTTCCTGTTCTGGATCACAGTGTCCGGATTTTTTGCAGGATCGGGATCAGTCTTTAATATTTCGTAGAACCTATTGGGATCTTATCCTGTATTTTTTTGGCAAGCGTCCTGACCATTTATTATGGAGTTTTATACCCATAGGCTAAAAATGGTGTTGCTCCCCTGGGTAGCGGCCCAGGAGGAGGAAACGTGCATGTGGAAGTTAACTCTCCAACCTGTGATAGAGAATCGGCAGAACACGTTTCATTATTTCACACAAGGAGTTTTATTCTTCGTCCAAGTCATTCACATGACCAACATCAACTGACTAGTATTTACTATCAAAGTCCATAGTTTCTCTCTTATTGTCTGATCACATCACCATTAAACAAAACACAATCATGTCCATTATCACAATTTCCGATATGACATTAACTGTATACTTAACATTCTTAACAAATTACTCTAACATGAAATGAATTATTGGTTTTATCTCCTTCCCATGTATATAGCTTTTAACTTGTTCAAATGTATATATTTTAAACAATAACCCATGAACTTACATTTACATTAATCATTTTAAGCACTGTCATAAATGTACAGCATGTGGTGTTATTCTTAACAATTCACTGACCTGGCCACTGTGTACCTAACACACTTACAATAGTATTCCTGGTATTCGGTAATACACCCAAAATATGCACACTTGGTGACAAATCAAACCAGTAAATGTCGTACTGTATGAAAACCGTTTCATAACTGTCTTTAAATAAAGTAAGCAAATGGTTTTTAACGTGGGCGGATTTCACTGTTGTGGCACGTCCCATACACTCGATCATTAACATTAGCAGGTTAGCTTATACAACAACACATCAACTTTAACAGAAATACCCTTACAAACCCGCTTTCCGCCTCACACGTATCACAATATAATCTCGGACATCCTAGGACTCTTACAGTTTATATTGCACTCTTGAATTACTAGTATTTACCAACCTGTGATAGAGAATCGGCAGAACACGTTTCGTTATTTCACACAAGGAGTTTTATTCTTCGTACTCCAGTGCGTGAGTCTACTCTCTATCACTGTGCGACATGCGCCATCTATTGGTCGGCATATGGAACTGCACTCAACTCACATGAGTTATAATGGAACCAGGTGGATTACAAATGCATTGTAGAAAAATAAACAATTAAGGAATAACATAAAATTGTAGGGGTGCCTGTTTTTTTTTAAATTTTCTTATCCAATGTCTTTTTCACCTCTTACATAACTATTAACTATTTCCAACCCTCTACACTGGCCCTATCTCGCAATGATAAAGAATCCTTTAAAAAATTCCTGGATCCAGACGGTGATCCGGATCACTCCCAAAATCTAATCATTTCTTCCTTGTCCCATTTCGGACTTGTCCTGAAAATTTCGTCAAAATCTGTTCATACCTTTTTGAGTTACAGTATGTTGGTAACAGACAGACAAACAAACAGACAAACAAACCCCGGTAAAAACATAACCTCCTTGGCGGAGGCAATAAAAGCCCGATAAAACATTGTCATTATGGTTCGGTCAATTTGGAAGTGTGCAAGTTTCCTTAAACAATGCAAATGTTGCTGACCCTTTTTGCATACCCTTTCACAGTTCTCTTCAAAGTTTAAATTACTGTCAATAATCGTCCCAAGATATCTGTAAGATTTCACACATTCAGTGGTCTGGCCTTTTAGTACAGTGACTTTGTGCCTGGGAGTTTTCCTCCTAAAGTCAATAATCATATCTTTAGTTTTTGTCGTATTCAGTTGCAGGTAGGAATCCTCACACCAGTGAACAAAATCATCAACTACTGGGCCGTGGCCACTCTCACCATCCTGGAGGAGAATGACAACAACTGAATCATCAGCATACTTTATAATGTGTCTGTTGTCATGTCTGCTCCGACACATGTTTGTGTACAGGATGAAGAGTAGTGGTGACAACACACACTCCTGAGGAGAGCCAGTAGAAGAACACTTTTGGTCAGACAATGTACCATTGACCCTTACTCTCTGTGTCCTGTTGGTTAAAAAAATCCAGAATCCAACCCACCAGATTATAACTCAAGTCAAATTGTTGCAGGAGCCTTTCAACTAATATATGAGGTTGGATTGTATTAAAAGCAGAAGAAAAGTCCACAAATAAAAGCCTGGTGTGTGTCCCATTAAAATCCAGATGTTTAAAAAGCATGTTAAACAGAGTGACAGTGGCATCCTCCACTCCTCTGTGAGATAGGCAAACTGCAAAGGATCCAATGCATGCTCAGTCTGCTTTAGGACCTCAAATCTGACCAGTTTTTCAAAACTTTTCATTAGAATTGAAGTCAAAGCAACTGGTCTAAAATCATTTACCGTTTTAGGACAGCTGGATTTTGGAACGAGGACAACCACAGCATCTTTCCAGATCTTGGGCACATGTTGTGTCTGTAAGGACTTATTAAAAATGTAGTGAAACACAGGACTCAGTTCATGTGCACAGGACTTTACCAAGTGTCCACTTATATTATCAGGGCCCTGACTTTTGTTCACTTTTACAGCACAGAACGCCCTTTTAATATCCTGCACCTCAATATTAAAGTGCTGATTGTCTTTGAGTTTCTGTTTCAAATCTTGGGTTTCTGCGCTAAAATCAAAGGAATCAAAATGACCATAAAAACAATTAAGAGCATTAGCCAGCTCTGTGTCTGAATTAAAACCATCTAAAAACACACGATTACTGCGCTCTGCGCTCTGAAGGCCTGCAATAGTTTTCATACTAGCCCAGGCTGAACCAAGCTTTTTTGCTGCCATCTTGCTTTCCAATTCTGATTTATAATTCTGTTTTGCTCTTAAAATTTCGGACTTCAGCTCTTTTGTGGCAATCTGCCGCTCAGAAACAACCCCCTGTTTAAAGGCAAGTGCTTTCCTCTGTAAGCAGGATTTAACTGATTTAGTGACCCATGGTTTGTTGTTGGGATATATTTTGACACGTTTACGTGGAATGATCATATCCCGCAGAAAGCAATGTATGAACATGTCACGTCCACTAAAGAGTCCAAATCTTCTCCGCAGGCCAGCGTGAACACCTCCCAGTCCGTACAGTTAAAGCATTCCTGGAGGCAGTGCACTGAATCCTCTGTCCACACGTCTATGTCTCTGGTCCTCACCTTCTCTCTTCTGAGAGCAGTTTTATATGTGGGCAGCAAAGGCACACAGTTGTGATCTGAGGATCCTAAAGGAGGAAGGGGAAGAGACTTATAGGCCCTCTCTATGGATTCGTAGCACAGGTCCAATGTCTTTTCTCGCCTGGTTGGGCAGCAGACGTACTGATAAAAGTTTTTAAATGTCTTCTTTAGAGATACATGGTTAAAATCCCCAAGGATAAAATTTGGAGCCTCTGGGGAAATGGGCTGCAACCGCTGGACCACATCAAAGACGGTGCTGGAAGCGGAGGCAACATTCGTCCTCGGGTGAATGTACACAGTCATTATGAAAAGTTGGAGGAACTCATGGGGCAGATAAAAATGGCGTATTGACACGGACAGAAGCTCCACATTTGGTGTACAGATGCACTCTCTGACCGTGACAGATGTACAGTACTGTTTATTAATATACAAACATACGCCACCCCCCTGACGTTTCCCCGTTACCTCTTCCTGCCAATCCAAGCGAAGTGGGGTTCCAAAGCCGTCAATACACAGGTCCGGGTCCCGGTCATGTGCAGTAAGCCACGTCTCCGTGTAAGACATGACACAGCAGTTCTTGAAATCTTTCTGATATCGGACATTTCCTTGAATTTCATCCACTTTATTTCTCAAGGATTGTACGTTCCCCATAATAATGGAAGGAAGAGGAATGTGGTTAAACTGACGCCTCCTCAGGTTTAATCTTACTCCGCCACGCTTTCCACGTTTCCTCCTCTTGTCTCTCTTTTCATCGCTGTGTCCATGAAAATCTCTTAAAATAAAGTCCGGTAGTTGCGGCACAGACTCAAACACAGATGCTGCATTATCCATGTTTAACCCCTTGACGCCTGTTGTCACGAATTCGCATCAAACCACTTCCGCTCCAAATGCAACCAACATACCGTCTGTATTCCTCCACTTCCAGTTGGAGCACTTCCAACACATACCTAGGAACCTTTTGCAAGCATTAGTTTCTCGTAGGAACGGTCAGAGACGGAGCACCATCCATTCCCTGATTGCTAGGGTTAGGGTTAGGGTTATAGTTTGGCAGTCATGAGAGTTGAAAATACTGAAAATAACTTTGTTGCATAAATAAAAGACTTCACACGAGATGGGAACAGGTGCTTTTTTACCATTTTTTTTTACCATAGTTGCCTGTTGTCGCTAATTTGCATCATACCTAAAATTAAATCTATTTTATGTGCTATAGTCAAATTAACTTTCTCAATTTAGCATCTACTTGAAAGACAAGTGAAAATTTTTTTTTTCATAATTGGAAATAAATTCAGGCGTTAAGGGGTTAAATGCAGTAATATGTTTCTGGAATACTACCGGATCACCCCAGGGCTGTGTACTTTCCCCCCTGCTCTTCTCCCTGTACACCAACTCCTGCACCTCCAGCCACCAGTCTGTCAAGCTGATCAAGTTTGCAGACGACACCACCCTCATCGGGCTCATCTCCAACGGCGACGAGTCCGTCTACAGGAGAGAGGTGGCCCAGCTGGCGTCCTGGTGCAGCCACAACAACCTGCAGCTGAACACTCTGAAGACATTGGAGATGATCGTGAACTTCAGAGAAGTCACAGCCCCTCTGCCCCCTCTTACCCTCACAGACTCTCCCATCACCACTGCAGATTCCTTCCGCTTCCTGGGCACCACCATCACCCGGGACCTCAAGTGGGAGCCGACCATCAGCTCCCTCATCAAAAAGGCCCAGCAGAGGATGTTCTTCCTGCGGCAGCTGAGGAAGCTCAAGCTACCCACCAAGATGTTGGTGCAGTTCTACACGGCCATCATTGAGTCCATCCTCACCACCTCCATCACCGTGTGGTACGCAGGAGCCACCGCCAGGGACAGACTAAGACTGCAGCGCGTTGTGCGCGCTGCTGAGAAGGTGATCGGCTGCAAGCTCCCATCCCTCCAGGACCTGTACATCTCCAGGACCCGGAGGCATGCAGGTCGGATCATAGCCGACCCTTCACACCCTGGACACGCACTGTTTGCCCCCCTCCCCTCAGGTAGAAGACTTCGGTCCATTCAGACTAAAACCTCCCGCTACATGAACAGCTTCTTCCCCTCTGCCATCAGACTGCTGAACACTAAGTGACTTATTAGACTCTCGTGCACTACGTACAGCAGCTCAACCGGACTCATGATAATTATCACTGTTTTCTTTTGCACTACAGACTGCAATATGTGGAACTCCACAATATCTGCTGCTTGTTAACATATTTAAAAATTGCATAGATTAGTATTACTCATTCATATTCTACATTTTATTGCATGCATAGTTTTTTATTTTTATCTTTAGTGCTACTCCATGTTTAATGTTGCAGCATTGCACCGAGACAAATTCCTAGTTTGTGTACTACATGAACAATGGCAATAAATCTCATTCTGATTCTGATTCTGATTCTGATTCCCGGCGTGATCGCGCTGACGTCCCTGACAAAGAACCGGTAAGAATGAAAAGTGCAAAAACAAAAAGGAAATCCATACTGATAGAACCAAAGAGCTCTTCGTTATATAGTCCACAAACTTTCAAGGACAAAAACGGCACAGAGAATTACGTTAAAACACATTAAAGTGCAGAAAAACAGAGACAAAGACGTTGAACTTTTTTTAACCGCTGCCGGTTGCTGCGTGCACATGCGCCCAAGTGGAGTTCATCGCTTGGCATGAGACTGACTCCAGTCTCCCATTATTCAGACATAACATTTTGGTGACGAGAGAAAACTATGGGGGTGTACGGGGTACCTCCATCCTTTTTACCATTTCTGGAGTACCCGGGGGAGCCAGCGATCCTGTGGCCGAAATGGGTGGCCATGTTCGAGGGTTACATCGCGGCGCTGGGCGTAAGTAGACTCGGCGGAGTATGAAGACAAGCACTTCTGGCCTACCATCTCGGCATGGAAGGTTGGAGAATTCTCTGCACGTTGGGAGAGGCGGGGTCTTATATGGATGCTGCTGAGCAGCTGGCTGAATATTTCACCGAACATACAGTACGAGGACCACGCAGCTGTGGGTAGAAGAGCTGTTGGTGCCAAAAGAAGCTAAGCTAGCTAACTTGGAGAAGCTAATGGCTCAGTCAGTTGCAATGGGACAGTTAGCTACGACGCTAGGTGCGTGCCAAAATCAAGCTGCAAGCTACCAGCTGGACTTCAAGGCAGAACCAGGGCCATGAGTGGGGGAGCCCTTGGTTACCGAAGACAGCGAGCCAGCCGAAGAGTTCAGCACGGTGTGTGACAGTAGCACTGGTGTTGTTGACGGTGCAGTGAGAAACGACAGCAGAGAGGGAGAGCAGCAAATGGAGTCTTCCCCACAGCTGTAGTCCGGGCAGTGGGAGAGTGAGAGCAAGCAGGCTGGAAGCCCCGGGAGGCAGCAATGACAGCAGGGTGCAGAGGCAGAGCTGCGGAGTGCCTTGGGCGAGGGTGCTGGGCACAGCGGCGGAGCGCTTGGGTCGATGAGCAATGCCAACGAGAATGATGCTGTGAACTCCGGCAGTGAGCAACGACAGCCGGGCACGGAAGCAGCACAGCGGAGCCCCTCGGATGACAGAGAGGAGATGTCGGGCGCCGTGGAGGTTCGGCAGGATCTCAGTGCCAGAGCTCAGGGTGCCCTGGACGAGGGTGCTGGGCATTACGACGAGGTGCCCGAGTCAACGAGCAGCGCCAACGAGTGAGTGTTGGTTTTCCCCATAGTTCGGCCACAGGGGGCCGGAGCGTTTGGGGCTGCAGCGGCAGCAGCTGCAGTGGTGTTGAAGGAGGTCAGGAGCGGACAAACAGGCATGCCGGACAGCAGCACCGTGAGCCCAGAAGAGAGAAGCAGTCGGTGGTGAGAAGAGACATTCTCGCCAGGGAGGTTGGCTTCGATCCTGGGGGCGGGCGGTGGCCAGGGGTGCACATGTCGTGGGCCTGCCCTGGGCCTCCGGGCATTGGCTGCCCGTGGACATGGAGTAGCATAAATTTTTCAAAGTAAATATGTGTATATGGTGTTTAATAATAATAGTAATAATAAGTTCATATGTGCATGTGTTCCAAATATATTGTTGGATGTGTGTGATGTGCATGTGAACATGTGTTGTTGGGGATTAATTTTATGTGTTTTATTTAATATAAATGGACTCTTTTAGTTTAATAACGGCAGAATAACCCGCTTTGCCGTGTGGGGAGGAACATCAGTCCACCTGTTCCCCCTAGTTTTAGTTGTTTTGGGTGAATGTGTTAGGCTATTAGGGATCACGGTTCTCTGTTATTTTCTTAGTGCATGATTCGGGTCCTGAATTGGGGTGGGTCTGAATTGTGTGTATGAGTTTTTGACTTTTGTAAGGGGCAGGGGAATGTTGTGTGTAGAATGTGGTGTGTGTGTGTGTGTGTGGCCCTGAAGGCTTGCTGTAGCGGCCCTGGTGGTGATGTCAGGCGGGCTGCAGGACCAGTATATATGTTGTGGTTCTCTCAATAAAGTGGAGTTCATTGCTTGGCATAAGACTGACTCCAGTCTCCCGTTATTCAGACATAACAGTTTGCAGTGCCGCAGGTGTTGAGTATGGCGCTCAAATTGAAGGCGTAAATGAAATTAATAGCATGTGACAAGTTTGTGATGATCTCATGAGCACAAATGAGGAGCAATGGCAATGACTTACTTTCAGTAAGTCAGTAGAACAATCTGACCAGTAAGAAACATAGTGTTACGTATATGTAGGATGACTTGAATTAATATTTTAAGATTCCTTATGTTTTGTTATTATTAGTAAACAATACAGGAGGAGACAGCTGTTTACAATCCAAAGGTATAAATACTGCAAAGGCTCTGAAACTAGTCAATAAGCAATGATCTGTTTCTAACAGTGGCCCTGGTTAGTTGCTGTACAGCTGGAGTTAACCCATCACTGCAATGCAAGAAATTTCTAATGTTGTCAGTTGTAGATGAAGATGCTGATAAGCCTCAGTGCTCAGGGGTTACGAGTCTAAAATCTTTTATAGGGTGACTGGGCAGAATTGGCAGTCCAACAACAATCTGAGGGTTATTTCACACCTAAATTTGTTTAATTTGGTCTGAATCAGTTGACAAGTTTGTTACTTTGTATCATTTTCTCCTTGGTTTGGTCCCCTTTCCCACAGGCAAAAATTGAGGGACACCTTTAAGCAGACCAAACTGCATCACATTAAATCCCGCAAGACTTAGGTCAGAACATTCTCTGTTCTTGTTGGTCAGATTTTTTTTTTGCCGCGAGAACGGGAAAGGTAAATACAGGCAGTAGGATGACTACCGTATATTTATGTATTTTTGGGAGAAAATAATACAAATCGTTGTGTAATCTACAGGGGGGTTCTCATTGCCCTGGTTATCGTTTATTACATACGTGCATATACCACTTTTGGCAAATTTTCAGTTTGAAAATGAAGCGCTGCTATGGATGGGAAATAACATGTTAACATTCATTAATCCTCCAGAACCGTGACGTGCTCAGCCACAGATATTTTCAAAGATCTATCAGGTATGTACAGTGACATAAAGCGTTTTACCATCTGCTGCTGGTCCCATTTTAGTGCGATCCCTTTCTCACCTGCAGGACCACACCAGAGTTTGCCATTTAATTCGAACCTGAAAGAGGTGGTCACAGTACTATTGTTTTGGTACGCACTTGAGTGCGATTTCCGTGTTCTCAACAGACAAAACGAACCGCACTAATGGAGAAAGCGAACTTGAGTTCGACTGAAACAGACAAAAGCCTGCAGGTGTAAAAGCACCCTGAGAGGTGTATTGTTGGACTGTTTTTCTATTATTGGTCTATAATAAATACCATGCTTGATCAGAAGATGGTTCTTCAGTTTAATGGTAATTATACCTCAGGACAAATCACATGTTTAATTTAAGGATTTCTAATTTCAAAGTTTGAGTAAAAAGAGCCACAGCGTTCTCTACTCATCACCATCTGATGATGCGTTGGAATAACTGGAAGATTACCACTCAGTCATTGCTGGGAAAAATGCTGAAGAACTGTTTTCATTTCAAATTTTGGATCCACAAGTTTTTAAGGCATCCAAGAGAAGGTATCATATGCAGTATGAAGCCAGAAAAGACACTGATCAGTGTATTGATGTGTTCAGACTAAACACAAAGCTAAAATTCATGTCACTCTACTCATGTGAATGCAGTGACCAGAGATAAAATTTACCCTGCACAGGGGCAGAGTTACCTTCATCATTTCTGTTGCTGTCTTGTGCCTGGTGTGGAAATCCCCCAAACATAGTGTTTGGTGTTCCACACAGTTGGGAAAATGTCACTCCCTCCTCCAGAAGCTTCATCTTGATGACAGCTGTTTTCAGTCCTTGTAATCAGATTGGTGGCAGGATGACACAGGTGAATACAAACTGCAGACACTGTTTCAATGCCGGTTCATTTTTCTCCAGTGAGTGGCAATCTCGTTTTCAAAGTTCATCCTCTGTGATGGCATTAAGGACATTTTTTGCCTGAATTGAGCAAAATCAAACTTGCATGGATGTGGCTGAGCATGTATTTGGAGCTCACTGAGAGAATTCATATGTATTTGCATCTTTCCATTGAGTTTGTATGCAATCACTTTGCACAAAAATTTGCTTCTCTCTTGGTCTGAATGCCCCACGAAGGTGCACTTTGCATGGATGCATTAGAGAATCTGACTTGTAACTGAAATGCTTTTTGGATTAAGTGTGTAATATTCTAGCAATGCAGTGTGCCAGTGCACACTCAAAAACAACAACAGAAAGTGGCATTGTTGTATTGTTAAGTATTTGTATCAATTTTAATATATCTGAATTACTATGTTGATAACTTTTATGTATTTTGATTGTTTAGTTAGGATAAAATTTTCCAAACAATGCCATTAGTTAACATATATAAAATATATTTAATCATGACAAGCTAGACTAATTTAAAACATGTTGCAATGATTTGTAACAAATGCATAAACCTGTTACTGAAACCTGCTATGATGTATGGTTTGGAGACGGTGGCGCTGACAAAAAGACAGGAGATGGAGCTGGAGGTGGTAGAGTTGAAGATGCTAGATTTTCATTTGGAGTGACTAGGAGGGACAAGATTAGAAATGAGTATATCAGAGGGACAGCTCAGGCTGAGTGGTTTGGAGGCAAAGTAAGAGACACAAGGTTGAGATGGTATGGACATGTGCAGAGGAGGGATAGTGGATATATTGGACAAAGGATTTTGAAGATGGAGCTGCCAGGCAGGAGGAGAAGATGAAGACCACAGAGAAGATTCATGGATGTAGAGAAGGAGGACATGAAGAGGGTTGGTGTTGCAGAGGAAGATGAAGGGATACTGTGAGATGGAGACAGATGATTGGCTGTGGAGACCCCTGAAGGGAGCAGCCAAAAGAAGAAGAAGAAGAAACCCTATGAATTTTACCTGCCTTAACTTTATTCGTGAGATTGTACAGTTGTCATTTTTATACAATCCATTCGCTTTTGATGGAGAAATGTACATCACCTCAATTTTAACGGCTTCTCATTAAAACTCTTGAATCAAAATTGATGGAAAGTTGGTGTGCAGTTAAAATGGTGAAAAATAAGCCAAAATATTTTGTTGATGCTGTTCCTATAAGTCCCTGGAAGCAGTGAGTGGTAACTGTGTCTTCATGGCCTGCGCTATGTCAGATGTTTCCACTGTTGGTGTTGGACTTCTAGGCTGTTGCTTCTGCATGTAAGATTCATGGTAAGCACATCAAGATTTTCAGCAGCAACGTAGAAGAAATCCACCATTATGAACTGATAGTTACAAGTATACTTTTTGTAATGACACTGTAGAATAACCATCATGGAATCAGTGAACAAATGCTTACTGTACCTGCATCTTCAGTTGAAAGTGGAAGTATACTGTAAGCAGGATGCCAGTCAAGTGCCGACAAGCTCTTGTACAAAATTTTAATAATAATAGTAAGCACTACTGGTTGTTTTATGTCAAATCAGAAAAACAAACATCTAATCTAGTGTGACAAACTCTTTGACGGTGTCACTTATCACACCTTTAAAGTGGCTTGACTCAATCTAAAGCTGTCAGGACCACTGGAGGTCACCCACTCACAGACCACAATCAGAATGATCAAGCTGCGTTTTAATCACATCTGGTTTGAGGCCAAATCAATTATGAGGCAGGTGATCTGTGCCTTAGACAGTAGTTTGTTATCTCACCTGAATACACTTAACCCCTTTTTCATTTATGCCTTATCATGATTCCAAAGTCTGCACAGGGAGCATTTAGATCTCCTCAAAATGCTTTGTGTCTCTGCACTATTGATTGAAGCCGTTTCAGGGTCAGGCTGATGAGAGCTTTTAAATAATGCAGACGCAGCAGCACTGCACGCAAAGAACATACCGGGCTGGTTTGTTTTCCCTTTTTTTTTTCTTTCTCCTTTAGAAAAAAACGTTCTCTATTTTCCTCATACTGTCATTATCAGTCTGTCATTACACTGTCATCATTTTCTTTAGTAGGAAGTTTCTGTATACCACAGCAAAAGAGTGAAAAGATCATTCCTGCCACTCTCTCCTTCCTTGCAGTCTCATCACCTCTGATCCATTGTCTTCCTAGCTGGCTTGTGATTCAAAAGCACCCCTTACACCCAGAGATAAGATAACCCCTTAGAATATCAAGAGAACAAGAGTATCCCAAATTAGTTCCCACTTTTTTCTCCCTTATCAGATTGGATATATTTCTGTAGGTTTATTGGCTCTTTTGTCTTTTGGGTTGTCCCTGAAGGTGTGGTTTTATGAGTGCCAAGCAATATTGCTTCAGACACAAATCAAGACGCTCTCTATAACAAAACTTTTCCATTAAATATACTTTTGATTCATCACATTTCTTAAACCACAGTTCTGTGCAAGCAAAAAGACAGCTGAATAAGTTTGAACTAATTGAAAATAATGGCATCTCCCATTCCTCCTGCTAACTCTGCACTCTTCCTGTAAAAGATACATCCACAGTTGAATTACCATAACAATTCTGCAGATTCGAATAAAGATATGAGTCAGTGTATATTTAAGAAATTTATTTCGATAATTTAGAAGTAAAGCCTGGTTTTGCTTCAATTGCAAAAAGCAATTCTGACTTCCCAATAACTTGCACTGAATGAATGTATTTGTAAGTCAGGAAACTCTGAATTTCGCTTGCAGTAGAGGTGATGAGGTCTTGGGCAGATTCAGCAGAGGCTCACAACAGATGTTTTGCAATGCAAATTGCATCATTATGACAGAATGTGAGATTATTCCTAGATGTGGGTTGGCACCAGGGACATGTATTAAAAGGTTACTAATGTCATTTATTCCAACAAGATCTGAAGTTACACAAATACATAAAATCTAATAAGGATAATCACAGCTGTGTGTGCTTAAAAAGAACTGAACAGAGAATTATGTCTAAAGCCAACTACACACTGTGATTCTTGGTTAGATAAAAAGACAAAAGACGCTCAACATGAGTAAATTATATGGGAATTGGTTGTGATAACAAGAAGGTGGTCCACCATGAGAGATGCTCAAAGGAACCATTTCAGTTGACCTCTAACCAAAGATAACCCAATGAAATTCTGACAGAATCAGAAATTTCAGTGAGCCCACAACTTTCTACCAGCCAATAAGGAAATGACATATCAAGCTATGCAACGCTGGTGGCATAGCAACATTCACAAGGAGACAAAACATCTAAAACACAATGGATCTCATTCATGACACGTTAGTAAATCTGTGAAAAGATTTGCACATAAATCACCTCAGTTCTAAAATCCTACTTCAAATTCATGAACACTGCCTAAAACCCTGATTTGTGCTTAGGCACGTGTGTAAGTTCATGCTAGTCAATCATAAATTGACAACTCACTCCAGATGGATGGCAATTAGCATAAATCACAGCCTATGAATCATCATATAAGGAAGCGTGGAGATGTGGTGTGGATCTGATGACTTAGAAAAACTGATCAGAGGCTGCAATTGAAGTCATCTGACTTACATAGAAGCAGGAAAGAAACAGTCTTTAGTCAGCACTTGTCACCACCCGAGTGCCGGTCTCGTCCGCGCTCGGGTCATACATTATCTTTTCCAGGCTTTGACAGCAGTGGGTCCCTTCTAGCTCCCCGGGCTCTTATTGTGACAGTGCCCGGTGGAGCCTCCTGCTGTCAAAGTCAACAGCTGTGCTGCATTTGGGGTCATTAGTGACCGGTGTTAAAAGCGGACGCTGAATGCACCCCGATGCAGCAGTCTCTGTTACCGTCTTTTATACTTCCGTTGACAGAACGTCTCATCGTCTGATGCTTCGGGAGTCCCCGGTTCAGACGCTGTTCATTCATCATCAGTCTTGTAAGTTACCCTGTGATTATCCTACCCTCACTGTCGTGTGTATTTTCCTCTGTTCCTTCATTCCCCAATACAGTGATCCCTCACTTATCGCGGTTAATGGGTTCCAGAACCGACCGCGAAAAGTGAAAAACCGCGAAGTAGCGTCACCCCTAATGACGTCACCCATAAATAATACGTACGTTCATTCTCTCACTCTCTCTCTCATATGATACGTGTGTGTGTGTGTGTGTAAGTGTACATACATACGTAGATGTAAATAAAATGTACATAAATATGTTTTTAGGACTCTTTTACTCTTATAACAAGATACGTAACTCAAGATGAAGATGATTTACTGCACAGGTTAATGAGAGCTTTACTGCTCCTCAGGTGATGCCTCATCGTCAGGTGCTAGAGGCGCAGGATCGTTGAGGGCAGCTTCCGATAGAGCTGGAGAAGCTGCAGGAGGCGGCGTAGTGGCTCGACGGGAAGACTATTTCCCACAAAAAGGCACAAGAGAACAGCGAAAAGTTCCACGCAGCGAGACTAAGCAACACGAGCGATAAAGAACAATGAATGCGGTCTTCCTTCGCTGGGTATGGGCGCTCGGCAGGGAGAGAAGCTGGGTAAAACGTCTCGGCCAATCAGCTTGCGAGATTCCCGAGCCGAGCCAACACGAGAACAGCAAACAGAGAGGTGGATTTTGAGTTGTGCGGGCTCTCCGTGTTGATACCTGATGTTCTAATGTAGTCTCCCTGCCTTCTGCTAGCGTCCGCCCATTTTTTCTCAATTTTGAATTTTTGATGTATATTTTTGAAAAATCCGCGATGCACTGAGGGCGCGAAAGGTGAGGCGCGAAGTAGCAAGGGATCACTGTAAAACATCATTGCAACTCACCGGTGACTGCTGGCGTCTTATGGTGGCTCGCGAGGGTCACCGTGACAGTAGACTGCTGCCAGAATGTCTAGAGAGAGGCGTCGCACCGAGACGCCATTCACCGTGAGTTTTTGCAGTATTGGACTGTTGTTCCTACCTGTCTGGGTACTGTGCTGGAAGCATGCCATCGCGGAGGTCCCGCACTCAGAGTCAGGGCGATATTCTCGCAGACGCCCTCGAGTGCGTGGACGAAATTCTTATCACCGCCTCCCTCCTCAACTTCAACAGCGACGTGCCCCGGTACCTGGGCAAAGCCGAGGACATCCTCAATCATCTTCCCCACTTCGCCGATCACCAGGAGCTAAGCGTGAGGAGAGATGACATCACTGCACAGCGCGAGATACTCCGTGGGCTGGAGGGAAATCCCGGCAGGAAGCCGAAGAGGAGGAGACGTCGCCCCTCGCTTTGGGATCCCACTCCTGCCTCCATTCCTGCCCGGAGTTTGCATCATCCGGAGGTCTTTTACCATCAAGCATGTCGTCACTCGAGATTCCCCCAGAGGAGCTGCAGCTGACAGCAATCAAGGTCTGGGACCGAGTGGCTGCTGCTCGCTCCGCTGTGCATCCATCAGAAATCATGAAGCATGTGGCGGCAGCAGTTAGACTGGTGGAAAGGAATCCAGAGTTGCGTGAGTTCCCTGAGTTTGCCGACCTGCTCGCCTCTGTTTCTGCACAGGAACGGCGATTCCCGGATCTCACCTTCGCCTCGCCCCCTGCAAGAAACCGTCGTCACACCGGCTGTCAACCTCGGCTTGAATCCTGTCCGGATCCAGTTCCGGGTCGCCGCAAGGGCTCAACCCCCCCACACAGCTGCCACTCCTGCGCTTCGTCAGAGGGAAATCTCTGCAGCCTCATCTCCTGGGCCACCTTCTTCTGCTGTCCCATCAGCGCCCCATGCCCGGCTCATCTGGGCTGTCGCCCCCCAAATCCTCGTCGCCTATCCCGGCTGCTGTGTGTCTCGGGAGTCCCGTTCCAGCAAGTCCCGTCCCGGAACCTTCTCGAGCGGCTCCCCGTCGTCCTCCCAGGGGGCCCTCTGTCACCGTCCAGCGGGGAAAGGGAGGAGCAACGTCCGCCGCTGCAGGCACCATCCAGTCTCCAGGAGACAGGCAAGTCCAAGTTTATCCTTATTCTCATGATTGTGATTTGCCTTGTCAGACTGCTGGGGATGGAGTTTGGGGTTCGCAGCCCCCCGAGCTCCCACCACCTGCTGTGGCTTTAATTATTAATCCCGCATCCTCTGTGTCTCCCTCCGCTGAGCGGTACTCGACGACAGGCCAACGTCGCTGGATGAGGACGGGGCCTGCGTTTCTGGAGAGCCTGGTTCCGGTCCCGCAGCCATGTCGTGGGTGGATGAGGAGGGCGGACTGCAGCGTGGAACCTGCGCCGACGAAGAAGCGTCCCCGGGTCTCCACGGACGAACGGTCCGGTCCAGCGGGTCGAGGGTCCCCTGCCACCACGCCATGCGGGCCATCGGCATGGGCTTTGGTGCAGGAGGATCCAGAGGCTGCAGACACCATCATGCCAGCTGGGGAGCCCGACGACAACCTCCTGCCGTCTGAGCCCGGATCTTCGCAGTCCTGGACGGTGTCAGAACCCGAGATCAGGCAAGTGCTCTGTTTTGTCTTTCTCCTTTCCGTCTTAGAGCATTTTAGCCTGTCTCTTGGGGAGAAGAGCCAGGTGCAGCCGCCCGCTGCATCTGAGCTTATCTCGCCGGGTTCTGGCGCTGCCGGTGATCCTGATCCCGGTTCTTCTCTCTCTCCCGAGCCTTCTCCCAGGGTCCCCGGCGAAGAGCTACTTTCGCCAGCTGTGCCAGAGGTTCCAGGTTCAGGGTTGGAGGTCGGTTCTGGTGCGGCGCCGACCCAGTCAGGGTCCGACGCGGGTGCAACCGAGACCCAATCGGGGTCCGTCGCGGGAGCAACCGCGACCCAATCGGGGTCCGACGAGGGTGCAGCACCAGTGGTTTCCAGGTTTGGTGAGGGAGCTGCAGATCCCCTGCTGCCGGATACTGGACGGGCTCGTCTCCTTCTTCATCCTCATCATCACTGTCACCCTCCTCGTCCTTCTGAGGAGCGCAACCCATTTCCACCTGGGGCCGTTGGGGTTCCGAATGCTCCGCCAGGTTCTCCCTTGTCTTCCCCTTCTCCAGGGAAGCCGCCTTCCACTTCCCCCCTATGGTCCTGGTGGTCAAGTGATGCGGTTCGGCCGCCCGAAGGGCTGCCATGCCAATTTGGCTCTGTGGGTCGGCCACCCAACCCACTGGACTACCTGTTTGGCGACCTGGTCCAGCCGCCTGAAATTCATTGTTTCCGGGCATGGGACTGGGGTAGGCCACCCGAACTTTCTGCCTCTATACCTCAGAGCCAGGACTGCCGTCATCCCAGGTTTTTTCTGTCATTATCAAGTCTGTAAGCTTTTGGGATGTGCGGGGGGGCCTGGTATCTGTAATTTTGTATCTCACCTTTTTCCCTTAGCCGGTGATTTGTGTTTTTTTTCCTCCCCTCTGTCTAATGTCCATGTACTGTTTGAAACTGTTATGTATTGCCTGTTGGGTTCTGTCCTTGTGTTACCCACACATTATGGAGTATTGTGTGTTTGTTTGTTTTTTTTTTTCTCTCTCCCCACGGTACTCTGTAATTGCTTTGTTGGTCTCTTGTCATCATTTTGGGTTTTGCTTCTCCTCTTTTTGACTCTCTCCCTCCTGCCAGTGTCCCATCCACCCACCCTAGGGGGGGTGGGGGGTGGGGGGGCTTGGGTGTTATTTGGCCACTCAGGAGCTCGGCCTTGAGGAGGAGGTACTGTCACCACCCGAGTGCCGGTCTCGTCTGCGCTCGGGTCAAACATTATCTTTTCCAGGCTTTGACAGCAGTGGGTCCCTTCTAGCTCCCCGGGCTCTTATTGTGACAGTGCCCGGTGGAGCCTCCTGCTGTCAAAGTCAACAGCTGTGCTGCATTCGGGGTCATTAGTGACCGGTGTTAAAAGTGGACGCTGAATGCACCCCGATGCAGCAGTCTCTGTTATACTACCGTCTGTTATACTTTCGTTGACAGAACGTCTCTTCGTCTGATGCTTCAGGCGTCCCCGGCTCAGACGCTATTCATTCATTGTCAATCTTGTAAGTTACCCTGTGATTATCCTACCCTCACTGTCGTGTGTATTTTCCTCTGTTCCTTCATTCCCCAATAAAACATCACTGCAACTCACCGGTGACTGCTGGCGTCTTATGGTAGCTCACGAGGGCCACCGTGACAGTACTGTCATAAACGGTATAGGAAAGGCAAGGCCTGGAGGTCATGACATGCTGCCAGCAGTAAAAAAAGAGCAAGAGTCAACAGCAAACTCAGAAGATGAAATAGATTAAACTTTAAAAATGAGTTTTATTTAAAAAGACTGGAATAAAGAAACAAAAAAAGATCTTTTGGTGTTCATCCATCATCATGAGGCTGTAACCCAGCCACAGGGGGTGCACAAGCCAGTGTACTGCAAGTGCCGGTCCCAAGCCCGGGTAAATGGGGAGGGTTGTGTCAGGAAGGGCAACAACATAAAACCTTTTCCAAATCAAACATGAGGATCATGACAAATGAGACTGTCATACTGGATCGGCTGAGGCCCAGGGAAACAACGACCACCACTGGTGTTGTTTACTGACAGGATGCTGGTGAAAATTGGGCTACTGTTGGTCGAAGATCGAGGAGGAGGAGAGGGGAAAGGTGTGTTAGGAGGGAGAGAGAGAAAAGGAAAGGTAGAAGTGTGGAGGTGAGAGTAGGGACGTTAAATGTAGGGACCATGACTGGTAAAGGCACAGAGTTGGCTGATATGATGGAGAGAAGAAAGGTAGATATACTGTGTTCAAGAAACCAGATGGAAGGGAAGCAAGACGGAGCATTGGAGGGGGATTTCCCCATTGTGGGACTAATAAAGGCTTATCTTATCTTATCTTATCTTATCTTATTTAAACTGTTCTACCATGTTGTAGATAGGAAGAGAAATGGAGTAGGAGTAATCTTGAAGGAAGAGTATGTGAAGAGTGTTCAGGAGGTAAACAGGGAGTCAGACAGAATCACGAGTTTGAAGCTAGAAGTCAGAGGTGTAATGTTGAATGTTGTCAGTGTGTATGCCCCACAAGTTGGATGTCAGGTAGAAGAGAGAGGAATTCTGGAGTAAGTTGGATGAAGTGGGAGAGACTGTTTCCAGGGGGGAGACAGCAGTGATTGGAGCAGACTTTAATGGACATGTAGGTGAAGGGAACAGAGGTGATGAGGAGGTTCTGGGTAGGTATGGTCTTAAGCAGAAATGTGGAAGGACAGATGGTTGTGGATTTTGCTAAAAAGATGGAAATGGCTGTGGTGAACACATACTTCAAGAAGAGAGAGGAACATAGGGTGACTTACAAGAGTTGAGGAAGGTGCACACAGGTGGACTAAATCTTATGCAGAAGTTGAAATCTGAAAGAGCTAGGAGACTGCAAGGTGGTGGCAGGGGAGAATGAAGCTAGACAGCATCAGATGTTAGTCTGTAGGATGACTTTGCAAAGCAAGAAGAGGAAAACAGTGAAGGTAGAGCCAAAGATTAAGTGGGGGAAGTTACAGAAGGAAGAGGGTCGCACAGAGTTCAGAAAGGAGTTGATACAGGCTCTGGGTGCTAGGGAAGAATTACCAGATGACTGTAAAAGTACAGCAGAAGTACTGAGGGAAACGGGTTGAAATGTATGTGGTGTATCCAGTAGATAAAGAAAGGAAGATAAGGAGACTTGGTGGTAAAATGAGGAGGTACAGGAAAGTATCCAAAGGAAGGGGTTAGCAAAGAAAAAGTGGAATCGTCAGGGAGATGAAGAAAGTAGATAGGAGTATTTGGAATCTAGGCTCATGGTAAAGAGAGAGGTGGAAAAGGCAAAGGAAAAGGCATATACTGAGTTATATGAGAGGCTGGACACTAAGAAAGGAGAAAAGGAGTTGTATTGACTGGCTAGACAAAGAGATCGAGGTGGACAGGATGTACACCAGGTTAGGTTGATTAAGGATAGAAATGGTAATGTACTAACAAATGACGAGAGTGTGTTGAGAAGGTAGAAGGAGTACTTTGAATAGCTGATGAATAAAGAAAATAAGAGAGAGAGGAGAATGGATGAAGGAAGGATAGTGAACAAGGCAGTCCCAAGGATTAGCAAGGCAGAAGTGAGGGCAACTTTGAAGAGGATGAAGACTGGAAAGGCGGTTGGTCCAGATGACATACCTGTGGAGGTATGGAGATGTTTAGGAAAGATGGCAGTGGACTTTTTAATGAGATTGTTTAACACAATCTTGGAGAGTGAGAGGATGCCCGAGAAATGGAGAAGAAGTGTTTGGTACTAATTTTCAAGAACAAAGGAGATGCTCAGAGCTGTAGTAACTACAGAGGCATAAAGTTGATCAGTCACACTATGAAGATATGGGAAAGAGTTGTTGAAGCCAGGTTAAGAGGAGAGGTGATAATCAGTGAGCAGCAGTACGGTTTCATGCCAAGAAAGAGTACTACAGGTGCAATGTTTGCTCTAAGAGCGCTGATGGAGAAGTATAGAGACAGTCAGAAGGAGTTGCATTGTGTCTTTGTGGATCTAGAGAAAACATACACTACCGTTCAAAAGTTTGGGGTCACTTAGAAATTTCCATTTTTTTTTTTTTTATTTAAGTTTTTGTAAAGGGTATACAGGTCATTACAGCATTGCATTGTTTACATTTTCATCACATGTTCCCTTATTTTTTGTTATTTGACAACATTGGTAGGATAATTATTACAACACCCCTTTTTTTTAAAGTGAAAGAAAAAGTGAAATTAAAGAGAATAAAATAAAAAACAAACAAACAAACAAACAAACAGAACAGCAAAAAACAAACAAACAGAAAATTAAGTAATTAAAAGTAAAAGAGCATCTGAGTAGCATTGGAACAAAGAGCGGGACCATTATTGAAATGGTATTTGTCAAAGATTAGATCTAATGGAAGACACATATGCGATCCAGGGTTGCCAAAAGTTCATGAACCCATCCATGTCCTGTCTCAGTGCGAATGTCAACTTTTCCATCGAGTAAATGTCTTGAATCACGTTAATCCAATCTTCAGGTGTAGGACAGTCCTTCAGCATCCATTTTTTAGTTAGGGCTTTTTTACTTGCCAATATTAAAACACTGAATAAGTATTTATCTCCTCGTCTTTCCAGTGAGTCCGGTAGTAAACCCAAATACAAAGTTACAAAAGAAAAGGGAACTGTTATTTTGAATATTTTCCCCAATATTCCCCAATATTGTCTGTACATTGGTCAATATTGATTAATTGGTTAATATTACAATATTGGTGGATAACTGGGCATGACCAAAACACATGAAAATGATTTGCAGTCTTTTCACCACACAAGCGCCAACAGTTCAACCCCTTATGGGTAAATTTGTTTTGTGCAGGTGTTCTGAAAAATCTTGCCAAATTTTTCCATCCAAATTCTCTCCACTGCAGGGATGAGGTACTTTTCCATTGCTGTTTATTTAGCTTTTCCCATATTTCCAATTGTAAAGTGAAATTCCCCTCTTTTTCCCATCTCTCTTTTATATATGATGTGTTGTCTCCTTTTAAGTCTTGAAGACCTTGGTATATTTACCTCTGCCAGGCCGAAAAGGCCAGGAGGAGGTAATGTTTTTGCCGGGGTTTGTCTGTGTGTTTGTCTGTGTGTTTGTCTGTTTGTCTGTCTGTCTGTCTGTTTGTCTGTTGGTTAGCAAGATAACTCAAAAACTTTTGGACGGATTTCCATGAAACTTTCAGGCGTTGTTGGAAATGGTACAAGGAAGAACTGATTAAATTTTGGGGATGATCCGCATCACTGTCTGGATACAGGAATTTTTTAAAGCATTTTTTAACACTGTGACATACGGCCATTTTCAACATGTGCGCAGGCGCAATGGAGGGCGCTGGTCGCCGTGTCTGACCAACACAAACTCCGCGTTTTTCAACGTTTTATGCACAAAAGCACGCGGAAAACACTGGTGGCCTGGGCCCGCCAGCGTGCCTGTGTTTGTGCGCAGCTGCAAAACCTGACATGGGCAGCTGTCCGCCGTCGGATTATTTGGCAGAAATTCCCCGGCCAGCCATAGGCGCTGCGCATTTGGCAGAAATTCCCCGGCCAGCCATAGGCGCTGCGCATTTGGCAGAAATTCACCGGCCAGCCATAGGCGCTGCGCATTTGTCCGAAATTCACTGGCCAGCCATAGGCGCTGCGCAAAAACGAGCTCTCAGCCGGGGAAGCTTCTAAATTCTGTTTTGCCGCGGAGCGCAACCCCAATAATATAATATAAAACCCACGGCAACCTGTCTACCCAATCTGCATCCGTCAGTGGAGGAGATGGACACAACAGCAACACTTCAGTTTATTACCTCCGCCAAGGAGGCAATGCTTTTACTACTGAACCACTAATCCTATCACCATCACATTGATTGTCATTGATTAATTGTCTATGTTTATTGCACTGTCCCTGTCAAATAAACAAATAATCATTGTGAATCCAATTGCTAGTCATATGTTTTCATGGTCAAGGAATCTGAAAATGTACACACAAACACTGTATGGGGGGAACTGTTGCGCTTGGCAGAGGTCTGCGCTCTCCGAGTGCTTTTCTAGTTGTTATTGGGTTTTATAGGTGTTTTATTGTTGGTACAAGTATTAATGTAAATATGAATGTGAGTAGGAATGAAGATTTCTTTTCATTACCAACACTTATAAACTCGTTGGGGCATCAGTCCAAAAGAATGGACAATTTTATTAATAATTCTGTATTTGTACCAATAATGAATCAGTCTCAAAAACCCTGTGAGTTCTTGCCTGCTTTTAATCAAGAAGATGGACATGAAATCAAACCATAACTCCCATATGTCTTATGTCTTTCAATAGTTACCTCCGCCAGGAGGTAATGTTTTTGCCAGGGTTTGTCTGTGTGTTTGTCTGTCTGTCTGTCTGTCTGTCTGTCTGTCTGTCTGTCTG
This sequence comes from Pholidichthys leucotaenia, assembly GCA_020510985.1. Taxonomy (NCBI): domain Eukaryota; kingdom Metazoa; phylum Chordata; class Actinopteri; order Cichliformes; family Pholidichthyidae; genus Pholidichthys; species Pholidichthys leucotaenia. The sequence goes on from CM035839.1 coordinate 305,089,299, forward strand.
TTTGTCTGTTGGTTAGCAAGATAACTCAAAAAGTCTTGGACGGATTTCCATGAAACTTTCAGGCGTTGTTGGAAATGGTACAAGGAAGAACTGATTAAATTTTGGGGATGATCCGGATCACCGTCTTGATACAGGAATTTTTAAAAGGATTGTTTTTTAACATTGTGACATAGGGCGGGGGTTAGGTTTTTTTTTTTCCAAACAAGATCTGCTCGATATTGCCAGTCAGCCGCCATGACGGAAAATGCCATTATTGTGATTTTTTTTTTTATTGATTTTTTTTCTCTGCCAGGAGGTTAGGTTTTTGTTTTTTTTTTAAAAAAGGTCTCCTCGATGTTGCCAGTCATGCCTCGTTCAAAGTCTAAAAGTGTGAAACACAGAAGGCAACAGAGTGCAGAGCGCATGAGAAAAAAAAAAGGCAGGGAGATAACACAGACGATGCGGACAATCACCGTCCTATTGCTAGTCATATGTTTTCCATCCATCCATCCATCTTCTACCGCTTAATCCTTTTCGGGTCGCGGGGGGGCTGGAGCCTATCCCAGCATCTTTGGGCGAGAGGCAGGGTACACCCTGGACAAATCGCCAGTCCATCACAGGGCCAACACAAAAAGACAGACAACCATTCACTCTCACATCCATACCTAAGGACAATTATGACTGGCGCCTAGCGGCTGCCCCGGCCTTGGATGCGCTCTGCAGAGCGTGCCCAAATGCCAAGTCACGTTTCGTTACCTTGTATTCATACATGTGTAATGACAATAAAGTTGAAACTCATCTCATCTCATCTCAATTTGGAATCCCCAATTGAAGCCAATTAACCTCACTTGCATGTCTTTGGCCTGTGGGAGGAAACCGGAGTACCCGGAGTAAACCCACGCAGACACGGAGAGAACATGCAAACTCCACACAGAAGAGTCACCGATGGTCTGGGGGTGGGATCGAACCCACGATGGTCAAGGAATCTCAAAACGTACACACAAACACTGTATGGGGGGAACTGTCGCCGCCATTACGGAAAATGCCATTTTCGTGAATTATTTTTTTTATTGATTTTTTTTCTTATTACCTCTGCCAGGAGGTTAGGTTTTTTTTTGTTTTTTTTTTAAAGAAGATCTGCTCGATATTGCCAGTCATGCCTCGTTCAAAGTGTAAAAGTGTGAGACAGACATGGCAACACAGTGCAGACTGCATGACAAAGAAAAGGCAGGAGCTAACACAGAGGACGCTAACAAGCACTGAGCAGCAGCGACAGAAGAAATCCAGCGACTCAGGCAAGTCCTATCCCCACATGCTATTGAAGCTCGTCGACCTTAGTTTTATTTTTTATTCTTTTTATTGATTTTTTTTTCTTATTATCTCCCCCAGGAGGTTTTTTTTTTTTTTAAAGAAGATCTGCTCCATATTGCCAGTCATGCCTCGTTCAAAGTGTAAAAGTGTGAAACAGAGAAGGCAACACAGTGCAGAGTGCATGAGAAAGAAAAGGCAGAGAGCTAACACAGAGGATGCTAAGAATCACCGTGCTGCAGCGAAAGAAGAAATGCAGCGACTCAGACAAGGGCTATCCCCAGATGCTATTGAAGCTCGTCGAGCTTATGACAGAGCCGCTAAAATGCAGCATCGACAGGATGAGAGCCCACAGGCTGCTGCTTCTCACCGTGCTAAAGTCAGAGACAGTATGCAACAGCATAGACAGGATGAGAGCCCACAGGCTGCTGCTTCTTGCCGTGCTAAAGACAGAGACAGTACATGGCAGCATAGACAGGATGAGAGCCCACAGGCTGCTGCTTCTCGCCTTGCTAAAGACAGAGACAGTACACGGCAGCACAGACAGGATGAGAGCCCACAGGCTGCTGCTTCTCGCCGTGCTAAAGTCAGAGACAGTATGCAACAGCATAGACAGGATGAGAGCCCACAGGCTGCAGCTTCTCGCCGTGCTAAAGACAGAGACAGTATGCAACAGCATAGACAGGATGAGAGCCCACAGGCTGCTGCTTCTCGCCGTGCTAAAGACAGAGACAGTACACGGCAGCACAGACAGGATGAGAGCCCACAGGCTGCTGCTTCTCGCCGTGCTAAAGTCAGAGACAGTATGCAACAGCATAGACAGGATGAGAGCCCACAGGCTGCTGCTTCTCGCCGTGCTAAAGACAGAGACAGTACACGGCAGCATAGACAGGATGAGAGCCCACAGGCTGCTGCTTCTCGCCTTGCTAAAGACAGAGACAGTACACGGCAGCACAGACAGGATGAGAGCCCACAGGCTGCTGCTTCTCGCCGTGCTAAAGTCAGAGACAGTATGCAACAGCATAGACAGGATGAGAGCCCACAGGCTGCAGCTTCTCGCCGTGCTAAAGACAGAGACAGTATGCAACAGCATAGACAGGATGAGAGCCCACAGGCTGCTGCTTCTCGCCGTGCTAAAGACAGAGACAGTACACGGCAGCACAGACAGGATGAGAGCCCAAAGGCTGCAGCTTCTCGCCGTGCTAAAGTCAGAGACAGTATGCAACAGCATAGACAGGATGAGAGCCCACAGGCTGCTGCTTCTCGCCGTGCTAAAGACAGAGACAGTACACGGCAGCACAGACAGGATGAGAGCCCACAGGCTGCTGCTTCTCGCCGTGCTAAAGACAGAGACAGTACACGGCAGCATAGACAGGATGAGAGCCCACAGGCTGCTGCTTCTCGCCTTGCTAAAGACAGAGACAGTACACGGCAGCACAGACAGGATGAGAGCCCACAGGCTGCTGCTTCTCGCCGTGCTAAAGTCAGAGACAGTATGCAACAGCATAGACAGGATGAGAGCCCACAGGCTGCAGCTTCTCGCCGTGCTAAAGACAGAGACAGTACACGGCAGCATAGACAGGATGAGAGCCCACAGGCTGCTGCTTCTCGCTGTGCTAAAGTCAGAGACAGTATGCAATAGCATAGACAGGATGAGAGCCCACAGGCTGCAGCTTCTCGCCGTGCTAAAAACAGAGACAGTACACGGCAGCATAGACAGGATGAGAGCCCACAGGCTGCAGCTTCTCGCCGTGCTAAAGACAGAGACAGTACACGGCAGCATAGACAGGATGAGAGCCCACAGGCTGCTGCTTCTCGCTGTGCTAAAGTCAGAGACAGTATGCAACAGCATAGACAGGATGAGAGCCCACAGGCTGCAGCTTCTCGCCGTGCTAAAAACAGAGACAGTACACGGCAGCATAGACAGGATGAGAGCCCACAGGCTGTAGCTTCTCGCCGTGCTAAAGACAGAGACAGTACACGGCAGCATAGACAGGATGAGAGCCCACAGGCTGCTGACACTAGGCGGGAGAAAGAGAAAAGCAGGTCCCAGTTTCACAGAGCACAGAAGACAACAAATATGACTGTAGACGAATGCGCTGCTGTCTTTATGTCTAAAATAGAGGAAGGACCCATTTATGCCTGCTCTTCTTGCCACAGGCTGCATTACCAATCTTCAGTTGTAGAAATGAAAGCTGAGAAATATAAGACAAACGAAGCCATTGATAGAATCATCAAATCAGGTAGTCAGCTTGTAACCCACAACAAATCCTGGGTATGCAATACATGTCACGGATCAATGAAGCGTGGAAAAATACCCACACAGTCATGGGTGAATGATTTGGCCCTTGATGACATACCACCAGCATTAATTGATCTGAGGCCTCTAGAGCTCAGACTGATCAGCCAGAGGATACCATTTATGAAGCTCGTGGGCCTACCAAAAGGAGGACAAAAGGCCATCCACGGAAGTGCAGTGAATGTGCCATGTAAGCTGCAGCCAGTAGTGTCCTTGCTGCCAAGACTTCCAGATACAGCAGAAGTTGTCGCCCTCAAGCTAAAGCGGAAGTTGAGTTACAAAGGACACTACATGCATGAGTACATTCGTCCAAAAAGAGTGATGGAGGCACTCACCTGGCTAAAACAGAACAACCCTCTGTATAAGGATGTGCATATATGTCTGGACTGGGAAGACAGGTGAGTCCCATCAAAAGTATTTATTATTTTCTATAAATTTATTGTACAAGTATTTGATTAGCCATGGCCACTGCAATTTCCATATATTTTCAGATCATTTTAATAGCATCTTTACACATTTTTTAATATGTCACTTGTCTAAAAGGATCATCATATTGTATGAATCCATATTTCTACATGAAATTCCTAATATTTCTTTTTGGATTATATGCATCTGTATATTTGCAATATTCTGAAAGCATCTGAAAATATTTACCCATGTCATCTTAAAATCTTCACACTTTAACAAGTCATGACAGAGCATTTCAATATCCTCCTCACAGATGACTCCACTGATATAATTTTCCCTATTTATTATAATTTATTGGCAAATCTTGATTTGTATATACATGTTTATGTATGTCTTTTTCAGATTGTTCATTCAGTTATTTGTTTTACATTTTTATAAATATAATATTTACAAACAGGTGGGAAGCTGACGATCCAGAGTTGTGGGAAGCAATTTCCAAAGCCTTTCACGAAGACATGGAAGTTGATGAGGTGCCAGCACCAGCTCCTTCATCACCTCTGCCCACAGGAAATGATTACCTCATTCTGGCTCATGTAGCAAGAAGGCGCAGCTTGCAGATTAAGGACGTCCCTGGAGATGGAGACTGTTTCTTCCATGCTGTGTCAGTTTCCCTAGGTTCAGTTGGAGTACAGAACATCAGTGGGCCTGATATACGGCAAAAATTAATTGATTATCTGGAGATCACGCCCTTCAAGAAGTACTATAGCAACTTCCTGCAAATTGACAACAGCCCACACCAGTTACCTCTATGTAAAACCGTTAGTCAGCAACAGAAAAGACAGTATGACATATATATTGACAGTTTGAGAAATGGCGCCTGGGCGGACAACCTTGCAGTTCAAGGAGTTGCAGATATGCTCAATCTGAACATTGAAGTCTTAAACACAATAACTCCAGAATGGCCACACAATGTTCATCCGCTACAACAGAGAAGTGACTGCACCATAACAATTGGACTTATGGGCCAGGATCACTATGTGGCGCTGGACAATGTGGGCAGTGAAACCAGACAGGAAACTGAAGCCAGAGTGAAAAGGCAAGCGCTGGAGGATGAAGAAGACCAAATTCATTTTGAACAGACAAGTAAACTGTGTGGCATCCCCTACAATACACTGCTGCAGCCAGAACAGGTAGCCAATCAAGACAACACATTTTGTTTGGCACCAGGGGAGCATCAGAAACCCTGCCCATTCCTAACAGACAAGAACTTTGAGGAACTAGCTAATCCATCAAAATATCCATTTGGCCGAGGAGGTTTGTCTAAGGAGAGACAGAACAAAATTACGGCAAGAAAATACTTCAACCAGAGGCTGCTGAACGCAGATGGCAGATTTGCCAGTGACATTGATTACCTGCTCGCAGCCCAATATACAGTAGAAGCTAAACAAGTCAGTGATGGCATTCAAATTTCTATGAGGCAGACCAGAGGTCAAACCTTTCAAAACCGCAAGATCAACGCTGGGCTCATGAAAAGTTCGGACAACGTTCAGGCCATGCTACGCACTGACACTGCCTTCAAATTCATGAAAAACATCCGGGGCTCCCCAGCATACTGGAATACAGTTTTGCTAGACCTACTGGCCATGGTCCGCCAACTGGGAATTCCCACATGGTTCCTCACTCTATCAGCAGCCGACATTCAGTGGCCAGAAGTGATCAAGAGCATAGCTCATCAATATGGTAAACATCTGACAGCTGATGATGTCAAGTCTATGCCATGGGAAGAAAAGTGCAGGTGGCTTAGGTCCAATCCCGTAACTGCTGCTCGCCAGTTCACACACCGCTTGGACACCTTCTTTAAAGAGTTCCTTGGTGGAAAGGCACATCCCATTGGTGAACTGGCTGACTACATGATTCGCATCGAGTTTCAGGCCAGAGGTTCGCCACATGCCCACACGATCTTGTGGATCAAGGATGCACCGAAACTGGATGTAAACAGTGACGAAGAAATTGCCTCATTCATTGACCTGCACCAAACATGCGCCATACCGGGAGAAGAAGACAGCAACTTGCGGGACCTTGTCCTTTCTCTCCAGAAACATGTGCACAATGCTACATGCAGAAGAGGAGGATCCTGCAGATTTCGCTTTCCACATTATCCCTCTGTTGAAACTGTCATCGCTCGACAGCCTGATTGCAGATGATTTTGAGCGTCTCATCAAGAGCAAAACAGAAGCTTTCAAACGAGTATCCCAAGTCATGGAAAACAAAGATCTTCCTGAGGACATTTCCATTGACAATATGCTGAGTAAAGCTGAAGTGCAGCCACAGGTATACCAGGAGCTGGTTAAAATCATGAAATCTGGGAAGCAAGTGGTGCTGAAGCGTCAACCCTCTGAAAGATGGATAAACCAATATAACCCCAAGATCCTGCAAACATGGCGTGCAAACATGGACCTCCAGTTCATCATGGACCCATACTCCTGCATCATGTATATCACCAGCTACATGATGAAAAGTGAGAGGGCCATGAGCGAACTCCTGAAGAAGGTGGCAGAAGAAAGCAGGGGAGAAGACCTGAAATCTAAACTCAGAAAGGTGGGGTCAGCTTTCCTGAACAACAGGGAGGTCAGTGCCCAGGAGGCTGCTTACCGCATTCTCTCACTGCCACTGAAGAGAGCCAGCACAAAGGTGGTGTTTGTAAACACAGCGCCTCAAGACAAACGAGTGTCTGTGTTGAAACCGCAAAGGGTCCTGCAAGAAATGGACAATGATGATGAGGACATTTTTTGCACGTCACCGCTGGACCGGTATGCTGCCAGGCCTGTTCAGCTCAAAAATATGTCTCTGGCAGAGTTTTCAGCCACGTATACAACAGGATACACAGACAGTCCAGAAGACTCAGCTGACCACATGCCAGATGTGCTAGAGGGCAGTGATGACAATGATGAAGGTGTATCACATGATGAGGGCCATTCCAACATCCTGCCAGCTACCATCACTTTGCGCAATGGCCTGGGATTCATGAAGAAGCGCAAGCGCCAGTGCGTCATAAGGTTCCACAAGGAAAAGAAAGAGGGTGAAGATCGGTGCAGGAACCTCCTTATGCTATACTTTCCCTGGCGAGATGAAGTAGAAGACCTCAAATGTGACTTTGCCTCCTACACAGAGCATTACGAAAGCGTCAAGGACACTGTCCATGCTAATGAGGCCAAATACAGTGTCAGTGCTGAAGAGCTGGACAGAGCATATGACGATTTGCAGAGGATGGGTCCTCCACAAGACGCCTGGGACGATCTAGCTCCCAATGCTGAATTCCAGCAAGCACAGCAACAAGATGATGGAATGGTCCATGAAAGACAGGTCCCTGATGAAGACCAACTACAGAATGTTGACCTTGCTCCAGAAGCTTCATCGAGCAACCACTCTGAGCTTCATGAACGTTTTACATCTGAGCTGAGCAAGGTCCTCATGAGCCCTCAGGAGTACAGGGCCATGATGAGGTCTCTAAACACCAAACAACTGGAAGTAGTGATGTTTCACCGAAAGTGGTGTAAAGATGCAATCTTCACCTTGAAACATGACCGCCCCATGCCGCAGTTCAAAGTCTTCTTGAGTGGGCCCGGAGGAGTTGGGAAGAGTCACGTGATCAAACTAGTTCACTATGCAACCATGAAACTTCTCAAACCTCTGTCAGGACACTTTGATCCAGATGAGCTTCCAGTATTGCTCACTGCCTTCACTGGGACAGCAGCATTTGGCATTGAGGGTATGACACTTCATTCATCTCTTGGCTTCAGCTCTGGACCAAAAAAACAAAAACAATACCAACCAGCAGGCAGTGAGAAGCTCAACACGCTCCGATCACGTCTCAGCAAGCTGAAACTCCTTATCATAGATGAGGTCTCTATGGTCGGAGCTGACCTCCTCTACCATGTCCACCGCCGACTTCAAGACATCTGCGGGACATCTGACCAGGATTCCCGTTTTGGAGGAGTGAGTGTTTTGGCTGTTGGAGATTTGTACCAGCTGCAACCCGTTGGCCAAAACCATGTCTTTGGCCTGCCTTCAGACAGCTACGCTCGCCTCCATGGATCCCTGTGGGAGGAAAATTTCAAGTTAATGGAGCTGACAGAGAGCATGAGGCAAAAGGATGACCAGCACTTTGCACAACTTTTGATGAGGGTCAGAACAGCGACCTGTACACAACATGACATAAACTTGCTCAAGACCCGAGTTGTTACAAAAACTGACAGCAGCTACCCAGCAAACGCCCTTCATGTCTTCAAGACAAACAAGGAAGTCGATCAGCACAATGCAGAACATCTTAAAAAACTGCCCAACACAGTTTTTGACATTAAAGCTGTCGACCAGAAGAAAGACGTCCAGACAGGACTCATAGATGTAATAATTTCCACCAAACCATCACACACTGGAGGCCTAAGGGAAGTAGTCTCAGTGGCTGTTGGCGCCAGAGTCATGGTCACTGTTAATATTGATGTTTCTGATGGTCTTGCGAATGGAGTCTGTGGCACGGTAGTGGGAATAGAGAGCTCAGGCAGTAGTGTGCATACAATTTTCGTCAAATTTGACAGCAGACGTGTGGGTATGCAGGCTATCGCTAACAGTCAGTACAAACAGCCCTACCCAGAAGCAGTGCCAATCAAGAGGCAAGATGTACACCTTTTTGCTGGAAGGGGAAGGCGATCTCTCGAGGCAAAGCGCTCCCAATTTCCACTGTCACTGGCATGGGGATGCACGATCCATAAAGTACAAGGAAAGACGATGGACCAGATAGTCGTCTCCATGGAAGGAAAGGGTTCATTCATGCCAGGCCAGGCCTATGTTGCCTTGAGCCGCGTTAAGAAATTGAACGGCCTGTTTCTGTTGGGTTTCGACGCCACTTCCATCCGTGTCAATCCTGCAGTTGTTAGGGAGATGGAGCGGCTGAGACGAGAAGCAGCAACTGCAGCCACATCAAGCAGTCCAACTCCTGCTCATGGACAGGTGAACATCAGATTACTGAATGTAAGATCTTACTTGGAACACAAGCTAGACATACAGTCAGATGCCACTCTTCATGAAGGTGATGTCTTCTGTTTTGTTGAAACGTTCCTGAAACAACAACAACAGGTCGTCTCAGTCCTCCCAGATTCTAAGGTGTTCAGAGCAGACAGGCCAGTTGCTCTTGGGCGTAGGGGAGGAGTAATGGCTCTTGCCAGGAATCATCTGGCGCCTCAGCAACTTCAATTCAATGTGTCTAGCCTGGAATATGTTGCTGTTGCTGTCAAGACACCCTCAACACTCCTAAATGTGGTCACTGTTTACAGACCTCCATCAATGGCATTAGCAGCATTTACCACGAAGCTGAGGACAGTTTTGACATCATTACCAAAGAATGTGCCATCTGTCATCTTGGGCGACTTTAATATCGACCTAACTGAGTCCCCACACCACCAAATAGTGACACTGTTGGAACAGTTCGGTTTCAAACATCAAGTTACAGAACCAACTACTGATTTCGGCACTCTGTTGGACCATGTTTATGTACCGAACAATCAGCATAGTGACATCAGAGTTGCAGATTGCTATTTTTCAGACCACGATGCAGTCTGCATCTACTTGTGAAAAAATCTGCCTCTTTTTTGTATAGTGAAAATGTCTTGTGAGTAATTCAGCCTTGACTTGTTAGTTTCCTTGAAAAACTGTTCTTGTAACTTTTGATGGTCGGACACCAGTTTAGTTTTAGCCAACTGCATTTTTTGTAAAACTGTTCTTGTAATTTCTGATAGTCAGACACCAGTTTAGTTTTGTCCAACTGGACTTTTTGTAAATATGCCTCATATATATATATTGCTGCCTCTTCAGTGTACAATAATGTGTGTTTTTTACTGACTAAAATATTCTGACTGTAAATAGTACTTTTATCCAACAAGTTCATATTATTATTATTCCTCCTGTTTCTATGTAATTTGTGCTTTACTGTCAACACATTGGAGTTAATATTGTTCTATTCTACACTACGTAGATGTACATATTTTTAATTTCCTGGAAAGAAACGAAGTTAGAAAAATTATGTGAATGGTAGCTTTTCAATATCCGAACTTATTATAAGGAATACATTTCATGAATGTGTTCTCCAACTAAAGACTTGTACATGTTGTATCTCTTGTTAAATTAAATAAATTGTATTCATGTACTTCAAATAACGTTTTTTTTTTGTTTTCTTGACCAATATATGACATACAGAAACACATGACACACAGAAAGAACAATAAAAAAATTACTGTTGAAGATTTATGGTATAAATCACAATACTGGGGGGGACTGTTGCTCTTGGCGGAGGTCTGCGCTCTCCGAGTGCTTTTCTAGTTTAGAAATGTATCTGATCCTTGGGATCCCTTTATATTCCATTAAGAAGACCTTGAGAACACCTGACTGGGCCCTTTCCAAATCCTCCTTTTTAAGTATATTGTTTATGTGGTGTCTAAGCTGAAAGAACCTGTAAAGATCTTGATTTATTAGACCTTGTTTTTTCAAATCTTCAAAACTTCTTAAAGTGTGCCCCTTAAAAAAATCGTAATATTTTATCAGCCCTTTCTCTTTCCACTCTTTAAATCTAGTGTCTGTTTTATTGGGGGTAAAGTCTTGATCATAGGCAATCCATTGCAGAAGTCGATAGGGCTCTTTAGCTTGATTCTCTCTGACTATCTTAAACCAAATTTTTAGCGGGGTCTCTATCCACGGGTTAGTGTTATTCAAGAGTTTAGGTAAGGCATTGTTTCCTATTATCGCCTGTAGGGGGATGTCACTTGTTATTTGGCATTCGATCTCCTTCCATTGTGCAGTGCAGACTGGGTTACATATCTCTATTAAAGTTTTAATTTGTGCGGCTTTAAAATAGTCCCTGATATTTGGCAGCGTGAGCCCACCTTTGTCTTTGTTTAGCTGCAAGGTTCTATATCTGATTCTAGGTCTCTTGCCCTGCCATATGAATCTTGAGATCCTTCTGTCCAGCTCCTTCCATGTTTTTTTGGGAGGTTGTACCGGTATTGTTTGGAAAAGGTATAGAAGACGTGGAAGTATATTCATTTTGACTACTTCAATTCTTTGTGCAGTACCTAAGAATGGTATCATATTCCATCTTGCTAGGTCAGATTTTATTTTTGTCACCAGTGGATCATAGTTTAGTGTTATAATTTTGTTGAGTTGTTTCGGGATATTGACCCCCCAGATATTTAATAGATTCCAACTCCCAGTTAGTTTTGAGTTCACTTAGTGAATAATGATTTGGGTCATAGTTGAATGTTAAAACTTGAGTTTTATGCATGTTTAATTTGTACCCCGATAAATCTCCATACTCTGAAAAAACTGAGATTAGTTCTGGTAAAGAAGTGTCCGGCTGCCCTAGGTATATTAAAATGTCATCAGCAAAGAGTGCTATTTTATGTTCCTTCTGACCAAGTGTAATACCTTGAATTTCTTGATTTTGTCTTATCCATTGGCTCAGAGGTTCTATGAAGATTGCAAAGAGCAGTGGAGACAGGGGGCAGCCCTGACGACATCCTCTTTCCAGCTCAAAAGATGATGATAAATTACTAATTATTTAATTTATTATATATAATATAATAATAATAATAATAATAATAATAATAATAATAATAATAATAATAATAATATATATAATAATATATAATAATATATATAATTTATTATAATTTATTTTATTACTTATTAATTAATCCTTATTTTAGCTGTTGGTTTTTTAAATAATGCCTGTATAGTTCTAATGAAGTTGTTATGAAAATTGAAACTGGATAAGATTCTATATAGGAAAGACCAGTCAACCGAATCGAATGCTTTTTCAGCGTCTAATCCCAATATGACTGCATTTAAGTTATATTTTTTTATATGATGAATCATGTATAAAGTGCGTCTAATGTTGTCTTGTGTCTGTCTTTGTCTTATAAAACCTGTTTGGTCTAAGTGAATTAAGTCTGTCAGTATGTTTTCTAACCTTTTGGCAAGGATAATGGTAAAAAGCTTATAGTCCTGATTTAATACACTGATTGGTCTGTAGTTGGAGCATTCTAGTTTATCCTTTTCAGGTTTAGGTATAACTATGACCCCTTCTCTCCAGGAGGGGGGGATTTCCCCTGTGTGGAGGACATAGTTAAATGTTTTCAGGAGGAGAGGAGATAGTTGCTGTTTAAAGGTTTTGTACCATTCTGCTGTATAGCCATCTGCTCCTGGGGATTTGTTAGCTTTATGTTTCATAATTGCTTTTTCCAATTCTTTAGGTTGTATTTCTGACAGTAGTGTTTTATTTTGTGATTCCGTAAGTTGGGGAAGGTTTAATGTGTTTAGGAATGTCTCGGATGCGTTTTTATGGTTTTTGTGGGAGTATAAGTTCTTATAGCAATTCTCGAAGCTTTTAAGAATATCCTGAATTCTGAATTTTATTTCCTTTGATACTGGGTCTCTGATTTTGTAGATTGCTCTTTCTGTTTGTTGTTTCCTCAATTTATAGGCTAGTAATTTTGCCAATTTACTGCCTGCTTCATAGTGTTTTTGTTTCAGAAATGTAAGTTTCTTCTGGATTTCTATTGTGTAGATCTCATTTATTTGATTTTTAATTTCTTTAATCTTGAGCGAGCCATTAGAATGAGTGTTGTCTTTGTGTTCTTTTTCTAGGTTCTTGAGTTCTGACTCTAGTGTGATTAGTTTTTCTTCTCAGTTTCTTTTGGGTTGCCAGTTTTGCAATAATTTTTCCCCTATTACAGCTTTGCACGCATCCCACAGTATTAAAGCGGATACTTCTCCATTATCGTTTTCTTCCAAATATCTGAGAATATCTGATTCCAATTCATCTTTCAGTGGTCCTTTCAGGACATTTGAATTCAACCTCCAGGAAAATGTATTATTTGTGTATTTTTGGATGTTTAAGTCCATATAGATCGGACTGTGGTCAGAGAGATCCATCAGTCCTATTTTACATGTTTTTACTCTTCCAATGTCTCTATTAAACATAAAAAAGTAATCAATCCTTGAGTAAGATGAATGTGGCGTTGAATAAAAAGTATAATCTTTTACATTGGGGTTGAATTCCCTCCATACGTCACAGATTCCCATTTCTTTTAATAGCATCTGAGTTTTCCTACTTTGAGTGTTATTTTGATGTGAAGAATTACCTGTTGCATCCCAGTATGGATTCAGTCTTAGATTGAAGTCTCCACCACATATCACTAAACCTTGGGCTTTAGTTATCATTAGGTCGAATACATTTTTATAAAATTTCCATTTAGCCCCTGGTGGTGTATATACATTCAGCAGGGTGATATCTTCTCCCTCTAGCCGCCCAATTACCAAACTGTACCTCCCTTCTTTATCTTTGTGTTCTGATTTTTTTTCAAATGTAATTTTGGTTGATATCAATGTTGCTACTCCCCTCCTCCTCCCTGACTTATATGAAGATGAAGAGATCATTTTAAACCCTTGAGTTTAGTGTGTTCCACGTCTGTTAGGTGGGTTTCCTGTAAAAAATATTATTTCTGCTTTGTCTTTTTTCATTTTGCGTATAATCTTGGATCTTTTAACTGGATTCAGGATCCCTTTTACATTATATGAGGCTATTTTGGTTACACCCTGTTTCTCCATTGTATTTTCTTATTTAGTATAACAGTGTGGTGGCCCTCTTTTTTGCTACTCAGAAACTGAAAGAACATTAAGAACATAGAAAACATTAAGAACATAGTGTACGAAACTTTAAAACAAAAAACTGTCAAAAAAACTTCCTGAGCTGGGGTCTCTTTAAAGACCCTGTAAGAGCCCTGATGGAGTGTAGGCTCTGAGGGAAATTCCTCAAACTCTGTTACGTGTTGAGGGCCCTCTCTTACCCCTGTAAGTTGTCCCATGTTTTTAACGTGAATTTCAGATCCCAATCCGAATTTGTAATGATTTTTTTTAATTTTTTTTTATGCCTATACCCTATGAGATTGTGTGCACCCTCCCACCCCCATCACAGCAAACATTCACTCTAATACAGTATTTGTTAGTGTCGGGAGAACATGTGGGTCATTGTTACATTTCTATTTTAACAATATTTTTTTTTCCTTTAAATAAAGAAGACATTTGTTTCTAATGCTATAACTGCTCCATGAAAGGTTTTACCACATGCTGATTCTGCATCTCCTTTAATGTTTGTTACCTTGTAGGAGGGGGGATGGAAGTGCAGAATGACTGAAAAGAAAAAAAAAACAAAAAGGTTGCTATTCATTCCTGGAACTGGAAAGCTTATCTTTGTAGCTCTGGGGCTGGGTTTCCCGCTGCTGGCCCATGGATTTTGAAGGTCTCTGAGTGGACCACGTTTGAGCTCTGATCCTCTCGCTCAGGTCCGCTGCGGGTTTAAACACCGATACCGGGAGCCCTCTTCTCGCCATGTCAATTGTTGCTTCTTCCGCCGAATTATAGAGACATTACTCTTCACCGTAAAAGACCCTTAACTTCGCAGGAAATGGCGTCTGAAAGCGTAGATTCTGTTCCCGTAGAACCTTTTTGGCGTCGTTATATTCCCGTCGCTTTTTAAGAACCTCAGGGGCGTAATCGTGCTCCATGAAGACTTTTCTCTCTTGATGCATAAATCCTTTTTTCTGCCAAGCCCGTCTTACAACCTCTTGTTTTATTTTGAAATTGGAGAATCTTACCACCACCGAACGTGGGGGCGCTTCTGCCGCTGGCTTTGCGGCTAATGTACGATGGGCCTTTTCTATCTTCAAATCGGTGGTTTGTGGAATATCCAACTTCTCTCTCAATAAGGATTCCACACATTCCGCCATTGTGTTGAAACTATCTTCAGCTCCTTCTTTCAGACCGTGAATTCTGATGTTGTCTCGTCTCTGTCTTCCTTCTTGGTCGGTTAGCTTAGCCTCCAGCCTTGACTGTTTTTTGTGTAAATCCACCATAGAATCTTCAAGCACTTTTATTCTTTCTTCAGCTTCCAAGATTCGGTTTTCGGCCTGGTCCATTCTGCTGTTCGTCCTTTTTAATTCCTCTCTGAATTCATGAAATTCGGCCCGAAATCGTCGTAATTCATCAAATAGCAATTTCAAGCTAACCTTCTTGTTAGCTAGGTTCAGCTCCTCGTCTTCTGAACGGAGGTCCTCCGGTTCAGATTCTGCGGCCGCTGCGCGTCCTGGCCTGGGGAATGTCAGTTTCTTCTGTTTTTGGTTAGGCATGGTGTTTTTGTCTTTTGATTTTTATTCTTCCAAAAATCCGTTAAGTCTGATTTTGAAGATGTTTTCCTTGGATTGGGTCTGGGAGCTTCAGCGTTAAGTTGCTATCACCATGGCGTCCAGACCGGAAGTCCGAAATTTCCTTATTTTTGAAAGAAAAGCACTGTTTTTCAATGAAGATAACTTTAAACTAATCAGAAATACACTCTATACATTGCTAATGTGGTAAATGACTATTCTAGATGCAAATGTCTGGTTTTTGGTGCAATATCTAGATAGGTGTATAGAGGCCCATTTCCAGCAACTATCACTCCAGTGTTCTAATGGTACAATGTGTTTGCTCATTGTGTCAGAAGGCTAATGGATGATTAGAAAACCCTTGTGCAATCATGTTAGGTCTGCAATGCTGTAATTGCTGCAAATGGAGGATTCTTTGACGAAAGCAAAGTTTGAAGGAAAAAATTATTATTTCAAATACAAATCATTATTTCTAACCTTGTCAATGTCTTGACTATAATTTCTATTCATTTTACAACTCATGGTGGTAAATAAGTGTGACTTTTCATGGAAAACACAAAATAATTGTCTGGGTGACCCCAAACTTTTGAACGATAGTGTATGATAGGGTGTTAAGAGAGGAATTGTGGTACTGTCTGAGAAAGTGAGGAGTGGCAGAGAAGTATGTGAGGGTGGTGCAGGACATGTATGAGGATAGCGAGATGGTGGTGAGGTGTGCTGTAGGAGTGACGGAGGGATTCAAGATGGGGGTGGGATTACATCAGGGATTGGCTTTGAGCCCCTTCTTGTTTGCCATGGTGATGGACAGGCTGGCAGACAAGGTCAGGCAGGAGTCTCCGTTGTCCATGATGTTTGCAGATGACATTATGATCTGCAGTGAGAGTAGGGAGGTGGAAGAGAACCTGGAAAGGTGGAGGTATGCTCTGGAGAGATGAGGAATGAAATTCAGTAGAAACAAAGTAGAATACATGAGTGTGAATGAGAGGGAGGCAGGTGCAACGGTGAAGATGGAAGGAGTAGCGGTAGTGAAAGTAGATGAGTTTAAATACCTGGGGTCAACCATCCAAAGCATTGGGAAATGCACAAGAGAGGTGAAGAAGAGAGTGCAGGCAGGGTGGAGTGGGTGAAGATGAGTGTCAGGGGTGGTTTGTGACAGAAGCATAGCAGCAAGAGTGAAAGGGAAGATTTACAAGATGGTAGTAAGGCCTGCGATGATGTATGGTTTGGAGATGGTGGTGCTGACAAAAAGACAGGAGATGGCGCTGGAGGTGGCCGAGTTGAAGATGCTAAGATTTTCAATGGGAGTGACTAGGAGGGACAAGATTAGAAATGAGTATATCAAAGGGACAGCTCAGGTTGAGTGGTTTGGAGACAAAGTAAGAGATGCAAGGCTGAGATGGTTTGGACATGTGCAGAGGAAGGATTGTGGACAAAGATGCTGAAGATGGAGCTGCCAGGCAGGAGGAAAAGAGGAAGACTACAGAGAACATTCATGGATGTAATGAAGGAGTAGATGGAGAGGGTTGGTGTTGCAGAGGAAGATGCAAGAGATAGGGTGAAATGGAGACAGATGATCTGCGGTGGCGACCCCTAAAGGGAGCAGCTGAAAGAAGAAGATGGTGTTCATCCATCATCAGTTGAAAGGCTGCAGCAGGGAGTATCTCTGGCCAATAAATGCATACAAGGAAGTCACCTGGCAAATACATGAAGTCACATGACTTGTGGGAAATGTAGTCCATAATAATTAATTTTTAGTTTTTAGTCCAGTGTTTTTTTAAATACAAATCTTTTTATTGTTTTATTGTTAATTTGCTTTTGAGTTTGCTTTTAAATTCTTATGTATTCCTTTTGCAACTTGCTCTAAGGCTTTAATGTTTTTATGTAAAGCACTTTGAATTGTCTTGTACACGAAATGTGCTACACAAATAAACTTGCCTTGCCTTTATAAAGTTTATCACCTGAGTGTTTGAAATGAACCTGCACAGTGACTGTTATATTAAGTGCTAAATCACTGTATATTCTGGCAGCCATCACTAAATAGCTTGGTGTATGGTCAGCAGTGCTGGGAGTAACGTGTTACAAAGTAATGCATTACTGTAACACGTCACTGTAATGCCACTACTTCTACAGTAATGTGCTGTGTAATGAAATCACGGTTTAAAAATTCAGTAATGCGTTACAGTTACTGAAATTTGATCAAATGCGTTACTCGCGTTACTCGTTTTATTAATACGGATAAATATTTTTAGTGCAAATAAACTGACCCTACCATAGCTGGCACAGCTGTCAGTCTCCTCCGTGGGTTGGTTTCCTGTCCTGCCCCAGTTCACACCACAACCCGATGGCGACTTCTCATATCGAGCCCTGATCACCTGTTGTCCGAGCGGTGAGTAGCACCCAACAGCTCCTACCTCTGTGATTAAACATATTTTTTGAGCAAGGAGCTCACATTTAATGTCCGCAGTCGTGTAAATGTGTAAGCTGTGTAAGTAATTGTGTGAGTTTTCTTACGCACAGAGAAAAAGTGACTGTGATTTGTTGCAGTAAAGACCAGCTTCTTAAGGTGAAGTTTCATTTATCTGCGCTTTCTATTTTATTTTATCTTATTCATTTACATGCTCTTGTGATATGCAACTATTTCATGGAAGTAAATCCTCTAAATATGAGTTCTGGTCCAGGGGTGTCAAACATACTGTATGGCTCGTGGGCCAAAAACGGCCCACCAGGGGGTCCAAAATTTTCTTTGTGAATTTACAGCTTTATTTTGAGTAAATTTCTGACTTTCTACTTATTACAATAGTTTATGTAAATCTGAGACATTTTTTCAATGTAAAATGAGACTTTTTTTCTCATCAGCTTTCTTTTTCTCGTTTTTTTCTGATGAGAACAAGGGGCCCTTGATCTTGCTATGTGTGCAAGATTATTTACGTATGCATTTAAAAGTAACATGAAAGTTACTTTTCTAAGTAACTAGTTACTTTAATCATGCAGTAACTCAAAAGTAACTCAGTTACTTTTGAAAAGAAGCAACTAGTAACTGTCACTAGTTATTATTGTTTAGTGACTTGCCCAACATGATGACATGGGTGTCACTGTCTTGCAACTCAAAGAAATTCATGTGTTGCTATCACCCTAATGAGTAAAGTGGGAACAGAAAACTAGAGATGTAATTTTAAGCCCAATAATTAAACTCTAAAATGTGAAGCTGCTGTATCAATGTAATGCTTTTTAACTCATTTTAATGAACTGAGCAAGCATTTAGAGTGCATTATTTTCCTTGATAAAAAGTCTTCATGCAGTATTTAGACACAGGAAATTTTGGTGTCACACACACATTCATTGAAAAACTCTTCATACATGTTGACACCTAATAGTGGGTAGAATATTTGAAAATGTTCATTAGGTAAACTAATCAACACACTCTTAATTTGAATCATTAAGAATAGACCTGGTTATAGAGTGATTCAGTACACAATTTGAAGCAGGCATACTTGCTTTTTAATGGAAGTCTGTCACTATCAAAAGCAAATGGGATTTTAATATAAATATGAATGACAGGGATTTTTAAGGTGCACTTGAGACTATTCAGTTTTTATATTAATTTTATTATTTCTATTTACCATGTAGCCTAAACAACAGACAGAAAATTAAGTCAATTGAGGGGGAAGCTTAAATGTGTGAACTGCTTTTTAATAAAGGTAAAGATATATAGAGTGATGTCTGAATAGAGTGATAGTGTAATGATATACAGCGAAGTACGTGGCGGTAATGCACCTGTAAGCTGGTTGCCAACCGTCAATCAAATCTAAAAGAAGAAGAAGAATAAAGGTAAATTTGCTGATTAATTAAGTGGTGACCTAACGAGCTTTTATATGATCTTTGGTCATGCCAAAGATCATATAAAAAATGATACTTTCCACCTTCTAACTTGGTGCTCAGCATAATAGAATGGGGGAAGGAAAGCTGGCCATGGCGTCACCTTGCATGGCACCGGCCCCTCTGATTATAGATATGATTGACATTGTAGATAGGAGAAAAATGTATTTTCATTCTACCGAATATGCATCACTATATGGATTAAATAATAATAAAGCTGGCTTTCTTTACTTTAGTTAAGTTTTTATAAAAATGGATGAAAATGACAGAACATGTTAAGGTTAATGAAGACTGAAATTCGAGGTAATGACAAGGAATATTTAAGTATTCCTTATTTACTCAAGCTCAGTGAGTGGTCAGAGGCAGGAGTAGATTTTGTTCATACTTACAAAATGATCGGAGCTACTTATATTTTGATGAATGCTAAAATTCACACAAACTTCACTTTCAGCTTACGCACAAATCCATTCTGCTCAGGTTTTATGAATGAGACGTAAGAGGATTCCAACAAAGAACGTCTAACTGTGACAGTGGAAGTTTGTCTGATAACTCCTGCAGCAGTTTCCAGAAGGAAGTATTAGCATGTAGTATGTTTACCTCTAAGTGATGCAGATGGATGATGCAATCCCATGATGCTCGTATGTTGTTGCTTGATGTGCATCACTTAGTTTTACAGTCTACACACACTGAAACTTTACACAAGTTTATCAGGTCCTTCTCATACAGTTTGGCTGGGAGTAAACTAATAAAAACTCACAATGTGTAGGAGTAAAATATGCTCTGTTCTTAAAGTAGCTTCTGATACAAGGTAGAGATTGTTACTTATAAGTTAGCAATAATTTTATTCTTATTTTTAGTGTAGGCAGCAGGTATTGTAGAAACACAACAGCCAATGAATGGCTCAGTGCTAGTTATGAGTTTGCTCTTACATTCATAGTGTTGGATCATCACACTGAAGGCAAAAATAGGTTGAACCTCCTCTCTGTGATCCATATTAGTAAATTTCTACCCTTTGTGCCGCTTTCAGCTTGAAAAGTACACTTTCTGCTGTGATAGCTGGGGAGGACGTACGGAGAAGAGTCGCTGAGTGTACATTATAGATGCTCTCACGCTTCGCTGTTTCTTCCATTAAATCTACTCATGAATCAAATTAGCTTTCTTTCCTCATCTGTCAGTTCTTTTTCAAAGCCCACCAAAGGTGCTAAGCCCCATACTGTGGCCCTGATAAAAGCTATGATAAAATAAATGGGGTTTTACATAAATGGGATAAATAATGGTAATTGTAACGTTTCCAAAATGGTGCAGCCTCATCACTATCTACTGTGGCTGCTGGGAAACTCATTAGCATACAGAAATATGCTTTTCCACTTTATTGGATCCTAATTGTCGATTTCTATGACTGGGTGGCTGCCTCCCAATTGATAATGATGGCATACCACCCTTGATAAGGGAAAAGTCAGCAAGTGATAGGGAAGTAAGAAGAAAAGAGAGGGGGAGGACACAGCGAAGGCACCAAAGAATTGAAATCCACCCTACCCCCACCATGTTCCTTCTGACAGATGAAAAACAATAATTCCTGGATCTATGGTGCAAACGGGAGTGGGACTAAAGAAAAGGAATAAGCATGATGCAAGACACAGAGGAGTGGACATCACAGGGTGTTGCTTTGAAGATGACTACAGAGAAAGCTCACCTAGAGGTGCCTGAATTCTTCGCTCTTCAAATGAAATCAAGGAATTAATATCTGATAGGTGTCGAAGACAGACAATGAGACTTTAATGTATCTTTAATGCATTTGAGTGTAAATATGCTCCTTACACCACATTTTACTCCATTTTTTTGTTGAAGCATTTCTCTCGGTTCATCTTTTCATGTCAACCTGTTCTTTCTTCTATATTTTGTCCTTCTCTTATGCATATTAGTCTGACAAAATCCTTTCATTTTCTACCTAGCTTAATTTCTTCTTGTTTAGTTAAATCCCTGGAACTTTATGAATAAACAAAATATTACATAGAAGTTGTTAAAGGAATCTAAAAGATTGCTAAAAGAATCTACAGTCCCTTGATCAGTCAGCTTCCTTCAGCCAGAGTCAGAAACAATAATCCAACAGACCTCTCTTTCATAAATATGAATATGGATTAAATTAAACATGGCCTTTAATCTAAATTGTGCATCAGTTTCTCGTTTGAACCAAGGGCTGTGTGTCTTAAATATATAAATGTTGAAAGTTAAATATGTTGAAGCCAGATATCATCAGTTTTGACATTACAAAATTTGGCAAATGTTTTTGCCAATTGAGTGTTCTCAGTATTTCCTTTCTGCTTTTCATAGATACACTCCTGTTAACTTCACCTAGCAATGAATTCCAAAGCGCACTATGAGGATTTGTGTCTGAGAGTGAGGTAAGAATTGACACATCCAGTTCCCCAGTCTGAGGCATGCTTCCCCACTTCACAAATATTGGATTGCCCACCCAGAGTAGGAGACGGGTGTCTGCAATAGGTCCGAGAGTGAGCAGAGAGCAGAGCTGGGCATAAACGGCGGATCTATCCGTATCTATCCAAGATACGAGAACAAGAACTTTTAAATATCAGGACTTTGACCCCCACGGACCTCCTCCCAGTTTTTCTAGCCCCTGCCGCCGATCTGGTTTATTGTTTGGCTCGGAAAGTGAGACGGCGGAAGAGAGGAAGACGAGCGGGCGCTCTCGTACGACTTCGCAGGAGAGGCTCGCGAACGGCGCTGCCTGGCATATTTCTGTCCAATACCAACTCTCTCTCTAACAAGGTGGATGAACTGAGACTGCTGATGCGTTTTAAGGACCTCGCCTCCTCAGCTGTCCTCTGCTTTACTGAGACCTGGCTCCGGGAAAATATACCGGACAGCGCGCTGCGCCTCGACGGCTTCCAGCTCTTCCGTGCTGATCGTGACACAGAGCTTTCCGGCAAGACCACAGGAGGCGGTGTCTGCTTCTACATCAACTGTAGCTGGTGCTCTGATGTAACAGTAATTTCCAAACACTGTTCTCCTGCCTTGGAATTTCTTGTTATCAACTGCAAGCCTTTTTATTCCCCACGGGAGTTTGCTTCTTTTATACTGATCGCTGTGTACGCCCCTCCCGACGCGGACACGCGCGAAGCTCAGCGCGTGCTCGCGGATCACATTCAACACACAGAGCGGAGTTTTCCAGACTCGCTGATTATTGTGGCTGGCGACTTTAATCAGTGCAATCTGAGCCACGATCTCCTCCGCTACAAACAGTTTATTAAATGCCCCACCAGAGGATTAAACACACTGGATCACTGTTACACCACAGTGAAAGACGCATATCACGCTGTCCCTCGAGCTGCGCTGGGATTATCTGATCACGTGATGGTTCACCTCATTCCCACATACAGACAGAGATTGAAGCTCACTAAACCTGTTGTGAGCACTACGAAGATACGGACCAGTGATGCTGAGGAGAAGCTGGAAACGTGCATGGAAATATCTGACTGGGGCATGCTTAAAGGAGCCACGCATGATCTGGATGAGTACACGGACACTGTGAACTCATATATCCACTTTTGTGAAGAGAACATTCTTCCATCACGCACCAGGGTGAGTTACTCTAATGACAAACCCTGGTTCACAGCTAAGCTCAGACATATCAGGAAGGAGAAGGAAGCAGCGCTGAAAAGTGGAGACAGGGACTGCTACAGGGAGGTTAAATACCGGTTTAACAGAGAGCTGAAGAGGGCTAAATCTGTGTACTCAGAGAGACTCCAGCAGCAGTTCACTGCTAATGATTCGGCTTCCGTGTGGAGAGGACTGAGGCAAATCACCAACTATCGGCCTCAGGCTCCTAAAGGTCAGGATGACAAAGCCCTTTGTCAGAGACTGTCCCAACACTATGCCCGTTTTGACACCTCGTCATCTGTGTCCAACTCCCCCCCTCCCTCCAGCTCCACAGCCTCCACATTCCCTACTTCATTTAAGGCACCCCCCCCCCACCTCCCCCCCTCCCCTTATCATCAGTGAGCAGGATGTGCTCAAACAGTTCTCCAGACTGAACCCGCGCAAGGCCCCCGGCCCAGACGGCGTGTCTCCCTCCACCCTGAGACTCTGTGCGAAACAGCTGGCTCCTGTATTCACAGACATTTTTAACACCTCCCTTAAGTTATGCCACGTGCCGTCCTGCCTCAAATCCTCCACCATCATCCCTGTCCCCAAGAAGCCACGGATCACTGGACTTAATGACTACAGACCTGTAGCGCTCACCTCTGTAGTCATGAAGTCCTTTGAGCGCCTGGTCCTGTCCCACCTCAAGTCCATCACCACCCCTCTCCTGGACCCGCTGCAGTTTGCCTACCGAGCCAACAGGTCTGTAGACGATGCAGTCAACCTGGCCCTCCACTCCATCCTGCAGCACCTGGACTCCCCGGGAACCTACGCCAGGATCCTGTTTGTGGACTTCAGCTCCGCATTCAACACCATCCGCCCCGCTCTGCTCCGGGACAAGCTGTCCCTGCTCAACGTGCCTGACTCCCTCTGCAGGTGGATCATCGACTTCCTGACGGACCGGAGGCAGCATGTGCGGCTGGGAAAGACTGTCTCAGACTATACTAGCATCAGCACCGGATCACCCCAGGGCTGTGTACTTTCCCCCCTACTCTTCTCCCTTTACACCAACTCCTGCACCTCCAGCCACCAGTCTGTCAAGTTGATCAAGTTTGCGGACGACACCACCCTCATCGGGCTCATCTCCAACGGCGACGAGTCCGCCTACAGGAGAGAGGTGGCCCAGCTGGCGTCCTGGTGCAGCAATAACAACCTGCAGCTGAACGCTCTGAAGACAGTGGAGATGATTGTAGACTTCAGGAAAGTCACTACTCCTCTGCCCCCCCTCACCCTCTCAGGCTCTCCCATCACCACTGCTGATTCCTTCCGCTTCCTAGGCACTACCATCACCAGGGACCTCAAATGGGAGCTGACCATCAGCTCACTCATCAAAAAAGCCCAGCAGAGGATGTTCTTCCTGCGGCAGCTGAGGAAGCTCAAGCTACCCACCAAGATGTTAGTGCAGTTCTACACAGCCATCATCGAGTCCATCCTCACCACCTCCATAACCGTGTGGTACGCAGGAGCCACTGCCAGGGACAGACTAAGGCTGCAGCGCGTCGTGCGCACTGCTGAGAAGGTGATCGGCTGCAAGCTCCCATCTCTCCAGGATCTGTACATCTCCAGGACCCGGAGGCGTGCTGGCCGGATCATAGCCGATCCCTCACACCCTGGTCATGTACTGTTTGCCCCCCTCCCCTCTGGTAGAAGACTTCGGTCCATCCAGACTAAAACCTCCCGTCACATGAACAGCTTCTTCCCCTCTGCCATTAGACTGCTGAACACTAAGTGACTCTCGTGCACCATGTACAGCAGCTCAACCAGACTCATGTCAATCATCACTGTTTTCTTCCTGCATTACCGACTGCACTATATAGTTCTCCACAGTATCTGCTGCTGGCTAATATATATATATATTTTAACTGTTGACCAGTATCACTTAATCTTATCCTACACTTTATTACATGTATAGTTTATTTCTCTTATCTTATCATGTTTAATGTTGCAGCATTGTACCGAGACAAATTCCTAGTTTGTGTACTACATGAACAATGGCAATAAACCTGATTCTGATTCTGATTCTGATTCTGGAAAGACAGCAGCGATACAGTCACTGTACCAGCCCAGAAAGCTGAGTGTAAAAGCAATTTTCTTGATTTTTTTGGTTGAGCTATGTTCATACCCTCATGAGGACATAAACTGTAGGTACTGTAGTGACCAAAAGAATGAGAACATAGATACAAGTGGCAGGAATGGGTTTGCTACTGCACTCTAAAAATGGTGTGTACTGTGGTGACACTAGATACTGTGGGAGGACATTCTCTCACACCCAGAACCAGGAAGAGGGGCTGAAAAATGGACTGAAGGGGGTAGCCCCCCAGCGGGGTAATTAGACCAGACTATGAGGTGCCTTCGCCACCTGCTGCTCTAAGCTGCAGCGCAGGGAGGCGAATGTATTGTGATAAAATGTAACATGTGTTAAGATAATCGTGCCACACATTGCCTTTGTCAAACCCCATGCAATATGCGCCAGCCCCAGTTTCTATGCGCAGGTCAATAAAGCTATATAAAGAGAACGCAGAGAAACTGGGAGAGGCATAAAGGCTCTTCTACAGAACTGGGCCCCAGCGGCCACACTGGGGGCCATATGCTGTACATTTATGTTAGAGGGTTAATAAAGAATCTGTGTCGTCCTACGCTCGTGCCTCGCCTCCACATCCTTCCCTTTTACCCTCTACATTGGTGACCTGACGTGAGATGGACTGTCTCTCCCTTTCACTGCGCTGTGGACTCCTTTTTCTCCACATTGGTGACCCAAAGTGAGATGGAGAGTCTACTCTCTTTCACCGCGCTGTGGACTCCGGAGTACCAGGGATCACCTGCATTCTTCTCATCCACACTGGAGTGTGCGCGCCTTTTCCTTTCTCCACGATGGCGACCTCAATTGCAGGAGAGAGAGTGCAGCGCGGGAGCCGAGACGCACCAGGATCAGCGAGACGAGCACCACACAGAAACAGTCTGAAAGGGGAACATCGGCGCCGTCTGTGTGTTTGAATCAAGCTCCCTGACCCTGGCTTCTCCTCCCGACAGCGGAGTTTCGGTGCACAGAAGCCCCGTGTGCACACCGCAGGATTACGAGGACAGCTCAACTTTAAGCTACGTGGCCATGGCGCGTGCCACGCACCAGGGATAAACCGGCTCCAAAGACTTATACATCGTCCTCAGCCGCTGCATATTCCTGGGGAACATGGCTGATCGCCATCCTCAGATACTTTAGACTTTGTGCATCGCACCTAAAGCAGCCAGGCAGCCTCACCTACAGGACATGTATTTGTTTCTCAGCCACTGTGCATCAACAGGAAAATAGCTGATTGCTTTCCCCAAAAACTTTAGGACTGTCTCCGCACCTGAAGCAAGATTGCCAAGTTCCCTGACACAGCTTGAGTTTTTTTCACAGCCACTATGCATCCTCGGGCAATTGGGCCGATCACCTTCCCTAGATCCTGGCAGGACTGGGCCCACACGAGGAGTCGTCAGAGACTTAATTTTTTTCACAGCCACTGCAGATCACCGTAAGGTTTACTGGAAAAGTCCCTCGCCTGAGGCTGATCTGCACACAATCTTTGTGCGGCCCAGATGCTTTTAATGTCCCAGGCCAGTACTCCATTGTTTCCCCCCACCTCTCCCTCATCTTCCACATCATTTTTCCTTTACCTCCGTCCCTAAAGCCTGCCGACTGCCGGTTTTGTTCCATTAGGCACAACACTCACCGGCCCCCGTGTGCCCACAAACTACGGCGGTCACGTGTTAGAAGTTGGAATGGAGCAGAAAGTGCTTTTCACCCCTCCCCCTTTCCCCCACAGACTGACATGCCCTCCAACACACTTCACCAGCAGGACAGTTCAACCGGAGCGGCAACCCCCCGCTGCAGACATCATGGGCGCCGTCTCGAGCCCAAAGGACAAGGAGGTTACAGCCCCTTCTGGGTGTTCGGGGGGGATGGGGGGTGACACTAGACACTACGGGTGGACATTCTCTCACACCCAGAACCAGGAAGAGGGGCTGAACAATGGACTGAAGGGGGTAGTCCCCCAGCGGGGTAATTAGACCAGACTATGAGGTGCCTTCGCCACTTGCTGCTCTAAGCTGCAGCGCAGGGAGGCGAATGTATTGTGATAAAATGTAACATGTTATGATAATCGTGTCACACATTGCCTTTGTCAAACCCCATGCAATATGCGCCAGCCCCAGTTTCTATGTGCAGGTCAATAAAGCTATATAAAGAGAATGCAGAAAAACTGGGGGAGGCATATAGGTTCTTCTACAGAACTGGGCCCCAGCGGCCATGCTGGGGGCCATATGCTGTACATTTATGTTAGATGGTCAATAAAGAATCTGTGTCGTTCTACGCTCGTGCCTCGCCTCCACATCCTTCCCTTTTATCCTCTACAGTACCATGTGAGTATCTGTGGCAATTTGATATTATTTGAATTACTAGTTGTACAACTTTGATGCAACCAAATTGTTTAGAATTAGGATAAATGTATTAATTGTCAAAGCAATTTAACTTAATCAGTTAAAATTTACGGAACAAGATAAATTTGCATCCAGTGTGTCATTACATCAGCAGCTGATGGAAAAATTTGAAAATTTTCAGCTTTCAGCCTAACATGCATCTGTCAAGCTGAATGCCATTCACACCACCAGCAATGGCAGAACTTTCCAATATACTCTCACTGAAATGAATAAAACTTCGATTTTCCCATCCACTGCATGCTGCTAACATGTGAATGTAGACGTAGACATACGACGAGGAGATCAGTCACTCAGGAAGAGCTCAGATAATAGTAGTGTTGTAATGTGTGGCTTGATCTGGGATCATGTCCATGCCTTAAGTTGTTCTGTATTATTTTGGACTTATGAGTTATTCTGTCTAGTTTCTTGGTTTATAGAATACAATAGGCGTTATTGTCGTTGTACAGCAGTACAGTACAACAAAATTGTGGGTGCTCCACCAGGCTACTGCGCAATAAAGTAAGAGAGAAGGATTAGATCAAACATGGTTACAGAACACACGATTAAACATACAAATGAAATAAAAAATAGCCCAGGATTATGGAAATATACACAGGTATGGTAATGACTTACCACTTGCTTACTTGTTGCACACCTCTAGTGTCATCTCTGTCTAGGCAGTCTCCGTTGTCCTTTGGCTGGTTTTGTAAGTATCCCTTGTTATCCTTGTGTTTATCTTGTCTCATTTGATCTTGTTTATTTTGAAAGTACTTCCTGTTTTGATTTAATTTAGTGTTATGTAGCTTGATTCCTTGTTTTATTTTGGTAGTGTCTTTGTCATGATTTGCCCCTCAGGGCAGAGAGAGAAACAGACCCACGTGCCAACTGCAGTTTATGGCATTTATTGAAAACAAACACAAAGTACCAAAGTGCAACAAAGCAAAAATCCAAACAGATAACAAGGAAAACTTACAGACTGGGATGAACTTGAGACAAAACTCACCAGAGCAGGGTTAGGGCTCTGGTGGTGAGGAGGAAGAGAATCTTTAAACTGCCACAAAAATGAAATGAAAAAGCAGTCCTTAAATAGGGTCAGAACCAATAACACAAGTGAAGACAGATGTGGGATCACATGAGTGGGCAAAAAGGTAATAATGGTAAATGACTGGGATCAGCTGCGTAGTGAGAGAGAGCCAAGAGAGCTGACAGCTGACAAGGCGATGCCCACATGGACACAATCCAGAAATGCCACTTGACAGCTGTCAACCCAAAGAAAGAACACAACAGTCCAAAATACAAGGAATAAAATATCAATAAATGCAGATAGAAAAATAATTACAAATAGATACAAAACATGAGCGTAACAAAACTGAGGCATAAACAGAAAAATAGAAAACAGTACGAGAATACCGAAACTCACAAAGCACGTAATACAACAAATATATGAATACAGAGAAAAGGCCACAAGACTGAGCATGGCTGAACCTCCAGTGCTCAGCTCATGACAATCTTTCTGTTAGTTCTTAGCTAAGATTATCAGGTTTTGTATTATTTCTGTTTTCTAGTTCAGTTTCTTGTTTTTCCAGCCAACAAGCTGCACTTTTTGTTGCTTGTTTTGTTATGACCCGAGCGCCGGTTCTGATCGCGCTCGGGTTAAAGTTATGTCCCGCTGCCGGCCTTGACAGCTGAGGGCTGTATTCTGGCCTCACCGGGCTCTTATTGTGAAGGTGCTCGGTGGGGTTTCCGCCTGTCAGTGGTCGGCCAGCTGAGCGTCATTACCGTCGTTAGTTCGCTATTTAAACCCAGCATTTGGCGACGGTATGACGCAGCAGTGTAAGTCACTATACGTCTGAACTACGGACGACTTGGATCTGTATCTACCTCGCATGCTTGTGATTGACCGTCGCCTCTCCGGCACCAGTAAGTTAGCTGTTAGCCTTGCTCCTCCCGGTGAGAGTGGACCTTTGTGTGTCTTTCCTTTAGCAGCCTGTGTAGCTGATTAGTTAATCAACCTTTGCCTGTGTTTGACTGTCTCCTCCTTTGGACTCGTAGTGAGCTGTCTAGCCTCACGCCTCCAGAAGTGTGGAGACTCATGTGTCTTTGCCCCTGCATCTTGTGTTGTTAACCTTTCACCGTAAATAAAAACTCACTGTAAACTCACTGGTGACTGTGTGCGTCTCTAGCTGGCTCGCGAGGGCCAGTGCATGACAGTACACTGCTGCCAAAACAGCGTTACGGTGACGCCAACCCGAGACGCTATTCGCCAGTGAGTTTGAGTTTTTTTTGGACATTTGCTTTTTCCTGTCTGGGTGCCGTGTATGTGAAGAATGCCGTCGCGGAGGAACCGTGTGTGGAGTCCGAGCCACGAGCTGACTGATGTGCTGGAAGTGGTGGATGAGCTTCTCATCTCCGCTTCTCTGCTAGACTTTGACCACGGCATACACTGGTACCTGGACGCGGCCGAGGATATACTTTGTCATCTCTCTCCCCGCTACGCTGACCACCCGGAAGTCGACGCGAGGAGGGAGGACATCGCTGCGCAACGCGAAATCTACCTGATGATGGAGGAGGAACGTGGCGTGAAGCAGGAGAAGAGGCACTCCTGCTCTTTGCTCATGGATCCTGATCCTTTCCTCGATCCGCTCCGGGAGTTCGCACCGTCTGGGGGCCGACGAAGGCGTCGGCGCCGCGGCCGGGCGCATCCTCGGCAAGCTCCTGCTCCGGATCCAATTCTGGGCCGCCGGGATGACCCCCTCAACCAGCCGGCTGCTGTGAGTGAGCTGAGTCCTGTGCCGGTGGGCTCCGTCCATGGGTCCGTTTTTACCACCCAGCGAGCGAGGGAAGGAGCGATGTCCGCTACAGCTGATACCATCCTCCCCCCGGGAGACAGGCAAGTTCAAGTTCACTTACCTATCGATCATAGTGATCTGTCTTGTCTGACTCCTGGGGGTGAAGCTCGGGGTTTGCAGCTCCCTGAGTTTCTTTCCCCAGCTGTAGCCATTGTTATTAAACCTGCTGCCTCTGTGTCTCCTCCTGTGGAGCGGTCCTCGGCGTCAGTCCCACGCCATCGAACGAGGGGGAGGCCTGCAGCTCTGGGAGATATCCCGGCCCTGCAGCCTAACATTGGACAGAGAAGAACGGACTGCAGTGAGGAGCCAGAGCCGACGAGAGAGCGTCCCCAGGGTTCCTCAGGGATGCAGCCCGAGTCAGCAGGTCCAGGGTCCTCTCCCTCCACGCCATGCGGGTTATTGGCGTGGACGCCAGCGGGTGAGGATCCAGCTGCAGAGACCATCAGGCCGGCTGTGGAACCCGACGCAGCCGAGTGGGAGCCCGACGACGAGCTGCTTCTTGAACCTGGATCGGCGAAGTCCTGGACGGCTCCAGAGCCCGAGTGCAGGCAAGTGCTCTTTCTTGTTTTCCTGTATGGTTTGTTAGAGCATTTTTGCCTGCCTCATGGGGAGGCGAGTGAGGGGCAGCCGGCCGCTGCACCCGAGCTCGTCTCGCTGGGCTCTGGCGCTGCCGGTGGAACTGATCCCAGTTCTCCCTTGTTTTCTGAGCACCTCCACAGCGTTGCCGGTCTGGAGCCAGTCAGGGTCACGGAACCGGGGGTTCCAGGTTCGGAGATGGAGGTCGTCGCCGGAGCAGTCCTGACCCGGTCGGGGTCCGACGTGTGGGTCGAGGTGACCCAGTCGGGGTCCGACGTGTGGGCCGAGGTGACCCAGTCGGGGTCCGTCGTTTGGGCCAAGGTGACCCGGTCGGGGTCCGACACATGGTCCGAGGAGACCCGGTCGGGGTCCAACGTGGGTGCAGCGGTGACCCAATCTGGGCCCGTCCTGACCCAGTCGGGGTCCGACGCATGGGCCGAGGTGACCCAGTCGGGGTCCAACGTGGGTGCAGCAGTGACCCAATCGGAGCCTGTCCTGACCCAGTTGGGGTCCGACGCATGGGCTGAGGTGACCCAGTCGGGGTCCAACGTGGGTGCAGCAATTACCCAATCGGGGTCCGACGAGGTCCAGTGGGGGTCCAGCGCAGGTGCGGCTGTGACCCAATCAGGATTCGAGGGGGCCCAAGGTTTTGGTTGTTCCCCTCTCAGGAGCCACCAGCTGGGGTCCGTGAGAGGGCTCTGTTTGACGGTCTGGTGCTCCCCTGTCTTGTTCTGTTCAGGTGAGCGGCTGCAGGCAATCCCTCCACGGTCCTGGTGGTTGTGGGATACGGGTCGGCCACCTGAGGAACTGCTTGGAGCATTCGGCGTCTTGGGTTGGCCACCCAATAAACTGTGTGTGTTACGGGGTGACCTGGTTCGGCCACCAGAGGACGTATTCCTGGGGGCATGGGACTGGGGCAGGCCACCTGACTGATTATTATGCACTGTGTGACTATCTGTGGGCCCATACGGGGCCTGGTCATGTGAAGTTTGTCTTGAGATTTTTTTTTGTTGTTGTTGTTTTTTGTAAGCCTAAGTCACAGTCTTAGTCATAGTCAAGTCTGAGCAATTTTTAGATTGCCTCTTGTTTTCTTGTTTCCCAAAGTCATAGTCTTAGTCAGGTCTGAGCAGTTTTTTTTTTGATTGCCTCTTGTTTTCTTGTAAGCCATAGTTTTAGTCAGGTCTGAGCAATTTTAGATTGCCTCTTGTTTTCTTGTTTCCCAAAGTCATAGTCTTAGTCAGGTCTGAGCAATTTATTTTTTTTAGATTGCCTCTTGTTTTCTTGTTTCCCAAAGTCATAGTCTTTTTTTTTTTTTTTTTTTTTTTTTTTTTTTTTGTTACTTATTTGTACCCGTAGGTAGACTTGGTTTGCAGCCTGGTGACAAGCCACCGGCTGCTGGTCGCTGCGTGCGCGAGCGCCCTAAACCTACATGTTTTTGGTATGCGGGAGGAAACCGGAGAAATCCCGGAGTAAACCCACGCAACACGGGGAGAACATGCAAACTCCACACAGCTCACTGTTGGTCGGGGGCTGGGATCGAACCCACGACCTCATGATCCCCACGATCCCCCGGCCAAGGGTAAAACTGTGCTGCCACAGTGCTAAACCACTGCGCCACCGTGCAGCCCATAGTCTTAGTCATGTCTGAGCATTTTTTTTTGATTGCCTCTTGTTTTTTTTTGTAAGCCAAAGTCACAGTCTTAGTCAGTCTAGTCTGAGCAATTTTAGATTGCCTCTTGTTTTTCTTGTAAACCATTGTCATAGCCAAAGCAATTTTAGATTGCTCCCTGTGTGTTGGTATGTATTTGTTTGTTTGTTTTGTTCGTGTTTTGAAAACCAGAGTCAGGTAAAGCTGTCCATATTGCCTTTTGTGTTTTGTACTCTTAGTTTGGTCAAGTCTTGTCTTTGTTTTGTTCTCCCCTCCTTTTTTGAGGGGCTATTGTATGAGGATTTTGTGTGTTTCCAGGTATTTTTCATGTATTTATTTTTGATTTTTTGGTTTCGTATGGTTTTTTTGGTCTGGTCATGGTCTTGTTCAGGGGTTGGTTTTTTGTATTCTTAGTTTGGTCAAGTCTTGTCTTTGTTTTGTTCTCCCCTCCTTTATTGAGAAGCTATTGTATGAGGATTTTGTTTGTTTCCAGGTATTGTCATGTATTTATTTTTGGTTTCGTCTGGTCATGGTCTTGTTCAGGGGTTGGTTTCTCTCCCTCCGCACCTGTCCTCCCACCTCCCACCCTGGGGGGGCGGGGGGGGGCAGGGTGGTTCCTTGGGGCGTTCAGAGTCCGCCCGTGGAGGGAGGGTACTGTTATGACCCGAGCGCCGGTTCTGATCGCGCTCAGGTTAATGTTATGTCCCGCTGCCGGCCTTGACAGCTGAGGGCTGTATTCTGGCCTCACCAGGCTCTTATTGTGAAGGTGCTCGGTGGGGTTTCCGCCTGTCAATGGTCGGCCAGCTGAGCGTCATTACCGTCGTTAGTTCGCTATTTAAACCCAGCATTTGGCGACGGTATGACACAGCAGTGTAAGTCGCTATACGTCTGAACTACGGACGACTTGGATCTGTATCTACCTCGCATGCTTGTGATTGACCGTCGCCTCTCCAGCACCAGTAAGTTAGCTGTTAGCCTTGCTCCTCCCGGTGAGAGTGGACCTTTGTGTGTCTTTCCTTTAGCAGCCTGTGTAGCTGATTAGTTAATCAACCTTTGCCTGTGTATGACTGTCTCCTCCTTTGGACTCGTAGTGAGCTGTCTAGCCTCACGCCTCCAGAAGTGTGGAGACTCATGTGTCTTTGCCCCTGCATCTTGTGTTGTTAACCTTTCACCGTAAATAAAAACTCACTGTAAACTCACTGGTGACTGTGTGCGTCTCTAGCTGGCTCGCGAGGGCCAGTGCATGACATGTTTAATAAATTCATATACTGGACTCTTGACCATGAATTGGGTCTTTCCCTCTGCCTGCCCTTCACCCACACCTTGTGACAGTGACATGTACAGTGATATGCACAGAACCCTCCAAATCTGAAAAAGGCTTTTTAAAAAAAAAAAAAAAAAAAAAAAAAATTAAATCTTCATTCAAATAAGTAAATCTTTGCAAAAAATTAAAAAGGCCATCCCCTCTTGAAAGTAAAATGATCCAAAATCCTCCTGTCTGTTAACCTGCCACCCTCCATCCCCATAAAGTCTGTAAGAACTGAATCCGCGGAGAGAGAGCTTAGACTTTCTGCTGCACATTCACCAGCCATAATGCTCTGCACTGTGTGTCTATATATATACATTTATAGTAATATGGACATATGTTTACTAGATGTTGTTTTTTCTTGCCTTCTGATTGTTGCTCTGAGTGTTGCTATCCCTATGCTGTTGCAATCCTGGAATTTCCCCATTGTGGGACTAATAAAGGCTTATCTTATCTTATCTTATCTTAAGAATAGTTTATAAAGAAGAATTTAGTGTATCAGTGAGAGGATGGTTAATGTACAAGAAAAATCATGAAAAGTTGAGAACAAGTTGCAATTTTTTTGAAAAAGTTACAGATTTAACAGCATATTGTTGGAAATTTGTGTGGGGAAAAGATAATGTTATCACAAAATATGGGAAATTTATAGGAAAAAAATACTAAGTTGGGGCAGCAGTGACTCAGAAGATAGAGTGGGTCGTCCAATAACCAGTTGGTGGTTCGAATCCCACTCTCCCCAGCCATCCTGCCATTGTGTCCCTGGGCAAGACACTCTACCCACCTTGCCTGCAGTATGAATATCTCCCCCACAACCACCACCCCCTTACTAAAAAAAAAAAAAAATAAAAAATCACCTACTGTGCAACGGCAACACAAAATGCCAAAGCTTAGGGCAATTAAAACACAAAGGGCCATATTGGAAGATAAAGACTCCTACATTAGGATGCTTTTTGTCGACTGCAGTTCCACCTTCAACACTGTCATCCCCCACAAACTCACCGACAAACTGTCTTCACTTGGCCTGCACCCCACCCTCTGCGACTGGCTACTGGACTTTCTAACTGGTAGGCCCCAGTCTGTCAGGATGGGTAATAGGACCTCAGCCAGCATCATCACAAACACAGGTGTCCCACAGGGCTGTGTTCTAAGCCCCATCCTCTACAGCCTCTTCACCCATGACTGTGTTGCCTCCCACAAGGACAATATCATCCTAAAGTTCGCGGATGACACAGCAATGATGGGACGCATCACTGGTGATAATGAAGCATCCTACAGGAGGGAGGTGACCAACCTGGTGTCATGGTGTGAGGACAACAACCTCACCCTCAACACAGACAAGACAAAGGAGATGATAGTAGACATGAGGAAAAGGAGGAAGACACCCCATCGGCTGCTGCTCATCTGGAAGCTTGAGATGGAGAGGGTGAGCAGCTTTAAATACCTGGGCATCCACATCAGCGAGGGCTTTAAGTGGACACACAACACCACAGAGCTGGTTAAGAGAGCTGAACAGAGACTGTACTTTCGGAGGAGGCTGACGAAGTTTGGCATGTCTTCCAGGATCCTCAACAATTTCTACAGCTGCATCATCGAGAGCATCCTGACCAACTGTATCACTGCGTGGTACGGCAGCACCACTGCCCTGGACTGCAAATGCCTGGAGATAGTGGTGAAGACAGTGGAGAAGATCATCAGGACTCCCCTCTCTGCAGAGCATCAACCACCACAGAGTCCAAAGGAGAGCTGACGCTATCCTCCGGGACCCCACCCACCCCCAGCACAGACTGTTCACACTTCTACCCTCAGGCCAGAGGTACAGAAGTGTGAAATGCAGGACAACCAGACTGAAGAACTCCTTCTTTCCCACTGCCATCAGACTCCTGAACAGATAACAACTCCCAAAACTCCGTAACACAGCTTTGCATATAGGAACTCACACACCGGCTGCTATATTTGCACACTGCTCACCTGTACAGTAGATATAGCCTAACCAGTCTGATGTCCGTATCATCTCTGCTGCTAATTATCATTTCTGCTGCTACGCATCATGCACAGTCTACTGGTACTACCGTTACGGAAATTAGCACCCGGTACTAATTTGTAATTTGTAATTGTACATTGCTCGTTGCACAATGCTCATTTGCACACTGTACATTGGTCTATGTCATCTCAGGTTCACATGGGATTGCACAATGCTTATTTGCACACTGTACACAGTGTTATTAGTACTTGTTTGTTTTTAGTATTTAGTATTAAGGTGTGCTTAAGGAGTCCTAGCTGCCTAACTGTGTGTTGGTGTGTGTGTTATTAGCATCCATTAGCATTACGATTGAGTTACTGTAAGTTACTGTGTTTGTTGTTACTGTGTCATGACCTTAGAATTGTTGTTTCTGTACCTATTACCTTGGCATTTGTTCGGAGAGCAAAGTAAGAATTTCATTGCTCAGGAAATGTAGCATTTCTTAAATGTGCACTTGATAATAAAGTCTTTGAATCTTGAATCTTAAATCTTACAACAACGGGAACGGTTGATCAGTTTTCACTGATGCAGAGTCTGTTTATGGGCATTTCCAAGCTCATTTCCTTATCACAGCAGCTTAAAAATGAACTTTCCGCTGGCACATGATGCAAAGATTCCGGTCTAATCATTCAGAGGTGTGTTTTGGATAATCCAATAAAAAGCATTCCTTCCCATCCCTTTAATGCAAAGAGGCGCATTATCTAAAGTGAAATGTGATCATGACGGTTTAAGACGGGTTCTGCGCTGACCAAAGCCCGTGTGTGTGAGCCAAAATGCACGCAATAGTAATGCTGCTTGGTAATAAGAAAGACGTGAATCACAGTTGATGCCCAGTTAGTTATGTTAGAAAGAACAAACGGTTAAAAATGGGCTGAAAAAATCAGCTGAATTGTTGAATGCACGCACGGATGCAACACAGACATGAAGAAAAGAGGATGATGCCTGTGCAAACTTTCATAAACTTTCATTAACGATGGCGTGGAAGTCGCTCCCAGCTGTGGGGCAATGGAGTGCTCCCTTTCCTGTTGCTTTCACCAACAGAGGGTCTCCCCCATCTGTCCTGGATAGGAGGGAAGGAGGCGATCTGCAGCTTCCCATCTTCCTCTGGCCCACGCCATGAAGCAAGCTCACTCTTAGCAGCCTCTGTCAGGGGCTGACGGGTGCCTGCTGGGGAGCTTGCCGGGCTGGAAACCCGGGGCACATGGCTGACGCAGATGTGGACACATCTCCTGCCTCTCTAGGGAGTTAATGAAAAGTAAAACGTTGCACACTCCTTGTTCATTCATTTATTTCCCAAAAAATAAACACATTAATGCCTAATAAGTCTGTGATGAAAACAAAAATCCCCCCCCCATCCCACCCCCATGCGTCATGCATCACATTGGAACACACTGGCACACATGCTCCCTGTTCATTCATTCTTTCCCCTAAAAAAAAGAATCACACATTAATGCCTAATCTATAGAATCCAATCCTAAATCCACAATTAAAAATGAGAGTGTAGATGGAATAAAAAAAAACAAAACAACTAATGTGTGATAATCATTTAATTAAAAGGACAAAATAGCATTAAACAATGCACTTCTGATGATAGACCTCCTTTGTCCAGATCAAAAGTGGATTCTCACGGAATGCACTACATGTCATATATGCTCCTTTGGAGAAGAAGGACAGACCCAAATGCTGGATTGTGTCAGTGCAATTTATTAAAGAAAAGAATAAACACAAGATGCTCCAACAAACAAACTGGTGAACACAAAAAAAAAAATAGAGAATTTAAACAGAGCGCTCCAACAAACAGACAAGAAAGAGAGAGAAGAAGAAGAAGAAGAAGAAGAAGAAGAAGAAGAAGAAGAAGAAGAAGAAGAAGAAGAAGAATAGACACGAAAGAAGAAGAAGACAAGAAAGAAAATTACTTACAGATAGATTCACCAGAGCAGACGGTGCTCAGGTGGAGATGAAAGTTGACAATCAAAATAGCCACACTGCCACAGTGAAACGGCAGTGCTTAAATACATACAGACAGAGGAGCTGCAGGTGTGAATCATTGAGCGAGTAAGTACCTGATAGATTAACTGCTCCCAGCTGAGCTGACTGAGACCAGTTAGAGGAGGTGTCTGGGAAAAGGAGCGGCACAAGTGTAAACAAACCCAAAGTATATGCAGAAAACTAACAAAACCAAACTAATCGGACATACAATGCTTAAAATAAAGTGAGGTCTGAGCTCAGAGAAAACCTGAGCTCAGACACATGACAGAGCCCCCCCTTTAAGGGGTGGATTCCAGACACCCCCAGGTAACACCAACAGAAAAAAGGAAAAACCTTCTCCTTCCGGCAAAACACACAATACCCACCCAGGGTCGGTAATAGGGGGAACAGGCTAGGAGGGCATGACAAAAGCCTGCCCAGGACCCGCACCAGAAAACACACACACTTAACCCCTCCCCTTCCCCCTGCCCAAGGAGCTTTAGAGTTCAGGGGGCCGCCCAAAGTCCAAGGCCCAGCAGATGACAAGGTGCACCAAGTCAGGTAGCCTGCCCAAGTCCCAGGCCAGTCGGATGGCCAGGTGGTACGAGTCAGGTGGCCTGCCGGAGAAAATGAACCACCTGACCCGGCAGCTCAGTCTTTCAGGTGGCCGGCCCGAGTGCTTCAGCCATCTAAACAGGAGAGGCGGCCTGGAAGGCGGCTCCCCACTGGGAGACCCAGTATTGGGGAGGAGAGCTGAGGAGGGGGACCCCTGATGTCATCAGGCAGAGCAGGAAGGGGGGCCCCAACAGTGTCAGGCCGAGCAGGAAGGGGGATCACAATGGCATCTGGCTGACAAAAAGAGAGGACTACAATGCCCTCAGTGGTCCTGGACTGGGGAAAAGTTGCACCCGCAGTGGCTTCAGGCTGGAGCTTGGCAGCACCCGTGGTGGCTCCGGGCTGGAGCACTGCAGCAACCTCAGAGGACCTGGGCTGGAGGACTGCAGCACCCTCGGTGGGCCTGGACTGGGCCAACGCTGCACCCTCGGTGGACCCGGGCTGGGCCATTGCTGCACCCTTGGTGCACCTGGGTTGGGCCAACGCTGCACACTCAGTGGGCCCCGGGCTGGGGCAATGGGGCCCACGGGGGACCCGAACTGGAGTGCAGCACCCACGTCAGACTGATGCTGGGGCACAGCACTCACGATGGTCCCCGGCCGGGACGCAGCACCCACGGGGCCTCGAACCGAGGAGGTGGAACCCAGATGACAGCCTTGGGCAGAGGAGAAGCTGCATCCACAGAGTTCCCGGGCTGGGACTGAGCACACACAGCAACCTCTTTAGTCAGGGAAGCTGGACCCATGGCGACCTCCAATGGTGGACCTGGATCTTCAGAGACATCGGGCGGTGTTGGATTATCTCCGGCGACCCTGAGAGAGAGCTCGGACACAGAACAAAGAGAAGGGGGGTCAGGGTCGCCAGCAGCGGTGGAGCCCAGTGAGGCAAGCTCAGGTGCAGCAGGTGGCTGCAACCAGCCCTCCTCACCTAGAGCCTGGCAAGATTGTTCCAAAACTGATAAAAGGAAGACAAAAGAGAGCACTTGCCTGAGCTCGAACTCCACCGCCGTCCAGGACTCCGACGATCCAGGTGACGATGGTTCTTTGGGCTCTGCCCTCAGGAGGTCCATCTCGGGCTCCCACTGTGCTGCAGTGGCCTCCACAGCAGGCATGATGGTTATTGCAGTCCCTTCGGCCCCAGGCGGAGTGGACCACGCAGGAGGCTCATCCAGTGTGGCGGCTCCGGTCTGGCTCACCGCTGGTGCTGGATTCTGCGTGATGGATTCAGAGTCAGCGCCTTCCCTTGGTCCGTAGAACAACAGTGGGGCTGGGATGGTGTCCTCCAGCACCACGGGCTCATCCATCATCCGGCGGCCGAGTTCCAGGGCATATGGACATTCAGAGGCGAGAGGAGGAGACACGGAGAGGGCAGGAGAAAATTCATAATTTGCAGCAGGTGAAGAGAACTCAGGGGCCTGCATGACCTGAGTCTCTTTACCAGGGATCAGGCAAGACAAATCATTGAAAACTGGAATAGAATGAGATTTTACTTGCCTGTAATCCCGGTGTGTGATGTTGCCTGCTGCATCGTCACCCCTCCCCTTGGCTACAGTTGTTGTTGTATGCCCCTCAGTGGATTGTGGAGTAGCTGCCGCCGTAGATGCGGGGGTAGACGGAACCGGGAAGGACGCAGCCGGACCCTCAGCAGTGGGAGAACACATAGGACAAACAGGAGAGACCGCAGCAGGGAAAGAGGAGGAGGAGACTGGCGTAACAGTCAGCAACAAAGAAGAAGAAAAATCTGCTGCAAGATTTGTCTGACCCATTCCTCCTCCACACTGGGAGTCCCTGCTGCCATTGCTCCTTTGTTTCAGCGGGGTTGGCGAGCCTGGGGCATTGTGAGCTTCCACAAACAGGTGAGTGAAAAACACACAAAAAGGTGAAAAAATGCACAGACATAACAGCTCGGTCCTTCACTGGCAGCTATTTTCTGTCATATATGCTCCTTTGGAGCAGAAGGACAGACCCAAACGCTGGATTGTGTCAGTGTAATTTATTAAAGAAAATAATAAACACAAGGTGCTCCAACAAACAAACTGGCGAGCACAAAAAATAGAGAATTTAAACAAAGCGCTCCAACAAACAGATGGGCGAGCGAGCAAGAATTACTTACAGGTACTTTCACCAGAGCAGACGGTGCTCAGGTGGAGATGAAAGTTGACAATCAAATTAGCCGCACTGCCACAGCGAAACGGCAGTGCTTAAATACACTCAGACAGAGGAGCTGCAGGTGTGAATCATTGAGCAAGTAGGTACCTGATAGATTAACTGCTCCCAGCTAAGCTGACTGAGAGCAGTTAGA
This sequence comes from Pholidichthys leucotaenia, assembly GCA_020510985.1. Taxonomy (NCBI): domain Eukaryota; kingdom Metazoa; phylum Chordata; class Actinopteri; order Cichliformes; family Pholidichthyidae; genus Pholidichthys; species Pholidichthys leucotaenia. The sequence goes on from CM035839.1 coordinate 305,129,816, forward strand.
GGAGGTGTCTGGGAAAAGGAGAGGCAGAAGTGTAAACAAACCCAAAGTATATGCAGAAAACTAACAAAACCAAACTAATCGGACATACACTACTTAAAATAAAGTGAGGGTCTGAGCTTAGAGAAAACCTGAGCCCAGATACAGTGGGGCAATAAAGTATTTAGTCAGCCGCCAATTGTGCAAGTTCTCCCACTTAAAAGATGAGAGAGGTCTCCAATTTTCATCTTAGGTATACCTCAACTATGAGAGACAAAAATGAGAAAAAAAATCCAGAAAATCACATTGTCTGATTTTTAAAGAATTTATTTGCAAATTATGGTGGAAAATAAGTATTAGGTCAATAACAAATGTTCATCTCAATACTTTGTTATATACCCTTTGTTGGCAATGACAGAGGTCAAACGTTTTCTGTAAGTTTTCACAAGGTTTTCACACACTGTTGCTGGTATTTTGACCAATTCCTCCATGCAGATCTCCTCTAGAGCAGTGATGTTTTGGGGCTGTCGCTGGGCAACATGGACTTTCAACTCCCTCCAAAGATTTTCTATGGGGTTGAGATCTGGAGACTGGCTAGGCCACTCCAGGACCTTGAAATGCTTCTTACGAAGCCACTCCTTCATTGCCCGGGTGGTGTGTTTGGGATCATTGTCATGCTGAAAGACCCTGCCACGTTTCATCTTCAATGCCCTTGCTGATGGAAGGAGGTTTTCACTCAAAATCTCACGGTACCTGGCCCCATTCATTCTTTCCTTTACACGGCTCAGTCGTCCTAGTCCCTTTGCAGAAAAACAGCCCCAAAGCATGATGTTTCCATCCCCATGCTTCACAGTAGGTATGGTGTTCTTTGGATGCAACTCAACATTCTTTCTTCTCCAAACACAACAAGTTGAGTTTTTACCAAAAAGTTCTATTTTGGTTTCATCTGACCATATGACATTCTCCCAATCCTCTTCTGGATCATCCAAATGCTCTCTAGCAAATTTCAGATGGGCCTGGACATGTACTGGCTTAAGCAGGGGGACACGTCTGGCACTGCAGGATTTGAGTCCCTGGCGGCGTAGTGTGTTTCTGATGTAGCCTTTGTTACTTTGGTCCCAGCTCTCTGCAGGTCATTCACTAGGTCCCCCGGTGTGGTTCTGGGATTTTTGCTCACCGTTCTCGTGATCATTTTGACCCCACGGGGTGAGATCTTGCGTGGAGCCCCAGATCGAGGGAGATTATCAGTGGTCTTGTATGTCTTCAATTTTCTAATAATTGCTCCCACTGTTGATTTCGTCACACCACGCTGCTTACCTATTGCAGATTCAGTCTTCCCAGCCTGGTGCAGGTCTACAATTTTGTTTCTGGTGTCCTTTGACAGCTCTTTGGTCTTGGCCATAGTGGAGTTTGGAGTCTGACTGTTTGAGGTTGTGGACAGGTGTCTTTTATACTGATAATGAGTTCAAACAGGTGCCATTAATACAGGTAACGAGTGGAGGATAGAGGAGCCTCTTAAAGAAGAAGTTACAGGTCTGTGAGAGCCAGAAATCTTGCTTGTTTGTAGGTGACCAAATACTTATTTTCCACCATAATTTGCAAATAAATTCTTTAAAAATCCTTCAATGTGATTTTCTGGATTTTTTTTTTCTCATTTTGTCTCTCATAGTTGAGGTATACCTATGAAGAAAATTGGAGACCTCTCTCATCTTTTAAGTGGGAGAACTTGCACAATTGGTGGCTGACTAAATACTTTTTTGCCCCACTGTACATGACACTATAATAGTAATGTGCATTAGATTGTGCACCACCACACCTCTTTGAAATGCATAGCAGACGTGTAACCCCATGTTAAAAACGTGAATAAAATCATAAATATCGATACCGCTTTAAAAAAACCCCACTCATTTCACAATGGGAATAAATATTTTGAAGATAAATATATAAATAAATATAAGTTCATAAAATATATTCATAAATAGTTAAAAACATTTTCCAAAAAGCTCTGATAAAGTTCCCGATATTTTTATTTGGTATATTGAGCAACCAATAGCTGCATCGTTTGATGGGAAGCATCAGCCAATGGGGTCAAGTGCTCTCTCTCTCGGCCTTGGATTGACCTGCATGCTGCTCAGACATGGCAGAGACACAGACCGAGAGAGATCCCTTGCTGAGGTGGTGATGCTAATGTGCTAGTAGCAGCCTTTTCCTGGCTAAAACTCTTGAGATTGGTAAGCCTAAACCAACACAAGAAACGAGATATTGCTGTATTATCAATTTCTGACACCTCTTTTGTAAAATTTTAAGACTTTGAATCCAAAGGCTGTGAACTCACGTGAGCTCAGAAATCCCCTTGAAGCACGTGTTGCTCGGCATGGTCAGGTTTTTTGGCCTGGATTGAGAAGAACGTGGATCTCCAGATCTGGATGGCGAGCCGAAGCCCGAACCTAACTAACTGGTAGAGGTGATCCAACTGGTCACTATCGCACTGATCGAACACTGAAAGACCGAAACGAACATTCAAAGACTGAAACGAATACTAAAGGACTGAACAAACTACAACTGTATTTGGGGGTATTTTATTTTTATTTTTTATTGTTTTTACAAGAGCTCTCTTTTTAAGTGTGCACAACTAAAAAATACACATACTTGCAAGCTTTTCATACTTCCTGTGTATGTGTCATCTGTTGTCGCACCCTCCAGGCTCCTACGAATCTAGAATCTGTCTGATCTGGCCCAATTGTCCCTTCTGTCCAGGTAGTAAAGTTAAAGGTAACTACACTGCCATAACTCAGTACTACAAAAAGGGTACAAGACTGCACCTAAAGTGCTACAGACGCATTATCTACTGGTAATTTGATGGCATGACATAAGGTGTAAAAAACAGACAATGAGCTGACAAAAACTAACAAAAACACTGGCGTATGGTGGAAAGTCTGTCTGAAAAGTACACAGATGACCATCAAAATAGGGCCCAAAGTGTCTACAGCATGAAGTACCTGTAGACACTTCCTTAAAACACTAACTTGGAACTCTGCTTGAAGGAGAGGAGACCAGGCTGTAGCTGCTGTGGTGAAGTCTATACACAGTGGATGAAGCAGCGCTGGGGATGGGGCATTCAGGGCTCAGGCAGTAGGTCACACGGAATTATTTGGATGTCAAAATATAGTTATCAGACATTAAAATGCATTTATCAGCAATTGGTGTCTCTGTGGGGGAAAATTAAAATATATTATTAAAAAAAATGAAAGCACCAAGGAGTTGATGCCTCGGTGCCAGAGTTGGCACCTATGCGTATGCATTCTCGGATCATCACCAAAATGTTATGGATTCCTCTCTAGCCCAAGGACCACTTCTTGTAAAAAATTCATCCAGATCTCTCTAGTAGTTTTGGAGTATTCTTGCTTACAAACTGTAAGAAGATAAGAGCTTTCGTGGAGGTATCCATACTGGGATCATTACCAAAATGTTATGGGTTCCTCTCTAGCCCAAGGAACATGTCTGGTAAAAATTTCATCCAAATCCATCCAGTAGTTTTGGAGCACACACGTGCAGTAAAAATAATCTGCAGTTCACAGGGCCATACTGTCAGCAGCAGCCAAGAGCCACCAACCTGATTTGAACAGCTGCAATCCAAACACAAAGAAGAGCACGGTGGCAGACACTTTAAATGGCGGAAGTGATGGAGGTACGTTAATACAATGACAATCAAGACGAACAGGAGCTTTTGCTGTCTAGTGGCAGAGGAAGAAAACAAACGGGCAAAAAGACAGACATTTGTTTACCCAGTACTGACGGATTGCTCAGTACTCTCCTCTGACGGGAGTTTCCGGGCACATACGCAGTAATGTTCCATTGATGGTAAAGGTGAGCTATAGATAGATAGATAGATAGATAGATAGATAGATAGATAGATAGATAGATAGATAGATAGATAGATAGATAGATAGATATACTTTATTGATCCCAAACTGGGAAATTACAGTGTAACAGCAGCATGACAGTAGATGACCAAAATGACAGAAACACACACAACATTATAGACAAAGGGATTACCTGTGGAAAGTAAAACTGCTTTAAATAACTTATATACAGCATAGATGAACAGATGATGACCCGTAGAGATACATGAATCATACCCCCTGTACAATGCAGGACTATCAGGTGCAGGGTGAAATGTGAGGTATCGATTTGACTGCAAGGTGCAGAATGGCAGCATAGTTATGACCGTAATTCAATATCAGAGTGAGTTATTGTAGAGTAAAATGGCATGTGACAGGAAAGATTTCCTGTACCTAGCTGTTCGAGAGTGAAGCTGTAGCAGTCTGCTGGAGAAAGTGCTCCGCTGTCTGCCCAGTGTGTGGTGGAGGGGGTGATCAGGGTTGTCCATGATTTATTGCAGTTTGTTTAGTGTTTTGTTTTTGTGTTTATTTCAAAAACAAAGCGTTATTTCAAAATTCTGGCAAATTAAAAGTCGAGAAAATATGGCAATACAATGATACAAGCCTTTAGTGCCACTTATTTTTGACCAGTCCTCTGACGGGAGTTTCTGGGTGCATGCGCAGTACCATTCCATTGACGGTAAAGGTGAGCTATTTTTGTGTTTATTTCAAAAACAAAGCATTATTTTTGAAATTCTGGCAAATTAAAAGTCGAGAAAATATGGTGATACAATGATACAAGCCTTTACTGCCACTTAATTTTGACCAGTCGAGCTGAAACAGAGAGGCAGACAGACGGACAGATACACAGAGCCACAAACAGACCCAATAACTGATTACTGTATGCCTCTGTTTCACCGAGGCATAAAAACTCTCCAAAAGGACACTTCAGGGGCAAAGGGGCAGTCTTAGGGCTTCATTTCACTTCAGTCTCTGCATGTGTGTGCCTTGTAGCAAGTGTCCAAAATTCATCCTATTTAGTAGCAAAGGGTATGAAACATATCGGGAATGTTTTTGTCAAGGAACTGCCTCCCAGGTGGCTGAGGGTTGAAGGACTCAAGGGGGCAGGCAGGAGTATGGTGCAATGATGACGATTTATTAACAAAACTCGGGAACCAAAACAAAGGCAGCACGGGGGTTGAAAACCAACCATCACCTGGCAGGTGAAACACAAAGCAAGGCAAGGTAATACAAACTTACTAGGAACTTCCAAGGGACACTCAAGTACACTGACAGCAAGCAAAACCACGATAACAGTAATGACACCACAAAGCACTAAAACTGACACAGAAATAGAGTAACTGATGATTACAGATGCAGAACAGCTGGGAGAACAATCAAGGGCTAAACAGTGCACACGTGAGGGAAAGTGACTATAGATATGGAAAGGTGAGGGACTGGGAACAATAGGTAAACCCATATATATATGGTAAATGGTGTTCACTTATATAATGCTTTTTCTCATCTCTAGATGACCAAAGCGCTTTACAGATCCTGCTATTCACCCATTCACACACTGATGGCAGCAGAGCTGCCATACACAGGCACTGGCCTGACCCACCAGGAGCAACTGGGGGTTCAGTGTTTTGCTCAAGGACACTTCAGCATGCAGACTGCAGACAGAGTGGGAATCGAACCCCTGACTCTCCGATCAGTAGTCGGCCAAACTACACCTGCACTACAGCTGCCCCCACACAAGACCACAATAATGACAATAAAGACAAACAGGAGATGACACGAGAAACACAGAAGACAATAACCATAATAATAATAATACACAAAAAGCAATTACTGAAATTAATAACGACCAAGGCGAACAAAATGACCTAAATAAAACTTAAAGCTAAGACAGAAAAAATGATAACATAATGAAAGCCAGAATCAAGGACAAAGCAAGGAAAAATGACAAGACAAAGCTAAGTCCATAATGATAATAATAATAATAATAGTAATAATAATAACCAAAGGGAAAAACAAACAAACAAAAAATGAACATAAAGCATAATCTCCCCTTTAAGGGGGATCATGACAGCTTTAAAGAGAAAAATGTCTCAAATTTACACGAACAATTCTAATCAGCAGAAAAAGTCATAAATTTACTAGAAAGAAAGCTGTAAATTCACAGAGAAAAATATGGACCCCCTGGCAGGCCATTTTTGGCCCACTGGCCATATGTTTGACACCCCTGGACCAACACATTAAAATACATATTTCGAGAGTTTACTTCCATAAAATAGCTTCATATCACAGATATCATTTATAACAGATAAATGAAAGTTCACCTCAGAAGAAGCTTCATTTGTTCTTTACAGCAACATATCAAAGTTTCGGATAACTCACGTGGAATTGTATAGTAGAAGGAGTCTTTGTCTAATTTGACCTTGTTGTTATATTATACAGTTTCTTTTAACCTGTAATGTACTATCCGAAATAAATTCATTCATTCATTCATTCATTCATTCATTCATTCACATATCAAAGTGCAGTCATTTTTTGAATGAATGAATTTATTTATTTATTTCGGATAGTACATTACAGGTTAAAAGAAACTGTATAATATAACAACAAGGTCAAATTAGACAAAGACTCCTTCTACTATACAATTCCACGTGAGTTATCCGAAATGGGTGATGGCTGAAGCCGCAGCTTATATTGCCCACCCATATTCCATCCAAGAATTCAAAGGAGAAAAAAGAGAAAACAAGACAAGAGCGATTACAATTTAAAGCAAGGCTAAGACAAAAAGTGACTGAGAGAAAAAAGAAAACTGAGCTAGTCTAAGTTAAGCGGTTACTATTCAAAAACAAATCTAAGACATAGTGTCACAGAGAAAAAAAGAAAAAAAAGAAAAACTAAGCTACAACACAACACAGGCTGGAAATGTCAATCCTTATGTGAGTTTACATGTCGTCTTGTAAATATGTTTGGAGTATTTCTTCCTTTAGTTTTTGTTTAAATTGTCCAAGCGTTGTACATGATTTTAATTCAGGTCCATAATCGTTCCATAATCTGACTCCTTGCACTGAAATACAGTGTTGCTTGGTGGTTGTTCTCACTGTAGGCTTTTGAAATATACATGTTCCTCTGAAGTGATATCGTTTCTCCCTTGTTTGGAACAACTTTTGGATATTTGCGGGCAGTGATAGATTCTTCACTTTGAACATTATTATTGCAGTTTTAAAGTCAATCAGATCTTTCAACTTGAGAGTTTTTTGTTTAAGAAAAAGTGGGTTTGTTGGTTCCCTGTAAGCTGCTTTGTTGATTATTCTAATAGCTCTCTTTTGAAGCATAAAGAGTGGATATATGTTTGTTTTATATGTATTTCCCCATACTTCATTACAATATGTCATGTATGGGAGTATTAATGAATGATACAAGGTGTATAGTGTGGGTTGATTCAGCAAATTTTTCACTCTGTGTAATATTGCAATTGATTTGGATACTTTACCTTTTATATAATTAATATGTGGCTTCCAACACAGTTTGTTATCAATTATTACTCCAAGGAATTTAGTTTCGGATACCCTTTCAATCTCTACACCATTTACACTGAGTTTGGGTACTGGGTAGTTGTGATGGTTGTTAAAGACTATAAATTTTGTCTTGCTTAAATTGAGCGTTAATTTGTTTGAATCAAACCACAGTTTCAGCTTTCCTAATTCCTTTCCGAGTGTATCCAGAAGTTGTTCCAAATTGTTTCCACTGCATAGCAGATTAGTGTCATCAGCAAACAATATTAAGTCCATTTTTTCTGAAACTTTACATATATCATTTATATACATATTGAATAATAATGGTCCCAAAACTGAACCCTGTGGGACTCCACAGGTGACCTTCAGTAACTCTGAGTTTTTGTTGTTAACACATGCAAACTGATATCTATTCTTTAAGTAACTACTTAACCAGGACAGTGCTACCCCTCTAATACCACAATTTTGCAGTTTCTTTAATAATAGATTGTGATCTACTGTATCAAATGCTTTTTTAAGATCCAGGAATACTCCAACTGAATACTCTTTATTTTCAATGGCTGTTGATATTTTTTCTGTAAATTCCATTAAGGCATATGCTGTTGTCCTTTTGTGTCTGAACCCATATTGCTGCTCACACAATAAATCATTCTTCAGTATGAAGTTGTCAATTCTCTCATAGAATATTTTTTCAAGTATCTTGGAAAATTGCGGTAATAGTGAAATTGGTCTATAGTTTGAGGGTTCCCCTCTGTCGCCTGTCTTGTAAATCGGAATTACTTTAGCTATTTTCATTGCATTGGGAAATATACCTGATTGGAGAGACAGGTTACAGATATACGTCAGTGGTTTCACTATGCATTCGATAACAGTTTTGACTAGTAGCATGTCAATACCATCGCAGTCAGTAGATGTTTTACTTTTGAACGATTTAACAATTTCAATGACCTCTCTTTCGTCTGTGTTCTTTATGAAGATGGTGTCTTTTACAGCAGTGTTATTGCATATTGTATCACCTGTAGGCACCGTAGTGGGTATTTCTCGGGCCAGTTTAGGTCCAATGTTAACAAAAAAATTATTAAATTCATCTGCAGGTGAAGCTATATTCACATTCAGAGTCGATTTATTATTTTTTGGAATATTAGTTGGGTAGCTAGTATTTCTGCTTTTATTTCCAAGGATACTGTTGATTATTGTCCATGTATTTTTAATATTGTCTTTGTTTTTTTCCAGTTTTTTACTGTAATAGTCTCTTTTACTGCATCTTATTATATATGTTAACTTATTTTTGTATGTTTTATACCGTTGCTCTGCTTCTTTTGTCCTTTTCTTTATGAAAGCTTTATATAATAAGTTTTTCTTTTTACACGCCTTTTGTAGTCCTTTGGTTAACCATGGTTTGTCAGCAAATTTGTGTTTAAGCTTTTTTTTAACTAATGGGCAGTTTTTTTCATAAAGAGTGATTACAATGTTTATAAATGTGTCATAGGCTTCATTTACATCTGATACATAGACTTCTGTCCAGTCTTGCTTCAGCAAGTCCTCTTTAAAAGAACTGATTGCGTTTGGTGATTTGTGTCTGAACGATTTTGAGATTTTTTCTGGGTTGGGCCCCGTGTGGCCATGGATAATTGCAAAGATTGGCAAGTGGTCGCTTATATCATTTATCAATAATCCACTTTCTATTTTCTTATCGAGAACATTGACAAACAGGTTGTCAATAAGTGTAGCAGAGTGAACTGTGATTCTACTAGGATGTGTTATTGTGGGATATAGACTCATGCTGTACATAGAGTTCATGAACTCTGTAACTACATTTTGTTGATGTGGATTAAGTAGATCAATATTGAAATCTCCACAAATTGCTACCATTTTCTTACTAGTAATATTATTGTACAGCTCGACTAATTTATCTCTGAACTTCTCAATGCAAGTTCCCGGCGTTCTGTATATGCAGCTTATGATTAGATTTTTTGTTTTGTCTAGGTCAATCTCAACAGTAACACATTCCAAAATCCCTGGTAATGCTGAGGACATTTCATTTACAAGCTTACATCTATATAGGTCATCAATATACAGTGCAACACCACCACCCTTTTTTTGAGATCTGTTAATGTTAAACATCTGATATCCCTCTATTGCCATCAGGGGAGCCTGGTCTTCATTAAGCCAGGTTTCAGAGACTGCAATAGCTGTGAATTTTCTGTTTAGCTGTTTTAAATAGTCCTGAATCTGTGAGAAGTTTTTGTTAAGACTTCTGCTATTGAAGTGTATTATTGACAGTTTACCAACTAATTGCACTTGACTTTTGAATTGCTTTTCAGTGTAATATTCACAGTGGTTATGAATATTATTGAAAAAGTGGTTATCAGGATCAATATCATTCTCCATCTCTTGTGGTTTATGTTCAGCATAGTGGCATATTTTTAGAGTTTGAGTTTCCTCAAACTCAAACTCAAACTCAAACCTTTTCTTTCTGTCATACGAAAACTTAAATTTGTACAACTGCAAACAGGAAATGGGAACTTCTTGCTCTAAATATATAAATATTTTGCTGTTGGGACTGAGATCATAGCCTCCATAGTTGTAGTCTTTACAGTGTTCCTAACAAGAACAGAGCTGTTGCAGGCAATGTGGGCCCACTCACGCTATGAGGGAAAGGACATTCACCTGGCTAAAGGTTAGTACAGTGTTTTTCAAGCAGGGTAAAGGTAACTTTATTGTCATTAAATCCATACAGCCAATCATGTACAGTAGAACGAAATTACATTTCTCTTATCAACAATGTTAGTCACATCGAGAATCAGAGGGGTTGCTGCCATGCAAGGCGTACCCACAAATTTTTCCTCCTCGATTCCATTATTGCTGAGTACCAAGCTGGATGGCAGGAAATTCCGCTCGTATATGGTCTTCGGCATGACCCGGCTGGGATTTGAACCCCAGCCTCCTGGGTGTGGGGCTGATGCTCAACCAACTGAGCCACCACTCTGGTGCCCTGATACATTAAGGTTTTTTCAGGAAATTGTCTAATTTCACCTCCTAAAAACATTACAAATAACTTGCTGCTGTTGTACATTTGTTCTGTTGGCACCCATGGACTCATGCACAACAATGGCAAATTACAGGCATTTTTTTTAATCAATTAGGATGTGACATTAGATAATTTCACACAAAAACCTGAATGTACCATGGAATCCTGGTTGAATAAAACTAGGTTAATGTACTATCAAAATAATTTTGGAAATATTATTTTAAATAGGAAATCTTGCAAAGTGTTGCTTTAATCCACTAGGCCACTGTCAAGCAATTTCCCTTCTAGCTGGAAACCACTTTGTGTCATGAACGCCTCTTCGGGGCACAAAACAAACTGGTGCTTTACTGCAGTGAGACAATTTATTGATAGACAAACATGACAGTCCAAAAGTACAGTGCAAACAAATCCCAAAAAGCCAACAAGGAAAACTTACACAGAGTAGGTGCTCCAGAGTTAAGGAACTCTGGAGAAGTGGAGGGGGAGACTGAGCTGTGAAAGAAGTTCGGTCTGGACTCAATTGAGGCTGCTACAAAAACAAGGTGGAAAGGGAGAGTTTAAATACATGAACAGAAATGGGCAGCAGGTGCACGAGCTGGACTGGGGAACACTAATTGTTTAAGTGCTCTCAGCTGAAGGGAGAGTGGCCTGAGAGCAGAGAGAGGGAAAAAAAGCAAGAGACAAAAAAGAAACACAATGACCCTCAGCTGAGGAACAGACACAGACTGCGAGTGGAGATGGCTGTCTGGAATGGAGGAAAAGGGGCTCATATCACCAACACAACATAACAGAACTAGCAGGAACATAATAATGAACAGAAAAACACTCAAAACTACAAAGGAAAGTCTGAGCGCTGAGGACAGATGCTCAGACATATGACAGAGCCCCCCCCCACCACCACCACCACCAAGGGGTGGACCCCAGACACCCCAAAGTAGCATCAAAAAAGAACTCCCCCCCCCCCCAAAAAAAAGGAGTACAGCAAAAAAAACACCACGGGAGGGAGATGAGGGGAAAAGGGCCAGGAGGGAAAAACAAACCAGCTCAAAATTCACACCTGCGCCCCGACAGACCCCTAAGCCCCCATGGTCCCAGAGCTCCAGGGTTCTGGTGGCTGGCCAAAGTCCCAGACCAAGCAGACGGCCTGATGAAGAGAGTCAGGCAGGCTGCTGGAGAAAATGGGCCACCCGACCCAGAGACTCAGTCCTTCGGGCGGCCGGCCAGCGTTGTTGAGCCACCAGGACCAGAGGGGTGAACAAGGAGGTGGCTTTCCCACCGGGAGGCTCAGAGGCAGGAAGCCAGACCAAAGGAAGGGGACCTCAACGGTGTCTGCAGGCGGAGGAAGGGGGACCATGACTGTGTCCGGCAGAGGAGGAAGAGGAACCCCAAAGGCACCTAGCAGAGGAGAGAAGGCCTCAGCATCCTCAGGCTGGCCGGCAGCACCCTCGGTGGTCCCGGCTTGGGACATGGCTGCACCATCAGCAGCTCTGGGCTGGAGCTTTGCTGCACCCACGGTGTATCCGGGCTGGAGCTGGGCTGCACCTGCGGTGGCTCCAGGCTGGAACTTGACTGCACCCGCGGTGTTTCCGGGCTGGAAGTTCAGCTGCACCCGCGATGGCTTCGGGCTGGAGCTCGCTGCACCTGTGGTGGACCCGGACTGGGCCAACGTTGCACCTGCGTTGGCCCCTGGGCTGGGGCATAGAGCCTATAGTGGCCTTGCACTGGAGCACAGCACCCACGTAGGGCTCAACCTGGGGCACAGCACCCATGAGGATCCCTGGCTGGGCGCAGCACCCACGGAGACTCAGGCTGAGGAGGAACCCAGATGACGGCCTCAGTCAGGGGAGGCACTGCACCCACGGAGGACCCGGCCTGGGTGGGAGCTGCACCCATGATGACCTCCAGCAGCAAACCTGGACCCACGGAGACCTCAGGTGGTGCTGGAACATCTCTGGTGACCCTGGGAGAGAGCTCAGAAAGAACACAAGGAGAGGCAGGGTAAGGGTCACCGGCAGCGGCGGAGCCCAGCAAGGCAAGCTCAGGTGCAGCGGACGGCTGCACCTGGCTCTCCTCACTAAGAGTCAGGCAAGAGTGCTCTATTATGGAAAGGAGAAAGACAAAAGAGAGCACTTGCCTGAACTCGAGCTCCACCGCCATCCAGGACTCCGACAATCCAGGCGATGTCATCTCGGGCTCAGCCTCTTGAGGTCCAGCTTGGAAGCTGATGCAGCAGGCATGATGGTTGTTGGAGTCTCCTGACCCGCAGGTGAAGGGGACCATGCTGGTGACTTCTCCAGTGTGGCAGCTGGGATACAGCTCACCATTGGTGCTGGAACAGGGGTTTCTGGGGCCACGTCCTCCTCCATTGTCCGGCGGTCTAGTTTCGGGGCCAATGGACACTCAAAGGGAATAGGAGGAGACACGGAGAGGGCTGGTGAGTAGAGGGTGACTGCAGCAGGTGGAGAGGCCTCTGGGGACTGCATATCCAGAGTCACTGTACCAGGGATCAGGCAAGATATATTATCAATACTTGAAACAGAATGCAAAGAAGCTTGCCTGTTCTCCTGGTAAACAATGCTCCCTGCTGCAGCTGGTGAAGAGTCATCCCTCTCCGTGGCTAGGATTATTCTGGGCCCCCCTGAGGAGCTGCCCCTGTGGCCATTGGAAGAGGAGTTGCCGGTGGAAAAATGGAACACCACTTGGCAGCAGGAGGAAGCACTGAGGAGAAGGGCCTCGCAGCGGTAGTGGAGGGAGGTTGGGCAGATGAGACTGCCAGCGAGGTAAAGGAGGAGCGGGAGACTGCTGCGGGAATAGCTGGGCTCGGTGAATGGGGAGTGGCTGCCAATGAGGAGAGATGGCCGCAGACTGTGGAGAGCATATCCGCTTCGGCTCCACGAACAACGCCCCCCTTCTCAGGTCTGGAAATGCTTGCTGGAGTGCGCAGACCGAGGATAACAGCTCTGCATACTGCGGATAATTCCAGAGGCTGGGATGCGCTTCCAGAATACCCACAGCTCCATCCAGGCAACTCCACTTCTTCTTGGGTCTGTGGGCTTCGAGGGCTTCATCCATGAAATCTCAGCTAAAGTTTGCCGCCCACTCCTCCTCCACAGTTGGAGACCCCGCTGCCAATCCTTCTCTGCTGGTGTGGGAACGGTGCGCCAAGGACATCATGAGCTCCAGAAATTGGTGAGTGAAAAAAAACACACAAAAGGTGAAAAATGCCCCACTGCAGAAGTTGAGTTTTCACTGGTAGCAGCCTACTGTCATGAATGCCCCTCTGGAGCACAAAACAAGCCCAAGTGCTTTCCTGCAGTGAGACAATTTATTGCTAGACAAACATGACAGTCCAAAAGTACGGTGCAAACAAATCCCATGCAAACAAATCCCAAAGAGCCAACAAGGAAAACTTACACAGAGTAGGTGCTCCAGAGTAAAGGAACTCTGGAGAAGTGGAGGGGGAGACTGAGCTGTGAGATACATTCAGTCTGGACGCAATTGAGGCTGCTACAAAAACAGGGTGGAAAGGGAGAGTTTAAATACATGGACAGAAATGGGCAGCAGGTGCGCAAGCCAGGCTGGGGAACACTGATTGTCTAAGTGCTCTCAGCTGAAGGGAGAGTGGCCTGAGAGCAGAGAGAGGGGAAAAAGTGAGAGACAAAAAAGAAACACAATCACTCGCAGCTGAGGAACAGACATAGACTGCGAGTAGAGATGACTGTTTGGAATGGAGGAAAAGGGGCTCATATCACCAACACAACATAACAGAACTAGCAGGAACATAATAATGAACAGAAAAACACTCAAAACTACAAATGAAAGTCTGAGCGCTGAGGACAGATGCTCAGACATATGACACTTTGCAGCTTGAAAAGTGGTTGGGGTGACTGCCAGCTCAAACACTTTGGGCCCTATTTTGACGATCATCCGTGACCTTTTCCACCAGACTTTATGCCAGACGCCAGTGTTTTTGTTAGTTTCTGTCAACACATTTTGTCAATCTGTCTTTTACACTGTGCATCACGCCATCTTATTACCAGTAGACAGTGCGCCCGCTTTGCACTGAGAGGCGGAGGCTCATTTCAAAGAGCTGTGGCGGCGTGCAATCTAATGCACATTACTATTATAGTGCATGTCATGAGAATCTGCTTTTGATTAGGAAAAAGGATGTCTATCATGAGAAGGACATTGTTTAATCTTGTCACGATCTAGCACAGGGAGATTTCACCATGCTTTGTCTCTTTGCCTTTTTGTTTTTTTCCTTATTTGTATAATATCGCCCCGGGGGTCTCCCGGGTCGGCGGACGGAGCCACGGTTTGCAGCGGGAGACGTTACAGCGGGGAGGAGCTAGTGCTAGCTAGCACTTGGCCGCCGCCCGGTGCTAATGGGAAACTCGACATACCGGGAGCTGTAGCGAAAACGAAGCGGGTGCCGGGCTGGAGTTTAGGCGGCGTGAAAGAAATATAAGACAGAATAATAAAGAGCGATGGCAAGAACCAAGCAGACCGCCCGTAAAATCTACTGGAGGAAGAAGCCCCCCAGGAGACAGCTAGCCACCAGGGCTGCTCGGAGAGGCGCTCTGGCCACCGGCAGAGTGAAGAGGCCTCGCCGTCACAGGTCCGTGGCTCTGAGAGAGATCCGTCACTACCAGAAATCCACGGAGCTGCTCATCCGTAAGCTGCCCGTCCAGCGCCTGGTGAGGGAGATCGCTCAGGACTTCAAGACCGTCCTGCGTTTCCTGAGTTTCGCCGTCATGGCTCTGCAGGAGACCAGCGAGGCCCACCTGGTGGTCTCTTCTTCGCTAAGGGGGTCACCATCATGCCCAAAGACTTCCAGCTGGCCCGCTGCATCCGCGGAGAGAGAGCTTAGACTTTCTGCTGCACATCCACCAGCCATAATGCTCTGCACTGTGTGTCTATATATATACATTTATAGTAATATGGACATATGTTTGCTAGATGTTGTTTTTTTCTTGCCTTCTGATTGTTGCTCTGAGTGTTGCTGTCCCTGTGCTGTTGCAATCCTGGAATTTCCCCATTGTGGGACTAATAAAGGCTTATCTTATCTTATCTTATCTTATTTAAGGGCTGTTATTTTCATTTTTTTTTTTTTTTTTTTTTTTTTTTGCCGGAGTCTTAAGTTTCCTTCTGTCGTCTCCACCAGAACCCTGCCCTTGTGGTGTGATATCCATAAGTTTATTTTATATATCAGTTTGGTTTTTGGGTTTGAGCACTGTTTTGGACTTTGTGTTTTGTTTTCTTAATAAATTTCACTAACTGCAATCCTGCACGTGGGTCTCACCTCTCTGCCCTGAGGGGCAATTCATGACAGAAGACTCCGGCCAGTTTGAGACCTAGCGGCTGCAGTTTGTGTTAATTTTGTTTTGTTTCACTCCAGCGGCAGCGGAGGCTCGCAGGTTTTCCCTGTTTCTCCCCAGTTTTGTTTTACCATCTGGGGTTTACGACGTCAGTCACCTGGGATTTGTCAACCCTGGGTCTGAGGGAAGCGGAGCAGTGGTGTGTGTGCGTCCTGGAGGACATTCTTTCACAGAGTCGTGTCTCCCGTACTCCTGAGGCAACCCAAGAGTGTCTGGAGGGCGTGGCACAGGTAGTCGAGGCATGCCCCAGCCTGTGGGACCACCCAGAGCTCTCGGCCCTACTCCTTTCCATTATCACACTACAACCTACGAGTCACGGGCTGGGGGAATCCACTCTTTTGTCGGTGCCTGCGCCAACGAAAAGCAAGCACCCACGGATATGGAAGCCTCTAGCCTCATGCTGCTCTCTGACTGCTGCTCCTCCTCCTCCTCCCAAACACTGGCCCACACCATCGACCGAGGAGCTGGAGGAGTGCAGGTGGGCCATATTAGCGAAGACAGCACTCCTTCTAGAATATAAGCCATGGCTTCTCCCAGATCTCGCCCAACAACTGAAGGAGGTTCCACTGGGACCTCTTCCACCTCTCCAGGAGCCATCGTCTCCATCTTCTGTCTCCCGCCCTCACTCAAGGAAATCCCACCAAAGGAATGCCTCCACCTCTCAGTCGGCAGTCTCTCCCATGTCGAGTCGGACAACTCCCGCAGCAGTTTTCTCCTCATGTTTCTCCTCGCCAGCTTTCCCATCAGCCCACTCATCCTCCTTTGCTGCTGCAACTCCCGTCTCCTCGACGTCTCTTCCTGCTGCTGAGAGTCCTGCTGTTTCCTCCCCGGCTCCGCCCGTCACCATGTCTGCAGGGGCAACTCCTCCACATTCCTCTGAGGGGCCTACAACCATTGAAGTCATGGAGAGGGCTGATTTCCAACCAGCTGCAGCAGATGACATCGCATCCCGGGAACCCAGGCAAGTGTTTTTTCATTCTCATTCACCTAAACATGAATTATCTTGCCTTATTCCCAGTGGTGAGGCTCAAACTAGGCAGTCCTCCGAGTCCTCACTGCCTGCTGCAGCTTTAGACTGTTCATCTGCTCTCTCCGTGTCTCCCCCTTTCCCCCTTGAGTGTTCACTGGCCTCAGGACTGAGCCACCGGGCTATGGAGGAGCCTGTGGCCCTGGAAGACCTTGTTCCAGCCCCGCAGCCACGGTTTGGATGGAGGGAGAGTTCTGCGACTGAGCCAAAGCCTGTGCCGATGATGGAGCATCCCCTGGCCTCAGCAGAACAGGGTCCACTGCCAGCAGGAAGCCGACCTCCTGTGTCCACGTCGGGTGGGCCACTTGTGTGGGTCACATCACTGGGGGGTCCCGGGACTGCATTGACCACCATGCGTGCTGCTGGGGCTGCCACAGCAGAGTTCGAGCTGGCCCTCCAGAGGGCCGGGCCTGAGGAGTCGCTGTCCAGATCGATGGAGTCCTGGACGGCGGTGGAGCTTGAGCTCAGGCAAGCGCTCTCCTTTGTCTTTGTTGTTTCTATTTTGGAGAGATCTTGCCTGGCTTTTGGTGGGGAGAACCAGGTGCAGTCATTGGCTGCGCCTGAGGTCACTTCACCGGGCTCCACTGCCACCGGTGGCCCTGACCCTGTTTCTCTGCATCTCCCATCTGAGCTTTTCCCCAGGGTCACCGAAGTTTGTCCAGCTTTTCCAGAAGTCTCCGTGGGTCCAGCCTTGCTGCCCGAGATCACCGTGGGGCCAGCTCCTCCTGCCGAGGTCATCACGGCTGCTCCGTCCCAGACTGGGACCTCCGTGGATACAGCTCCTCCTCAGTCCGAGTCCTCCGTGGGTGCAGCTCTGACCCAGTCTGGGACCACCGCAGGTGCTGCTATGTCCCAGTCCGGGACCACCGCGGGTGCTGCTATGTCCCAGTCCCAGACTACCAAGGGTACTACAGGCCAGTCTGAGGGCGTCGTGGTACACCCTCCTCTGCCAGGCACCATTGTGGTTCCTCCTCCTTTGCCAGAGGCCGTCGTGGTTCCCCCTCCTCCTCCAGACTTCGTCGTGGTTTCATTGTGGGCAGCACGGTGGTACAGTGGTTTGCACTGTTGCCTTACAGCTAGAAGGTTCCTGGTTCAAATCCCCAGGCTGGCAGGGGTTGGAACCTTTCTGTATGGAGTTTGCATGTTCTCCCTGTGCTGCGTGGGTTTACTCCAGGGGCTCTGGTTTCCTCCCACAATCCAAAGACATGCATGTTAGGTTAACTGGTTGTTCTAAATTGTCCCTAGATATCTGTTTCCGATAGGCCCTTAGAATAGAGGGTTAGTACTAGTGAAAGCGCTTTGAGTGGTCTCTGTGACTAGAAAAGCACTATATAAGTGCAGGTTAGTTAGTTAGTAGTTAGGAAAGGGATGGGCAGGAGTGCTTTGGATTGGATTATCCAAAACACACCTCTGAATGATTAGATCAGCCTCTTTTTCATGATGCAAATGGCAGAAAGTTTGTTTCTATGCTGTTGTGATAAGGAAATGAACTTGGACACACCCATAAAAACGTTCTGTGTCAGTGACAACTGACTGACCGACCGCGTCCTTGTAATATGGCCCTTTGACTTAAAGAAAATTAAAACATCATTACTTAGACAACACTATGTTTAATGTTGGATTAACTAGCTGACTTTGATTGCTGCACAAGTAATGTGTTTAAGTTAGTTGAACTGTTTGGGTTTACAGAATATAAAACCCAGGATTCTTGACTTTGATGCACAGGCAGCTGGAGGCCTTTGAAGAAACTTTGTTTAAAGACATCAAAATCTTTTTCCAAGTGAGATCATATGGGATTATCTTGACATTGGCAGAAAAAGACAAACATCATTTCATCATGATTTCATAATATATGAAAAAGTTAAGGTAAGTTCATTGATCTTTCAGGACCCTTCTGGTGTCTTGAAAGTGAATACTTCAACCAAAGGTTAAGATCAAAATCTTTTTTATGCTAAATTTATATTCTAAACATGTTCAACTGCACGGTCACTGAAACACCGACCTGCTTTTCCCAACTTGATACAGATTATGGAAAGAAACCCTCCTGCTGTATAGAATAGAATAGGCTTTATTGTCATTGTACAGTTGTACAGCACAATGAAATTGTGTTTTTTTTAGTGCTGCATGTGCTGCATATGCCTGTATCACAAGAGGCTTTACTGAAATTAACTCTGTATATCACAGCAACGACACCTAAATAAATCTTATGTCTATATCAGAGGCACATAAGGTGTTCTTTGGAGTCCTTTGTGTCTCAGATAGATCAAAGGATGTGACAAACCTTCACCATTTGTCTCCCAGGGAAATAGAATAGGGTTAAACACATTATAGTGCACAGGCAAATTTCCATACTGTACATTTAGTGGAAAAAAAATCATTTGATGTTGGCTGTTTTATGAATTTGTTTGCTTTTATTTAATGATGGTAATCCACAGGAAAAGTTCTGCCGTTTTGGCTGAAAAAAAGCAATTTTCATTCAAACAAGCAACTGCTGCAAAATGAATCCTGACTGAGTTAAATATCCCCACTGAGACCTGTCTAACAGGAAATATATTGCACTTGTGCATGCCAATCTGTCAAAGAGACATTAGCATTTAAATAAAGTTTTATAGTTCCGTCAAGGGAGATATTATAGTTGATAGATGTGACTTATATTGTCAAAACAAGAAAGGCAAGGAGGTGTGCTTACTCGTGTGTGGAGTGTCATCATGCGCATTGCACAGTATTGCCTAATGTTTAACACAGATTTTCAATTTTAACACAACCTGTCATCTAGAGGTTAGGTTGTAATCTCAAACTTTTCTTTTTTTATATATAGCACAAATTCACAAAAGTTGTTTTAAAGCAACTGTAGGGCAAAAACTGTACAATTGTCATGGCAAACCTCTGGCAGGCAGGGAGAAATGGACTCACATGCAAGTATTTCTCCAGTCACAAATGATTTATTAACTCAAAGAAATGCAAAAGAACAAACAGCACAGGGGCTGTAACACTAGGAAATAAACAAGGCAAACACTCACTGGGATCAAACATCACGACATGAGGAACCAGAGGGGAAAACAGACAATGACGCCACAACCAGACTGACACTGAACATTGACAAATATAGACAGGGGAGTAATCACAGAACACAGGACAGGTGGGAACAGATAATTGACTAAACTTAAGACAGCTGGGGAACAATTAAGGGCTGAGCAGAGTGCACATGAGGGAAAGTGGCTATGGGTATGGAAAACACGAGGAACAGGAACAATAGGTAAACAGATAGCCTACACAGACCGAGGACCAAACGGGATGACACAGAAGACAATGACAAGGGACTCAGAGGAACACAGAGGGTGAATAATGCAAATAATCACAATAACCAAATAACAGGAGCACAGAGAAGACGCATAGGAACATAAAGTGTGGGCATGATCCTATCAGATTCATAAAAGTCCCCCCCCCCATTCCCAAGGGTGGATTCCAGACGTCCTCCAAACAAAACAAAGAACACCCCAATTGGGTGGTGGTGGTAGGGGATAGATAGATAGATAGATCCAGATAGATGAACACGGTGCATCGGGCAGCCTGCCACAGTCCATAGGCCATCTGACAGAAGAACACAGTACCATAGGGGCATTAAGCTCAGGAGCCTTTTGCACAGAGGTTAGCAACACAGAAGCTTTAAACTCGGGAGATAATGGCATGAAAAGTTTACCGTCTGAACATTTAACCTCTGGAGAAGATAACAAAGAACCTTTAAGCTCTGGAGATGACAACAGGGAAATTTTGTATTCAGGAGATGATGACAATGAACCCTTTCACTCAGAAGATGACAACATGGAACTTTTAAACTCAGGAGGTTTCATCATAGAGCCTTTAACCTCAGGAGGTGTCATCATGGAATCTTTAACCTCAGGAGGTGACATGGAACCCTTAACCTCGGGAGGTGTTAACATGGAACCTTTAACCTCAGGAGGTGTCAACATGGACAATTTAAACTCGGCAAGGTGAAAATATAGTACTCTTAAATTCAGGAGATAAGATAAGATAAGATAACCCTTTATTAGTCCCACAATGGGGAAATTCCAGGATTGCAACAGCATAAGGATAGCAACACTCAGAGCAATAATTTAGAAGATAAGAAAATAAAAAAAGAGCAGTGAATATACATATGTACACATAAATATATAAATACTGTATATATACACAATGCAGAGTATTGTAGCTAGATGGAATAAACAGCATAACAGTCTATTTAGTTACCCCACATAGTATGAATATGTACCCATACATATTGTCACCCTCCGTAGCGATTGATATTGTCCCAGTTGTATACTGGAGGGGACCATTTTGTGCAAGTCTGTTGTGTCTTTTGCAGTCAATACTATTACGTCATAACGCTTTTTACTATCTCTGCGAGTGGCCCTGCTTAGGTTATAAAGTCTGACAGCCATAGGTAGGAAGGACCTGCGAAACCTCTCGGTCTCACACCTAGGATGATGTAGCCTACGGCTAAATGAGCTCCTTAGTGCGTTCAGTATGTCCTGCAAAGGATGGGACTCGGACTCCAGCAGAGATGACAGCTTAGCCACCATCTTTCTCTCTCCTATCTCCTCCACTGGGTCAAGGCGCTGCCCCAGGACAGAGCTAGCTTTCTTGATCAGTTTGTTAAGTCTCTTCCTATCGGCTGCTGTAATGCCGCTGCCCCAGCAGACCACTCCAAAAGTGATGGCTGATGCCACTACCGAATCGTAGAAGGTCTTCAAGAGCAAGGCAAACACTCACTGGGATCAAACCTTCATGTCAAGAGGAACCAGAAGGGAAAACAGACAATGATGCCACAACCAAACTGATACTGAACACTGACATATATAGACATGGGAGAAATCACAGAACACAGGACAGAAGGGAACAGATAATTGACTAAACCTAAGACAGCTGGGGAACAGTTCAGGGCTGAGCAGAGCACACATGAGGGAGAGTGGCTATGGGTACAGAAAACATGAGGAGCAGGAACAATTGGTAAACAGATAACCCACACAGACCCAGAACCAAATAGGGGATGACACTGAAGACAATGACAAGGGACTCAGGGGAACATAGAGGGCAAATAAAGCAAATAATCACAATAACCAAATTTGGGGAGCACAGAGAAGAAACAAATGAACATAAAGTGTACGCATGATCCTATGATCATGCCCAGATTCATGACAATTGCAGAAAGAGACCCCAGCAATCAGTTGATCCCATCACCATGATTGTACAGTGAGGTAAAAAAGTATTTAATCAGCCACCAATTGTGCAAGTTCTCCCACTTAAAAGATGAGAGAGGTCTCCAATTTTCATCATAGGTATACCTCAACTATGAGAGACAAAATGAGAAAAAAAAAATCCAGAAAATCACATTGTCTGATTTTAAAAAAATTTATTTGCAAATTATGGTGGAAAATAAGTATTTGGTCAATAACAAAAGTTCATCTCAATACTTTGTTATATACCCTTTGTTGGCAATGACAGAGGTCAAACGTTTTCTGTAAGTCTTCACAAGGTTTTCACACACTGTTGTTGGTATTTTGGCCCATTCCTCCATGCAAATCTCCTCTAGAGCAGTGATGTTTTGGGGCTGTCGCTGGGCAACACAGACTTTCAACTCCCTCCTAAGATTTTCTATGGGGTTGAGATCTGGAGACTGGCTAGGCCATTCCAGGACCTTGAAATGCTCCTTACGAAGCCACTCCTTCGTTGCCCGGGTGGTGTGTTTGGGATCATTGTCATGCTGAAAGACCCAGCCACGTTTCATCTTCAGTGCCCTTGCTGATGGAAGGAGGTTTTCACTCAAAATCTCACGATACATGGCCCCATTCATTCTTTCCTTTACACGGATCAGTCGTCCTGGTCCCTTTGCAGAAAAACAGCCCCAAAGCATGATGTTTCCACCCCCATGCTTCACAGTAGGTATGGTGTTCTTTGGATGCAACTCAGCATTCTTTCTCCTCCAAACACGACAAGTTGAGTTTTTACCAAAAAGTTC
This sequence comes from Pholidichthys leucotaenia, assembly GCA_020510985.1. Classification (NCBI taxonomy): domain Eukaryota; kingdom Metazoa; phylum Chordata; class Actinopteri; order Cichliformes; family Pholidichthyidae; genus Pholidichthys; species Pholidichthys leucotaenia. Next base: position 305,152,655 of record CM035839.1, read on the forward strand.
TATTTTGGTTTCATCTGATATGACATTCTCCCAATCCTCTTCTGGATCATCCAAATGCTCTCTAGCAAACTTCAGACGGGCCTGGACATGTACTGGCTTAAGCAGGGGGACACGTTTGACACTGCAGGATTTGAGTCCCTGGCGGTGTAGTTACTGATGGTAGCCTTTGTTACTTTGGTCCCAGCTCTCTGCAGGTCATTCACTAGGTCCCCCGGTGTGGTTCTGGGATTTTTGCTCACCGTTCTCGTGATCATTTTGACCCCACGGGGTGAGATCTTGCGTGGAGCCCCAGATCGAGGGAGATTATCAGTGGTCTTGTATGTCTCCCACTTTCTAATAATTGCTCCCACAGTTGATTTCTTCACACCAAGCTGCTTACCTATTGCAGATTCAGTCTTCCCAGCCTGGTGCAGGTCTACAATTTTGTTTCTGGTGTCCTTTGACAGCTCTTTGGTCTTGGCCATAGCGGAGTTTGGAGTCTGACTGTTTGAGGTTGTGGACAGGTGTCTTTTATACTGATAACGAGTTCAAACAGGTGCCATTAATACAGGTAATGAGTGGAGGACAGAGGAGCCTCTTAAAGAAGAAGTTACAGGTTTGTGAGAGCCAGAAATCTTGTTTGTTTGTAGGTGACCAAATACTTATTTTCCACCATAATTTGCAAATAAATTCTTTAAAAATCCTTCAATGTGATTTTCTGGATTTTTTTTTCTCATTTTGTCTCTCATAGTTGAGGTATACCTATGATGAAAATTGGAGACCTCTCTCATCTTTTAAGTGGGAGAACATGCACAATTGGTGGCTGACTAAATACTTTTTTGCCCCACCGTATTTACATCTGCAGTTGAAAATAATGAAAATAAGGCAGCAATTTTTAAAAAAGGGAGGCAAACCAAAGTCTAGTGATCCCACTGTGATGCCTTGAAGAGTGACTCCTGGATGAACTGTTTGAGAAGTGGACTTTAATGGCTTAATAATTCTGACAAGTTAGTGCTCCTAAAATATGGATAAGACAAGATACTTCAGCAGACATGAACATCATTAGAGTTGGTAAGAAAGAAACCATGACGGGGATAGAAGGAAGTGCATGAATGGGACCATGAGTTATTTATTCATGAATACAGACAGGAAAGTAAGAATTAATTATAACAGATGCTATGTGTAGAATGGAAGAAAGGAAAAAAAAAACATCTTGGCTGTTTAATGGTTAGAGTGAAAAAAGACAATTTGGCATAAGTTCAAGAAGACCCTATTCAGTACAACTACTTTTAACATGTTCATATCTACGAGTAAAAAAATTACTTAACAGTCTGCAATCAGGGCTGAACAGAAGAGGTGCAAAATTTCTTTAATAGGAGGTCCACTGAATTAAACCAAACAGCATACAAGTGAAACGCATAGGCTGCGTGTCCACCAAACACATTTTTTTCCTCTCTGGGCGACGGTTTTCTATTCATTCTCCATGTAGTTCAGCGTTTACAGCACTGAGCGCCCTCGGTGCTGAAATGCTTTGAGCGGTGGCCGCTTTTTGTCGCGGCGCTCAATGCGCTCAGTGTTGAAAAAAGTTCAACTTTTCAGACTGCAGCTGAGCTCGTCAATATCAGACCTTTCTAAGCAGCCAATCAGAAATAAGGAAGGGCAGGACATACTGGAAGAAGACAACGATTATGATGGCGGAGGACAGGCTGATACTCATTGTATCAGACAATCCAGTATTGTTTGATCTGATGTTAAACGGCTATCATGATCAAAATTTTAAAGCAAATGCTTGGAGAAATGTGTCCACATCTGTCGGCATGTCAGGTAAGTGTTTGTTCCTTTGTCACGGTCATATTTCTTACAAGTTTGTTGCAGTAGATAAGGAAGGGCAGGACATAGGATGCCGCTACAGTCTCTACTCAGACTCCTGTTTTCTGTGTCATCATCATATTTTACATCCAGAGCTGCTAAAACACATTTCCTGTCCATTGTTATTTAGAGACTGCTATTAAAAAAATATGTCGAAAGTCTGACCGTAGGAAAAGCTGAAGTGCTGAGCTGAGAGTGACAAGCTGTTGCTGGGATACAGGGCACAGACTCTTTTTTTCAGAGCGCAGCACACAAACACTGATAAAAAAAAATGCTCAGGGCAGTAGGGTGACAAAAAATGCGTTTGATGGACATGCAGCCTTATTCACAATGCAAAATATGAAAGTAATAGATTTGTGTATGTTTCCAGTTTACATGGACAGACTGCTCATATGGTGCATTATGAAATCATTTATCCTTCTTTTTTGTGCCATTTTCTCTAAACCTTGACTATGAGCATTTGACTTCAAACTGGAACCATCTGACCATTGTACCTGAACCCCATCCCCCCCTAAAATGCTCATATGGTCTCTCAATCAAATGGTCATACTTCATGCCATTGTCATGTGGCCATTTTTCTAAATTTGAGTTCCTGTCATAAATTTGAGCCTATTTTCTATCTTATACAAGATTTGTGACTATTTCTTTTAAAGTCAATTATTAATGATCAATATTTTTTAAGATGTATTGTGCATTTTTGAGGATTTTCTTGTGGTTGCATTTCTTTTTACATTAGTGATTTTTTTTCTGTCTTTCTCCAAGGTCCAGACAAAAGCTACAGCATATACTGTATTGGTGACCCTTTTACCATTTAAACCAAACAAGTTTTTTTTAATCTTAAAGGAAAATATAAATATTGGTCAGTTTCTTCTTTGCTTGTTTGGTCTTGTTTTACTATACAAGGTGGCATTTTTTCTTTTTCTCTTATAAAAATTAGAATAGAATAGAATAGAATAGAATAGAATAGGCTTTATTGTCATTGTACAGTAGTACAGTACAACGAAACTGTGGGTGCTCCACCAGGCTACTGTGCAATAAAGTAGGAGAGAAGTATTAATTACATAAAACATGGTTACAGAACACACGGTTAAACACAGGACTGAAATAAAAATAAAATAAAATAAAAATAAAAATGGCCCAGGATTATGGAAATATACACAGGTATGAAGTGTCTACACAGGTGGATCTACTGTACTGTATGTACTTAAGAGTGCAGAGTGCAGACACACAATTGAACACATAATTGAGTAAAATGGCCCAAAGATTATGGAAAATATGCACAGTAGTGGTTTGACAGATGGGTCAATGAACATGAAGGTGTGGAATGTAAAGGCAGGTGAGTTATTGTGATAATTAAAGGTCCTCAGTTCTGAGCATGTGAGCATTCAGAGGGATGGGGGGGTGGGGCCTCTGACTGTTTGCAGTCCGGATGGCCCAGGGGAAGAAACTGTTTGTCAGTCTGGAGGTGTGGGACCTGATCAGTCTGAACCGTCGTCCAGAGGGAAGCAAGTCGAACAGGTGGTGGGCGGGATGTGAGGGGTCTCCTGTGATGGCTTTGATCCTTCTGAGACAGGAAGATCTGGAGATGTCTTCCAGGGAGGGCAGAGGGCCGCTGATAATTTTTTGGGCGGTGTTGATGACCCTCTGCACAGCCTCCCTGTTCTCAGCTGTGGAGCCAGCGTACCACACACTCAGACAGTAGGTGAGCATGCTCTCCACTGAGCAGCGACAGAAGACCAGCAGCAGCTTCTCGTCCAGGTTGTTCTTCCCCAGGACACCGAGGAAGTGCAGCCGCTGCTGGGCTTTCTTCACCATGGCCTTGGTGTTGATAGTGTCATAAATTGCCCTGGCAAGGGGCAGACTGAAGACGCCAAACACAGGCTGTGAGTTTGCAGGTTGAATAATAAAACACAAAATATACAGTAACAACGCAAAAACTTACGAAGACAGGCAGGATACAACGCGGAGGCTGAGGCGCGTAGAAACAGCAGCAAAAACAGGGAACACCCTGAGGATACAGAATACAAAGAGATGGGGACTCCATCTAGGGACGAGAAGGATGCTGTGAGGAGTGAACCAAGCAGCGTCTCTTAAATAGGCAAGCAAGAATGATTGCACATAAGGATAAGGTGTGGGTGATATGAGCAATCAGTAATTAGAAAAGACCACTGACAAGTGTGACAGCCTACGAACGAAGTTGACACCCAGAAGTAGACACAGACAGCTGTCACAACCTGAGAGAAATAATAGCAACAGATGACTATGAAGCACAGGAAAACAAAAAGGTAGCTAACTATAATTCTAAAACAGGAACAGAGCAAAATACACCATGAGAAATAATAACCACCAAGACAAAAACAAGAAGGAATACAAAACCCAAGAAGAGAGAGAAGGGTTATACTTTAACACACCCTTAATCTCATTTAGACAGGTACCACGCCCCCTTTAACCTGACCTGACCCTGACCCCGCCCCCGTGACCTTGCGTAATGAGGTTGTCAATCAAAAGTACTTTGAAAGCATTACCTTTGACCTCGCGTAATGAGGTTGTCAATCAAGTGCTTTGATCTTCTCATCGAACTGACAGCTTTGTTTCTAATCTACTGTCCATGTCACTTCACGTAATGAGGTTGTCAATCAAGTGCTTTGAACTTCTCATCAAACCGACAACGGCCAAAACAGGTGGTCTCTTTGATCTTAACGCGAAAGCACGCACCCATATTAGTCAGAAAATCACAGACACAGCCATTCTCTCAGTCAAAACAGATGAGTTAAGGATTAACTGTTTGCTGAGTCAGTAGGAGAAAATGAGCAAATTTGTATGATTCAAAGACTTCAAACTTAATGAGCACATTTCTGTAAAACTCCCCACAACTTGTACGCAATATTTACCAATGGTTAAATTATTTTTATTCAACATTTGAAACTACCAGCACGTGTTTATATGTGTATTTGATATCACCTAGCAAACACACACACACACACACACACACACACACACACACTGACCCAGTCACTGCACTTGATTGACAACCTCATTACGCAAGGTCATGGGGGGCGGGGCCAGGGTCAGGTCAGGTCAAAGGGGGTGTGGTACCTGTCCAAATGAGATAGGGATGTGTTAATGTATAACCCTTATCTCTAAGAAGTACTCATAAAACAATACTAATGACAACTGAGGTTACAAAGGGAGAACTGAGATAAGGACAAATATAAACAGGAAAATAGATCCAAGAAAATACAGAGAAACAAAAAACAAATACACACAACTAATGATCAACTAAGATATGCTACCAGGAAAACTCAGAACAGAAACAACAGACAAACTCAAATACCACAGACCCAAACCCAAATGCACAATAACCCAGAGAGGAAAAAAATACAGAACATAATTAGAAATAACTGTAGCGTGCCCCCCCCCCCCCAGTATGCTGAAAATTTACCGATGTCTGGAAGTACACGTTGGTAAAAGTTGTGCTCAGTTTGTAAAACTTCGTGAGCACTGGGCTAATTTATGCAGAGTTTACCAAAGTTGGCCAAAGTTAAAGCTGGATTCACACCACAGTGTTTGGACCAACTTTTACAGATGTTTTGAAAAATCAGAGAAATTAGTGTAAATGTTGGTGAAATTATGTTCGTAAACAGATTTTTTTTTAATACAGCACACACAAACTTTTACCAGCTTTAACCAACTTTTGCTAGCATTTGCCAGCCTTCTATTTAGAGTTGGCAAACTTTTGCCAACTTAGGCTAGTGTATGTGTAGCTGTTGCCAACTTAGGTTAAATTAAGCAAACAAATACTCAGAGCAGGTCAGCTGATATCAGCATCAGGCGACGTTCATATAAAGATCAGCATTTGTGGAGGCTTCCTGCCATTCTAGACCTGCTTTTGGAGTGAACACATCTCCCTTGGGCATACGTTTCAGTATTTATTTTCATTTTATATTCCTATGTAGTTACTTCTGCATGCCCTTTCCCCTGTTCATTCATTCATTCATTCATTCCTGTAAAAGAAATAATACAATAATGCCTATAGACTCGACAGTAAGTCCACAATTAAAATGGGAATGTGGATGGGATTAAAAAAAATATATATTTAGTGTATCATCATATCAATAAAATGACGGGTGATTATATTTTGACTGTTACAACTCTCTCCATTAAAATAATATAAAATCCTGTTAAATGTCATTTACTTTTTGACACCACATCAGCGCTGTTTGATTCCCCACAATGAAAGCCGAACCAATAAATCCTGGAGAATGATTACTCACAGAGCAGATAATTAAGAACAATAAATTTCTCAATCACATCTTTCTGGCTTTTGGGCTGTCACATTTTTGGGAGATTTTATTTACACTAGTATATATATATATATATATATATATATATATATATATATATATATATATATATATATATATATATATATATATATATATATATATATATATATATATATATATATATATATATATATATATATATATATATATATATATATATACATACAGTATATATATATACAGTATATATGTGTGTGTGTGTGTGTGTGTGTGTGTATATGTGTGTGTGTGTGTGTGTGTGTGCTGTATATACATACATACATATACATATACATATACTGTACATATAAATATACAGTATATGTATATATATGCATGTATACACAAGAGGATTGGAAAATCAGCCTTCACACTCGCTCGCCTCACCACACGAGTGTGGGAGAATCCCAAACTCTCTGTCAAGACCAAGATGGCAGTGTACAACGCCTGCGTCATCAGCACACTGCTCTATGGAAGTGAGACGTGGACAACATACGCCCGGCAGGAAAAGAGACTGAACTCCTTCCACTTGCGCTGCATTCGCCACATCCTGGACATATCCTGGCAGGACAAAGTGCCCAACACAGAAGTTCTGTCCCGCGCTGGCCTTCCCTCCATGTTCACTCTACTCAGGCAGCGCAGGCTCCGCTGGCTAGGCCACGTTCACCATATGGAGGATGGTAGAATCCCCAAAGACGTCCTCTACGGAGAACTGGCAGCTGGCAGGAGAGACGTTGGCCGCCCACAGCTGCGCTTTAGAGACGTCTGCAAGAGAGACATGAAGGCCCTGGAGATCAACACAGAGCGCTGGGAGGACCTTGCAACTGACCGCTCCAAATGGAGAGGCACCCTGACCAGACAGCTCAAGGTAGGTGAAGAGAGACTGACTGCTGCAGCAGATGAAAAAAGGACCCGCAGGAAGAACCGCCACAGACCCAGCAGCACGGAGACCACCCACAAGTGCGACCTGTGTGACAGGGACTGCCATTCGCGCATCGGCCTGTTCAGCCACAGGCGGTGCTGTTCCAGCAGAGTAGACATTTAGGATTCTCTTCCATGGTCATCATAGACCGACGGAGGACGACGACAACGACATGTATACACTATATAGTATATATATATACAGTATATATACAGTGGGGCAAAAAAGTATTTAGTCAGCCACCAATTGTGCAAGTTCTCCCACTTAAAAGATGAGAGAGGTCTCCAATTTTCATCATAGGTATACCTCAACTATGAGAGACAAAATGAGAAAAAAAAAAATCCAGAAAATCACATTGAAGGATTTTTAATGAATTAATTGGTAAATTCCTCAGTAAAATAAGTATTTGGTCACCTACAAACAAGCCAGACTTCTGGCTCTCACAGACCTGTAACTTCTTCTTTAAGAGGCTCCTCTGTCCTCCACTCGTTACCTGTATTAATGGCACCTGTTTGAACTTGTTATCAGTATAAAAGACACCTGTCCACAACCTCAAACAGTCAGATTCCAAACTCCACTATGGCCAAGACCAAAGAGCTGTCAAAGGACACCAGAAACAAAATTATAGACCTGCACCAGGCTGGGAAGACTGAATCTGCAATAGGTAAGCAGCTTGGTGTGAAGAAATCAACTGTGGGAGCAATTATTAGAAAATGGAAGACATACAAGACCGCTGATAATCTCCCTCGATCTAGGGCTCCATGCAAGATCTCACCCCGTGGGGTCAAAATTATCACGAGAATGGTGAGCAAAAATCCCAGAACCACATGGGGGGACCTAGTGAATGACCTGCAGAGAGCTGGGACCAAAGTAACAAAGGCTACATCAGAAACACACTACGCCGCCAGGGACTCAAATCCTGCAGTGCCAGACATGTCCCCCTGCTTAAGCCAGTACATGTCCAGGCCCGTCTGAAGTTTGCTAGAGAGCATCTGGATGATCCAGAAGAGGATTGGGAGAATGTCATATGGTCAGATGAAACCAAAATAGAACTTTTTGGTAAAAACTCAACTTGTCGTGTTTGGAGGAGAAAGAACACCATACCTACTGTGAAGCATGGGGGTGGAAACATCATACTTTGGGGCTGTTTTTCTGCAAAGGGACCAGGACGACTGATCCGTGTAAAGGAAAGAATGAATGGGGCCATGTATCGTGAGATTTTGAGTGAAAACCTCCTTCCACCAGCAAGGGCATTGAAGATGAAACGTGGCTGAGTCTTTCAGCATGACAATGATCCCAAACACACCATCCGGGCAACAAAGGAGTGGCTTCGTAAGAAGCATTTCAAGGTCCTGGAGTGGCCTAGCCAGTCTCCAGATCTCAACCCCATAGAAAATCTTTGGAGGGAGTTGAAAGTCTATGTTGCCCAGCGACAGCCCCAAAACATCACTGCTCTAGAGGAGATCTGCATGGAGGAATGGGCCAAAATACCAGCAACAATGTGTGAAAACCTTATGAAAACTTACAGAAAACGTTTGACCTCTGTCATTGCCAACAAAGGGTATATAACAAAGTATTGAGATGAACTTTTGTTATTGACCAAATACTTATTTTATCGAGGAATTTACCAATTAATGCATTAAAAATCCTTCAATGTGATTTTCTGGATTTTTTTTTTCTTATTTTGTCTCTCATAGTTGAGGTATACCTATGATGAAAATTGGAGACCTCTCTCATCTTTTAAGTGGGAGAACTTGCACAATTGGTGGCTGACTAAATACTTTTTTACCCCACTGTATATATATACGTATATATATACATATATATATATATATATATATATATATATATATATATATATATATATATATATATATATATATATATATATATATATATATACTGTATATACATATATATATATATACAGTATATATATATTGTGCTGCCTTAGTAAATCTGTCCCTTAGAGTGCTGCCACCATCATTTAGTTCTGTGGTTAGTATCTATGCTAGCACACTGTGAAGTAGTGTACAACCATATGGCTTCCTTCCTTTTTCTCAGCCCTACCACATACGTATACTACTGACTATACTGTTATATGTGGGATTTGACTCTCGGGGCTTGCCATAGCCTAACCGAGGGGGTTGGGGGTGATGACATCATGCTGGCTACAGCTAGAGGATATATTCTGTTGTTCACTATAATAAAGGCCGTTTAGTGCTCAGTTAATGGAGGCTCCCGTCTCATGTTATTCGGACAAAACATTTGGAGACGAGGACTAAAAGGGGACCGTGTATCAAACAACCACCTCCGTTTTTGCAGTCTCCGGGTACACTAGCTATACTGTGGGCCCACTAGAGGGAGATGTTCAGTGTGTATGTTGCTGCGGCTGGCCTGAGTGGCGCCGATGAGGAGAGACAGAGGAGCCTACTGGTCCACTACCTCAGTGAGGAGGGCCAGTGGATATATTTTGGGCTGTGTGGCAACGGCTCGCAGAAGGACGGTTTAGAATTGATGGATTGTGTTTTCGGAGACCATTCCATTGACACAGCGTGGAGGTATGAGTTTTTTGACCACCAACAGTGAATGGATGAGTCCACTCGGTCCTTTATTATGCACCTACACAACCTAGCAAAAGAATGCGCCTTTGGGCCTATCGAGGAAGAGCTTGTCTGGGATAAGCTAGCCCACAGCACTAACAATGCAGAGCATTGCAGAGTTGAAGAGCAAGCTAAAGCTAGCTAAAGATACTCTGTCGTCGGAAAACATGTTTGACTTGGTTAGGCAGAGTGAGTCCACAGTTCAGCGGAGTTTACCAGCGTTGGCTAAAGGGAGTGTAGCTGCTCAAGTTTCCCCATCAAGCACAGCCTTTAGCAAGGCAGCTAATTCTCTAGGGTGGACCCCCAGGAGGCAGCGGACTGGGGCGCAGGACAGGGCCTGCTCTATCACTGTTAAATCATCGGCAGCGGAGTCCAGAAACATGACACAGGTGTATGTGGCACACACGAAAAAGGGACCATTGAAATGGTACGTGCTAAAACACGACGGAGTCGACGTGCCGCTCATGGTGGACTCTGGTGCCGGCAGGTCCCTTCTGAGTATGGCTACTCTTAAGAGACTTTTCCCAAGTAAAACCATCAACACGGGAACAGTAAGAATGTTTGGATACGGCCATGCCGAGATCGAAATAGTGGACACGGTCAACTTTTCAGTGAAATGTGGGTTGAAAACTGTCCCAACGTTCACCTTCCAAATCTCATGCCAGGGGGTGGACTTGCTAGGGATAGACCTGCTGGGTGAATTGGGATTTCCATCAAGGACCCAGAGGGCTCTATGGTACTGACAGTATACCCCAAATGGAAGGTCTGCTGGCCAGTGCTGTTCAGAGGCCTGGGATGCATCAACATGTTCCACCACTGCCCACTCATAGATCCAAGTGTGACGCTGAAAATTCAACTGCTACAGCGGCTCCCCCTTGCCATACAGGACAATGTCACAGCGGAGTTGACAAAATTGCTGGACGCAGGCATCACTGAGACAGTGGCTGCATCACCCTGGATATCAAATATCGTGGTGGCCAAGAAAAAAATTGGGTGGCATCCGTCCATGTATTAAGATAAGATAAGATAAGATAAGCCTTTATTAGTCCCACAACGGGGAAATTCCAGGATTGCAACAGCACAGGGATAGCAACACTCAGAGCAACAATCAGAAGGCAGAAAAAAAACAAGCAAGCAAGAGCAGCTAATATACATATGTACATATTACTATAAGATATACAGTATATATACACACACACACACAGACACACAGTGCAGAGCATTGTAGCTGGATGGAATAAATATATGAATATATGAACACACAGTGCAGAGCATTGTAGCTAGATGGAATAAATATGTAAATATATAAACACCCACAGTACGGAGCATTGCAGCTAGGTGGAATAAATATGCAAGTATATAAACACACACAGTGCGGAGCAATGTAGCTAGATGGAATAATATGTAGATATACAAAAACACAGTGCGGAGCATTGTAGCTAGATGGAATAAATATGTAAATATATAAACACACACAGTGCAGAGCATTGTTGCTAGATGGGATGAAACAGCATAACCAACTACTTAGTTATCCTACATGGTATGATTATGTGCCCATACATATTCTCACCCTCCATAGCGACCGGTATGTTCCTAGTTGTATGCCGGAGAGGACCATTGTGTATTGATCTCAGGATGGTAAATAAGGTGATCATCCTGGACAACTACCTGCTCCCAACAATGGAGGAGCTTACTACAACATTCAGTGGTTCACAGGTGTTCACAAAGCTGGATCTTCACCAGGGTTACCTGCAGGTGCCCCTCCACCCAGCCAGCAGGAACCTGACAGGGTTTGTGACCCACATGGGTGTGTTCAGGTACACCCACATGCCATTTGGTCTGAGTTCTGCACCCAGCTGTTTCCAGAAAAAAATGTCCACGATTCTGGCCAGCCTCAAGGGTGTGGTGGCATACCTTGATGACATTGTGGTTCATGGCACGTCACGTGATGAACACGATGATCGGTTGGAACAGGTGCTGATGGTACTGCAGGAACATGGAGTCACCCTGAACGGAGAAAACTGTATTTTTGTGGGGTTCCGGTTGACGGGGGGGGGGGGGGGCTTTGGTCCCTACATTCAAACGTGGAGATGGTTCTACACCTCCCAGAACTATTGACACCTGCACAGAGTTCCTTTGTTTCTGGGTATGGTGAACTTTTATGGCCGCTTTATTTCCCGGACCCCTCCGGGCACTGTTGAAGCAGGATGCACTGTGGCAATGGACCCCAGCCTGTTCAGCGGCAGTTATTAAGCTGAAACGTCAACTCACTTCCCCTCCGGTGTTGGCCCATTTTGATCCAAAACGGACTACCATTGTGATGTGTGACGTGTCTGGCTCGGCAGTGGGGGTGGTTATGTCCCAGGTGCAGGATGGCGTGGAGCGCCCAGTGGCGTTCGCATCAAGGTCTCTCTCAGCAGCTGAACAAAAGTACACTGTGGGTGAGAGAGAAGTGCTCGCCTGCATCTGGCCATGTGAACAGTGGCATATTTACCTCTATGGGCGCCATTTCACTCTACGGACAGACCACCAAGCACTGATGACATTGCTGGAGATGTTGGGTTCGGGTCACAGACCTTAACAGATCCACAGGTGGATGGAGCGGCTGAGGGCCTACAACTTTACCATCCAATTCACTTCTGGCAAGGATAACGTAGTGGCGGATCTCCTGTCCCACGCCACGGCCAACTCCATACAATCAGACAATGACGATGATGACGACCCAACAGAGAGAGATCTGGTTAATACATTGCATGGGCCCCTCCGGTATCCCCCCAAGAACTTTGGGCGGAGTCGGAACGAGATCCCGTGCTGTCACAACTGTGCTTGGTGATTAGAGAGGGTTCGCCCACAAAAGTGCAGGATGGGCTGGCACCCTTTCACTGGTATAAAGACGAACTGAGCTGTTTGGATGACGTGTGTGTGGTGAGGGAGCACTGCACGCTAATCCTGGTATCTCTGAGACCGTGTGTCCTAGCGATGCTCCACGAGGGCCACTTGGGCATGGTCAAGGTAAAACAGTGCAGCAGGGACTCTGTTTGGTGGCCGGGTATTGACAAGGACATTGAAGTTATGGTGAAAAACTGTATTCCGTGTTTGGAAAGTGGGAAGACCGGCAGACCACCTCCTCCACCCCCACAGCCGGTGTCGTACCCAGAAGGCCCTTGGAAACATATACAGCTGGACATTTGTGACGAACTGCATGCAGCATTCCTGAACAGTCAGTTCCTGCTCGTGGCCGATGACTTGTTCTCAAAGTGGCCGGAGGTGCTACCCACTAACTCAGTCACGACGGATGTGGTTACGGGTTTCCTCTTGTCACTGTTCACCAGGTGGGGGATACCAAATGCAATCACGACTGGCCTGCAGTTCATCTCTGAGGCAATTGAAGAGTTCTTGAGCGGTAAGGGTGTGGAACACATTAAAACCGTGTTCTACCATCCCCAGGCCAATGGGGGTGTTGAACGTTTTAACAAAACCCTAAAAAACGGACTGAGAGCCCATTTGGCGGGCAGCTTCCCATTTCCAGACGCCCTCCAGAGCACATTACTTCACTACAGGGCAATGGCCCATGCTACGACAGGATGCTCCCCGGTGGCTCTCATGCTGGGACGTGAACTGCTTCTACCTTTAGATCGACTGAGGCTGCCCACGACTCACTCTCCAAGGAATATGGACTCTACACGGGACCAGGTCGCTGCGCAACAGCGTAAAATGAAGCGGCAGTTTGACAGGAAGCACAGAGCGAGAGCCCACGGACTGAAGGTGTCGGACTGAGTTTGGATTAGACACCCTAACTGCACACATAAGCTGCAACTGCACTGGACGGGTCTTCTGCAGATCGCGAGGCAACAGGGCCAGGACACGTTTGAGCTCATAGATGGGTCGCGGTGGCACTCCAGCAGACTCAGAAAGTCACCATCGGAACCGAGGACTAGAGCTATGATGAGACAGCCTGATGTGAGGTGGGACTGGTTGGACTGGGGTGGTGAGAACTCACAGGCGCAGCCAACTGTGTCTGGTGCAGAGTCCCCACCTAGGGGATGGCCGGCTAGAGTTCGTCAGAGGCCCAGGTACCTGGAGGACTATGTATTGAGGACAACAATAATTGATGTCTGTTGGGACTAAGCGGCAGAATAATCCACTCCAACACGGTGGGGCGTTCTGGTAGTCTACCCAGCTGCCCGTTTGGTTAGCTGAGTTTTGCCCAGTTAGGGTTTTACACACACACACACACACACACACACACACACACACACACATATATATATATATATATATATATATATAGTATATATATATATATATAGTGGTGACCCACCACAATCTACATGGACATTCAACCTTCACACTCAGCTAGGGCAGGAAGCTGAACAATTTGCATACGGACAAAGAGCCCCTAGGGGGACAACCAGAACAATGACTATTGTTATACATCCCCCGATTAAAGAGAGGAAGTCCGGCGCCACTTAATCACACGATTGATATGTATTGACTGATATGTATATCAATACGCAAATGTGCCATGCATTCTCTCTTGTCTGTATAAAAGAGCTTACTTTACATGCCTCACACAGAACACACACAGGACACACAGCCACAGTGCACAGCGCTACAGTGTGTCTCATGATGGAGGAAATAAAACTCTAAAACCTTCCAGCTTGTTGCATCTCGCCTGAACTTATTTGTTCCTCTACACTGGTGACCCTTGATGATGAAAGGAACACGAGGCGAACACCCCGGAGATGACCCGGACGGGAAGCCTCAGCACGCGTCATGGTGTGTCCCTCGCCTGATCTTTTACCTCCACACTGGTGACCTGATGAGGGAGACGAACCAGCTCCACAGATTGATACATCGTCCTCCGCCGCTGGACATGCCCGAGAAAAATGGCCAATCGCCACCCTCAGAACCTTCAGGGCTGCTCGCGGACCTGGAGCAGACATGCAGCCCACACACAGGACTTTGTATGGGTTTCTTCAGCCACGTCGCACAACGGGAATTTTGCCAATTGCTTTCCCTGATAACTTTAGGGCTGCTTCCCGCACCTAAAGCCAAACCGCCTCACACCCTCACACAGCTGCAGTTGTTTCACAGCCGCTGTGCATCCTTGGGGAATTTGGCCGCTCGCCTTCCCCACGTCCTCGCTGGATCGAGCCGTGGGAGAAGTCAGATAAAATGTTTTTTTTTCACAGCCGCTGTGGATCTCCGCTACGTTTAATGGGAAAGTCCCTCACCATCACGGATCCACACGCAATTTTTGCGCGGCCCAGACACCTTTGACGTCCCGGGCTGGCACTTGCTTACTCCCACCACCCTCCCCCTCCTCCTGGACAGCGCTTTTCCCGTACCTCGCTTCCTAAAGCTGGCCGATCACCGTCTTGTTCCATTATGCATGAAACACACTGGCCCGTGCGCCCACGATCCATGACCGTTCAACGTGCTGGAACTTGGAGCAGAGCAAATTTTTTTCCACCCCTCCACCGTCCCCTCCACGGACTGACATGCCCTCCGACAGTTCTACTGGAGCTGGAGACAACCCCTGCTGAGTGTTCTGGGGGGGAGCCCTGTGGTGACCCACCACAATCTACATAGACATTCAACCTTCACACTCAGCTAGGGCAGGAAGCAGAACAATTTGCATACGGACAGAGAGCCCCTACGAGGACAACCAGAGTAATGACTATTGTTATACATCCCCGGATTAAGGAGAGGAAGTCCGGCGCCAGTTAATCACGCTATTGATATGTATTGACTGATATGTATATCAATATGCAAATGTCCATGCATTCTCTCTTGTCTGTATAAAAGAGCTTACTTTACATGCCTCACCCAGAACACGCACAGGACACACAGTCACAGCGCACAGCGCTACAGTGTGTCTCATGATGGAGGAAATAAAACTCTAAAACCTTCCAGCTCGTTGCATCTAGCCTGAACTTATTTGTTCCTCCACAATATATATATATCAGAATCAGAATCAGAATCAGAATGAGATTTATTGCCATTGTTCTTGTAGTACACAAACTAGGAATTTGTCTCGGTGCAATGCTGCAACATTAAACATGAGTAGCACTAAAGATAAAAATAAAAAACTATGCATGCAATAAAATGTAGAATATGAATGAGTAATACTAATCTATGCAATTTTTAAATATATTAACAAGCAGCAGATATTGTGGAGTTCCACATAGTGAGTCGGTAGTGCAAAAGAAAACAGTGATAATTATCATGAGTCCGGTTGAGCTGCTGTACGTAGTGCACGAGAGTCTAATAAGTCACTTGGTGTATATATATATATATATATATATACGTATATATATATATATATATATATATATATATATATGATTTTGAGCAGTATACTGCTCAAAAAAATAAAGGGAACACTTTGAAAACACATCAAATTTTAATGGGAAATAATAAGATGGATATCAAAATTGTGGCAGGCTAGTCCACCTTACTCATATTAATCTGAGTAATCTGAGTAAGCAGTCTAGTCCAGTTTACTCAAATTAATCTGAGTAAGCTGGACTAGCCTGCCACAATTTCGATATCCAGCTTAATTTTTCCAGTTAAAATCTGATGTGTTTTCAAAGTGTTTGCTTTATTTTTTTTGAGCAGTATATATATATATATATATATATATATATATATATATATATATATATATATATATATATATATACTGTATATATATATATATATATATAGGGTAGACAACACTGTGTTTGTTCCTTCTTTTGGGGGGGAGTTGACTTTGTAAAGGGGGGGAAATGTTATATGTGGGATTTGACTCTCGGAGTTTGCCGTAGCCTAGCCGAAGGGGTTGGGGGTGATAACTTCAGGTGGGCTATGGCTAGAGTATATATTCTGTTGTTCACTATAATAAAGGTTAGTTAATGGAGGCTCCCGTCTCATGTTATTCGGACATAACAAATACAAGCTTGCCATACTTCACAGCAAAATCCTAAATATATTTTACTAGAAATGCATACAGTCGTGAAAAAATTAGGATACCCTGTATAAGCCTGTGTTTTGTTTGTTTGGTTGGTTTTTTTTACATATTTTAAGAGTTCTTTTGCAAAAACAGATACGTTCAGTTGAGTTCAAAATGAGAAAAAAAAAATTTTCATCTGTAGGTTTATAAGTGTAGTATTTCCAAATCAGCTTCTAAGACATGGTTACTTGAAACATGAGTATCTCAGACATAATAAAGCAAAAAAATCAAACATCAAGTCATTGTTACTTTTTGGCAATTTATTAGTACATTTTTTTTTTGCAAAAACAGATAAGTCCACAATCTTTTTTTTTTTTTTTCAAAAATAGATAAGTCCCAAAAACCATGCTATTTTGTCTGGAACATACTTGAATGTTTATAAGCATCAATCTAGTATGATTGACACACTGATTTAGGCATATCCACACAGTAAAATGGTATAATATAGCTATAATAAAGCTATAATTCAAGAGTCAAAGATTTTATTGTCAATACTACTATACATATGGGACATACAGGAGAACTGAAACAGCATTTCTCTCTCTCTTTATTGGTGAGCACAGTATAAAAAGAAAAGGAATAAGGCTGGAAAAAAGAAACTCTTTCCCCATATAGTGTACTACTGTATATAGTGAATGCACAGCCAACGGAGCAGTGAGAGAAGAGCTTCACATCACAACATAAACTACCTTAAGACATTTATATTTAATAATTCAGCAAAATCGATTTGATTTAATACATATTTACTACAAATTACATGCAGGTATTCATGTTTTTACCACCGTTAGCCTGTTACATTTTACTCTCACGTGATGACGTCATTAACCGTGCCGCAAAAACAAGTTCAGTAGTGTCCAAAAGCGGGTAATTTTGTTGTTATATTGATTTTACTATATAGTCCACTATATCTAGATTCACTATATAGTGAGTAGGGAGGGAGTGAGTGAGTGAACATTCCGAACACAGCCAGGGAAATCAGTCAGAACGAGCAGACCCGGAAGGCAGCCAAGATGAGTCACGTGACCCAAATACCAATTTTTTGATTGCCCTGTGGAGTTATCTGCTTTTGTAAAAAAAAAAAAAAAAAAAAAAACGCTCCCGGCATTTATCGGCTTTTGAAAAAAACAACATGAATTTGTAGGGTCTATAACATAGGACATATCGGCTTTTGAGACAAAACGATTTGAACTTCTGTAAGTAGGTAATGTTAACAGTTGTTTGATGTAAAGAGTGAAATTTTCATGGACGTGGCGTTTATCAGTTTTTGCAAACAAACTCTTCATTTGGACATATGGATATTTAATATCAGTGTTCAAAATACTGGGAGATTCACACAATACAACTAAACAATTAAAAATGAATTAAAGACTTTTTTTCAAATTTTCTGTAAAATGTAATTCTAAACAAATAGTAAGGAATAAATTAGGACACCCCCCCATCTTTTTTAGGACACCCCCACATTCATTCCCCCTTACAATGGCTAAAATAAATTTTAAAAAAGCTAAATAAAAACAGAAACAAGGTTAGACATAGATACATGAACAATTCTTAATAAAGAACTGAATATTTGAAGGGTGTCCACATTTTTTCACGACTATATTGTCTCAGTTTAAAGCCAATAATTGGTCACACAAACATAACATATTCTGTTGTCATTGCTGATGGTGGCATATTTGTATTGATGTTCATATAGAAGACAGTCACATTCATATAATCAGGTAAAAGTCTTATGTCGACAATGACATGCCAGTTTGATCTGACTGTTGTTATGTTATCACAGTATAAAAGTCACACAAGAAGCTGAGTTACTGCAGGAGGAAAGAAAAATGAGTCTTTTTCCAGAAAGCTATTATTTCAGTGCTGAGCATGAGATTGCCTCCGACTGTGATCTATGAGACAAAGTCCTGACATTCTTACTTTCAGATGCGATATCCCTGAGGACATTTATTACCAGCATACCATCACTTGTATATTACAGCAATTGCTGCATTGCAATGGCTAGAGTTCCAGCACAGGCTTTAATGTTTTCACTTGATACTGCACAGTTGTTTTTTTTAACCAATTTTTTATATTCATATTGTCTTTTGAATGTGCCAAAGATAGCATAATCAAACACAATTGCTTTTTGCATGCTATTTACCAGATAATTTTTCAAGAAGGCACAATGCTTTAACTAAACTTTTAGACTGATTATTGCTTTTTTCTTTTGTGTTTTGTAATAAAGGCCTCATTACTAAAATCAGCTTAGTTGTCTGAACTGGTCAGTTGAAATGGACAGTGCACTTACCATGTTAAGCAGATATAATTTTTTATGTTGCGTTTGTGCGTAGGAGAGGAGTGTATTTGAAATTCTACCTAAAAGATGCATTTCTGGGGGCATCCCTTAGCCAAGTGGTCTACAGCGTCGTGCGTACCATAAAGAATATGTTGCTTATGCAGATAGCACGGATGCAATTCCCGGCCCGGGCAAGTCTTCATGCATATCTCTCTCCCCTGCTCTTCACCCCATTCCTGTCTATCTTCACTGTGTCTGACAAATAAAGTCTTTAATGCCCCCAAAAATAATCTTTTAAAAATACATTTGTGATTTTGGGAGTTCACGTTGAGTGTGTCATACAGTTTTCCTTTGATGATTTGCAGCAATGTCAAAAAATCACATGATGTTCTGTCTATGCCCCTTGACGGCAAGCAAGCAACGTATTGCTGTCAATGTGTTTTTGCCAGATTAGAGCACTTTTTATACTTTTACCAGCTTTTTTATACAGTCTATGGATTAGAGTGGCATAAATTTTAACTCTGACCATAGTCACTACATGCATGGTGGAAGATTGTTGTAATAGGTAAGATAGAACCACAAGAAAGTTTTGGGGTTTTTTTTTCGCTTTCTGTTGGCTCTAGTTTGGAGAGCCAATTGTGCATGGCAGGCAGATGAAGGGTTGGCAGCCTTCTACCACCAATGGAGCAATCATTGCATCAAGGGTAGGTACATGTACAAATGATGGCCTGGGGATAGTGGTGGTGTGTAAGGATTTCTGTCTGCTCTGTTGTGATTGTGTTTTTCTCTCCCTGCTGATTAGTGTCCTCTTTGCAGCCCTGATTCTCACCTGTTGCTAATTAGAGTCCTTTATAAGGAAGACTGATAGAAAAATTCCATATTATCCACATTATTATTGTTATTAATAATGTTTTATTATTCTTAAGAAGTATCATGCCTTTCCTATGCCATGCTTAATGTTTATATGTGTGTTCCATGTAGAATAAGCTCATATATTCCTTTATATTATTCTTTCATTTTATATGTCTGATATATTCTTGGCATGTTTCTGTGAGCAATTATTGGCCTTCAGAGGATTCAGAGCCTGAGGGTCAGTACAAGCGTAAAGGATGATCTAAGCTACATTGATAATCTCTTTGACATGCCCCGCTTTACTTAATGTCCCAGGAATGCACAGGAACTCTTAGCTTGTGTAGATTAGGTTTACAGACACCCTGTCTCCAGGATGTCTGTGACGTTTCTTCATTTGCTCATCACCCAGGATAAGCTCTCATGTCATACTGACCTGCTAGGATACCAGGACTGTGATAAGGTATTTGAACTGTCTCTGAGGTGACTTTTCTCCTCCTCCCCCTCATTTCCTTCTACCCATAAATACCAAGACCAGAGAATGAATGCTCCAGAGAGTCGATGTGTGTGCTGAAGGCCATGCTTTGTAATCTCTCCCTCAAAAACAGCCATTTGAGGTTTAATTTGAACTGTAACTTTTCTTTTCATTTCTTTTATTTCTTTTTATAATAAATGTACCTAAATCCAATATTCCGCCTGATTTTTGACTTTGAAAAATTTAAGCTCAGAATTATTCTAACAGAGACTCTCCCACCACTCTGTCTGCTGTGTTTGACTCTGCACCCGCCAGTATCCTTGCTCTGCCAAATATTACTGTATGCAGTCTTGTTTGACTTCTGTTTGCCCTAGATCCTGCCACCAGCCTCCTGCCTCTGTGCCTCTGCTCGTCTGTTACCCTTTTGCCGTGTATTGACCACTAGCCTATCTTTGGACTGTGGATTTGGATCTTGAACTTGGATTTGGGCATTCTTGGATTTGTGCACATCATCACTCCCCCACAAGTAAGTCAACTTATCACCATGTATATGTGTATCACATCTCCTTGCACCATCCCCTCAGCAATCTCTCTCCTCCTGCTGTTCCGTCAGCTCCTGGTGCCCGGATCGCTTCGGCTGTCACCCCCCTCCTCCTCGACGTCATCCTCGGCTCCTGTGAGGGTTACAAGCCCTGCTTTTGTGACGCCCGTCATGGACCCACCGTGAGCGGCTCCTCCTTGTCCTCCCAGGGGGCCCTCCGTCACCATCCAGCCGGGCAAGGGAGAAATGAAGTCCACTGCAGTGGGTTCCATCGGGCCTCCTCGGATCAGGCAAGTAACTTTTCATTCTGTTCCCATATTAGATGAATTGTCTTGCTTGATTCCTGGGGGTGGAGTTCGGGGTTCACAGTCCCCTGAACTCCCTCCACCTGCTGCAGCAAATAGTAATGGACCTGCTACCTCTGTGTCTTCTTCCTCTGAGCGTTCCGCGGCGCCAGGCCTACGCCACCAGATGAGGTGGGAGCCTGTGGCCCTGGATAGCCTGGTTCCAGCCCCGCAGCCACTTCATGGGCAGAGGAGGAGAGCCGACTGCAGTTTGGAGTCTGCGCCGACGATGAAGCGTCTCCGGGTCTCCATGGAAGAGCGGTCCAACCCAGCAGGTCGAGGAACCCCTGCCACCACGCCGTGCGGGTCGTCAGTGTGGACGTCAGCGTTGGAGGTTCCTCAGGCTGTGAAGAACATCATGCCGGCTGCGGAGCCCGCCACAGCCGAGTGGGAGCCTGGCGACGACCTTCTTCGTCCTGAGCCCGGATCGACGAAGTCCTGGACGGCGACAGAACTCGAGTGCAGGCAAGTGCTCTATTTTGTCTTCCTTCTATCAATTCTGGAGCATTTTTGCCTGCCTCTCGAGGAGATGAGCCAGGTGCAGCCGTCCGCTGCATCCGAGCCCGTCTCACTGGGCTCTGTTGCTACCGGTGAACCTGATCCCGGTTCTTTTCCTTTTCCTGAGCCTTCTCCCAGGGTCACCGGTGTGGAGTTGTTCTCAGTCGCTGTGCAGGAGGTTCCGGGTCCAGGGTTGGAGGTCGTTTCTGGTGCTGCGCCGACCCAGTCGGGGTCCGACGTGGGTGCCAACGAGACCCAATCGGGGTTCATCGCGGTTGCTGCTCCGGCCCAATCGGGGTCCGTCGTGGGTGCCGCACTGACCCGATCGGGGTCCAACAGGGGTGCAGCGCCGGTTCGGTCCGAGGTCAGTGAGGGAGCTGCACATCCTCTGCCGCCTGACGCTAGACTGGCTCATCACCTTCATCATCTTCACCATCATCCTTCCCCCTATTCATCTTCACCGGGGGCTGCTGGGGTTCTCCATGATTGGCTCGGCTCTCCCTCGTTTTTCCCCTTTCCTGGGAGGCCGTCTTCAACTTCTCCCCTGCAGTCCTGGGGGTTGGATGATACGGGTTAGCCGCCTGGAGGACTGCCCTGCCTGTTTGGCGTTCTAGGTCGGCCACCCGACAAACTTTCATATCCGTTCGGCGATCTGGCCCAGCCGCCAGACAAATTGTGTTTCCTGGCATGGGACTGGGGTAGGCCGCCTGAACTGTTCCTCTTCCCCCTGCCAGCGACATGGACGCTAGATGCAGGGCGGCCCCCCGAACGATCGGCTTTCATGCTATGGTGTTAGACTGCCGTGATCCCTGGTGTTATGTTCCTGTTCTCCTGTAACCTTTTGGGATGTGCGGGGGTCTTATGTACAGAATTGTATATGTATGAAGTTGCATTTGTCACCGCTTCCTAGCGGGTGTTTTTTGTTTTTCCCTCTGTTTTAATGTCCATTTGTTGCCTTTACAAGTTTGTGTGTATGGATTTAAAACTGCAGGGTTTCAACATTTGTAGTGGGTTTTTTTTCCTCTCCCCCCTTTCCTTTGTTGGGGGATGATGTTTTTTCCCTTGAAACTATGTATCTTGGTCGTTGCCCTGAGTATCTGTTTATGGCCGATGGGCTTAGTGTTCCCTATTTGGGTGTATTATCCCACCTGTGGGAACATTATGGGGTATTTCTGTGGGGGGGTTTTCTCCTACTGTGTAATTGCCTCATTTGTTCCCTGTATCCATCTTGGTTTTTCTTTTCTTTTTCCTCTCTTGCTGGCTCTCACCCTCCAGGCTTGTGCCCCCATCTGCCCACACTGGGGAAGTGGGGGGGGGGGACTGGGGTGTCATAGGGCGCTCGTAGTTCGCCCTTGAGGGGGGAGGTACTGTTATGGTTCGAGCCCCAATCTCATCCGCGCTCGAGCCATGCACCATTCCCAGCCATCTGGCGGCTGTGTGCCCCTTTTGCTCTCTGAGCTTTTATTGTGCCAGCACTCGGAGGGGCTTCCGGCTGTCAAAGCTGTCAGCTGTGTCACATTTCGTCTCATCAGCGTCTCCTTACTTAAGAGGGCAGTTGGGAGCGAAATGTGCAGTAGTCTCGTCAAAAACCTGTTCATTGTCGGACGTTAGCGAGCACTCCTTTGTTCGGACGCTAAGCATTATTCCTCTATATTCCTAAGTGTGTTTCCTTGAGTATTCATTTCCCATGGTCATTGTCTGTATTCCGTTGCAGTGTGTTTTAGCCCCCCATGGCAGGTTATTTTGTTCCTTTTCTGTTCTTTTAATAAACCGTGCAAACTCACCGGTGACGTGTGGCATCTTATGATGGCTCGCGAGGGCCATCCATGACAATATATCATATCACTACTTCACTCTGGTTATTTCTCACCAAGCAGATGAACTAAGGACAGGTTTGTTATTTAGTCAGAAGAAGAGTAACAGTTATCCAGCCTGCAGAGACATTATAAACACAGCACACCACACCCTGTCATTAACACAACAGGAAGACCAAATTTGCTTGAGAGAGAAAAGCTGATTATTTCTCAAAAATGATCAAAACAGTCAAAACAACTCGGAAAAGCAGGCCCCCTCTCATTCCAAAGCAAAACTGGTCAAAAGACAGAGAAGTGAGCTAGCATATCCAGACATTTTTAATTTATTACCAGCGCTTACACTCTTAAACAACTAAGATCTTACAAAGGTCTAGACCAGGGGTCACCAACTAAAACTGCAAAAGGTCCGATAAGTCAGTCCTCCTCCTCAGCCGAGGTCTGAACTAGATGTGGGAATCTTTAGGCACCTTATGATTCGATTATGATTCAGAACTCCGACTTGATTCTGAAACTATTCTCAATGCATGTTAACACATTTTTTTTTTTATTCAAGATTTTTCCCTCTCACTGTGTGACAACTTGGTCCTTTTGAAGCAAAGTATTTGCAGTGACCCATGAATTTACTTACAACATCTTTTATTAAAACAAATGGAATAGAAATCTGACACATGGACAAATTTATCTCAAAATGTGCTTTTATGAACCGTCATCCTTTCATGGACAATCTTTCAGAAGACCACAGCTGTCTCCAGGCAGGCCAATATCATTTAACTTGCTTTCACACATTATTTTATTAAGCTCATGTTTTAGCTGCTTTTAGCACTATATTAATTTTTAAACAAAAAAAATAAAATTAATTCTTTGTTCAATTTCATACAAAACATAATATAAAAGTTTATAGTACAGGAGAACACTAAATGTGTTTGACTCCAAATAAATAGGTCGAAAATTCTAAAATCTACATCTAAAATCCTAAAAATGTTTTACAGGAGAAAGTAAACTAAATTGTCCATCCATCCATCCATCCATCTTCTACCGCTTTTCCGGAGGTCCGGGTCGCGGAGGCAGCAGTTCAAGCAGAGAAGCCCAGACTTCCCTCTCCCCAGCCACCTGCTCCAGCTCTTCAGAGGGGATACCAAGGCGAACTAAATTGTATTGCATTAAAAAAGATTAATATCTAAAAAACCACATTTCACAAAAAGTCCACCTCTATACAGTATTTTCAGTGCAGAAAAAACTGTTTCAAACTTTAAAACAGAAAAAAGGGACATAAAGTATAATTCCAGGACACAAGATATAATTCCACACTACAGAATTTCTGACATTTTTTTAATCTCACCAGTAAACTCGGCTACAGCATGGATGGAGCTGTAACTCCATGGTTACAAGGAGAGTGGAGGTGGAACTTTTCATTTTCAGTAAACAGATTTTCAACCCGCTGCATACTCTCTGGAGCAGTTGGAGCCGCAGAGTCTCTGCAGAGAGTGGTGTTTGTGACACAGCAAAGAGGGGAGTCTGCAGCAGGAGGAGAGCACCCAAGGGCTTATGCCATCTGTCTGGGCAGTCGCAGATGCAGCAGTTCAGGTTCGTTTTTTTTTTTTTTTTTTTTTTCTCGCTTTTTTTCCCACCAAAATTAAACAGTCTCCCTTTTTCCTAAATTGTATCAAAAGTCTTTGGGGTCTGGACAAAGGACTCTCATGGTCCGGATTCTGCCAGATTCTGCCGGATTCTTGGAGTCTGCCAGTTGGTGACCCTGGTACAGAAGCTTACCACCAGTTTGTAAGCAGCTGGGTCTGAGACATGGCAGTGTGTGAAATCAACAACCTTTGTGTGCCCTAGCCAAGGTAAACAAAACATTTGATTGGGGGAAGGGGGTGAAAAAGTAGAAAAAAATCGGATTGTTCACTTGCAAATATTTTGTCAAGCTTTACGCAAAATACTTAAAGGCTATAAAACTGAGGCCTAAGCACTTGATGTGATTTTTTAAATGTTAAATGTGTAAAAATTGAGCAAAATATAAAATTAAAATTAGACTTATGCTCCTGTAGTCAACACCATTTTAAAAACCAGAGCAATATTTATAAAAACAGTAAAATATTCTCTAATCATACTGTATATTTTTATCCATATATCAGCCCATAAATTATTCACAGAGCAGTCAACTTAATTTCTTCCTTTTGTTTTTCTGTGTTTGCTCTTAGGTTTTTTGATGTGATCTAATTTTAATTAGCATTAGCTAAAGGCTAGCTTCAGCACACTCACCTGTCCAGGTGCTTTCAGATGAAGTTAGACATCGTTGTCTTGGTGTCTAATTATTATCCTCATTGTTAACAATAAACAGTTGATTTGTAGACTCCCAGGTACTAATACGAGGGGCCGCTGAAAAGTTCATAGGCTGAATAAGAAGGAGTTATGCTTGTAGGTGCTGAGCCAGTGGTATTTGTGCTTCAGTGGCCAAGGAACAAGAGGGCAGAGCAGAGCTGAGTGAGAGAACTGTCAAGAGTATTGGTACAATAAACCACATTTGGTTAAATTTGAGTAGTCAGCTGATGAACTTTTCAGTACCCCTTCATAATAATCCTCAAAGCCAAAGACTAATTAACCGGTGTTCTGACATTTTGGCATACCTATCAGAACAGCATACCTTGGGTTACTACTCCATTATTTTCTGTCTCGTCTGTGTGGACAGCTAATGGTACAGACTGCAGTCAAAGGCAAAAACATGGCAAGGAGGGCTAAACAATAATTTGGATCTTCATAATATCTTGTAGCTTTAGTGTTACACTTAAGTTGGCTCTAACAGATCCCTGACAGGTTCCGTTACACGAACAAGTATGTTTGTTTAGCTTTGTGTGAGTGTGTGTGTATATGTGCTGCAGGCAGCAGCTGCTCTGATCTGAGCAGAGAGCAGGTGAATCTGTGAAAATGTCCACAGAGCATCACAGACTCTTCAACAATATTATTAGTCAATTATTTCTACAAACCTATTACAAAATGGTCCGAGCACACAACCCGCAAGTTGGGATACAAGGAAGGCACCAAGTCTGACCACACACCGAAGCAAACCGCTACTCCTCCTGAACTCAGCAGAGCAGCACAGCGGGACACCGGCACACACTTGTCAGTGGAAGAGCAGGACACTGACGGGATGAGGAGCTTTGCTGAAGACAAAATATAAATGTTTCTGCAATAATGAGGAACGTAATGTTTATTTTTGAAACTATCAAACCTGGTTTAGTCAGTGACCAACAGCGAGGAGCCAGGAAAGAACAGGCTGGGTGATACCAAATCGTTGGCAGCAGAGGGGAGGGAGTGCATTGACAGATTATGAAAAATGTTACATTTCCTGAAAATACAAGGCGGATTTACACTACCGTTCAAAAGTTTGGGGTCACCCAGACAATTATTTTGTGTTTTCCATGAAAAGTCACACTTATTTACCACCATGAGTTGTAAAATGAATAGAAAATATAGTCAAGACATTGACAAGGTTAGAAATAATGATTTGTATTTGAAATAATATTTTTTTCCAGATACTCAACCTGCTCAAAGCAAGGTCAGTTTTATAGCTTCTCTAACCAGCTAAACTGTTTTCAGCTGTGCTAACATGATTGCACAAGGGTTTTCTAATCATCCATTAGCCTTCTGACGCAATGAGCAAACACATTGTACCATTAGAACACTGGAGTGATAGTTGCTGGAAATGGGCCTCTATACACCTATGTAGATATTGCACCAAAAACCAGACATTTGCAGCTAGAATAGTCATTTACCACATTAGCAATGTATATTAGATATTAGAGTGTATTTCTGATTAAAGCTATCTTCATTGAAAAAAACAGTGCTTTTCTTTCAAAAATAAGGAAATTTCCAAGTGACCCCAAACTTTTGAACGGTAGTGTATATTAATCAAAAAGTAATATCTGAAAATCATTTAAGGAGAATTGAATCTAGAAAAATAAAAACATAATGCTGAAATTGCATGGCCTTGGCATCAACCGAGTTACCGAGGCTGTAGGTCTAGAGGCCAAGGACGAGAAAGAGTTATCACCCTCTCAAGATGAGGCCAAGGCCGGGAAAAACTGGCCTTCAGGCCAGATTCGAGGCCAAGGTCAGACTCGAGTCCTTCAACACTGGTAATTGTTTAGGCCAGAGAGAGAAGAACTCTTTCCACTTCAAGATGAGTTAAGTTTATATGGGTGTGTGTGTGTGTGTGTGTGTGTGTGTGTGTGTGTGTGTGTGTGTGTGTGTATGTGTGTGTGTGTGTGTGTGTGTGTGTGTGTGCCTATATTTTAAATAAATTTTCAAATAAAAAAGTTGGTAGGACGTTTTTTTTATCACTCTCCACCTCCTGCTGGGTGTGGCTGTTTGGGTCTGTTCATTAAATTTATGATATTTTCTGATTGAATAGCTGAAACAATGAGGCTTCATTGCAGGGAAATAGGACAGATGAGCTGCTTACTACCAGCCGGTAGTAAGCAGCTCATCTGACCCAGACTCATCACTGCTGGCTGGATCAGAGAAAGCCAGTGTTGCTATGATCCGTGACTGTCTCTACACACTTTTTAAATGAAGGTGTTTATTATTAATGGGGAAAAAAATCCAAACCTACATGGCCCTGTGTGAAAAAGTGATTGCCCCCTAAACCTAATAACTGGTTGGGCCACCCTTAGCAGCAACAACTGCAATCAAGCATTTGTGATAACTGGCAATGAGTCTTTTACAGCGCTGCGGAGGAATTTTGGCCCACTCATCTTTGCAGAATTGTTGTAATTCAGCTACATTGGAGGGTTTTCAAGCATGAACTGCCTTTTTAAAGTCATGCCACAGCATCTCAATCAGATTCAGGTCAGGACTTTGACTAGGCCACTCCAAAGTCTTCATTTTGTTTTTCTTAAGTCATTCAGAGGTGGACTTGCTGGTGTGTTTTGGATCATTGTCCTGCTACAGAACCCAAGTGCGCTTCACGAACAGATGGCCAGACATTCTACTTCAGGATTTTTTGATACAAAGTAGAATTCATGGTTCCATTTACCACAACAAGTCTTCTAGGTCCTGAAGCAGCAAAACGGCCCCAGACCGTCACACTACCACCACCATATTTTATTGTTGGTATGATGTTTCTTTTCTGAAATGCTGTGTTACTTTTACGCCAGATGTAATGGGACACACACCTTCCAAAAAAGTTCAATTTTTGTCTCATCAGTCCGCAGAGTATTTTCACAAAAGTCTTGGGGATCATCAAGATGTCTTCTGGCAAAACTGAGACAAGCCTTTATGTTCTTTTTGCCCAGCAGTAGTTTTCATTTTGGAACTCTGCCATGAAGGCTGTTTTTGCCCAGTCTCTTTCTTATGATGGAGTCATTAACACCTACCTTAACTGAGGCAAGTGAAACTTGCAGTTCTTTGGATGTTGTTGTGGGGTCTTTTGTGATCTTTCGGATGAGTCGTCGCTGCGCTCTTGGGGTAATTTTGGTCCTGGGAAGGTTCACCACTATTCCATGTTTTCACCATTTGTGAATAATGGCTCTCACTGTGCATCGTTGGAGTCCCAAAGCTTTAGAAATGACTTTATAATCTTTTCCAGACTGATAGATCTCAATTACTTTGTTTCTCATTTGTTCCTGAATTTCTTTGGATCACAGCATGATGTCTAGCTTTTGAGGATCTTTTGGTCAACTTTACTGTCAGACATGTCCTATTTAAGTGATTTCTTGATTGAGAACAGGTGTGGCAGTAATCTGGCCTGGGTGTGGTTAGAGAAATTGAGCTCAGCTTTCCAACGATGTGATAAACCACACTAAATTTATTTTTTAACACGGGGGGCAATCACTTTTTCCACATGGGGCCATGTAGATTTGGATTTTGTTTTACCCTTAATAATAAACACCTTCATTTAAAAACTGCATTTTGTGTTTACTTGTGTTATCTTTGTCTAATATTTAAATTTGTTTGATGATCTGAAACATTATAGATAGATAGATAGATAGATAGATAGATAGATAGATAGATAGATAGATAGATAGATAGATAGATAGATAGATAGATAGATAGATAGATAGATAGATAGATACTTTATCTCGAAAAAAAAGTATAACAAAAACAAAACAAATGACAAATGCAATAAAGTAACAGTATACACTGTTGGAAAGGGAGAAGGAAGAAGTGAACACTTATTAATTCCATCTCCTCTTTTCCATAAATACACCCATGTGAATTATATACAAATTACCACCTTTAAGACCCCAAGTAAACAATTTACTGTTTTTTTTTACAAATCAACATTAACACTCATCCATCCTAACATACATTGATGTCCATACATCAAAACCAGCCTCAAACAACACAGATATACACAATGCTGTCCCACCCACCATTCCATAGTGTCCCATAATATCCCAGAGTGAGCATAGTGAATCGTACATATAAAGACTACCCTTCTAACACATATCCTTTCAGCAAATAATGTTTATACCTCTTTTTGAATTGATTTCTGTTTGTACATAGTTTCAGTTCCGGCTCCAGACTGTTCCTCAAATCCACTCCACAGACAGATATGCACATACTTTTCTTGGTTGTTCATATCTTGGGTTTTGTAAAGTTTAAGTCTCCTCTCAAATTATGATCATTGTCTCTTTTTTTTAAATATTTTTTGTATATTAGTTGGGAGTTGATTATTAATTGCCCTGTACATTACTTGTGCTGTCTTAAATTTAAATAAATCGATGAACTTTATGACATGTGACTTTAAGAACAACGAATTGGTATGGTCTCTATATCCTACATTGTTTATTGTCCTTATAGCTCTTTTTTGTAATGTGCATATTGATGGTAGGTTGGTCTTGTAGGTGTTTCCCCAGACTTCTACACAGTAGTTAAGATAAGGTAAAAACAGTGAACTGTACAGTAAGACCAATGATTTATAGTCCCAAGATGTGTCTTGTCTTCCCCAGTATGCCTATACATTTTGCTAACTTGGCCCGGATGTGACTAATGTGAGGTTTCCAGCAGATTTTATTGTCCAGTGTCACCCCCAGAAACTTATTTTCCTGTACTGTTTCTATTCTGGTGTCATCTATCGTTACCGTTATTTCATGATTTATTTTATAATTTCCAAACAACATAATCTTTGGGGGGGGGGGGGTTAGATTTAGAGATAATTTATTTTTGTTGAACCACTGCGTTAACTTTTTCATTTCAGTTGTGACCACCTCTAAAACCTGCTGCAAATTCTCACCAGTGCAAAGGATATTTGTGTCATCCACAAACAAAATAAATTTCAGAATTTTTGATACTTGGCATATGTCATTTATATACAAAATAAAGAGTTTGGGTCCCAAAACTGACCCCTGGGGCACACCACAAGTGATGTCCATGAAGGGTGATTTGTGCTCTCCAATTTGTACAAATTGTTGTCTGTTACTTAAATAACTTTCCACCCAACTCAGTCCTACCCCTCTTATCCCATACCTTTCCAGTTTCCTTAGTAGTATTCTGTGGTCAATGGTGTCAAAAGCTTTCTTTAAATCTATAAATACTCCTACAGCAACCTTGTTTTATCTATACAACTAGTAATTTCTTCTATAAGTTCGATCAGTGCCAAAGATGTAGATTCATCTGCTCTAAAACCATACTGGCTATCTGTAAGGAGGTTGTGTTTTTCAATGAAATCATCCAGTCTCTTAGTGAAGATTTTTTCAAGTATTTTGGAGAATTGTGAGAGTAAAGAGACTGGCCTGTATTTTGTGAAACGATGACTGTCTCCTGTTTTGTATAGAGGTATTACTTTTGCTATTTTCATTTTGTCTGGAAATGTACCAGTTTGAAATGACAGGTTACAGATGTGGGTGAGTGGCTTAACAATTCCTTCAATTACTTTTTTCACTATTGTCATGTCAATTACATTCCAGTCCGTTGATTTTTTGTTCTTAAATTTACTCACAGTCTCGATAATTTCCTTTTCAGTAACTGCACCCAAAACGATTGTGTTTGGATTTCTATCTTCTATTTCATTCACAGAACCACTGTTGTTTGCTTCTGGTGTCACTATTGATTTTACTAATTCAGGACCAACTTTTACAAAAAATTTATTGAAACCACTGATCACATCCTCCATATTATTTATCAAATTACCATTTTCAGTAAAATATTCTGGATAATTAGCATTCTTAGGTCGATTACTAATAATCCCATTGAGTACTTGCCATATTCCTCTTAAGTTATTTTTGTTATCCTCTAATATTCTGTTGTAATATTCTTTCTTACAGGTCCTCATTATATTAGTAAGCTTATTTTTATATCTTTTATATTTGATCTCAGCTTCCACCGTTCTGCATTTAATGAATTGTTTATATAATGTATTCTTCTTTTTACATGCATTTATTAACCCCTTGGTGACCCAAGGAATATTTTTTTTTTGTTGTCTGTCACTGTATTGTTTTATAGGACAGTTTTTATTATACAATGATTGAAATATTTGTAAAAAATTATCATATGCTTTATTTATGTCATTTTCATCATAAACTATATTCCAATCTTGTATTAATAATTCCTTTATCAGTAAATACATTGATTCTTCGGTTCTTATTCTTTTATATTTAATATTTTTGTCACGACTCGCCGCTCATCATCTGCCTCAGCTGCGCGCACACCTGCGCCTCGTCAGCCGCGAGCTATTTAACCCACTGAGCCCTGTGCAGCGGTCTGGAGCCGTCTGTTCGCATCGGCACTTCTTCGCAGCTGGATCGTCTCCTAAACGACAGCTAAACTACGCTTCTACGTAAGCATTCCTTCCCTTACCTTTTGCAAGTCTTCTCCCCTGTGCACAGGTGGATTCCTTGGCGGCGGACACCCCGTCATCGCCATCCTACCCTCACCGTCGTCACAGGCTCTGCAGGACGCTGTCTTCCGGGCTTCTCCCTTGCCAATGCCAGCCACCTGTCGTCCACAAGTAAGCAGCACACTGCTCATTATTCCTGTCCAGGTGTGGTGCCCTTTACCCCTGTCCTCTGTTCTCTCCATAGGGTTGCCCGGCTGTACGGCGCACCGCTCTGCTTCCTGTGCATCGGCGTTCACCCTCACCACATATACATATCTCACACATCCATCCATACACGCCTGCTTGTTGAATAAAGCTGTTAAATCTACCCTGAGCCTGTGTGCGTGTTTTCTGAGCCGGACATTATGTCAGTACGGCTCCAGCTGAGCGGCTGAGCAGACAGCGGGCTCGCACGCCGTCTTTCCACCCTCGAGGCTCGGGTGGATTTAATAGCCCACCAACAGCAGGTGATACTGAATCAATTGACTAACATCACTCACCGGTTAGACCGCTTGGACCCCCAGCAGGCGTTCCCTTCGGCTCGTCAGGGAGGGGTAGCTCTTGCCGCTCCGGTGGCCGGCCAGTCTGCCACGGGAACGCCAACCCAACTCACGCCTATCCCAACCCCCGCCCGCTTCAGCGGGAAGCTCGGTGGAGCATGGGGGTTCATCATGCAGTGTGAGTCGGTGTTTCTGTGCGTTCCCGGGGATTGTCCCTCGGACCACAGCCGAATTGGCTACATTGGTAATCTCCTAGAGGGGCAAGCGCTAACTTGGGCTTACGCCGTCATGGCGAAGTCCAGTTACGCAAACCTCTCCTACAGCCAGTTCATGCAGAGCTTTCTCGAGGTGTTTGATCATTCCCGGCATGATAGCATCCTCACTGACCGTCTCCTTGGCCTCCAACAGGGAAGCCGGTCAGCGACGGATTACGCTATCGACTTCCGGGTCGCAGCGGAAGAGGTGGGCTGGGGTGAGGCGTCACTCTGTAGTATCTTCCTCCGCAGCCTCAGCTGTGGTCTGAGGGATGAGCTGGCCAGCCGAGATCTTCCGGAGATGCTCTCGGAGCTAATCTCCTTAACAATTAGCTTGGATAACAGGCTGCGTGAACGGTCCACCGAGCGGAAGTTAATCGGCCGCTCGCGTGGAGGCTCCGTGCGCACGCCTCAAGCTCGCCCCCTGGCGTTACCTCCTCCGGAGCCTTCCGAGGAATCAGAGGCAATGGTGGTTTGTCGGTCAAGGCTCCCTCTAGCGGAGAAACAGTGCCGCCGGGAGTTGGGCCTCTGCATGTATTGCGGAGGCAATCAACATATCGTGGAGCATTGTCCGGAGAAGCCAAACAGGGAGGTCCGCGAGTCACTGTAGGGGGCCTCGCAGACGCTAACCGGTCGAATCCCCTCACTAGTTTATCTCTGCCCATTCGATTCTGTCACAATGCCACGGGGCACCTCACACACGCACTGGTGGACTCAGGAGCAGAGCAGAGCTTCATTTCAAAGAGCCTGGCAACCCAATTGGGCATCCCCTGCCACCCTCTGGCCGCTCCGCTCAGCCTGGTCACCCTCTCCTGTGCGCCCCTTGGACAAGTGACTCATCGCACCCAGCCGGTCCCTGTTATTATCTCAGGTAATCACCGAGAGGACCTCATCTTGTACGTCCTGTCCTCCTCTGTGTCGCCTGTCATCCTAGGTTACCCCTGGTTGCGCCTGCACAACCCTGTGCTGGATTGGCAGACAGGAAGAATCGCTGCCTGGAGCTCCTTCTGCATGGGAACCTGCCTACAGTCCGCAGCCTGTGCCCCGTCCTCTCCCCCTCCAGCCAAGGATGCCGCGCCTCCGGATCTCACCCTGGTGCCCTCGGAGTTCCATGACCTGGGTCTCGTGTTTAGTAAGTCCAGACCGGTGTCTCTCCCTCCTCACCGGCCCTACGACTGCGCCATCAACATTCGCCCGGGGGTGCCCTTGCCATCCGGACGACTCTACAGCCTGTCAGCGCCGGAGCAGGAGGCCATGGATAGCTACATCAAGGAGTCACTCAACGCTGGAATCATCCGCCCCTCCTCGTCTCCACTCGGCGCAGGGTTCTTCTTCGTCTCTAAGAAAGATGGGTCGCTCCGCCCCTGTATAGATTTTCGGGCCCTTAATGACATCACGGAGAAGGACCGTTACTCCCTGCCTTTAATGGACACTGCCTTCTACTTCCTCCAGGGGGCGACCTGGTTCACCAAGTTGGATCTCCGCAGTGCTTACCACCTCGTCCGGATTCGGGAGGGGGATGAGTGGAAGACGGCCTTTTGTACGCCTAGTGGTCACTTCGAGTATCTGGTGATGCTGTTTGGGCTGACCAACGCCCCCGCTGTGTTTCAACGCCTCATAAACAACGTCCTACGTGATTTCCTTGGCCTCTTCGTGTTCGTGTACCTGGATGACATCCTTATCTTCTCCAGGTCACGGGAGGAACACCAGGTCCACGTGAGGCGGGTCTTACAACGGCTGCTGGAGAACAGGCTGTACGTCAAGGCCGAAAAGTGTGAGTTTTACGCCAAGACCACCTCCTTCCTAGGATTCGTAATCTCGCACAACCAAGTCCTTCCCGATCCCGCGAAGGTCAAAGCGGTGGTTGAGTGGCCCACACCGACCTCCAGGAAGCAGGTACAGCAGTTTATTTGGTTTGCCAACTTCTACCACCGTTTTGTGCCCAATTTCGGTGCCATCGTGGCCCCGTTGACCCGTCTCACTTCTCCCAAAAACCCCTTCCGGTGGACCGAAGACGTTGCAGCAGCGTTTCAGGCGTTGAAGACGGAGTTCTCCTCCTCCTGAGTCCTGACCCAGGTTGACCCCACGCTGCAGTGTTTAGTGGAAGTCGACGCGTCTGATACGGGAGTGGGGGCGGTGCTGTCCCAGCGATCACCCACCGACGGGGTTAAGCGACCCTGCGCCTTCTTCTCACGGCGTCTGTCTCCGGCTGAGCGTAACTACGACGTCGGGGACAGGGAGCTTCTCGCCATCAAGCTCGCCCTGCAGGAGTGGCGCCACTGGCTGGAGGAGGCTGTGTTGCCGTTCGTGGTGCTAACGGACCACAAGAACCTGGAATACCTAAGATCTGCCAGACGACTGAATGCCCGCCAGGCGCGCTGGTCCTTGTTCTTCGCCCAGTTCCGTTTTACCATCACCTACCGCCCTGGTTCTATGAACGGCCTGCCCGATGCCCTGTCCAGGCAGTTTGCCCCCGAGACGTCAGAGGAGCCGGGTCATACCATTCTGCCCAGCTCATGTGTTGTGGGGGCAATTTCCTGGTCCATCAGGGACAAGATCCGGAAGGCGCAGGAGACCGAACCGGACCCTGGCAGCGGACCGGAGGGAAAGCTGTTCGTTCCATCTACTGTCCGGGGGGAGGTCATCCATTGGGTTCACACCTCCAAACTCGCCTGTCACCCTGGTGTCTCCCGGCTAGTGGACCTCCTCCAGCGTTCCTTCTGGTGGCCGGAGCTTCAGAAGGACGCTGCCAACTATGTCCGGGCATGTCCTGTGTGTGCCACCAGCAAGTCAGGTAACTCTCCCCCCGCGGGTCTGCTCCAGCCCCTGCCAGTCCCTGGCAGGCCCTGGTCCCACATAGCCCTCAACTTCGTCACCGGCCTTCCGGTCTCCAACACCTATGACGCTGTGCTGACCATCGTGGATCGGTTCTCCAAGGCTGCCCATTTCGTGCCGCTCCAGGGCCTCCCTACGGCGCGGGAGACAGCGGTCCTTCTGGTTCAACACGTGGTCAGGCTGCATGGGATACTGGTGGACGTCATCTCTGATCAGGGGCCCCAATTTGTCTCGGAAGTTTGGAGGTGTTTCTGCAATGCCCTGGGGGCCACGGTAAGCCTCTCCTCCAGCCACCACCCGCAGTCCAATGGGTAGTGTGAACGGGCCAACCAGGAGCTGGAAGCTGCCTTACACTGTGTCATCTCCTCCAACCCGTCATCCTGGAGCGCACACCTGGCCTGGGTGGAGTATGCCCACAACACAGCACGGTCTTCTGCCACGGGGATGTCCCCCTTCAAGGCGTCCTTGGGATACGACCCACCTTTGTTCCCGGAGCAGGAGGGTGAGCTGGCCGTTCCATCCATCCAGGCGCACCTGAGACGTTGTCAGAGTCTGTGGACCAGAGCGCGCGATGTGCTATTACACACGGCGACGCGCAACAGCACCACGGCGAATCGCCACAGAAGACCGGCCCCTGCCTACCAGGTGGGCCAACGAGTCTGGTTAGCCTCTCAGGACATTCACCTCAAGGCTGAGAAGAGGAAGCTGGCCCCATGCTTCATTGGCCCCTTCACCATTTCAAAAATCATCAACCCGGTGGCTGTGCGTCTGGCCCTCCCCCCTCCCTCTGCATATGTCCCACCTTCCACGTGTCTAAGATCAAGCCCGTGGTCTCCGATCCCCTCTGACCCCCACCCGCGGCGCCACCTGCGACTCTGATGATCGACGGCCACCCGGCCTGGAGAGTCGCTTCCATCATGGACTCCCGGCGCCGAGGTCACAGGCTGCAGTACTTGGTGGACTGGGAGGGATTCGGTCCTGAATGGAGGTCCTGGGTGCGCTCTTCCTTGGTGTTGGACAGGAGTCTCATCACGGAGTTCCACCGGGCGCATCCGGACAAACCAGCGCCAGGAGGCGCTGCTAGGGTGGGGAGTACTGTCACGACTCGCCGTTCATCATCTGCCTCAGCTGTGTGCACACCTGTGCCTTGTCAGCCATGAGCTATTTAACCCACTCAGCCCTGTGCAGCGGTCTGGAGCCGTCTGTTCGCATCGGCACGTCTTCGCAGCTGGATCGTCTCCTAAACGACAGCTAAACTACGCTTCTACGTAAGCATTCCTTCCCTTACCTTTTGCAAGTCTTCTCCCCTGTGCACAGGTGGATTCCTTGGCGGCGGACACCCCGTCATCGCCATCCTACCCTCACCGTCGTCACAGGGTCTGCAGGACACTGTCTTCCGGGCTTCTCCCTTGCCAATGCCAGCCACCTGTCGTCCACAAGTAAGCAGCACACTGCTCATTATTCCTGTCCAGGTGTGGTGCCCTTTACCCCTGTCCTCTGTTCTCTCCATAGGGTTGCCCGGCTGTACGGCGCACCGCTCTGCTTCCTGTGCATCGGCGTTCACCCTCACCACATATACATATCTCACACATCCATCCATACATGCCTGCTTGTTGAATAAAGCTGTTAAATCTACTCTGAGCCTGCGTGCGTGTTTCCTGAGCCGGACATTATGTCAATTTTTGGTATACTTTTTCTTCCTATAATCACATTGATAGACAACAAAAATCGGCAGGTGGTCACTGATATCATTCACTAAAAGCCCACTCCTGATATTATTTTCCATAATGTTTGTGAATATGTTATCTATTAGTGTGGCACTGTGTGACGTGATTCTGCTAGGTCCGGTAATTGTTGGATGTAAGCCCATACTGTACATTATGTTGATAAATTCTTCTGTCAAACTATGTTGTTTTGAGTTCATCAGATATATATTGAAATCCCCACAGATGAACATAACTTATGAGTTAGTTTTGCATACATTTTTTCCATCCAGTCCTTAAATAAGTCAATGTTTGATCCAGGTGTTCTATAAACACAGCTCACTACTACATTTTTCACATTGTCCAGACAGATTTCTATTGTAATACATTCAAATAAATCATCCACAGTTACTGACAGATTTTCAACAACCTTGTATTTCAAGCTCTTGTCAACATAAATTGCAACTCCTCCTCCTTTTTTCACTTTTCTATTTATATAATTTAATTCATAGCCATCCATGGTAAAATCCACTCCTTTCTCTTCACTGAGCAATGTCTCTGATATTGCCACAATATTGAATGACTCTTTAAACTGATGTAAATAATCTTTAATGTTATTAAAGTTTGGCATAGAGACTTCTGCTGTTGAAGTGGATCATAGAAATATTGATATCAGATGTGACCATCGTGTTAAACTAATCATCTGTGTAGTAACTACAGTCATTATTGATGGAGCTAAATAAATAATTATCAGGGTCTATGTTATATTCTACGTCCTGTGGGTTGTGATCTGTATATTCAAAAACTTTCGGTTCCTGTTGTTCCTGTTTGTTGATCTTTTGTTTCATGTTGTTAAATGTCTTGTAGCAGATGAGTATGATCCTTCAGTGTCCTACAGTTGTCTGATTGTTGTTGTGACTCCAGTTCATAATATTCATTGATATTTGTCCAGTTCCATAATATTATGGATGTTAATGACCTTGGCTTCTTCAGGTGATCCGTTTAATTTGAGTGTGACAACATTTAAGTGTGACAAACATACAAAAAAAATGAGAAATTAGGAAGGGGCAAACACTTTTTCACACCACTTTAAAAGACATTTAAAACATTAAAATAAATAAAAGACAGTAAAGTAAAGCTAAACAAAGTATAAAACAGGACAGGTAAAAATAGCAATCATATAATAACAGCAAAACAAGTGAAATCAATGTTTCATGCTGGGTTGAAGGCCAAGGAGTAAAAATGGATTTTAAAATGAGTTTGAAAACTGGACAGTAAAGGAGCCTGCCTAATGTTGGAAAATTGTATGTAAATGGTTATCATTTTATTAATAACTCATGAAATGAAGATTGATATTCTTATATGTATGATGCTTTTTCTTATTAGTCATAAATACAACTTGTGCCTCTTCTTATAATCACTGTTAGTGACTAAGCTGCACCACCCTTCTGTTTGTTCATATGATGTGTGATAAAAGAGTGTTGACATATGCAAGTCTTTATGCTGTATCAAGACTTGTCCCCTGTACACCCTGTGCTTCTTATCTTTTCTGCAAAAGACTGTTGTATGTTATCATTTAACCATTTCATCTGTTAACTATGTTCTTTTTGACTGGAAGCACTGGTTTGTTGCAGGCCCATATATGGAGTTGTTTCCCCCTTTCTGTCTTTGCCGAGTGGAGAAGCAGATGTTCTCCCCGCAATAAGAGTGTTCATGCGATTTATCTCCTACACACACTTGAAGACGTACAGAGCGTACTTTTGCTTATGTGGTAATTCCGTTGTTCTGCTTTTGTTGAGTTTGTCACATACACCATTGTATATAAAAGAAGGCAGCTGCGGGACTGCCCCTCAGTATCCCACTCGCCCTGTAAAAGGTATGTGTTGATACTCCTTGTACAAGTAAAAACTTCAAAGGCTCTGCGTGTCTTAAGTCTGATCTTTGATTCAGTCTAATACCTTTTTGTACTCTGTATTTGTGAGGTTATATTTCAGACTTCTGACATAGGTGGTGCCGAAACCCGGGACAGCTGAGATCCAGGTGGAGCGGGAAGGGATGTGTGTCCTGCAGGTTGAAAACCGTGCACGGTCTGATGGTATCCATCAGTATTGGAAACCCGACTTGAGGGAACGCTACCAAAGACTCTCCTTCTCCCGACTATCTGGTGACGGCTGTCCTCACTGACAGAGCCTAAAAAGTAAGTTACAAATTTTTCTCTTTTCAGATTGACTGTAGTAGACGTATATGAAGAATAACCGAGCCTCACAATTCACAATTTCCCATTTTTAAAGAACCACGGGTCAGCTGACAAACGAGTAATGGTAGTATAAGGCGGCGCCCTGTACTTTTCCTTGTGGTTAAAAACGGCTGCAGGAATGCAGTGGTCTTAGGAAGTAACGTGACGGCGATTCACGGTTACTGACCGGTCAGGTTTTAAAATAAAGAGGGGTGCAGGAGACAGTGTGACGGCGATTCACGACTGTTTGGTGGTCAGGTTTTAAAATAAGTAGGGTGAAGGAATTCACCCCAAATTGGGCGGTAATAGTGTTACGGTCGGCGTACTGATAACGTCCCTGACTACGGAATCCACCCCAAAAATTTGGCGGTAATTGTGTTACGGTGGGCGTACTGATAACGTTCCTGACCATCTAAAAATGGGGAATTGTGTTAGAAGACCAGATAGGCAGACGAATAAACAGAAGAAAAAACCGGACATAGCGCACGCAACTGTAAAAAACTACAATAACAGACAAAATGAAAAGGGAAAAATGAAGGATCCGGATAATATTTAATCACTGCTGCAAGTGCTATTTGGTTTATATTGGTAAGGTATTGCTATTTGTGTTATATTGGGAACACTGTAAGTGAGAAGGTAAAAGTTTAAAAAAAAAAAAAAAAGGCGGCTGTTCTCTTTCCCATCAGCAAGGGGAGGGGTGAGAAGCTCTCTCTCTCTCTCTCTCTCTCTCTGTTCCTCGCTCTCTCAAAGGGGGCGGGCGAGGGATAGTGCTCTCTCTCTCTCTCTCTCTCTCCTTTTGCCTGAGGGGCGGGGGGAGAGGCAGATTTGGCCTGTAGAAAAAACAGAAGTGAAGGAAAACTCCGTGGGAGAACGGCTGCAGAATGTTGATAGTTTATGCTCTAATACTGGCAGTGTGGAATCAGGTGTAGTAGATGATGAAGGTACAGTCTTAGCGTCGACGGAAAAACTTACAACAAAAAGAGATAAATATCAAAACCAACCGAGCATCGAACCATTATTAAATGAAAAAGATAATCCGTCCCCAACTTATCAATGCCACGATCCTAAGGAGGGTCCATACGGCAAATTATTTAAAGAAGCCCAAGAGGTTGGGAAAAGGAGGAGGCAAATAAAATCATAAAAATTAGACCATAATATTTAAAGACGGACGGATTAAATGGCAGCAGAACTGGATAACGTTAAAATGGACAATGAGAAAATTATTTTATCTCTTATCTATTCTTTGTGTGTGTGTGTGTGTGTGTGTGTGGTTGATCTGTGAAGAAAGTGGTCTAAATATGGGTACTTTTACAAAGTTTTGGGTTTTTATTTTTTCAATTTAACTCTGTGGGGTCTTGATTAATGTTGCGTACGTGATAAACTGTTTACATATTTAAAAAAAAAGCAATTTTGACGCATTGCTGACCATTGTCCTTGACTGAAACTGACAGTGCACTTTATAGAAAAAAAAGGACTGACGTGTGACAATGTGACTACAGGCCATACTATGATCATATTATGATGTCATTTAATAATGCCTAATTTATTTATTTAGCGAATGCAAAGTCCTTAAGCCAAGCAGTTGCCTCCTGGTTTGCTGTATGGAGGGTGTGTAATCCTCCTTCCAGTCTTTGGAGCGGGCAAGTCTCTATGATGTGTTCCATAGTTTGCTCCTCTCCACATGCGCACAGTGGGCTAGGGCTATAATGGAATATAGGCTATAATGCCTAATCACTGAAGATTTTATATTTACCCTATATCACATGATTTAGAGCACAGAGGATCAAAACAGATTGATAATTAATGTGTCTGTGCATATGATCTGCCAGAAGCTATGGATTATCAGACAAAGGTCTTGGAGAAAGAATCCTTAAATTGATAAGCACTTTTTGAAGCCAAGTATGACTTTGTATGACATTGTAGATAACATAAGGTGTACTGATTCAAATGACTTTGACTTTACAAATGTAATGTTTATATGATTTTATACTGATATTACTCACCACATGATGGTGCGGTAACAATATATTTCAGAAATGTGACAGCAATGAGGGATGTGCTTCTCCTGATTCAGCGGTGGCCAAGCTGGGTCAGGGTGAACTACATTGCACTCCATAATTTACCAAGGAATGTATGAAATAGGGACATTCCTTGTAAAACATTAAATCAAATTCTAATTAGGCAAAACGTCCGCCTTTCCTTTGACTGAAAGAATGTGACACAATATTTCAAATTCAACCCATCTGTGTTCAACTGGACAAACTGATCTTATTTATCAATGCTGAAGCATATCAAAAATGCACAGATAGTTATTTTGTTTTTCTTAAATGAAATTTGTAAACTATTTCAAGAGATGTCACAAAAAGAAGCTATAATTATTGAGATCTCATCTTTGAAGGAACTGGGCTACCTGCAAATTTTATTTAAAACTAAAAATGGTAACACACTTCCTTTCAGTAAAAGAATCAAACAAATACCCTGTAACTTTGCTGCATGTGAGCCTCCATGTATCAAAACAGGGGGTATCAAAGAAATTAATTAGCAAATAATTAGCAATCCTCAGAAAAATAGATAATGCATAAAAATTATCCATAAATGCAATTTTATTTACATAAGTGCTTTTCATTTCATTTTCTGTAGTGCCCAGGATAAACATATGGCTGCAGTTATAACTCAAATACAGGCTGGGCAATACAGACAACCTTTTTATTATTTATGGGATAATATAAATAACTAGAAAAGCACTCAGAGAGCGCAGACCTCCGCCAAGCGCCACAATTCCCCCCATACAGTGTTTGTGTGTACGTTTTCAGATTCCTTGAGCATGTAAACATACGACTAGCAATTGGATTCACAATGATTATTTGTTTATTTGACAGGGACAGTGCAATAAACACACAATTAATCAATG
Organism: Pholidichthys leucotaenia; assembly: GCA_020510985.1. Lineage (NCBI taxonomy): Eukaryota > Metazoa > Chordata > Actinopteri > Cichliformes > Pholidichthyidae > Pholidichthys > Pholidichthys leucotaenia. Next base: position 305,195,406 of record CM035839.1, read on the forward strand.
ACAATCAATCTGATAGTGATAGGATTAGTGGTTCAGTAGTAAAAGCATTGCCTCCTTGGCGGAGGTAATAAACTGAAGTGTTGCTGTTGTGTCCATCTCCTCCACTGACGGATGCAAATTGGGTAGACAGGTTGCCGTGGGTTTTATATTATATTATGTTGGGGTTTCGCTCCGCGGCAAACGAGAATTTAGAAGCTTCGCCGGCAGAGAGCTCGTTATTGCGCAGCTCCTATGGCTGGCCGGTGAATTTCTGCCAAATGCGCAGCTCCTATGGCTGGCCGGTGAATTTCTGCCAAATGCGCAGCTCCTATGGCTGGCCGGTGAATTTCTGCCAAATGCGCAGCGCCTATGGCTGGCCGGTGAATTTCTGTCAAATGCGCAGCTCCTATGGCTGGCCGGGGAATTTCTGCCATCACTTTTAGCATTAGAGTGACACATATCAGGCGCAGCATTACTGGCGCCGGGATTCCTCTCTGTTCCGGAGCCGCAGGACAAAAGAAGGTGCGATAATGGTTGCCGTGGGTTTTATTGGGTTTGCGGTCCGCGGAAAAAAGAGGATTTGGAAGCCTCCCCCGGCAGAGAGCTGGTTTTTGCGCAGCCCCTATGGCTGGCTGGGGAATTTCTGCCAAATAATCCGGCGCCGGACAGCTGCCCGTGTCAGCTTTTGCAGCGTAGTGCAAACACAGGCAGTCTGGCGAGCCCTGTTTTCTGTGTGCTTTTGTGCCTAAAACTTTGAAGAAGGCGGAGTTTGTGTTCATCAGACACGACGACCAGCGCCCTCTATTGCGCCTGCGCACATGTTGAAAATGGCTGTATGTCACAGTGTTGAAAAATGCTTTAAAAAATTCCTGTATCCAGACGGTGAACCGGATCACCCCCAAAATTTAATCAGTTCTTCCTTGTACCATTTCCAACAATGCCTGAAAGTTTCATGGAAATCCGTCCAAGACTTTTTGAGTTATCTTGCTAACCAACAGACAAACAGACAGACAGACAGACAGACAGACAGACAAACACACAAACTCCGGCAAAAACATAACCTCTTCCTGGCCTTTTCGGCCTGGCGGAGGTAATAAGATCATGCCCTCTATTATCCTACACATTTCCCATGTTGTGAAGGAGGGAGTCTCTCTCTCTACTTAGCAAAGGAAGAAGCGAGCGATAGGCTTGCTCTGTAAAAAATAGAAGTGTGCTTATGCTGTAACGGTGTTGTCCGGGGTCCTGATTGTGTAAAAATTCCACAACCTGCATCACCTCCAACAGCTGAATGAGCTACTAACCTGAATGTAACTTATCTGTATTCTGTACAGATAGTAAATATGCTTATAGCACATGCCACCTGCATACTGTTACTTTGAATCTGCAGGGGTTTGTCACCTCCACAGAAAAACCAGCAAAACATCGACAGCAATTGTTGCAACTATGTAATGTTCTGATGCTACCATGTTCTGTGGCAGTTATTCACTGCCCTGCCCACACTAATGGCACTGACTTGTCTAGCTGCGATAATCACTTGGCTGATAACGCTACTCACTGTGCTGCTATTGGTCTTTTAGGGACCGTCTGTCTTATTAATAATGTTGATATTTTAAAAGACTGTCAAAATAATATGGACCTTCCTCCTGTTTCATGTGTAAATAATTAGATATACATTTGGCTTGTCTGATGAAAATTTGCTCTGCCACTCACATTATACAGATGAGCTGTCCTGGTGGCACATGGCCGATTATGTCCATAATTGGTGGCACATTAATCATGTACCACCAGGAGGGAAATCAATGATGAGGATGTTGGAAAAAAAACTGTCCTAATATTTTGAAAGAAGTAACAAAAACATGCCAAAAGTGCATCATTTGTTTATAAAATAATGCTCAAGGAGCAATGGAAAGCTACAATATTGGTTGGTGTTGATTGACACCTTCACAAAGTGGACAGGAATTCATCACACATCCTCAGCAAATGCCGCATCTGTGTGTGTGAAACTCTATTGAATGATGCTCTTTCCGTTTTTGGGGTTCCAGAACTGATTTATGCAGATAATGGAACTCATTTTACAGCACAAACAGTTCAAGACTTAATCCAAGCTGTAAGAAGTAAGATCAAATTTCATAGTACAATCAAACAAATGCTGGCAAAAACCACACATGGAAAGGGTATTACTTGGCCAGAAGCTCTGAAATTAGTCAGACTAACCGTTAACTCTATACTAGACCCAAAGACAGGATTATCACCTTTTGAATGTGTTTTTTCACCATCCTTATGTATTACCTGACCTCTCACCACTAACCACACCTAACAAATACATAGATCTTGGTGAACATCTCAGGGAATGTTTTGATTCTGTCAGAAGCTCTCTCTGCTCCACAGAAAAGGATAACCTGGAGACTATATCTTCATAAAGAACCACCACCGACAACACTAGACACTCCCACTCCCACTGCAGTACGTATTGCTGAATGACCATCTCGGATTCACCTTTCACACGCTAAAAGACTACGGGTGCCTGTAAGTGAACTAACTAACTTGTTTCCCTGAGTAAGTCCAGTACAAAGGGGGCATGTCCTTTTAAGGACAAGGCCGTCTCAACCCTGGTGAAGAAAAGAGGCCCGGAGGGGTACTCTCTCAGGTGGAAGCATGGCACCAAAATTATTGATGACTCTGTGTTCAGCACTTCTCCTGGCAGTGGGGTGGTAATCTCTTTCTGATTCAAGGACAAGGAACCCACGAAGCACGGACAATGAACAATACGCATAACCTATGGTACCAGACAATGGTGGTTTCGGTGAGAGGACTGGGAATCAATACTTCTTGCTATGTGTGTTCATTGCTACCCCATTTACACAAGACTGCAATACCCATGATTGACTACAATACCCATGATCCCTGTTCCACTGAGTGAAGAGAAAACGCCCGGAGCGACAATAGCAATGAACTCTCGTCTCAGTCTGTTTAATACAAGCAATAATGTTGGACATTGGTTGGTGGGGAATTTGTCAGAAAGGTATCTTAATAGATTGAATGTCACTATTACTGATTACACTGGGTCTAAGATTAGAATATTTAATATTATTGGGATTGGAACTTCTTTGCTTGCAGTTAAGAAGCATTTAATGAAAGTAAATCCTACACTGTTTACTTCACCAATCTGCTTTCACAAAAATTGTAGTAAAAACAGTTTCAACCTGGGTATTTCACAAAGATGCAATGATACTAAGGAAGTGACCTGTGAAGTGTCATATTATGATTCTGTCTGTAGAAATGTATTTCACTTTCCCTATATTGCTGCTGGAAAATTCACCTTAAAGAGGAAAAATTGTACTTTTAACTGTAGCAATAATCCTACTGTTTTTTGGCCAAATGATGATGGGTATGGATTCTTGGAAAACCAATGGGTACTCTTTTTCCAATGTATGGCAGTGCTCTAGCTATACGCCACATAAATGCTTAATGATGTCAATGTAGAAAATCTTTTGAAGTTACATTGAAGTTACATTATACTGATAATTGCATATGATTAAAAAGATTAATAAAATAATAAACAGGAGGGAAATGTTGGAAAATTGTATGTAAATGGTTATCATTTTATTAATAACTCAAATGAAGATTGATATTCTTATATGTATGATGCTTTTTCTTATTAGTCATAAATACAACTTGTGCCTCTTCTTATAATCACTGTTAGTGACTAAGCTGCACCACCCTTCTGTTTGTTCATATGATGTGTGATAAAAGAGTGTTGACATATGCAAGTCTTTATGCTGTATCAAGACTTGTCCCCTGTACACCCTGTGCTTCTTATCTTTTCTGCAAAAGACTGTTGTATGTTATCATTTAACCATTTCATCTGTTAACTATGTTCTTTTTGACCGGAAGCACTGGTTTGTTGCAGGCCCATATATGGAGTTGTTTCCCCCTCTCTGTCTTTGCCGAGTGGAGAAGCAGATGTTCTCCCCGCGATAAGAGTGTTCATGCGATTTATCTCCTACACACACTTGAAGACGTACAGAGCGTACTTTTGCTTATGTGGTAATTCTGTTGTTCTGCTTTTGTTGAGTTTGTCACATACACCATTGTATATAAAAGAAGGCAGCTGCGGGACTGCCCCTCAGTATCCCACTCGCCCTGTAAAAGGTATGTGTTGATACTCCTTGTACAAGTAAAAACTTCAAAGGCTCTGCGTCTGATCTTTGATTCAGTCTAATACCTTTTTGTACTCTGTATTTGTGAGGTTATATTTCAGACTTCTGACAGTCCAGTTCCATAATATTACGGATGGTAATGACCTTGGCTTCTTCAGGTGATCCGTTTAATTTGAGTGTGACAACATTTAAGTGTGACAAACATACAAAAAAAATGAGAAATTAGGAAGGGGCAAACACTTTTTCACACCACTTTAAAAGACATTTAAAACATTAAAATAAATAAAAGACAGTAAAGTAAAGCTAAACAAAGTATAAAACAGGACAGGTAAAAATGGCAATCATATAATAACAGCAAAACAAGTGAAATCAATGTTTCATGCTGGGTTGAAGGCCAAGGAGTAAAAATGGATTTTAAAATGAGTTTGAAAACTGGACAGTAAAGGAGCCTGCCTAATAGGCAAAGGGAGACTGTTCCACAGTTTAGGAGCAGCAACAGAAAAAGCTCTGTCCCCTCTGAGCTTCCTCTTCGATCTCGGTATCTCCAGGAGCAGCTGATCAGCTAACCTGAGAGACCGAGCAGGAGTGTATGGCTAAAGAAGCTCAAAGAGATAAGGTGGGGCAAGGCTATTTAATGATTTAAAACCAAATAAAAGAATTTTAAAATGAACCCTTAAGTGCACAAGCAGCCAGTGAGGGAAGCTAAAATAGGTGTAATATGGTCCCTCGTACATGTTTCAGTTAAATGACGTGCAGCAGCATTCTGAACCAACTGGAGACGTGAGAGGGAAGACTGGCTGACCCCAAAATAAAGTGCATTACAGTAATCCAGCCGAGATGTAATGAAGGCATGGATTACTGTTTCAAAGTGCTACTTTGAGAGTATGGGTTTAATCTTTTCCAATTTGCCTTAAATGAAAAAAGCTGCACTTCACTACTGCAGCAATCTGATGACCTAATTTAAAATCACTGTCCATCTTAAAACCCATATTCATAACAATAGGCTGGACAAGGTGTGCGCCAGTGGTGCGGGTTGGCCCCGGTGCATCCTTGTGCAACGGGGTTGTGTTTTTCCTGGGGCCCTGGTGACACCCTGGGGTAGGTGCCTGCATCCTGGGTCGCCCTCCCTGTCCACTGGGGTCTGTGGGTGTGGGTGTGCATGTGTGTGTGTGTGTATGTGTGTGAGAGTGGGTGTGAGTGGGGGCTTGTGTATGAGCGGACGCGGAAGTGGGTGTGTGTGTTGTGAGTGGGCAGGTGGGGCTGTGTGTCGGTGTAGGTGGGCATGTGTGATGGTGGGTGGGGGTAAATGTGTGTAAGGGCGCGGTTACCTGTGGGTGGATGTCTGGGGGGGGATGTGTGTATGGGTAGCAGAACTTTGTTGGGTGGCAGGGGTTGGGCAGTCCATCTAGTGGCATAGGGGTTGGCGTTTCGGGGCCTGCTTGTCCCGGCCACCCTGCTTTTGTGTCACGGGGTGAGGCACTTTGTTGCATCACCCCTGGTGTCATTGGCGGTGGGTGTGTGTTGGTGCTTGGGGGTGGTTGGGGAGCCATTGGCACGGGTTGATGGCTGTGTTTCAGTCAGGTTGCTCCAGGGTGGCTGTGGTTGCAGGGTGGCCTGCGGCTGTCTGGGGTGGGTGGCCGTGGACCTGCGTGGGTGCTCGGGGGTGTTGCTTGGCATGTTGGGCGCCGTGTGGCTCTGGCCCATTGTTCACTGTTGTGACTATTGTTGTCCATGTTTGTGTGTGTAAGATGAGTGGAAATTGGTATGGCTGCTCCATCATGTTTGTGGTGCTGGGAGTGCCGGGGCACGATGCTGGTGGGTCCTGGGCTGCTTCCACTGGCGGCCCTCGCCCTGGGTTGGGATTTGGGGGCAGTGGGTGGCCTCATGAAACAGTTTGCAAGCTGGCTTCTTGGGGGGGGGCGGCCTCGCTTTTGGACCGCCTACCTCCCAGTCTTATTTCCCGCCCACCCCCTCCCCCTGACTCTGGGTGGAATATACATCTTCTTCGTTACATTTAGGGCTTTGGGGTGGGGGTGTGCCACACTGTGTCAGCAAAGGGGATACCTTTGCTGCGCGGTGGGGCTGCATTCACCTCAATTTTAATTGCATTTTAGACATTGAGGGCTTGGGGGGGATGGGGGCCCTGCTGCCCATCGCAGTGGCTAGCGGTGCTCCAATCACTATCCCCCCAATTTTAATTGCACTTTGGTAGTCCACACATTTACACACAATAGCATCATATAACCGACACACACCCACCATGTTTTGTGCGGGGGGTGGTCTTCCCCCACCCCTGTTGAAGCACATCCGGCGAGCAGCATTAACTCAAAGGATGCTCCAAAAAGTTAAAGATTTTCCTCACTTACCAATCCATGCAGATATCTACACCCCACCCACTGCCCGACTTTCATCCAGACGGCCGATTTGGAAAAACCCTCCCCCAGCTGACTTTACCATCCAGACAGCTTGGCAAGAGGAATGGGAAACCAAGGAGGTCCCAAACAAACAGCTGGTGATAAACCCCAACCAACAGGTCCCGGGCACCAACCTCCCAAGGAGACAGTGGTCTACACTCAATCGCTTCAGGACTGGACATGGCCCCTGCTTGGCCAGCCTTCACAGATGGGGCAGTAGCCCTAGCCCACTGTGCGCATGTGGAGAGGAGCAAACTATGGAACACATCATAGAGGCTTGCCCGCTCCAAAGACTGGAAGGAGGATTACACACCCTCCATACAGCAAACCAGGAGGCAACTGCTTGGCTTAAGGACTTTGCATTCGCTAAATAAATAAATAAATTGGGAAATAATCAGTTCATGAGCAAAATATGCCCAACACCAACGTTGCTTTCCACCCACAAAATATTCAGCAAAACTGGGCAGCAGCAGCAATGGTCAAACTTGTATTTTAGTCAAATACATGCGTAAAATTCACAAAAGGATAAAGTCTAATGCAGAAAATGATGATTTCTCACTTACTGTCACGGGGTTTTAATAATAAAGGTTTTCATTTAATTAAATTCATATATTTACATTTATATAGTTGTATCCATCTTTCTCTCCCTTTGTGCCTAAATGTTCGTTTACATTTTAAAATCTCATTTGACAAAAGACCTATTGAAAAAGATGTTCTTACCAGGCAGCTGTGAACATGATAATTGCTTTGCCAACCCCCCACCCTCTGTCCATTTAGAATGGTTCATTCAATTTTATATTAAGAGTTTGCAACCATGCCATCACAGCAAGCCACTGTTGGATGCCTAAATAAAGATTTGTTATAGTGGGGGTGACAGTAATGTTGCAGTTTTGAGGTCATGTGGGAAGAATGAGGTGACATTATTTGATCGACATACAGGGAGCTATGGGGACAGATGCTTTTGTTGCTGCTGTCAAATCAAAAAATTAGCATAGGGCACATTTGCATCTGCAGGCAGCTGCCACAAACTTCGACGACAGAAGAATTGTAATTCAAAAACATATACACAGTGCACACTGTCACACATACACAATTTTGACATGCCCAAAGTCAATTTGTTCATTCTGTTTGCTCATTTCCTCGGCTTCCTCCTTTCATCTCTTCTCAGTACCTTCTGCCACAGCCGCAGCAGCCTTGAATAGGATGTGTTATGAGTGGGTATGCTGAGTGAGTGGATGTTTTCACCAGCCTTTAGCCTGTGTAACAAGATACTAATAATGAAGTCCACTCAGTCCTGTCTGACACCATTGTTATTAGCCCCTTCCTTGCAATTACCAGTCACAAATCACAGGAGTGAATATGCACACTTTCTCACTCACACACTCACGCACTCACACACACACACATACGGGTTTTTATTTTAGATGGGGACCAATATTCTGCTCATCACATGTGGGGACTACCCTTTCTAAAGGTTCTAGAGTTCTGAAAAAAAAAAAATCAGGTAAAGTAGTCATAGCTTTGTTATCTAATTCACAACTTCAAACATCTGAATTGATGAAATTATGGCTTGACCATGCCAAATGAGGACTCATGAGAAGTCCAGTGGACATGGCTGATGGGGACCTCATTAACATATTATTTGCATAATTCACACAAATTCCATTGTTATAAGCGGGGACCCTACAACAACAATAAGTGTATTATTGACATATGTACACCCTGTACCATCAGACCATTTTCTATTAACATTTAATTTTATAATTTCAGACTATTTGGCATCTAACAATTATTATTACAGATGTCTGAGACAATGCTGTAACCAAATTTAAGGACATGGTTTCCTCATATTCTTCAATGCCATGTGTCAATGCAATGGAGATAAATTATGGAGATTTTACTCCTGTTGTAGATAGCATAGTAGATAATGTTTCTGCTTCATTGCGCATGACTCTGGACATGATGGCTCCTTTAAAAAGGAAGTCTAATCAGAGATTTCTGACTCCTTGGTTCAACACAGTAACTCGTAGCTTTAAGCAGAAGACTCATCAGCTGGAAAGAAAATGGCATTTCCATAAATTAAATAAATTTTATCTAGCTTGGAGAGATCAACTTTTAATTTATATAAAAAAAAAGTCTCTTAGGAAAGCTATATCAACTTATTCGGGAGTCAGACTCAATCTGTTTTTAAGAATAGGGTTAAAACTTTCCTTTTCATATAGCCTATAGTTAGGGTGGAATCAGGTGCCCCTAAACCCTCCTTTAATTATGCTGCTAATAGGTTTAGACAGCCAGGGGACCTCCAACAATGCACTGGGCTTCACTCCTTTCTTCACTCTCAAGAAAATATTTTTGCTGGTCATTAACATCTGTTTGACCTCTCCCATAGATTGAGTCCCCGTCGTGCTGTTTTCTCTCTGCATGTCTGTTCTTTTCTTCCTCCTCTTCTTTCCCCTCATCCCCCAAGCAGTTGCAGCAGATGGCTGCCCCTCCCTGAGCCTGGTTCTGCTGGAGGCTTCTTCCCATTAAAAGTTTTTCCTCTCCACCATCACCAAATGCTTGCTTTCAGGGGATCAGGGGAATGTTGGGGTTTCTTTCTACAACTGTGGGGTTTTTGTTATGGCGCCCGTAGGGCCTACACCTGCTCCAGCTGCGCACACACCTGTGATTAATCACCAGCAGCCCTTAAAAGCCAGCCTGGCCTGCAGCTCAGCACAGAGACGTCTGCCACACTCAAGGAGGCACATCGCCCGTCCTCGTTCAGAGACTACAGCCACGGAGGCGCAACGCAGCAACGCACGTAAGCGCTCCTCTGTCTTACCTTGTCAAGATAATCTCCCCTGTGCACAGGCGGACCCCCCAAGCGGCGGACCCCCTCTTCCGACGGAAGCTCAGCATCTTCCCATCGTCAGAGTCACCTCCCCGCCTCACGGCTCCGAGCTGGACACTCACTCCCGGGCAGCAGCCAGTCAGGCAAGCAGAAGCTCTGTACCGCTACCTGCAAAGTAAGCAGCAGTTTCTCGTCACATCTCCCTTTGCTGGTGCAGCGCTAATCACTCTGCTCTATGTTCATAGGGTTGCCAGGCGAAGCTCAGACCTGCTCAGCTCCAGCTCGAGTCCTGCACTGCACTACACGCTACACATTCACACAGTACACCCTCACACACGCACACATTACTCACTGGGAAATAAAAGGTTAACTTTATCTCCTCAAGTCTGTCTTTTGTCCCCTGGGTCTTACAAACATGTCAGTTTTGCCCTACAGTTGAAAGTGCTATGAGACGACTGTTGTGAATTTGCGCTATATAAATAAAGTTGAATTGAATGTATCCTTACTGTTTTACTTTTCACTGTTAGAGCTATTCTTTCATTAATTCTCGCAGTCACAAATTTTTAAAAAAAAAATATTTTTCCAGTATCCATCATCAGCTAACTACTACTCAATCATCTGACAATTAGTGGGTCTAAAAAAATATTACTAACTACTAGTTGAACTTCAAGACATTAAACACACATTTAAATTGCAGAATTCAACTTTTAATGTTCAGTTGTTCACATGAACACAGCAAATGAACATCAAATGTGCATCATAGCAATTACACTCCTGTTATGCTGAGACATGGAAGTGTAAACAAAGAACAGCCATAAAAGATCTGGTAATCTTCACCCTATTTAAACTGCAATTTCCATTTGTAGGCTGTATGAACATCAAATAAACCTCATAACAATCCCACTCCTGTTATGCTGAGACATGGAAGTGTAAACAAAGAACAGCCATACCAGAGTTGATAATCTTCACCCTATTTACAGCCACACAATATGATGTATTTCCGCCTTTACAGCAGCTAGCGGAAGACATGGTGGGAGGAAAACAAAACTGGTCTGTATCGTCCTACTGTCTCCCTCTGTCATATGCAGAAGTATGTACTTGTAGCTTCATTGCAGAGACCAGCAGAAGCAAAAGTACAGTCTGAATAACGCAATACAGGTAGATTTCAAAAAGAGAAAGACACGAAACAGGGTTTATTTACACCGAAAGTTGCTTCTTCTACTATTTTTGGAATGTCGGCTAATTGTGCGCATGTCAAAATGATTTAGTCCGTTCAAACGTGTGACACATGGAAACGCACATCCTAATCGGAACAACTTTTTTCAGAATCCATGTAAACAGTAATGTTCTGATCTGAATTGTAATCAGATTGAAGAAATTTTGGCCCATGTTACCACAGCTAGTATTGCTGTCAAGTCCCAATTGACATGCAAAAGAGAAATACATAAACAGCTTACATTTGGATGAAGGCCTCATGGAACTGACTCCTGAAGCTCTCTCTGGTGATCTGTCTGGTGATGATGGTGTTTTGCGTCTCTTGGATGGTGGTGGTGGCGTTTCATTTCTCTTAATCAGAGGAAGAGACCCCTCTCCTGATGGTTCTATAGAAAATAAAATTCATTATCTTCATAAAGATCTATATTTTACATGTGTTACATAATGTTGACAATAAACAATTTTAAAAAATGGACTAATGGCTTTAAATTGGTGCATAAAAATGTATTAAACTTAGTGTTGAGTTGCATTCATCATTTAAAGTATATTTGAACCACTGTATGTTATTTAAATGATGACTTAAGAATGACTAATGACTAATAATGATGATGAAATGACTTGTAAAACAAAGTGCCAACAAAAAGAAAAGTGAATAGCACACATAACTTCACCTGAGCAAGTTTAACAGTTTTAAATCTTTTTCCTTGAGAATAAACAGACTGACTTTGAAACTAAAATTGTCATGTAGTTAGCATATATTTGATTTATGTACACCATGAGTTGTGTTTACTTTATATCACTGTTGCTGTTGTCTCAAGACCATATGCTCCTGTAGTGATATGCACATTCTGTTAAAATAAACTTTAATGACAAAACATAATTCAGCTGTAATTGTGGTCATTTAAACATATTTCATAATGACAATATTTTAGAATATGAAACATTGGGCACAAATGGTCATTTTGAGATAATACTGCATAACATATAAAAAGAGTGATGACTACATTTCTGAGATGAGATGCATGCCATCATACTTCAGAGAAAAAACATCTAACTCATGCTAAAATAATCCTTCTTGTCCAGCCTAGCTCTATTGCATTCACATGTCTTTAATAAAACAACAGGCATTGTGGAAAACTTGCACACACAGTGTTACAATCCCTTGTGGGGACCAATTTTGTCCAAATTTAGACAGTTTATACTTAGACACTGACTAAAGGTGTGCTATGGGGACACCTTGGGTGTCCAAAATATAGTGATAATTAATGCACCCAACGCCCTTAGAGCAAAAACATTCTCAGCTGTGACCATTTTTGTCAAATTGAAATACGTTCAACTTTTGGAGCACTGCCGCGCTGATAAGCTGCACAATTTTGTAACCAGCTGATCAAAATAAACAGTAAAAGCTCAAATGGATGTATTTTTTCTTACCACGTTTATGGTGATTAGTGCAGTTAGCTTAGAGTTTCATGGCAAAAACACCAATGGCAGCTGTGATTGGCAAGTGAAGTAGTGTTTAGCATGTGGGGCTAAGACCTTGCGCCAAGAAAATTAGGTTAGAGGCATTTTTGCGCGTTTGGTGGAAACTTACTGAACAATTTCCAGCATCTCACCGCTTGCTGCACTATGCTTTTATCATTACCATCAGCTTTACTTTGATGAGGGTATAAAACTGCTACCTACATTAATATTTTTCTGATACTTTCTGTGCAGTTTCAAATTAAAAAGCCTCTTACCGGAAGTTGTAGTGTTTCCTATTTTTATGTAAAATTTGACTGCCACTATTTCAGTCTGTTAGATGCCAATTTGTCTTTTAAAGGTACATTATATTAGCTTTATTTATTTATTTTATGTTTACTTTCAAAATCCTTTAAGCACTTTAGTCAAAATGTGTGGTTTTTAGATATACTGTATAAATTAACTTAAAGATCACAACAAATATTAATTTCACATTCATCCTGTCAATATAAAAAACACATTTACATTCATAAGAACTTGAATACTATGAACAAGAAAGCTAAATTTTACCCTAAATATCCCATTACCATTACCTTCTGTATAGAGAGCCTAAAAGTCATGCCTCCTCGATGGCAGTAGTTCTCAACCCATGCCCTTAAGGACTAAAGACCTTGCTGGTTTTCTCATTCACCCAGCTTCTTCAGCAGGTGTTGTCAATGAGCAGCAAACAGTAGAAAGAAATTCAGTCAACTCACCTGCTGAGCCTGAGTGAATCAGAAAACCAGCAGAGGCTTGGGTCCTTGAGAGCATGGATTTGGAACCACTGCTCTATGGGACCTAACTTCAGAAAAAAATTGTATTGGAGTCTATGGGAAGAGATATATTTTCGATCCAGATTGAGTTTTGCCGTGAACTACACATATGATGTTGGTCAAGGTTGTCTCTTGCAGCTGGAATATAAAGTTGTGAAAATATGCAAAGAGAGACTACAAACCCAGAGGCATGTGAGTTATGTCATCATTTTATAAGTGAGCCCAGGAGGAGCAAATTATCAGTCATTTTTTATCAGCTGCAACTCTGAATATACATTACAACCAGTGTTGGGAGTAATGCGTTACAAAGTAACGTTACAAAGTAACACGCTACTGTAACATTATTGTAACGAAACTACTTTTGCAGTAATGTGTTGTGCAACAAAATTACTGTTTAAAAATTCAGTTATTCATTACAGTTACTGAAATATGATCAGATGTGTTACTTGCATTACTTGTTTTATTTAAATGGATAGATATTTTTAGCACAAATAAATATAAACTGATTCTACGTAGCTGGCGCAGCCGTCAGTCTCCTCCGCAGGTTGGTTTCCTGTCCTGCTCACACCACAACTCGGTGGGACAAAATGCCATGGCGGTGATAACTTCTTATGTCGAACCCTTATCACCTGTTGTCCGAGTGGTGAGAAGCCCCCAACATCAGCTCCTACCCCTATAGTTAAACATGAGCATTTTTAGAACAAGTAGCTGCATTTAATGTCCGTAGCTGTGTAAATGTGTAAGTTGTGTAAGTAATTATGTAAGTGTTCTGACCACATAGAGAAAGAGTGAATGTGATATGATGCAGTAAAGAACAGCTTCTTCTAATGTGAACTTTCATTTATCTGTGCTTTTTGTTTTGTTTTATCTTAGGGTGCTTTCACACCTAAATTTGTTTAATTTGGTCCAAATCAGTTGACAAGTTTGTTACTTTGTATCATTTTCTCCTTGGTTTGGTCCCGTTTCCCACAGGCAAAAATTGAGGCAGACCATAAGCAGACCAATCTGCGTCACGTTAAATCCCGCAAGACTTACGCCAGAATGTTCTCTGTTCTTATTGGTCAGATTTTTTGCTGCTAGAACAGGAAAGGTAAATACAGGAAGTAGGATGACTGCTGTGTCTTTATGTATTTCTGGGAGAAAATAATACAAATCGCAGTGTTAGCTACGGCGGGTTTTCATCGCCCTGGTTAGCGTTTATTACATACGTGCATATAGCACTTTTGGCAAATCGTACAGTTTGAAAATGAAGTGCTGCTATGGATGGGAAATAACATGTTAATGTTCATTAATCCTCCAGAACTGTGGTGTGCTCAGCAACAGACATTTTCAAAGATCTATCAGGTATGTACAGTGACATAAAATGTTTTACCATTTGCTGCTGGTCCCGTTTTAGTGCTCTCACCTGCAGGTCCACATCAGAGTTCGGCATTTAATTGGAACCGAGACCACCTGAAAGAGGTGGTCTCGGTATGGTTGTTTTAGTATGCACTTGAGTGTGATTACCATGTTCTCACCAAACAATGGCGACATCGAGTCAAATTTGAAAATGCTGGCTAAAAGTAACTGTAAATATTCCACAATTGTTATTCACGCCGGCATTAATGACATCCGTCTCCGGCAGTCGGAACTCACGAAACTTAATGTAGAATCGGTGTGTGACTTTGCAAAAACGATGTCTGCCACTGTAGTATTCTCTGGGCCCCTCCCCAATCTGACCAGTGATGACATGTTTAGCCGCTCGTCATCCTTGAACCGCTGGCTGTCTGTGTGGTGTCCTAAAAATGACGTGGGCTACATTGACAATTGGAGCTCTTTTTGGGGAAAACCTGGTCTTATGAGACGAAACAGCATTCATCCCACTTTGGATGGTGCTTCTCTTTTATCTAACAATCTGGCATCTTTTTTATCCAAATTTCCAAAACCCTGACTACTCAGAGTTGGGACCAGGAAGCAGAGTCGCAGTCTTACACGCCTCTCTGCAGCTCCTCTTCATCCGCCACCCCTCAGCTTAGCCCCTGTCTTCCCCATCAGAGAATCGTTGTCTGCTCCCTCCAAAGTAAATAAAAATATAATGCATACGCATCCCAAAGTGATAAAGCAAAATATTGGTAAAACTCAAATTAAACATAAAGCCTCTAAATTGAATGATTTGGCCTCTGTTCCTCCTCATAATTTAAAAATTAAATGTGGTTTATTAAATATTAGGTCTCTAACTCCCAAGTCTCTGTTAGTCCATGATCTGTTAATTGATCATCAGATTGATTTAATTTCCCTTACAGAGACTTGGTTAGGGCAAGAGGATTATGTTGGTTTAAATGAATCAACTCCCTCTGGTTATTTAAACTGTCAAAATCCCAGAAGTTGTGGTCGTGGAGGAGGAGTAGCAACAATTTACCATTCCAAATTACTAGTTAATGTAAAACAAAAAACATGTTATAATTCCTTTGAGGGCCTGGTCCTCAGTATTGGGCACTTTAGCAATTTTAGGTTAAACCCAATTTTATTTGCCATAGTTTATCGTCCCCCATCAACCTACTCAGAATTTTTATCCGAATTTGCTGATTTCTTAGCTGATTTAGAGCTGAAATCTGATAGAATAATTATAGTAGGGGACTTTAATATACATGTGGATGTAGATAGTGACTGCCTTAATGTGGCAATTAATTCAATATTAGACTCGATTGGGTTTTCTCAGAAAGTAGGAAATTCTACTCATTACCTCCACCATACATTGGACCTTGTTCTGACATATGGCATAGAAATAGAAAATCTTGTAGTGTCTCCTCATAACCCTGTACTGTCAGACCATTGTCTGTTAACCTTTGATTTTACTATTTCTGACTATTTGGCTCCTAAAGAAAAATATTATTACAGTAGATGCCTCTCAGATGATGCTGTTACCAAATTTATGCAGATTGTTTCCTCTATGCCATGTGTCAACACAACGGAAATAAGCTATAGACAGCTTGCTCCTTCTGTAATTGATAACATGGTGGATAGAGTTTCAGCTTCTCTGCATCAGACTCTAGACTTGGTGGCCCCCTTAACAAAGAAAAAGTCTAATCAGAGATTTCTAACTCCTTGGTTCAACACAGAAACTCGTAGCTTAAAACAGAAGACTCGTCAATTAGAAAGAAAATGGCACTCCACTAATTTAGATGAAATCTATTTAGCTTGGAGAAATCATCTTTTAATTTATAAAAAAATCTCTTAGAAAAGCTAGAACGAGTTATTACTCTGCATTAATAGAAGAGAACAAGAATAATCCCAGGTTTCTTTTCAGTACTGTAGCCAGGTTGACAAAGAGTCAGGACTCTGTCAATCCTAGCATTCCCTTAGAGCTTACTAGTCAGGACTTTATGAACTTTTTCAATAATAAAATTTCATCCATCAGAGATAAAATCAATCAGATTCTTCCCACAGTTAACTTAAATACTGTAACTACTACAACTCCTTCTATTGATGTCTGTCTTGATGAGTTTACTCCAATCGACCTTTGTGAGTTAGACAAAATAGTTTCCTCATCCAAACCTTCAACTTGTCTTTTAGACCCTATTCCTACCAGGTTATTTAAAGAAGTCTTCCCACTTATTGGTAGCCTTATTCTTCATATAATCAATTCTTCATTAACTTTAGGCCATGTACCGCAGGCTTTTAAAACGGCTGTAATTAAACCCTTACTCAAAAAGCCAACGCTAGATCCAGGAGCTTTAGCTAACTATAGACCAATCTCTAATCTCCCTTTCATTTCAAAAATCTTAGAAAGAGTTGTTGCTACGCAATTATTTGACCACCTGCAGGGAAATGGTTTACTTGAAGAGTTTCAGTCTGGGTTTAGAATCCATCATAGTACTGAAACAGCCTTAGCGAAGGTCACTAACGACCTCCTCATTGCATCTAATAATGGACTAGTTTCTGTACTTGTCCTTTTAGACCTTAGTGCAGCTTTTGATACTATCGATCATAATATTCTACTTGATAGATTAGAACACTATGTTGGACTTAATGGAACTTCGTTGCAGTGGTTTAGATCTTATTTATCTGATAGGTTCCAGTTTGTTCATGTAAATAATGAGTTTTCTTTCAACTCAAAGCTCAGTCATGGAGTTCCACAGGGATCTGTGCTAGGCCCTACTCTTTTTAGTTTATATATGCTTCCGTTAGGCAATATTATTAGAAAGCACTGTATACATTTTCATTGTTATGCTGATGACACACAATTATACCTGTCAATGAAGCCAGATGATAGTAATCAATTAGCCAAGTTAGAAGCCTGTCTTAAGGAAATCAAAGCTTGGATGACTTGTAATTTCCTGCTATTAAATTCAGATAAGACTGAAGTCATTCTTGTTGGTCCAAAAAACCTTAGAAATTCCTTTCCAAATCAAACTTTCAGTTTGGATGCGGTTACTCTTTCTCTTAATAGCTCTGTGAGGAACCTTGGAGTTATTTTTGATCAGGATTTGTCCTTCAATTCACATATTAAATTTGTTTCTAAGACTGCCTTCTATCATTTGCGTAATATTGCCAAGATTAGGAGCATCTTGTCTCAGAGTGATGCTGAGAAACTGATCCACGCTTTTGTTAGCTCAAGATTAGATTACTGTAATTCTTTATTATCAGGCTGTCCTAAAACATCTTTAAAAAGTCTTCAGCTGATCCAAAATGCTGCAGCAAGAGTTTTAACAGGTACTAGAAAGAGAGATCATATCTCTCCGGTTCTGGCCTCCCTTCATTGGCTTCCCATAGAGTTTAGAATCAAGTTTAAAATCCTTCTTCTTACTTACAAAGCTCTAAACAATCAGGCTCCTTTTTATTTAAAAGATCTGATACTACCGTATTATCCTAACAGAGCACTACGCTCCCAAAATGCAGGATTACTTGTAATACCTAGAATCTCCAAAAGTACAATGGGAGGCAGAGCCTTCAGTTATCAAGCTCCTCTCCTGTGGAATCAGCTGCCAATCTGGATTCGGGAGTCAGACTCGATCTCTGTTTTTAAGAATAGGGCTAAAACCTACCTTTTTGATATAGCCTACAATTAGGGAGGGATCATGTGTTTCTGAACCCTCCCTTAGTTATGCTGCTAATAGGTTTAGTCAGCCGGGGGACCTCCAGTAATGCACTGGGCCTCACTCCTTTTCTCACTCTCAATGAAATATTTTTTTTTTGCTGGTCATTAACATTTGTTTGTTCTCTCCCATAGATTGAGTCCCCATCGTGCTGTTTGCTCTCTACATGTCTGTTCTTTTCTTCTTCTCTATCCCCTCACCCCCCCAGCCAGTCGCAGCAGATGACTGTCCCTCCCTGAGCCTGGTTCTGCTGGAGGTTTCTTCCTGTTAAAAGGGAGTTTTTCCTCTCCACCATCGCCAAGTGCTTGCTCACAGGGGATCGCCTGATTGCTGGGGTCTTTCTGCAACTGTGGGGGTTCCCCCTACAGTTGATAGTGCTATGAGATGACTGTTGTTGTGAAATGGCGCTATATAAATAAAGTTGAATTGAATTGAATTGAATTGAAAACAAAACGAACCGCACTAACGGAGAAAACAAACTTGAGTTTGACTGAAACGGACTAAACCCTGCAGGTGTGAAAGCACCCTTATTTGTTTACATGCTGTTGTGATATGCAACTATTTCATAGAAGAAAATCCTCTAAATATGCATTTTTAATTGACTTGTCCAGGGGTGTCAAACAAATGGGTCACGGGCCAAAAACGGCCCACCAGGGGGTTGAAAATTTTCTCTGTGAATTTACAGCTTTATTTCTAGTAAATTTCTGACTTTCTACTGATTACAATAGTTTGTGTAAATCTGAGACATTTTTTTCTCTGTAAGATGAGACTTTTTTTTTCTCATCAGTTTTCTTTTTCTTTTTTGTTCTGATGAGAACAAGGGGCCCTTGATCTTGCTATGTTTGCAAGATGATTTAGGTATGCATTTAAAAGTAACGTGAAAGTTATTTTTCCAAGTAACGAGTTACTTTAAATATGCAGTAACTGGCAAGTAACTCAGTTACTTTTGAAAAGAAGTAACTAGTAACTGTAAGTATTTACTATTTTTTTAGTAACTTGCCCAACATTGATAAAAACACATTGCTTTTTCTCCTCTCCAGATGCTTCATTCGCCAGTCAGAAAAAAAGTATGTAAGCTTTGACAGGGAAACTGCCATAATCTTGTGTAGTGACATATATAGCACAAGACCAGCAGATGTAGTTCACTAAGTGTTCACTAGTGTAGTTCACTAAGGTTCACACAAAACTAAATGTTACTCTTTTATTTTACATTAATTCTACAACTTTATTTATGTGGAAAATTTAAAAAAAGGACCACAATAATATGTGTAGTTCATGGCAAAATTCAATCTAGATCAAAAAATAATTTCTCTCTTCACACAGACTCTGATACAATTTTTTTTCCAAAGTTAGGTCCCATATGAAGGAAATAGAGGAGACAGGACTTGGGCTCTCTATGCATTATGGTAACCTGTTAAATGTTGTAATTAACACTACTCCTTCATAGATAAGCTCCATCTGCATTCACACATCTTGAATAAAACAGGCTTTGTGTGGACCTTTCACACACCACGATCTTACAGTTCTTCATGGGGACCACTTTTGTCCAAGTTTACACACGGTTTATACTCAGACACTGAGTAAAGGTGTGCTGTGGGGACATCATGAGTGTCCAGAAAAGAGTGACAATTAACCTAGAAAAAAAATCCATGAGAAAGCTAAATTCTGCTCTAAACATCCAACTACCACTAACCTTCTGTTTGCATTATAGTGAACTGAAGGACATTGATTAACATGCTTCCCGATCAGTTAACCTTTATCTGCATTCACACACCTTAAATAAAACAGGCATTGTGGGAACCTTTTACACACACAATCTTAAGAGTTCTTCATGGGGACCAGTTTTGTCCAAGTTTACACACATTTTATACTCAGACACTGAGTAAAGGTGTGCTGTGGGGACGTCATGAGTATCCAGAAAAGAGTGATAACTAACTTAGAAAAAAAAATCCATGAGAAAGCTAAATTCTGCTCTAAACATCCTACTACCACTAACCTTCTGTTTCCATTATAGTAAACTAAAGGATACTGATTAACACGCCTCCTGATCAGCTAACCTTTATCTGCATTCACACACCTTAAATAAAACAGGCTTTGTGGGAACCTTTCATACACACAATACTACAGTTCTTCATGGGGATCAGTTTGTCAAATTCTTCTAGTTTTTCCTCATATGTTGACACTCACGTTTGTTGAATAAAACAGGCAATTATGGGGACCTTTCACACACAATGTTATAGTCCCTTAAGGGGACCAGTTTTGTCCAAGTTTACGCACAGTTTTTACTCAGACATTGACTGAAGGTGGTGTGAGTATCCAAAATAAAGTGCCAATTAGTTAAGAAATAAAAACCCTGTGATGGTTAAAATCTGCACTAAACACCCCACTACCACTAACCTTCTATATACATTACATTAGACTCTTTGGTATACTGATTGAGACTAGAATGCCATCACTATAAACTTCTTTCCCACTTTAGCTGCTTAAAAAGAAAAAAAAATGAAAACTTAATAAAGAGAAGCTGAAGGATTAAATCTGAAGTGATGAACATGAAGTACCTGTATAGGAGAGCTGTTAGAAACTGTAGCATCATCCATCTGACTCTGGAGTGAAGGAAGAGACACATTTGCTGCCGTGGCTTCAGCTGCAATGTTGGTCATCTGTAAACACAAATTTCATGGTGGCGGAGTAGTTAGCACTGCGGCAGCACAGCAACTCACCCTTGGCCAGGGGATCCTGGGTTCGATCCCAGCCCCCGACCAACAGTGATCTGTGTGGAGTTTGCATGTTCTCCCCGTGTCTGCATGGGTTTACTCCAGGATTTCTCCAATTTCCTCCAACATGCCAAAAACATGCAAGTTAGGTTAATTGGCATCAAACTGGGGATTCTAAATTGTCCTTAGGTATGACTGTGAGAGTGAATGGTTGTCTGTTTCTCTGTGCTGGCCCTGCAATGGACTGGTGATCTGTTCAGGGTGTACCCTGCATCTCGCCCAAGTTGCTGGGATAGGCTCCAGCCCCCCTGTGACCCAAAAAGGATTAAGTGGAAGAAGATGAATGAATGAATGAATGAATGAATGAATGAATTTTAAAATAATGATTTTATAAGGCTCTTCTTAATGAAACCTATGAAATTATTTGATTGGAATTTTCCACCCAGTGTGTTGTACCACATAGTTTTCTTTCTGGTGAGTTTTTACACTATGGTCATCCATCTGAGCCTTGGAAAGAAAAGGCTAGCTGGAGTGCTCTATGTTTATATCATTCACAGTTTCTTCAACCAGCAGTAAACAGATTTTTTTATGATTAGACTTTGGATTTTTTTTTTTTTTTTTGTGATTGCATTTCCTCCTTTATTTGCAATATGATGTTTGTATGCGACAAATTACTTAAGCTCAAAACATTTGCCATATGACTTCATTAACCCCATTCTCTAACATCTAAATATTAGGTAAATTCTCATAAATAAATGGATTAAACGTATCATTTTTACTGCTGTGTTATAAAAAACAACCCTACAATAACTTCTGAAAACTTTTGATTTCCTGTTTGATGATCCTATTTTAGGATTGATTGATTGATTTTATTTGAACATTTTGACAAAAGAAAAAAAGAATTTAAAACAAAAATCAAGCCAAAAATAAAAAGTTCAAAAGGAGTGGGAAGAAGCCAATGCTTATATAGTCCCACCCCTTTTCCATACCCAACAAATTACAACATCACTCTTAGTCAGCATTCACCATAATACACCCCATAGTCAAATTATGCAACAGAAATGACACAACAACAACAGTCCATATTGACAACAATACCAACATCCAACAATAATTGTAACAATAATAAATAAATACTTCTGGTATGTTCAACACAAACACAGACAACACCATCACCATCACAATCACCATAACACAATAGCACACACAATGACAACCTTTTTTCATTGAAGGCACATTGTAATATTACTGCCCTTTATTTTTATATTGCTCAAAAATCATTTCTTTATATGTTGATTTAAATATATGGATGTTTGGACATTGTCTGTGTTTCTCTCCCAACCCATTCCACAATTTTACCCCACACACAGACACACAAAAACCCTTCCTAGTAGATCTTACTAAGTGCATTTCAAATTTTGTGTTCCCCTGTAAATTATATTTCCCTTCTCTCTCACTGAAAAGATTTTGTATACTGTGTGGAAAAAGGTTTTTACTGACTTTAAACATTAATTGTGCTGTATAATAATGAACCAGATCCTGTAATTTCAATAACTTTGAATGAAAAACAATAAATTAGGATGTTCAAGATACCCGACTTTGTGTATAATAAGGACTACCCTTTTTTTGTAATATTAGCAATGAATTAAGTGTACTTTTATAATTGTTACCCCAGACCTCTATACAATAAGTCAAGTATGGAAGTACTAATGAGCAATACAAGATATGAAGTGATTTGTAATCTAGGACCTGCTTAATTTTATTTATAATTGCAATATTTTTTGCAACTTTGTTTTGTATGTATCTGACGTGTGGTTTCCAACTAATTTTATCATCTAGTATTACACCCAAAAACTTGATCTCCTTAACTTTTTCAATAATCACATTATCTATATGAATATGTATATCTTCTTTATTTTTACAATTACCAAATATTACATTACCTTAGTTTTATCTATATTTAGTGATAGTTTATTACAATCCATCCATTTTTTAAGCTTATTTAATTCATTATTTAGAGTATGGATTAGTTGATTATAATTATTTTTAGAATAAAATATATTAGTATCATCAGCAAATAATATCATTTTTAATAATTTAGAAACTTGGAATATATCATTTATATATATGCTAAATAATTTGGGGCCCAATACTGACCCCTGGGGGACCCCACAGGCAATTCCCATACACCCAGACAGATATTCTCCCATCTTCACAAACTGTTGTCTCTCGGATAGATAACTTGTAACCCAATTCAGAGCCATTCCCCTAATACCATACATTTGCAGTTTATTAAGAAGTATTGAATGATTTATTGTATCAAATGCTTTTCTAAAATCCATAAATACACCAATTGCATATTTTCCTTGAGCTAATGCATTTATTATTTCCTCTGTTGCTTCCATTATCACCAACGATGTTGTACTTTTGGCTCTAAATCCATATTGGTTCTGATTAAGCACATCGTGTTTATTTAAAAAGTTTTCCAATCTGTTGTTGAAAAGCTTTTCCAGAATCTTTGAAAATTGTGGGAGGAGTGATACTGGTCTGTAGTTTGTGTATTGGTGTTTATTTCCTTGCTTGAATAATGGTATTACTTTTGCTATTTTCATTTTCTGTGGGAATAAGCCAGTTTGAAATGATAGATTACAAATATACTATGTGAATTGTTTTAATATGCCATCAACAGTTCTTTTTACTAGTGCCATATCAGTACCATCACAATCAGTAGATAATTTATTTTTACACTTTTCAACAACAGATTTTACCTCTAGTTCATCCACCGCTGAGAGAAAGATTGACCGAGGGTTATTTCCAATCAATGTCTCACTCATGGTGTCTCTTCCTTGGTTTGGAATTTTTGCTGCCAACTCTGGTCCAACATTTGCAAAAAAATGTATTCATTTTATTTACTACCACATTCTTATCATAATTATCACCACAATTATCAGGAAAATACTCTGGATATATCATTTTCTTAGTTCCATTTTTCCTTAATTTATTTAATATATCCCAGACTCCTTTTATATTACTTTTATTTTCATTTAACATTTTCCTATAGTATAATTTTTTTACTAGTTCGTATTATTTCAGTTAATTTATTTTTATATGTTTTATATCTTATTTTCAGATTCTTTGGTTCTTAATTTAATGAAATTTTTATAGAGATAATTTTTCTTTTTACAAGCATTTTGTAGCCCCCTGGTTAACCATGGACAATTTTTGTATATGTGTTTTTTATTAATTTCTTTAATTGGACAGTTTTTATCATATAATGATTTAAATATATCAATAAATTTATCATATGCCAAGTCCACTTTTTTCTCTCTATAGACAACATCCCAATTCTGTAACATTAAGTCTTCTTTTAAAGCATTGATTCTCTCTTCTGTTTGTATTCTTTTATAGATAATCTTTTTACATGGTTTATTATTATTATTACTCTCATTAGCCCCATAATTAACGTCTAAAGAAACAAATACAGGCAGATGGTCACTAATGTCATTCATTAGTATACCACTCACCATATTATATTCAATAACACTGGTAAAAATGTTGTCTATCAGGGTAGCACAGTGTGTCATTATTCTCATAGGTTTTGTAATCTTTGGAAATAAGGTTAAGCTATACATTGTATCTAAGAAATCTTCAGTTGGTTTATGTTGTTTTGTTTTCATTAAAGTGTACCTGTGGTGGTTGTGAAAAAAAAAATATTATATTGAGCCCCTGTCTCACGTTCTAGTTCAAGTTTAAGTTGAAATTCACGTTCAAAGCAATTTGATATAAATCCATTGCTGATGTACTGGTTCAGCTATGTCAGCAAAACATGGGTACAGCCATACTAGCGGCTACATGGACTTCCAGGACACTTCCTGTGACGTAATTTCGTGGCTACCGCAATCTGGATCAGTATTGGCTGAGCCTCGAGTACCCGGATGTGCAGCGGCTTTGGGGATATTCAAATTCAAATTCAAACGTTTATTTCAAACTCAGGGTTCATATCAAATGCTGAACTGAAACGAGTAGAAAATAAATAAATAAATGCTTAAATTCGGTGGGTCCTATTGTCTGATCTGAGGTCGTTAACAGCCGCAAAACGGCAGACTAATTCGGCTCCTCCCTCGCCGCTATAAAGAGCGGCAGACAGCGCATTGCGTTGTGTGAGGACCAAAATTCAAACGTTTATTTCAAACTCAGGGTTCATATTAAATGCTGAACTGAAACGAGTAGAAAATAAATAAATGCTTAAATTCAGCTGCTTGTCTCATCTGATCTCGTAACTGCCGCAACACGGAAGATGATTCTACAACTATATACAGAGCAGCAGACACTCAGTACTCTTGGAAAAACAAAAACATACAATGCGATATGGATATCGCAACATGGCGGAATGTAAAGCCTTTGGATGTCTGAATAATAAGCGAAAAAAACAAAGAAACACTTTTTTTGTGTACCCAAACCCAGCTCACCTTGTCAGAAGATCGGAGCGGAAACAGGGCACAGACGAATAATTTCAGATGAAACTGCGTTGTGTGTGAGGACCACTTCATCACTTTAACCCTCAGAAGACCTTTCTGGCTCAAACCTGTAGCCATGTTGGACAAATTCTTCCTCAGAGTCCGACAATTCAGCCATAATAGAATAAAAACACTCACAACAGCACCCTAGTCTCTCATACAGGCGGAGCATTGACTGTAGAGTATCAACGAAGTGACGTCACATCCGCATGTGTCATGGCTGCGCCCACAGTTTTCATTGGCTGCCCATGGCCAAGGTCCTATTTGAATATATGTCTGGTGGTATATGGGTGGCAAAAATTATTTACCAAAATAAGAAATACTTTTTCATAATGTTTTCAATTCAAATGCGTCTTCACAACCACCACAGGTACGCTTTAAATCTATATTAAAGTCACCACAAATAAAGATATCTTTTTGTCTTATTTTTGTATACAGCTTTTCCATCCCATTTCTAAATTTTTCCATATCAGATCCCGGTGCTCTATATATACAACTTACTATTATTTTTTTTTTCTATTTTCGTTAAACATTCCATACTTTCATTCACTGTTGATGTCATGCTGTCCACTTTTTTACTTTTTAATTTTATATCAACATACAGTGCTACCCCGCCACCACTTTTACATTTCTTATTTTGTGTGTACATCTCATATCCATATAGTTCAAAATTTACATCTTTTTCTTCATTAATCCATGTTTCACTTATTGCAATAATCCTAAATGGTGTGTTAAATTGATTTAAAAAAAAAACCTCCTTAATACTATCAAAGTTTGCATAGAGACTCCTACTATTAATATGTATTATTATCAATGTCTGATCCGAATTCATAATTCCATTTAATTGTTGTTCATCATAATAAACACACTTATTATTAATATGATTAAAATAATTAATGTCTGGGTCAATATCTCCTAAAATGTCTTGTGGTTGCTGTTCAGTATTGACAAAGATTTCAGTTTCAATTTGCCCTAATACACTTGCATTATCAAATAAGGAAGGATGATTGGTTAAAGTACTAATCATAAGTTATATCAACAATGTACACCAAAAGGTAAAAAAGGAAAAAGATCACAAATATCTCCACTCATAATCTTACTGCACTGTTATTCTTGCATCAGGGCTAAGGTTTAAATTTGTCTAATTCCTCCATTTCTCTAATCATTATTACTTTAGCTTCTTCTGGAGTGCCAAGCAGTTTAATCCACACCTTACAGTTCTTACAGTATGGATTTGATAATGGGCTACAGCTTTAAGTGATGCTAATGTCATTCTGATACCATTTGATTGGAATTTTATTTCTTGAAGCATATTTATTTTTTATTCTTTTTCTTAACTTATAATAGCTGAATTTGATTAATATATTTTTAACACATTCATATTCTATCCTACTCATCCACAGTTATTTTATGCATTCTGCAACCCTATGAGCAATTCTGCATACTGTGTGCTGTGCAACATACTTGTGTTCTCCATGGGCAATCTTCACCTCCATAGTCATAGGTAATTTCTTCTCCTTCTTTAATGTCATTCAAGGCAAACAAACAAAGGTGGGGGTTTCCATTCACATCATTTTTTTTTTTTCACCCTACAGTTTGGATGTCTGTGGTCAACATTAACCAGACGCCCAAATGATCCATCTTCTCTCGAGGCATCAATGCTTGAAGAGATTGAAATACAAATATCACAATACATGTCACCACAAAATCAAAGCTTCTTGTTATAGTATAATATGGTATAGTACAGTTTAGTTTAGTTTAGTTTGGGAGCAACTTAAAGTCTTACCACCATGTTTTCCCTCCCCACTTGAATGCAAACAAAATGCAGCACATGAGGGATGGTAGAGCTTGTCTGTCTTTAAAATGACATGCTTAATGGCATCCTTGGGGGGGGGGGGCATTTCAACCTGCAGGGGAATTTTTAAAAATGGATTGCACTGGACTCAGTTACAATTTGAGATCTTTAAAGTTATTTGTGTAATATTTTTATGAACTCTTATGTTTAGATTCAAAAGCAAAGGAATTTCACGCCCAGTATTAAGTGAATTAGGATCACTATCTCTTAAGTAGTTGTGAAATAAATGTTTAAGGGAGGAATTTGCTCTTTTGTTTTAAACAATGTCATATTAATGACACAGTTAAACTGGGGAGACATGCAGAATCAAACTGGTCTCTACCATAAATCGTGAAAAAACTAACAGAATTCTGAATTGAGCTCAGTTAATAGCTGGCATAAGCCTTAAGGGTAGCAACTCACTTGTTCATTTCACCTCTAATCAATCTGAAAATCATGCAGAATCTGACCCTATCATGTTATCTGGGAGCTTGCAAGAATTCACATTGTGCAAACTTTAATAACTGCTTAGTGGGTAATTAGTTAACTGGATATCTAATTATTATACTGTCAGTCCAAGTGCACATGCCCATGACTTTCACATCTCGACTCATGCAAAGCATCATGGGAATGTGGCTACCAAACATGCTCTATCGATGCATTTAATTTATGGAAAGTTCCTGATCTGTGAGCATATTGTATGCGTAGGGGTCTTCCCGGTTGTACCCGCAAACGCAAGGATAAACTAGTTGCACTTGCATTCGCGGCCACATTGCAGAAATTGGACAAAATTGCCCCCCTGTATGTATGCTGACATAGCAGATTTTTTGTTGTCAAAGGACCAAGCACCCTTACTTGCGAGACTCCTAAACGGCTACAAAGAAGGTAAGCGAGTGGTTTGACAGCTCAACTTTGGTTTTGTCATTTTGAGTAAATTTCACTACAAGGCTTAGCCTGCTTACTTAGATCTATAGGTCGATACTACTATAGTTTAAGTACCACACGTTTTCAATGATTTGCAGTTTTATTTTATACCAGCCTACTTATCAATGGCCTTAATTACATGTGTGTGTCAATCAAGCTTCATTACCAATATACAAAGAACTATATCCTAGATCCAGGCCTGCCTGTCCGTACCTACTACTTCAGGGTTTAGACTCGTGTCAATTAGGCTAGAACTTAAACAATACACAACACTATTTAATTATGTTAAACTATGTACTTACTACTTTAATCCAACAATTACATCCATCAAGATCCTTCAGCTCCGTGGGGAATGTATATAACATGAATGGCAGCGGACATGTACACACGCTGGTCCCGAAGTTACACGCATGTATGCTGCAAGTTTGCTTTTTCCACCGTTCTAGATCATACATGCTGTTCCACACTTCACTATGGCACAATGTGCACCTGGCATAATGGAGATTTAAAGCTTAAAGCAGACTTTTAATGGCAGTTCTTCAGGTGTGACAGTACTGTCTCTATATAAAAGCAAAGCTGCTATCGGAATGTTTGGTAGTCGTGAACTTTGAACTCACATAGTCCGCACATGCGCACCCGTAATGTGAAAGTCACTTATTGGCTACCATCTGACAACACATGTGCTATGATACCTACATTTCTTCATACTGCAAAAAATGTGTTGTCATTTTTCACAGAGACACAACATGTGGCTGTATGCCCACCAAATGTGTTTTTTCCCCGCTGTAACATTATTCAGTTCATTTTCTATGCAGCCAGTAATTTTGTCATTTAAAGATGAAAGACATTACTGGAGAAGCACTCGGACGCATTTATGGCCATCACGGGTGATTTTAATCATGTCTCACTGGGAAAAACATTACCAAACTTTCATCAATTTGTTGACTGTCCCACCAGAGAAAATAAAACACTGGATTTACTGTATGCCAATGTTAGAGATGCATATAGTGCCAAAGCCCGATCCCCCATTGGCAAATCGGATTACTGCATGGTCATGTTATCACCCAAGTACGTTCCCCTAATGCAAAGGCAGCCTGCTTATACACAGACTGTGAGGAGGTGGACACAGGATGCACTACGGGGGCGGCAGTGGCTCAGGAGGTAGAGCAGGTTGTCCAATAACCACATGGTTGGCGGTTTGAATCCCGCTCTCCGCAGATATCCTGCCATTGTGTCCCTGGGCAAGACACTTCACCCGTAATTGCTCCTGGTGGGTCTGGAAGCACCATGTTAGGTAGCATGCCACCATCAGTGTGTGAATGTGTGTGTGAATGGGTGGATAGCAGGAGCTGTAAAGCGCTTTGGTCATCAAGAGATGAGAATAAAAGCGCTATATAAGTGAATGCCATTTACCATTTACCATTTACAGGACTGCTTCAAAACAACTGACTGGAGCGTACTCTGTGAACCACATGGGGTGGACATAGACAATATGACTGACTGCATCACAGAATACATCAGATTCTGTGAAGACACAACCATGCCAGCTAAGACTGTACACTGTTTCCCCAACAACAGACCATGGGTCACCAGTGACCTGAAAGCACTTCTGAACAAGAAGAAGAGAGCTTTTAGGTCCAGAGACAGGGAGAAGCTGAGGAGAGTTGAGCATGAGCTGAGAGAGATGCCAAGGAGATGCAAGGACAATTATAGGAGGAAGTTGGAAGATAAACTCAGGAAAAACAACACTAAAGATGTGTGGGTGGCAATGAAAGAAATAACTGGGTGTAAGGGGAGAGTCAGACAGACATCTGGGAACCAGAAGAGAGCTGATGAACTGAATCTGTTTTTTAATAGGTTCAACTCAATGTCTGTCACTCCCACAACACAGCCAGGCCCCCACACTCCCCTCCCCTCAATCCTCCTGTCACCCCCACAACACAGCCAGACCCCCACATACCACTTCCCACACCCTCCTGTGTAGCACCTCTCTCCGTCTCTCCTATCACCCCCCTCCCCTTCCTCGGGGGACACCAGGCCCCTCCCTTGCATCATTGTGACTACAGACCAGGTAAAGAAACAGCTGGAGCGACTCCATCAGCGGAAGGCGGCGGGCCCTGATGGCATCTCTGCCAGGATCCTGAGGACCTGTGCCAACCAGCTAGCTCTGATACTGAAACACCTCTACAACCTGAGCCTGAGTCTGGAAAGAGTACTGGTGCTGTGGAAGACCTCCTGCTTGGTTCTTGTCCCCAAGAAGTCATCTCCATCGGACCTGAATGACTATCAACCAGTTGCCCTCACATCTCATGTAATGAAGGTCCTTAAGAGATTGGGCTTAGCCCACCTGAGCCCGTAGGTGAAGACGTGGCTGGACCCTCTGAAGTCTGCATATCAGCCCCATTTAGGAGTTGAAGATGATTTGTCATTTATCTGCTGCAACAAGCCCATCTGCACCTGGATGGCGGAGGAGACACTGTGAGAATCACATTTTTTTGATTTTATCTAGTGCCTTTAACACTATCCAGCCACTGCTGCTGGGTGAGAAGCTGTAGGTGATGGGGGTCGACAGCTCTGTGATCTCCTGGACTACCTGAGAGGAAGGCCACATTTTGTCCGGCTGGGCAGTGTCTTGTGTGATGTGGTGGTTAGTGATACAGGAGCTCCACAGGGGACTGTGCGCTCTCCTATTCTCTTCACCTTATACACCACTGACTTTCAGTACAACACTGAATCCTTGCCACTTGCAGAAATTCTCTGATGACTCAGCTGTTGTTGGGTGTATAAGAGGGGGAGTACACCCCAGGCTGAATGTCAGCAAGGCCAGAGAGATGGTGATTGACTGAGGATGTCTTCTCAGCCATTGCAGATTAAGGGAAAGGATGTGGGGGTAGTTGAGGACTACAAATATCTGGGTGTCAGGATCAGAAATGGGCTGCACTGGAGATCCAACACCAATGCTGTGCACAAGAAGGGGATGAGCAGACTCTACTTCCTGAGGAAGCTGAGATCCTTCAACATGTGTAGCAGGGTGCTGGAGCTTTTCTACCAGGCCATTGTCACCAGCGCCATCTTCTTTGCTGCTGTCTGTTGGGATAGCAGTATCAGAGCTAGTGACACCAACAGACTTGACAAGATTATCAAGAGGGCTGGCTCTGTAATTGGTCTCAGGCCGGAGACCTTTGAGACAGTGGTGGAGAAGAGGACACTAAATCAACTGTGATCCATCATGGACAATCCTGATCACCCCCTCCACCACATACTGGACAGACAGAGGAGCACTTTCTCCAGCAGACTGCTACAGCTTCACTATTGAATGGTTAAGTACAGGAAATCCTTCTTGCTGCATGCCATTTCACTGTACAATAACTCACTCTGATGTTGTATTCTGGTCATAACTATGCTGCTATACTGCACCTTACAGTCTAATTGGTCCCTCACATCTCACTCTGTTCCTGATAGTTCTGCATTGTGCAGCAGGTATGATTTATGTTTCTATACGTTTCACCATCTATTCATCTATGATGTAGATAGACTTTTTTTTTAAATAGAAGTGTTCGTTTTACTTTGCATGGGTAATCCCTTTGTCTGTTATGCTGTGTGTGTTTCTGTTGTTTGGTTGTCTACTGTCATGCTGCTGTTACACTGCAATTTCCAAGTTTGGGATCAATAAAGTACATCCATCCATCTATCTATCTATCTATCTATCTATCTATCTATCTATCTATCTATATCTATATCTATATCTATATCTATCTATCTATATATATATATATATATATACAGTATATATATATATATATATATATATATATACACGTATATATATATATATATATATATATATAAAGGTACTCCTTTATTTTTCTTCTTCTTCTTTTACATTTGATTGGCGTTGGCAACACCGTGGGCAGCACGGTGGCACAGTGGTTAGCACAGTGGCAGCACAGTAAGAAGGTCATGGGATCGATTCCACCCTTGACCATCGTGGGTTTGATCCCACCCCCGGACCATCAGTGACCCTTCTGTGTGGAGTTTGCATGTTCTCCCCGTGTCTGCGTGGGTTTACTCCGGGTACTCCGGTTTCCTCCCACATGCCAAAGACATGCAGGTTAGGTTAATTGGCATCAACTGGGGATTCTAAATTGTCCTTAGGTGTGGATGTGAGAGTGAATGGTTGTCTGTCTCTGTGTTGGCCCTGCGATGGACTGGCGATCTGTCCAGGGTGTACCCTGCCTCTCGCCCAAAGATGCTGGGATAGGCTCCAGCCCCCCCGCGACCCGAAAGGA
This sequence comes from Pholidichthys leucotaenia, assembly GCA_020510985.1. Lineage (NCBI taxonomy): Eukaryota > Metazoa > Chordata > Actinopteri > Cichliformes > Pholidichthyidae > Pholidichthys > Pholidichthys leucotaenia. Next base: position 305,227,627 of record CM035839.1, read on the forward strand.
TTAAGCGGCAGAAGATGGATGGATGGATGGCGTTGGCAACCAGCTAGAAGTCCCAGAAGTTGGCCCTCTTGTGGCCTCTTGTTGGTCCCCTTATGGGTTTTCTAGGTAAAAAGGCCAAATGGCCCCTCTCTGGGACTTCTAGTGTTTTAAAGGTGCATTACCGCCATGTACTTCACTCTATATCATCATTGCTTTAATTATTGCTTTAATTATTAAACTGTATGTTAATTTCCTTTGTGAAGCACTTTAGTCACAATCTATATTTTTTTAGATGTAAGGTATAAATTAACTTAAATATAAGATCACAACACATACTGAGCCAAAACTTATCCTGACAAAAAAAACAAAAAAACATTTACATTCATAATAGCTAGAATACTATAAAAAAAAATATTTTGCCGCATAAGCCCGTTATCTCAGAGCAGCCAATTAAATTAAAGATTTAGTTGTATATTTTTCTTTGACCCATGTGAAATATATACCCATTACCTCAATTAAGACCCCAGTAGACAATTAACTATATTTAATGCATATCAACATTGACACCCATCCATCCCTACATACATACAGTCCATACATCTATACCCAACCCCAAACAACACAGATATACACAGATATGCACAGTACTGTCCCACCTACCCTACCATTGTTTCCCAGAGTGAGCTTAATGCGTTGCACATATTAATACTACACCTCTAACATATATCCTTTTAGCAAATAATGTTTATACCTATTTATGAATTGATTTCTGTTTGTACATAGTTTACACACAATCAGAATCACATAAAGTATAATATTTGAAACTTACACTGAGCTTCCATAGTTTTTTGAAGGTAACTAGCTACCCTTATAATTAATTAAAGCTAATTAACTTAATTCTAAGATTGAACACAATATATACTGGTTTATCATACAAATGTGCTTGCCTTGTTTCACTTTTAATCCTCTGCAAAATCCTGCAACTCTTCTGTGGCTTCTTCTGCAGATAATCTTCTGGTCAGCTAAGTGGTATGCTACCTGTAACACTGAAAATGCTTTTGGTGCTAAAATCCTTCTTTATGGGGACCAGGAAGTGGGCGGCACCTAACCATATATGGAATAATTGTGTGTGTGGAGGAGCAAGTGCAGTACCAGCTGCCAAGTATAAAGGGGCCCAACTGAACACTACACACACACACACACACACTCACTCACTCAAAAACATGTCTTATAGGACAATGCTAAAAACCACACAGGCACCTTCAGAATAGCTCATGCATTCATTCTAAAGGATTACCCTTATGGGGACCTGATTTTTTGTCCCCACACTGCAACAGGTCCCCATCTCGTGACTGTGTAAACAGATTGATGTCCTCATGATGTGATGAATACCAGAACACACACACACCATCTACTTTGGCCATTTAGGGTTATCCACTGCTGGCTATGCCACTGTATATGAGGAAATTATGCAAATCTGGTTCAGGAGGCATTTCCAAATGACTGACAGCCTCTCTAACTGGCAATTAGCATGTGATGGTTTTTCATTGGCTGGGACCATGTGACTGTCTGGTGACAGCTGAAATGGATCTGGCCTCTTGGCTCTGAGGCAACTGATCACATCTATTTGTCTATGTCCTTCCCAGTGCTTGTTTTTGTCTACCAGCTATCTTTTTTAGTCTTTCTTAACCTGCACTATTGATTTTTTCCCCCTCTATCACTCTCTTCACATCCTTTTTCCCCTTTATTTATAAAGCACTTTAAAAGCTTTGATTCAGTAGAAAGAGAGAAAGTAGTTGATTTTTTTTTTTTTTAAAAAGGGAAATAAAGGCAGAAATGTAGATAATGTATGATTCCAAAGCAGATTTTTTAACCTTTGTATAAATAATCTCAGTTGTCTTCAGGTGTACAGTATGTTACTCACTGCTGCACACTCTAACAGAATTAAGGATTCTGCCTAATGTCTGCTGTGTCAAAGCTTAAAGTCACAACCACTGGGCCTGGGAAATGAAGACCGTGCTCGTACAGTGGGGAAAATAAGTATTGAATAGGTCAACATTTTTCTCATTAAACATATTTCTGATGGAGCCATTGACCTGAGATTTTCACCAGATATCAGTAGCAACCCAAGTAATCCATACATACAAAGAAATCAAGGCAACTGTGTTTACAAAATGTTATATTTAATAAAGTGGAATGATAAAGGTAGTAGTAAGTATTGAGCATATGAAGGAAAAGGAGTACAAAAAGGCATAGAATGCCAAGAAACCAGCTGAAATCCATCATAATTTAGAAAGCCATCCCATCTCCCATCAGTGCAAATTAATATCAGCTGGTTAAGTCCTGACTGCTGGCCTTTAAAAAGGCCTGTGAATATCAGGTTGTCACACCACAAAGAACTCATGATGGGTAGAAGCAAAGCACTCTCTCTAGACCTTCACAACCTTATTATTACAAAACATGATGGCATTGGTTACAGGTGCATTTCTAAACTGCTGAATGTGCCAGTGAGCACTGTTGGAACCATCATTTGGAAGTGGAAAGAACATCATTTTACCATAAACCAGCCCTGATCAGGAGCTCCTCACAAGATTTCTGACAGAAGAGTCAAAAGAATTATCAAACGAGTTATCCAAGAGCCAAAGACCACTCATGGAGCACTCTAGAAAGACCAGGAGTTAGCAGGTACTGCTGTTTCAAAGAAAACAATAAGTAATGCATTCAATCAACATGGGCTCTGTGCCCACTCACCTTGCAAGACTCCAATGCTGAAGGAAAAGCATGTTGAAACTCATTTAAAGTTTGCTGCACAACATTTGGGCAAGCCAGTAAAATATTGGGAGAACATAGTCTGGTCAGATGAGACCAAAATTGAACTTTTTGGATGGAAGAACACAAAGCATGTTTGGAGGAGAAATGGCACTGCATATCAGCCCATAAACACCATACCAACAATGAAGTTTGGAGGCGGGAGCATCATGGTATGGGGGTGTTTTTCAATATATGGTAAAGGCAGACTTCATATAATTGAAGGAAAGATGAATGGACAAATGTACAGAGACATCCTTGATATGAACCTGTTGCCATCTGCCAAGAAGCTGAAGATGAAACGAGGGTGGACATTTCAGCAAGAAAATGATCCCAAACACACAACCAAGGAAGCTCTCAGCTGGCTCCAGAGAAGGAAAATAAAGCTGCTAGAATGGCGCAGTCAGTCACCTGACCTGAATCCAATTGAAAATCTATGGAACGACCTGAAGATTGGAGTTCACAGAAGACACGCACGGAACCTTCAAGATCTGAAGACAGTTTGTATGGAAGAATGGGCTAAAGTCACTCCTGAGCAATGCCTGCACCTAGTTTCTCCATACAGGAGGTGTCTGGAAGCTGTTATTACCAACCAAGGCTTTTCTACTAAATATTAAATGAATTTCACCAAGCTTGTTAATACTTATTCCCTGTGTCATTCCACTTTATTAAATGTAACTGGTTTTGTGAACATAGTTGCCTTAATTTTTTTTTTTTTTGATTTTGTACACTTTATTGATCCCCAGAGGGGAAATTGAGGGTATCCACCTGGATGGATGAAGCAGCCACGGTACGGCGTTATCCCTTTACCATTCACACACACATTCACACCTGGGGCCACTTTTAGAGTCTCCAGTTAACCTAACCTGCATGTTTTTGGCCTGTGGGAGGAAACCGGAGAACTCCTGGAGTAAACCCACGCAGACATGGGGAGAACATGCAAACTCCACACAGATCACTGTTGGTCAGGGGCTGGGATCGAACCAGGAATCCCATGGCCAAGGGTGAGTTGCTGTGCTGCCCGCAGTGCTAACCACTGCACCACTGCACCGCCCCAATTTAATTAATTAATTAATTTCTTTGTATGTATGGATTACTTCGGTAATGGCTCCATGAGGGTCAATGGCTCAATCAGAAATACAGTATGTTTAATGAGAAAAATGGTGACATGCTCGATACCTATCTTCCCCGCTGTATAAAAAAAATGTATCTGTAGGGAGTCTGTCTCCATATGTTGTAATTCATGGTCCTAAGTTAACATCAACCAAGAGATTATTGATTTTGCTCAGAAGGAATAGGATACACAAAGGCAAGTAAACTTTGGGATGAAGACTTTTTTTCACATTAAGATAAGCCTTTATTAGTCCCACAATGGGGAAACTCTATATTCCATTGAGGCTTAACTTTTGCAGCAACTGATTATTAGCAATCAGGTGGTTTGTCTAATTGATGTTCTAACCCAGGTCTTAGCCTTTTCCCCATCAAACTTCTCAGTCATGATTTACCACATTTCATCTGTAGCTCTGGAAACAATTAAGAGGACAGAGAGACAGCTGCAGAAGTATTACTTTGTCTGGTTCTACTATTTATTGTGTTTAGTATGTGTGTTTGAAAAAAATGAACAGTTTTGTTTTATTCACTGCTGAAAACAACTCACTCAATTATCAAGTCAATTAGAGCATTTATTTACAGAAAATGACAACTGGCCATACAAACAAAAAAGATGTTGTTTTTAGATGTGCTTTTAGATCAAATACTGCAAAGCAAACAAATCCATGTTCATTCTTATACACCACAATAGTTAAGTTTTAACTTAGGAAGAACTCAGAAATCTGTATTTGTGCATTAACTCTAATTTTTTTAAATTCACAACTTTCATGTATCTTACCATGCTTGGATGATCACCTAATCAGTATCTCCTTAAGTAGACTGAAGTGTTTTGCATTGGAATTCAACAGATACTCAAACTGAATGGCTGCCATACATGTAGAAATGTTAATTTAGGAAAGATTTTGAAGTGGTTTCTTTTTTCCCAGAGATGTATGTGTGTAAGGTATGGTCACGAGCTTTGGGTAATGACCGAAAGAACGAGATCGCGGATACAAGCGGCTGAAATGAGCTTTCTCCGTAGGATTGCTGGACTCACCCTCAGAGATAGGGTGAGGAGCTCAGTCATCCGGGAGAGGCTCAGAGTAGAACCGCTGCTCCTCCACATTGAAAGGAGTCAGTTGAGGTGGTATGGGCATCTGATTAGGATGCCTCCTGGACGCCTCCCACTTGAGGTGTTTCAGGTACGTCCCACTGGGAGGAGACCCCGGGGCAGACCCAGGACTCGGTGGAGAGACTATGTCTCCCAGCTGGTCTGGGAACGCCTTGGTATCCCCTCTGAAGAGCTGGAACAGGTGGCTGGGGAGAGGGAAGTCTGGGCTTCTCTGCTTGAACTGCTGCCTCCGCGACCCGGACCTCCGGAAAAGCGGTAGAAGATGGATGGATGGATGGATGGATGGATGTATGTGTGTAATATATTGCTGAACACACTTTTAGACTTTTATACACTCACATGCAAAGCTGGGAATGATGACACTGAATTGTTTCAGTGGGTCTTTATGAGGAGGAAGGAAGGGTGGTTGGTAACTAAAACAGTAACCTCATGTGGAAGACAGAGATTTGTGCCCAGTATTGTTAGGGTTTTTTAATCCCCCCCCCCCCCCACCACCACCACCACCACCACCATCACCTAGCTAGCTAGCTAGTGTAGTAGCTAGCTAGCTAGTAGCCAACTCTGCTGATTCGTGTTTGCTTTGTCGGAAGTATTCGTTTGTGAGAGCAAAATGATGAAATATGCTAATCCTGGTTAAAAAGTTTTATATACGTGTTGCACTTTGGTGCTGTGCATTAAGTTGTGTGTATTTTCTTTCTAGAATCTACCTCCACATGCCAGGGGTCTGCATCCCTCAGCATGAATCCCCCGGGCTCTCCTGCGTCTGTTGCAGCACCAGCATCAGAGCCAACACGATACCAGCCCCATCACCAGCTCCGTCAACGTCTGGCATGACTCGTTCAAGTGCTGGTAAGGCACAATAAACAAAAGATTAACACCCTGTTGTGTTTATGGATACAGGTCAAGTGGACCCCAAGATCCAAAATCTCAACATATACAAGTGCATTTTCAAACCAGTGATTTATAAAGTGATTCATATAATTTCCTAAAGCCTCATAATAGAACTACATACCTATTCTGTGGATTTTCCAAAAACAGTGTTGGAACAGTGACATCGTGCTGTTTCTTTTCCATCATAAATCCCTGGATTGAAAATGTACTTGTACATGTAAAGAGTGGATCCTGGGGTGTTCACTTGTCAGGGGTCCACAACCTGGTCCCATTTTTAGCTGTGGTGGAGGAAGTACTGATATAATTCTTGTTTTTGAAAAACTGAAGTAGCACATGAACTCACTTTTGAATGTACTTGCAATCAATGTGTGTCATTGAAATGATTCAAGTCAGCTGACTGTATTGACTCATTCAGATTTCTGAGGCCACAAAAACAACAAATTATTTTAAACATAACCTGGTGCCTGCAAAATCTGCTCTGCTGAGGTGCAACAACATGACAATTGTGCTTAAATGCAACAACGTAGCATTTTTGTCACATCCCATCACTGGCTTTCACAAGTGCATTTCCCTAATATATGTTTTGAACTTGCTTTAACTAACCACCATCCATTTCTGCCTTTCATCTAGGCAAGAGGAAAAGAAGCCACCCCACAACGGACCTTGCCACTGTGTTTGCCCAGATGTATGGTGACGAGGTGCGGCTCCATGAACGGCAGCTTGAGCAGCAGTGTGAACAGCACCGTAAAGCATTTGCCCAGCACATGTAGACCATCAACCGGATTGCCAATGACACAGGTTAAGCAAGAGAGCAAGAAGCCGCCCTCCGAAGGGAGTAGATGGCACAAACTGCTGCCTTCAATCAAGCTTTCCTGGCTGAACTGGGCAGGCTTGTGAACACGATGAGTAGCTGGCGTGTGTGACCCTATCTCCCCACCCCCAGTGTTTTTTAACTTGTGTACATGCAAAACAAAACAGTCTGTAATTGTGCTGATACTTGTAATAAACCAGTGACTATGTTTGCATCATGATTGTGTTTTGCCTGTTATGAAACTGGTGGGAAAAGAGTCAATAATTACATACACATCCTCTCTTCTGACCAAATTCAGCTGTAAATCAGGTTATGTGTCTGTAGTACATTACCAACTTTCTCCAAAGTTCTAGAAAAAAAGAGTTGCTAGACAGTTTTATTGGAGTATATTATGGAGTCTAATTACTTAAACATCCTATAAAAGTCTATAGATCAAGACCAGGTTGTAGGTTGTGGGAGCAGTCTTGGACCAACAAAATCTTGTGATGCAGTGAATCATGACATTGTATTTAAAAAAAATATTTAGACACATTTTGGTAATCCAGCCGTGCAATGTTTTCAGGTTAACTGTGTGTAATGGTGAATAATGACAGATCTTTCCTAACCAAAATTCTACTTTTCCACCCTTGAAAATTGGCAGGAATGCTAAGGGGTTAAGAAAAAGTCAACAAAACATTTAGTATTCCATAATAATGGGATTGGGTTAAATTGGATTTAAGATGTTTCAACACATGACTCATAATTCTGTTAACAGACTTGCATCAAGCCAAAAGTGATTTACCTAACTGCTGGATTATTTGTAGACGGCCTCCCCTGTTGTTTAGCATTTAATCACTCTTACCTTCACAAATAACCCTTATAAACAACAGAGGAGACGCATCTGAAAAGGGTACAAAATTTTATTTTGAAAATACAGAAGTTGGACATGCTTAGGCACATGAATGGGAAGACACTCACATTGTTTAGTCATTATCGCTACACAAGTAATGCATCAGAGCATCTCGTACATCTCTGCTCTGCTCTTCTACACCTTGTGCCACTGTCACCTCTGGTTCACATGCTGCAGCCGCTGCATCATCCCATGAAGTGTCAAAAGTCTCTCCATGATTTTCACCCAGATTATGCAGAGCACAACAAGTCAGCACCATAGCTTCCACCAGCTGGATGTCACAGTCATTCCTTTTCAGAAGGCAGCGCCACCTTCCCTTCAACCTGCCGAAAGCATTCTCCACAACCACCCATACTCGATTGATGTTTTGGTTGAACATGTGCTGTTCTTCTGTCAGTCGTCCAGTGTCATGGAATGGTTTCAAGAGCCAGTTTTGCAAGGGATAAGCTGAGTCTGCGAGGATGTAACAGCCCGCACTTATCGCACCAATGTTCCTGATGTGAGGTGGGAAGAGGTTTCCCTGACCGGCTAACTCCCACAGTGTGGATGGTCTCAGAACCCTAGCATTATGCAAGCTCCCTGGCAGCCCAGCAAACACATTCCAGAACAGCCCCATTCCATCAACAACACCTTGAAGGATTATGGAGTGCCAGCGTTTACGACTGAAGTAGTCAGTGTGATGTTGTTGTGGTGCTGTGATGGGTATGTTGGAGCCATCAATAGCACCAACACAGTGTGGTAGCCCCCACCTGTTCTCTCGGTTTGCAGTGATTATTTTGCAACAAAGCAGCCATCTGAAGTACACACACACAACATACATATTTTAATACCTTTAATAGTGATAACCTGGTGCCATCACAACATACTACGCAGGATTATAATGACTGTAGCAAGCATTAGCATTTGTTAGCTTACCCTCATCCTCATCCTCATCCTCATACATCTTCGAGTAGTTTGCATCCTCACATTTACGGCTTCATATTCCGCTTCATATTCCGCTATGGCATCCAAAACTCCCCTGTACTTTTCTACCATGTTTTCGCTCAAAGCATGTAGCCTTCTCTGGCTCTCCTGTTTGGCCTTTACTGTGACAAAAATCCACAGAGCGAGCAGTACATAAATCACCCCCTCGTAATCCTCCATTTTGTGTGTTGCTTGTGTGTCACGTGCTTTACATCATGGGAGTGTTACGCCACCTTGCTCTAAAAAAGTCCCACCCACCTCAGGCGGTACGCTGCTGTAATGGAAACAAAAGCGTGCTGAGCTGTGTAAAGCTGAATCGAAGTGAGTAGGGCCAAACAGGTACTAGGGCTTTAAGTGAAACAAAAGGGCACCCAGCACATATGTCCTGTGATGCTGGAGGTTCCTGAAATAATGCTTTGCTCCTAGAAGGAGACCAGGCTGCATGTTTTAATAATGGGGCCATCCATTTACAGTATCTATCTTCTACCAGATCCATTTTCTATCTTGCAGAGGTCTTGTCCGGTCAAAATGGCAGCAAGTAGATGGTGGGCCTGAGAGGTATAGTCCACAAGGGGAGCCAACAAGGAAGTCCAGATAGGTACAAGGGCTGCTCATTGAAGATTTCCCCTGACCCACTTCTGGTAATTGTAGGAGGCTGAAATTGCACATATATAATAATACATATCTCTATCAGTCATGTGATAATTTGTAGCTCTGAACTCCTAAGAGTTTCTCTTTCACAGGTGCTAAGGTGTATTAAGGTGTGATAAAGGAGTCAGTTGAATGCAGAGTAGACTTCAGGTTCCTGTACTTGAGAGGTTGCGCACCACAGGAGATGTTTGATGAGATGAAAGAGACTTACGGGGAGGATGCCCCATCATATGATGTAGTCAAGCACTGGCATCAGCAGCTCAAGTGGAGTTGGAGATCGGTGAAAATGGGACTCAGTTCCAGGCGATCACAGTTCACCATTGATGAAGACACCATCCAGCAAGTGGAGGCCACCATATTAGAGGAACACCACATAATCATTTACCAACTAGTCCAAAATGTCAAGATCAGTGTGCGGTCTGTGCAAAAAAATAAATAAATCATCCATTACACATGGAAGTCGTATGTACAATGGATGCGTCAATTGCACACAAGTTTCTAGAAGCAGAAATGAGTCACATACTGTCAAAATTGGCCCCTCCAGGGTAGAAAGAGAGACCTACGCACTGAACTGCAGTTGCAATGATTTATTAACAAAAGCAAACACAAGAACAAAAACTGCGCACGGTACACAAAAATGCAAACTTAAAGTAACTAACAGAAAAGCACTCCTGAGCCAGAATTGTTCTGCAAGTGCTGAAGGGAAAAAGTGACTTACAGAGAAAGACTCTCCATGGCTGAAATTGCTCTGCAAGAGCGGATGAATAGAATCAGTCCATCAGACATAAGAAATCAGGAATCAGTCATCAGACATTAGTGATAGTCAATGCTGCTGCACTGAGAGAATGAACAGGCAGTCGTTAAATAGTGGGCAAACAGATCAGCAGCAGGTGTGGGCAGCTGAGTAAGCAGGTGACCTAATTAATCAACTACTCACAGCTGAGATGACCAAGGAACAGACCGTGAGCAGATAGTGGGAGTGTCTGGAGAAGAGGGCGTACATACCCCAAACATACACAGAAACTAACAAAATAATACTAACAGACATATAATACTCAGAAATAAATTATGAGTCTGGACTCTGTGTGACATTGCACCCAAACAAACTCATGACACAGCCCCCCCCCCTTTAAGGGGTGGAATCCAGACACCCCCAGGAAACACCAAAAAACCCCCCCCCCCCCCCCCGAGAAAGGGTACAGCAAAAAACCACCCCAGGTGGGAGTTGGGGAAACAGGTTAGGAGGGAAAAATATGGAGCCCACTCAGGACCCGTACCCACACTATGTCAGGTCCTGAGCCCCCTACACCAAAGAACTAAACAGTTCGGGTGGCTGGCCAAGTTCCCAGGCCAGTCAAACGGCAAGGTGGTATGAGTCGGGTGGCCTGCCGGAAAATATGGGCCACTCAACCCAGTGGCTCAGTCTATTGGGTGACCGGCCGGAGTTCTTCAGCCACCAAGATGGGAGGGGTGACCCAGAAGGTGGCTCCCCCACAGGGAGGCCCAATGAAGGGATGAAGGGCCTAAGGGGGGGACCACAATGGTGTCTGGTGGAGGGAGAGGACCCACAATGGTGTCTGGCAATGGAGGGAGAACCATGACGATGTCAGGCAGAGGAGGGGAGGTCTCGACGTCCTTGGGGGTCCTGGGCTGGGGAATGGTAGCACCTGCGGTGGCTCCAAGCTGAAACATTGCAGCACCCGCAGTGGCTCTGGGCTGGAGCATTGCCACACCTGCCGTGGCTCGAGGCTGGAGCATTGCCGCACCTGCGGTGGCTCTGGGTTGGAGCATTGCTGCACCCGTGGTGGCTCCGGGCTGAAGCATTGCAGCACCCATGGTGGCTCCGGGCTGGAGCATGGCTGCACCCCTGGAGGGCTCGGACTGGGCCCTAGCTGCACCCTTGGTTGGCCCGGACTGGGCGAACACTGCATCCTCGGTGGACCCCGGGCTGGGGCATAGCGCCCACGGCGGGCCCATACTGGAACGCAGCACCCGTGTAGAATTTATGCTAGGGTGCAACACCCACGAGGGTCCCCACCCAGGGCACAGCACCCATGGAGACTCAGACTGAGGAGGAGGGACCCAGATGATGGCTTCGGGCAGAGGACGAGCTGCACCCACGGAGGTCCCGGGCTGGGACGGGACAGCCGCAATGACCTCAACAGGGCGAGCTGGACCCACGATGACCTCAGGTGGCGAATCTGGACCCAGAGAGACATCTGGCAAGGGTGGATCTTCCCCCAGCAACCCTGGGAGAAGGCTCAGAAAAGACAGGCAGAGGAACAGGGTCAGGGTCACTGGCAGCTGCGGTGCCCGGCGAGGTGAACTCAGGTGCAGCTGATGGCTGCACCCAACTCTCCTCACCAAGACCCAGGCAAGATTTCTCAAGGAGAGATAAGAGAAAAACAAAGGAGAACACTTGCCTGAGCTCGAGCTCAACCGCCGTCTAGGACGACGTCTCGGACTCGGCCTCTCAGAGGTCCAGCTCTGTTGTGAACTCTGCTGCGGCGGCCTCCGCAGTAGACATGATGTTGGTTACAGTCTCAGTTTCCCCAGATGAAGTGGCCCACGGTAGTGGCTCGTCCGGTTTGGCAGCTGGGGGTTAGCTCACCACTGGCACTGGAACTGGGTCCTCCAGGGCCACAGGCTCCTCCATCGTCCGGTGGTTCAGGTCCGGGGCTGGCAGACACTCAGGATCAACAGGAGGAGACACGGACAGGGCAGGTGAGGATTTATTTATTGCAGCAGGTGGAGACAGCTCAGGGGGCTGCATTTCCTGAGTCTACCCACCTGGAATCAGGCAAGATATATCAGCAAAAAATGAAATAGAATGAAATGAAACGTGCCTGTTTTCCCAGATCTTGATATTCTCTGCTGCTGTGTGTGGAGAGTCGTCCCTCTCCATGGCCATGGTGAACTTGGGACCCTCTGTGGTTTATGGAGGAGCCACCCCTGTAGTCACGGAGATGGACAGGACCGAGAGGGAGGCGACCAGTTCTTCCACAGCGGGAGGAATCGCCGAGGAGGAGGGAGAGAAAATTGCAGCAGCGAGGTTGGCTGGCAGGACAGCCGGAGAAGAAGAGTCAGAAAAAGAAACTGCTAGGGGAGTTTCCTGCCTCGGCAACAGAGGAGCTGCAGATGAGGAAGAGGAGGCTTTCCACCGGTGGGTAGGATGGTGGCATCGAGGAGCTGATGGAGCAGGAATGGGTGCTGGAAACCGGTGGGGAGTTGAAATGATAGAGGCTCGGGAGTGCCTCCCCTTCGGCGCGAGCCCAGGCTTCTCTGGGGAATTTCTCACCATCCCGCCATTCTTGCGTTCTAGCGCTGCAGCCAAAGAGATCCTTTCCCTTCCCTTAGCGTGCTTTCTAAGCTGAGGGCACCGGCAAGCAGCTGCCACCACCGCCAGTCCCAGATACCACAGTCAGTGTTTCCTCTGGCTTAAAGACCTTGACGCGGTGGCAACATATTTTTCGGGGGTGGGGGGGCGGCACAAAACACATATGTATGAATATGTTCATTTTATACTATTTTTCTTTTTTTAATTTTGCATATAATAATAAGGCATCACATTTATATAGCGCTTTATCACAGACACTTTTTACAGATACATTATTCATTCACTCCAAACAGACAATGGTAATGGCAAGTTACTACAGTAGCCACAGCTGCCCTGGCAGGCTGACGAAAACGTGGCTGTCAATCCAGGCCAATGGCCTCTCCAGCCACCACTGAACATTTATACACATTTATATCCAGTGTTATGGACACTGGAGGCAAGGTGGGTAAAGTGTCTTGCCCAGGGACACAACAGCAGGATATCTGGGGAGAGCGGGATTCGAACCGCCAACCATCCGGTTATTGGACAACTTGCTCTACCTCCTGAGCCACTGCCATGCATATGGAGCTTACAATTTGAAGTATTGCACAACCAAGGCTTGAGTGTTGCAATATTGGACCATTGGGCCCCCACCCAGACGTCTTGTGTTTGGACTTTTTAGTGGTGTTATCCTTCTCTCCTTTCTCTGCCTGAACACTTTCCTCTCCTTGGCTCCTCTCTTCTGTGTAATCTTGCCCTCTCTGAGCCCTGTCTAATTCAGCTTCTCTCTCTGTCTATGGTGGTATACAAACAGGTTAGAAAATATCAAGTGCCATGTAAATTAAAGGAGACAACCAAAAATTTCTAGTTAAGGGTACAAAGAGCACCCATTTAAAAAAACTTGAGTTTTTTTCTCCAAAATTTATAACAATTCTGTTATCGTTTTCTACTTTTCTCTGTAAATTTATCTAAATTTGTGGATTATTTTATGGCTTATCTTTGTCTGTATTTTTAAAATAAAATTACTGTTTTTTTAAATAAATTTGAAACAGACTGTGGTATTATTTTTTTTTTACTTTTTCCTTATAACAATTTATATTTTTGTCCATAACTTTGCACTCAGAACAGAACAATAATTTAACTCTCATTACAAAGAAAAAAATATTAATAAAATTGTATTTAATGATTTAAATTAACTTAAATGACCAAGGATGCCGTTATTTCTGTTATAATATTTCTATATATTTATAGTTTTTTTTTAGAAATCTCCTCACCATCAAGAAAAACCTCCCTTATTTTGAAGTCCAAATGCTGGCACGTTCAATTTGTCTGAAGGCTGCTGACGGATTAAAGTCACTGACTTCATGAATTTCGGTCATCTTAACTTGCCAAGTACATAATTGGGAACATAACTTAATATTGTAGTGGCTGGTGAAATATATACTGAGCAATTCAGTAGTCCCCCCTTGCCTTTCCCTTCATATGAAGCTGGCTGCATATGAATTCTAACCACATCTCTTAGCTAAGCGACTCTTCCGTTATTGCTCCCTTTTCAAGAGGGTTAAAACAATGATAAATGCCTCCAGTGCTTACATAAATCTTATGATTTTTTTTCCACATTTAAAGTACTTTAATAAACTCATGTTTCTGTCGGACAGTCAAGCCTTATTATGCTGCAGTTCCTCTCTAGTCCACCTTGGTCCGCATACGCTTTGGACAAGCCCGGCATGCACGCGGCGCTGTACATGCTCGCTTTTTTCATCTACCCAGGCCAAGCGGTTGCCGCATGCACACAATCATCATTTGTAGTTTCACTCCTGCCCGATAGGTAGCGCCAAGGTGCTGACGCACCAGGATTTTCACCAACGAAGAAACGACGGACTTCTTCACAAAGTTTCTGTTCAAATAAAATCCATTTCTGCTGTTTGACTTCCCAGTTTTCACTCCTTTTCCACAAAGATGCTGTTGCCACTAGCGAGACACAGCCTGCTGACTAACTGGAAAGGCCTGGGCGGGGTGCTTCTAAACTCCATGCGGATGACAGTCACGCAAGTTGTTCGTGTGCGCGCTTGCGGAAAGTCATTGCTTCATATATTTTTCTTAAATTCATATCTCCTTCTTGGCGTGGCAGTAAATCTTCTGGCGTGGCAGTAAATCTTCTGGCGCAGCGGGCCACTACCGAGAAATGTTACCAGAGGAAACCCTGCACAATGCGTCTTTTGGAGCGAAGCCACTGTGCACTGCGGATATTAGCCCATCTATCTCCGTAAGGACCTGGCAGCACTCCCATCCCAGGCACATCGGCATCGGGTAGCCGCCCACCTGTTGTGTCCATGATTGCTCCAATGAACAGGTGAGTGAAAAACACAAAAAGGGGGAGAAAATAAAAGGTTCAGTGACTGCAGCAGCTGGCTCTTATTCCAGGTGGCAGCATTCTGTCAAAATTGGCCCCTCCGGGGCAGAAAGACAGACTCACACGCTGAACTGCAGTTGTGATGATTTATTAACAAAAGCAAACACAAGAACAAAAACTGCACAGTACACAAAATGCATTAAATTAAAGAAACTAGCAGAAAAGCACTCCTGAGCCAGAATCGCTCTGTGAGTGCTGAAGGGAAAAAGTGACTTACAGAGAAAGACTCTCCATGGCGGAAATCGCTCTGCGAGAGCAGATGAATGGAATCAGTCCATCAGACATCAGAAATCAGTCATCAGACATTAGTGATAGCCAATGCTGCTGCACTGAGAGAATGAACATTCAGTCTTTAAAGCAGACGGACAGACGAAAATTCAATATTGCTAATTCATATCTCAAATTGTTGTCTGAGACGAGCTAAGTCGAACCGCACATGTTTTGGTGTCAACAAATGTCGCATAAGGTGACAATGCGCTCTTGAAGTACGCTGTTGTGGAGAGCTGTCTGACCCAGCCAAGCGATCAGCGGCTAAGATGGCCACTGACTGTGTGACGTCACCACCGGCAAACACACGCACACGGTCGGCGGCCAGTGCTGTGTTTTGCTTCATGCAACACTTGATGTTTACATCTTAAAATCGGCGATTACAGATATTTCTCAGAATACTTGTGGATTACAAATAGATTATTTATGAAGATTAGGATTTCAGGAATCGAATTAATATGGTTTGGCGTTGTGTTGTCTACGGGTGCGATGGTCCTGCTGTGTTTTGCTTCATGCAACACTTGATGTTTACGTTTTAAAATCGGCGATTACAGATATTTCTCGGAATTACCAAATATTTTCATGATCATAAGAACGGTTAGGGGGAAAAAACATGCTGAAGAAAGACAGTTTAACTCACCGGTTACTTATATTGGAAGTCCATCCTCCTGTGTTTTTTAGAAGCAAAGTTCTCAATTACAGAGACATACAGTGTTCCCTATTGCTTCAGCTTCTGTATTAAAGCAGACTGCAGTGAAATAGTACCCAGGTTTGTCACTCTTTCTTGTTCACATATATTTTGCAGGTGTCACGGCTCGCCGCTCTCAGGCATCTGCCTCAGCTGCGCGCACACCTGCACCTCGTTAGCGCCCTACATGTGCAGTAGACATTTCGTTTACAGCGATTTCGAGAATAAGATGCAATTTGAAATGAAATTTGCAAAAAGATTGGTGATAAAGAAAACGGCTATTCCAACTATATATCCCTCGATTCCCAAGTCTGACTCTGAGACAAGTGTCAGTGACAGTGGCGTGAAAAGCAAGGGTGATCTACCGATGCGATCAGCTGTCAGAAAACGAGAAGTAAACAGGGTAAGTTTTGTATTTTTAATATTCACAGCAAATGTTTTCTAAACATTTTAAATGAATTCCAAGCAATGGATGATTTTCAAAATCAAACATGTAAAAGTAGAAGAAATTACCAATGACAGTTCAGCTTTCAATTTTTAGGGAAGCAACATATTTGCTAAGAAAAATAAATATAAGCCTAAGATTGTAAGAGAAATGTGCTTTTAAAAATGGAACCCCAATTTTCTACCATAAAATGGTGCCCATTATAACTGTGAAATGTTATTTATTGGAATATAATAATTGCTATATCTGGAAACTAGTTATTTTCTTAATCTGTAGTGATACTCCATTGATTTTTGTATTTCTCTGTATATTTCTGCTGTGTTTTCAAACATTCATACAAAGGTGGTATAGTATGTAATATTTCTTTTCAAATTGAGAAGAATTTAGTGTGTTCAAATTATTCAAATGTATATGACATGCGACTTTGATGAATGCTGAACTATGAGAATTATAACATTGACATGAACATTAGTAAACTCAATATATGATTTTACAAAACTTTATTTAAATATCATTGTTCACAAATCTAATCTTGGTAGGCAAAATCCCTTGTAGTGATCAGATGGGAATGTTTCTCTGATGAGGCTCACAGCACAGGCAGGCAACATAACCCTCACTTCTTTCCCACAAATAAGGCTGAATACCCCCTCAGCACCACCCAAAACTACTTCATCATCCGATTCTTCATTTTCAATGTCATCATTTATATTGAGGTCGTCAAACTCGAGAAAATAATCGCTGTCCGAATCACTTTGCTCTCGTTCTGCCATTTTCTTTGTATTGCTGTGGTGACGTCACTAATGCCCGTACCTATCGAGAGATGGCGGTACTGCAGCCTCACTAAGTGAAGGCTGGGCTATGAACAAATAAGGTCATTTATGGAGGATGGTGACACATATTAAATCGCGGGAATAGACAGAATAGAATATTTTCATACAATCAGTTGATTGGTTCAATAAAAATATGTCACTGTCCGTCTGCTTTAAATATTGGGCAAACAGATCAGCAGCTGAGTGAGCAGGTGACCTAATTAATCAACTACTCACAGCTGAGATGACAGAGAAACAGACTGTGAGCAGCTAGTGGGAGTGTCTGGAGAAGAGGAGGCACACATGTCTAAAACCCCAAACATACACAGAAACTAACAAAATATTACTAACAGACATACAATACTCAGAAATAAATTAAGAGTCTGGGCTCTGTGAGACACTGCGCCCAGACTCATGATACATACTCCCAGACTGTTTTGGCCATGTGCCAAGAAATCCAGGAGGACTTCAACAGACTAATCATACACAACAAAACATGTGTTCACTATGATCCAGAGATTCTTTCCAACCATGAAGTCACTTTTGAAGGGCAAGCACTTCCAAGACAATGAAACACTCATTTCCATGGTGAAGTTATGGCTTCTACTGATTTCTACAGGTGGGGTCTCCACAGCTGCATAAAGTGATGGGAGAAATGTGTGACCCTTGGTGGTACCTACGTGGAGAACGATAATAACTGTGCCACATTTCATTTCTTGCAGTCTACTGCAAAATAGTCAGGAAATCTTTAATGAACAGCCCTTGTATGAGTTGTTTACAGGGGTTTCAGAGCCAAGAGCTGAGTCTCTCCACACAGAGAGAAGAAAGGAATGACTCCTCAGACTAAGAGGTGGTCAGGTAATGACTATATTTTGCAGAAGACCTTACTCAGGGGTGGGCAGTGAGGGCTATTCCAATGCAGGTTTTCTCTTCCATTCCGTCTCTTCAGCAGGTGTTTGCTCTGATCAACTTCAAGGATTGCCAGACATTGAAAACACCTGCTGAAGAGACTGGGCCATGATGCATACGACAATGTTTTCGTTCAGACCCAGAGAGAAACATCTGCGTGCACACGACATGTCACAGAAGCAACCACATGTGCACAGGGATCCACCGAAGATGTGAAAAGTGATGTTGTAACTAAGGGCTGACAAGTAAAAGTTTTTCTAGGGACTTCGGATTCCAACTATAAATACCAGATTCCATCTGCAAGAAATATTTTTTTTTAATCTAAAAGAATGAGGGATTCATAAACAAATAGGCTAAATAAATAATAAATAGCCTGTATAATTGCAGGCAATAAAAAAATCTGACTTACTGACAGCTGGTTTGAATATTTGAGTCTTCAGTCATAACTTTTACCAAAGCATTACAAGTATGGAAAAAAAAAGTAATGTGATGTGCAGCCAACGTCAAATCGTTTATGCAGCAGCACAAAACTGGATTTGAAACCTTAGCTGCTCCACAGTGATTTTGTCATCGTTCAGCAAAAGTAGACATCCTCTTTGGTTACAATTCTGATGTTTATTTTTCTATTTAGTAAGGCTGCATCTGTTGTGTAAAAAAAAAAAAAAAAAAAAAAAACATTTTACAGCTACCATTAAGAGCCCTTTTTTAACCTAATTATAATTACAAACTCATAAGGCTTAAAGTTTAATCACAGGGCTTGCATTTTTGTGAGAAATACAAGCTCTGTGTTTGTATTTCTCTGTTTAAAATAAATGCTCCTTGGTGTGGATTGACTGAAATCTATTGTAAATTGGGGCTCCAACATGCCGTTGCTCTTTATTTCTGTGCACACGGATGCAAATAAAGAGCACCAAGAAAATCTCTCCACTCTGGAGATTGGTTTCAAATCTCTACAGTTTCACACTTCTGAATACCCAGCGTCATATGCATGGACAGCTAAACTGTAGACGAACTTCCACAGTTTGGGGTAAATAGGTTGTCGTGTGTGTTGCCCCTGGGCGGAACAGAAAATGTGTCGTGAAATGCCCCTCCATGGCACATGGTTGATCACCCCTGGCCAATTTGATTTCTGGAGCAGAGAATGGATCAGGTGGGATTTCCAGATGCAAAAGGTGAGACTCTATTTATTGGGTGAGATCGCATAAACTGGAGAGGGCACGTCAACAGACCTGCATGCAAGGACATTATCCAGGAAGCGAAGGAGCAGAGAAATGGGTGAGCATGAGACATGAGCAAAAACAAGGCTTTGGTCACAAATGTTTATGATGAGTTTACCATGGAAATACCAGGACCATAATCAGGAACAGGTGAGTATAATTAGCCAGCTGCACACAATCCTGTGGGGAGAGAGAGTTGGGCACCCACACAGAGGTAAAACAGAGTACTACAGTGCACACCCACCTGTCCACTACAGAGCCGTTGTTTGCTGCAGTAATATCCAAAATTTACATGCACTAATTTTGATGAACAAAGTTATGTTAATGGAACTTTATTAAGACACAATTTGGATTTATCAGTGCCTGTAGCGTATACCCATGCAATCTATAAATACGGCCTATTAACCAACCATTTTCTGTTGATTCATGTTAAGTGATAAAATGTGGGTCCACAAACTACTGGTTGATGACACACTGGCTACATGCACCCTTTATAAAATGACATAATCCAAATGACATCATCACAGGTTCAGAGTTTAAGATCACACAAAGCTTCTCTGGACCCTAAAGACATCATAAATCAACTCAAAGCCTTGATGATATTTTCTGTTAAAAAATTCAGTTCCTCTTTAATTCTATAATCTCCACTGTCAGCAAATTACCACCATGCACTTATCTAAATATAATACAGTTTAATGCAACAGTGCTGAAATCATCTTCAGTACCATTATAAACTTCATTTTCATCATTATACTCTTGTTGGTTGCTTTACAGTAGGTTGTTAAGTGGAACTATCCTAACACTGTTTACAAAGGGTGCATTTTTGGGCCAAAATATAAGGCATTCATTTAAGATTAAAAAAAATGTTTTTCTCTTGACAAAACCTCCCTAAGGTTAGTATGGCAATAATTGAAAGATCGGTAACACGATATATACAGTACATGATACCTCTCAGCAGGTATTTTGGCCCACTCCCCATGAGCAAACTGCTCCAGTTGTCTCAGGTTTGAAGGGTGCCTTCTCCAGACGGCATGTTTCAGCTCCTTCCACAGATGTTCAATAGGATTTAGATCAGGGCTCATAGAAGGCCACTTTAGAATAGTCCAATGTTTTGCTCTTAGCCATTCTTGGGTGTTTTTAGCTGTGTGTTTTGGGTCATTATCCTGTTGCAAGACCCATGACCTGCGACTGAGACCAAGCTGTCTGACACTGGGCAGCACATTTCTCTCTAGAATACCTTGATAGTCTTGAGATTTCATTGTACCCGGCAGAGATTCAAGACACCCTGTGCCAGATGCAGCAAAGCAGCCCCAGAACATAACAGAACCTCCTCCATGTTTCACAGTAGGGACAATGTTCTTGGTATGCTTCATTTTTGCGTCTGTGAGCATAGAGCTGATGTGCCTTGCCAAAAAGTTCCAGTTTTGTCTCGTCTGTCCATAGGACATTCTCCCAGAAGCTTTGTGGCTTGTCAACATGCAGTTTGACAAATTACAGTCTGGCTTTTTTATGATTTGTTTTCAACAGTGGTGTCCTCCTTGGTCGTCTCCCATGAAGTTCACTTTGGCTCAAACAACAACAGATGGTGTGATCTGACACTGTTGTACCTTGACCTTGGAGTTCACCTTGAATGTGTTTAGAGGTTGTTATGGGCTCTTTTGTTACCATTCATATTATCCGTCTCTTCCATTTTTCATCAAGTTTCCTCCTGCGGCCACATCCAGGGAGGTTGGCTACAGTCCCGTGGATCTTAAATTTCTGAATAATATGTGCAACTGTAGTCACAGAAACATCAAGCTGCTTGGAGATGGTCTTATAGCCTTTACCTTTAACATGCTTGTCTATAATTTTCTTTCTAATCTCCTGAGACAAGTCTCTCCTTTGCTTCTTCTGATCCATGTTTAGTGTGGTACACACCATGTCACCAAACAGCACAGTGACTACTTGTCACCCTTTAAATAGGCCGACTGACTGATTACAAGTTTGTAGACACCTGTGATGTTAATTAGAGGACACATCTTGACTGAACATGTCCCTATGGTCACATTATTTTCAATCTTTTCTAGGGGTACCATCATTTTTGTCCAGGCCTGTTTCATGAGTTTGTTTTTTAAAGTAATTCTGTTGAACCACAATTCAAAAGCATTGTCTGATTTTCATTGGTTAATTTTCATAGAATTTTTATTTATTATCACTTTTGTCAGATTCAAGTTATTTCTGTGATCATTGTAGGTTTTTCTTTCATTAACAGAGGGGTACCAACAATTTTGTCCATGGCTGTAGAGCAGGGGTGTCCAACCATGTGCCATGGAGAGCCAAGACCCTGCAGGTTTTAC
This sequence comes from Pholidichthys leucotaenia, assembly GCA_020510985.1. Classification (NCBI taxonomy): domain Eukaryota; kingdom Metazoa; phylum Chordata; class Actinopteri; order Cichliformes; family Pholidichthyidae; genus Pholidichthys; species Pholidichthys leucotaenia. The sequence goes on from CM035839.1 coordinate 305,249,240, forward strand.
CTCCAACCAGTGTCTTCAACAGCAGATTTCAGTGAACTTCTTCCCACTGATTGCTGATAAGTGAAAACACCTGCTGAAGAGACTGGGTAGAAGAGAAAACCTGCAGGGTCTTGGCTCTCCATGGCACATGGTTGGACACCCCTGCTGTAGAGCTTCAGTTGGCATAAACATTCACTCAAGCAAGAGTTGGTTCCTTGCATAATTATAATATACATGAATAAATTATTCATGGCAGCATGAGCAAGCATGCACCTGCTTCATGAAACCTCAAAATATGAGAATATTAACACCAAGAGCAAAGCAAGAGAAGAAAACTGTACAGAGATCTTTTGTGTTGCTTTCTCAGCAATAAAAACATATTCAAGGATTAGTACCGCCTATGGTCCATTGAATTTTATCAGTGCCATTTAACAAGGCTAAATCCATTTGGAGCAACCACGCCTATTACTTAGTAATTGGAGTGCTTGGTAATACTTAGTAATCATTGTTCATTATGGCTGCCCTGATGGTGTTCTGCTTTGGGCGAACAGCTTAATCTGGAGTGCAGCAGTTTGCTCTGTGACTGCGATCCTCAGAAAATGAGCAGTCCTTACAGCAGGAGTGTCCAATCATGTGCCATGGAGGGCCAGGACCCCACAGGCTTTACTTGCAACCAGTGTCTTCAACAGCAGATTTCACTGAACTTCTTTCCAGTGACTGCTGATCAGTGAAAACACCTGCTGAAGAGACTGGGTAGAAGAGAAACCTGCAGGGTCCTGGCCCTCCATGGCACATGATTGGACACCCCTCTCTTACAGCCCAATATGGACTGACTAAGTGACAAATAGAATCTGATAGATTTAAAACAGAAAATTTACACTGAGCATATTTGATGAAATTGCACATATAAATCACATTTATTTACAGATTAGCACTTTTTTTTTTACATATTTTGCAGTCTAGCCACACAATTACAAATCTTACAGTTCACTGCTGACATGTTTCAATGCCATGCCATGACTACTGCATGATTTATGTTCAGTTTACACACAAGCACAGTGGAAATGTAAAAAATGCTTTACGGCAAGTGTTACATTCTAATGAACATCTACTAGCATAGAGCAGATTGATAAATCTGTGAGACCTAATCTACTACTTTTGATGTCCTTTATTTCTGCAGTGCTCACTCTTTATTTCTTCCTTTTACTTTTTCCAAACTTTTACACCCAACTCCATCACTTTTAAAGTGGAAAATGGTTTAAAATTTAGTTTCCATAAGGTGCATGAAATCCACACCAAAGTATTTGTGCTTAAAGTCATTCTTTTATCAAACCTGTGAAATCTTCACAGGCATTTCATTCAAATCCCCCCACGGTTCCAGTAAATGTTTTTGTTGATATGCATTTCCAGGCCCATTATCCTACATCTAGCATCTTGTCATAATATTTCACATACAGAAGAAACAGACTATCCCTCCATGGAAATGAAGATAAGTAGGTAGCTATGGTGTGCATTCCTTCAAGGAGGGAAATCAGAGCCCATGAAAGCTGAGCTAGACACTTAATATACCTGTCTCTTGCATACATACAGTGGTGGGAAAAAAGTGTTTGCCCCTTTCCTGATTTCTCTTTTTTTTTGCATGTTTGTCACACTTAAATGTTTCAGATCATCAAACAGATTTAAATATTAGGCAAAGATAACACAAGTAAACACAAAATGCAGTTTTTAAATAAAGGTGTTTATTATTAAGGGTAAAAAAAAATCCAAACCTACGTTGCCCTGTGTAAAAAAGTGATTGCCCCCTCCTCTTAAAACATAAATTAACTGTAGTTTATCACATCTTTGGAAAGCTGAATTCAATTTCTCTAGCCACACCCAGGCCTGATTACTGCCACACCTGTTCTCAATCAAGAAATCACTTAAATACGACCTGCCTGACAAAGTGAAGTAGACCAAAAGATCCTCAAAAGCAAACATGCTGTGATCCAAAGAAATCCAGGAACAAATGAGAAACAAAGCAATTGAGATCTATCAGCCTGGAAAAGATTATAAAATCATTTCTAAAGCTTCGGGACTCCAGCCAACCACAATGAGAGCCATTATCCACAAATGGCGAAAACATGGAACAGTGGTGAACCTTCCCAGGAGTGGCCAGCTGACCAAAATTACCCCAACAGCGCAACAATGACTCATCTAAGAGGTCACAAAAGACCCCACAACAACATCCAAAGAACTGCAGGCCTCACTTGCCTCAGTTAAGGTCAGTGTTCATGACTCCACCATAAGAAAGAGACTGGGAAAAACTGGCCTCCATGGCAGAGTTCCAAGACAAAAAAACACTGCTGTGCAAAAAGAACATAAAGGATCATCTCAGTTTTGCCAGAAAACATCTTGATGATGCCCAAGACTTTTGGGAAAATACTCTGTGGACGGATGAGACAAAAGTTGAACTTTTTGGAAGGTGTTTGTCCCATTACATCCGGTGTAAAAGTAACAGCATTTCAGAAAAGGAACATCATACCAACAGTAAAATATGGTAGTGGTAGTGTGATGGTCTGGGGCTGTTTTGCTGCTTCAGGACCTGGAAGACTCGCTGTGGTAAATGGAACTATGAATTCTGCTGTCCACCAAAAAATCCTGAAGGAGAATGTCCAGTCACCTGTTCGTGACCTCAAGTTGAAGCACACTGGGGTTCTGCAGCAGGACAATGATCCAAAACACACCAGCAAGTTCACCTCTGAATGGCTTAAGAAAAACAAAATGACAACTTTGGAGTGGCCTAGTCAAAGTCCTGACCTGAATCCAATTGAGATGCTGTGGCCTGTCGTTAAAAAGGTGGCTCATGCTCAAAAACCCTCCGATGTGGCTGAATTACAACAATTACAACAAGAATTCCAACAATTCTGCAAAGATGAGCGGGCCAAAATTCCTCCACAGTGCTGTAAAAGACTTTGCAAGTTATTGCAAACACTTGATTGCAGTTGTTGTTGCTAAGGGTGGCCCAACCAGTTATTAGGTTTAGGGGGCAATCACTTTTTCACACGGGGCCATGTAGGTTTGGATTTTTTTCCCCCTTAATAATAAACACCTTCATTTAAAAACTGCATTTTGTGTTTACTTGTGTTATCTTTGTCTAATATTTAAATTTGTTTGATGATCTGAAACATTTAAGTGTGACAAACATACAAAAAAATGAGAAATCAGGAAGGGGGCAAACACTTTTTCACACCACTGTAGTACTGCTATAGTTATGAACCCTACCAAGGTGTTTCCCAGCAACCATTTACAATGGTTAACAGCTGTCAATCATAGACAGTGGGCTGTCCAGTCACATTTCTTTGCTTAGTCTTTCTTACGCGAGTCCACCATGAGTCTCTTACCAAGTCATTGCCCAGAGTGAAAAAAAATGTTCTCTTTTTGTAACTTTTTCAGACTTCTCAAATTCTCCTTTTTCCTGTTTTAGACCTTTTCTTAAATTGCCATGCCAGGAAGATTTGTTTGATTTTCCCCCAAGCCAACTTTATTATGACCACTATACATTGGAAGGGTAGCAGACTTTGTGGTTTGTTTGTTTGTTTGTTTTTTCTTTCATCAAGCCTTTGTTGTTCTGATTGGACTTTGAACCATAAACAAATATTTGGAATTTGACATCCTGGCCAGATGTCCGATTCCTTTCTCTGTGTATAAACTGAGATGACTGATCTATGTGCCGGCATCACCCAGCTTCTACCATTGTGACCCAAAGGAGCAATAGCATGTGCTGGATTGTTCCTCAGACAGAACCTGTCATTTTCTTTCAACCCACCAATGAAGCTCCATGTGGACCAAATTGGTACCTGAAAGGCCTGCTACCACAGTAAGGCACAACATGACTAACTGCTGTACTTAAGGTCTGTTGTCAGATTAAATTCAATTTCTACAGAATATTCCTTTATAAACTCTATACAGTGATCCCTCACTTATCGCGGTTAATGGGTTCCAGAACCGACCGCGAAAAGTGAAAAACCGCGAAGTAGCGTCACCCCTAATGACGTCACCATAAATAATACGTACGTTCATTCTCTCACTCTCTCTCTCTCATATGATACATGTGTGTGTGTGTACGTGCACATACATACGTAGATGTAAATAAAGTGTACATAAATATGTTTTTAGAACTCTTATTCTTATAACAAGATACGTAACTCAAGATGAAGATGATTTACTTCACAGGTTAATGAGAGCTTTACTGCTCCTCAGGTGACGCCTCATCGTCAGGTGCTAGAAGCGCAGGATCATTGAGGGCAGCTTCCGATAGAGCTGGAGAAGCTGCAGGAGGCGGCGTAGTGGCTCGACGGGAAGACTATTTCGCACAAAATGGCACAAGAGAACAGCAAAAAGTTCCACGCTGCGAGACTACGTAACACGAGCGATAAAGAGCAATGAATGCGGTCTTCCTTCCCTTCATGGGCGCTGGGCAGGGAGAGGAGGTGGGTGAAACGTCTCGGCCAATCAGCTTGCGGGGTGAAACGTCTCGGCCAATCAGCTTGCGAGATTTCCGAGCCGAGCCAACACGAGAACAGCGAAGAGAGAGGTGGATTTTTTGAGTTGTGCGGCTCTCCGTGTTGATACCTGATGGTCTAATGTAGTCTCCCTGCCTTCTGCTAGCGCCCGCCCATTATTTCTCAATTTTGAATTTTTGATGAATATTTTTGAAAAATCCGCGATGCACTGAGGGCGCGAAAGGTGAAGCGCGAAGTAGCGAGGGATCACTGTAAACCTTAAATTTCTTATTGTTTTGTACTGATTAGCTGTTTTTTCAGCATGGTATTGTTAAGGTCGCTAAAGCTGAGTTCACACTATAGCATTTGGACTGACTCTTACAGATGTGTTGGGAAAAAAAATCAGAAATGAGTCGGTGAGATTACATTCGTGAGCAGTATTTTTTTAATCCAGCGCACAATAATGTTTATGAACTTTCATGAACTTTAAAGGAGCTTTTTAGCCAGTCTCTCTGGTCAATGCAAAATTGTAGATTTAATTCAAAACAACTGTTGGGATATTTTTATTTTGAATCATTCTTTTAAAAGAATGACAGTGAATGAGGTTAACATTGTAAAAACCATCATTAGATAATGAATATTGGGTTTGTGCGCACGTACCTTTCTTCTGCGGGGTCATGCAGAAGAGCAGCTGTTTCCCGGTAGGGCAGACTGGTCTGGCAAAGTTTTGTTTTTCCCTCTGTAGTGAAAAACCCTGTTCTGTGTTCAAATAGTTTAACGCTCCTCCTTAAACAGAAAACACCAGCTGAGTGTTTTTTCATTAATTGGGACACATGAGCACAAACGGACAAGAGATCTGATGATGTGATATGATTACTCAACACACAGCAGATTAGTGAGCAAAACGTTTTCACAGAAAAGATCTGTAGTTTAAAACCTTCAGACTGACAGTATAGCCCACCTCACCACCTCCCCTGTGCACTGCACCCTCACCAGAACACACACAGTCTCCCTGTTCATTCATTCATTCCTCAAAAAAATAAAATAAAAATAAAATAATACCCATCTATAGACTCCAACAGGAAGTGCGCAATTAAAATGAGAATGGGGATGGAATAAAAAAAAATGTGTATCATCATATAAATAAAATGATGGGCAATTATATTTTGACTGTTACAACTCTCCATTAAAACAACAAAATCCCAAAATTAAATGTCATTTACTTTTTGACACCACATCAGTGCTTTCCGATTCCCTATGATGGAAGCTGAACCAGTAAATCCTGGAGAATGATTACACATGGAGCAGAAAATTAAGAACAGTAAATTTCACACTGAGGGGATTTTTTTTTCTTTTGGGCCATCGCATTTCTGGGGGATTATATATATACACTACTGTTCAAAAGTTTGGGGTCACTTAGAAATTTCCTTATTTTTGAAAGAATAGCACTGTTTTTTTCAATGAAGATAACTTTAAACTAATCAGAAATACACTCTAATATATCTGCAAATGTCTGTTTTTTGGTGCAATATCTACATAGGTGTATAGAGGCCCATTTCCAGCAACTATCACTCCAGTGTTCTAATGGTACAATGTATTTGCTCATTGCGTCAGAAGGCTAATGGATGATTAGAAAACCCTCGTGCAATCATGTTAGCACAGCTGAAAACAGTTTAGCTGGTTAGAGAAGCTATAAAACTGACCTTCCTTTGAGCAGGTTGAGTATCTGGAAAAAAATATTATTTCAAATACAAAACATTATTTCTAACCTTGTCAATGTCTTGACTATATTTTCTATTCATTTTACAATTCATGGTGGTAAATAAGTGTGACTTTTCTTGGAAAACACAAAATAATTGTCTGGGTGACCCCAAACTTTTGAACGGTAGTGTATATATATATATATATATATATATATATTTTTTTTTTTTTTTTTTAATTCCGCCTTCTCTCAGCTTTTGGCATTTCAGCACCATGGACAGCCACAGTCCTCCTTGTGTCCGTGCATGTCTGAAGTGAGTTTCCGCCTACAAACATTTGCTTCCACCGGCATTTCAGTCAACGTTTGCCAACGGAGCTCAACTTAGTCCGACTTAGGCGAGCTCTGCATAACTTAGCCCAGTGCTCAGGAACTTGTACAAATTGAGCACAACTTTCACCAGTGTTTATTTCAAAATGTCCGTAAATTTTCAGCATGCTGAAAATTTTCAAAGAACACAACTTTGGCCAGTGTTTGCCAACAATCATTAACTTTTACCAACTTTTGCCAGCAGAGTCAGATGTTTGCAAAAATGTCAGTAAAAGTCGGTCCAAACATTGTAGTGTGAATCCACCACAGATGCAAATTAGCAGTATTGCTAAATCTGGCATACATACATTTGTATTAATGTTCATTAGTATGTAATGTCCCTTTCAAATAAACATTAAACTAACCCTTTAGTGATGTCTGTAACTCTGTGTTGTACTGTGTGTTGTCTTGACTGGTCTCTCTTGTAAATGAGACTCTCTGTCTCAATAGGATTGCCTGTATAAATAAAGGTTAATAATAAATAATAAATTAAACTGTTAAAAGGTATTTTTGAGTTTTTGTTTAATTTCCTGTCCATTTTCTTGACTAAAAACAGAGAACTCATGGGTTTTGAGACTGATTCATCTCTGGTACAAATATTGAATTATTAATAAAATTGTCCATCTTCTGGACTGGTGCCCCGAGGTAATTTAAATAAATATTTCTGTACCAGTATAACACAACAGCAATTAGAGCTGTCTAAACATGTCCAGGAGACACTACGCAATCGTGTGATGTAAGGCAACAACAGGATCCCTACAAACGCCTAAAGGATGCATATCCAAGAGAAAAGTGACTACTGCACTGTGGTGAAATCAGCGGCTATACACACCGCATCCGTCTCACTGATGATCATCCTTTCCAGCTACAATACAGGAGAGTTCCCCCAGCCCATTATCAGAAGCTAAGACAGGTGCTCAGTGATATGGAGGAAAAGGGGATTATCAGGAAATCTACCAGCAAATATGCCTCACCCCTGGTAATGGTCCGGAAAAAAGATGGTGGGTTACGGATTTGCACCGATTTCAGATTGTTGAATGCCCGCACCTTGAAGGATGTCCATCCCTTGCCATACCAGTCTAATTGTCTGGCTGCCCTTGGTGGCAATTGCTCATTCAACACAATGGACCTCACCTCTGGCTTTTATAACATCCCAGTGCATGAAGACGACAAGAGCTATACAGCCTTCACAACACCCCATGGGCTGTATGAGTACAACCACATGCCCCAGGGCCTGTGTAACAGCCCAGCATCTTTTATGAGGATGATGATTGGAATCTTTCGGGACATGAACTTCGCAAAACTCATTTGTTACCTTGATGATCTTCTTGTTTTTGCACCATCAGAGGATGAGGCATTGTCCAGGCTTCATACAGTGTTTCAAAGACTGAAGGAGAATAACCTAAAATTGGCTCCTAAGAGGTGTCACCTGCTTAAAAAAGAGGTTAAATTCCTGGGCCGTGTCATTGATGGTGGGGGTGTGTCCATTGATCCCGCTAAGGTGTACGTTATCACCAACATGAAGGTCCAAGACCTCATGGAAGAAGACAGATGCACACCTTCTGTTCAACGTTTAAAATCATTTCTTGGCATGATGTTTTATTATCAACATTTCATCCCCAACTGTTCCTCCACTGCCAAACCCTTGTTTGTACTTACAGCTGGTTAAAAGAGGTGGGGAAAGTTAACCAAGGATAGGAAGTCCCAGGGCCTCTTTTGTAAGCTTACCCCTGTGGACTGGACAGAGGAATGTAGAAATGCTTTGGAGCGACTAAATACCATGCTCCTGGAATGTGTTGTGCTTGCTCATCCAGACTTTGATGAGCTGTTCATTCTCTCAATTGATGCGTCTTTGAATGGCCTTGGTGCAGTTTTATCTCAAGTGCCCCAAGGACAGTCAAAAGCCAGACCAATCGCTTTTGCAAGCAAGACTCTTAGTGCATCTCAGAGGAAATACCCAGCCCACAGACTGGAGTTATTGGCCCTGAAATGGAGCATATGTGAGAAATTTAGTCACTGGCTGAAGGGGAGAAGTTTTTCTGTGTGGACTGATAATAATCCACTAACCTACCTTTTGACAAAGCCAAAACTCAATGCGTGTGAAATCCGCTGGGCATCTAAGCTTGCCTCCTACACCTTTGATCTTAAGCACCTACCAGGGAAAGTCAACACTGTGGCTGACACTTTGAGTCGTGACCCCTTTGCAAAATCTGTTGGCCAGAGGCTGTTGGTGGAGCCCTACTCCACGCTGATGCAGGAAGCATGTGCAGTGTGTGAGGATTCTGTCCAAGACACCTTCAGGTTCAGCTGTCAGACTCAATCCTATGGCTCAGCAATTCAACCAACATCAAGGGGTGTGTGTGCCGTTGATGAGGTCAGGGCACTTTGTCAGTCCCACTGATCTTGGGTTGATGCTGCAGAGTCCAGAGCATTCTCTTTGATCCAACATGTCCAGCAACTATCATGTGGTCAAAATACACCGCCTGTATTTTCTCACCACGAATTACAGTTAAGTCAACAGCAAGATCCCAACATCTCTAAGCTGCTGCCCTTTGTTAAAGCCAAAAAATGACCATCTAGGCATGAAAGATTTGATGTTGATCCCGAAGTCCTCAGGTTGCTGAAGCAGTGGGACAAACTGCACATTCAAGACAATATGCTGTTTGGGGTGTCAAGGGATCCAGTGTCCAAACAGAAAAGGTACCAATTTGTGTTACCTCAAAGTCTCAGTAAAAAAGCCCTGTCAGGCATACACGATTTGGCCGGTCATCAGGGTCAGGACCGTACCCTTTCTCTTGCAAGGCAGCGCTTTTATTGGCCTGATATGGAAAAAGATGTAGGGATTTATGTTAAGTCTTGCCAGAAGTGCGTGTTTGGGAAGTCTCCAGAACCAGCTGCTCGTGCACCCTTGGAAAGTATCAGGAGCTCTGCTCCCATGGAGTTGGTCTGTATAGACTTTTGGTCAGCTGAAGACAGTAAGCAGTGGTCTGTTGATGTTCTAGTAGTCACCGACCACTTCACAAAACTTGCCCATGCTTTCCCTTGTGCCAATCAAACAGCTAAGCAGGTTGCTAAGATGCTTTGGGATAATGTGTTTTGTGTCTATGGCTTCCAGAGAGAATCCATTCTGACCAGGGCACAAATTTCGAAAGCAAACTGATTGCACAGCTATTATAGTTGGCTGGTGCAAAATCTCTTACTACTACTTATCATCCAATGGGTAATGGTGGCACAGAACAGTTCAACCGCACCTTGGGCAACATGCTCCACACGCTTCCCCTTAAAGAAAAACAACAGTGGCTACAGCAGATCCAAACCCTCACATTTGCTTACAACTGTCATGGCGGCCTCTGGGCCGTCATCTGTCTCATCAGTCCCAGCTGCGTACAGACCAACAGGTGCCAATCAGCGGCTGTTAAAAGCCAGTGTTGCTGACAGCCCGGCACGGAGTCGTCTGTCTTCCTCATCGGAGCATGAGCCAGAACTTCGTTCTCAAGTTCAGCCAAGAACGTCTGGTCAGGATCTGCCACGTAAGAAAACTATCTGCTATTCTACTCCTTGCCTTTACCCCTGTGCACAGGTGGACCTCCCAGGCGGCGGACCAACTTCCCCAGCCGACGGGGCGTTGCCACCTCTACCACGTAGCTCCTCGCTACCACCACAGCTACGGGTACGTCTAACACCACAACTACAGGAACTGTTATTGTTACAGCTACAGGAGTTGTCATCGTCACGGTCACTGGTATCACCACCATCTCAGCTACAAGAACTATCATCATCACAGCGACAGGTGCATTCACCACCACAGCCACGAGCACATTCACCACCACGCTGCACGGCCGCTGGAAGTCAGCAGAACGCTACCTGTGGAACGCCCAAGTAAGCCTCACCATCCACAATTACTCGCTAGTGCTGAACAGCTGTAATTGTTTCTGCTTGTGTGTTACAGGGTTGCCAGGTCACCATCCGGACTGCTCAGTTCCAGTGACCAAACTTCTATACTTGCACTCACACACGCACTACACTCTCTCACGTTACAATAAAAGAATAATTGTCTATATCTACTCGTGTCAGTGTCTGTCTCCTGGGTCCAGAACATGTCAACAACTCCACTGTCCATGAAACAATCGGCTATGCACCATTTTTCCTGATGTTTGGCCGTGTCCCTAGGCTGCCGGTGGACATTATGTTCAAGCAGGTCCTGAATGACCCTGAACTGGCTGACTATGATGCATATGCTAAGTCTCTGCTTTCATGCCTGGAAAATGCAATGAAAATCGCCCAAAACCACTCCTCCTCTGAGCAACAACACCAGGCCAAACAGTACAACAGGTGCATTAAGGGCAACAACCTATTGGTAGGAGATCGTGTTTTGGTGGCCAATAAAGGAGAAAGAGGCAAGTAGAAGCTGGCTGACAAGTGGAAGGACAAAGTGTACACAGTTGTTGATGTGAACCCAAGTATCCATGTCTACACAATATAGGACCCAGAAGGACATCAAAGGAATCTATTACTTGATGTCAACTTCTTGCCACTCCCTGAGTCTGATGTGGGAGAGGATGGTAATCCAACTGACTTGTCTTTAGACAGTGAAGAGTCCTTTCAGGAGGGTTACAACTGTGATGAAACAGACTCAGTGCTTGGTGTATTGGCTCAGGATGTGATTGAACAGGTTGTGCCAAGCCCCGATGATGAAGAGGAACCTGCAGAGATATCTGAAACTTCCACTGACTCTGAGTTGGCTGAACAGGAGGAGCCAGCCTCATTGAGCCCGGTACCTAGTCCTGTTGGTGCCATAACTGACCACTCTTCTATCTCACTTGTACCACAGACCAGTCCCTCAGACTATGCTGACACTCGCACACATGGTGGGGTAGATACTCAGACGTGGACACGTGCAGGGCGATTGGTTAAGTCAGTGAACAGGTTAATAGAGTCCATGATTCAGAAACTATATTTGAGGAGTTCAGGTATATTATTTGTTAACTGTTCTTAGTTCCTCTCTTTGTTAACAAGTTTTTGACATATGGGTTTACTTTATGGTGAAAATGTTTGTTGCTGGCCTATATTGGCTATGGTTGGGTTTTTTTTTCCCCTTTTCAGTCTCTTATGTCTGAGGGACAAATTTATTTTGTTGAGGCCAAGTGTTCTGTGGTGTAACAGGCACCACTTTTGCCAAGGGAAATATGGAGGCCTGATCAACCTCTTTGCTTCCTTAACCTAGTATTTGGGGTAGCTTCTAAGTTTGTTATATAGGCTAGGTCCATCTTTTACTTGTGCCACATTGTGTCGGGAGTAGACATATCCTCCTTATAATCCTGTGGCGAGTTCGTTCAGGATGTTGGTGAAATTCAGGAGGGGTGAATGTAATGGTTGTGACTTTATATTTTTATCTTAATGTGTATTTCACCAAATCCTTCACAGTTGGTTTATGTCAAGGTGTGATTTCTTTTTTTTTTTTAACATTTTGAACTGAATTTACTGTTGAATGCAACCTTGCATAGGAATACTTGTACTGTCACTTTAAGAAATCCACTAAGTCTGTGTTGGTGTGCAGCTCTCCTCTCAGTCTGCACCACACCATCTGAGAGGAGGGGACTGGGCTGTGTGCATGGAGGAGGCTGCACGTCAGAGACTGTGTATTTTCATGTGATTTGTACGGGGGAGCTGCCATTAAAGCTGCAACCTGTAGTCTTCCGTGGCTTGAGTCCTTTCTTCCACCAGTGCAGACCAAAAACACAACGCAGAGTATACTGAGGGTTCATGGGTGTGCACCTGGTCAGACACAGGACTGTGTCAGGACTCACGTCCATTACACAGGCAAATAACAATGTAGGTTGTTGTCTAACGATTAAGGTAAAAGGTTGTGAAAATACGTAATTGAAAGACCACAAACACAGACTTGCATAAGTTACGTCATCATTTTCAAAGAGCGCCCAAGGGGAAGTAACTAACAGTCTCGTTAGCGCCAGCTCTCAAAATACAATTTGTGTCGTCTTTGTCCTCTGTTGCTCCTTCTTTCATCAGTCACAAAATGGGATGAGCTTTGACAGGAAAACTGCCCTAATCATGTTTTTTCATGCGTATAGTCCAAGACAATTGGGCGTAGTCCACTAAGCAGTTTCACAAAAACTAAATATTATTGTTTATACGATAAACAACTTTAATTACATGGAAAATTATATTTGAAATTGACAAACATATGTGCAACTTGTGACAAAATCCAATCTGAATAAAAAGAATTTCTCTCTTGCCATTCACGTCAATAGAGATGTTTTTTTGATTAAGGTCCCATATGCCCTAAGATGCTGGGATAGGCTCCAGCCCCCCCGCGACCCGAAAAGGATTAAGCGGAAGAAGATGGATGCATGCATGCATGCAGAAGTAGAGAGAGCACGACTCAGGCGCTCTATAACCGGGACCTTTAAAAAAAAAAACAGCTGCAGCATGCACATTAGAAACACAAAGGTACGTCTTCATCTGAGGTTTATTGAAAGAGAGTGCCTGACAGAGACACCCTAAAGTCTGACCCATGGTGCATATTCATGGCAACAGATTCAGCTCATTTAGTACTTGCTGAGGCTCGAGATGAACCGGTAGCTCCAATGCATACATATCTGTGAGGGCAGTGCCACAGCAGATGGAGAAATAAAATGACAGAGAAAATCCATTCTATCAGACAGTGGTGCTGGTCATGTCATTTTAAATAAGATTCATATAGGGTGTTGTACTCCTGTGCCTTGAGTCGTTTTCTTTTCATTTCATAGTTTTGTAACTTACTACTTTGTTCTCTAAACACACAGAGGAGATGTGAATCAGAATCGGAGCTGTGATTCTTAAAATCTGTAATAACTTACATAAAACACAGCTAATTATTACTTTGCTTTTATCATCTTGTACTGTGTTTAGGGCCTCTAAACCTTGCTGCTTTGATTTACTGCCTTCAGTGGGATCTGCACACTTGCTAAAAGGAAAATTTAAATTCTCCTGTAACAACTTTGGAATTAGGTTTACATAAGGATGAAAAACATCCTGAAGCTGTTTTTGTTGCTGTTTTTCTTCCTGATTTGTTACAGATGCTGAAGAAATGATCCTTGATCTCAGTGGAACTATGTAGGATGGAAATCCATTTGAGTTATAAAAACAAATGACATACAGGCATCTGACGTTCAAGAAGCACATTCTTAAAAAAAAGTGTGTGTGTGGCGGAGGGGTATAATGGTGTGAGTGTGGCTTATTAACTGAGCTAAGATTTTGACACAAAAAAAAATTGTTCAGTTTCCTTTAGTATGCTATAGATCAATATGGCATGTTTTACAGTTTCTGAGTATGTTATTGGAGCTTGATGGCACTGAGATAACTTGCACTAAAGTATAATGGGCCCCATTTTGGCATTCTAAGGTGCACTATTGCCCCACGCTTTGTGCCTTGCACCAGTGCTTTCATTAGTCTCTGTGAGTGCATTGTGTGGTTTTCCACTGTGCACCCTCACCACCTAATTAGCAACCAATTGTGTGCGCAGTCTATGCTGGTAGGAGTAGACTCATTTAAAGTGAGTGAGGCTCAGTGCAAAGCTCAGTGCATTATTATTATTATTAAGGAGCATTCTCTGTCAATGCTCTTTTGATCTTAAAAAAAAAAAAGCTGGTCTGAAGTCAGCAGAGCATTATCAACCACTATTTCAGCAGCGTGTTCAAACAGCATGAACACGCACATTGCCTATGCCTGTTCAATAGTCCTGTAATATTCATGAGCAATTCATTTGAATGCACTAGTTTTTATGGATGAACGTACTGTACTAAATCACCTACCAGAACTGTACCGGAAGCCAGGGATCACCAGTAGAATCATACGCCTAGACAGCAAACAAGCCTTGCCCACTCCTTTCAGCTGACTCTCTCAGTGATTCACTGTATGACTATTTCAAACGATCTTTTTAGTGACACTGACAAAAAGACAGGAGGCAGAGCTGGAGGTGGCAAAGCTGAAGATGCTAAGATTCTCTTTGGGAGTGACTAGGAGGGACAGGATTAGAAATGAGTATATCAGAGGACAGCTCAGGTTGAACAATTTAGAGACAACATAAGAGACAAGGCTGAGATAGTTTGGACAACTAGTTTGGCGAATATCCTCAAATTAATGTACACTTGAATAGTTTAAACTGCTTACCCACAATACAGTGATGCTCCACGAAATCGGGACAGATGCTTTCACTGCTTTCATCCCGAGTGCGGTGGATGATAAAATAAGGCAGCGATGCTGTGGTTTTAAGGAAGTTTACTATATCATACCGCTGTCATGAGCTCCTCTCCCGGCGCCATGCGTGCGCGCCGGGAGCGAGCCCACGGCTCTCAGTGAAGAGGGGACACAAAGTCTGTGTCCTGCAGCAGCAGTTGCAGAGTGAGAGTGAGAGGTTGAGCATGGATTTCAGTCAGCTTATATACCAGTTACAAACAATGCATGAAAGGCATTCACAGCAGGGAGTATGGCATTTGCATTTGAGAGGCACAGACAGGATGCATGAACACAATTCATGGATGGCACATTAACCTCACAGCATGCAGCGGAAAAAACCCAGGAGTAGCGAGCTGTCTGTCCCTGTGTGTTGTGGGGGTTTTCCCAAACCGCCACACCGAGCTCATCATAAGAGGCGGGGAGTGGTCGAAAAAAAAAAAAAATCTGCCAATTTTTTTAGTTGATAATTTATTTAAAATACAGGCACAGAAGCTAAAGCTGGGTTCACACTATAGCATTTAGACCAACTTTTACAGACGTTTTGAAAAATCAGAGAAATTAGTCCAAATGTCGGTGAAATTACATACGTGAGCAGGTTTTTTTTAATCCAGCGCACACCAACTTTTACAAACTTTTACAAACTTTTGCTGGTATTTGCCAGCGTTGCATTCAATGTTGGCAAACCTTTGCAAACTTAGGCTAGCGTATGTATAGCTGTTGCCAACTTAGGTTAACTTAAGCAAACAAATACTCAGCGCAGGTCAGCTGACAGCAGCGTCAGATGACATTCATATAAAGATTAGCGTTTGTGGAGGTTTCCTGCCATTCTGGAACTGCTTTTGGAGTGAACACATCTCCCTGTGGCATACGTTTCAGTATTTATTTTTGTTTTATATTCCTATATAGTTACTTCTGTATACCCTTTTCCCCTGTTCATTCGTTCATCCATCTAAAAAAAAAAAATACAATAATGCCTATAGACTCCAACAGTAAGTCCGCAATTAAAATGTAAATGTGGATGGAATTAAAAAAAACTGTTTAGTGTATCATCATATAAACAAAATGATGAGTGATTATATTTTGACTGTTACAACTCTCTCCATTAAAATAACATGAAATCCTCTTAAATGTCATTTTTGTTTTTACACCACATCAACGCTGTTTGATTACATACAATGAAAGCCAAACCAATAAATCGTGGAGAATGATTTTGCATGGAGCAGAAAATTAAGAACAGTACATTTCTCACTGAGGACATTTTTTTGTCTTTTGGGCTGTCACATTTTTGTGAGATTTTCTTATTTTTTTTAATTCCCCCTTCTCTCCAGTTCCCTTTTGTCCGTGCATGTGTGAAGTGAGTTTCAGTCTAAAAACATCTACTTCCACCATCATTTCAGTCAGCGCTTGCCAGTGGAGCTTAACTTAGACTGACTTAAGTAAACTTAGCCCAGCGCTCAGGAACTTTTACAAACTGAACACAGCTTTCACCAACATTTATTTCCAAACGTTGGCAAATTTTCAAGAAACACAACTTTCGCCAGCATTTGCCAACAAACACCAACTATCATTAACTTTTATCAACTTTTGCCAGCAGAGCCATACGTTTGCCAAAACATCAGTAAAAGTTGGTCCAAGCGTTGTAATGTGAATCCACCTTTAACTCAGACTCATCACTGGCTGAGGTCACCGTGTCAGGAACAGCTGGCCAAAGAGTTTTAGATTTGCAGAAAAAAAATTGTGAGATAAAAAGTGCACAGTCGCATGAAAAAAATAGGCCAAGCCAGTTGCAAAGTTTGGGCCTTCTTGGCAACCTCCGGTCAGCTTGTCAATAGTGAGGTTATAGTGACAATCCTATACGTGTGGGTGCTCATACACGAGCAAACATTTGCATTTGTTCTGTTCCACAGATCACCTCTTCCAACTACTCCAAAGCTGGGGGAAGTTGCCATTCTGCAGAACAGCAGAGAGTGACCACATTGACAGACGTTCCATACTTTAGGGGGTCAAACCTCAGTCAGCACCAGAACTGCCACTACAGTGAGCATAGGCCCTAATATAGCCTATTCTAACCCATTTGAAGACAGTTTTTCACTGCAGAGCCAAACAAAATTATATGTGGAGCGTGATGAAGCATGCATCTGTGCGCGTTACATTAAACCCAAATTAATTTAAATTAGGCTTGATTGTTCAGTCCATTTGCTTCCTCCTCCTTCTGTCCTAAAACAAGTGACTCAGCATCGACTGTAATTTATGCTTGGTTTAATGCCAAGCAGTTTTACCATTGCATGCATTTTCATTCACATGCATGGCCTTTGACCAGCGTAAAGCCCATCTTAAACAAGCCATCATGATCAGAGTTCACCTTAGATTACGCACCTCTGTGTGACATGTTTTTAGGACCCAGTGAGCAGACACGGACTCAAAAGCAGATTCAGTTATCTTTATTATGTGCTGTGCGTGTGCGTGCGTGTGTGCGTGTGTAGGTGTAGCAGCCGGGGGCGAGCAGAGCACCGTGCAGCCTTAGAGTTAAATGACTCCGTGCTGATGTGTGGGCAGCACGGCTTAAATAGCTCCGGTGATGAGGGAGAGCAGGTGTGCACGCAGCTGTGGAGAATCAGGCAGGCAGAGCGAATCATCACAGTACTCCCCCCCCTACGTGACACCTCTCGGCGACCGATCCAGCCTACCTGGGTGCATCCGGTGGAAGTCCCTGATGAGTTGAAGGTCCGACACGAAGGAGGGACGCACTCAGGACCTCCACTCAGGGCCGTAACCCTCCCAGTCCACCAGGTACTGTAGGCCGCAACCCCGGCAACGAACGTCCAGGATGGCGTTGACCTTCCACGCCGGGTCGCCATCGATCACCACTGGTGGAGGTGGCAATCTCGGGAGGAGGGCACAGAGGGCGGGAACAGAATGGCTTAACCTGAGAGACATGAAAGGTAGGACAGATGCGGAGGGAGGGAGGGAGGGAGAGCTAGGCACATAGCCACAGGATTCACAATGCGGGTAATAGCAAACGGCCCAATAAACCGGTGCGAGAGTTTCTTCAACTCGGCCTTAAGAATGATGTTTTTGGTCGAGAGCCATACCTGTTGGCCCACGCGGTGAGGTGGAGCTGGTGTCCTGCGATGATTGGCGATCGTGGAGTTGTGTTCCGACATGCGCCGCAGCGTGGTCCAGGTAGCTCTCCACAGCCAGCGGCAGCGTATCTGGTGGGCTCGAAAGGACGGAACAGCAATGTCCCCCTCCTCCTCGGGAAACAGCGGCGGATTGTAGCCCAGGGAGGCCTCAAAAGGAGGCATGCCAATAGCTGATGACACAGTAGTTTTATGGGCATACTCGATCCACGGAAGGTGGGTGCTCCAGGATGCTGGGTTGGCGGTGACGACACACCACAATGCTGCCTCCAACTCCTGATTGGCCCACTCACACTGCCGGTTACTTTGCGGGTGGTACCCTGACGACAAGCTCACCATAGCCCCGATGGTGCTACAAAAGGATTTCCACACCTGAGAAACAAACTGGGGCCCCTGGTTGGAAACCATGTCCAAGGGGATGCCATGCAGCCTCACCACGTGAAGGACAAGCAGGTCAGCTGTCTCTTTTGCCGTGGGCAGCCCCTGTAGGGGGATGAAGTGGGCTGCCTTCGAGAACCTGTCCACGATGGTGAGGATGGAGGTGTGGTGGTTAGAGGGTGGAAGCCCGGTGATGAAATCCAGGGCCACGTGGGACCAGGGCCTGCCAGGAATAGGGAGAGGGTGAAGAAAGCCGGCCAGAGGAGAGGAGGACATCTTGCCAGCGGCACACTGGGGATAGACACGGATGTACTCCCCGACGTCCCTCCAGAGCGAAGGCCACCAGAAAGTCCTTTGCAGCAGTGTCACCGTGCGTGCCATCTCAGGGTGGCACGAGAGCTTGGAGGAGTGGGCCCAATTAATCACTTCACTCTGGACGGCAGATGGGACAAACAGCCTCCTCGCTGGTCCCCCGCCTGGGTCCGCTTCAGTCTCCTGCGCTCTCAAGACCTTCTCTTTGATCCCCCATGAGAGGGTGCCCACGATACATGACGGGGGAATGATGGGGTGCTCTGAGACCTCCACGGTGTCTGAGGTGAACTGTCTGGATAGGGCGTCAGGCTTGGTGTTTTTGGACCCTGGACAGTAGGTGATGGTGAAATCGAAATGACCAAAAAACAGGGACCAACGGGCCTGGTGCACGTTGAGATGCTTGGCCATCTGGAAGTATTCCAAGTTCTTACGGTCCGTCCAGACGATGAGCGGCTGGGAAGCCCCCTCCAGCCAATGGCGGCACTCCTCAAGCGCAAGCTTGACCGCCAGGAGCTCCCTGTCCCCGATGTCATAATTCCTCTCCTCCGGGAAGAGGCGACGGGAGAAGAACACACAGGGGCGGATCCTATCATCTACTGGGGAGTGCTGGGACAGCACGGCTCCTACACCAGAGTCCGACTCGTCCACTTCCACCAGGCACTGCAGAGCGGGATCCACCTGTGCCAAGATTGGAGGGGAAGAGAATTGGGATTTCAGACTGACAAAGGTCGCCTCAGCCTCCTCCGTCCACCAGAAGGGCACCTTGGAGGAGGTGAGACGGGTCAGAGGGAGGGCAGTAACACTGTAATTCTTGATGAAGTGGCGGTAGAAACTGGCGAATCCCAGGAACTGTTATAGTTCCTTCCGGGAGGAGGGAGTAGGCCACTCTACCACCACTTTTACAGTACCTTATCAGGATCCACAATGACCTCATTGTGAGAGATGATGAAACCCAGGAAAGACATCTTGGAAATGTGGAACTTACATTTCTCAGCCTTCACAAACAGTTTGTTCTCAAGGAGCAGCTGCAAGACTCGCCCCACATGCACCCGATGCTCATCCAGGGATTGGGAAAAAATTAGAATGTCATCCAGGTATACAAAGACAAATGAGCCCAAAAAATCCCTCAGCACGTCATTGATAAGGTGCTGGAATACGGCGGGGGCGTTGGTCAGCCCGAACGGCATAACAAGATATTCAAAATGACCACTAGGGGTCCTGAACCCTGTCTTCCACTCGTTGCCCTCCCGAATCCGTACCAGATGGTAAGCGTTGCGGAGGTCAAGTTTGGTAAACTAGGAGGCCCCCTGGAGGGAATCAAACACCGTATTGATCAAGGGAAGAGTGTATTTGTCCTTGATGGTGATATTATTGAGCTCAAAAAAGTCGATGCAAGGCCTCAGCGAGCCGTCTTTCTTGCCCACGAAGAAGAACCCCACCCCCACTGCCGAGGACGAAGGCCGAATTATGCCCAAGTTCAATGACTCCTTAATATAAGTCTCCATAGCCTCCCGCTCCGGGGCTGACAGGCTGTAGAGCCGACTTGATGGTAGCAGGGCACCAGGCCAGAGATTGATGGCACAACCGTATGGACGGTGGGGGTGGAGAGATAGAGCTTGGGTCTTACTGAAAGCGGCCCCCAGGTCGTGATATTCCGGGGGGACCTTGGACGGATTGGGGGGGGGGTGTTGGGGACCCCGAGGGGCATGGACAGCGAGCAAGCAGCGGACTGAAGGCAAGCGCTGAGAGAGAACGAGCTCCAAGGGACTACGTTCCCCGAACGCCAGTCTATCGAGGGTTTGTGTAATCGAAGCCAAGGGTAGCAGAGAATCACAGGAGAGGTGGACACCGACAGCACGAACAACCTGAGCTGCTCCCGATGGTTCCCAGACACAATAACTGACACTGGAGCGGTCTGTCTTGACACCATGGCCAGTGGGGCTTTGGACAGGGCGATAAGTTTCAGTGGTGTCTGCAATTGGTGACAAGGGAGCCCCAACCGGGTTGCCAGTTCCCCTGAAATGAAGCTCTGCTCAGCTCCCGAATCAACAAGAGCATGTGTGGCTATTTCAGTCTGGTTATGGACAAAGCGGATAGGTAATAGGAACCTAGTGAGGGGATTGTGTTGAGGTGAGTCCATGAGTCCCCCTACTGTGACGCACGGACTCCCTTTTTTGGCCGTATGGGACAGGAAGCTACTTCATGCTCCTCGCTCCCGCAATAGAGGCATAGCCCTAACTCGCAGCGGCACTGTTTCTCCGCTAACGGCAACTTAGACTGCCCTACTATCATTGGTTCGTGAGAATCTGGAGGATCAGAGGGAGGTAGTGCCAGCAGGGGGGGCTGCGGGGAGCAGCGAAACTGGGTGTCCAAGCGACCGGAAGCCTTATGCTCGGTGGCCCGCTCCCTTAGCCGATTGTCTAGGCTAATGGCTAAAGAAATAAGCTCAGTTAACCTACTAGGTTTCTCTAAGCGGGCTAGCTCATCCCGCAGGCTAGGGCTAAGGCTCCTGACAAAGATGCTACAAAGTGAGGCGTCCTCCCACCCCACCTCTGTGGCTACCACCCAGAAATCTACAGCATAATCGGCCACAGATTTGCTTCCTTGCCTCAAGTTAAGCAGCCAGGAGGTGAGCACACTGTCACAGTCGGAGTGGTTGAAAACCTCGTTAAATTCGCTAACAAACTGATCATAGGTCATATTAGCATAGTCAGCCCTAGCCATCATCGCGTAGGCCCAGGCTAACACCCGCCCCTCCAGGAGATTAACTACTTAGCCTATACGGCTATGGCTGGTGGGAAAATCCCCGGGCACCCGCTGAAAGACTATCCCACACTGTAGTAGAAACCCCCTAGCCTCTCCTAGCTTGCCACTAAAGCGAGTGGGCGTGGGAATCGGTGTCAGACGGGATGATGGAGACTGAGCAGGTGGGGAGCTAGTGGGAGCAGTGGCGCAACCTGAAGTTGGAGGGAAGGGCTGAGGACCTGACAGGCGATCCAACCAGGAATTGATCTGGACCAGCTGGGTGAGTATTACCTGTTGCTGATGTGATAACTGATCTACTCGAGCCTCTAAGATGTTAACCTTGTGCGCTAGCGCACTGTCTGCTGGGTCACTTTGACGGAGTCGTACTGACATGTTTTTAGGACCCAGTGAGCAGACACGGACTCAAAAGTGGATTCAATTATTTTTATTGTGTGCTGAGTGTGTGTGTGCGTGTGTAGGTGTAGCAGCCGGGGGCGAGCAGAGCACCGTGCAGTCTGGTAACCCTAGGAATGAGCAAAGACAGGGAGGATTAGTGTCTGAGCCCCGGAGGGAATGTACAGGTATGTTAGCGCTTACTGTCGACGAGATGGTGGACAGCTCAGGTTGACCAGAAGGCTCCAGCCAGGGAGACAGCGCCCGCAGTCCAGGTTGCAGGTGGAGAGGATAGTGTTGTTGTGGTGTAGTGTTGCTCGGTCTGCCGCCAGGAGGGACAGGTCCACCGCCACGGATCTCCGCCTGTGCACAGGGGATCAAGAGCAGAATAGCGATGAGGGAAGAGATGACTTACTTGTTGTAGAGGCGAAGGACCTTCCAGACGACGATGAAAGGAGACGAGTTCACAGGGGAACGAAAATGATGAGAAGGGAAATTCTTGGAGGAAGACAAAGATGTGAGCTGGTCTCATCAGACCAAGGGAGTTAGACGACTCCATGCTGATCTGTGGGCAGCACCGCTTAAATAGCTCTGGTGATGAGGGAGAGCAGGTTTGCACGCAGCTGTAGAGAATCAGGCAGGCAGAGCGAATCATCACACTGTGCATTAAAGAGATGGGAAGGAGCACTTTGGATTGGTTTATTCAAAACACACTTCTGAATAATTAGCTCAACCTCTGTGCCTGGCGGAAAGACCATTTTCCCACTGCTGTGATAACAAACTTTGACACACCCATGAATGTGCTCTACCCCTCACACAATAGACCTCAGACTAGACTGTCAAAATAGGGCCTAATGTGTTTTTACAGTTACAATAGTCACAGAATGATGCATGGATTTGTTAAGATAGGATAAGATAAGATAAGATAAGATAAGATAAGCCTTTATTAGTCCCACAATCGGGAAATTCCAGGATTGACTGTTATGACGGTATTTCAGATTTAATATGATTGGTTCTCAGCTATTGTCTGGCCTCTTACTTGTAGTTCTTTCACAATACTGCTGGAACAGCAACACTGGAAATGTGTCCCGGGTCATTTTCTTGGCAAAATTTGGAGGAGAACAAATAAAAAACGTGAGAGAATCAGAAAAGTATAACAGTGTAATCTCAGGACAAAAATCATATATTTATTGGAAATTTACATTCTCATTCATCATATATCACTGTAGTCTGGGGTATTTTGCTGCACTCAGCAACATCCAAACAAAATAACACTCCTAACACCTCACAATGCTGATGAAAGCTGTCAGGTTTTGTTTTTTTTATGAAATCCGGGAGCAGAGCCCTTCAAAGTAAATCAGATTTCAGCTTGGACAAACAGTATTAGATTCTTATCCAATAAGCATTGGAAAGTGGTCTTTGTTCTTTCCTTTCAAAGCCAGGCCCCTAAAACCAGAGAAGCAAAGGCAGTCCTCTGTTATAATTGGGGCTAGATTGCAGAAGTTTAAAAATAAAATACAAATGAAAAGAAGTAAATGCTGAAAGCTAATTGTGCTCTCTTTCTGCAACATAAAGCTGCCATTTTATCAGATGGAAGGCAAATATCAACGTAATCAAAGCTCTATTGCTGAATACAGCCAAATCTTCATAAGTTGGACCAGAAACATCAGTGCTTCCATATTACCTGGCTGTTATTAAACTGGCTGTCATGAAATTTATTGTACAGAAAACATTGATATGGTTCATGCAGAGAGAACTGTAAAGTTTTCATTTGACAGATTTTTTTCAGGTTTCTGATAGGATAATAACATGTTCATGGGCATTTGCGCAGCCACCAGGGGAAAAGATACGAGCCCTATTGCTGGTGAAGTGAACGTGTTTATTAAACAGAAAATCAACATACACTGTGTTCCATGAATACTGTCCAACATGAGTAGTTATACAGATGAATGGCTACAAACTCCGTTGGCTGGAAGAGGAAGCTACGTTACGCACCCAGGTTAGAACTGGCCACTGGGGGAAAACTAGAAATGTAACCAGTGAAGAGAGGAAGACTTAAATGAGGGTCGGAGCGCTTCTGTGCTCTGGAAACAGCAACACCATCACAGTCCAAAAGGAAGAGAAACCAACAATGAGTGAGCCTGGACATCAAAGCTGACTAACGCCGCTACACTGAGTGCACACACTGTCACACATAAATACCCCATGGACTAATGAGTGACAAGTAGAAGCAGGTGTGCGGCAGAAGCTGGTGAGAGTAATGAGGGAGCGAGAGTGAGTGTGTATGTGTGTGTGAGTGAAGACCAGTGTGTGCCTGTGCTGAATGATGCATGTATGTGTGAGTGCGTGCATATGTGTGTGTGTAAGTGAGTGAGAGTGCACAGGGAGTGGACAAATGAAAATGGCAATCAGCTGGTGGATGCCTGGCATGGAGAGAGAGGTGTGGCTGTAGGCTGGCAGGAAGTCCAGGACCCAGAGGCTCCTAAAAACTGCCAGCTGTCAATTAAGAAAACAATGATCAGGGAAAATACAGCCACAAATAATGGACGGGGTTGGAGACATCCAATCCAGCCCATGACAGAGCCCCAGCCCCCCCCCCCCACAAGGGGTGGATGCCAGACACCCACCAAACTATCAAAAGAAAACAAAACATAAAGGAAAACCTGCCCCCCCCCCCCCCCCCAGAAAACTATCACAACTAACCAGGGCGGGAGGTGGGGGGAAACAGGTCAGGAGGGAATAAACAAGCAAAACTTAATACTATAGTACAATACGAACAAACCTAAGGCTAAGCCCCCCCCCCCCCCCAAGACTCAAGACTCCCAAAGTTCAGGGGGCTGACCAGAGTCCCGGGCCCAGTGGGCGGCCCAGTGGGCAGAACAGTGTCAGGCGGCCTGCCAGGGCGAATGGGCCACCCGACACGGAAACCCAGCCCTTCGGGTGGCCTGAATAATGAGGGTAATGAGTAATGAGGGAGCGAGAGTGAGTGTGTATGTGTGTGTGTGAGTGAAGACCAGTGTGTGCCTGTGCTGAATGATGGATGTATGTGTGAGTGCGTGCGTGCACACGTGTGTGTGTGTAAGTGAGTGAGAGTGCACAGGGAGTGGACAAATGAAAATGGCAATCAGCTGGTGGATGCCTGGCATGGAGAGAGAGGTGTGGCTGTAGGCTGGCAGGAAGTCCAGGACCCAGAGGCTCCTAAAAATTGTCAGCTGTCAATTAAGAAAACAATGATCAGGGAAAATACAGCCACAAACAATGGACGGGGTTGGAGATATCCAATCCAGCCCATGACAGAGCCCCCCCCCCACACACACACACAAGGAGTGGATGCCAGACACCCACTGAACTATCAAAAGAAAACAAAACATAAAGGAAAACCTGCCCCCCCCACCTCCCACCCAGAGAACTATCACAACTAACCAGGGCGGGAGGTGGGGGGAACAGGTCAGGAGGGAATAAACAAGCAACACTTAACACTATAGTAAAGACTCCCAAAGTTCAGGGGGCTGACCAGAGTCCCGGGCCCAGTGGGCGGCCCAGTGGGCAGAACAGTGTCAGGCCGCCTGCCAGGGCGAATGGGCCACCCGACACGGAAACCCAGCCCTTCGGGTGGCCTGAATAATGAGGGTAATGAGTAATGAGGGAGCGAGAGTGAGTGTGTATGTGTGTGTGAATGAAGACCAGTGTGTGCGTCAGCTGAATGATGCATGTATGTGTGAGTGTGTGCATATGTGTGTGTGTGTAAGTGAGTGAGAGTACACAGGCAGTGGACAAATGAAAATGGCAATCAGCTGGTGGATGCCTGGCAGGGAGAGAGAGGCGTGGCTGTAGGCTGGCAGGAAGCCCAGGACCCAGAGGCTCCTAAAAACTGCCAGCTGACAATTAAGAAAACAATGATCAGGGAAAATACAGCCACAAATCATGGACGGGGTTGGAGATGTCAAACCCAGCCCATGACAGGATTATAAGAATTAAAGAAATCGTTGGATATAAAACTCTGAGCTCTATAGATTGTTGGTTTTATACAGAACAGCTGAAGAACAGGTAGAAAGAAAATTGAGTCAACTCTTGAAATTTAGATTAATTTTCTTTTATAAATGTCATGCAACTATGTCATGGTAATGTTTTTAGGGAGTAAACTTTGATAATTAATGAAAATGAACAGTAACAGTAATACAAAATAAGAATATAAAGGAACAAGATCATGATAATGATGACTTTGGATCTCTGTGCATTTGCATATATGATCGATGGGTAATACAGATAGCAACACCACATGCAGATCATATTTCAAACATTCTGTTCCATGTAGTTCAAAAATGGTTGAAATGACTAGCCTTTGAAGCCACAGAAATCTGGCACGTGCATCTTTAGAAAACAAGAAGCAGAAAACGGAGTTTCTCAATCTATAAAATGAAAGCACCAAAGTGCTGATGCCTTGGTGCCTGTGGCATGGTAGTATAGGGGGCTGTAAAAAAGTCACACTGCCACTTCTAGTGGCCCAGCATAGTTATTAAAATACCTTTTTTGCAGCTGCAGTGATGCTAAAGGTGAGTTAAATTTGTGTTTATTTGAAAAACAAAGCCTCATCTGGAAATTGTGGCAAATTAAAAGTCAAGAAAATAAGTCGACACAATGATACAAGCCTTTAGTTCCTGTTGATTTTGAGTGGGTGAGCTGCAAAGCTGGTAACAGACAGACAGACAGACACATGGAGTGATTACCATATGCCTATGTTGCCTTTGCACTGAGGCATAAAAATACGGAAGCACAAGAATAAAATTAGGATCACAAAGAAAAATCTTAAATAATCTTGCAAAAACTAAGTTTTTACAAAATATTAATTGAAACACAGCAGTTTCTTGTATAAACATGTAATATTCTTATTTAGCTTCCAGCCTCTTATCTTCACAGCTGCTCTGACTGCTGACCCTCAGGTTCACCACCGTGGACCTCAGAGAGACAAAAAGGAAAGAAAAACAGCATAAAAATGTGATTATTGTTAGAGATGTGTTATATATAAAAATACAGATGTCACGTTTCTCCTCAGCTTAATAAATTGTTTGGTTTAGTGAGTGAATCATTTTAAAGTGAGTGAATGAAGCATGTTACACCGTGGTGTTTTTATGTTGCTGACATTAGTATGAAGACTTTAAAAAAAATCAGCTGAACTTTAGAGAAAACTATTTAACAGGTAAATTAATGGAACCAAGCAGTTCCCATATGGGGAAAAAAATCAGACATTGGAAAAAAAATGTGAGGCAACATAAGCTTTAAGAATCAAATATTGCAGTTGCAGGAGTTTTTAGGATTTTAATATTGAAATCACTGCATAATTTAAGCATAAAACTTACTTTTAAAGGTTTTTTGCTCCGGTTCAGTTGTCTGCTATTATCCGCTATGTTTTTGGGGCGAGGAATGTTGGGACTTGTAGTTTTTAGAGATGAACTGAAAATTCCAGGAAAAGAATACCTTGTGGAGAAAGGAAGCAGGCAGGGCAACGAGCTGGACGACACAGAAACTTTATTCTTTTTCCAACATAATGAATAGCAAAAGATATCTTTATATCTTTAATACCATGCACTGAGACCCGGAACTTCTGACCATCGTACATTGTGTTAAGAACACAGCCTGTGTGACACATTAACATGACATAACACTGTCACACCTCTTACACCCTTCTTCTTCCAGCGGCTCCAGCATTTACTCCTCTCCCTGGGGGGTGCATAGTCCTTACTGTCCCGTCTGATACCCCCCAGTGACTCCTCCTCTTTCGGTCCATTGTTCCCCCCTTAGTCAGCTGCCTTCTCTCTGGGTGGAGAAGTCCCACATCATGCCCCCACACAGCCCCCCCACCAACACCCAGAAAGGGCACTAACCCCCTGTCCTTTTGGCTTGAGCTGGTGCCGATAGCGGCTGTAGTGGGGGGTCGCTGGTCCAGTCGAATTGCCCTGCTGGCGGGGTGTACAAGAGGGCACGTCAGTCTGTGGAGGGAAAAAGGAACGAGGAGAAAATACATCAAGCTTGTCGAGCACAGGTCTCTGCCGAGGGATCACCAATTTGCGGAGCCACCAACGGTGGGCATCCACGCCGGGGAGCTTGGGCCAACACCACCTGCTCATCTGCCAACACAAAAGCGGGCTTCAGCTTGTCGATGCAGATGTTCTCCCTACGTCCCCCCCAAGTCTATCACAAAATGCTTCACCCAAGGTTCCAACACCCTGAACGGTCCGTTGTATGGTGGGTGCAGCAGGGTCCAGTGCGCATCGTGCCTGACAAAAACAAAACTGGTGTTCTGCAAGCTTTATGGGACGAAGGTGCGGGGAAAACAATGGTGGGCCAGGCCCGGTACGTTAAAAGCCTCCGTACTGTGCAAAAATTGTGTGGTCGGCTCGGCCCCAGGCACGGGGTTTTCCGGTAAAAACTCTCCGGGGATCCGCAGCAGCTGAGAAAAAACGAGTTCTGCCGGGGAGGCTGCCAAATCCTCCTTAGGTGCAGAGCGCAACCCTAAAAGACCCCAGGGCAGGTGGTCGACCCAGTTTGCGTCTGTGAGCGAAGCTCTGAGCGCTGCTTTAAGCGACCTATGAAAAAGCTCGCATAACCCATTAGCCTGGGGGTTGTACATGGTAGTGTGGTGAATTCTGACCCCACGGCTCTGGACCATTGTGGACCAGAGTTCCGAAACGAATTGTGGACCCCTGTCGGAAGTGATGTCTGACAGGGATCCTAACTGTGCAACCCAAGCTGACAAAAAAGCACGAGCCATTTCTACGGACATGGCAGAAGCCAGCAGGACCATTTCAGGCCAGTGCATGGTGCAGTCCACGATTGTTAAAAGGTGCGTGAAACCTTGCGACGGCGGGAGGGGTCCTACCAAATCCACATGGACGTGGTTGAACCTCATCCTTGGAACAGCTCAAGGGCGGCTCTGCTGTTCTTGTGTACTTTGGCCCGCTGGCGCACGATGCAAGCTGTAGCCCACTATTCCATTTCCTTGCGCAAGCGCCACCAGATGTATTTTGCACCCACGAGCTTTCACTGAAGCGCGCACTCCTGGATGGGAAAGGGAGTAGACCAACTCAAAAATGCGACAGCACCCTCAGAACCACTGGGCGCGGGCGGCTGGTGGAGATGTCGCAGAGCAAGGGAGGGCACCCTTCTTGCACCACCCTGCTCTCAAGCCTTAACCCAGTAGGTGCAGACTGGGGCGCGCAAATGTCCACATCCCCGGCTTGCTCCGCGGCCATCACAGGGAAATCTATTCCCATGCAGACTGGGCAGACTAACGCGTGTGACACTCGGCCACAACGTTGAACTTATCAGTGACATGTTGAATGTCGGTAGTAAACTCCGAAATTGCGGCCAAATGCCGTTGCTGCCAGGCCGACCATGGTTCCGAGACCTTGGACATCGTGTACATCAGTGGCTTATGGTCCATGAATGCGGTGAACTCAAGCCCCTCTAGCCAAAACTGGAAATGGCGAGTCGCCAGGTGGCGAGCCAGCAATTCTCTATCAAACGTACTGTATTTGCATTCGCTGTCACGCAAAGTTTGGCTGAAAAATGCGAGCAGCAGCCACAAACCTGAGACGTACTGCTCCATCACTGCCCCATGGCAACATCAGACATGTCTGTAGTGAGCGCTATCCGTGCAGATGGATCCAGGAGGGCTAGCAACACGGCATCCACCAGCGCTGTTTTGGCATTTGTAAAAGCCTGAATTCACTTGGGAGTCCAGTCAATGGTTTCCGCAGGCTTCTTTTTTTAAGCACGGCATACAACGGCTGCATCAGTTGAGCTTCCCGGGGAAGGAAATGCTTATAAAAATTACAGACGTGGACAAAATTGTTGGTACCCCTCTGTTAATGAAAGAAAAACCCACAATGGTCACAAAAATACTGTACCTTGAATCTGACAAAAGTGGTAATAAATAAAAATTCTATGAAAATTAACCAATGAAATCAGACAGTGCTTTTGAATTGTGGTTCAACAGAATTATTTTAAAAAACAAACTCATGAAACAGGCCTGGACAAAAATGATGGTACCCCTAGAAAAGATTGAAAATAATGTGACCATAGGGACATGTTCAACCAAGATGTGTCCTCTAATTAACATCACAGGTGTCTACAGACTTGTAATCAGTCAGTCGGCTTATTTAAAGGGTGACAAGTAGTCATTGTGCTGTTTGGTGACATGGTGTGTAGCACACTAAACATGGATCAGAGGAAGCAAAGGAGAGAGTTGTCTCAGGAGATTAGAAAGAAAATTATAGACAAGCATGTTAAAGGTAAAGGCTATAAAACCATCTCCAAGCAGCTTGATGTTCCTGTGACTACAGTTGCACATATTATTCAGAAATTTAAGATCCACGGGACTGTAGCCAACCTCCCTGGACGTGGCCGCAGGAGGAGACGGGTAATACGAATGGTAACAAAAGAGCCCAGAACAACCTCCAAACACATTCATGGTGAACTCCAAGGTCAAGGTACATCAGTGTCAGATCGCACCATCTGTTGTTGTTTGAGCCAATGTGGACTTCATGGGAGACGACCAAGGAAGACACCACTGTTGAAAACAAATCATAGAAGAGCCAGACTGGAATTTGCCAAACTGCATGTTGACAAGCCACAAAGCTTCTGGGAGAATGTCCTATGGACAAACGAGACAAAACTGGAACTTTTTGGCAAGGCACATCAGCTCTATGTTCACAGACACAAAAATGAAGCATACCAAGAAAAGAACACTGTCCCTACTGTGAAACATGGAGGAGGTTCTGTTATGTTCTGGGGCTGCTTTGCTGCATCTGGCACAGGGTGTCTTAAATCTGTGCAGGGTACAATGAAATCTCAAGACTATCAAGGTATTCTAGAGAGAAATATGCTGCCCAGTGTCAGACAGCTTGGTCTCAGTCGCAGGTCATGGGTCTTGCAACAGGATAATGACCCAAAACACACAGCTAAAAACACCCAAGAATGACTAAGAGCGAAACATTGGACTATTCTAAAGAAGCCTTCTATGAGCCTTGATCTAAATCCTATTGAACATCTGTGGAAGGAGCTGAAACATGCCGTCTGGAGAAGGCACCCTTCAAACCTGAGACAACTGGAGCAGTTTGCTCATGAGGAGTGGGCCAAAATACCTGCTGAGAGGTGCAGAAGTCTCATTGACAGTTACAGAAATCGTTTGATTGCAGTGATTGCCTCAAAAGGTTGTGCAACAAAATATTAAGTTAAGGGTGCCATCATTTTTGTCCAGGCCTGTTTCATGAGTTTGTTTTTTTTTAAAGTAATTCTGTTGGACCACAATTCAAAAGCATTGTCTGATTTTCATTGGTTAATTTTCATAGAATTATTTATTACCACTTTTGTCAAGATTCAAGTTATTTCTGTGACCACTGTGTGTTTTTCTTTCATTAACAGAGGGGTACCAACAATTTTGTCCACATCTGTAACCATTCCCAAAAACTCCAGTAGAGCTCTCATGGTCTGCGGACATGGAAAGTCCGACACAGCGTGCACCTTATTCGGTAACGGAATCGCAAAATCCTACGAAATGGGGTGGCCCAAAAAATCAATCTTTGGCACACCAAACTGGCACTTTGCCGAGTTAACTATCAGCCCGTGCCCCTCCAACCTCTTGAAAACTGTCTTGAGATTGGCAATGTGCTCCTCCTCGTACGCGCTACCTACCAGAATATCATCTAAGTAGACAAAAATGAAGGACAAGTCGTGAAGCACTGCATCCATCATCCTCTGGAAAGTCTGCGCCGTGCCTTTTAATCCGAACGGCATACGTAAAAACTTGAAAAGGCCAAAAGGAGTTATTACCGCTGTTTTTGGAACATCTTCCGCACGCACCGGGACCTGATGGTATTCGCGGACCAGATCCACTTTCGAAAAAACACATGCCCTAGCCAGGTGCACGGAAAAATCCTTGATGTGTAGAATGGGATAACGATTGTGTTCCGTGGCATTATTCAAGCACTGGAAATCACAGCACAGTCGTCACGACCTGTCGGCTTTAGGCACCATGTGTAGCAGGGATGTCCACAGGCTGTTGGAGCGCCTGACAATGCCCAACTGCTCTAAGTTGGCAAACTCCTCTCGTGCGCTGGCCAGTTTAGCTGCATCCAAACGCCGAGGTTACGCAAACACCAGCGGGCCTTTTGTCATTTTAAAGTGTTCGACCCCATGTTTCATTACTGTAGCCGAAAAAGCTGGGGCCTTGAGTGCTGGGAACTGTGTGAGCAAATGTTGGGACTTACCCCCTGGAGCTATAACATTAGCCAGTGTTGCCGACCCAGCTCACTGAGTTGTACAGGGCAGGGAGGTAAAAGAGACAGCGTCCACTAATCTCCTACAAGCAACATCCACTAACAACCCATAAGCACATAAAAAATCTGCACCGAAAATGGGGCCGAAACATGCAGCTATCATAAAGTCCCACTGAAAGTTGCGTCCGTGTAAGCATATCGTCAATGTCCGCTCTCCAGATGTCCTGATGGTGGATCCGTTGGCGGCCATGAGCTCGGGACCACTGCCTCCTGCCACCCCGTCTGCATTGACCGGCAGGATGAGGCTTCTGGGAGCCAGAGTCCACCAAAAACCATCTCCCCGAATGTGTGTCCGTGACATAAAGCAGTCTGTTCCTGTCACCATCGGTCACAGCTGCTACAGAATTCCGAACGTGCCGTCTTCCCGGCTTCTTGAATTGGCATGGCGACAAGCAGCGTTGGGCATTCGAGCCGAAACGGCGATGATAAAAACAGATCATCCCATTCCTTCATCTCCTGGTGTCCATCCCGGCTACCACGAACGGCTCCTCGACCTCGCTGGATTCCCTCATGGATGCCAGTGCCACTGTCTGCACACTGAGAGTTCTGGTTGCCAAAAAAATGCAGTCCGCTTCCTGCGCCAGGGCGCAGTAGTCCTTAGCAACCAGCCACAGTGAGTTGGCCAGGATTGCCCTCGCTGTAGCTGGTAGGTTCTTGAGGAACAAGTGGGTGAACAGAAAAGATTCATCATCCTTCCCCCTCAGCACCAACATGCTCTCCATGAGCTCCACTGCTGATTTGTCCCCTAACTCCGAACGCGTTAGGAGTCGCTCTGCCCTCTCGCTGTCAGAAAGGGTATAGCGCTGGAGAAGCATCCTCTTGAGTGCTTCATATTTTCCTTGGGCCGGCAGCTCCTGGAGCAGGCTTGTCACCTGTTGCATGGTGCGCGCATCCAGCGCAGCAACCATGTAGTAGTACTTGGTATCGTCCATTGTTATCCCGCGGAGTGCAAACTGGGCTTCTATGTGCAAGAATGACACAGTCAGGTTGTGAAGCCAGAAGTCTGGGAGCTTTACTGAGACCACGCACGCGGCACTGGTGCTCGCCATCCAGGTAGTTTCCGAGGCTGTGCTCGGCTCGCTTTCCATGGCACATCTTAGGGTCACCAATGTGGAGAAAGGAAGCGAGTGAGGCAACGAGCTGGACGACACAGAAACTTTTTTTCTTTCTCCAACATAACATACAGCAAAAGGTCTCTGTGCATTCCTCTTTTATATCTTTAATACCATGCATTGAGACCCAGAACTTACAGCCGTGGATTTTTTTTACCCTTAATAATAAACGCCTTCATTTAAAAATTGCATTTTGTGTTTACTTGTGTTATCTTTGTCTAATATTTAAATTTGTTTGATGATCTGAAACATTTAAGTGTGACAAACATACAAAAAAATGAGAAATCAGGAAGGGGGAAAACACTTTTTCACACCACTGTATGTATACATTGCATAAGACTTACTTGGGGGCAGTAGGTTGTTTCTGGGTTTTCGGTCAAGTCCTGAGATCCAGGCCAAGTCCACCAAGATAGGAGGTATGTATGGAGACAATTAATTGCTTACAAGTCCCAGCCTTGGGCGAAGGTGGAGCAGATAGTGATGTTATGCTCGACACCACCCACTCAACACTGATTCAAGCAATATAAAGCGCAAGTGTAAGGAGCAGTGCATCGAGCGCTGTTTCATCATGCCCACAGTCATGTAACCGTAGCAAGCAAGGTCTTGTTATGTCGGTCACATCACGTGACTTGAGGGCTTGTGGGAAGTTTGAGAGGGTTCTATTGGAATTAGTGTTTTTTTGTTGTTTGTATTGTTTGTTCCTGCCATCCAATTTTGAATTGACCACAGATGGCCAAATGCTCAAAAAAAAAGTATTGAGATATTTCAGGTCTTCCACTCAGATGCAGTTCTGACACTCAATCAGCAGATGGCACTCTTTATTAAATATTTCATAACACTGTGTCAATCATGAAGCTATTGTCTCAGCGCTGTTCATTGTTTCATAAGGCCTCAGTTTCACCGTCACTAGGAGCAGGTAGGCATGAGAGACTTCCAGGTAGGTACACGAGAGGTGGAATAGAATTGCTCCTACTGGCAAAAGAATCCAGTGTCCCATGAAGAAGAAGAGGAGCTACCTGCTGATATAGGGTGCACCTGATTAGAGGCAGGTGGTTAATGAGCGCAGCTGAGCATGATCAGGTAATCAGCTGAGCTGGCAGAGGTGAGAGAGAGTGCACTAACCTGGAATACTACAGGGAAGAAAAATGTATAGAGAAAGCTTGGAACGGCTCATGACCCAAAGTACACCACATCCTTTGTAAAACAATCTGGAGGCAGTGCGATGCATGGGCATGCATGGCTTCCGGTGGTGCTGGGTCACTGGTGTTTATTGATGATTTTGCAGAAGACGGAAGCAGCCTGTCATGCATGCCCCTTTCAGGGCATTAATGGGGCGCCAGATTCCAACAGAGAGTTTGCTTGTTTATTAACAAAAGAACAAAGTAAAGAACCACGTGGGGCAAAACACAAACATTAAACTAGGACACGAAATAAAGAACACTGACATCAGTGCTACAGCGTAGCGAGGGTGGAACCAGACACTACAGAATAAACACTTACGCCTGATGAAGCGAGGATGAATCGAACATAGAAGGAAGACTGGAACCAGGGATAGGGACTCCAGTCTTGGTACACAGATGTAGGTCGCAGCGAGGAGTGAGCCTCGGCTGCTTCCTTAAATACTGATAACAAAAGTAAAAGAACCAAACAGGAAAGGGGGAACGTAATTACCAAAATCAAGATCAGCTGTGACAGCGCCGGCTCGGCTTTGACAGCCGGAAGTTCGGCCGCGACACTGTCACAATAAAAGCCCTGGGAGAACAATAATAACCAACCAGAAATAATATGGGAGGAAAAGGGAAAATACTGAGTAACCCGAGCGCAGATGAGTTCAGCGCTCGCATCACCACACAGCCAGATGAATTCTGAGGTGTATAGGGACATACTGTCTACTCAGATTCAGCCAAATGCAGCAAAGTTGATTGGATAGTGCTTCACAGTACAGATGGACAATGACCCAAAACATACTACAAAAGGGCCTTTTCCACTAGCCTCGCTTAGCCCTACACCGCACCACTCAGCCTGCGTTTGAGCATTTTCCATTAGCCCCAGCACCGGTTAGCAGGCGCTATTTTAGTACCTGATCCAGGGCAGGGTCTAACCGAGCTGAGTAGGGCTGACTTTAACAGACTGGTCGCCGCTGATTGGTCAGGTCGTAACATCACGAAAGCGACTTTTTCTGCTGAATTTACTACACGACCGCCATTTGTAGTTGTTCAGCCAGTGAACACAGTGCGTGGCTTTAATACAGTATTTTCACACTTTGAAGATGTCTTCTCGTAAGGCTATCCCCTGGTCAAACGAGGAGGTGCGCAATTTTCTTTCTATATTAGCCGACGATCGCATCCAGCGCGAGTTGGACGGATCTACTCGAAATGAAAAAATATACCAGCAGGTGTCCGAGCAGATGGGTTCCCAAGGGCACATCCGTACTGCCAAACAGTGTCGGGAGAAGCTGAAAAAGCTGAAAAGCGATTACCGAGCAGTGAAGGGCCACAATGCTCGAAGTGGAGCGGATCGGGAGTGGAAGTGGTTCGCTGAGATGGACGCGATCTATGGACATAGGCCTGCTAGCAATGGCAGAGACACTGGGCTTGACACGGCCACAGTCACGGCCACGGCCTTGGAAACCGTGGATGGTGAGTGTTGTTTTGATATTGCGCGTCTTTTCGCCAATTTATCCTTTCTGTGCCAAGCTCACTGTTTTTAAGAAATAGGAAGGTTGTTAGATTGTGGGTAATGGTTGTTACTGAGGCTTGCCTATTGTTTTGCAGCCAACTGCAGATTCACGCTTGCTTTGTGTTAAGTATTAGCGCGAACAAAACTCTGAATTACGCTTATTGTATTCCGGTTAAAAACTTTAGAGTGTTGTGTACATGTTGCACTTTGGTGTTAAGTTTTAAATTGCGTGCATTTTCTTTCTAGAATCGCAGTTCATATCACAGGGGTCCACCTCAGTGGACATGGACACACCGGACTCTCCTGCCTCTGCCTCTGCGTCTGTGTCTGCCAGAGCACCAGCTGGATCGACTCCGATGTCAGCCACATCACCAGCTCCATCTGGATCACGTTCAAGTGCCGGTAAGGCACAATAACCACAATTTTTTTTTTTGTTGAAACAGGTCCAGCGGAAACCAGGGTCGAAAATCCATCCATCCATCCATCCATCTTCTACCGCTTAATCCTTTACGGGTCACGGGGGGGCTGGAGCCTAACAAGTTATGTACCAAATTGATTAATGCAATTTCCTGTAGCTGCATATTAATTAATTGAAAATGTCTTTTTAAATGTACAAAAAGGTTATTCTTTGATCTTCACTTATCGGTGTTCCACAACTCGGTCCCATTTTTAGGCGTGGTGATTGAAGTGTTGTTGTAACTCCTGTTTTAGAAAAACAAATAAAGCTCATGAACTGCCGTTGAAATCAACATGCTTCATTGAAATGCTTCGCGTCAGCTGACTGTATTAACCCATTCAGATTTCTGCAGCCACACTACAAGCAACTATTTTAAACATTACCCATCCATCCATCCATATTCTTAATCTTAATCCTTTTTAGTTTTGCAGGGGGGCTGCAGCCGAAGACAGCACCCTGCGTGTTGCAAAATCCGCTCTACTGAGGGGCAGCAACATGACAGTTCAGCTTATATAAAGCAATGAAGCATAATATAATAGTGACATTCCACCACAGACTTTCACCAGTGTAATTCCATAATATATGTAGTGATCCAGCTTTAACAACCATGCCTTTCTGTCTTTCAATGTAGCCAAGAGGAAAAGGAACAACTCCATCGCTGACCTTACATCAGCGATGGTCAACATGCATGACGAAGAGATGCGGCTCTTGGAATGGCAACATGACCAGCGGCAAGAACACCATCAGGAGTACATGCAGCATTTGCGACAGGTGGCCGCAGATGTGCGGGCAGATGCGCGTGAAGCCCTGGAGCAGGACGCTGTGTTACGAAGGGAAGAGCTCGCAGAGATGTCATCATTCAACAGAGATTTCCTGACCCTATTTGGCAGGCTTGTGGACGCATTTAGCAGTCGACGTGTCTAACCATGTCTCCCCACGCCCAGTCTGTTTTTTTGTTTGTAAATTTTGTTTCTGGAATAAAATTGTATTGTTTGCATCAAAAGTCTGGTTTATCTGTTATGACACCGTATGAGAAAAGCCAATAATTACATACACATTCCATTCTCTGTTCACTCCACATGCTGCTGTTCATCAGGTCAGGTGTATAGCCTTCTAATGGTAATTTAATTTTTAACAACACAACGAAACATAATGTCTTGGTCGGGTTTTTTTTTTTATTTTAAACAAATTTGCAATGCTGAATCCATTTCTCTCGAACGGGTACATTTTTTATGCTATAAGCAGTTGTACAGGTGTACTTTAACTTGTACAGTAGACACTGATAAAGGTAAGTACGTGTAAATTGAATGTTGCATCACCAGTCAAAATTTAATAAATTAAGAAGGAATCTAGCAAAAATTTGGCACTAATAACAGTAGACACATCGGACAAGGATACACAACTGTGTTTTTGTTGCACACAACTGTTGTTACCAACAAGTTGTGCAAAATTTATATTCCCTTTTCCCAAAAATTAAAAATCAATTTGTAAGTAAAAGTGGGAGACCTTTACATGGGAATATGACATGTATCAGCACATGATTTATAGTTCAATTTGCATTTCCACCTAAGCAAAAGTGGCTTGTCGAGCTGGATTTTTGTGAAGATGGCCCGTGCGATGTTTCTGCATGTAATTACATACCTGTCAAGTGATACGGTTTTGCCGTATTTTAATACGGGAAAAATGCAATTTTAGCAAATATGGGCGTATTGCCATTTCTGTACACCAAAAAGAAAAATATACGGGAAAAAAAAATTATTGAGAGTGTGGAGGAACACGTCGTGTGTGTGACCCCCACAGCGTACGGGGCTGGCAGAGCGCTCAGCGTGAGCAATTATCACAACAGTGAGAAGTGTGGACTGATCATTATGCTGATGGCCTCGCACCTTCTGTTGTCCTGCGGCTCCGGAACAGAGAGAAATCGTTGGATGGATAAAGGCTTCTCCAGAGGGCCCTACACACTCCTTCTGTGTTCCATGTAGGAGGAGCATAAAAGTGACTGCATCAGGGATTTTTGACCTGAAGTCGCACTTCGCTACACAGGGCCACAAAAACTGTGTAGCCAAATCGAAAACGTATCGATCGATGGATGAACATTTTCAGCCAGTGAGAGAACCGACGCCTTCCAAATCCAATGCATCACTAGCAGAAGTGATGGTTTGTCATATTTGTGGCAGAGCACAATCTACCCCCATTGGTGGCAGATCACTTCTGATCTGCCACCTGATCTGATCTGCCACTTCAGAAATGCTAGAGTCAGCAAAGGCTGCTACTTGGAACTATAACAAGCAGCATCAGTGAACATTTTCTTGTTTCAAGTTCATCCAAGTGCATTAGTGTAACAAAGCTGACAATTAATCCATCATAGTACTGAAACAGCCTTAGCGAAGGTCACTAACGACCTCCTCATTGCATCTGATAATGGACTAGTTTCTGTACTTGTCCTTTTAGACCTTAGTGCAGCTTTTGATACCATTGATCATAATATTCTACTTGATAGATTAGAACACTATGTTGGACTTAATGGAACTTCGTTGCAATGGTTTAGATCTTATTTATCTGATAGGTTCCAGTTTGTTCATGTAAATAATGAGTTTTCTTTCAACTCAAAGCTTAGTCATGGAGTTCCACAGGGATCTGTGCTTGGCCCTACTCTTTT
Source organism: Pholidichthys leucotaenia (assembly GCA_020510985.1). Taxonomy (NCBI): domain Eukaryota; kingdom Metazoa; phylum Chordata; class Actinopteri; order Cichliformes; family Pholidichthyidae; genus Pholidichthys; species Pholidichthys leucotaenia. The sequence continues at coordinate 305,288,215 of CM035839.1, forward strand.
TAGTTTATATATGCTTCTGTTAGGCAACATTATTAGAAAGTACTGTATACATTTTCATTGTTATGCAGATGACACACAATTATACCTGTCAATGAAGCCAGATGATAGTAATCAATTAGCCAAGTTAGATGTCTGTCTTAAGGAAATCAAAGCTTGGATGACTTGTAATTTCCTGCTATTAAATTCAGATAAGACTGAAGTCATTCTTGTTGGTCCAAAAAACCTTAGAAATTCCTTTCCAAATCAAACTTTCAGTTTGGATGCAGTTACTCTTTCTCTTAATAGCTCTGTGAGGAACCTTGGAGTTATTTTTGATCAGGATTTGTCCTTCAATTCACATATTAAATTTGTTTCTAAGACTGCCTTCTATCATTTGCGTAATATTGCCAAGATTAGGAGCATCTTGTCTCAGAGTGATGCTGAGAAGCTGATCCACGCTTTTGTTAGCTCGAGATTAGATTATTGTAATTCTTTATTATCAGGCTGTCCTAAAACATCTTTAAAAAGTCTTCAGCTGATCCAAAACGCTGCAGCAAGAGTTTTAACAGGTACTAGAAAGAGAGATCATATCTCTCCGGTTCTGGCCTCCCTTCATTGGCTTCCCATAAAGTTTAGAATTAAGTTTAAAATCCTTCTTCTTACTTACAAAGCTCTAAACAATCAGGCTCCTTTTTATTTAAAAGATCTGATACTACCGTATTATCCTAACAGAGCACTACGCTCCCAAAATGCAGGATTACTTGTAATGCCTAGAATCTCCAAAAGTACAATGGGAGACAGAGCCTTCAGTTATCAAGCTCCTCTCCTGTGGAATCAGCTGCTGTTTTATGAAAATATTTAGACAGATTCGTGAGGAGTCGGCACACAGGAAAGAAAGTTCACACTGAGACAGACTGCTAGAATAAACTGTATCTTTTATTCCCCACAGATCACATCTCCTTCACACACACAGGATCAATGCATTTCATGTAACACATCACCTTCACACACAAGATTAATGCATTTCATGTCATTTCATCAGCCCTTACCAATGATACAGAAGACTGGAGACCCTGGGCAGTCTTTTTGGCAGAGCATGCATCAATCAGCTGGGCATCCGCGCGAAATCCACAGCAGACTCTAAAGTGTTAAGGGAAAACCCCTGCTTTTAAAGGACAGACTACATGCAGAGCAGAGGAAGCCACCCTCTGCTCTGAGGCAATCTCCCCCTCCCATCATAGAATCGCGTGAGGAGCGGGGAGGGCCAGTCCCCGCTCTCAGGCGATTACTCTGCCAGACTCCCAAAACATATACGAACATCTGCTTCATTTCATTGCACACACACACACATATGAGGAATAAAGGAATGCCTTTGTTTCATAAGCATAGTTGGAAGGAGTAACAGCTGTACTAAGGAGTAACAGTTTCTTAGGTCATACTGCCCAGGTCATGGTGTGCCTTAAGATAAATCCACCATGAGAAGAGAACTGGATTGTCAAAACATATTAAAAGCAACTGAGAAACAAATCAGGGCACACATTAAAAATACATTTATATTACAGCTGCCAATCTGGATTCGGGAGTCAGACTCGATCTCTGTTTTTAAGAATAGGGCTAAAACCTACCTTTTTGATATAACCTACAATTAGGGAGGGATCATGTGTTTCTGAACCCTCCCTTAGTTATGCTGCTAATAGGTTTAGTCAGCCGGGGGACCTCCAGTAATGCACTGGGCCTCACTCCTTTCCTCACTCTCTATGAAATATTTTTTTTGCTGGTCATTAACATTTGTTTGTTCTCTCCCATAGATCGAGTCCCCATCGTGCTGTTTGCTCTCTACATGTCTGTTCTTTTCATCTTCTCTATCCCTTCACCCCCCAGCCAGTCACAGCAGATGACTGCCCCTCCCTGAGCCTGGTTCTGCTGGAGGTTTCTTCCTGTTAAAAGGGAGTTTTTCCTCTCCACCGTCGCCAAGTGCTTGCTCACAGGGGATCACCTGATTGCTGGGGTCTTTCTGCAACTGTGGGGGTTCCCCCCTACAGTTGATAGTGCTATGAGATGACTGCTGTTGTGAAATGGCGCTATATAAATAAAGTTGAATTGAATTGAATTGAATTGAATTAAAAACTCTTTAATTCCAAGTGTATATACAGTATCTAGCTGACAATTAAGAACTATATTCAGAATAATTCTTATTGTGTACTTTCAAATTAAGCAATCTACCTTGTGCTAATGTAAATTTGAAAAATATTTTTTTATTTATTTTTATTTATTTATTATTAATATCATTTATTTTTTATTTTATTTTTTTGTGCTACTTGGCTTAATATTTTCACATTACCAAAAAGTTATGGCTCAAGATTGTGTCCATATACTGTAAGTGTACATTTGAATAAATATGTTTGAAATAGTTCATGTTGCAGTTGCTGTTTGTTTGTTTTTGTTTTTTTGCTTCAGTTTTCTTTCATCTGCCGATAAATACCGGAGTGGTGGCTCAGTTGGTACAGCATCCGCCCCACACCCGGGAGGCAGGGGTTCAAATCCCGGCTGGGTCATGCCAAAGACCATATAAAAGTGGAACTTCCTGCCGTCCAGCTTGGTGCTCAGCAATAAATGGAATGGAGGAGGGAACTCTGTGGCGGCGCCTTGCATGGCAGCGGTCCTCTAATTCTGCACTTGGGTTGTGTGTGATTTACACTGAAGATAGGTAAAGCACAATCTCGTTCTGCTGTACATGATTGGTTGTATGGTTGAATGACAATAAGGGTGATTTAATTTAAATACAGTTTTTAAGTACTCAGTACAGGTGTGAAAGCCCCCCCAATAAGGGAGGCATGAGGTATGCCTTGACAGGTATGTAATTACCCGTACCTTAACAGATAAGCGTTATGAACAACAGAGGACAGGTAGATGGAACATGCACAACATTTTATTTACAAAAAACATTTTTGAAATATGTATGCACATAAATATGGACGAAATTACATTTCTACCTATTGCTAGACAAGTACTGCATCACAGCATCTCGTATATCGGCACCCTGCTCCTCTGCTCCCTGGGTCGCTGCCACCACTGGTTCATCTACTGCATCATCCAATGTAGTGTCATACGTCTGTCTCTCCATGACTCTCACACAGATTAGGCAGAGCACAACATGTCAGCACCATAGATTTCACCAGTTTCATGTCACAGTCATTCCTCTCTCCTTCCTCCTTCCTTCTCTCTTCGTCATCAGCCATTTTCTTTGTTGTGGAGGATTCGGTCACGTGTTTCACGTCACGAGAGTGTGGCGCCGCCTCGCTGTTCAAGAAATCCCACCCACCGCAGGTGTGCCAGCAGGTGTGCCAGCAGTAATGTCGAAAAGCAACCGAGGCAGAACCAAATCGAAGTGAGTCGAGTCGGGTTTTCTAATCGGGGCTAATGGAAAAGCGCCTAAAAGCAGCACAGGAGTTTTAAGGCAAAGAAGTGGAATATTCTTCAAAGGCCGAGTTGATCACCAGATCTTAACCCGACTGAGCAGCATTTCACTTGCTTAAGACAAAACTTAAGGTAGAAAGACCCACAAACAAGCAACGACCAAAGACAGCTACAGTAAAGGCCTGGCAACGCATCACAATGGAGGAAACCCAGAGTTTGGTGTTGTCCATGAGTTCCAGACTTCAGGCAGTCATTGCCTGCAAAGGATTTTCAGCAATGTATTAAAAATGAACATTTTATTTATGATAATGTTAATTTGTCCACTTACACTGGAGCCCCTGAAATAAGGATATTTTGTATAAAAATGGTTCCAGTTTCTAAACTGTGTCTTGTATTTTGGATGTGAATACCCTCAAATTAAAGCTGAGTGTCTGCACTTTAAGCCATACTGATTATATACCGACAGTCATGTGAAAAAATTAGGACACCCCATTAAATATTCAGTTCTTTATTAAGAAATGTTCACATATCTATGTCTAACCTTGTTTTTGTTTTTATTTACATTTTTTAACATTTATTTTAGCCATTTTAAGTGGGAATGACTGTGGGGGTGTCCTAAAAAAGATGAGAGGTGTCTTAATTTATTCTTCACGATTTGTTTAGAATTATATTTTACAGAAAATTTGAAAAAAGTCTTTAATTCATTTTTAATTATTTAGTTGTATTACATGAATCTCCCAGTATTTTTAACATTGATATTAAATATCCATATGCGCAAATATGTAAAAAAAAAACCAACACACTCACAGGCTTATACAGGGTGTCCTAATTTTTTCACATGACTGTATAGCTTGAATATGTTTTGGTAAACAGCTTCTTGTGTCTGGGTCCAAACATATATAAGATAAGATAAGATAAGATAAGATAAGATAAGATAAGATAAGATAAGATAAGATAAGATAAGATAAGCCTTTATTAGTCCCACAACGGGGAAATTCCAGGATTGCAACAGCACAGGGATAGCAACACTCAGAAGGCAAGAAAAAAAACAAGCAAGCAAGAGCAGCTAATATACATATGTACATATTACTATAAGATATATATATATACACACACACACACAGATACACAGTGCAGAGCATTGTAGCTGGATGGAATAAATATGTAAATATATAAACACCCACAGTACGGAGCATTGCAGCTAGGTGGAATAAATATGCAAGTATATAAACACACACAGTGCGGAGCAATGTAGCTAGATGGAATAATATGTAGATATATAAAAACACAGTGCGGAGCATTGTAGCTAGATGGAATAAATATATAGATATATAAATATAAACACACCCAGTGCTGAGCATTGTAGCTAGATGGAATAAATATGTAAATATATAAACACACACAGTGCAGAGCATTGTTGCTAGATGGGATGAAACAGCATAACCGACTACTTAGTTATCCTACATGGTATGATTATGTGCCCATACATATTCTCACCCTCCATAGCGACCGGTATGGAGGGTGAGAATATATGGACATAACTCTATGTAGTTAGAGCAATTCAAATAAATTTGAAATCTCAGCATGGTCATTTAGGAGACTTGGCTACTTGTGAAACGACAGTAATATGGTTTGTGGAAGAAAGGAGTAGAAATGTCAGGTGAAAAACGTAAAAATGAAGAACAGCTGATTTGTTTTCAGGCCCATTTATCATCTGTCTAAATATTTTAACCTTTATGTTTGTGATTTAAGGTGTAGCATAAAAAAAAAGTTATGATGAGGGTTAGTTGAGGGTTCAAGAAAAAAGTTATTACACATGAGATTATCTCTTATTCCACCATTCCAGTCCGCAAATTTGCCTTTAAAAGCATGAATGTGAAGTTAGCCGTCATCTTTAAATGTCAGCCACTGAAAAGTGCAACCACGGCCGAAGTGTCCTTTATGACTGTCAGATGTGACATGCAAAGATCACAATCATGTTTACTCATCGACCCATACTTGGCCGGCAGGATAACTGAATGTTTGTGTGTTTAAAAGTGACTTTGTGCCAAACAAGCTCTTGAGTGAAGTCAACAAGAAAAAAAAAAAAACCAGTGAAAAACATATTATGCTTTTACAAATCCTCCAGCTGTCATCACATGCCGCAAGTGTCCCCTCCAAACATTTATGTCCAGTCTCTGAAGCAGAGTGAAGGGAATCATATTCCCAGCAGTACACAGAATGACACCGGGCCATTTCATACATGTGAACGCACACAAACAGCACACTACAGGGGACAGCAAAGATAGGAGCAGAGACAAGGTTGTAATGCTAACCTCAGGGTCTTACTGCATATGTCAGTCACACACTTGTGCTGTCAAGTTCACCGCCATCATCGTATGGGGGGGAAAAAGGGGAGGTCACACAACCTTGAGATACAGATGTGTCAACTCTTGTACTGGGTGTATAAACTGAGCACCGTATGTGGTAAACACGTCTTTGTGTGAAAAAGACTGATGCAAAAAAACTTACAGGAAGGATCATTCACCAATATGACCTCATCGCAACTTTTCCTGTTTTCAGAGTCACTAAAGAAGGATTCTTGAAAACAATTTTAAAAAAGGCAAACGTTCCTAACACAGTGCATCAACAACTGTGGGCTTGTTAGTGTAAAAGTGCCAGAGGAAAGGGAAAGAGAAAAAAACAATACCGACACTGGCAGGGTCTTTCCTGTCCCTTTTCAGTGTGTGTGTGTGTGTGTGTGTGTGTGTTCTACGTATGTGTTTCTTACCTTGTGCAGACTGAAATCTGTTTTCACACTCATTTCATGGGGATGTCTTGTGATTTGGAGACCAAAAATCAGGTCCCCAAGACATAAATCATTACACTTTAAGGTCATACGCTTGGGTTAGGGTTAGGTTAAATGTGAAATTGGTTCTTAGATTGCAACATACTGGGTCCAGTGTGCTGGCAACAGGCGAGTCTGTATAGAATCCCAAACATCTACCCTAGAACAGTAGTTTAAAGTGAAGTGCTGCTTTTCAATAAGTCCTCTATCCAATATGAATAAAGAATACATTAAATAGAACGATTAAATTAAATATGAGACCAAAAACCAGTATAATACGGGGAGAAGTTAACATACGGCATCAATACTTCATGCAAATAAGAGAGGGGGAATCCTTCCATAATTATGAGGCAAAATATAAGCGGAGTGATTTGCAGTGAATTCAGGTTATGATGCATCAAGAATCAAGATACGGGATGTTGAACCCCCAACAGCATCTGCCTACAGCTAAGGTCTAGTCTACTATTTTTTGCAATTGAGGCACGGGCTACAGCTAACTCATGCTAAATGTTAAAGGAAGGACCATCCAAACCAAGCACAATGAAGACAACAATAACTATAAATGTATTGTTTTAAAATTCCCTCTAACTCAGGTGGATGGCACAGCCTGTGCTACAACAATAACCATGATGAAAATGACAAACAATATTATTAAGGTCACTTCAGAGTGAACTGATGAGGAACAGAAACACTGACAGCTAATCAGAATACAGCCGGCCCTCACTTTCATCTGCTCTGAAAGCATCGCTAGAACCCGTGTTTACGTGTATATAAATTAAATAAATCAATTATAACTGGATTTCTGGAATTATCTGATTATTCTAGTTATCATGTAAACAGAATAATCAGGTAAAGACTATAATTAAAAAATGATTATTACCATTATTTGATTATTCTCAGTTACTGGATTATTGTGACAAACATAACAATAGAGCCAGTACACAGCCAACAACCATATAACCAGTCTTATAACAGCACAGTGCAAATGAAGTCATAAGGTCATGAGATTAAATAATCTCCCAAAGTGTTGCTTCAGTGTTTCTTCTTTTCCCACCAGTAACTGGAGTCACACACACTTTACAGTCTGAAAAGATGTGTACTTTCACTTGGTCCAGTGGTTCGATGGCCACAGCCAGCATTTGAAGCACCCCCTGCTGGAGTGCCATGCTCAATTTGCTGCAGCAAATAAACAAAAATTCAAAGTTTCCCCTAAAATATTAGAGGAATATATCATGGACGGTTACTGTGGCTTTGACAAATTATTGCCTTAAAATTGCTAGTTGCAGCTTTTCTTAAAACAGAATCAAAATTTAGCTTTTTGCGGCAGAAAAACACGTGCAATTCACCTTTCTTCCGTTAATCTGAAAGTCCCTATAGTGTTGGACATTTACACTTATTTATAAGTTATCTTTACCTTTTACCTGAATACTTTACTCTGTGTCTCAGTAAGTTTTTAAATAAAGTGAACAATGTGAGAGGGGTTATTCCTGCATGTGTCTGCCCTGCTCTTCACCCCATTTTCCTATCTGTCCAATAAAGTCAAAAAGGAGAGTGAAAATCAGTGCAGTATAACAATAGCCCCAAAATTATCCTTATTGCATCTAGTGTGAATATCACTTTTGGTTCTGTACTTCTGTGCGTGAAACCGGTGCACTGGAGAGCCTTTGATCTCACGCTGGCACCACCGTATGCCCTACCAAGCTGGTCTGCCTGTGTTATAGAGGAGTGCTTTCCTGTTGCATCTTTCATGGTGAACTAGCCGGCTCCTTGTTGACGGTTTTCAAGCAGCCTGATTTAAAATCAGTGTTATTTCTAGGAGAGGCTGCTCTGAGCAAGAGCTCACAGTCCCTCTTTGAAATGATAATAGGGCCATATGGAATAAAAAATGCAGGTGAGTGGGGAGGGTGGAATGGAGATTGGTGCCACGATGCTCAAAGATATGCTGATAGAGAGATAGGCTGATGGAAACACAGCATATACGAATGTAAGGGTAAAAGTTGATACAGACGCCTGTATGGGATGATGATATGAACAGCGGGATAAAATTTTAAAAAAGCAGAAATCATTGACAAGAGCCAAAACTGTACAATTAATCTGACTATAGACTACAGAATGATATCCAAAAGAAATGGAAGGATGATGGCAGAAGGAGTGATAGTGAGTATGATCTTGGTTGGGTGGCATGAAAATATATTCACACCTCTTCTCCATCTCGCTCTAGACACAGTGACCCTTCGCATATCCATACCTTCAGGGTGAATTATATTTTTTATAGAATTAGCATATGCTTCTATCTAATGTGTGGCACTACACTTGCTGTTTATGAAAAAAAAAAAAAAACTATTCTTCTCCCTCTAGCAAAGTCATAAGAAAACATCCAGCACTTTCATCTCATAGCCTGGAGCAACAACCACTGACTAGCAAATAAGGCACTGACTTTGTGAATCATACAAACCTAAAGTTTTTTGTTTGTTTGTTTGTTTGTTTGTTTGTTTGTTTGTTTTGCACATTATTATAATAAACTTTGGGGTTTGTTACCAGGGCTGCCTTCTGTAGGTTTACAGTTTAAATCACAAGTTATTTGATAAAATTTATCAGTACCTTTTTTGGTCTGAGGTTGTTGCTTGGTCCTCATTTTTTTTCCTTGACCCACTTCACAAAACAGAGGGATATGTGGATAATGTAACACACATTTTTATTTCAACTGAAAATGAATGAAAAAATTACAACAAAATGTCTGCTCTTTAAATCTCCATAGCATGTAACTTTCTAATGAAATGACTGTGCTTCAAGCACTGAAAACTAAATGTACAAATATCTGATTTTCAAAAACTGAAAACCAAATGAAATGGCAGCTTTTTAAACACTGACCACAGTTATTGGTCAGTGACCCTCTTGTGTTAGGGTCGGCACAGACCCGTTTTAGTTTTTAAATGCATAAAAGAATCACTTAAAATTTGTTTATTGCATCAAGGCTTTTTGACTTTGTCAGGAACCTTGATTTCAACAAAATTAAACAAAAAATTTTTTTTTCACTACATTATAAAATGCTCTGGTTGAAATTATATCCTTTGTGGTGTTAGGATCAGTTTCAACCCGGTTATAAAAATATGATTATAAAGCAATAATTAGAGCCAAAATTGAAATCATAAGTGCACTGTCAGCCACATCTGACAGTGCACTTATTGGAAACTTTATTGGAAACTTTTTATTGTGTTTCCAATGCAAGAAATATCTCTGCAAAGAACACACAAAAAGTGTCACTTTTTGCCACACATGCATCTAAACACACACACACACACACACACACACACACACACACAAGCATGTTCTTGCACACAGAGACTTTTACTCTGATTTAGCTTTCTAATAGTTTTGGAAGTAGTAATTGATTTCTATTGGTTTGATTTGTTTGATTGGTTGTTGTTTGTTTGAACTTGCAAATCAATATTTTGTGTTACAGTATGACCTGTTCTGTGTTTCATTGTGTTTATATTAAAGTTCTATTGCTGACAAAAATATATTTTTTTGCATTTTCTTGAAGAAAATATATATAGGTCAAAACTGACCCATAACACCATAGATGTTACTATAGTTATTAATTTTAAAATGAAAAACTAAATCAATCAAATTCATTTCAGAGATGTGTTCTATACCCCCAGTAATATTCAGGTAACACAACAACCTTTTATTTATTTATATGATCCTCTTGAGGTTAATTTTTCTTTTTTTTATTGAAATCGAGAGGTATACTGATAAAAAAAAAAAGGCCCAGAGACCCACACCAAAAATATTAAACCCAACATTTTCATGGATAAGGAATCTCTTGGTTACCTAAGTAACCAAGAGATGACAAAAAAATTGGATGATAGGTTATTGTTTTTAGTGTATTTTAAAGCTGATTTAAGACACATGTCGAAACCGACCCGTTAACATCGGGGATGGTAACAGAAAGCTAACACAGGAGGAAGGTTAAAAGCACGGAATGATTCTCGAGAATGATAAGTGGTCCTGACGTTAACTCAAAGCCTTTTGTGAACCAGAATATCCTCCTCATATGAATGCATCGGATGGCCATTTTTCACTTTTTGAAAGGCCAACAGAAAAACATTAGTGCTTGATGCTGTTCTTCATTCAGTTCGTCTTGCCATCTGTCGAGCGGACCGCTGGGCCTCTGGCCCTGGCTGCACCTGCTAGCAATAGCAATCGCTTACACTTCTTTCCGGTGCTCTCTGCTCTTCACATGCTTATCAAAAGCTGGACGATTAAAGTTTTTAGTGTATAGAAGGTGGTGTTTTTATCCACCAGAGTGGTATTTTCATGGCATAGTAGTTTGCACCACATCTCTGTGCGGGCGTCATTTGTTGAAAGCCAGCTGACCTTCTGCAGCCACTTTTCCAAGAACGCATGCTTCTTTTGTGGTCCGGGTTCAGTCTGGCATTTCTTTGGAGGTGGAGGAACACCAAAGTAATTGCTTAACGGAGGTTGCTTCTTGGACATTTTAATGAAAGGTGAAAATCTTAAAAGCAGTCACTCATGCTCTGCACTGCAGTCCATTGTTTAGAATTTATCTGTCACTAGGTAAAATGCGTGTTACAACATTTGATCTGGTAAACATTGTTTATTTTGATCGCACATGCACACCTGAGCACCACTTATGTGCAACCCTAAATACAATGGCCCTTTTCCACTAGCACCTACTCAGCCCATCTCGCTTCGACTCAGCTGTGTCAGCTGTGAGCTGTGAGATTGACAGCTGTGCAGGCCTCGTCGCGTCAGAGTACTTTTTTCTCCGCTTTTGTTTGTTTTTATTGATTTCATTTTTAATTTTTTATCTCTGTTTGTTGATACTAGTCTTTGTTTGCTGTTAGCTTGGTCCTGGCCTCACCTAAAAGCCTGTTCGGACGTGCAAGTAGGTCCGATCCCCGGCTGGGCTGTTTTGTACCGGGCTAGGCTACCTGCTAGCTTGTTTTTAGCATTTTAGCTGTTTTTAGCTAACTTGTTTTTAGCTATTTTAGCTGTTTTTGGCTAGCTGGCTGGCTATCCATCTCAGCACCTGGAACGCCATGGCTCCTTCTCCGACATGTACCCGCTGTTTATCTCTCCTCAGTAAGGTCTTTGAGTTGGAAACAAGGCTCTCCAACCTTTATAAGATTTGGGAGGCTGAAGACCACCTCGACACCATCATTCTCGGGCAAACATCGGCTCCGGCTACCGACTCGCAGCTGGCAGAGACGGCTACTTACTTGGGTGAGCTCAGGGCATCTCCATCCACCTCTACCCCTGCTCCAGCCTCTGCAGATGTCCATGACCACAGCAGTAATCACTGGCCTCGTCTTGGGGCTAAACCCAAAGCCTCGGTCAGTTCCTCTCATCCTCAATGCACATCCTGGACCCTGGTTCGACCAGCTAGCAACCATCGTTGATCGACCAGACAGGGTCGAAAATAGATTATATACATTCTTTCTCTGGAGGATTTTCCCGATCTGGACCCTGGCCGTCTGCCCGTGGACGCCCCTCGTCCTCCCTCCTTTCCTTCAGTGGTGGCTCAGGTCCACAAACCCCAGATAAAGACCACTCTGGGTGTGTCAAATTACACACCAGCTCCAGATAGAAGAGAATGCATCACCCCGCCTTCGCAACAACATCACCCTCTACAAAATTACTCTTCTCGTCAGAATCCACCAACAAAACCGCCCCAGACGACACTGGTAATTGGTGACTAGATCATGAGGAACGTCAGAAGCAGGTACTGTGTTACTCGATTTTTTCCTGGGGCTAGAGTCTCTGACATTGAGGCTCTTATCCCTGACCTGCTAAATGAATTCCCCCATGTACAAACTGTCATTGTACATGTTGGATGCAATAACATCCCAGATGAAGCATCGGAGATTTTAAAGAGTGACTTCAGGAGCCTTCTGTCCACTCTTATGAACTGTGGCAGACGTGCGCTCATCTCTGGGCCTTTGGCACCTCTCAGTCTTAATACTTGGCTGTGTTTTACTTGTCCTATTTTTAACATTGGTTTTGTAGACAATTTTAACTTATTTTGGAACCGCCCATCACTTATGAGGCCTGATGGCATCCACCCAAATAGACTTGGTGCATGTGTTTTAAGAGACAATCTATTCTATTCCATTTGGTGTTTTTTGGTACAGTGACTGAAACTTGGTGTGTTTACTCACTCTGAAGCTTCTGGGTTTGCCAAACTGCCCTATTTTGGTTCTGTTTCCACTTCTTGTATTAATCCCATTAATTCAAATAATCTTCACCGTTTGGATCAGCCTTTGATTTATAATCCTACAGAGATTGTGTCTGTCTCTCGTTGCCCTAAATATTGTAACCCAGGACAAATACAACATAACTTGAAAAACACACGCACTTCTGCAGCTCCTCCTCATCCACCACCCGTCAACTTTGCCCCTGTCTTCTCCCTTAGAGAACCTTTTTCTGCTCCCTCCAAAGTTAATAAAAAAGTTAATAAAAATAGAATGCATAAACATCCCAAATTGATTAAACAAAATGTTAGTAAAATTTAAATCCAACCTCAAGTCCCTAAAATTAATAAATTGGTCTCTGTTCCTCCCCAGAATTTAAAAATTAAATGTGGTCTATTAAATATTAGGTCTCTAACTCCTAAGTCTCTTCTGGTTCATGATCTATTAATCGATCATCAGATCGATTTACTATCCCTCACCTGGCTTGGGCAAGATGATTATGTTGGTCTGAATGAATCAACTCCCTCTGGGTATTTAAACTGTCATAACCCCAGAGGTTCTGGTCGTGGTGGTGGAGTGGCGACAATTTTCCACTCTAAATTAAGATAAGATAAGATAAGATAAGCCTTTATTAGTCCCACAACGGGAAAATTCCAGGATTGCAACAGCACAGGGATAGCAACACTCAGAGCAACAATCAGAAGGCAAGAAAAAAAAAACAAAAAAAAAACAAGCAAGCAAGAGCAGCTAATATACATATGTACATATTACTATAAAATATATATATACACACACACACACACAGACACACAGTGCAGAGCATTGTAGCTGGATGGAATAAATATATGAATATATAAACACACAGTGCAGAGCATTGCAGCTAGGTGGAATAAATATGCAAGTATATAAACACACAGTGCGGAGCAATGTAGCTAGATGGAATAATATGTAGATATATAAAAACACAGTGCGGAGCATTGTAGATAGATGGAATAAATATATAGATATATAAATATAAACACACCCAGTGCTGAGCATTGTAGCTAGATGGAATAAATATGTAAATATACGTATAAACACACACAGTGCAGAGCATTGTTGCTAGATGGGATGAAACAGCATAACCGTCTACTTAGTTATCCTACATGGTATGATTATGTGCCCATACATATTCTCACCCTCCATAGTGACCGGTATTTTCCTAGTTGTATGCCGGAGGGGACCATTGTGTAAGTCTATTGTATCTTTTGCATTCAAAAAACTATTAGTTTGTTACGTCTTTTTGCTATCTCTGCGAGCAGCCCTGCTTAGGTTGTACAGTCTGACAGCCGTTGGTAGGAAGGACCTACGAAACCTCTCGGTTGTGCACCTGGGATGATGTAGTCTGCTGCTAAATGAGCTCCTCAGTGCATTCAGTATGTCCTGCATAGGGTGGAACTCGGACTCCAGCAGAGATGACAGTTTAGCCACCGTCCTTCTCTCTCCTATCTCCTCCACCGGATCAAGGCGCTGCCCCAGGACAGAGCTAGCTTTCTTAATCAGTTTGTTCAGTCTCTTCCTATCGGCTGCAGTAATGCCACTGCCCCAGCAGACCACTCCAAAAGTGATGGCTGATGCCACCACCGTGTCATAGAATGACTTCAGCAGCGCCCCTTGTACACCAAAAGACCTGAGTCTCCTCAGCAGGAACAGCCTGCGCTATCCCTTCTTGTAGAGTGCGTCAGTATTGTGTGACCAGTCTAGTTTATTGTTCAGAAATTACTAGTTAATGTTAAGCAAAAACTATGTTGTAATTCCTTTGAAGGTTTGGTCCTCAGTGTGGGGCTTGTTGGCAATCTTGGGTTGAACCCAATTCTCTTTGCCATAGTTTATCGTCCTCCCTCAGCCTATTCAGAGTTTCTATCCGAATTTGCCAAATTTTTAGCTGATTTAGTGCTGAAATCTTTAATAAAAAAGACTTTAATATACATGTTGATGTAGAGAGTGACTGTCTTAATAAGGCATTCAATTCAGTTTTAGACTCACTGGGGTTTTCCCAGAAAGTAAAAAATTCTACCCATTATTTTCACCATACATTGGACCTTGTTTTGACTTATGGTATACATATCGAAAATCTGGTAGTGTCTCTTCATAATCCTGTACTGTCTGACCATTGTCTGTTAATTTTTGATTTCATTATCTCTGATTACTTGTTTTCTAAAGAAAAATACTACTACAGCAGATGTCTTTTCTGATGACATTGTTACCAAATTTTTGCAGATTGTCTCCTCTATACCATGGGTTAACACAACAGAAACAACAGAAATAAAAGATGGCGAGTCTGCTCCATTTGTAATTGATAGCATGGTTTGATAGTGTTACAGCCTCTCTGCATCAGACTCTAGATTTGGTAGCCCCTTTAAAAAAGAAAAAGTCTAACCAGAAATTTCTAACCCCTTGGTTTAACTCAGAAACTCGTGGCTTAAAACAGAAAACTCATCAATTGGAAAGGAAATGGCGTTCAACTAATTCAGATGAATTCTAATTAGCGTGGAGAAATCATTTCTTAATCTATAAAAAATCTCTTAGAAAAGCTAGATCAAGCTATTATTCTGCATTAATAGAAGCGAACAAGAATAACCCCAGGTTTCTCTTCAACACTATAGCCAGGCTTACAAAGAGCCAGGACTCCGTCAATCCTCGCATCCCCCCTGAGCTTTCTAGTCAGGACTTTATGAACTATTTCAATCTTAAATTTTATCTATTAGAGATGAAATCAGTCAGATTCTTCCCACCGTAAACTCAAGTACATTAACTACTACAACTCCCTCAATTGATATCTGCTTAGATAAGTTTACTCCAATTGACCTCTTAGAGTTGGATAAAATAATTTCCTCATCTAAGTCTTCATTTTGCCTTTTGGACCCTATTCCTTCCAGGTTATTTAAAATTATCTCCCAATTATTGGTAGCCGTATTCTTCTTATAATTAATTCTTCTTTAATTCTGGGTTATGTACCACTGGCTTTTAAAACTGCTGTAATTAAACCCTTACTCAAAAAACCGACGCTCGATCCAGGAGTTTTGGCCAATTATCGACCAATCTCTAATTTGCCTTTCATTTCAAAAATCTTGGAAAGAGCTGTTGCTGCGCAATTATTTGACCATTTGCAGGGAGTTGGTTTGTTTGAGGTGTTTCAGTCTGGGTTCAGAGTTGACACACAGCACTGAAACTGCCTTAGAGAAGGTCACTAATGACCTCCTGATCGCATCTAATAATGGACTTGTCTCTGTTCTTGTTCTTTTAGATCTCAGGGGAGCCTTTGACACTATCGATCATGCCATTCTACTTGATAGATTAGAACACTATGTTGGACTAAATGGAACTCCGTTGCAGTGGTTTAGATCTTATTTGTCCGATAGATTTCAGTTTGTTCACATCAATGATGAATTTTCTTCCAACTCTAAGCTCAGTCACGGAGTTCCACAGGGATCTGTGTTAGGCCCTACTCTTTTTAGTTTATATATGCTTCAGTTAGGCAATATCATCAGAAAGCTCTCTATACATTTTCACTGTTATGCAGACGACACACAACTATACCTGTCAATGAAGCCCGATGATTGTAATCAATTAGTCAAGTTAGATGTCTGTCTTAAGGACATCAAAGCCTGGATGACTTGTAATTTTTTACTATTAAACTCAGATAAGACTGAAGTCATTCTTGTTGGCCCAAAACATCTTAGAAATTCCCTCTCAAATCATGTCCTTAATTTAGATGCCACCACTCTCACTCTGAATAATTCTGTGAGGAACCTTGGAGTTATTTTTGATCAAGATTTGTCCTTTAATTCACATATTAAATTTGTTTCTAAGACTGCCTTCTATCATCTGCACAATATTGCCAAGATTAGGAGCATCTTGTCTCTGAATGATGCTGAGAAACTGATTCACGCCTTTGTTGGCTCTCAATTGGATTATTGTAATTCGTTGTTATCTGGTTGTCCTAAAGTATCCTTAAAATATCTTCAGTTGATTCAAAATGCTGCTGCTAGAGTTTTAACTGGTTCTAGAAAAAGAGATCATATCTCCCTGGTTCTGTCCTTCCTTCATTGGCTTCCCATAGAATTTAGAATCAAGTTTAAAATCCTTCTTCTTACTTTCAAAGCTCTTAATAATTAGGCCCCCCTATATATAAAAGATCTGATATTACCTTACCATCCTAATAGAGCATAACGCTCCCAAAACGCTGGATTACTTGTGGTGCCCAGAATCTCCAAAAGTACAGTGGGAGGCAGAGCCTTCTGCTACCAAGCTCCTTCTCTCTGGAACCAGTTACCACTCTGGATCCGGGAGTCAGACTCAGTCTCTGTTTTTAAGAACAGGGTAAAATCCTTCCTTTTTAATATAGCTTACGTTTAAGGAGGGATTTTGTGTCTCTTAACCCCACTTTTGTTCTGTTGTTATTTGATCCATACTGCTGGTTGACCTCCAATAATGTACTTGGCATCTTACTGTTATGTTCTTTATGTCTGTCCTCTCCATCCTCTCTATCCCCTCACCCCCAGCCAGTCGCAGCAGATGACTGCCCTTCCCTGAGCCTGGTTCTGCTAGAGGTTTCTTCCTGCTAAATGGGAGTTTTTCCTCTCCACTGTCGCTAAGTGCTTGCTCACAGGGGATCGTCTGATTGCTGGGTTTTTCTGAGACTGTGGGGTTTTTTCTGCACTGTGGCGCCACGAGACAGCTTCGGTTGTGATGTGGCGCTGTATAAATAAAGCTGAATTGAAATTGAAATTGAATTGAATTGAAATTGACTCTACTCGGTTTGTAGGGTTTTCCATTAGTACCTAGCAGTGTTGGGAGTAACGCATTACTGTGACACAACTACTTTTGCAGTAATGTGCTGCATAACGGAATTATTGTTTAAAAATTCAGTAATGCATTACAGTTACTGAAATTTGATTAGATGCATTACTCATTTTATTAATATGGATAGATATTTTTAGTACAAATAAATGAATATACAAACTGACCCTGCGTAGTTGACGTCAGTCAACGTGACCGGTTACAGAGAGCCTGTGAGTCTTAATTACTGAGTGGAGGAAAAGATGAAGCTACTTTGTTTTTGTGGAAATAGACAGATTATTTTTCCTTTGTCGCAGTTAAAGACAAAAGCATATTGGTGGATTGCAAACTAAAGTGCCGGTTGAGACTTATGGCAATCTTCAGCTCCAATAAAGCTAGTGCTATGCTATGCTAACAACACCATGAAGTGGATCTACTGTATTCTGAACAGCCACAGCTGGATGTAAAGTGGAAATACTCTTGTCTTAACAGTCTCAGCTGGATTTCAACCACAGATATGCATCTGGACAGTTTGTGACCCAGCAAGAATTAAACTGATTGATTGCCAGATACATTGTTCCAACCTGAAGACATGATAACACTTTCCATCAGACAGCTGGACTGTGATCCACTGAAAATAAAATGCATTTACTTGCTACCTGGATAAAGATCATTCAGAAAATGGACTTTAATCTCCAAAAGGAATTTGAGGGACTGGATCATGTCTCTGTCACAGCAAACATTTGGACTGTGGATAAGGGACATTTTCTTTGGATCACTGCACATCGGATTAAATCCATATCATAAAGGTAAGATAAACGGATAACTTTATGCAGTGTTGCCAGCTCTCACTCCTTTGGAGTGATTCTCACTCTTTTTCCCTCTCCCTCACTTCACAAACCCTATTTCTCACTCCAAAATGAGGAAATTACAGGCAATATCATGTTGATTTTCTTCAGATTTTTCCCACAATAAGAGCTCTCGACATGTTCTAAAAGCTTTGTCTGAAACAGTCTGTTTTCAGTCTGACATTAATAAGCCCATAATGAAATCCATTAATTAAATTATCTTGCTATGTGTGCAAGATGTCCCACCCGTGGAACGTTTTACATTGGCTGGACACTGGCTAAAATGGTAAGGGATTTAAAGTGCTGATAACACGTTTTTGACATTTTTTAGCATGTTGTGTAAACCCGAAAGTCATTGTCTATGATCAATATAATATTTACAACATGCCTGCATAAACTAGTTATCATCAAAAAACTGCAGCCGCTGACTGGACTGTGGTGCCGCCCACCGAATTAAGGGTGGCACCCCAATGATGTAAGCGACAGAACGGACTCCGGTGTTGTTAACTAGGATGACAGCAGCTTTGTAGCTCACAGTTTCTCTGGTTTCTTGTTTTAATTTTACGGCTATTCCTTCATGTTGTGTCGCAGGCTTAGATAAACAGCAGACCACGAAAGACCACATCACACACTTCAGCAACAACTGTCATAAGCCTTAATGGATTTACGTGCAGCTTTGACTTACTTTCTGTGATCCCATGCTGACAGCTCACTGGTCCGGCCACGTCCCCTCTATCATGATCACCAGCTGATTCCCCTTCTGTTGATCATGTTACCCGGTCCTCGCCCAGGTGCTTCTCATCACACCATCACCAGCAGTGCTTTACTGGCAAACGGCCATGAAGTACACGCACTGCTGGTCCATAGTATTGTCATCTTTGCTGTTAGTCTGCCAGTATTTTCAGCACTCTCACTACGTTAGTCACTCGATGTTCACCTCGATGTTCGCCGTGGTTCTCTTGAAGCGATGTCGGCTCTGGGGCACACCTGTGGCTAACACATCTCCTCTCATTCGTTCTCTGAGGGATGCCAGCTCCCGAATGACATCAGTAAGTGTGTTTGTTTTTTTTGTACACTACCGTTCAAAAGTTTGGGGTCACCCAGACAATTATTTTGTGTTTTCCATAAAAAGTCACACTTATGTACCACCATGAGTTGTAAAATAAATAGAAAATATAGTCAAGACATTGACAAGGTTAGAAATAATGATTTGTATTTGAAATAATAATTTCTTCCTTCAAACTTTGCTTTCGTCAAAGAATCCTCCATTTGCAGCAATTACAGCATTGCAGACCTAACATGATTGCACAAGGGTTTTCTAATCATCCATTAGCCTTCTGACGCAATGAGCAAACACATTGTACCATTAGAACACTGGAGCGATAGTTGCTGGAAATGGGCCTCTATACACCTATGTAGATATTGCACCAAAAACCAGATATTTGCAGCTAGAATAGTCACTTACCACATTAGCAATGCATAGAGTGTATTTCTGATTAGTTTAAAGTTATCTTCATTGAAAAAAAGTGCTTTTCTTTCAAAAATAAGGAAATTTCTAAGTGACCCCAAACTTTTGAACGGTAGTGTATGTCTTCACCTTTTTGGGAATTGTCTGTTGTTCTGTATTAAATGTGCTGTGGAGAACCCTGCACGTAAATCCTTGTTATTTTATGGAGAGGGATCTCCGTGCCCTGCATAAGAGCGCATGGAGAGGAAGGATTTATGTGTAAATAACGAGGATTTACACAAGAATTTACGCGCAGGATTCAACACATCACATGTACTGAACATAAAGACTGATCCCAAAGGTTGAAGACTTACAAAAATACACAGAAACACAAAGAGTAGGCGTTGGGGCAGACATCGCCCAGAGAACATGGAGAGGAGACTTGTTAACCACGGTTGTGCCCCAGAGCCGACACTGCTTCAAGGGGCGCAACAGAACCACGGCTGTGTGAAGTGGCTAACACACTGTGATAGTGTTGGCAATATACATGTGTTGACAACACAGTAGATGATGCACACAAAACATGAACAGCTGACTGTCAAAGAGAGAGGGCGTGTGTGTTCGGACTGGCGAATCTTGGACAGTGCCCACCTGAAAGTGGCTCAAAACACACATAAAACACATGTACAAAACAAAAACAACAAGAACTCAAAATATAATCCATAATAAACCCAATGCCTGAGCCACAGAGAATACACTGCTATGATTTTATTGAAAAATTGGGTTTAAATAAATTATATTTATGAACAAATAATTTGTTGCAGTATCTGTAACAAAACAATAACACTCGGTGTTCCCCTGCCGTGTGTTTGTCGCTGCTGCTGCGCCGGGCATGTGTGCCTCTCCACCGTCACTCTCTGAGTGTGATTCGCTTGGCACGATGCCCGCTTGGCACAGCTCAAACCTATACGGTCTGATGCCCCCAGATTCTTCATTGTCATCCAATTCTTTGGAACTATAATCGTCGGAAGATTGGACAACACAAACCAATTCCAGACTACATGTGCTGGAACCATCGTTGATGTTTTCAACCACTTCCATCCTGTGTGTACAATGAGCAGCCAAGCGCTGTGTTCTGTCGATGACATGACTACATGGCAACGGGGTTTTCCAGCCACTGATGTAATTGGTGACATGGCGCTCATGAAAACGTTGGATAGTCACGTGAAAAAAGTATGTTTGACTCAGAACTGCACA
Source organism: Pholidichthys leucotaenia (assembly GCA_020510985.1). Lineage (NCBI taxonomy): Eukaryota > Metazoa > Chordata > Actinopteri > Cichliformes > Pholidichthyidae > Pholidichthys > Pholidichthys leucotaenia. Next base: position 305,309,029 of record CM035839.1, read on the forward strand.
GACCAACCTATTTTGTCATATTGTATTGTGTTGAAAAATTAGAGGAAGTCAAAAACGTGTCATCAGCACTTTAAATCTAGAGCTGTAAATCAGGTATGTGTCTATTAGTATATTACCAGTTTTCTCCAAAGTTTTAGAAAAAAACTGTTGCTACACAATTATTGGAGTATATGGAGTCTAATAATTACTTACATCCTCTCTGTGGCTTCTGACCATATTATTCAGCTGAGAGTGCTAACTCTTACTTGATTGAACAAATTAAAAACAAAAAAGTCAATAGATCAAGGTCAGTTTGTGGGAGCAGTTTTACTGGACCTAAAAGAAACCAAAAGACTTTTGATGCAGTGACTCAGTATATTGCAGTTACAAAAATATTTAGATCAATTTTTCTAATCTGGCAAAGCAATGCTTTCATCTTATCTGTGTGACAGACAACAACGTGTAATGGTGAATAAAGAAAGATCTTTCTTAGCCTCTTAAAATTCTAATTTCCACCCACAGAACATTTCACATCGGCTGGAAATTGGCAGGAATGCTAAGGGGTTAAGTATGTGTTATGTCCACAAACCTGGCAGTAAAGAGACAGACGAGGATGTTGCACTGGAACTGGGCTTTATTACAGAACTATCTACACGGGCATAACACACTGTCATCATACCGAGTCGCCAGTGCAAGAGCACCCTGTAATGGCGGACTGTCCCATAAATATGCCGGCATGATGACGTCACAAGCTGGCTGCATCATCACGCCCCATATTACCACAAATTCCATCATGACAATCCCCCCCCCTTTCCAAAACACAGAACACTCCTAATTCAATTAATTGTCTAGTTAGCCCTCCCCAATTTAGTACCCCTATAAGTCCACATTATCAACATTCAACATTTTTAAAACTTTAAACAAAACCTGGAACTAGGGTCGGCGGGTAGACTGCCACCAGACCCAGCTAAGTGGATGCCACTTTTTTTTCCCAGCCGCGCTCCTAACTAAGCAGTCACTTTTTTTTTTTTTACAGTCTTCCATGGAAGGAACAGTTCTGCCTTAGGAGTTTTGTGGCGGGCCTGTGGCAGCCTCATCTCTGGAGCTTTGAAGCGGGCTCGTGGTGGCCGCCTCCCTGGAGCTGTCGGACCCCCGGGGCCAATCTTCATGATGCTGGAGCCCAAGTCCCACACTGAGGTAGCTGACTCCTGCAGAGCCTCACCGTCTGGAGCCGCCACCAGGACACGCCGTAGTTGGGTCGCGTGCCAAACCGAACCATCTGTCAGCTGAAAGCATGCTGCTCTCAGCTTCACCATGATTCTCAGCAGCGCCTGTTGTTTCACTGGCTGCAGCCTGGTCAGTCGCCATCCCGGTCTCTCGCCAGTGTGAACTCGAACCCAGTCCCTGACTTGGAGCGGCACCTTACTTGGTTTCATGCGTTGTTGTTGTGCTCCCGGTGGCTCTGCGTGCTCGTTCGGCTTGGGACCTCTGTAGCTTGTTGAGCGAGGGTACGGGAGCAGTCCGGTTCCTCCTCTTTGCCATCTGAAGTGCTCTGCTGTGCCGTGTCATCAGGTTCAGGTTCAGGTTCAGGTTACTTTATTTGTACCCATAGGTAGATTTGTTTTGCAGTCTGGTGACATCCATACTTACAAACCACAATTACATTTAACATAAACACAAACACATAACATAAACACAAACACAGGCATGAAGCTGACTGTAAACATGATAAAAATACTCAAGGCTCCATCAATCAGGATATAAAGACAAAGAGATGAGAGAAAAACCAGACATAAGAGAGAAGGGTCATATTAAAAAGTTAAAGCCTAGTCAAAGAGGTTAAAAACTCAAAGGTCTAAAACCCAATAAAAGATTTAGAACCCAAATAAAAATCCTACAAAAATAAGTAAATATAAAATGGAGTTAATAAATAAGTAACTAAATTATGTGCAATATATTGTTACAACTTGTTCAGCTCTTTGACAGCAGCAGGGACAAAGCTGTTTTTGTAGCGCTGGGTTCTACTTTTTGGGACAGCAAACCTCCGTCTTGAGGGAAGAAGCTGAAAGTGGCAATGCAACGGGTGGGAGTCATCATTTAGAATGGAGGTAGCGATCCTCTGTACCTGTCTGGTGTACAAGGATGTCAGGCTCAGCTGTGATTCACCAAGCAAATGACTGGACCATCTAACTACCTGATCCAAGGATTTCCTCTGTTTCAGTTTTATCTGACCAAACCATGACACTAAAGAAAAGGATAAAACAGATTCAATAAAAGCCCAATAAAACATTGTCATTATGGTTCGGTCAATTTGGAAGCGTGCAAGTTTCCTTAAACAATGCAAATGTTGCTGACCCTTTTTGCACACCCTTTCACAGTTCTCTTCAAAGTTTAAATTACTATCAATAATCGTCCCAGGATATTTGTAGGATTGTACACATTCAGTGGTCTGGCCTTTTAGTATGGTGACTTCGTGCCTGGGAGTTTTCCTCCTAAAGTCAATAATCATATCTTTCGTTTTTGTCGTATTCAGCTGCAGGTAGGAATCCTCATACCAGTGAACAAAATCATCAACTACTGGGACGTGGCCACTCTCACCATCCTGGAGGAGACTGACAATAACTGAATCATCAGCATACTTTATAATGTGTCTGTTGTCATGTCTGCTCCGACACATGTTTGTGTACAGGATGAAGAGTAGTGGTGACAACACATACCCCTGAGGAGAGTCAGTAGAAGAGCATTTTTGGTCAGACAATGTACCATTGACCCTTACTCTCTGTGTCCTGTTGGTTAAGAAATCCAGAATCCAACCCACCAGATTATTGCTCAAATCAAATTGTTGCAGGAGCCTTTCAACTAAAATATGAGGTTGGATTGTATTAAAGGCGGAGGAAAAGTCCATAAATAAAAGCCTGGCGTGTGTCCCATTAAAATCCAGATGTTTAAAAAGCATGTTAAACAGAATGACAGTGGCGTCCTCCATTCCTTTGTGAGGCCTATATGCAAACTGCAAAGGATCCAGTGCATGCTCAGTCTGCTTTAGGACCTCAGATCTGACCAGTTTTTCAAAAATTTTCATTAAAATTGAAGTCAAAGCAACTAGTCTAAAGTCGTTTACCGTTTTAGGACAGCTGGATTTTGGAACAGGAACAACCACGGCATCTTTCCAGATCTTAGGCGCATGTTGTGTCTGTAAGGACTTATTGAAAATGTAATGAAATACAGGACTCAGTTCATGTGCACAGGACTTTACCAAGCGCCTACATATATTATCAGGGCCCTAACTTTTGTTCACTTTTACAGCACAGAACTCCCTTTTAATATCCTGCACCTCAATATTAAAGTGCTGATTGTCTTTGAGTTTGTTTCAAATCTTGGGTTTCTGTGCTAAAATCAAAGGAATCAAAACGACCATAAAAACAATTAAGAGCATTTAGCCAGCTCTGTGTCTGAATTAAAACCATCTGAAAACACACGATTACTGCGCTCTGTGCTCTGAAGGCCTGCAATAGTTTTCATACTGGCCCAGGCTGAACCAAGTTTCTTTGTTGCCATCTTGCTTTCCAATTCTGATTTATTCTGTTTTGCTCTTAAAATTTCGGACTTCAGCTCTTTTGTGGCAACCTGTAGCTCAGAAACAGACCCCTGTTTAAAGGCAAGTGCTTTCCTCTGTAAGCAGGATTTAACTGATTTTGTAACCCATGGCTTGTTGTTGGGATATATTTTGACACATTTACGTGGAACAATCATATTTTTACAGAAAGCCATGTATGAGCATGTGACATCTACCAAAGAGTCCAAATCACTCCCGCAGGCCAGCGTGAACACCTCCCAGTCCGTACAGTTAAAGCGTTCCTGGAGGCAGTGCACTGAATCCTCTGTCCACACATCTATGTCTCTGGTCTTCACCTTGCCTCTTCTGAGAGCAGTTTTATATGTGGGCAGCAAATGTACACAGTTGTGATCTGAGGATCCTAAAGGAGGAAGGGGGAGTGATTTATAGGCCCTCTCAATGGATCCATAGCACAGGTCCAATGTCTTTTTTTTGCCTGGTTGGGCAGAAGACATACTGATAAAAGTTTTTAAGTGTCTTCTTTAAAGAAACATGGTTAAAATCCCCAAGAATAAACTTTGGAGCCTCTGGAGAAATTGACTGCAGCCGCTGGACCACATCAAAGATGGTGCTGGAGGCGGAGTCAGCATCTGCCCTCGGGTGAATGTACACAGTTGTTATGAAAAGTTGGGGGAACTCGTGGGGCAGATAAAAGGGGCGTAGCGATACGGACAGAAGCTCCACATCGGGTGTACAGATGCGCTCTCTGACCGTGACAGATGTGCAGTACTGTTTATTAATGTATAAACATACGCCGCCCCCCTGACATTTCCCCGTTACCTCTTCCTGCCGATCCGAGCGAAGTGGGGCTCCAAAGCCGTCAATCCACAGGTCCGCATCCCGGTCATGGGCTGTAAGCCACGTCTCCGTGTAAGCGATGACACAGCAGTTCTTGAAGTCCTTCTGGTAGCGTACATTCCCTTGAATTTCATCTACTTTATTTCTCAGGGATTGTACGTTCCCCAAAATCATGGAAGGAAGAGGAATGCGGTTAAACTGACGCCTTCTCAGATTTAATTTTACGCCTCCATGCTTTCCGCGTTTCCTCCTCTTGTCTCTCTTTTCATCGCTGTATCTATGAAAGTCTCTTAAAATAAAGTCTGGCAGTCGCGGCACAGACTCAAACACAGACGCTGCATTATCCGTGTTTAAATGCAGTAACATGTCTCTGGAATATTGTATTCTCCCCGGCATGATCGTGATTGCGCTTACCTCAGAGACAGAGAGCCGGTGTGAAAGAGGCAGCAGTGCAAAAATAAGGAGGAAATCCATATTGATGGAACCAGGGAGCTCTTCGTTATACAGTCCACAAACATTCAAGGACAAAAACGGCACAGAGAATTTTGTTTAAGCACATTAAAGTGCGTAAAAACAGAGACACAGACGACGGACTTTTTTCACCAGCTGCCGGTCGCTGCGTGCGCATGCGCCCAAGTGTCATGCGTTGTGTCTGTGCCCGGCTGGTGCTACTGTACTTCGGGGTTCTCTGCATGCTCAGGCTCCCCCTCCCACGGCTCCAATTCTGGCTGAGGGGGGAACAGAGGCAAGTCTGGTCGCTGCTGTCTTTCTATGCAGCTCTCCTCCTGACAGTGCGGAGTGTGCGCTTTGGTGTCGATGCCGTCCTCGATTACCTCATCCCACACCACGACGTTGTCATCCAGGTCTGCTGTGCCCCAACTGCCGCATCCAGACCATTCGAACCCAGCGCTGTCTCTGATAGCGAAGCCCAGTCTGTAGAAAATGTCACATCCCATAATGTTGTCACCGCACTTTGTCACCTGCAACATGAAGTCGTACACAATTTTGGTTTTGCAGCAAACAGTCAGTTCCACTGTTCCAACATTGCATAGTCTGTGACCACCATATCCATACAGCGGCATTGGGTTCTTCTTGATTTTGTGGTTGGGGAAAAATTTCTTCACCGTGGCCCAGTTTAACATCGACCACACCGCCGCCGTGTCGAGCAGGAGTGGTACAGCTACTCCGTCTAATTCAACCATGCTGTACAAATAACCATTGACACCAGGGCTTATCGAATGAATGGTCATTGTTGGCGGGCGAACTGGCTCACTTGGCGGGCCCCACGGTGCTGATGACCGGCGTACTCTGGCAAAATGGTTCAGGCGCCCACACTTGTTACACTGTTTTCCTCTTGCCGGGCAAACCTGTGCTCTGTCCCGGTGCGTCGGGGACCCACAACCCCCGCAGACGGGGCCTCTCGGGGCGGACCTTCAGCTCACTGCATTTGCTTCATACTCTTCTGCTGTGTACTCTTCATCCTCTGTGTCCGCCGCGTTAGCTAGCGTCGACTGTCCAGATAGCCTCTGTGTTTGGTGCCCATTTAGTTCCGTGGCTAACTTCTCTGCTGCTTCTAACTGGAGCGCTAGCTCAACCACTCTAGTTTGCATCGGGTCATTAGGTGCCGTTAGCAACCTAGCTTGTAGCACAGCATTGCATGTGTGTTTGGCCAGTTGGTCCCGCACCATTTCATCTTCCAGCAGCCAAAAACGGCACACACTAGCCAGCTGTTTCAGGTCAGCGATGAACTGCTGTATTGGCTCACCGACTCTCTGTAGCAAAATGGTTAGCTCTGTAGCAAAATGGTTAGCTATTAGCTCCACAACCTCCTCATACGAGTCTGTCGTGCCGAGCATGCGGAGAATCCTTTGGTCCTTTATGCCTAGGTTGTGGAAAAGCAGTGCTCACGTCCTCTCCTTATCCAATTTTCCCTGGTCTAGTGCTGTAATATAAGTCTCAAACGCCTCCAGCCATCGTGGCCATGGAACTGGCGGTTTGTCTGGGAGCTCAAGGAAAGACCGCAGCGGTGTCACACACACCTCCATGGTTTATCCTCCGTCGCAAAATGTTATGTCCACAAACGTGAGAGACGGACAAGGATGCTGTACTGGAACTGTGCTTTATTACAGAACTACGTATGTACATGGGCATTACACACTGTCATCATACCGAGTTGCCAGGGCAAGAGCACCCTGTAATGGCAGACTCTCCCATATATATGCCGGCGTGAAGAAGTCACCAGCTGACTGCGTCATCACACTGCAGATTACCACAAATCCCATGATGACAGTATGCATTTAAAAGTAACGTGAAAGTTACTTTACAAAGTAACTAGTTACTTTAATCATGCAGTAACTGGTAAAGTAACTTGGTTATTTTTGAAAAGAAGTAACTAGTAACTGTAATTAGTAACAATTTTTTAGTAACTTATCCAACACTGGTACCTAGTACCTAGTACTAGGTAGTTCTTTCGTACCTACTCTGCTGGGGTTCCAAGCGAGCTGAGTTGAGCTGAAAATGTGACATCAACAGACTGCAGGCCACTGATTGGCCGGAGCGTAACATCACCGGATAAGAGTGATGTCTAAACAAGATTCAAAACCGCTATTTGTGAATTCGGCTGTGAATTTTTATTATCCATCCATCCATCCTTCCCCCATCCATCCATCCATCTATCCATCTTCTACCACATTTCCGGAGGTCCAGGTCATGAAGGCAGCAGTTCAAGCAGAGAAGCCCAGACTTTCCTCTCCCCAACCACCTGCTCTAGCTCTTCAGAGAGAATACCAAGGCATTCCCAGACCAGCTGAGAGACATAGTCTCTCCAGCGAGTCCTGGGTCTTCCCTGGGGTTTCCTCCCAGACAGACGTGCCCGAAACACCTCAAGTGGGAGGCGTCCAGGAGGCATCCTGATCAGATTCCCATACCACCTCAAGTGGCTCCTTTCAATGTGGAGGAGCAGCGGTTCTACTCTGAGCCCCTCCCGGAAAACTGAGCTCCTCACCCTATCTCTGAGGGTGAGTCCAGCAATCCTACGAAGAAAGCTCATTTCAGCCACTTGTATCCGCGATCTCGTTCTTTCGGTCATTACCCAAAGCTCATGACCATAGGTGAGGGTAGGAACGTAGATTGATTGGTAAATCGACAGCTTTGCCTTAGAGCTTAGCTCCCTCTTCACCACAACAGACCGGTACAATGTCCACATCACTGCAGATGCTACCCCAATCCGTCTGCCAAACTCTCGCTCCATTCTCCCCTCACTCATGAATAAGACCCCAATATATTTAAACTCCTCCACTTGGGGTAGGAGCTTGTCCCCAACCTAGAGAGAACAATCCACCTTTTTTCCAGCTGAGGACAATGGACTCTGACTTGGAGGTACTGATTCTAATCCCAGCCCCTTCACACTCAGCAGCAAACCGTCCCAGTAAGACCTGTAGGTCATTGCTGGATGAAGCCAACAGGACAATATCATCTGCAAACAACAGAGATGAGATCCTGTGGTCACCAAGTATGACACTCTCCGTTCCCTGGCTACACCTAGAAATCCTGTCCATAAAAATTATGAACAGGATAGGTGACAAACGGCAGCTCTGGTGGAGTCCAATTCTCACTGGGAATGAGTCCAACTGAGTGTCGGTAATGCGAACCGAACAGCTCATAAAAACAAGCCCGATACCCCATACTCCCGAAGCACCCCCCACAAAAAAACGCGAGGGATGTGGTTGGATGTCTTCTCCAAGGCCAAAAAACACATGCAAACTGGTTGGGCAACCCACAAAACCATCGAGGATTCTCTAGAGGGTAAAGAGCTGGTCCAATGTGCCACTGCCAGGACAAAAACCACATTGTTCCTCCTGAATCTGTTCGACCAACTGCTGGACTCTCCTCTCCAGTACCTTGGCATAGACCTTCCCAGGGAGGCTGAGGAGTGTGTTCCCTCTAAAGTTGGAGCACACCCTCCGGTGCCCTTTTTTGAAGAGAGAAACCACCACCCCAGTTTGCCATACTAAAGGCACTGCCCCTGACCTCCACCCAGTGTTGCAGAGGCGTGTCAACCATGACAGCCCTACAACATCCAGGGCCTTGAGGTACTCAGGGCGAATCTCGTCCACCCCCAAGGCCCGGCCACCAAAGAGATTTTTAACCACCTTGGTGTCCTCAGCCCCTGTGATAGGCGAGTCGTCCCCCTTGTCCACAAGCCCTGCTTCCTCTGTGGAAGGCGTGTCAGTGGGATTGAGGAGATCCTCAAAGTATTCCTTCCACCACCCGGCGATATCCCCAGTCAAAGTCAGCAGTGCCCCATCCGCACCATATACAGTGTGGACAGGGAGCTGCTTCCCCCTCTTGAGCCACCGGACAGTTTGCCAGAATGTCTCTGAGACTGACCAAAAGTCTTGTTCCATGGCTTCACCAAACTCCTCCCATACCTGAGTTTTTGCTTCAGCAACCACCCAAGCTGCACTCCGCTTGGCCTGCCAGTACACCTCAACTGCTTCGGGAGTCCCACAAGCCAACCAAGCCTGATAGGACTCCTTCTTCAGCTTAATGGCCCCCTCACCACTGGTGTCCACCACATGGATCGGGGGTTGCCACCAAGAGATGCCCCGACGACCTTGCGGCCACAGCTCTGGGCAGCCGCTTCAACAATGGAGGTGGAGAACATGGCCCATTCAGACTCCATGTCTCCAGACTCCCTCAGAATGTGGTTGAAGTTCTTCCAGAGGTGAGAGTTGAAGACCTCCTGGACAGGGGCCTCAGCCAGATGGTCCCAGCACACCCTCACTACACATTTGGGTCTACCAGGTCTGAATGGCATCCTCCCCTGCCATCGGCTCCAACTCACCACCAGGTGGTGATCAGTTGACAGCTCTGCACTTCTCTTTACCCGTGTGTCGAAGACATCCAGTTGCAGGTCTGATGACACAATAACAAAATCGATCATCGACCTGTGACCTAGGGTATCCAGGTGCCATGTGCACATGTGGACACCCTTATGCTTGAACATGGTGTATGTTATGGACAAACTGTGGTTAGCATAGAAGTCCAATAACTGAACACCACTCAGGTTCAGATCAGGCAGGCCGTTCCTCCCATTCACCCCCTCCAGGTTTTACTGTCATTGCCCAAGTGCGCATTGAAGTCCCCCAGTAGGACAATGGAGTCTCCAAGAGAAGCACTCTCCGGCACCCCAGTCAGAGACTCCATAAAGGGTGGGTACTTTGAACCATCACTTGGTGCATAGGCACAAATGATGGTCAGGACCTGTTTCCCAACCTGAAAGTACAGGGAAACAGCCCTTTCATCTACCGGGGAAAACTCCAAAATAGAGGCAGCAAGGTGGGGGAATACAAGAATACCAACTCCTGCTCATCGCCTCTCGCCTTGGGAAACTCCAGAGTAGGCCAAGCTCCAGCCCCTCTCCAGGAAACTGGTTCCAGAACCGGAGCTGTGTGTTGAGGTGAGGCCGACTATATCTAGCTGGTATCTCTCAACCTCATGCACCAGCTCAGGCACCTTCCCCACCAGAGAGATGACATTCCACGTCCCAAAAGCCAATTTAGGAAGCTTGGGATCAGACCGCCAAGGTCTCGGCCTTTGACCGCCACTTGATCCACATACATAGCACCGGACCCCCATGGTCCCTCCGGCAGGTGGTGAGCCCACTGGAGGGCAGACCCATGTAGCTCCTTCAGTCTGAGCCCTGCCGGGTCCCATGGGTGGAAACCCGGCCACCAGACACTAGCCATTAAGCCCCTCCCCCAAGCCTGGCTCCAGGGTGGGGCCCCGGTAACCCCATACCAGGCAGGATACACTGAATCCTTGTTCTAGCATTCATCATGAGAGTCTGTTGGATTGTTCTTAGTCTGGCCCTTCCCCAGGACCAGTTTGTCTTGGGTGACTCTACCAGAGGCAAATTGGCCTGGACAACATAGCTCCTGGGATCGCTAGGAGCAGTAGGAAAGTAACTCAGTTACTTTTGAAAAGAAGTAACTAGTAACTGTAATTAGTTTCCATTTTTTAGTAACTTCTCCAACACTGGTACCTAGTACCTAGTACTAGGTACTTTTTTCATACCTACTCTGCTGGGGTTCCAAGCAAGCTGAGTCGAGCTGAAAATGTGACGTTAACAGACTGCAGGCCACTGATTGGCCAGGGTGTAACATCACTGGATAAGAGTGACGTCTTCACAAGATTCAAAACAGCTATTTGTAAATTCAGCCATGAGTTTTTATTATTCCTGTGATAATCAATGAGATAAATGGCTCCACACAAATCAACACCGTGGTCCAACAGTGAGGTGTGGACATTTCTGTGCTTGGGGGCTAACGAGAGAATCCAGAGGGAGCTATGGGGCTGAAAAGTTAATCAGCTGAAAAGTTCATAGTAGTCAAATTTGACCAAATGTGGTTATTTTTAAACAATCTCCCCGTTGGTGCACACACTTCTCCGATTGGTGTTGCAGCGCTTGGATCCCTGCAGTTGAAAATAAACCACATTTGGTCAAATTTGACCACTATGAACTTTTCAGCTGATTAACTTTTCAACCCCATCGACAGAGTGACTCAAAATGAAAGTATACCAGGAAGTCTCCAAGCTGATGGCTGCTCATGGGGAAGATGGGGAGTGTTTTGTGATTTTAAGCATCTTTTATGTTATTTATCTCATTGTTGGCAAGCTCATTTTGAACAAATAAGGATGTCACCGTTGTCTCCTTTATGCAGACAATGAGCTTGCTAGCTAGCTAGCCATCAACACTAGCTCCATGCTTTGCTTGTATTTTGCGCTTGCTGTAATAAGTGTTTGCTTCTGATAGCAAAATGTCAGCAGGTCAACAACATAATGGGCCACCTTCCTATAATGAACCCACCCACCCTGAGGCAGTACTCAGTTGTAATGGAAAACACCTATACCGTGTCGGGGCGAGTCATGGCGAGTCGAGCTGAGTAGGTAGTGGAAAAGTGTCTTATGGTGTAGTATTGTTAGTGGTAGAGCCTTTTTCATGGTGTAAGTTTGTGATGATACTCATAAGAACTAAGAGGCCATACTAGTGCATTTCAAAGTAGCAGCATATTGCTATTTTTTTAAATTACATTTAAAAAGTTTAATTTTCATATTTTCTATATTCATCACACATAAAGTGAGCTATTTCAAACCTTTTTGTTTTAAATTTTGATAATTATGACTTCATGCTTTGAATTCAATTACTGAATCATGATATTCTAATATTTTGGTTGGGGCTCCCTTTGCATGAATTACTGCATCAGTGCAGTGTGGCATGGAGACGATCAGCCTGTGGCACTGCTGAGGTGTTATGGAGGCCCAAGTTTCTTTGATAGTGGCCTTCAGGTCATCTGCATTGTTGTATCTGGTGTCTTTAATCTTTCTCTTGACAATCCACCATAGATTCTCTATGGGGTTTAGGTCAAGAGAGTTTGCTGGCCAATCAAGCATAGTGATACCATTGTCATTAAACCACATATTGGGCATCTGCCAAGTCCTGCTGGAAAATGAAATCATCATCTCCATAAAGCTTGTCAGCAGAAGGAAGCATAAAGTGCTCTAAAATTTCCTACTAGATGACTGCACTGACTTTGGACTTGATAAAACACAGTGGGCCAACACCAGCGGATTGCGTGGCTCCCCAGATCATCACTGACTGTGGAAACTTTACACTGGATCTCAGTCAACTTGAATTCTGTGCCTCTCCACTCTTCCTCCAGACTCTGGGACTTTGATTTCTAAATGAAATGACTTGGCACCTGATTTATCAAAGTGGGCTTTGCATATTATTTTTCCTTTCTTCTAAATTCTAGTATGACTTGTTTGATTTTGAGGATTATACCCCTCATATGTGCATGCAGCAATATTTCATCAAGAAAGATAATCCCAGATATCATTCCAAGATGACAGTAAGTTAATTTTTATGGTAAATTTGAATATGTACTAAAACATTTTAAGTGTCATTAATTTGAAACGTCATGTTTACCTTCTAAATGTGCACCTGATTTAATTTTATGTTTAAAAAAGTGTATTAAGGCTCATAAAATAACTGATATACAAACAATATGACTGCATATGCACGTGTAGGGCAATTGGTGTGTACAGTGCATCCGCAAAGTATTCACAACGCTTCACTTTTTTTCCACATTTTGTTATGTTACAGCTTTATTCCAAAAGGGATTAAATTCACTTTTTTCCTCAAAATTCTACACACAATACCCCATAATGACAATGTCAAAAAAAGTTTTTTTTTTTTTTAGATTTTTACAAATTTATTAAAAAAATAAAATCTAAGAAATCACATGTACATAAGTATTCACAGTCTTTGCTCAATACTTTGTTGATGCACCTTTGGCAGCAATTACAGCTTCGGGGTTTTTTTTTGAATATGATGCCACAAGGTTGGATGGGACGCTGTGGTGCACAGCCATTTTCAGATGTCTCCAGAGATGTTCAATTGGATTCAAGTCTGGGCACTGGCTGGGCCATACAAGGACATTCACAGAGATGTCCTGAAGCCACTCTTTCAATATCTTGGCTGTGTGCTTAGAGTTGTTGTCCTGCTGAAAGATGAACCATCGCTCCAGTCTGAAGTCAAGAGCGCTCCAAAGCAGGTTTTCATCCAGGATGTCTCTGTACATTGCTGCATTCATCTTTCCCTCTATCCTGACTAGTCTCCCAGTTCCTACTGTTGAAAAACATCCCTTCAGCATGATACTGCCACTGCCATTGGAATGGTTATGAGTGGTGCCTTGTTTCCTCCAAATATGACACCTGGCATTCACGCCAAAGAGTTCAATCGTCGTCTCATCAGATCAGAGAATTTTGTTTCTCATGGTCTGAGAGTCCTTTAGGTGCCTTTTGACAAACTCCAGGTGGGCTGCCATGTGCCTTTTACTAAGGAGTGGCTTCTGTCTGGCCACTCTATCATACAGGCATGATTGGTGGATTGCTTCAGAGATGGGTGTCCTTCTGGAAGCTTCTCCTCTCTCCACAGAGGAACGCTGGAGCTCTGACAGAGTGACCATTGGGTTCTTGGTCACCTCCCTGACTAAGGCCCTTCTCCCCCGATCTCTCAGTTTAGACAGCTGGCCAGCTCTAGGAAGAGTCCTGGTGGTTCTGAACTTCTTCCATTTACAGATGATGGAGGCCACTGTGCTCACTGGGACCGTCAAAGCAGCAGAAATTTTTCTGTACCCTTCCCCAGATTTGTACCTTGAGGCAATCCTGTCTCGGAGGTCTACAGACAATTCCTTTGACTTCATGATTGGTTTGTGCTCTGACATGCACTGTCAACTTTGGGACCTTATATAGACAGGTGTGTGCCTTTCCAAATTACATCCAATCAGCTGAATTTACCACAGGTGGACTTCCATTAAGCTGTAGAAACATCTCAAGGATGATCAATGGAAACATGATGCATCTGAGCTCAATTTCGTGCTTCATGGCAAAGGCTGTGAATACTTATGTACATGTGATTTCTTAGTTTTTATTTTTAATAAATTTGCAAAAATCTCAATATTTTTTTTTCACATGGTCATTATGGGGTATTGTGTGCAGAATTTTGAGAGGAAAAATGAATTTAATCGCTTTTGGAATAAGGCTGTAACATAAAATGTGGAAAAGGTGAAGCACTGTGAATGCTTTCTGGATGCACTGTATGTGTGTGTAAGTATACTGTATATGTGACATTTGTTATTCTGTGGGATTATAAGTCCTATAAAATTATATTATAAATTGTCAATAATCCACGAAGAGTCTACTTCAAATTATAAATTTGTATTGTGTATATACAATTATATTTAATTTTCACAGTTTATGGCTGATTACTTACTATTTTTGTATGTTTTTATTTACTTTGCACAGTACCCCTGTAGTGATCCAGGCTGCACACTCTTCTCTCCTGCTCCTAATTATTCACTCTCCACAGCTGAGCTCTGCACCTGCTGGTAATATGCCCCACTCCTTAAACTGGACTCTCACTCTGCAGACTGCAGGAGCTCGTCAGACTAGCTATCTGGCACCTCGGGACCAGACACCCAGTGTGCAGCCTCCAAGCCTGAACGTGTTCCTACCACACAGCCGTAAGCAACCAACCAATCCTCACCTTGTGATGGTGAAACTGAGGCCTTATGAAACAGTGAACAACTTTGAGACAGTAGCTTCATGATCAACAGTGTTATGAAACATTTAATAAAGAGTGCCATCTGCTGACTGAGTGTCAGAACTGCGTCTGAGTGGAAGACCTGAAAAAATCTCAATATTTTTTTTTTTTTTTTGGAGCATTTGTCCATCCGAGGTCTATTCAAAGTTGGATGGCAGGAACAAACAATACAAAGCAAACAAAAATGAAACTAATTCCAATAAACCCTCTTAAATGTCTTGCGAGCCCTCAAGTCACATGATGTGACCGACATAACAAGGCCTCGCTTGCTACGGTCACGTGACTGTGGGTGTGCTGAAACACTGCTCAATGAACTGTTCATGACACTTCCGCTTTATATTGCACAAATCAGTGTCCAGTGGGTGGTGTTGAGCGTAACATCACTATCCTCACCTCACTACTTCTCCTACATCCCCCTCAGGACTTCCTTGGCAGAGTGGATTCTCTCCTCGGCAGAACAGTGGATCCGGATCCCAACCTTCACTCTCCACCCCCTCAAGTAAGTCGACTTACCAACGTGCACCTAATCCTCTCCCATACTTCACCCCAAGGCACCATCCCTCACCCAATAAATCCCATTCACCTTTGCTGGACTCCACCACCATGCCAGTGAGTCACCGGAGAAGCCTGCCACCACTAGGTATCGGGTCAAGCCTGTAAGAAAAAACAAAAATTATTTACAATTGCACAAATCCATTCTTGCTTCAACTTGGTCATCTCTCCCTCTCTTCTCTTGCAGGGTTTCCAGATTCTCCATGCATGCCAGCCAGCAAAAAATACTCTCATTAAAGATCTGATGACACGATTTTGACTTCATCTAATTTTGCAACACATAATTTCAATATGACGAAATAGGTTAGTCTGTACAGTTCTAAGTCAAACAGGCTTTTTTTCACGTGAATATCCAATGTTTTCATGATCGCCATGTCACAAATTGTGTCAGCGGCTGGAAACCCCCCCGGCCATATTGTGACATCAGCGACAGAACACAGTGCTTGACTGCCCATTGTACACGCAGGATGGAAGCGGTAGAAAACATTGACGATGGTTCCAGCACATGTAGTCTGGAATTGGTTTGTGTTGTCCAATCTTCAGACGATTATAGTTCAGAAGAATGGGATGACAATGAAGAATCTGGGGGCATCAGACTTTATAGGTTTGAGCCATGCCAAGCGGGCATCATGCCTAGCGAGTCAGACTCAGAGAGTGACAGTGGTGAGGCACACATGCCCGGCGCAGCAGCAGTGACAAACACATGGTAGGGGAGCACCGAGTGTTATGCTTTTGTTACAGATATTGCAACAAATTATTTGTTCATAAATATAATTTATTTAAACCCGATTTTTCAATAAAATCGTAGCAGTGTATTTATAATAAAATTGAAACATCTACCTGATACTTTCAATGCCCCCCCCCAAGTAAACAAATCAAAAGATACTATTTTTTATTTTTGCAGGTGCCAGTGTGGTCTGTGTGTGATCATGACAACAGAGGAGGAGAGTATTTGCTGTCAGCAGCAGGACAAGGTGAAGCAGAAAATTCCGGACAGTGCTATAAAGTGTAACACTGGTCATCACAGCTTCCACGCGGTGTGTCTGAACGAAGATGTGTTGGAAGTGGTCTACCTCACCTATAAACATTATGTGAATGTGGATTATGGGAACAATTGGAAGCGTTATACAGCTTACAGACAGTTCATCTGATGGTGCTACCACTACCTTGGTGAGAAAGTCCACGTGCCACTACCTGCCTGTGTCGTTAACAAGATCAGACAGACCTTTCCAATACAAGACGGACAATATATCGGTTTTAGTTATGCTGACTAACTACCGTTATGTTTTCAGGATATTGCTTTTCATTCAGTACATGTTTATCTGACCACAACTGTTGTCAATTATTCCAAAAAAATGAAATTACTAAATATTTTTAGTGTGATATTTGAAAATCTCATAAGTGTTGTCATCATTTGGACATTGCATGCAATCCTGGGTATTTGAACTATTGTATTTGAACAAGAGATAGATTTTTTTATATTTTGCAAATATATATATATATATACAGTATATATATATATATATATATATATACGTGTGTGTATATACAGTGTATATATATATATATATATATATATATATATATATATATATATATAATGTATATTTTAGTAAATTAGAGCATACTTGTGGCCATAACTTATCATTTTAAAGTTCAGTTATCTGTAAAACCCCTTTAGAAATTAAAATTATTCTCTGTCTTACTGATGGCAATATCCTTAAAAATAATGTATTCCCTATTATTTTTGTCTCATTAAAAATGCAATTTTGTTTGTTATCATTGTTTATTAACTGTTTTTGTCTTGTATCAACTGGCATGTGATTTTCAGCAATAATAAGAAAATAGAAGCAACTGATAGTCCTCATTTTTTCTAGAGTTTGGTCACAAGAAAAACAATACTCATAACTGGTATAGCACATATGTACTGTAACGATCAAAAATATTAAATTAATTATTATAACAGGAAAAAGTCCAAATTAGTGGCAATGAATACAATATAGTCAGTTGGTGTCAAGAACCGAGCCCGTGTTATCCTGTAGGCTCGGTTCTGACTGTTCCCTGTGGCTCAGGCATCAAGTTTATTATGTATTATCTTTTGAGTTCTTGTTGTTTTTATGTCTGTGTTCCTTTTCTTTTCCATGCCTGTAGCCGCCGCTCTGGCTGGCGGTTGTTGGGCAGCCATTTTGACCCACTTTTGGGTGGGCACTGTCCAAGATTCACCAGTCCGACCACTCCCCCTCGCTCTTTGACAGTCAGCTGTTCATGTTTTGTGTGCATCATCTGCTGTCTTGTCAACCAGCTAATATTGGACAACACTATCACGGCGTGTTGGCCACTCCACACAGCGGTGGTTCTGTTGTGCCCCTTGAAGCGATGTCGGCCCTTGGGCGCAACCGTGGTTAACACGTCTCCTCTCCATGTTCACTGGGTAATGTCGGCCCCGAACACCAACTGTGACTGTTTCTGTTTAATTTTATAAGTCCTCAGCTTTTTGGGAACTGTTGTCATCAGTCTTATGTTCAATACATGTGCTGTGCTGAATCCTGCGCGTAAATCCATTCATCCTTCCCCTCCTCCGTGCGCTGCATAAAAGTGCTCCAGGAGAGCATGGGGAGGCTTATGACAGTTGGAGCTGAAGCGTGTGATGTGGTCTTTCACAGCCCGCTGTTTTTCTAAGACTGCAACACGACATGAAGGCATGGCCATAAAACTAAAACAAGAAACCAGAGAAACTGACTGCTACAAAGCTGCTTTGTATGCTTGTAAATATTATATTGATCATCGACAGTGACTTTTGGGTTTACACAACATGCTAAAAAATGTCAAAATCGTGTCATCAGACCTTTAAACATTATAATTGCACTGCTACCCTGGTCTCCCTTGTTCCCTGCTTTTGGATCTATAATAACCTACCATGTAAACCCCAGTAAGAATAGCAATAGTTATTGCCACCGCTAAAGGGTATATGATTAATAAATAAAGCAAACTACATTGCTTTAGAATGCAGGTGTGCTTTATCATCAAGAAGTCCACTAGGGCAGGCAAGAAGAGGACCCAAATGTGGGTAGAATGGAAGGAGGACCATATTTATTAATTAAAAAAAACTGGAGGCATGGGAGTAAGAACACAATTACAAGAGGGCACTCAGAGAGTGCATAGCTCTGCCAAGACTCCTTCCCTCCCTCCATCCACTGTGTGTTAGGGCCATGAAACAGGTATGCATTTGTGGATCACCTCCAAAATCTAATGGCTTCATCCATAGTTCAAGGGCCACCTCTGGTGACAATTTCATAAAAAAAACCATCCTGTAGTTTTTGTGTAATTCTGCTAACAAATTGCAAGATGATAGGGTCTTGGCGTAGGTATGTTCTGTAGATCACCTCCAAAATCTAATGCGTTTATCCATAGCCCAAGGACCCCCCTCTGGTGAAAATTTCATCAAAATCCATTCAGTAGTTTTTGCGTAATCTTGGTAAAAGCCTGATCAGAATCCCTCCAAGGGGAAAAACTTTGCATTCTGTAGACTGCATTTGCGTACGCAACAGAGTGATTTTCAGAGTGATTTTTGAACCACTGCAGCTGGAAGCGGCTGAAGCAATGGAGATGAATATGATGATGATCAAGACAAACAGGGGCTGTTGCTGTTTAGTGGCAGAGGAAGAAAACAGACAGGCAAAAAGACGAACATATCTTCTAAAAGTTTGGGCAGATTGCTCAGTTCTTGCCCCTGGTGGGAGTTTCCAGGCACATGCTGCGACCACTTGCATACTTGTATGTGCATTCACTTTTTTGGGACTGCAGGCGCTTGGTCAGTGTTCACCCTCTGCAAAGGGTTTGTGTACAAATGCATCCACTGTGTTCAGTCATGTACCAATGTGTTTTTGCCACTATGATTTGGGCTTAAGAGAGAAACAAACAGACAAATCACATGATCACATTACCTTCTTGGTGGGGGTTAAAACAAACCCCAGGCACAGGGGCTAGAGAATAAACCATTAACTAAATACTGAAAAAAGAAGACAAAACCGCACAAGGGTAAAAACAGAGGCAAGGATCACACACACACACCTTTTGGCTACTCCTTATTCAGGGTTGTCACAGCGGCTCATAGGGCAAATCATAGTCCACATACAGACCAGAAACAGGGGACAGTTTCAACTTTATTTATATAGTGCCATTTCACAACGACAGTCATCTCATAGCACTATCAAACTGTAGATCTGGGCTATTCAATTACAAAATCAGTAGGGCCACAATTTGAAATCAAGACATGCAATTGGGCCACGCATGTTGAGTGATCTGTTGAATATGACAAATTTCAAACCAACACAGATCAATATGATGAAAAATATGCACTTTGTATTCATTGTCTTGCCTTTAAATGTGCGCTTGGCACATGACAAAGGCACATCAAAAGTGCATAAAAACACAATAACAGTGCTGGGGTTGAGCAGAATTTGAAATAGCAGAAATATTTTTCCTCTTGAACAACAATTAAATAAATAGAATGAAAAAAATACAATTCTATAAATAACCATTTTGGTCACATCTTACTCAGGCATATATCTCAAAGTGCATAAAAACTAATGTGCACTATTAGTAGTATCCATCCATCCATCTTCTTCCGCTTAATCCTTTTCAGGTCACGGGGGTCTGGAGCCTATCCCAGTATCTTTGGGCCAGAAGCAGGGTACACCCTGGACAGATCGCCAGTCCATCACAGGGCCAACACAGAGAGACAGACAACCATTCACTCTCACAGTCATACCTAAGGACAATCTAGAATCCCCAGTTTGATGTAAAAGTGACCTAACTTGTATGTTTTTGGCATATGGGAGAAAACTGGAGAAATCCCGGAGTAAACCCACACAGACATGGGGAGAACATGCAAACTCCACACAGATCACTGTTGGTCCGGGGCTGGGATCAAACCCAGGATCCCCCGGCCAAGGGTGAGTTGCTGTGCTGCCGCAGTGCTAACCACTCCGCCACCGTGCTGCCCTGTTAGTATTAACATTTGTTTCTATTTTGAAATAAAATATACTACATCCTGGTCATAACTGACCTTGCCACATCACAAAGTGCATTTAGCCGAATAAAACACCCACACCTGGTGTGAACCCACACCTGTTGTCATTCATGTTGTCATTTCACCCACTACTTAAGTTCAACCTGTTCACTTACTCCTCGCTGTGACGTTGAACGTCATCTTCTTGTTCCCCTGTTTATTCCACTGAAGTTCTGATTTCTCCTCCATAGCTTTTCCCCGCTCTGAGGCACTACATGTGAGTTTTTCCTTGTTTGGCATTTTTTGTATTTGGCACATTTTGAACTGTTTGCTGTTTTTGTTGAATAAACACATGGCACCATTCAGCATTTGGGTTCATCTCTCTCTGTCTCATAGAGGCGAACATGACAATTTTAAGGTGCCTTCACACCAAACGCAAATGGCCAAATTTTTCGCGCTGTGTGATTGTATTATAATTCAATGTAAACATGTGAATAGACATCAATTCACCATCTGAGTGAGTTGAAGACAGGTGAAGTTGCCTTTATAACTTCTGCAGCTGTGTTCAACCTGCTGTTGAAATCCCCAAAATGATGTCATGCTTAGGTTTACATTATCCGACGGGGGGCTCACCTGGAGGGGGGGTTGTCTCTGCCTCCAGGCCTTCACGGGATGGCGGGCATTTGTGTTGCTGGCCTTGTTGGCATGTCCGTGGCAGGAGTCTTTAAGTGGGTGGCAAAAGCATCCCGATTCAGCTGGGGAGCTCCCAGTCCTTCTTTCTCCAGGTGGGTGGCAGTCTCATTTTCAAGCTGGTTTGCTCTCCAATGTTGATGCTTTTGCTCCAATGACGGCGGAGTCTCAGGGCTGGTGCTGTCCCTCGGACACCAGTGCACCATTTCGCATGTGCTTGCCTCTTTCCATTGACTTTGTGTGCATTAGTGCCGCCTGTTTCACTTAGTGTGGGTTTGGTGTCTTGCCACTGGCACAGCCACAGTCATAATAATAGAGCGCATGCTTTGGAGCAGGTGTACGATGTTGTGGGATGATGGTTGCTGGGCTGTGAGGAGTGTTGCATTTGTGGTCTGTGGTAATTAATGGATTTTTGTGGTTCTGTGGGGCATGTTGGCCTTTGTTTCTCTGGCTGGGCCACGGACTCGGCCTGGACCACTTGGGGGTTGGTTCTGGGCCACATATGGCCCACGGGCCGCTAATTGAATAAGCCTGCTGTAGGGGAAAACCCCACAATTTCAGAAAGACCTCAACAATCAAGTGATCCCCTGTGAGCAGCACTTGGCAACGGTAGACAGGAAAAACTCCCTTTTAGCAGGAAGAAACCTCCAGCAGAACCAGACTCAGGGAGGGGCAGTTATCTGCTGCGACTGGCTGGAGGGTGAGGAGATACAGAAGAAGAAAAGAACAGACATGTAAAGAGTAAACAGCACGACGGGTAGTCAACGTACAGGAGAGAACAAACAGATGTTAATGACCAGAAAAAATATTACATTGAGAGTGAAGAAAGGAGTGAAGCCCAGTGCATCCAGGATGGAAACCAGAGACTTTCAGGGTGACCACTCACAGGAGACATTTAACAGCCCTTCAGAGAGAACACAGAGTGAACGGACTGCATAGAAAAGCAGACAATCAAGGGGATTTGCCACAGCTGGGGACAATCAAACAGGTGAGGAGGATGACACTAATAAAGGAGTCAAGACAGACACAGGAATATGAGAGCTGAGGAACTCAAATATGGAGCTGAGGACTAAGATCGTAACAAGAACAAATTACTAACTAACTAACTAACTAACCTGCACTTATATAGCGCTTTTCTAGTCACAAAGACCACTCAAAGCACTTTCATTAATACTAACCTTCTATTCTAAGGGCCTATAGGAAACAGATATCTAGGGACAATTTAGAACAGCCAATTAACCTAACATGCATGTTTTTGGCATGTGGGAGGAAACCGGAGAAATCCCGGAGTAAACCCACGCAACACGGGGAGAACATGCAAACTCCACACAGATCACTTTTGGTCGGGGGCTGGGGTTAACCCACGATCCCACGATCCCATTACAGAAAAAATAAGAAACCATCTCTGTTGTCATGCAGTCCAGACAGCCAATCATGTACAGTAGAACAAAATTGTTATAGTGGCACTTACTGTGAAGTGCAGTGTGACGACGCCGGCTTCCTGTCACATCATCACACTGCCCTATATAGTGGGGCAGCCGCCATAGGCACTTCCTCTCATGCTGGATGACTCCGCTAGGTGCTTGCCATGTACTGTGTTCCACTACTTCAGTAAAACAGTGTTCAACGCTACATCTCTGTCGACCTCGTTCAACACCAGGTTTGTGGACATAACATTTGGCGACTGAGGAGTAACGTATGGAGGCGTGCGTTACACCACTCCGTCCCTTCCTTGACATCTAGGGTGAGCCATCGGTGCCATGGCCACATTGGTTTGAGGCCTTTCAAACCTGCATCACGGTGCTGGACCTCTGGAAGCTCGATAAGCTCATGGGTCAGTGACAACTGACTGACCGACCCCGTCCTTGGAATAGAATAGAATAGAATAGAATAGGTTTTATTGTATTGGTACAGTTGTACAGTTCAACAAAATTGTGTGTGCTCCACCAGGCTACTGCGCAATAAAGTGAGAGAGAAGGATTAGATAAAACACAGTAACAGAACACACGATTAAACACACAACTAAAATAAAAAATAGCCCAGGATTATGGAAATATACACAGGTATAGTAGTGGCTTCACGGATGGAACTATGCACATAAGAGTGCGGAGTGCAGAACACACAATTGAACACACAATTGAGTAAAATGGCCCAAGGATTATGGAAAATATGCATAGTAGTGGTTTCACAGATGGATCAATATACATGAAAGTGAAGAGTGCAAAGTAAGGTGTGTTATTGTGATAATTAAAAAAGTCCTCAGTTCTGTGCATTTGAGCATTCAGAGGAAGGGGAGTGGGGCCTCTGACTGTTTGCAGTCCGGATAGCCCAGGGGAAGAAACTATTTGTCAGTCTGGAGGTGTGGGACCTGATTGATTTGATTCGTTGTCCAGAGGGTAGCAGGTCAAACAGGTGGTGGGTGGCATGTGATGGCTCTCCTGTGGTGGTCTTGATCTTTCTGAGACAGGACGATTTGGAGATGTCCTTTAGGGAGGGCAGAGGACTGCCAATGATTTTTTGAGTGGTGTTGATGACCCTCTGCACAGCCTTCCTGTTCTTGGCTGTGGCACTGGCGTACCACACACCCAGACAGTAGGCAAACATGCTCTCCACTGAGCAGCAGTAGAAGGCCAACAGAAGCTTCTGGTCCAGGTTG
This sequence comes from Pholidichthys leucotaenia, assembly GCA_020510985.1. NCBI lineage: Eukaryota > Metazoa > Chordata > Actinopteri > Cichliformes > Pholidichthyidae > Pholidichthys > Pholidichthys leucotaenia. The sequence continues at coordinate 305,332,499 of CM035839.1, forward strand.
TTCTTCCTCAGGGCATGGAGGAAGTGCAGCCGCTGCTGGGCCTTCTTCACCAGGGCCTTGGCGTTAAGAGTCCAGGAGAGGTCAGAGGAGATGTGGGTGCCCAGGAACCTGAAGGTGAGGATGGTTTCCACATGGTCACCATTTATGGGGGGGGATGGGGGGGGGGGGTCTGTTCTTTCTGGAGTCCAGTATGAGTTCTTTGGTTTTTTTGGACATTCAGTTTAAGGTTGTTTGCTTGGCACCACAGCAGCAGATTCTCTACCTCCACCCTGTACGCCTTCTCATCGTCGTCAGTGATGAGCCCAACCAAGGTGGTATCCTCTGCATACTTGGCAATGACAGTGGTTGGGTGGGTTGGAATACAGCCAAAGGTATACAGGGAGTGCAGTCAAGGGCTTAGCACGCAGCCCTGGGGGTAGCCAGTGCTGAGAGACAGTGTGGAGGAGTGGTGGGGGCCCAGTCTAACTGTTTGTGGGCAGTTGGTGAGAAAGTTTTTTATCCAGGAGCAGGTGGAGGGATCTGGAGGAGGTGTAGTTTATTGATAAGGATGTCCAGGATAATGGTGTTGAAAACTGAGCTGCAGTCCACAAACAGCATCCTCATGTAGCTCCTTGGGTTCTCCAGGTGGCTCAGTGCTCTGTGGAGTGTGGTGGCAATGGTGTCTTCTGTAGACCAGTTCTCCCTGTAGGTGAACTAGTGGGGGTCAAAGGAGGGGGAAGAAAGTCCCTGATGTGCTGGGACACCAGTCGCTCAAAACACTTCATGACTACAGACATGAGTGCTGTCAATTGTGGACATTTTGGGGATGGGGATGATGGTAAGGCCATGAGACAGGAAGGGATGGTGGCGTGCATTAGGGAGAGGTTGAACAGCTTGGTGAGGATCTCTGCCAGCTGGTCTGCACATGCTTTGACCACAGCTCCTGGGATGCCATCAGGACCAGCAGCTCCGCGGGGGTTCACTGTTCTCAGTTGCCTCCTCACCTCATGCACCTGTAGAGAGAGAGGGGAGGAAGGGGAGAGAGGAGAGGAGGGGGGGGACGAATTGGGGGAGGTGAGCTCAAACCAGGCAAAGAAGCTGTTAAGCTCCTCTGCCAGAGTGAGGCTGCTGTCCAATGTTGGGGAGCCCTGGCCCCTGTAGTTGGTGAGGGCCTGGATGCCTCTCCACATCCGTTTGTAGTTGTTGTCTGTGAGGAAGCCCTCCACTTTCCTCCTGTAGGCATTCTTAGCGTGTTTTATGCCTCTTCTCATGTTGGCTGTGGCAGTGCTGTACAGAGAGCTGTCTGTCTGCCTGAAGGCTGAGGTGCAAGCTCTGAGCAGAGCCTGGACCTCACTGGTATCCGGGGTTTCCGGTTTGGAAATACCCGGATGTGTTTGGTGACTGTCACATTTTCTACACAGCATTTAATGTAGAAGAGGACAGACTCGTTGTAGGAGTCCAGGTCCTGCTGTTCAAAGATGTTCCAGTCTGTGCAGCTAAAGCAATCCTTTAGCTAGAGGAGAGCATTTTCAGGCCAGGTTTTAATTGTTTGCCTGGTTTCGGGGGGGGGGGGGAACTCTTCCTAAGGGGGGTGTAAGTAGGTATTAGAAGCAGGGAGAGATGATCTGATTGTCCAAGGTGAGGGAGGGGTTGGCTCTGTAGTCATGCTTAATGTTGCTGTTGCTTATGGGACACTTAACATGTTGCAAGCCCCGTTGGTCAAATCCCCATGGTGTGTCGTCTCAGATACACTCCTGGTCCTGTGCATCTTCTCTCTCCCCCTCTTTCTTTACATCCATTAGAATCCAAATTCTACACTCTAAATTTTGCAAATCCTTTTTCAATAGAACTGTGTAAGCTTTCTTTACCCTCAGAGAGTGACTGCACAGAGCTAATCTTTAAGTACCAGGGCTTAGTCATAATGATAATGTGGTGACCTTGGGTGCATGGTATTTTCATATTTCATACGATCAAGTAACCCGGATTATTACCATGTTTTATTCTGCTGATTTTAAATGCTTTATGGCTTGTGGAAGTTCCTTGATGTTTTAATAAAGAGGGGATACTAAAGCTAGAAGGTTGTAATTTCTTCTTGTCCATTATTTTAACCATTCAGTGTCAAAAATTCTTCTTCCAGATTATGAGGCTGATCAATTGATCAACTATTGCCAATGAAATTATTAACTAAAGCTTTACTTATTAACTGCCAAATTATTAAGCCTAAGTCTTCATTTAATAGAGTTTCCACTTCTATAAAATGTGGATAGTGTCCCATTTTGTGTTACAAATGAGGTATTACAAGGATTATTAATAACCATTAAATGTAGATTAATGATTATTAATAATTATATTTACAAACTGTAGGACTCAATGTTACATTATTTATACGCTTCCCCCATGTTGCAACATGTTAACATGTAATATGGCCCAGAACAAGAGATATGCCAAAATGAAACTAAAGCCAGAAAGAACAAAAACTGAAACAATATAACAAATAAACCCTGAACTAAAATATAAAAAGACAAAATAAATTGGCCCTCAATAAAAGAAACAGAGGAACTAATTCAGAGAATAAGAGATGAACCCACAGGAGAACTACGACCCTAGGCACGGTGGGGCAGCCTCGGCCCAGCTGGAAACCCGGGGCACACAGCTGAGGCAGATGTGGCCACATCTCGTCTCCCTGGAGAGTTACAATGAAAAGTAAAATGCAACTTGTTCATTCATTTGCTTTCCCTGGGTAATTCATTTGCTATTATGCTGTGTGTGTTTCTGTCGTTTTGGTCGTCTACTGTGTCATGCTGCTGTTACACTGTAATTTCCCAGTTTGGGATCAATAAAGTACATCTATCTACAGTCATGTGAAGAAAAAATTAGGCCACCCCATTAAATATTCAGTTCTTTATTAAGAAATGTTCACATATCGATGTCTAATCTTGTTTTTATCTCTAGAAAAAAAAGGTGATTTAATTGCAGGTAAATAATAAAAATTAACCTTGTTTTACTCATTAAACAAAAGATATCAACAAAAATGCATATTCTAAATGAGGAAAAAGTTAGGACACCCTACTGCTTAATAGCTAGTGTTACCCCTTTTGGCTGAAATAACTTCAGTGAGACGGTTGTTGTAGCCAATAACCAGTCTCTGACATTGGTCTGAGGAAATTTTACCCCACTCCTCAATGCAGAATTATTTCAGTTGTGAGATGTTTGAGGGGTTTCTTGCATGTACAGCCCGTTTCAAGTCACCCCACAGCATCTCAATGGGATCAAGATCTGGGCTTTGACTCGGCCATTCCAGGACTCTCCATTTCTTAGTTTTAGCCAGTCCTTGGTGGATTTACTGGTATGTTTTGGGTTATTGTCATGTTGCAGGGTCCAGTTCCGCTTTAGCTTTAATTTTTTTACAGATGGTCTCACATGGTCCTCAAGCACCCACTGACACATGGTAGAATTCATGGTGGATTCTATGATGGTGAGCTGGCTAGGTCCTGCTGCAGCAAAACATCCCCAAACCATGACATTTCCACCTCCATGCTTCACAGTTGGTATAAGGTTCTTTTCCTGGAATGCTATATTTGGTCTATGCCAAACACTGAACACTGTTCTAGTGCCCAAATAATTAAATTTTAGACTCATCTGTCCAAAGACCATTATTCCAGAAGTGCTGGTCTTTGTCTACATTCTCACTGGCAAACTTCAGTATGGCCTTCCTGTTTCTCTTAGAGAGCAAAGGTTTCCTCACTGCATGCCTCCCATACAAGTTAAACTTGTGCAGTCTTTTTCTGATTGTGGAGGCATGCATTTTCACATCAATAGTAGCAAGAGCCTGCTGTAGGTCCCGTGATGACATTTTAGGGTTTTTGGAGACTTCTTTTAGCATCTTGTGGTCTGCTCTCTGGGTGAACTTGCTTGGATGGCCAGACCTGGGCATGTTGGCAGTTGTTTTGAATGTCCTCCACTTGTAGACCATTTTTCGGACAGTGGAATGGCTGATTTCAAATTCTTTTGAGATCTTTTTAAATCCCTTACCAGATTCATAAGCTGCTACAATCTTCTTTCTGAAGGCCTCAGACAGCTCTTCCGATCTCACTATGGTGTTCACTCTCACTTCAACAGTCAGGAGCACACCACAATAAATGTCTGAGATTTAAATAGGGCAAACTGTTGTGTATGTAAATAGGCTGTATTACTAAGATGGCGGCCGGGATGGACATGGGTCAGACCGGGGTGGCAAACTTCCGGTCTCTGGTGGTGACGCCACTCGGGGTATAAAGGAAGTGGGCGGAAGACGCTCTGCCTCTTTCGTCGTGGGAGCCATCTGGCAGGCAGGCGAGTGCCGTAAGCCTATTTGTGTATATAACCAGTATTGTAATAAAGCTCTGTTAACAGCATCAGTTGTGTATTCTTCTTTACCCAATTTTGGACACAACATTTGGCGACGAGGTATAAGTGGGGAATGGAAAGGTTCATTGCTAATTTTCGGCCGTTTGTGGAGGCCCCGGGCAGGCCGCCCGTGCTGTGGCCTCGTTGGTTCACTGCTTTTACCAACTACCTCGTAGTTCTGAACCTCAGTGAGCATGAGAGGCTTCGCGTGAGAGCTGTGTTAGTCCAAAATTTGGGCACTGAGGGCCAGAGAATACTGCAGAACCTGGGGGGTGGGGGGGTGGCTGATAGCTTTGATGGTGTTGTGGAGTTGATGGCCCACCATTTTCAAGCACCGGAAAGCATCACGGTCCGGCGCTGCCAGCAGTTGGGAGAACCAGTGGTGAAGTTCATAGAAGATCTCGGGGAGCTAGCGAAGGGATGTGGTTTCGGACGCCTGGAAGATGAGATGATTAGGGACCAGCTGGCGGAACACATCTGCTGCATAGCAGCCCGGTCCAAACTTTTGGTGTTTCCAGGAAAGTTGACATACGCCACGGCTATCGAGCTCGTTCAATGGTTTGAGGCTGCAGAGACCATCGCAAGAGGCCTTCCTGAAGGGGCTTTTCAGGGTGAGGATGAGTCTTGCGCTCAGGCACTGTTTTTGGACCCTTGTGATGATGATGTCGGACAGGATGTGTATGCCTCCATTGGTAAAATAAGGTCCGCCTCAGGTCCGCTACGTTGTTATGGTTGTGGGTCCCCTGTTCACCGCTATAAGGCCAGTGTGTGCCCAGCAAAAGGAAAGCATTGTGGCAAGTGTGGTTTGTTGGACCACTTTGCCAGGGTGTGCACTAACTTCGAACACAGGAGCTGTAGGAGGGAACCAGGTGCTGCGCAGAAGACTCCAACAATAGTGCACATGGTCGCCCCGGAGCCCACGGGGAGGATTGAGTGCAATGTCATGCTTGATGGTGTTGAGGTTCCACTGCTGGTGGACACTGGAGCAGTTATCTCCATGTTGAACATGATGACCCTGAATAGTTTGTTTCCCCACCGACAGATAAAACAACAAGGAAGAGACTATTATGGCTATGGATGGAACAGACTTGCAGTTTTGGGGTTTGTGGAGATGGAAGCCCGTTATAAGTCTGTTGTTGTGCCCCGGGCCCGCATTCACATCACCGCTGAGGGGGTTGACATCATGGGGTGTAATCTCTTTTATAGCCTGGGTTTCTCCATTGCCAATATGTCGGATGAGGAGTGGTCGGGCTGCGAACTGTGGAGCCGACCGACTCCGGTGGTGGATGGTGTGGAGGTGAGAGAATCGGACTGGCTGGACATGAGTAACGAGGGAGAGCACTTCAGCGCCGCATGACACTGCCTCAGGACGGACCCGATGCCGGTCTTTCTGTTACCCTGGATGAGGGTGCTGGGTGGTACAACAGGACCCCAGGGACGGCCTTTAAGGACGAGGTGCCCACGCCAGATGCTGAAGGGGCGAGACCAGAGAGTGTGTGGTTAAATCGCTCGGGAAGACAGTGTACAATAGATGACACGGACTGGAGCCGCGAGTCGACCAGATCAGTGGTGGAGACCAGTCATACCCAAGGTGACCTGATGAAGAAACGGGCTTCCCTGCGAGTTGGAGACATGGTGAGGCCCAGGGTTGAGGCCCGGATGAGAGGGGATCACGGTTTGCTCGAGTGGCGCGATGAGCAGAGACAGTTCCGGGTGGAGGCTGCTCAGAGTGATGGGTATCTACGCTTGTCTGACCAGACCTGGGGGCACCCAAATGAGTTACGTCGAGTGGAGGAGAAGAAGCGACGCAGTGGGTGCCCCGAGGTCAAAAGACGGAAGCGGTTGGAGAAGGACCCGTCAAAGGACTGAGAGTGCTGTTTTGTCTTTATTTTCTCTTTATGTGCTTTTTCCTCTAGTCCTGATGTGTTTATTTTACTGCTGATGTGGTACCCCAGTTTAATTTAAAAAAAAAAAAGAAGAATGAAGAGTGAAATGTACTGAATAGGGTGACTAATGACACCCATGAGCAAAATTTTAAAGATTTATATTGTGACTGTGGGATTTTATTGGCTCAGTGACAGTGGTTGGATGATGTGTAGAATTGATATATGCTGAAATTGGATTTTACTGACGTGTTGGTCTTAATGCCCGAGTTTGGGGTGGTGGGGTGTGCTTGCTCCATTTAAAGTGTCCATTTGTGCAGATTTACATATCCAACATTGAATGTAGTATGATGTAAGATGGCAAGATGGCAGCGCATGCACAACGCGAGGCTCAGCGTCCTACCAGATTCTGGGGACTAGCAGTGTTATTTCTGCTCATTTCGGGTATGTTCGTTCAGAACAGCTCTGCTTTTACATCTTACACCCGAGATGAGCTTTTGAATATTGGTTTACAAAACAACGATAACGACCTTTTTATCAGCAACCTACGTCTGAATCTACGTCTCATCCCGGAGCGCTGGAGAACTCCCAATGCTCGGCAGGCTTCCCGGCCGACCGGAAGTGCTCGCAGGCGGCATAAGGACCGTAAACAAAGGAGGGGTAAGCGCGGTGGGCTAAGAGCTAAGCTAAAGCTAACACCGTACCGGCTTTCTCTACCCAGTATTTTCCTTGCTAATGTATGGTCTCTGGCGAGCAAAATGAGTGAACTACGGCTTCGGATCACCAACAATAAGAAACTTATGAACTGCAATATCATGATTTTTACGGAAACATGGCTTCACAGTGGAATACCCGACAATGCTATCGAGCTAGCCGGCCTACACACGCTCCGGGCAGACAGAGCAGCAGTTGACTCCGGTAAGACAAGAGGGGGGGGATTGTGCATTTATATTAACAAGGCTTGGTGCACGAACTCTGTCACTGTTGAGAGACACTGCTCAGCCAACCTGGAGTTTCTCATGGTTAAATGTAGACCTTTCTATCTGCCACGCGAGTTCACTTGTACCATCATAACAGCCGCTTACATTTCTCCGGATGCTAATGCTAAGCTTGCTATGAAAGAACTGCATGCAGCTATTAGCAAACAACAAACTGCACACCCAGAGGCAGCATTTATTGTGGCGGGTGATTTTAACCACTCTAACCTCAAGACAGTGCTTCCTAAATTCTACCAGCATGTCTCCTGTCACACAAGAGGGGACAAAACATTGGACCATGTTTACACCAATATTGTGGGAGCCTACACAGCAACTCCCCTCCCCCACCTAGGTCAGTCTGATCACTTATCCTTGTTCCTTACCCCCAAGTATGTACCGCTCATCAACCGGGTGAAGCCATCAGTGAGGACCATCAAAGTGTGGCCAGAGGGGGTTGACTCTGTACTCCAGGAGAAGTTTAGGAACACAGACTGGAGTATGTTCACCTCTCAGGCTACCTGTGGCTCCCACATAAACATCAACTCTTACACCCACTCAGTCCTGGATCATATCAATACCACTATTGACAGTGTCACCACGGAAAGACAGATCACCACGTATCCAAATCAGAAGCCGTGGATGAACAGAGAAGTGCGACTTCTGCTAAAAGCACGTAACAATGCCTTTAGATCTGGTGATGCACAGGCCTACAGTTCATCCAGGGCAGATCTGAAGAGGGGCATCAAGAAGGCCAAGCACAGCTACAAGCTAAAGGTGAAGGAACATTTTGGGGACTCTGACCCCCGACGTATGTGGCAGGGCATTCAAGCTATCTCTGATTATAAGCCCAGCAACTCCATACCTATAGCCATGACTGTGCCCTTTCTCAATGAGCTAAATAACTTCTATGCTCGTTTTGACAAGGACAACAATGAAAAGAACATCAATTTCCCACCCTCTGATGACCTCCACCACCTCACACTCACCCACACCGACGTCCGTAATGCACTGAGTCATGTCAACGTACGTAAGGCTGCTGGCCCTGATGGCATTCCTGGGCGTGTGCTGAGGGCATGCGCTGAGCAGCTGGCAGGAGTCTTCACAGACATCTTCAATCTGTCCCTGGCCCAGGCCGTGGTACCAGTGTGCTTCAAGACCACTTCAATAGTACCAGTGCTGAAACATTCAACACCATCGTGCCTAAATGACTACTGCCCTGTGGCACTGACGCCCATAGTCATGAAGTGCTTTGAGCGACTGGTCTTGGCACAGCTCAAAAAAGGCCTGCCCCCTACACTGGACCCTCATCAGTTCGCCTACCGGAGCAACAGGAGTACAGAGGATGCAGTTTCTACAGCACTGCACTATGTACTCTCACACCTGGATGAAAAGAACACCTACGCAAGAATGCTGTTTATTGACTTCAGCTCAGCATTCAACACAGTTATCCCCTCCAAGTTGCTCACCAAACTTGGGGACCTGGGAATCAGTACCTCCACCTGCAACTGGATCATGGATTTTCTGACCAACAGACCCCAGCCTGACCAGTTAGGTCAGGCCCCAACCGTTCTTCCGTCATCACACTCAACACTGGTGTACCACAGGGCTGTGTGCTCAGCCCATTCCTCTACTCCCTCTACACCCATGACTGCAGGCCTATGTATGGATCCAATTCCATCATAAAGTTCGCAGATGACACCACGGTGATTGGACTCATCAGGGACAACAGCGAGTCAGATTACAGGGCAGAGGTTGAGCACTTGGCTACTTGGTGCGCTGACAATAACCTGCTCCTTAACACCAGCAAAACCAAGGAGCTCATAGTGGACTACAGGAAGGAGAGGGAAGAGACACATGACCCCATCCATATCAATGGCATAGCTGTTGAACGTGTCCCCAGCTTCAAATTCCTGGGGACCCACATCTCGGAGGACCTGTCCTGGTCAGTTAACACCACCAGCCTGATCAAGAAGGCCCATCAGCGCCTCTTCTTCTTGAGGACATTGAAGAAGAACCATCTGTCAACTGACATCCTGGGCAACTTCTACCGCTGCGTGATAGAGAGCACCCTGACCAACTGTATCACACTCTGGTATGGGAGCTGCTCTGTAGCTGACCGCAAGGCGCTGCAGCGGGTGGTGAAAACCGCCCAACGCATCACAGGGACTCCACTTCCAGCTATAAAGGACGTCTACAGGAAAAGATGTCTGCGCCGGGCACGCAGCATTCTTAGGGACTCCAACCATCCTGCTCATGGACTGTTCCAGCTTCTCCCCTCCAGAAGACGTTTCAGAAGCCTTCGGACTAGAACCAGCAGGTTTAGGAACAGTTTCTTTCCAACAGCTGTCACGTTATTGAACTTAGTTCCCCGCTGACTCTCTTACAATCATCTTTTACCATCCTCACCTGTACATAACTGCATAACTACATAACTACATCTAATTTATTGCACATTATTTGCACATAACAGTACTCTTAACTTTCTGCACTGCTGCATATATTTGCATATATTTGCTTAAATTGCACATACTGTTAATTACCGTATATACTGCACTGCTGTCCTTTGCACTTCTGATTGGATGCTAAACTGTGTTTCGTTACCTTGTATTCATACATGTGTAATGACAATAAAGTTGAATCTAATCTAATCTAATCTAATGTACCCTCTGTGGGGGTGAGTGTTGGTGGTTTCACTTCACTTCCGCTTCTGAGAGAGAGCAGACGCCTTTTCTAATCCTCTCTCTTTCCCTTCTGATCCTAGCTTGCAATGTTGTGTTTTTGTCTGTGTTTAGTCGCTCTCCTGCTGAATCTTAATCTAAATGGAAATTATGGATCTGGAAAGCGGCTTAACTGTGATTGTCACCACTTCAAAAGAAGATCGGGTCAGGAGGAACCCAAGAGGAGACTCATGGACATTGGAAGTCATGCATCTGTGGAGATTTGGCAGGAAACATTATTGGATATGATCTCAGGACTTCTATTTTTGGCTGTGAAGTTCCCTGATGTATCAGAAATTGAAGGAAGGTGAGAGAGCTGATCAAAGCGGACCCAGCAAGCTCCTTCATCAAATTTGACCAGTTGGGGAGTGCACGTGTAGCGGCAAACGGTGAACTGAATGACAGTGATTCAGTGAAGGATTACATCTGGAGCCCCGTGCTCTCCATGGAATGGAATGCCTGTTTAAGTCTGTAATATTAAAATTATGAAGCACAAGCGCATGAAGAGAGGAAATTTCTATTCTCCGTGGGCTCTGAGCTGTGTAGATTTGACCTTGTTTTGATGCCCTGTTTACATTCCTCCTTGATGAGATAAGCAGTAGTGGTGGCTGCTAGCCCAAACAATCGACAGACAGCTGCTGTCTTCAGTGGATGAACTTCTCAAGGACAGTCCATGTGCCCTTATCTGCAAGCGAAGAGACAGACTCCGGACTTGTTTATAAGTCACATGACTATAACATCTATCTACTGCCTGGAGGCGCCCTCTGCTGTTCACTAGCAACTGTCACACCTACACTACACAAATGCACACAACATTAAACGAACTGATACATACATATATACTGACTCATACATACACTGCCTCTCTCAACTCTTGTTTGTGTGATCTATAGTGTCTGCTAATTGTGCATAGAGGGTTTTTTTCTGTGTGGTCAAAATTTGGCTCATTTGAGCTTTATATGAGCTTATACGAGCGTTATTCTGATTAACTATGTTTTTTCTCTCTCCTATTGTGTTTTCCTCCCCCTCCCTTCCCCTCTTTTGTTCCCATTCTGCTGACAGGCGTGTCACTGACGCTGCCGCGTCACTGAAAATGTCAACTATGTCGTTCTCAGTGTCAAGTCAAATCCCTCGTATATTTATCAGTTATTTACTGTGAATGTACTTGGCAATAAATCTTTTCTGAGTTCTGAGTTCTGAGTTCTGGAAGGCAGCCAGTAGTCTATGTGTGTTTTGTAATTTTGTATGCCTTTTATGTGGAGCTGTTCTGTTTTGGTTTTTTTTAGCTTAGAAACATGGCTTTTTTTTTGTTCTAAGTGTTTGGCTGCAAAATAATCCGCCCAGCCGTGTGGGGGCGCTGGCGGTCTACCCGCCGCCCCCAGCTTTAGTTGTGTGCATGGATAGGAGGCTTATTTGTTTCTGTGATTGCTTTATTTTAGTGCGTGAGTCGGGAGGCAAATTTGGGTGGGCTATCTGTGCACTTGGCATTTTTTTTGAAGGGGGGGACGATGTTGTGTATGTAAATGGGCTGTATTACTAAGATGGCGGCCGGTTTGGACATGGCTTAGACCGGGGTGGCTAACTACCGGTTTCCAGTGGTGACGCCACTTGGGGTATAAAGGAAGTGGGCGGAAGAGGCTATGCCTTTTTTGTCATGGGAGCCACCTGGCAGGTAGGTGAGTGCCGTAAGCCTATTTCTGTATATAACCAGTATTGTAATAAAGCTCCGTTAACAGCATCAGTTGTGTATTCGTCTTTACCCAGTTATGGACACAACACAAACCTCCTTCAAAATGCTGAGTAACAATGTTCTAATCGTGTTCACCAGATGTGATGCACCTGAGTGTGATTTTAACCTTTTTAAGTGGGAATAAATGTGGGGGTGTCCTAATTTATTCCTCGCCTGAAAATGCATGTTTTTAGAATTACATTTTACAGAAAAGTTTAAAGTCTTTTCTTCAGTTTTGATTGTTTAGTTATATTACTTAGAATCTCCCAGTATTGTTAAAATTGATATTAAATAGCCATATGTCCAAATATGTTAAAAAACACATAGGCTTTCATCGGGTGTCCTAATTTTTTCAAGACTCTATCTATCTATCTATCTATCTATCTATCTATCTATCTATCTATCTATCTATCTATCAAAACACACAAACCAATACAAAATAAAAGCAAAAGGCCCAAACTCAAAATCATAATCAAACACAAGAACACACCTAAACCACTGTGATCAGGGTCTGCTGCCAGTTAGCTCACTACTTTTTTAAATGGAATGAGGATGCATATTTCTAAAATCTGAAGTATAAGATTGACCTAATGAGGAAAGTATCATGTTCTAAAGTAAGCATTACTGTTGAAAACTTTTTGTGTGACTGTTCTGTCTGGGACTATGAAGAGTATTTTGGCCAACGTACGCTCACTAGGCAACAAAATAGACCACATACAGCACCTGAGATGTATGCAATGTGATATGTGGAACTGCTGTGTTTTTATTTTTACGGAAACATGGCTTAATGACAATATCCCAGACTCTGCTATTTTGTTAGCAGGGCTAATATGCCTCCGCGTTGATCGGGTGTTCACGGAAGGAGAGAAAACCCAAGAAGGAGGCGTGTTTGTTTACATCAGTGATACTTGGTGTCGAGATGCGACTGTTGTGCACAAACTTTATTCTCCGTTAGTAGAGTTTATGATCATCAAGTGCTAACTGTTCTACATACCGAGAGAATTTACGTCTGTCCTGCTAGTCACTGTGTATGTCCCGCCCATTGCCACTGGTGAGAAGCGTACAGCACTAAATGAACTCTATAAGGCTATAAGTGAGACACAAACAACACATTCAGACGGATTCCTCATCACAGCAGGAGACTTCAACCATGCAGATTTAAAGGCCCTCCTACCAAAACTACTCCAACATGTGGACTTTCCAACAAGAGCAGACAGCTTGCTGGACCTGGTGTACACAACCCACAAGAGAGCATACAAGGCCTCCCCCTTTCCCACTTTGGTCTTTCTGATCACATCACCATCTTGCTAAGGCCTGCAAAAGACCCAGAGTGAAAGCCATCAGACCAACTAATAAGCAGGTACATGTGTGGCCAGAGGGGGCATCCAATGCCCTGAAAGACTGCTTTAGCACCACAGACTGGGACACTTTCAAGCATGCAGCCACTTACAATGAACACACAAACATAGAAGAGTACACCGAGGTAGTTGTAGCATACATAGCTAAATGCATTGATGATGTCACTCACTGCAAAACTGTCACTGTTCATGCTAACCAGAAGCCATGGATAACAGCAGAGATTCACAGGCTCCTGAGGGCTTCAGGGCTGATGACACTGCAGGACTAACAACAGCTAGGGCCAACCTGTCCCGTGGCATCAAGGAAAGAAAACAACAGTACAGCAAGAAAATATCCGGACATTTCAGCAACACCAGAGATGCACTGTCTCTCTGGCATGGCATCACCACCTACAAACCTCCACCTCAGACCTGTGTGAGCGGCATCACACTGCTTAACAACTTAAATGACTTCTTTGGCCGATTTGAAGCACAAAACAGCACATCAGCACAGAAGACCACTCCTCCCCCAGACAAGCAGGCCATAAGTCTCGATCCGGCTAGTGTGAAGAGGACCCTCCTCAGGATCAACCCACACAAGGCAGCTGGACCAGACAACATACACGTACCAGGTCGCGTTCTGAAGGACTGTGCAGAGAAGCTCGTGAATCTCCTGACCGACATCTTCAAGATCTCCCTGAGTCAAGCTGTTGTTCCCACGTGTTTTAAAACTCCTACCATAATATCAGTCCCAAAGAAGCCCATCCCATCCAGCTACGATTACCGGCCAATAGCACTGACCTCCATCATAATGACATGCTTTGAGTGGCTGGTCATTCAGAACATCAAATTCACCCTCCCTCCCTCCCTCCCTTCCTCACACGACCCATCTCAGTTTGTATACAAGTCAAACAGGTCCACAGAAGATGCCATCTCTGCTGCTCAGGTTCAGGTTCAGGTTACTTTATTTGTACCCATAGGTACACTACCGTTCAAAAGTTTGGGGTCACTTAGAAATTTCCTTATTTTTGAAAGAAAAGCACTGTTTTTTTCAATGAAGATAACTTTAAACTAATCAGAAATACACTCTATACATTGCTAATGTGGTAAATGACTATTCTAGCTGCAAATGTCTGGTTTTTGGTGCAATGTCTACATAGGTGTATAGGGGCCCATTTCCAGCAACTATCACTCCAGTGTTCTAATGGCACAATGTGTTTTCTCATTGCGTCAGAATTCTCCAGATTACCTCAACAAATTAACAGCTAGAATGCAAAAGGTCTGCAATGCTGTAATTGCTGCAAATGGAGGATTCTTTGACGAAAGCGAAGTTTGAAGGAAAAAATTATTATTTCAAACACAAATCATTATTTTTAACCTTGTCAATGTCTTGACTATATTTTCTATTCATTTTACAACTCATGGTGGTAAATAAAAGTGTGACTTTTCATGGAAAACACAAAATTGTCTGGGTGACCCCAAACTTTTGAACGGTAGTGTAGATTTGTTTTGCAGTCAGGTGATATCCTTTTAGACACGTATTTACAAACCACAATTACATTCAACATGAACACAAACACAGGCACACATGAAGCTGACTATAAACACGATAAAAGTACTCAAGGCTCCACCAATCAGGACATAAGACAAAGAGATAAGAGAAAAAACAAAGAGATAAGAGAGAAGGGTCATATTAAAAAAGTTAAAAACTAAGTCAAAGAGATTAAAAACTCAGAAAAAGTCTGAAGTCTAAAACCCAATGAAAGATTTAACCCCCCCCCAAAAAAAAACCTACAAAAATAAGCAAATGTAAAATAAAAAATTAATAAATAGATAACTAAATTATGTGCAATATGTTGCTACATCTTGTTCAACTCTTTGACAGCAGCAGGAACAATCTGTTTTTGTAGTACTGGGTTTTACTTTTTGGGACAACAAACCTCTGTCTGGAGGGGAGAAGATGACAGTGGCAGTGCAAAGGGTGGGAGTCATCATTTAAAATGGAGGTAGCAATCCTCTGTACCTATCTGGTGTACAGGGATGTCATGCTCAGCTGTGACTCACCAAGCAAACGACTGGACCATCTAACCACCTGGTCTAAGGATTTCCTCTGTTTCAGTTTTATCTGACCAAACCATGACACTAAAGAAAAGGATAAAACAGATTCAATAAAAACCTGATAAAACATTGTCATTATGGTTTGGTCAATTTGGAAGTGTGTGAGTTTCCTTAAACAATGCAAATGTTGCTGACCCTTTTTGCACACCCTTTCACAGTTCTCTTCAAAGTTTAATTTACTATCAATAATCATCCCAAGATATTTGTAAGACTGCACGCATTCAATGGTCTGGCCTTTTAGTACAGTGACTTCGTGCCTGGGAGTTTTCCTCCTAAAGTCAATAATCATATCTTTAGTTTTTGTCGTATTTAGCTGCAGGTAGGAATCCTCACACCAGTGAACAAAATCATCAACTACTGGGCCGTGGCCACTCTCACCATCCTGAAGGAGACTGACAATAACTGAATCATCAACATGCTTTATAATGTGTCTATTGTCATGTCTGCTCTGACTCATGATTGTGTACAGGATGAAGAGTAGTGGTGACAACACACACCCCTGAGGAGAGCCAGTAGAAGAACACTTTTGGCCAGACAATGTACCATTGACCTGTTGGTTAAAAAATCCAGAATCCAACCCATTATATTATTACTCAAATCAAATTGTTGCAGGAGCCTTTCAACTAAAATATGAGGTTGGATTGTATTAAAAGCAGAAGAAAAGTCCACAAATAAAAGCCTGGTGTGTGTCCCATTAAAATCCAGATGTTTAAAAAGCATGTTAAACAGAGTGACAGTGGCATCCTCCACTCCTCTATGAGGCCTATAGGCAAACTGCAAAGGATCCAATGTATGCTCAGTCTGCTTTAGGACCTCAAATCTGACCAGTTTTCCAAAAATTTTCATTAAAATTGAAGTCAAGGCAACTGGTCTAAAATCATTCACCGTTTTAGGACAGCTGGATTTTGGAACAGAGACAACCGCAGCATCTTTCCAGACCTTAGGCACATGTTGTGTCTGTAAGGACTTATTAAAAATGTAGTGAAACACAGGACTCAATTCATGTGCACAGGACTTTACCAAGCGCCCACATATATTATCAGGGCCCTGACTTTTGTTCACTTTTACAGCACAGAACGCCCTTTCAATATCCTGCACCTCAATATCAAAGTGCTGATTGTCTTTGAGTTTCTGTTTCAAATCTTGGGTTTCTGTGCTAAAATCAAAGGAATCAAAACGACCATAAAAACAATTAAGAGCATTAGCCAGCTCTGTGTCTGATTTAAAACCATCTAAAAACACATGATTACTGCGCTCTGTGCTCTGAAGGCCTGCAATAGTTTTCATACTGGCCCAGGCTGAACCAAGCTTTTTTGCTGCCATCTTGCTTTCCAATTCTGATTTATAATTCTGTTTTGCTCTTAAAATTTCATACTTCAGCTCTCTTGTGGCAACCTGCAGCTCAGAAACATCCCCGTTTAACCTGTTGAACTCCGGGATTCCGCGGGCGGTCACGTCTCTGTGTCATAGTGCGCCTCAGTGCACACTGAAAAAAAAAGCTGCACACTGCAATGCTGCAAACTTTATTTTTGTTACTCAGTGGTAGGAGCACTTGGAGAGATTATGACTGTTTTGGCAAAAAATTCAAATTGTTTTCTTTTAAATGAGACCAACCCCATGAAGATGCTGCAAAGGGTTGAAGAACAGCTTTTGATTTACTTTGGGTATGTTATTTTTAGGCATTTTTAGTGAAATTGACCAGAGTTCAAGGGGTTAAAGGCAAGTGCTTTCCTCTGTAAGCAGGATTTAACTGATTTTGTAACCCATGGCTTATTGTTGGCATATATTTTGACACGTTTAACTGGAATGATCATATACCTGCAAAAAGCCATGTAAGAGCATGTCACATCCACCAAAGAGTCCAAATCATCTCCGCAGGACAGTGTGAACACCTCCCAGTCCATACAGTTAAAACATTCCTGGAGGCAGAGCACTGAATCATCTGTCCAGACCATTATGTCCCTGGTCTTCGTCTTTGCTCTTCTGAGAGCAGTTTTATATGTGGGCGGCAAATGAACACAGTTGTGATCTGAGGATCCTAAAGGAGGAAGGGGAAGTGATTTAAAGGCCGCTTATATAGATCCATAGCATAGGTCCAATGTCTTTTCTCACCTGGTTGGGCAGGAGATGTGCTGATAAAAGTTTTTAAGTGTCTTCTTTAGAAACACATGGTTAAAATCCCCAAGGATAAAATTTGGAGTCTCTGGGGAAATCGACTGCAACCTCTGTACCACATCAAAGACGGTGCTGGAGGCAAAGGCAGCATCCGCCCTCAGGTGAATGTACACAGTCGTTATGAAAAGCTGGGGGAACTCGTGAGGCAGATAAAAGGGGTGTAGCGATACGGACAGAAGCTCCACATCTGGTGTACAGATGCACTCTCTGACCGTGACAGATGTACAGTACTGTTTATTAATATACAAGCATACGCTGCCCCCCTGATGTTTCCCCGTTACCTCTTCCTGCTGATCCAAGCGAAATGGGGCTCCAGAACCGTCAATACAAAGGTCTGGGTCCCGGTCATGATCTGTATGCCACGTCTCCATGTAAGCCATGACACAGAAGTTCTTGAAATCCTTCTGATATCGGACATTTCCTTGGATTTCTTCCACTTCATTTCTCAGGGATTGTACGTTCCCCATAATAATGGAAGATAGATAGATAGATAGACAGACAGACAGACAGACAGACAGACAGACAGACAGACAGACAGATAGATAGATAGATAGATAGATAGATAGATAGATAGATAGATAGATAGATAGATAGATAGATACTTTATTTCGAACAAAAAAGTAAAACAAAAACAAAACAAATCACAAGTGCAATAAAGTAACAGTATAGTGTTCGAAAGGGAGAAGGAAGAAGTGAACACTTATTAATTCCAACTCCTCTTTTCCATAAATACAACCCATGTGAAATATATACAAATTACCACATTTAAGACCCCAAGAAGACAATTAACTATATTTTGTACATATCAACATCAACACCCATCCATCCCAACATACCTACAGTCCATACATCAAAACCAGCCCCAAACAACACAGATATACACAGTGCTGTCCCACCTACCATTCCATAGTGTCCCAGAGTGAGCATTTTGAATCGTACATATAAATACTACCCTTCTAGCATATATTCTTTCAGCAAATAATGTTTATACCTCTTTTTGAATTGATTTCTGTTTGTACATAGTTTCAGTTCCGGCTCCAGACTGTTCCACAAATCCACCCCACAGACAGATATGCACATACTTTTCTTAGTTGTTTGTATCTTGGGTTTTGCAAAGTTTAAGTCTCCTCTCAAATTATAATCATTGTCTCTTTTTTTAATATTTTTTGTATATTAGTTGGTAGTTGATTATTAATTGCCCTGTACATGACTTGTGCTGTCTTAAATTTAACTAAATCGATGAACTTTATGACATGTGACTTTAAAAACAACAAATTGGTATGGTCTCTATATCCTACATTATTTATTATCCTTATAGCTCTTTTTTGTAATGTGCATATTGACTGTAGGTTGATCTTGTAGGTGTTTCCCCAGACTTCTATACAGTAGTTAAGATAAGGTAGAAACAGTGAATTGTACAGTAAGAACAATGATTTATAGTCCAAGATGTGTCTTGTCTTCCCCAGTATCCCTATATATTTTGCCTACTTGGCCCGGATGTGACTGATGTGAGGTTTCCAGCAGATTTTATTGTCTAGCGTCACCCCCAGAAACTTATTTTCCTGTACTGTTTCTATTCTGGTATCATCTATCATTACCGTTATTTCGTGATTTATTTTATAATTTCCAAACAGCATAATCTTTGTTTTTTTCAGATTTAGAGATAATTTATTTTTGTTGAACCACTGCGTTAACCTTTTCATTTCAGTTGTGACCACCTCTAAAACCTGCTGCAAATTCTCACCAGTGCAAAGGATATTTGTGTCATCCGCAAACAAAATAAATTTCAGATTTTTTGATACTTGGCATCTGTCATTTATATACAAGATAAAGAGTTTGGGTCCCAAAACTGACCCCTGGGGCACACCACAAGTGATGTCCATGAAGGGTGATTTGTGTTCACCAATTTGTACAAATTGTTGTCTGTTACTTAAATAACTTTCCACCCAACTCAGTCCGACCCCTCTTATCCCATACCTTTCCAGTTTCCTTAGTAGAATTCTGTGATCAATGGTGTCAAAAGCTTTCTTTAAATCTATAAATACTCCTACAGCAAACTTTTTTTTATCTATACAACTAGTAATTTCTTCAATAAGTTCGATCAGTGCCAAAGATTTTTTTTTGTTTTTTTTTTTTTGTTACTTATTTGTACCCATAGGTAGACTTGGTTTGCAGTCTGGTGACAAGCCACCGGCTGCTGGTCGCTGCGTGCGCGAGCGCCCTAAACCTACATGTTTTTGGTGTGCGGGAGGAAACCGGAGAAATCCCGGAGTAAACCCGCGCAACACGGGGAGAACATGCAAACTCCACACAGCTCACTGTTGGTCGGGGGCTGGGATCGAACCCACGATCTCATGATCCCCGCGGTCCCCCGACCGAGGGTAAAACTGTGCTGCCACAGTGCTAAACCACTGCGTATTTTATCTGCTCTAAAACCATTCTGGCTGTCCGTAATGAGGTTGTGTTTTTCAATGAAATCATCCAGTCTCTTAGTGAAAATTTTTTCAAGTATTTTGGAGAATTGTGAGAGTAAAGAGACTGGCCTGTAATTTGTGAAATAATGACTGTCTTCTGTTTCGTATAGTGGTATTACTTTTGCTATTTTCATTTTGTTTGGAAATTTACAGTTTGAAATGGCAGGTTACAGATGTGGGTGAGTGGTTTAACAATTTCTTCAATTACTTTTTCACTATTGTCATGTCAATTTCATTCCAGTCCGTTGATTTTTTGTTCTTAAATTTACTCACAGTCTCGATAATTTCCTTTTCAGTAACTGCACCCAAAAAGATTGTGTTTGGATTTCTATCTTCTATTTCATTTACAGAACCACTGTTGTTTGTTTCTGGTGTTACTATTGATTTTGTTAATTCAGGACCAACGGTTACAAAAAATTTATTGAAACCACTGACCACATCCTCCATATTAGTTATCAAATTGCCATTTTCAATAAAATATTCTGGATAATTAGCATTCTTAGGTCGATTACTAATAATCCCATTGAGTACTTGCCATATTCCTCTTAAGTTATTTTTATTATCCTCTAATATTCTGTTGTAGTATTCTTTCTTACAAGTCCTCATTATATTAGTAAGCTTATTTTTGTATCTTTTATATTTGATCTCAGCCTCCACTGTTCTGCACTTAATGAATTGTTTATATAATGTATTCTTCTTTTTACATGCATTTAGTAACCCCTTGGTGACCCAGGGATTATTTTTGTTTTGTTGTCTGTCGCTGTATTGTTTTATAGACAGTTTTTATTGTACAATGATTGAAATATTTGTGAAAATTTATCATATGCTTTATTTATATCATTTTCATCATAAACTAACTCCCTAGTCTTGTATTAATAATTCCTTTGCCAGTAAATACATAGATTCTTCAGTTCTTATTCTTTTATATTTAATATTTTTGGTATACTTTTTCTTCCTATAATCACATTGATAGACAACAAAAATCGGCAGGTGGTCACTGATATCATTCAATAAAAGCCCACTCTTGATATTATTTTCCATAATGTTTGTGAATATGTTATCTATTAGTGTGGCACTGTGTGATGTGATTCTTCTAGGTCCAGTAATTGTTGGATGTAAGCCCATACTGCACATTGTGTTGATAAATTCTTCTGTTGTGTTTTGAATTCATAAGATCTATATTAAAATCCCCACAGATGAATATAACTTTTTGAGTTAGTTTTGCATACATTTTTTCCATCCAGTCCTTAAATAAGTCAATGTTTGATTCAGGTGTTCTATATACACAGCTCACTACTATATTCTTCACATTGTCCAGACAGATTTCTATTGTAATACATTCAAATAAATCATCCACAGTTACTGACAAATTTTCAACAACCTTGTATTGCAAGCTCTTGTCAACATAAATTGCAACTCCTCCTCCTTTTTTCACTTTTCTGTTTATATAATTTAATTCATAGCCATCCATGGTAAAATCCACTCCTTTCTCTTCACTGAGCCACATCTCTGATATTGCCACAATATTGAATGGCTCTTTAAGCTGATGTAAATAATCTTTAATGTTATTAAAGTTGGCATAGAGACTTCTGCTGTTGAAGTGGATCATAGAAATATTGAAATCAGATGTGACCATTGTGTTAAACTGTTCATCCGTGTAGTAACTACAGTTATTATTGATGGAGCTAAATAAATTATTATCAGGGTCTATGTTATATTCTACGTCCTGTGGGTTGTGATCTGTATATTCAAAAACTTTCAGTTCCTGTTGTTCCTGTTTGTTAATCTTTTGTTTCATGTTGTTAAATGTCCTGTTCAGTGTTCTACAATTGTCTCTTGCTGCTGTCGACTCCAGTTCATAATATTCATTGATATTTGTCCAGTTCCATAATATTTCGGATGTTAATGACCTTGGCTTCTTCAGGTGATCCATTTAATTTTATGTATATTTTACAGTTTCATGTCCAGGTGTTTTGAATCTTTTTCTGCTTTCTCAGGTATCTTGCTTTTCTGGCTATTTCTGCATTTTCTTTTGTGAGGTGCTCATTTATGTAAATGTTCGTTCCTTTCAGTGTCCTCCCTTGTTTTAGCAGCGCAGTCTTGTGTTTTTTATTCACAAACCTCATGATTACAGCCGGTTTGTCGCTGTTTTTCCTGGGCAGAGGGTGGCAGGCCTCAATGGTGTTACAATCCAGCTGGATTCCTTTGGACTGCAGGAAGACCGCCACTTGTTGCTCCGTGGATTCGTCTTCCAATGCGTCGAGCCTCCCTCCGCTGTCCACGGCCACCGCCCGTGCGTACAATCGAGGTTTAATGTGGAGCCCAGTGATGATCACATCGTTCACCCGAGTGTTCTGCTCCAGGTCCGACATTCTACTCTCCAGATACGCCAGTCTCTTGTCCTTCTCGGCGTTCTGGATCCGCAGTGCTTTCACCTCCTCGAGCAGGCCCAGGATGTTTTGTTGCTGCAGCTTAACAGCAGAAATCTCTTCAGCCAAGAAGTTGAGCGATCTTTTAATATCGTCCACCTCCTCAGTCTGCTGAGTTTTCTTGAGACCCATGATCCCGGCCGATGTATGTTGATTCAGGCTCTGTGATCATAGATCGTAGAAAATAAAACACATGGGAGAAGTCCCTTTGTTCTCCCGGAGTGTGAGGGGACTGATGAATTGCTTCACCAGCCACTACAATATTAAGTTATGAGACTGGCAATTTCTCTCTTTTTTCGCACAAGCAGGCATACCATTTTTATTCTCCAGCAGCAGTGACAAAGCAACAACTAAAAATGCTAGCCTTAAATGAGTTTCAAAGGAAGATAGCAAAAAACAAACTGGGAGCCTTTACCTGTGTGTCCTCACCTTACATGCCACAACCGGAAGTTGAGGAAGGAAGAGGAATGCGGTTAAACTGACACCTCCTCAGGTTTAATCTTACGCCTCCACACTTTCCGCGTTTCCTTTTCTTGTTCCTCTTTTCATCACTGTGTCCATGAAAGTCTCTTAAAATAAAGTCAGGCAGTTGCGGCACAGACTCAAACACAGATGCTGGATTATCCATGTTTAGCTGCAGTAACATGTCTCTGGAGTACTGCATTCTTCCCAGCGTGACCGCGCTGACGTCCCAGACAAAGAGCCGGTAAGAAAGAAGTCACAGTGCAAAAACAAGAAGAAAATCCATACTGATGGAACCAAAGAGCTCTTCATTATATACTCTACAAACATTCAAGGACAAAAACGGCACAGAGAATTACGTTAAAACACATTAAAGTGCATAAAAACAGAACTAAGACGCCAAACTTTTTCACTCACTGCGGGTCGCTGCGTGCGCATGCACCCACCTCCATCCAGCTATTACCCACCTGGACTCAAAGAACTCCTATGTGTGAAGGCTGTTCCTGGACTTCATTTCAGCATTCAACACAATCATTCCCCAGCACCTACAGTATCTCACAAAAGTGAGTACACCCCTCACATTTTTGTAAATATTTTATTATATCTTTTCATGGGACAACACTGAAGATAGAACACTTTGATGCAATGTAAAGTAGTCAGTGTACAGCTTGTATAACAGTGTAAATTTGCTGTCCCCTCAACATAACTCAACACACAGCCATTAATGTCTAAATTGCTGGCAACAAAAGTGAGTACACCCCAAAGTGAAAATATCCAAATTGTGCCCAAAGTGTCAATATTTTGTGTGGCCACCATTATTTTTCAGCACTGCCTTAACTCTCTCAGGCATGGAGTTCACTAGAGCTTCACAGGTTGCCACTGGAATCCTCTTCCACTCCTCCATGACAACATCACGGAGCTGGTGGATATTAGAGACCTTGCGCTCCTCCACCTTCCGTTTGAGGATGCCCCACAGATGCTTAATGGGGTTTAGGTCTGGAGACATGCTTGGCCAGTCCATCACCTTTACCCTCAGTTTCTTTAGAAGGCAGTGGTCATCTTGGAGGTGTGTTTGGGGTCGTTATCATGTTGGAATACTGTCCTGCGGCCCAGTTTCTGAAGGGAGGGGATCATGCGCTGCTTTAGTATGTCACAGTACATGTTGGCATTCATGGTTCCTTCAATGAACTGTAGCTCCCCAGTGCAGGCAGCACTCATGCAGCCCCAAACCATGACACTCGCACCACCATGCTTGACTGTAGGCAAGACACACTTGTCTTTGTACTCCTCACCTGGCTGCCGCCACACACGCTTGACACTATCTGAACCAAATAAGTTTATCTTGGTCTCATCAGACCACAGGACATGGTTCCAATAATCAATGTCCTTAGTCTGCTTGTCTTCAGCAAACTGTTTTTTTTTTGTTTTGTTTTTTTTGTTTTTTGTTACTTATTTGTACCCGTAGGTAGATTTGGTTTGCAGTCTGGTGACAAGCCACCGGCTGCCGGTCGCTGCGTGCGCGAGTGCCCTAAACCTACATGTTTTTGGTATGCGGGAGGAAACCGGAGAAATCCCGGCGTAAACCCGCGCAACACGGGGAGAACATGTAAACTCCACACAGCTCACTGTTGGTCGGGGGCTGGGATCGAACCCACGATCTCATGATCCCCGCGATCCCCCGGCCGAGGGTAAACTGTGCTGCCACAGTGCTAAACCACTGCGCCACCGTGCAGCAATCTTTTGCAATCGTTTGCAATCTTTCTTGTGCATCATCTTTAAAAGAGACTTCCTTCTGGGATGACAGCCATGCAGACCAATTTGATGCAGTGTGCGGCGTATGGTCTGAGCACTGACAGGCTGACCCCCACCCCTTCAACCTCTGCAGCAACGCTGGCAGCACTCATATATCTATTTTCAAAGGACAACCTCTAGATATGACCCTGAGCACGTGCACTCATCTTCTTTGGTCGATCATGGCAAGGCCTGTTCTGAGGGGAATCTGTCCTGTTAAACAGCTGTATGGTCTTGGACACTGTGCTGCAGCTCAGTTTCAGGGTGTTGGCAATCTTCTTATAGCCTAGGCCATCTTTATGTAGAGCAACAATTCTTTTTTTTTTCAGAGATTCAGAGAGTTCTTTGCCATGAGGTGCCATGTTGAACTTCCAGTGACTAGTATAAGATAAGATAAGATAAGCCTTTATTAGTCCCACAACGGGGAAATTCCAGGATTGCAACAGCACAGGGATAGCAACACTCAGAGCAACAATCAGAAGGCAAGAAAAAACAAGCAAGCAAGAGCAGCTAATATACATATGTACATATTACTATAAAATATATATATATATACACACACACACAGACACACAGTGCAGAGCATTGTAGCTGGATGGAATAAATATATGAATATATGAACACACAGTGCAGAGCATTGTAGCTAGATGGAATAAACATGTAAATATATAAACACCCACAGTACGGAGCATTGCAGCTAGGTGGAATAAATATGCAAGTATATAAACACACACAGTGCGGAGCAATGTAGCTAGATGGAATAATATGTAGATATATAAAAACACAGTGCGGAGCATTGTAGCTAGATGGAATAAATATATAGATATATAAATATAAACACACCCAGTGCTGAGCATTGTAGCTAGATGGAATAAATATGTAAATATATAAACACACACAGTGCAGAGCATTGTTGCTAGATGGGATGAAACAGCATAACCGTCTACTTAGTTATCCTACATGGTATGATTATGTGCCCATACATATTCTCACCCTCCATAGCGACCGGTATGTTCCTAGTTGTATGCCGGAGGGGACCACTGTGTAAGTCTATTGCATCTTTTGCATTCAAAAAACTATTAGTTTGTTACGTCTTTTTGCTATCTCTGCGAGCAGCCCTGCTTAGGTTGTACAGTCTGACAGCCGTTGGTAGGAAGGACCTACGAAACCTCTCGGTTGTGCACCTGGGATGATGTAGTCTGCTGCTAAATGAGCTCCTCAGTGCATCCAGTATGTCCTGCATAGGGTGGAACTCGGACTCCAGCAGAGATGACAGTTTAGCCACCGTCCTTCTCTCTCCTATCTCCTCCATCGGATCAAGGCGCTGCCCCAGGACAGAGCTAGCTTTCTTAATCAGTTTGTTCAGTCTCTTCCTATCGGCTGCAGTAATGCCACTGCCCCAGCAGACCACTCCAAAAGTGATGGCTGATGCCACCACCGTGTCATAGAATGACTTCAGCAGCACCCCTTGTACACCAAAAGACCTGAGTCTCCTCAGCAGGAACAGCCTGCGCTGTCCCTTCTTGTAGAGTGCGTCAGTATTGTGTGACCAGTCTAGTTTATTGTTCAGATGAACACCCAGGTACTTATAGGATGTCACCATCTCAATGTCTGTTCCCTGTATATTTACTGGTGCTGTGAGGGGCTGCCCATGCCTGCGGCAGTCCACCACCAGCTCCTTAGTTTTCCTCGCGTTGATCTGGAGGCAGTTCCGATGGCACCAGTCCACGAAGTCCTGGATAAGCCCTCTGTACTCAGCTTCATCTCCATTAGAGATGAGGCCAACGATCGCAGAGTCATCAGAGAACTTCTGTAGATGACAGTGTGTTGTGTTGTGTGAGAAGTCCGCAGTATAAAGAGTGAACAGGAAGGGAGCCAGAACCGTTCCCTGGGGGGCCCCCGTGCTACTGATGATCGTGTCGGACACACAGTCCCGGGTTCTCACAAACTGAGGCCGGTTCGTGAGGTAGTCCAGGATCCATGATGACAGGTGCTGGTCCACCCCTGCGCACAGCAGCTTGTCCTTCAGGATCATCGGTTGGATGGTGTTGAAAGCACTGGAGAAGTCAAAGAACATGATCCTCACCATATTCCCGGGTTTCTCCAGGTGGGACAGAGAACGGTGAAGGAGGAAGATCACCGCATCCTCCACCCCAATGCCATGCTGGTAGGCGAACTGGAGTGGATCCATCGCTGGTTCCACCAGGGGGCGGAGGTGAGCAAGGAGCAGTCTCTCCAGGGTCTTCATCAAGTGGGACGTCAAGGCCACCGGTCTGTAGCTGTTCAGGTCTTTGGGGTGGGAAGTTTTTGGTACAGGTACCACACAAGATGTTTTCCACAGCTGTGGTACCCTCCCCAGTTTCAGGCTCATGTTGAAGATATACGTCACAATCCCACACAGCTGGTCTGCACAGGACTTGAGGAGCTTTGCGCTGATGCCGTCCGGTCCCGGCGCCTTCCTCACTTTGATCTTCCTCAGCTCCGTCCTCACCTGGGTCCTGGTCAGGGTCAGGATGGGGGGCTGTGTGTTGGGAGTGGGGGGGTGTTGGTGGAGTGGGGAGTGGGCAGCAGGACTTGATTTCTTTAGAGGCAGCAGTGGTTGTTGTGCAGACAGGGGGGAGGGCGGTTGGTCAAATCTATTGAAAAACAGATTCAGGTTGTTCGCCCACTCCCTGCCCCCCGTGGCCTGGGGTGAGGTATTCTGGAGCCCCGAGATGGTTTTGAGGTTTCTCCAGACCCCGCTGATGTCGCTCTGTTGCAGCTTGTCCTCCATCTTCTTCCTGAAGCTGTCCTTGCCTTCTCTGATCTTTCTCCTCAGCTCCCTCTGTACGGACTTCAGCATCTACCTGTTCCCCGACCTGAAGATCCTCTTCTTCTCTCTCAGAAGTGTTTTTATCTCAGGGTTGATCCAGGGTTTGTTGTTTGAGTGATGCCGTATGGTGTTGGTGGGAACGGATTTGTCCACACAGAAGCTGAGGTAGCCCGTGAAGGTGTGAATGAGGCCATCGATGTCCTCACCATGTGGATCGCAGAGCTGCTTCCAGGCGGTGGCTTCAAAACAGTCCTTTAGAGTGTCCATTGTCTCCTCAGACCATAACTCCACAGTGTGCATGGCCGGAGGTTGTCTGTGCACTAGGGGTTTGTACACCGGCCGGAGATGAACCAAGTTGTGATCCGATCTCCCAAGTGGGGGGAGTTGTGATGAGGTGTATGCCTCCTTAGTGTTTGCGTAGAATAAATCCAGTGTTTTATTGTCTCTAGTGTGGCATGTGACATACTGGGTGAACGTGGGTAGAATGGGAGATAGTGAAACATGGTTGAAATCGCCTGAGATGAGGAGAAGAGCATCTGGGTGTTCTGTCTGCAGCCTGCTGGTTACTGAATGGATGACGTCACGCGCTGTCCCAGCGTTCGCCGTCGGATTTGCATAAACAACAATGCAGATCACGTGTGAGTGTTCTCTCGGGAGATATGTAGGCCTCATGCTAACAGCTAGCAACTCAATGTCTTTGCTGCAGTGTCGTTGTTTAACAGTGATATGTCCCGGTCTGCACCAGTTGTTGTTAACATACATTATCACTCCACCGCCCCTTGCTTTGCCACTGTCTGGTGTTCGGTCAGCTCGTATCATGTGAAAACCCTCCAGCTCAATGTTAGCATCTGCTGCTAGTTCAGTTAGCCACGTCTCAGTAAACAAAAGGAGAGAGCACTCCCGGTATGTGCTATCATAACGGGAGATAGCCGCTAGCTCATCTACCTTTCCCAGTATCGACCGTACATTTCCCATGACAACAGATGGAAGGGAGGGTCTGTACCTTATATTTTTTGTCCTCCGCCTTACTCCAGCCCCGCAGCCACGGCGTTTTCGCCTCAGTTATCTCGGTATGTCGAGTTTTTCCAATGGGACCGGGTGGCGGTTGAATGCTAGCAGCTCTTCCCTGCTGTATCGTATCCTGCTATAAACAGTGGCTCCGTCCACCGGCTCAGGAGACATTTGGGACGATCTGTGTGTCCGTGATATAAGTGGGGTGAAAAAAAAAGACGGATCAAAAGAGAGAGGAAGGGAAAAAGACTCGGAATCGAGCCGCTGTTGCAAAAGGCAGCCTACTTGTGTGGCGCCGAGAGAGAAAAAAAAAAGAAAGTATGAAAGAGTGTGAGAGCTATAACCCCAAATTTAACATACCTGCTCCCCATTCACACCTGAGACCTTGTAACACTAACAAATCACATGACACCGGGGAGGGAAAATGGCTAATTGGGCACAATTTGGACATTTTCACTTTTGGGTGTACTCACTTTTGTTGCCAGTGGTTTAGACATTAATGGCTGTGTGTTGCGTTATTTTGAGGTGCACAGCAAATTTACACTGTTATACAAGCTGTACACTAACTACTTTACTTTGTATCAAAGTGTTATATTTTCAGTGTTGTTCCAGGAAAAGATATAATAAAATATTTACAAAAATGTGAGGGGTGTACTCACTTTTATGAGGTACTGTAATACAAAAACTCAGACATTTGGGACTCAAAACCTTTCTCTGTAACTGGGTGCTGGACTTTCTCACAGTGAGGCAACAGAATGTGCGTGTCAGCAGCAACACCTCCCAGACCATCACACTGAGCACAGGGGCCCCACAAGGGTGTGTGCTCAGCTCGCTGCTCTTCACCCTGCCGTCCCATGACTGCGTACCAGACCACAGCACCAACCACATCATCAAATTTGCAGATGACATGACAGTGGTGGGCCTCATTACCAACAATGAAGAGGCCAACTACAGAAATGAGGTGAGCCAACTGGTCCAGTGGTGTAAAGACAATAATCTCTTCCTGAACATGGGGAAAACCAAGGAGATTGTGAATGATGTACATAAGTATTCACAGCCATTGTCATGAGGCTCAGAATTGAGCTCAGGTGCATCCTGTTTCCACTGATCATCCTTGAGATGTTTCTACAGCTTAACTGGAGTTCACCTGTAGTAAATTCAGTTGATTAGACATGATTTGGAAAGGTACACACCTGTCTATATTAAGATAAGATAAGATAAGCCTTTATTAGTCCCACAATGGGGAAATTCCACGATTGCAACAGCACAGGGATAGCAACACTCAGAGCAATAATTAAGAAGATACAAAAAATATAAATAAGAGCAGTGGATATACATACGTACACATAAATATATAAATATATATGCAAAGTGCGGAGCATTGTAGCAAGATGGAATAAACAGCATAACCGTCTACTTAGTTATCCTACATAGTATGAATATGTACCCATACATATTGTCACCCTCCGTAGCGACTGATATTGCCCTAGTTGTATACTGGAGGGGACCATTTGTGTAAGTCTGTTGCATCTTTTGCATTCAATACTATTAGGTCGTCATGTTTTTTGCTATCTCTGCGAGCAGCCCTGCTTAGGTTATACAGTCTGACAGCCGTAGGTAGGAAGGATCTGCAAAACCTCTTGGTTGTGCACCTAGGATGATGTAGTCTACTGCTAAATGAGCTCCTCAGTGCGTTCAATATGTCCTGCATAGGGTGGGACTCGGACTCCAGCAGAGATGACAGTTTAGCCACCATCCTTCTCTCTCCTATCTCCTCCACTGGGTCAAGGCGTTGCCCCAGGACAGATCTAGCTTTCTTGATCAGTTTGTTCAGTCTCTTCCTATCGGCTGCTGTAATGCCATTGCCCCAGCAGACCACTCCAAAAGTGATGGCTGATGCCACCACCGTGTCATAGAATGTCTTCAGCAGCGCCCCTTGTACACCAAAAGACCTGAGCCTCCTCAGTAGGAACAGCCTGCACTGTCCCTTCTTGTAGAGTGCGTCGGTATTGTGTGACCAGTCTAGTTTATTGTTCAGATGAACACTCAGGTACTTGTAGGATGTCACCATCTCAATATCTGTTCCCTGTATGTTTACTGGTGCTGTGAGGGGTTGTCCTTGCCTGCGGCAGTCCACCACCAGCTCCTTAGTTTTCCTCGCGTTGATCTGGAGGCAGTTCCGATGGCACCAGTCCACGAAGTCCTGGGTAAGTCCTCTGTACTCAGCTTCATCTCCATTGGAGATGAGGCCAATGATCGCAGAGTCGTCAGAGAACTTCTGTAGATGGCATTGTGTTGTGTTGTGTGAGAAGTCCGCAGTATAAAGGGTGAACAGGAAGGGAGCCAAAACCGTTCCCTGGGGGGCCCCCGTGCTACCGATGATCGTGTCAGACACACAATCTTGGGTTCTCACAAACTGTGGCCTGTTAGTGAGGTAGTCCAGGATCCATGATGACAGGTGCTGGTCCACCCCTGCGCACAGCAGCTTGTCCTTCAGGATCATCGGTTGAATGGTGTTGAAAGCACTGGAGAAGTCAAAGAACATGATCCTCATTGCATTCCCGGGCTTCTCCAGGTGGGACAGAGAACGGTGAAGGAGGAAGATCACTGCATCCTCCACCCCAATGCCATGCTGGTAGGCGAACTGGAGTGGATCCATCGCTGGTCCCACCAGGAGGCGGAGGTGAGCAAGGAGCAGTCTCTCCAGGGTCTTCATCATGTGAGATGTCAGGGCCACTGGTCTGTAGCTGTTCAGATCTTTGGGGTGGGAAGTCTTTGGTACAGGTACCACACAAGATGTTTTCCACAACTGTGGTACCCTCCCCAGCTTCAGGCTAAGGTTGAAGATGTGCTCCACAATCCCACACAGCTGGTCTGCACATGACTTGAGGAGCTTTGCGCTGATGCCGTCCGGTCCCGAGGTCTTCCTCGCCTTGATCTTCCTCAGCTCCATCCTCACCTGGGTCTTAGTGAGGGTCAGGTTGGGGGGCTGTGTGCTAGGAGTGGGGGGGGGGTGTTGGTGGAGTGGGGTGTGGACAGCAGGTCTTGATGACTTTAGAGGCAGCAGTGGTTGTTGTGCAGTCGGGGGGGAGGGCGATTTAGGTCCCCAAGTTGACAGTGCATGTCAGAGCACAAACCAAGCATGAAGTCAAAGGAACTGTCTGTAGACCTCAAAGACAGGATTGTCTCAAGGCACAAATCTGGGGAATGGTACAGAAAAATTTCTGCTGCTTTTAAGGTCCCTATGAGCACAGTGGCCTTCATTATCCATAAATGGAAGAAGTTGGAAATACCAGGACTCTTCCTAAAGCTTGCCAGCTGTCTAAACTGAGCGATCGAGGGAGAAGGGCCTTAGTCAGGGAGGTGACCAAGAACCCGATGGTCACTCTGTCAGAGCTCCAGCATTCCTTTAAGAGAGGAGAACCTTCCAGAAGGACAACCATCTCTGCAACAATCCACCAATCAGGCCTGTGTGGTAGAGTGGCCAGACAGAAGCCACTCCTTAGTAAAAGGCACATGGCAGCGCACCTGAAGTTTGCCAAAAGGCACTTGAAGGACTCTCAGAGCATGAGAAACAAATTCTCTGTTCTGATGAGACAAAGATTGAACTCTTTGGCATGAACGCCAGGCGTCATGTTTGGAGGGAACCAGGCACCGCTCATCACCAGGCCAATACCATCCCTACAGTGAAGCATGGTGGTGGCAGCATCATACTGTGGGGATGTTTTTCAGTGGCAGGAACTGGGAGACTAGTCAGGACAGTGGGAAAGATGAATGCAGCAATGTACAAAGACATCCTGGATGAAAACTTGCTCCAGAACGCTCTTGATCTCAGACTGGGGCAACGGTTCATCTTTCAGCAGGACAACGACCCTAAGCACACAGCCAAGATATCAAAGGAGGGGCTTCAGGACAACTATGTGAATGTCCTTGAGTGGCCCAGCCACAGCCCAAACTTGAATCCAACTGAACATCTCTGGAGAGATCTGAAAATTGCTGTGCACTGACGCTTCCCATTTAATCTGATGGAGCTTGAGAGGTACTGCAAAGAGGAATGGGCAAAACTGCCCAAAGACAGGTGTGCCAAGCTTGTGGCATCATATTCAAAACAATTTGAGGCTGTAATTGCTGCCAAAGGTGCATCAACAAAGTATTGAGCAAAGCTGTGAATACTTATGTACGTGTGTTTTCTTAGTTTATTTTTAATAAATTTGCAAAAATCTAAAAAAAACCATTTTTTACATTGTCATTATGGGGTATTATGTGTAGAATTCTGAGGAAAAATTAATTTAATCCATTTTGGAATAAGGCTGTAACATAACAAAATGTGGGGGAAAAAAAGTGAAGTGCTGTGAATACTTTCCGGATGCACTGTATAGAAATATTGACAAATAAAAATCTTTGAATCTTGAAAATCACAAGTACCTTCACGAGCTCTTCAGCAAGTTGCCAGCATGGATGAGAGGCTTTGGTTTGAGTACGAAGCAGAGATGACAGCAGTACTACACAGGTTTATATTTATCTTCATGTGGGCACTTGAACATGCTGATATCTCTCTCGGTGCAGTATTGGATCCCATCCTTCATGGTTTTTAAAAGAGGAGCTGTGCCTACAGCACACTAAGGGAAGAGCCACTAAACTGACTTTTTTTTCTGTCATCAAATCTGAAAAATGTTTGAAATATGTCAGTTTGTAGGGAATAGTATGAAGCAGTAAATGCTCAGTGTAGTGGTTTGTTCAGTTTCTGACTAAATGTCATCTGACTAATCAGCTGAACATTTTGCCACTTTTTGGTATCAAAACTCAATGCATTTCTAATTCCTTAGCAGCAGACTGATGTTTTGGTGTCTTATGCTTCAAAAACAAGGTGGGCTGAAGTGAGTTTGTTTTACCATGAGATTCTACTTTATCTCTGTGAAGCAGGCACTCAGACTCCCATACATACCCTTCCTCACTCAGAGCTGAATTTCTGATTTGCATCGACTGCCTTTTTTTTGCTGTTCTGCATCCATTTTTACCTCGCTCCCCTCAGCCTCTCGCTGCACTTGACTTTTTGCCCTCTAGTTGTGTCAGCCCTCAAATGTGTCTGTGCAATGCAGTTTTAATTATATTGCATTAGCCGCTATATCACGCGGAAAGGCGTCTGAGTAAAAGTAGTGAGTAAACACATTTGCCCCATAGCTTTAGTCCTGTGGGCATTCTGAGTCTTGCCCTATGCATGAGTGTGTCAGTGAGTCAGTGTGTGACTGCATTCAGTTTCAAGTAAGCAACTTAAGAGTTTGTATGGGTATTCATGTGTGCTTATGTGTGTATTGTCTCTTTTTATGATATGCATACCCACATACAGTATATGCAGACAGTAATATAAATGTATATTGGCCAGAGGCTCTGTATATACATTTGCACAGTGTTTGTGTGTGCAATATCTCCAAGCATGCATGTTGCCAGTCTCTTGGCCCAGGATGCACACTATTTGGTCCACATTTCAAGCTCATGCAGGCAGTAACATACAGATGTGTGTTACCCAGAGGGATCCAACTGTCTCTCCCAATCCTCTGCTTCTATGCAGCTCTGTGGTCTTTGCACAGATGCAAACCAAACAGGTCATCTGAAATTAATTTCCCTACTACCCTACAGGATTTAGCAAGCATTTAATAATGCTAACTGAGAAGGTTTTATCTGACATGTATTCCCTCTTCTGTTAACTGCTGTGTGATCTAATGGATTATTTTTGGGTTAAAAAAAAACACTGTGGCTTTCCTGCAACCTCCCTAATCACACCACCAACTGTCCCACTGTCAAACTGAGCAAGACACAGAGGTTTTTCAAGCCTTGGTTCAGGACTCAGTGTTCTAGCTTTCTTTTGATGTCACCCAGCATTTTGTAGTTTTCTGATGACTGAAATGAAAACCACTCTTGACCTACTGTAAGTACACTTCTATTAAGCAGAATCTGCTGGGTTTTCCCCCCCTCATAATGTCATGAGGTATTCTCTGTATGACAATTCCCAAAGATAATGCTACAATTTTACACTAAGCACAGCCATTCATACATGCTCCAAATGCTGTGTTGTCCATTTCGCTGTTTCGACACATTTCTTTGCAAGACCAGCAGACTTTTTTACGGAAGAAATTTACTTGTGTTCATTTTGTAATTAACGGTTCATTAAAGCCAATATTACACTGAGTGTTACATGAATATAGACAGTCACTGTGTCTATATGGTCATCATAACTCATGGAAAATACTATTATATCTGTTCAGTGTGACTGCAGTAAGGCAATCAAGTGTTTCGTTATGCATACTGAACACTTCTATTTATTGAAACTACACAAATTTGGGCCTCTGTATTCCATAGTTTAAGCAGTATGTATCCCAGTACCTGCCCTTGCAACTTCCTTTTATCGCTCTTTACCAGCCTTTGCATTTTCACCATACATGCAGAAAGGATGCAATCAGATTTTAAAGGGGTCATTGACAGAAAAACAGTTTTTGTAGGTTTTAGGCTTCTGAAATGTGTCTATTGGTTATGTGAGTATCAAAAATTCGTCAAAACGCTCACTTCTCTTTAAAAAACATGTAGCCTTTATCTCGTCTTTCTCTCGGTTTCTCTCCAAGAAGCCGTTGTGACTCTTCCAGGGATTTTCTTGTACATCAAGAAATGAGAAATATTAAGGCCCTGTCACACCTTGACAATTTAGGCAGCATTTGCTGACATATTAAAATTTCTCTGCCGTGCTGGCATACTGCCAAAATTTTCAGTTTTGGGCATATGCATTGCATTTCTATAATGAGTTGGATGTATACATGACATATTAGTAACTTATATCAAAAGTTTCAATAGTTGATAGATAACTTATACCAACAAATGCTTGGCGTGTTGCCAGCATTCACAACTTGTGCCCAACAATAGTCTAACTTATGTATGACTTACTGTGATGTCCCACTTTTACCAATAAATGGCATGGCATGCCTAGAGTATGTGCATGATAGGAGGATGTGATGTCGAGCGAAGAAGAAGAATGAGATTATGCTGTTACCTGCTAGCCGTATGAATCATGCCTCTGTTTCATTACCATGGATAAAGTGAAGAGAACTTTATATAGTTTCTTTTATAGCGCGTAACAATTGGACTTCTGTGCTAACCACAGTTTGTCCATAACAAACACCATGTTCAAGCAAAAGGGTGTCCATATGTGCACCTGGCACCAGGACACCCTAGGTCGCAGGTCGATCGATTTTGTTATCGTGTCATCAGAACTGCAACCGTATGTCTTGGACACTCGGGTAAAGAGAGGTGCAGAGCTGTCAACTGATCACCACCTGGTGGTGAGTTGGATCCAATGGTAGGGGAGGATGCCATTCAGACCTGGTAGACCCAAACGTATAGTGAGGGTGTGCTGGGAATGTCTGGCTGAGGTCCTTGTCCGGGAGGTCTTCAACTCCCACCTCCGGAAGAACTTCAACCACATTCCGAGGGAGTCTGGAGACATGGAGTCTGAATGGGCCATGTTCTCCACCTCTATTGTTGAAGCAGCTGCCCAGAGCTGCGGCCGCAAGGTTGTCGGGGCATCTCGTGGTGGCAACCCCCCCAAACCAAGTGGTGGACACCAGTGGTGAGGGGGGCCATTAAGCTGAAGAAGGAGTCCTATCAGGCTTGGTTGGCTTGTGGGACTCCCGAAGCAGCTGAGATGTACCGGCAGGCCAAGCGGAGTGCAGCTCGGGTGGTTGCTGAAGGAAAAACTCAGGTATGGGAGGAGTTCGGTGAGGCCATGGAGCAAGACTTTCGATCGGCCTCCAAGAGATTCTGGCAAACTGTCCAGTGGCTCAGGTAGGGGAAACAGCTCCCTGTCCACACTGTGTATGGTGTGAATGGGGCACTGTTGACTTCGACTGGGAATATCGTCAGGCGGTGGAAGGAATACTTTGAGGATCTCCTCAATCCCACTGATGTGCCTTCCACAGAAGGAAGCAGGGCTTGTGGACGAGGGGGATGACTCGTCTATCACAGGGGCTGAGGTCGCCAAGGTGGTTAAAAATCTCTTTGGTGGCCGGGCCCCGGGGGTGGACGAGATTCGCCCTGAGTACCTCAAGGCACTGGATGTTGTAGGGTTGTCATGGTTGACACACCTCTGCAACATTGCGTAGAGGTTGGGTGCAGTGCCTTTGGCATGGCAAACCGGGGTGGTGGTTCTTGTCATATTGGCCTATGCGCCGGTGCCACCCGCGCTCAGGCCATATTCTTCCTCAGCCCAGCTCTTATTGTGACAGCATCTCAGCGGGCTCCCGGCTGTCAAGCTCTAAGGGACGGCTGGAGCCCAATTACCTCATCAGCTGAGGCGCTGTCAACCATTATAAAAGGGAGCAGCTCTGATCACTCGGGGCTGTGACCTCGCGCATATTATCCATGCTCTTCTCCAGTGTGGGTAAGGCTGGAACCCCTACGTCCGGCTCCATTTCCCCTCTCATCATCATCATTTGTAAGTGTACCTTTGTATTGTTTGTGTTTTGCCCCACGAGGCTATTTTACTTTGTTCCTTCCGTTATTGTTAATAAACAACGCAAACTCATCGGTCAGCCCTTGGCTCTTATTTATGGCTCGCAAGAGCCATACGTAACAGTTCCTCTCTTCAAAAAAGGGGACCGGAGGGTGTGCTCCAACTTTAGAGGGATCACACTCCTCAGCCTCCCTGGGAAGGTCTATGCCAAAGTACTGGAGAGGAGAATCCAGCCGTTGGTCGAACCTCGGATTCAGGATGAGCAATGTGGTTTTCGTCCTGGCCGTGGCACATCGGACCAGCTCTTTACACTCTCGAGAATTCTCGAGGGTTCGTGGGAGTTTGCCCAACCAGTTTACATGTGTTTTGTGGACTTGGAGAAGGCATTCGACCATGTTCCTCAAGGTTTTTTGTGGGGGGTGCTTCGGGAGTATGGGGTATCAGGCTTGTTGTTATGAGCTATTCACTCTCTGTACGACCATTGTGAGAGTTTGGTTCATACGGGTACAAATAAGTAACAAAAAAAAAAAAAATATTGCCAACACTCGATCGGACTCATTCCCAGTGAGAGTTGGACTCTGCCAGGGCTGACCTTTGTCACCGATCCTGTTCATAATTTTTATGGACAGGATTTCTAGACGCAGCCAGGGAATGGAGGGTGTCACGCTTGGTGACCACAGGATCTCATCTCTGTTGTTTGCAGATGATGTTGTCCTTTTGGCTTCATCCAGCAATGACCTACAGTTCTTGCTGGGACGGTTTGCGCTGAGTGTGAAGCGGCTGGGATGAGAATCAGCACCTCCAAGCCCGAGTCCATGGTCCTCAGCCGGAAAAAGGAGGATTGTCCTCTCTGGGTTGGAGACAGGCCCCAAGTGGAGGAGTTTAAGTATCTTGGGGTCTTATTCACGAGTGAGGGGAGAATGGAGTGAGAGGTTGACAGACAGATCGGAGCAGCATCTGCAGTGATGCGGACGTTGTACCGGTCTGTTGTGGTGAAGAGGGAGCTGAGTTCTAAGGCAAAGCTGTTGATTTACCAGTCAATCTATGTTCCTACTCACTTGTCAGCTTGTCACCTATGGTCACAAGCTTTGGGTAATGACCGAAAGAACGAGATCGCGGATACAAGCGGCTGAAATGAGCTTTCCCCGTAGGATTGCTGGACTCACCCTCAGAGATAGGGTGAGGAGCTCAATCATCCGGGAGAGGCTCAGAGTAGAACCGCTGCTCTTCCACACTGAAAGGAGCCAGTTGAGGTGGTATGGGCATCTGATTAGGATGCCTCCTGGACGCCTCCCACTTGAGGTGTTTCGGGCACGTCCCACTGGGAGGAGACCCCGGGGCAGACCCAGGACTCACCGGAGAGACTATGTCTCCCAGCTGGTCTGGGAATGCCTTGGTATCCTCTCTGAAGAGCTGGAGCAGGTGACTGGGGAGAGGGAAGTCTGGGCTTCTCTGCTTGAACTGCTGCCTCCAAGACCCAGACCTCCAGAAAAGTGGTAGAAGATGGATGGATGGATGGATGGATGGATGGATGGATGGATGGATGGACAATTGATTATAAGTGAGATAAGGTACAAGGATTATTTAATTTATTTTTAGAGGTGTGTGTGGGGATGGAGGTTTACTCTGTCACCACAAACACTCACAAACAAGAGAGGAAAACACTGGTAAGGGGCACCAGTCCAACGGGACAATTTATTAATAACTAATCCTTGAACCTTTTCATTAACCAGTCTCAATATTTGTGAATTCTTCTGCCGTGACCCAGAAAAGCACACACAGAAGAAATCAAACAGAAACTTCTCTATACCGTTAACAGTTTTAATAATCAGATTCAGGTTCAATGACATTTCATTCAAACTGGTAATGGATTCCTGAGCATAAAGTCTATAGTTAAACCTCTGTGGAACCAAGAGAAACCAGATTTTGAATTTGTGACTGTAATGCAATGGAAGACTATGGAATAACTGTAACAAAAATATGCATAAAATTGGACGCAATTTTATGAAGAAAATCACAAAAGCTCATTATATGAAAAAGGAAATTCTGAGTTACTCTACAAAAAGAACAGCGGTTATTGAAAAGGAATATTAATTTTCCTTCAGCTTATAGATCCTATTGTAGTTTATGGACTAACTTTAACAAGAAGAATTGGTAATATTGAATCAGTAAGTGGAAGTCTGGCTTACGAACAGCTGTGTCTTCAGAGTCCAGCATGATCTTGAATGCCAGCAGGTGGCAAAAAGAAGAAACAACTGTCAGCAGTCCTTTCAGTTACATTGGTGATGGCACAGACTTAGTAGCGGGGCGACAATAGGGTGTTGCCGGCAGGAGAGTGGACGACCGGCCCTGGGGCAGGTGTGACGTCTTTTTGGACAACAGATCCTTTCCTGGTCCGCAAATTTAGAATGTCCACCAGCCGATAAGAACAAAGGCTGAAGGAAAAAATGTATATAGACAGTTCCACCTACAAAATCCTAGTTCTTCTGACGTCGTGGGACGTGGGTGAGGCAGTCTCGGGGAAAAAAGTTCAAAATTCACTATCAGTCCACTTTAACGGTGAGTTACGGTAAATCAATAGAAAAGTTCAGTAGAATAAACACGGCTTCTGAGGAGAGGGGAAAAGGCGTTTTGGAGTTTCACTCCAAGTAAGAAGGCTTGAGCTCAACAAGGAAAAGATGGTCTCTCCTCAGACGCCAGAAAAACAGAAAAAGACTTAAAAGACTGAACTGAACAGAAACAAAAACGCAACTTCACTGAACAATGACAAAAACTCTGAACTAGGGCAGCTCTCTCTCTATTTAACTGAGTGTGCTCCTCGGATCATAAAATATGACTGGCAGCAGGAAGAGCCAATTATCGGCTATTGTGGGAGATTTGACTGGACTATGGTCCAATAAGAAAGCAGTCCTTTGTCTGTAACCGTAATGAAATGAAATGTAATGAATGTAATGAAATGTAATGAAAGGGGCGTTATCAAACACAGATGGCCTGGTGATTGGCTGGTACCAGTCAGATGACTGGCATAAGTTTCAGAAGACATATACACATTTTAACTGTGAAATTCATTATATACTTAATATGAAATCTAAGCTGACTTCAGTGATTCATGACTAACTTTCAGTGCATGCACTTTTATAAACTTGTCCCTCTATAATTAACATGCATTAGAATAAGGTTCATTTAAGCATTTTTCAAACATGTACATATTTTAAAATCAATGATTAATGAAACATTTCGAACCCATCATTGTCCAACACAGAGGCGGTCATCTTCAAAGTGTTCTGAGCAGTATTTCCTGGAAAAATAAAGTCTTGAGGAGAAAGGATTATTTCAGCAGATAAAACTCCAAATCCCAATGTTGATTAAATCCAACATGTCCCTGAGTTGACAGAAGGGGGCAATGTTGAGCTGTGGATAATTCCTAGTGACCTGTGGAATGCAGTCCAGAGTTTCTGGGGTATCTTACAGAGTGCTCTAATCATAAAACTGCCTGGTTGGGGAGGAAGCTTTGGGATTTATGACTCATAAAAGAATCCGTTCCTGGCATGAAAAGGGATCCTCATCAGCCCTTTCAGCATGGAATGTGTTTTCAAACTGTGGTCCTTAGGTGAAGGAAACAATTCTTGACCAGACTTTTGAGTGAAACAATTCCTTTAAGGTGAAGAGTGATTTTCTAGATTGGAGCCACATGTCATGGCGGCCTCTGGGCCGTCATTAGTGTCATTAGCCCCAGCTGCGCACAGACCAACAGGTGTGAATCAACGGCTGTTAAAAGCCAGTGTTGCTGACAGCCCGGCACGGAGTCGTCTGTCTTCCTCAACGGAGAATGAACCTGCACTCCGCTCTCTGGTCTCGTCAAGAACATCTCTTGTCTCGTCTGGAACTTTGTCTGTCTCGTCTGGAACCTCGTTTGTCTCGTCTGGAACCTCGTTTGTCTCGTCAAGAGCTTCACTTGCTGCATCCAGGAACTCTTCCCAGCGTCAAGCAAGTAAGCGCACCATTTGCTACTCAACGCCAAACCTTTACCCCTGTGCACAGGTGGACCACCTTGGCGGCGGACCTGCGTCCCCAGCTGACGGGGTAACACCATCACGTCTTCGTAGCGGCTCGCTACCACCACGCCTACCGGTACGTCTTGCTCCTCAATTGCCAGAACTATTATTGTATCAATTACAGGAGTATTGGCCAACGTTATCGGTGGAATCACTGTCATCAGCATCAGCTGTGTCGTCATTGCCACTGTGTGTGGAGTCACTAACCTCGTCTTTGTCTGCATCATCATCTGTGTCATCGTCATCCCGGTCTGTGGAGTCACAGCCGGCGTCATCGTCAGGATCATCGTCATCCCGGTCTGTGGAGTCACAGCCGGTGTCATCGTCAGGGCTGTCATTGTCACAGCCGGCGTCATCGTCAGGGCTGTCATTGTCACAGCCGGTGTCATCGTCAGGACTGTCATTGTCACAGCCACGGGGAGTAACCCCAGCACGGTCACGGATGCCTTCACCTCCACGCTGCCCGGCCGCTGGAACTCAGCAGAGCGAAGCCAGTGCTGCTCTCAAGTAAGCCTTGTTATCTGCAGCTCTTTGCTAGTGTGGAGTATTAGTAATTTGTCTCTGCTTATCTGTTCCAGGGTTGCCGGGTCTCCGTCCAGGTCGCTCAGCTCCAGTGACCAGAACGATATCCTCGCACTCACACTCGCATTACACTCACTCACTATTAAATAAAGATTATTGTCACTATCTGCTCGTGTCAGTGTCTGTCTCCTGGGTCCTGAAACATGTCAGTACGACTCCGTCACGAAGACCCAGCGGACAGTTCACTGTCGCGCCAAATCAACACTCTTAGCGCCCGGGTAGATTT
This sequence comes from Pholidichthys leucotaenia, assembly GCA_020510985.1. NCBI lineage: Eukaryota > Metazoa > Chordata > Actinopteri > Cichliformes > Pholidichthyidae > Pholidichthys > Pholidichthys leucotaenia. The sequence goes on from CM035839.1 coordinate 305,374,139, forward strand.
ATTTGCACACCAACAGACAGTAATCTTTAATCAGCTATCTGTAATAATTGGTCGGCTGGATCGTCTGGAGGGACACCAGACGTTTCCCCCCACCGCAGATAGTTCTGCCCCTGTGGGCTTAGCATCTGGACAAACTAACATCTCCTCGTCTTCTCGCCTCACCCCTATTCCCACCCCTGCCCGGTTCAGCGGAAAACTCGGGGAAGCTCGTGGATTCATATTACAGTGTGAGTCAGTTTTTCTTCGTGTTCTGGGGGACTTTACTCTTGATTCAAGCCGGATTGGCTACATTATAAATTTGTTAGCAGGAAGAGCTTTGGACTGGGCGTATTCCATTAGGGCGAAACCAAGCTATTCCCTGCTCACTTACCAGGAGTTTGTGAATGAATTTTTGTCTGTCTTTGATCATACGGATAGAGGTGAGGTGTTGACAGAACGATTGCTGAGCTTACAACAGGGAAAGAGATCAGCTGCTGATTACGCCATTGACTTCCGGGTCCTGGCTGCAGAGATTGGGTGGGGGGAGCCATCATTATGTGGTATCTTTCTACGTAGTCTTAATGATGAGTTGAAGGATGAGTTAGCGACACGGGACAAACCGGATAATTTACGGGATTTGATTGCCCTAGCGGTTAGTCTTGATAGCAGATTAAGGGAGCGGGCGGCTGAACGGCGTTCTACTTCCCGTTCGGTTAAACCCCACCCTCGCCTCCCCAACTCTCCTCCTCTCGCTCTATCTGCGTCAGAGGAACTTCCGGTTCAGCAAGCTATAATCAGTGGCCGGTCTAAAGTGTCAGCAGCAGAGAAACAACGCCACAGGGATCAGGGCCTTTGTTTCTACTGTGGGAAAGAGTCACATGGGGTTTTTGAATGTCCCAATAAGTTAAAAAGGGAGGGCCCGTGGATCAGAGTAGGGGGATTCACGGGCAATAACTCTAAAGAGCCCCTTACTTGTTGTCGATTACCTCTTAGGCTCATCCATTTACATACAGAACACTCCACATTGGCGTTAGTAGATTCTGGAGCTGAGCAAAATTTTATTTCTAGAGACCTGGCAACCCGGATGGGTCTTAGCTGTCAGACTGTAGATCCCCCTGTCAAACTGATCACCTTGTCTAAAGCGTCGTTGACTACTATTGCTCATCAGACGGTTCCTGTGTCAGTTATTGTATCAGAAAATCACAGGGAGGAAATTCAGTTTTTTGTTCTGCCTGTTTCTTCTTCGCCCGTTATTCTGGGGTACCCCTGGCTGCGCCTACATAACCCCACTATTGATTGGCAAGCTGGGAGAATAACGGCATGGAGTACGTTCTGCCTCAGTGCCTGCCTTCAATCGGCGGCATGCGCCCCATCCGTCAAGGTGCCTCTGCCTGATTCATCGCCACCGGACTTGTCCAAGGTGCCAGAGGTCTATCACGATTTGGGGCTAGTATTTAGCAAGTCTCGGACATTGTCCTTACCCCCTCATCGCCCTTATGACTGCGCGATCAACCTGAAGGCTGGGGCCCCTCTACCTGCTAGCCGCCTGTACAGCCTGTCAGTCCCGGAGCGCGAGGCTATGGACACATATATTAAGGAGTCCTTGGCTTCTGGTATCATCCGCCCGTCGTCTTAGGCAGTAGGTGCTGGATTTTTTTTGTTGAAAGGAAAGACGGTTCTCTACGCCCCTGTATCAATTTCCAGGGATTGAATGAAATAACAGTGAAAGACAAATATACCCTGCCTTTGATGAACACTGCTTTTGACTCCCTCCAGGGGGTGTCCTGGTTTTCTAAATTGGACCTTAGGAATGCCTACCATCTAGTGCGCATAAGGGAAGGAGATGAGAGGAAGACGGCTTTTCGGACCCCCAGCGGACATTTTGAGTACCTGGTAATGCCGTTTGGGGTAACTAATGCTCCAGCCGTGTTCCAACGTCTGATAAATGATGTACTACGGGATTTCCTGAACTCGTTTGTTGTTGTTTTTCTCGACGATATTCTCATTTTCTCCCGCACACTAGAGGAGCATCGAGTGCATGTGCGCAGGGTACTGCAGCGCCTCCTGGAGAATCATCTGTTCGTGAAGGCTGAAAGATGTGAGTTCCACACTGACCAAACCTCCTTCCTTGGGTTTGTTATAGCTCGGAACCAGGTGATCCCTGACCCGGCCAAGGTCAAGGCAGTTGTGGATTGGCCTGCACCGACCTCCAGAAAGCAGCTTCAGGGGTTCTTGGGGTTTGCTAATTTTTATAGGAGGTTCGTGCCTAATTTTGGCAATATTGCCCGTCCCCTGTCTGCTTTTACTTCCCCTAAGATCCCGTTTTGTTGGAGTAAGGAGGCAGCTGAAGCATTCGTAAGACTTAAGAGGGAGTTCGCCTCGGCCCGAGTCCTTACTCAGGTGGATCCGAAGCTGCAGTGCTTGGTGGAGATGGACGCTTCTGATTCAGGAGTTGGAGCGGTACTCTCCCAACGGTCTCTCGAGGACGGTAAGATTCGCCCTTGTGCTTATTTCTCTCACCGTCTCACTTCTGCAGAGAGAAATTACTGCATCGGAGACAGGGAGTTACTGGCAGTAAAACTCGCCTTGGAGGAATGGAGACATTGGCTGGAGGGGGCTGCTCAGCCGTTCGTGGTTTGGACGGATCATCGTAACCTGGAGTACCTCAGGACGGCGAAGCGCCTGAATGCACGCCAGGCTCGCTGGTCCCTCTTCTTCGGCCGTTTTAACTTCTCCATCATGTATCGGCCGGGAAGTAAGAACGGTAAGCCGGATGCTCTCTCTCGGCAGTTTGACACTCCATCCTCTGAGGACCAGGAGACCCCTATCCTGCCGCCTTCCTGCGTCATGGGCGCCCTGTCCTGGGGAATCTGCAAGACGGTTCGCCAGGCTCAGAAGACAGAGCCGGACCCCGTGGGGGGGGGGGGGGGGGGGCCCGGGCTGCTTGTTTGTTCCACGCGCTATCCGGGGCAAGGTGATTGAGTGGGGTCACGCTTCCAAGTGGGCCTGTCATCCTGGAGTGGGTCGGACCGTGGATCTCCTTCAAAGGACCTTCTGGTGGCCAGGGTTACGGAAGGACGTTGTTAATCACATCCGGGCCTGCGCTCAGTGCGCCACCAGGAGGACTACCCAATGTAATATCCAGGTGGCCAACCGGCATAGGAGACCCGCCCCGGACTTTAAGGTGGGTCAGAAGGTCTGGTTGTCAACCCGGAATATTTGTGTACCGGCCGAGGAACGGAAGCTCACGAAGCGCTTCATTGGCCCTTACACTATTAATCGTATTATTAACCCTGTGTCTGTGCGCTTGTCTCTCAGACAAGCGCATCGAAGAGGGGCATCGAAGAGGGGAGAGACAAGTATCTGCCCCGTTTTTCATGTCTCCCAGGTCAAACCATACGTCTTGGACCCCCTGTGTCCTGCTCCAGCGGTTCCCGCGCCCCCGAGACTGATCGATGGCCATCCGGCCTGGGGGGGTGACTGCTGTCCTTGATGTCCACAGGCGGGGTCATGGTCTTCAGTATTTGGTGGACTGGGAGGGCTTTGGACCGGAGGATCGCTCTTGGATTCGCCCAGCGTTGATCTTGGATAAACAGCTGATTCACGATTTTCATCGAGCGAATCCAGGTAGGATTGGGCAGATGCCTGGAGGCACTGCTAGAGGGGGGAGTACTGTCATGGCGGCCTCTTAGCCCCAGCTGCGCACAGACCAACAGGTGTGAATCAACGGCTGTTAAAAGCCAGTGTTGCTGACAGCCCGGCACGGAGTCGTCTGTCTTCCTCAACGGAGAATGAACCTGCACTCCGCTCTCTGGTCTCGTCAAGAACATCTCTTGTCTCGTCTGGAACTTTGTCTGTCTCGTCAAGAACTTTGTCTGTCTCGTCTGGAACTTTGTCTGTCTCGTCAGGAACTTTGTCTGTCTCGTCTGGAACCTCGTTTGTCTCGTCTGGAACCTCGTTTGTCTCGTCAAGAGCTTCACTTGCTGCATCCAGGAACTCTTCCCAGCGTCAAGCAAGTAAGCGCACCATTTGCTACTCAACGCCAAACCTTTACCCCTGTGCACAGGTGGACCACCTTGTCGGCGGGCCTGCATCCCCAGCTGACGGGGTAACGCCATCACGTCTTCGTAGCGGCTCGCTACCACCACGTCTACCGGTACGTCTTGCTCCTCAATTGCCAGAACTATTATTGTATCAATTACAGGAGTATTGGCCAACGTTATCGGTGGAATCACTGTCATCAGCATCAGCTGTGTCGTCATTGCCACTGTGTGTGGAGTCACTAACCTCGTCTTTGTCTGCATCATCATCTGTGTCATCGTCATCCCGGTCTGTGGAGTCACAGCCGGCGTCATCGTCAGGATCATCGTCATCCCGGTCTGTGGAGTCACAGCCGGTGTCATCGTCAGGGCTGTCATTGTCACAGCCGGCGTCATCGTCAGGGCTGTCATTGTCACAGCCGGTGTCATCGTCAGGACTGTCATTGTCACAGCCATGGGGAGTAACCCCAGCACGGTCACGGATGCCTTCACCTCCACGCTGCCCGGCCGCTGGAACTCAGCAGAGCGAAGCCAGTGCTGCTCTCAAGTAAGCCTTGTTATCTGCAGCTCTTTGCTAGTGTGGAGCATTAGTAATTTGTCTCTGCTTATCTGTTCCAGGGTTGCCGGGTCTTCGTCCAGGTCGCTCAGCTCCAGTGACCAGAACGATATCCTCGCACTCACACTCACATTACACTCACTCACTATTAAATAAAGATTATTGTCACTATCTGCTCGTGTCAGTGTCTGTCTCCTGGGTCCTGAAACATGTCACCACATGGATTAATGCTACACTTTATTCAGTGACACAACATATTGGCGATGAGGATGTCAACTCTGAACTTCACTCAACCTATACCTTTCCTACAGAACGTCAAGGATCCGCCGGTGCTGTTCAAAGCATGGATCCAGACTTTTGAGAATTATCTTCTGGCTATGGCGGACAAGGAGTTACCAGAGGCAAGAAAGTGTGCCCTGCTTTTCCATTGTTTAGGTGTGGAAGGTCAAAGACTTTTCTACACACTTACAGTTGCTGATGATAAATACACAACGGCTTTGGAGGCTATGGAGACTTTCTTCACCTTGAAATTGAATGATGTAGCAGAATGCTACCACTTCAGACAATGCAGGCAGTGGCCAAGTAAGACTACAGATCAGGTTGTGGTTGCTTTGAAGGAGCTTGCTGCTACATGTGTTTTGGACTGTGGAAGAGGGGATGATTTGAGATCAGCTCATGGAAAAGACAAACTCTACACGTATCAATGATTGTTGCCGGAGGTACCACTTACTTTGCCCAAAGCTATGACAATAGCACAACAGATTGAAACAGCAGTGATGGAGGCTAAAGCTATGTGGACAGGAGCAGCAGACAGTGCTGTCCAAGCAGTTCATGCTAAAGTTCATCAGCAGCACGGTAACTTTAATAAAGGTAAATATAAGATACATCCACCTGCACAGCCAAGTCAAGGGTGTCATGATCCTGAGCATTGGTGAGGGCCGTAAATTCTTTACATGTTTCGACTGTTCACTGCAGCCTTCGGTGAACAGTCGAAACATGTAAAGAAGATAAAAACATCTTTCTATTTTTGTCTTTAATAAGAACAAAAGGTAAATCATTAAAAGAAGATAAAATGAACCTACTCGAGCTAGTATGAGAAAAAAGTTACATTTTCATGAGAAAAAACATAACTTCCAAATGCTGCAAAAAGATACATTTGCAAGAAAAAAAAATAAAAAGTCACAAATTTGCAAGAAAAAAAAATGTCAATTTTCTGAAACACAAACACACTTTTTTTCTCTCATAAATGTCCAGTTTTCTTACCAGTTACTGAGGTTTTTGTTGTAAACTTTAATATTTTTCTTGGAAAGTTATACTTTTTTTAAATAAATTTGAAACTTTTTAATGATAAATGTATTATTTAATTCTGAGAAATTATTTTTTCTGAGAAATTCGCCATGTTTTGTGATAAACTTCTTACCTACCTCCCGCCATAGAAATTTATGATAAGATAAGCCTTTATTAGTCCCACAATGGGGAAATTCCAGGATTACAGTAGCAAAGGGATAGCAGCACTCAGAGCAATAGTTAATAAGATAATAAGAACTGGTTAGCCAAAGCAGTAGATGAACATACATATGTACACAGATAAATTCACAGTGCAGGAGCATTGCAGCTAGATGGAATAAACAGCATGACGGTTTGTTAAATTACCCTGCAGAATATGAATATGTACCCAGAAAGTATATTTCACATTTGAAGCAATGGTGTTGTTGCCACCCTTGATAATAATTGTTATTGTCCTAGTTGTACATTGGAGGGGACGTTCTCGAAAGTGCACAGTTGTTTAGTACATTTAATATGACCTCTACGAGCAGCCCTGGTTAGGTCATAAAGTCTGACATAAAGTCTAACAGCCGTAGGCAGGAAGGACCAGCAGAACCTCTCCCTTGACCACTTAGGATGGCACAGCCTCCCGCTAAATGAGCTTCTCAGTGCGTTCAGCATGTCCTGCATGGGGTGGGACTGAGACTCCAGCAGAGATGACAGCTGAGCCACCATCGTCCTCTCTCCTATCTCTTCCACTGGGTCGAGGTGTCGCCCCAGAACAGAGCTAGCTTTTTTGATCGGCCTGTTCAGTACTCATAAATTTGCAACTCTATTCTCAAATTTTCATGATTTTTTTGGTACATTTGCTACTATACTATACTCTTTATGGGGATAGAGGATGTCAGGTTAACAGAACGGATGATTTTGGATCATTTTACTGACAAAGGGAATAGCCTTTTTAATTTTTTTGCAAATATTTATTTATTTTGAACATATATTGTTGGATATTATATTAGGTATACTAATATGGCGGCACCCTGGGTGGAGTGGGAGGTGATGCCCCGCCTTTCTGGTGATGGTGTCACGGGGAGTATAAAGGGCCACAGTGGGAGAGGCTCTCCCTCTTTGCTGTGGACCCCTTGAACCTGTACGGAGCGACTCCTGTTGTTTGGTGTAAATAGTTAATAAAGAGTGTTAAACTGTCACCCTCGCCTCCTCCTTTGAACACCGGATTACAGACACAACATTTGGCAACGAGGAGAAAAGCTATGGAGTGAGCTGCCACCGCTTTTCGGCCATTTTTGGAAGTACTGGGAGAGTCACCCGTGCCGTGGACCAGATGGTATGTGGCCTTCGAGAACTATTTGGTGGCTCTCAACCTTGGTGAGCTCGAAAACCTGCGTGCAAAGGCAATTCTGGTCCATAATCTTGGGATGGAGGGCCAGAGGATCCTTAGTACGTTAGGAGGTGGTGATAGTTTTCAAGACGTGGTGCAGCTAATGGCGCGTTATTTTCGCACCCTGGAAAACATCATCGTAAGGCAAATTCAGTTCCAACAGAGCCACCAGCGTCAAGAAGAGTCACTGTAACACTTCGTTGCCGATCTATGTCAGCTGGCAGGGGAGTGCCAGTTTGGGGCTTTGGAGGAAGAGCTGGTCCGCGACCAACTGGCGGAGTACGTCCTTAGTTCCTCCACGAGAGCACAGCTCCTAACATTCGCCGGAGAACTATCGCTGACCACGGCTGTGGAATTGGTGCAACAGTACAAGGCAACAGACAGGCTGGCCAAAAATCTCGGCGAGGAGGAAATGCTGCAGAAGAAGGAACAACAGTGGAAGGCTCTGGCCGCGGACCTAGACAGCGAAGACGGCATGAGTGACGAGGAGTTTGCCGCTGCTGTAAAAATTAGGTCCACCCCAGGAATGCCAAGGTGTTATGGCTGTGGGTCCACTAGGGTCCCTTTAGCTAGTGTCCAGCTAAAGGGAACGCTGTGGGAAGTGCGGTCTATTTCATCATTTCGCCAGGACCTGCAACAATTTTGAGCGAGGGGACCTGAGACCAGAGGGATGCCCGTCCACAAAAGAGCCTACAGTATACAGTCTCGCCGAGTATGGACAGACAAATCTACTGTAACATCAAATTGGATGGAGTCGAGGTACCGTTGTTAATGGACACGGGATCATCGATCTCCATATCAAATTGGGCCACAGTAAAGGGCTTGTTTCCACACTACCGGGTGAACAAGTTAGAGGCGACCTGTTATGGCAGCGGTGGTAACCCATTCAACATCGTGGGCTCACTATGGCTGTCGGTGAGGTATAGATCAGCAGCAATGTGTGACACCCATTTCGTGGTGTCTACCGAAGGGTCAAATCTAATGGGATGTGAAATGTTTTATGGGCTTGGTTTCACAATAGCCAGCGGCGTTGGTGAGGAGTGGTCCAGCTGTGGGACCGGCCTTTTCCAGCGGTGGAGGACGGTAACGTGTGGGATAGCGACTAGCCCGGGACAAAGGAAGATGGGCCAGACCAGCACCGTGGGCCGTCACTGCGGGGTGGTCCTGGCACCAGAGTTCGAGTTACCCTGGACTAGGGAATCGAACAGCACAGACGGACGCCCGCGGTTGCAGATAGAGCCAGCATGCAGGCACCTTCTGGTTCTGGAGTTCAGCCGAGTACTGCCAGAGAACAGGGCGCTGCTGTGGCTGCTTCAGTGCAGGAAATGAAAGGGAGCGGGGCGAGACCGAGTGGTGCGAGTTCCAGACACACCTACAAGCAGGATCTGAGGTGGATCTCGGACCGGGTCGGCGGGACTCTCCGACACCGAAGGGAAGCCCGGTCACGACGTGATGGATCGAAGAAGCCAGTTAGAGCTCCCCTACGTATTGGCGACGAGATCCGCCCTAGGGTTGAAGTTTGGCTCAGAGGAATCCACAGATCATGGGAGCAGCGAGATGACCAGGGGCAGCTGCAGTTGGTGACAACCCACGATGACGGCTACTTGGGGCTGTCGGTTGGATCCAGGAGGCACTCTAAAGAGCTGCGTCGTGTAGGCGAGGACAGACGCCAGCGCAGCCCGTCTCCAGTGAAGAAGAAGCAAAGACGCTCTGGGAGGGAGCTGCCAGACAGCCGTCCTAGGGTGGGTCTCCATGGGGGTCCATGAGGTGACTTTAAAGGGCGGGGGGGTTAGCGGCATGTTACATTGTTCTGAATAGTGCATTATTTTAGTTTCCTGAAGCTGCCTAACCTATGTGTTAAAAAGTGTGTGAAAAAAAGGGGGAAACTGAGTGTGAAATGTGCCAGCAATCCACCTGAGCCCCCTAGAGTTGTTTTGTGGTGTGCATGGATAGGTTATGTATTTATATCGTATATTTTAATGCTTTGCATGTGAGTCGGGTTATGAATTTTGGGAGGGTCTAATTGGTTTGCCTGCACTTTTTCTATGGGGGGTGTTGGATATTATATTAGATGTACTAATATGGAGGCATCCTGGGTGTAGTGGGAGGTGACGCCCTGCCTTTCTGGTGGTGGTGTCATGGGGAGTATAAAGGGCCACAGCGGGAGAGGCTCTCCCTCTTTGCTGTGGACCCCTGGAACCTGTACGGAGCGACTCCAGTTGTTTAGTGTAAATGGTTAATAAAGTGTGTTAAACTGTCACCCTCGCCTCCTCCTTTGAACACCCGGTTACAGACACAGCAGATATCTTTCAATGGAAGCTGCCAATTTTTTGTTATTGACCTTTACATAATTACTGATGAAGACTACGGCCTCTGTGTGAGTTGATTATTTTGTAGAAATCTATGGGGTATTAAATATGTGCTTGACTGTATAGGTATTAAAATAAAATATATATAAGCACAGTAAAATTTACACTCAAGGGCTTTAATAATGCACCACAACATTTATTTGTAAATTCACTTGTGTAGTTTGAGTCATTTGCAAATGACCACTAATATGGTGCTTCTCATTACCTTTTAATGAATATCTTAGCTTAATCAGTGACCAAAAAACAAAAAACAAGAAAAATGCCAAGAAATGTAAACACCATACACTGGGGTATTGTGACTCCTTCCCCAAAATTCTGTTTTGAGACACAGGACTACTCATAACAATCAGGTGTGACCACACCCCAGATGTTGAGAACTACCCTACATACATTTTTACAACTTGTTTTTTTCTGTAATTTTCCCCATTGTGGGAATAATAAAGGTTTATCTTATCTTAATAGAGAAAAGTTCTTCCCAAACTGGGCCAAAAATAGAGTGGTGCATTATTAATATCCCTTGAGTGTATATTACTGTATGTAACTCTTCTTTTTTCAGCATTTTTTGGTTGAGCATCTGCCTCCAAAATGTCTATACACATCCCTGCGTATTGCCCTCAGTTGGAAACTTGGTTTGTTAAAGATGCGCCAACCAGGAACTGGAAGTATACAGTACAAAAATTAAGACCAATGGAATTGAAAATAGAATGAAAATAAATAAATAATTAAAAAGGCTGTCAATAAAAAGTACTCTAGGTCCATTCTCAAAAAAATGCATTATAGACAAAAAGGTTTGGAAATAAAGCTATTTGGTGACAGAAAATATATTCACAAAGACAGATCGATATAGCATCAAACCAGCCATAATAGTGGAGCTTACTCCTCAAGCCTTTTAATGGAAATGGGTCTCATCTTAAAATTTAGAATGGAAAATTCAGATTTGGTTTGTGTTTGGTGAGGGGCCCACACACGGTGCTGTACCCAGGACCCAAAATTTGGTGCTACACCCCTGATCATAGGTGCCACATGAACTAGGCGGCAGCCTGGGCTTCTTTGCTTAGACTACTGCTCCTACAACCCGGACCCCTGGATAAGTGGTAAAAGATGGATTAGTATTATATAGTGAAGAAAGCCTTTGCTGCCCTTCAACAACTCCAGAAATCTGACAAGTGTATGCACTTTATGAGAAAAAGCTAAGTGTGTGCAAAGTCCTACATAGAAATTGGAAAAGATCCATTTTTCGAAACCCAAAACTCAGAATCAACTTTTAGTGCATAATATTTTCAGCTCAAAGTGACCCCATCATGGCTTTTCCCACCTGCAGGGTTAGGGGAGAGACTTGTTAAGGATCAAAATGATAGTGTTTTCAGTTTTTTTTTCTGCTGACAATCACATGGTCCTCTCCGGCATACAACTAGGAACATACCGGTCGCTATGGAGGGTGAGAATATGTATGGGCACATAATCATACCATGTAGGATAACTAAGTAGACGGTTATGCTGTTTCATCCCACCTAGCAACAATGCTCTGCACTGTGTGTGTTTATATATTTACATATTTATTCCATCTAGCTACAATGCTCCGCACTGTGTTTTTATATATCTACATATTATTCCATCTGGCTACATTGCTCCGCACTGTGTGTGTTTATATACTTGCATATTTATTCCACCTAGCTGCAATGCTCCGTATTGTGGGTGTTTATATATTTACATATTTATTCCATCTAGCTACAATGTTCTGCACTGTGTGTTCATATATTCATATATTTATTCCATCCAGCTACAATGCTCTGCACTGTGTGTCTGTGTGTGTGTGTGTGTGTGTATATATATATTTTATAGTAATATGTACATATGTATATTAGCTGCTCTTGCTTGCTTGTTTTTTTTTCTTGCCTTCTGATTGTTGCTCTGAGTGTTGCTATCCCTGTGCTGTTGCAATCCTGGAATTTCCCCGTTGTGGGACTAATAAAGGCTTATCTTATCTTATCTTACCTTTTGTGTTTGGATGGACACACTGATGCCAAACGGGGGAAATAAAGAATCACATATGCTGCTTTAAATGAACTGAGTTTCTCTGCTGCTGATTCTCTCTCTCGTCATTCTGATCTCCTTTGCTTCAATCCCACAAAATACACTGAAAAACACAAGTCTTCGTACTCTGTTTGCACACAGGGCCCATTGAGGGATTCAGAGCTGAAATAGCATGCGTTCTCATTCATGAATGTGCCCTCATTAGCAGAAAGCAATGTACAGTACTGAATGAACAGTCATAATATTCTGGCAGCTGTTTACTTGGGTTTCTGCAGTTTATGTTGATTAGCTTCAACTGAGAGACAGACAAAACACTCTGGAGGATGTCAATTAATGTTTTTCTTTCTCCAACACAAACTCCTTAATTAAGCTCAGTCAGCCTCTTCAGTGCTGATTTACTGAAATGAGAATTATGATTTTAATTCCATGAATACAGGGTGGTGATAAGTACTGTTCTGAAATCACTGGGGTTACCTCCTGCTCGTCTTTCTGTCAAGATGGAGTCTCATTTTGGGATTTTCAAGTGCCCCAATGATGGGGAGTAGAGTTTAGGATAGTTTCCATATAAGAATCAAAATACCGGCTTCAAATTATGTTTAAAACATTTAAAATGGAATTTCAGCTTTAAATTCAAATGTGATGCATTTTTTAACATTTTCTTCACAGGTACAACTTTTAGCCAGCAGCATGGCTGGCAATGCATTAATGATAATAACTTAATACCAGCAGTCTAATGGAAATGCCATCACCCTCACCTCATCTGCATGTCTTAGCATGCTAATACACAAAACTGAGATGGTGGATGTGCAGCGGGAAATGGGTGGCATTGTGAATATCTATCTATCTATCTATCTATCTATCTATCTATCTATCTTTTGTCCCCTCATCAGCCTCAAACTCTGTCATTCTACCACCATCCATCTCTGAGAGGCGTCGACGTGCCCACATTAACTCAGGGCCATCTGTGCGCCAGCTGAGTGACGGATGGAGGGAGAGTTTGTACTGGCAGATGAGTGGAGGTCTACGGTCTGCTTTATCTGTCCCACTACCTGTCATTCCGTCACGTCAGCCCTTTTATAAATTCTTTCTCTCGGCCTTCCTCCATCTCTGTGCTCCTCTCCCCTCCCGACTTGTACTCTTTCATTATGATATGCTGGGGTTAAAAGGTGAACATCCCACCCCCCAACTCCCACCCCACCATATTTCCAGACCAGACAGTGGGTATTCTTTGATCTTTATATATATATATATATATATATATATATATATATATATATATATATATATATATATATATATACTGTATATACTGTATATACAGTATATATATATATATATATTATGGCAAGCCGTTCATATATATATATAAGTGACTCTAGCCCACCAGTGTGTCTGTAATGTTGACACAGAGGACTCACATTGGGGCTTCTGAGATATGGTCTGTGTCTGCAAACTGATGGACTGTCTCTGTACTGCAGCCCCGACTGTCGACAAGAAGATAAGCTCTCGTAGCGCAATCATGTCACCTCCACTGACAGACTCTCCTTTTGACCGAAACTAGAAGACCTTTAAAATTACATAACATTTAATTTGATTCACTCCCTCTCTAAGTATCTTTCCTGCTGTGCTATAGTAGATTGATTTTTTTTTTTTTTATTATTATTAAAAGGGAGTACATTAATGAATTGGCTTGTTGAAAATCTTCCATCCATCTCCAGGATGAGCTTTCATCAAGCCAAGGGGTTACAATTTCAAAAACTTTCTGTCTCATTGTATCTTTTTTCTTGTAAGCTGTAGTACAAGATAGCGATCATATGTATTTTCAACAATTATTTTAAATGCCCATGTAAAATACTGAACAACACAAAAAATCTGAATTTTTCAGCACTTTATACAGTTCAATTGTATATCATTTTTCATCAATTTTGATTTAAGACTTCACAAAAAACATGCTAATAAATTAGACACAATGTCCATTTTTCACTCTAACATAAATTCCTTAGAAATAATTATTATGAACCATTATGTAATTTCACAGTTCAAGATACTACAATTCAGATTGATAGTAATAGGTTTATGCACTTGTTATAAATTGGTCCTGTTTGTTCTAAATGTTATATGTTGATTATATGTTTATTAATCATATTTAATAATAACTGGTATAGGTTTATTAATCTGCATTGTTTCACATCATGTCATATTTAAATTTCTTTAATAAATTTTAACTTATTAAATTCTTTGACTGTGAATATATTAAGGGCAGCTTCGTGGAGTAGTGGTTAGCACTGAGGCAGCACAGCAAGAAGGTCCTGGGTTTGATCCCACCCCCTGACTATTGGTGACCCTTCTGTGTGGAGTTTGCATGTTCTTCCCGTGTCTGTGTGGGTTTTTCCGGGTACTCCGGTTTCCTCCCACTGGCTAAAGACATGTATGTTAGGCATCAACTGGGGATAAATTGTCCTTAGGTGTCATGATGCTGAGCACAGGGCGGCGCACCGTGCTCATGCTTTCAGTCTGTGCTTGATTATTTTCTGTAATTTCCCCATTTCTGTTTTGTATTTATATGTATGATGATATTCGAGTTGCCTTTTGTTTCTGTTTGCTCATTAGTATTCCTGTTTCTCAGTTTAATTATTCCCAGTCCCATCCAGTTTCATATTGTGTCTATTACCATCGAGTTTTTGTATTATTATTATTATTATTATCTGCCTCTTTGACATGAGCCTACCCTTGCCTATGAGTACCATCTCTTGGTTGAATTCCTCCTGTCCTCGTCTTGATGAGTTATCTTCCCTGTTTATATCATCCGGTCTGTTTCTCATTTTGTATCATTTCATATTTATGGTTAGATTCTTGTGCCATATTCCTCTGTGCTCTTATTTTGACAGCATGACTTGTTTACGTCCTCTGTTTGCTCAAGTTCGTGGGTTGTCACAGCTGTCAGCTGTTTGGTTTAATTATCCTCGCTCCTGTACCTACACCTGTAATCATTTGTTCATTTCCTCTGTCCTTATTTATAGGGCGTTGCAGCGCTACTCACTGCAGCGCCCTTCTCAATGTGCAGACGGGAGTCCCCGATCTCATTTTCCCACATTATCTCTGAGTGTTTAGACGTGAGTTCTCCATCTTATTTTTCCCAGCATTTCTGTACGCCTCGCCTGGTTCCGTCCAGGCTGTTCTTCTCGTTTCTCCAGAAGTGAGCGCCACATCTGCACTGGCGTTCCGACATGCCTTTTCCCTGGCTACTCCTGCATGTAAGTTTTTGTGCTTTTGTATTTTTTGTGTTTCTATTATTAAACATTCTTGCAACTCACAGTCCAGCATTTAGGTCTTCATCCTGCCCTGAGGGGCAGTTTATGACATTAGGTATGAATATAAAAGTGAATGGTTGTCTGGCTTTATCTCTGTGTTGGCCCTGTGATGGACTGTTGATCCCTGCCTATCACCAAAAGATATTGGGACAGGCTCTAGCCCTTCCGCGACCTGAAAAGGATTAAGTAGTTGAAGATGAATGAATGAATGTTAATGTTAATTCTAAACAATGTGTCTACATAACCAGACAGTCCAGCCTGATCAAATCACCCCAAGAGTGCTCCAATCGACCTTGACCTTCAAGACAACCTGGATGCAGATCCACCCGAGGATCATTGTGTGTGAGTTTGGTGAGCATCGAGACGACTGCCCATAGAAGTAATTGGGGGGGGGGGGGGACCCCGCCAAAATCAAATCAGGCCAATATAACCCCCTCAATAATCATATAATTATAATTAATAAAAAATATCTACAAGCGAGTATGAAGAAGTTGTTTTTTTCATTTGCAAGCAACAAAAAAGTAACATTTCTAATAATCTGAATGAGTCAGTTGTAAGGACGGCTGCAGCAGGTGGGGATGCTCGTCTAGAAAGCATTCAGCTCACAAGTGAGAGAAAATGAAAAGAGCTCCACAAGGGCAACAAACCATTTTAAATTGGTTGTCAAATAAAAGGACAAACCCCTCTGTCCAAAACAAGATAAATATCATATTATTGATTTAGCTCATGAATTGTTGTCTGAAGTTAGCCGGTTGCTAGTTTGCTAATGTGAGTTAAAGCTATGGAGTACACCACAGAATAAATGCTGCCTGGTAGGATTTAGCTGATCTGAGAAATGATTAACTTTTCTCATGCAGGTTCGGTCTTTACAATATATTAATCATTCATGAAATGTGATCAGAATGGATTTGTTCGTCAACTGTTAGCGTGAAATGTATGTGTTTCAGCATTCATCAAAATGTTAGCAGCTCTGAACATTTATCAAGTACAAACAAAATCTCTATACAACTGGTCCTTAAATATAAACATGTTTAAATATTGCTCGTCATCCCCACAAAATTGAAGTTAACCTTAAACTGTTCTGTATTTTTAAATTGTCATGATTTTGATCATTATAAAATTTAATTAAAAGGCAAGTTTTACCACTTTTGATGACTAAGTCACTCTGAAGGCTATTCTTAAATATCCATGTTAAAAGAAATTGATTATTTTTCTTGCAGATCATTTTCAGATCTTCTATCCTCTGTTAACCTCTTGCACTCCGGGATACCGTGGGCAGTCACGTCTCTGCATCCTAGCGCGCCCTCGTGCGCACTAGGACGCACACTGTGCGTCTCAGAGCGCACTGAAAAAAAAAAGCTGCATTTCCGTTCTTCCACTACAGACACAGCTGCAAACAGAAAGCCAAAGGAGTGCTTTGATTGGTTTAGATTTGATTGACCTCTCATTCGACTAATAAGAGCCTTGAATTGGGTTTCTGAAACCTTGAAGAACCAATGACTGAAAACCTAGCAAGAAGGACCCGCCTACCAATGGCACGAATACAGCGAGCCAATTGAAGCAGAGAAGTTCGACTATTGAAAGCGTGCGTCAAATCTGTTTTGTGTAAGCCGCTGGGTAACACACACGCATTTGTCAGTCTTTTTTTCTTACTTCTGTTCTTATTTGTTTTGAAAAATTGTTCGCCAAAACCGCAATCATGGAAGCGCAAAACTGCAATAATGGAATCATGGTTTGACCGGGTCGCCTGACCAGAACCATGAGTCGTAACAAGCGGACCAGCGTCATGTTCGTCTGTCAATGAGGAAGAGAAGTTCGCCAGCAACACTGCTGTTGTGGATAGGTAAGTGTTATAAGCTAAATTATTCTTTATCCCTGAAAATTGTAATCAAAATGACTTTTGACCGATCGGTAAATTACAACTGTGCATCATCGCCACATGACAGACCAGTTCGTGCGCCGCGTCCGGACCGTGAATGCCCCCCCTTCCCGCTACTGTTCTGTAGCGGATTGCAGATATATTGCAGATATTTTAGTACAACTGTGCGTAGTAGACCGCGGCGCACCGTCCCCGCCGTCCGTCATGTGGCGATGGACAATGTCCGTCCTCTGTAGCGGGGGGGTGGGGGGTGGGAGTTGTTATCCTCTTCATTACAGATATTTTAGTAGAATTTTTAGTGCACTGTAGGTTATTTTTTCTTGTAAAAAAAAGCCACACATTTTTTACGTGGCATGCTTCTTTATGTGTGGGGGCTTGTTTGTTCATTCATTCATTCATGAATGAATAAACACCCCCACACACCCCCACACACAGCCCTGAGTGTCACCTTTCATTAGAGCCCAAGATCAAGCTTCTATATTGAATCATTCAAAAGTTACAGACGTTTTTCCAAACTGTGCCATTTGGCACAATTTGGCACAGTTCAAAAACGCCTGGGAACAACCTGACAAAAAAGCTGTGTAATATATTCATTTTTTGTGGTATTGTTACAAAATTTTGACCTCAGCTGGATAACACTTGGTTCTACATTTCTGTTGCATTTTCCAGCCCGGATCTGACAGCTGTGTGTTATTTGCAAGCATTTGTATCCAAAAAAACACCCAGGCAAACTTTATTTTCTTCAAGTTCAGTATGTTTAGATGACTGTTACTCAGTGGCAGGAGCACTTAGAGAGATTATGACTGTTTTGCCAAAAAATTCAAAGTGTTTTCTTTTAAATGAGACCAACCCCATGAAGATGCTGCAAAGGGTTGAAGAACAGCTTTTGATTTACTTTGGGTACGTTATTTTTAGGCGTTTTTAGGAAAATTGACCAGAGTGCAAGGGGTTAAAATGCCACAACTGCACAAGAGAGTATCTAAACAAATTTATGAGAAATAAACGCCAAACAGATGAATGAAAGAATAGATTAATTTCATATTCCTAAACTTTTTATAAACTGTTTTTACATCCATCCATCCATCCATCTTGATTCAAATGAGTTCAAAAGCACTGCAATACAGCATTACTGATTTATTTATTTAATTAAATTATTGAGCTTAAAATCACATTTCTAGTTTTCCATTCCCATTTTATTTAATCATGAGACAGCATTACACAAATTAGGCAGTGATCAAACACTGAGATATTGGTGGCTTATTATCACTGTAGTGATTTAGCTCCTAGTATAACAAGATTCATCACCTTAACACTGCACCTTTTGAGTTTGTTGTTGTTTAAGGTTCCATTTGCAATAAAGGGAGCGCTAAAAAAATAAATAAGTTGATAAATAAAAAGTTGCAATGCTTCTTCCAGCATTTTTTTTTTCTTGCACCATTTGTCATCTCCTCCAGCCTGTTGCTTTTCCTGTATGGTCACGTCAGTACTGAATATATGTGTGTGTGCATGTACGTATATACAGATCATCTAAAAAAATTAGAATATCATGAAAAAGTTCAATATTTTTTGTTACTCATTTCAGAAAGTGAAACCCATATATTATATAGATAAATTACACAGAGAGTGATATATTTCAAGTGTTTATTTATTTTAATTTTGATGATTATGTCTCACAGCCCATGAAAACCCCAAATTCAGTTTCTCAAAAAATTAGAATATTACATAAAATTAATTTTAAAAAATAGTTTTTTTAATAGAAATGTTGGCCGCTTCCATAATGTAAGAAGACTATTTAATATTATTTATTCTAATAAAGAAGCACCGGATACAGCTCTCTTATCACTGGATGCCGAAAAAGCCTTTGATAGAGTTGAATGGCCCTTTCTTTTTGAAGTCTTACAAAGGTTTGGACTTGGAAATAAGTTCATAAAATGGGTTCAGATAATATATAATAATGCTACTGCAGAAATTCT
This sequence comes from Pholidichthys leucotaenia, assembly GCA_020510985.1. Classification (NCBI taxonomy): domain Eukaryota; kingdom Metazoa; phylum Chordata; class Actinopteri; order Cichliformes; family Pholidichthyidae; genus Pholidichthys; species Pholidichthys leucotaenia. The sequence continues at coordinate 305,392,945 of CM035839.1, forward strand.
AACAAATAACAATATTTCAAAATCAATAAAAATCAATAGAGGATGTCGACAAGGCTGTCCACTTTCACCTTTACTGTTTACTATGGCAATTGAACCTTTAGCGATGGCGATACGTCTACAGTCACAAATATATGGAATTAAAGTTGGACCAACAGAACATAAAATCTCCCTGTATGCCGATGACATAATTTTGTTTATGTCGAATCTTAAAAAATCAATTCTGACCTTGTTGAATTTAATAAAGAATTTCGGGGAAATATCAGGATATAAAATAAATAAAACTAAATCTTCAATATTAATGCTAAATGAGACCCAGAGAAATTACCCAGCCCCTGAGGTAAATCAATTCAATGTTGTAAATCAGTTTAAATATTTAGGAATCCAAATTGTGCCTAAGCTAGAATCAATCGCCAGTGTCAATTATGAAGCCTTAATGACAGATATTGATGAGTTACTTCAGAGATGGATGTCACTACCAATGTCGATGATCGGGAGAATTAATATACTTAAAAGTAATATCTTACCTAAAATACTTTATTTATTTCAATACATTCCCTTACCACCACCTTTAGATTTATTCTCAAGAATTAAAAAAAAGTTAGTGGAATTTATATGGAACAACAGGAGGGCTAGATTACGTCTGTCTTTATTATATTTACCATTTGATCGTGGAGGTCTGAAATGTCCAAATTTTATGTTGTATTATTGGTCGGCACAACTGAGGTCTATGACATATTATTTTTCATCAAATGATCTCCCTCACTGGACTGAAATGGAATCATACAATTTACCTTTACCTCTTCCCATATTCATATACTCAGATTCGGCAAAAAAATTACAAAAACAAGTTAAAAATCCATTTGTAAAGCATATGATCAAAATATGGTGTGAAGCTAAAAACTATTTAAAAGAACCACAGTTATTGTCACAATTTAGTCCAATATGGGGTAATCAATATTTTAAACCAGGGAGAGCGGACGCTGTATTTAAAGTATGGAATTTAAAAGGGATTCAAAAGATTCAGGATTTATATTTGCCATGTGCAGAAAACATAATGTCTTTTGAAGAGTTGAGGATCAAATTTAATCTCAATAGAACACATTTTTTTAAATATCTTCAACTTAGAAACTTTATTCGATCAAATCAAAATAAAGCTCTCACTCGACCTATCTATTCATCCTTGGAAAAAATGTTGATGAAAGATAGTAAAAGAAAGGGTATTATTTCAGAGTTTTATAACTCATTGACACTATTTTCAAGTGAAAATTCACTGAAAAGATTAAACTACTGGAAAGAAGATCTGCAAACTGAAATTTCAGAGGAACAATGGGAATTGGCTTGTACAGAAGCTCAAACCAAATCAATAAATGTACGCCTTAAATTGATACATTTCAAATGGTTAATGCGGATGTATGTTACACCGGAGGAGTTAAATAGATATAACAAAAATATACCAGATACATGCACAAAGTGCATGGAAAGTAAAGGAACTCTATTTCATTGTGTATGGGAATGTAGATTAATAAGAATGTTTTGGGAAGAGGTGAGGGTAACAATTGAAAAAATAATTTCAAAACAAATCATATTGAATCCTAAACTGTTTTTGTTGGGTCTGTACCCAGAAAAGCATAATTTTAATAAAAGTGAAAGAACATTCATAGACCTCAGTTTGCTTAATGCCAAAAAATGTATTGCACTATTATGGAAAAAGACTCATAGACCAGATGTGACTCAGTGGTTAAGACAGATGTTAACAAACCTTCCATTAGAAAGAATAACATATATACTGAAATCAAAGGAAATTGTGTTTGAGAATATATGGAGACCTTTTATTGATTATGTAAAAAATTTAAACATAACTCTTGAAGAAGAAGGTGAATGATGTGTGTGGACCTTGTAAATTCCAAACTGGTGAACATAATATGTATACTTATGTGTTGGATTATCTAGACTAAACAGAGGAGCATTGTTGAAGATCTGATTTTGTTGGTGGTTGTTGGTGTTTTTTAGTGCATTTTTTTTTGTAGTACTTTAGTGTTAGTGTTTGATTGTTTGTATCATGTTTGTTTTAAAAAAAAGGTTCAATAAAGATATTGTGGAAAAAAAAAATGTTGGCTGACTGAAAAGTATGTTCATGTACACACTCAATACTTGGTGTGGGCAAATTTTGGGTTAGTTACTGTATCATTGTGGCATGGCATGGAGGTGATCAGCCTGCGGCACTGCTTAAGTGTTATGAAGGCCCAGGTTGCTTTGATAGTGACCTTCAGCTCGTCGGCATTGTTGGGTCTGGTGTCTCTCATCTTCCTCTTGACAATACTCCATAGATTCTCTATGGGGTTTAGGTCAGGAGAGTTTGCTGGCCAATCAAACACAGTGATGTCATGGTCATTAAACCAGGTTTTGATACTTTTGGCAGTGTGGGGAGGGTGCCAAGTCCTGCTGGAAAATGAAATCAGCTTCTCCATAAAGCTTGTCAGCAGAGGGAAGCATGAAGTGCTCTAAAATTTCCTGGTAGACGACTGCGGTGAATTTGGTCTTGATAAAACACAGTGGACAAACACCAGCAGATGACTTCTGTTCAGACTGAAGTAAATTTTGCATTTCATTTGGAAATCAAAGTCCCAGAGTCTGGAGAAAGAGTGGAGAGGCACAGAATCTAAGTTGCTTGAGGTTTAGTGTGACGTTTCCACAGTTAGTGATGATTTGAGGAACCACGTCATCAGCTGGTGTTGGTCCACTGTGTTTTATCAAGACCAAAGTCACCGCAGTCATCTACCAGGAAATTTTAGAGCACTTCATGATTCCCTCCTTCGTTTTGTCCACGTTGAGCACCAGATTGTTCTCCCTGCACCAGCCCTCCAGGTCTCTAACTTCTTCCCTGTACATTGATTGCTCATCCCTCTGAATAAGTCCCACCACTGTGGTGTCATCCGCAAACTTAATAATCTGGTTCCCCTCGTGTCTGGACACACAGTCATGTGTTAAAAGTGTAAACAACAGTGGACTGAGTACACAGCCTTGAGGGGATCCAGTGCTCAACATGATGGAGTTGGAGATGTTGTTTCCAACCTGGACAGACTGAAGTCTCTCGTTCAGGAAATCCAGGATCCAGAGACATGTGGCGGTGTTCAGACCGAGAAGGAGTAATTTCTCCATCAGTCTCTGGGGAATAATGGTGTTCAATGCTGAACTGAAATCAATGTACAGGAGTCTGGCATAGGTGTCTTTCTGATCCAGGTGGGTAATGACAGAGTGCAGGGTGGTGACTATAGCGTCCTCTGTGGAGCGATTTGAACGATACGTGAACTGAAGCGGGTCATGTGATGCAGGGAGGCAGTCTGTGATGTGTGGTTCAACAAGCCGTTCAAAACACTTCATCACAATTGGTGTCAGTGCAACAGGACAATAGTCATTCAGACAGGACACAACCGCTTTCTTTGCCATTGGTACTATGATAGAGGTCTTAAAGCATTTAGGGACGATGGCCTGATTCAGGGAAATGTTTTATATGTCAGTCAGGACATCCGCCAACTCACTCGTGCAGACTCGGAGCACACGTCCCGGGATGTTGTCTGGACCTGAAGCTTTACGTGGGTTGACCCTGATTAGGGTCCTCTGTGCGTCCGCTGCGTTGATGGTGATAGCTGGCCCCACAGATGGTGAAGATGGACCAGCCCTCCCTCTGATTGTCGCGTTTGATGCTTCAAAATGTACAAAGAAGTTATTGAGCCTGTCTGGAAGCAAAGCATCATCATCATCGACCCCCTGCCTAGACTTATAATCCGTCAACGCCCGTACTCCCTGCCACATCGGTTTGGTGTTCCCTGTGTCACAGAAATGTCCCTGGATTTTCTCCGCATAGGCGCGTTTTGCCGTCTTAATTCCCTTTGCGAGCGCAGACCTGGCTGAGCAGAGGGCAATCCTGTCCTTTGCTCTAAAGGCTGCATCTCTGGCTGTGAGCAGCGAGTGCACCTCTGCAGTCATCCAGGGTTTATAGTTGCCCCGTGCAGTGAAGGTCTTCAATATAATGACATCCTCCGTGCACTTCGCAATGTAGCTGGTGACCGTTTCAGTGTACTCCTCCACATCAATCCTGTCTCCCTGAGAGGCAGCTATTTTGAAAACCTCCCAGTCTGTATGCAGAAAACAGTCCTGAAGTGCCGAGGCTGCACCCTCTGGCCAAGTCCTGAATTGTTTCTCTACTGGCCTGCTGCACTTCAGTAAGGGTTTGTAGGCAGGCACCAGCATCACAGATAGGTGGTCAGAATGGCTGAGGTGGGGGCGAGGTGTTGCCTTGTATGCATTTGGGAAATTTGTGTACACCAAGTCCAACATATTCTCTCCTCTGGTCTTAAAGTCCACACATTGTTTGAACTTGGGGAGCACAGTCTTTAGACTGGTGTGATTAAAATCCCCTGCAACCACCACAAAACTGTCCGGGTGTGAAGTTTTAAATTCACTGATAGCATCATGCAGCTCTCTGAGTACCTCATTAGCATTAGCTTTAGCATTAGCGCTAGGAGCTATGTAAACAACAGCTACAAACACGTTGGTGAATTCCCTCGGCAGATAGAATGGCTGGCAGTTTACGATAAGGAACTCCGCCAATGGAGGGCAGTGTTTAGTTGCTAACGTGGCATTAACACACCAGTTCTTGTTAATATAGAAACATGCCCCCCCCACCCCCCCGGGCTCTTACCGGAGCTAGCGGCCTCCCTGTCCACCCGGAACGATGTCATCCCTTCCAGCTGAATGGCCACATCAAGGGATGTTGTCGTGGAGCCATGTCTCCATGAACGCAAACACACAGCAGTCCCTCCACTCTGCGGGTTTCTCTCAGCAGACGCAGCTCATCCAGCTTGTTGTCAAGGGAGTGGACATTGGAAAGTAGGAGCGACGGTACTGCTGGTCTGGAGGGGTTAGCCTTTAGCCTAGCATAAATTCTGGCCCTCTTTCCTCTCCTTTGTTTGTGTTCGCGCCGCTTACACTTCCTCCTCTCCCGGGTAGCTGCCAGCCTAACCCCCGATAGTATTCCATGCTGGCGTAGAATGTCCAAATCGCACCCGAATGCCGCAATTCTTGCAGCGTACATTACCTTGATGCTTAATAAAGTCTCTCGGTTGTAAGTTGTATGTCTGGGATGATTAAAACACTCAAAACTCTCACACTCACTGATGCCTAGAGGGGTCACAGCATCCATGCACGCGGCCATCCTGTTATTTTTTCCTTACATATTTGCAACATCATTTAAATTTCTGATTTTTTTAAAATAAATTTTTTGACTATCATCAAGTTGCTACTTTTTTCCTGTGAATTTATACTATTTTCTCCTAAATTTGCATGTTTTTTTTCTGGTAGATTTGGTAAAGGTAATTTGTTATTTACCTCTTTTTTTTGGGGGGGAGGGGCAAATTCCCAAATTCTAAATTTGAAAACTGAATGTCATTGTAAAAAGGACGTAAAGTTAACCAAAGACTCAGCACAGGTGTCCAGAGGGACAGAAAGACAGCACTGATGACTAAAGAGAGAGAGGACCACAGGAGGGACACATGACCAGGGTACTTATGCACAAAAACATGGCATACATCTTTTTCCAAGGAAAATTTCAGATGTATCAAGAATGAAATGACCGTGAAAATATGCGCAGCCCCACTCCAACTTCATGGTTGACGTACATACATTTCTACTGTTATTGGTCCATTGGCGACAGAGGTGATGTTGGGAGATTAAAAATGACGTGAAAATTATTGTACACACCAAAGACCCATGATGAACAAACATCCAAGTGTCCACAATTAGATGAGTGGATATAAAAGCAAGTGCAAAGAAGTGCAGAAAATTCCTCTAGCAATAATGGTGTTAGCATTATTAGAGGATGTTGCAAATCGTGCAGTGAGAAGAGAAAGGGTATTTAGAGACAGAGAAGACTTTTCTGGCTCAGGATGATGACTGGCTTGTCAACTGGTTTAGGTTTCCATGGGCAGTCCTTGTGGAACTGTGCTCAGAGCTATGGCCACTCTTGGAGCGCGACACGGCGAGAAGCTGTGCGTTGCCAGTCCCGGTGGAAGTGCTGACAACACTGGGCTTCCTGACAACAGGAGCATTCCAGAGGGAGCTGGCAAAGTGATCAGGAAATTCCCAGTTGAGCCTGAGCTGAGCTATGCCAGCTGTGTGGGATGGCATTATCCAGCTGTCACCCAGGTACATAATATTCCCATATAATGCAGCTGAACAGGCCAACATCAATGCACAGTTTGCAGCAAGAGCCAGTTTTCCTAATGATTCTAATGAACAGCATTGTTGGGAACAAACTACAAGCTGGCACTACACGGATGGGTGGCTTCTTGGTGAGTAAGTTCATGTAGTTGTCCTAAATAACCCACCTCATGCACAACATGCCTGTGTGCCCCCAAATATCACCCTGTCTTCAAGGCTTCAGTACAACTCAGTGGTTTGAATAAGTGACTTCCTTTTTTTGCTGATTAAACTAGTTTCACAGCATTCTACCAAGCCCCCAATCGCCTCTGTGTGTACAGTAATTATGTCAATAAACACATGCGTAAAGTTTGAAATGCAACAGTCTCACCCTTTCCCCGGTGCACTTCATTCATATAGTATTGTGTGTAATCCATGTAAGTTGTATATAACTATAAATGATGAGATTTGCATTTTGGAGATAAAATATGTACTTGCCGAGTCTAATACGATCTGCTTTCAACTGACAGGTGACCGTGGCTACCCACTAAATAGGTTCATATTGTCATCTTTTTCGTGACTGTTTTCCTTTAATTCAACCAGCTGATCCACCTGACTGCACAGCAATCAGCTGACACTTCTGAGGATGACTGCAGATGTCAGTGAAAACATGTCAAGGTTAAATAAACATCTCCTTCTCATCCCTGTCTCAATAAAGGAAAACAGTAAACTAATCTTATAGGGCTGTGAGCAGGCTTTTGAATTACCTGTATCCAGGGCTAATGCCCAAGGACAGCATGCCAAACAAAACATTTTTACGTGCCTCTACCTCATTCAGGAGTGCCTCCAACTCACAGCCCATGAAATTCCATTAAATCCATTATTTTTAATCGTGGATACAGAAGAATCAAATGTGCAGCGCTTGTATATATGTGACTCATGCTGGCAAAATGAGTCGGCATGCGCACAGGCTAATTACGAGCTACAGGCACTAGAAGTCAAAAATCATGATTTTGGACAAAATTAAGATTTTGACAAAAATGAATCCATAAAAACATCATCTACTGATCCAAATGGTCAAAATAGCAAATAAATACCTTAAATCACCTTTATTTGAAGGTTTTGTACAAGTCATGTCTTCAGAAATTAGTCCTTTGTTTCAATTTTCCTTAGAAAATTCATGTATTTCTTTGCTCACTGGCGGCAAGTCCTGGAAAAACCCCGTCAGTGCCTGATATCATTGTAAAGCTTGGAACTCCTACTTTCTAAAAATACACATGGAATTCCAGAAGATGTAACTCAGGACCAATAGAATGCGAGTTTTCCAACCAGCCAAGACATAAACAAAATCGGCTTCCTGCTAACCAGATGTTGTAAGGTCCAATTCCAACAAATTATATATCATTTTGTAGGTCTTCAATACAGAATATGAAAATAACAATAACTCCGTTTTGAAAATTTCCTCATTGTGTCTCATTTTGCCAGCACGGATCCCTTATCTATTTGCATCTAATTGCATATTCAAATGGAGGCGTGTCAAGGGAGGAGTCTGGTATTTCTTCACCTGCATTCAATTTCAAGTAGATTGGGATGTAGAAAGGAAATGTGCTTGGATTCCTGCGTACGCACTGTTTCATACATCTGGATTTTTTTTTTTTTTGCTTACAGCTTTTTCTTGATTTAAAAATACATCATGTTTCAGTAGGAAATCCATGAAAGTCTTTGTACATGATGCCCCAGGTAGCAATAGTAAAAGCTTGATTTCTGCTCAAACACTCAACGCATAATAGGTATTAAGTAGGCCTGCTGCTTCATAGCGCCATAGGCTATGAATATATATTTGATAAATCAGGGAAATAATTTTTACAACTGTTACTACTATGGGAATGCCAAAATAAAGAAGTAAATTAGCCGTGTCCTATCAAAGTTAATGATTTTGCGCTCTTCCTCCACACTAGGATACATACTGTATACTGTCATTTTTGCTTAAAAAATCCTTTTCCTTTAAAAATGAAAACGAGGACATTGGAGACAAATATCTGTGCAACTGCCTAGGAAAAGTAGTGATTCTTGTGAAATGTGGACGGATGGATGAATGACAGATGCCACATCATTGCATTAGTTCCTTTTGGCTTTGCTGGACTGAGCTAAAAATTATATAGTGATTCAAATAAAATCAAATTAATGCCAATACTTGTATGTCAAAAGACTTTTTTTTTTTTTAGTGTACAACATCAGCTCATGAATGTTCAAGCAATATTTTACAGTGGTACAGTTTGTTGATATCAAATTTGTGTTTGTCATAAACTGCCCTTTTGAAGGGCTGCTGAAGGACACCAAACGCTCACTGTGGTTTTGCACATTTATTAACGTAAAGACAGACAAGACACAAAACACTAATATACATACAAAGGACCGGTTGTAGCGGGTCCAACCGGTCCCGCTACAACCATAAACCTCCATAAATCATGCATCCGTAGTCTACTGTTGATCTCATTAGTGCTCTGTAAATGTCAATTAATGCCTGTTTATCTGCACCCTATTCATGTCCAGCTACAGCTTTAATGAGATTAATGACTTTTTTGTACTTTGTCTTGAAGAAGAAGAAAAAAGACAGACATATATAAAGTGTGTGGTGATAATGCACCTGTAAGCTGGTTGCCAACCGCCAATCAAATCTAAAAGAAGAAGAAGAAGTGTCTACCTGGTGAAGATATAGAGTGATGACTGAGCTGAGTGATGACCTGAAGAATATAGAGTGGGACCAGATAGAGTGCTCTAGACATCACGTAGACATGGAAATCTCACTGTTTGAAGAAGAAGAAGACTGTTCAGAACTCCTTATAAGAACTCCTTTTACGAAGATATAGAGTGAAGAAGACGAAGAAGAGGTTGCCAACCGAGAAAAATTACGACTCTTGATAGATAGAGTGATGTTTACTGAGTGAAGTACAGTACGTGGCAGTAAGGACTACAGCTCCTGACCAGGTAGAGTGATGATATAGAGAGAAGTACATGGCGGTTATGCACCTGTAGGCTGGTTTCCAACCGCCAATCAAATCTAAACGAAGAAGAAGAAGAGGATATAATTCAACTAGGAGGAATGGAGGTGGGATGTGGGGAAGAGGAAGTTTGGAGCACGGTGGAGTCTAAAAGAAGCAAATGTAGAGGTCAAGAAACTCAATCACCGTTATCAAGTGTTGAGGAATCAGAGGATGAACAATCCCGGAATGAACAGAAGGAGTGTAAAGTAATCATTAAACTTAGGAAGGGGCATCGTTTCATGAGTGGAACACAATTAAGCTCACAAATGCAATCAATGCATTACTTGGATAAGTTTTAAATACAAGGGTTCTTCGTAGTGGTTCATTGCTGGTTACATGTAAATATAGTGATCAACAAGGAAACGCAATCAGAGTCACTAAGATGGAGGGAAAAAATGGGCAGTGTTCAGTATTAGAAGGAAATAAGGCAATGAGAGGCGTAATATCGGGCATTTCAACAGCTGTCTCAACTGATGAAATAATGAGGAACTTAACTGGAGCAAAAGTGACAGTGGTACGGAGATTGAAAGCTTATAGAAATGGCAAAAAATGTGATAGTCTGTCAGTAATGTTAAAATCTGATGAAACAAGTGTTGTGTTTGTAAATAGGCCGTATTACCAAGATGGCGGCCGGGTTGGACATGGGCTAGACCGGGGTGGCTAACTACCGGTTTACGGTGGTGACGCGGCCCAAGGTATAAAGGAAGTGGGCGGAAGAGGCTCTGCCTCTTTCGTCGTGGGAGCCACCTGGCAAGCAGGCAAGTGCCGTAAGCCTTTTTATGAAAACGACTCTGATTATAATAAAGCTCTGTAAACTACATTAACTGTGTGTAACTTTACCCAACTATGGACACAACATTTGGCGACAAGGTAAAAGCGGGAATGGATAAGTTTATTGCTGAGTTTCCGCCATTTCTGGAGGCCCCGGGCAGACCGCCCATGCCGTGGCATGGTTGGTTCACTGCTTTTACCAACTACCTCGTGGTTTTGAACCTCAGCGAGTGTGAGAGGCTTTGCGCGAGGGCTGTGTTGGTTCATGAGTTGGGTACTGAGAGGCGGAGAGTATTGGAGAGCCTGGGGGGAGCCGATTGCTTTGATGGTGTTGTGGAATTAATGGCGCGATCAACTAGCAGAACATGTTCGCTGTACAGCGGTCCAGTCCAGATTGTTGGAGTATCCAGGAGAGTTGACATTGGCCAGGCTATCGAGCTTGCCCAGCGGTTCGAGGCAGCAGACACCATCGTGAGAGGCCTTCCTGAAATGGCTTTTCTGGGTGAGGATGATTCTTGCGCTAAGGCACTGTTTTGGGACCCTTGTGATGGCGAATGCGGAGAGGGTGATTTTGCCTCCGTGGTCAGGATAAGGTCTGCCCCAGATAAGCCAAAGTGTTATGGGTGTGGGTCCAATGTTATAAGGCCAGTGTGTGACCGGTGAAAGGAAAGCATTGTGGCAAGTGCAGTATTTTGAACCATTTTGCCAGGGTGTGCGAAAACTTCATACACAGGAGCCGTAGGGGTGAACCAGGTGCTGTGCAGAAGACTCTGACAGTAGAGCATGCGACCTCCCTGGAGATGACAGGGAGGATCGGCTGCACCGTCACGCTAAATGGCATCGAGATCCCGCTTTTGGTGGATACTGGTGTAGCGATATGTGATTTATAATTATGATCAGGTATAAAGATTATTTAATTTGTATTACTGTATCGGGACCTGAGATTCACTTCGGGTCCACACACACAGAAAACGTTAATAAACACTCATAGGGGCACCAGCTCACCTCTTTGGTGAACAATTTAGTCATTAATTTCGCTTTATACCTGTTTATCCATCCATCCATCCATCTTCTACCACTTTTCCGGAGGTCCGGGTCGCGGAAGCAGCAGTTCAAGCAGAGAAGCCCAGACTTCCCTCTCCCCAGCCACCTGCTCCAGCTCTTCAGAGAAGATACCAAGGCGTTCCCAGACCAGCTGGGAGACATAGTCTCTCCGGTGAGTCCTGGGTCTGCTCCGGGGTTTCCTCCCAGTGGGACGTGCCTGAAACACCTCAAGTGGGAGGCGTCCAGGAGGCATCCTAATCAGATGCCCATACCACCTCAAATGACTCCTTTCAATGTGGAGGAGCAGCGGTTCTACTCTGAGCCTCTCCCGGATGACTGAGCTCCTCACCCTATCTCTGAGGGTGAGTCCAGCAATCCTACGGAGAAAGCTCATTTCAGCCGCTTGTATCCGCGATCTCGTTCTTTCGGTCATTACCCAAAGCTCGTGACCATAGGTGAGAGTAGGAACGTAGATTGACTGGTAAATCAACAGCTTTGCCTTAGAACTAAGCTCCCTCTTCACCACAACAGACCGGTACAACATCCGCATCACTGCAGATGCTGCTCCAATCCGTCTGTCGATCTCTCGCTCCATTTTCCCCTCACTCGTGAACAAGACCCCAAGATACTTAAACTCCTCCACTTGGGGCAGGAGCCTGTCCCCAACCCGGAGAGGACAATCCACCTTTTTCCGGCTGAGGACCATGGACTCGGACTTGGAGGTGCTGATTCTCATCCCAACCGCTTCACACTCAGCGGCAAACCGTCCCAGCAAGAGCTGTAGGTCATTGCTGGTTGAAGCCAACAGGACAACATCATCTGCAAACAACAGAGATGAGATCCTGTGGTCACCAAGCATGACACCCTCCATTCCCTGGCTGCGCCTAGAAATCCTGTCCATAAAAATTAGGAACAGGATCGGTGACAAAGGGCAGCCCTGGCGGAGTCCAACTCTCACTGGGAATGACTCCGACTGAGTGTTGGCAATACGAACTAAACTCTCACAACAGTGGTACAGAGACCGAATAGCTCGTAACAACAAGCCCGATACCCCATACTCCCGAAGCACCCCCCACAAAAATCCACGAAGGACGCGGTCAAATGCCTTCTCCAAGTCCACAAAACACATGTAAACTGGTTGGGCAAACTCCCACGAATCCTCAAGAATTCTCGAGAGGGTAAAGAGCTGGTCCGATGTGCCACGGCCAGGACGAAAACCACATTGCTCCTCCTGAATCCGAGGTTCGACCAACGGCCGGACTCTCCTCTCCAGTACCTTGGCATAGACCTTCCCAGGGAGGCTGAGGAGTGTGATCCCTCTAAAGTTGGAGCACACCCTCCGGTCCCCTTTTTTGAAGAGAGGAACCACCACCCCGGTTTGCCATGCCAAAGGCACTGCCCCCGACCTCCACGCAATGTTGCAGAGGCATGTCAACCATGACAACCCAACAACATCCAGGGCCTTGAGGTACTTGGGGCGAATCTCGTCCACCCCCGGGGCCCGGCCACCAAGGACGAGGCGACCTCAGCCCCTGTGATAGGCGAGTCATCCCCCTCGTCCCCAAACCCTGCTTCCTCTGTGGAAGGCGTATCAGTGGGATTGAGGAGATCCTCGAAGTATTCCTTCCACCGCCCGACGATATCCCCAGTTGAAGTCAACAGTGTCCCATCTGCACCATACACAGTGTGGACAGGGAGCTGCTTTCCCCTCCTGAGCCGCCGAACAGTTTGCCAGAATCTCTTTGAAGCCGACCAAAAGTCTTGTTCCATGGCCTCACCGAATTCCTCCCATACCCGGGTTTTTGCTTCAGCAACCACCCGAGCTGCACTCCGCTTGGCCTGCCGGTACACCTCAGCTGCTTCGGGAGTCCCACAAGCCAACCAAGCTTGATAGGACTCCTTCTTCAGCTTAATGGCCCCCCTCACCACTGGTGTCCACCACTTGGTTCGGGGGTTGCCACCACGAGATGCACCGACCACCTTGCGGCCGCAGCTCTGGGCCGCCGCTTCAACAACAGAGGTGGAGAACATGGCCCATTCAGACTCCATGTCTCCAGACTCCCTCGGAATGTGGCTGAAGTTCTTCCGGAGGTGGGAGTTGAAGACCTCCCGGACAGGGGCCTCAGCCAGACGCTCCCAGCACACCCTCACTATACGTTTGGGTCTACCAGGTCTGAATGGCTTCCTCCCCTGCCATCGGATCCAACTCACCACCAGGTGGTGATCAGTTGACAGCTCTGCACCTCTCTTTACTCGGATGTCCAAGACATACGGTCGCAGGTCTGATGATACAATAACAAAATCGATCATCGACCTGCGACCTAGGGTGTCCTGGTGCCAGGTGCACATATGGACACCCTTATGCTTGAACATGGTGTTCGTTATGGACAGACTGTGGTTAGCACAGAAGTCCAATAACTGAACACCACTCGGGTTCAGATCGGGCAGGCCGTTCCTCCCAATCACCCCCCTCCAGGTTTCACTGTCGTTGCCCACGTGCGCATTGAAGTCCCCCAGTAGGACAATGGAGTCTCCAGGAGGAGCACCCTCCAGCACCCCAGTCACAGACTCCAAAAATGGTGGGTACTCTGAAACATCATTTGGTGCATAGGCACAAATGATGGTCAGGACCCGTTTCCCAACCCGAAGACGCAGGGAAGCAACCCTTTCGTCCACCGGGGAAAACTCCAATATAGAGGCAGCAAGGTGGGGCGATACAAGAATACCCACCCCTGCTCGTCGCCTCTCGCCCGGGGCAACTCCAGAAAAGGCCAAGCTCCAGCCCCTCTCCAGGAGACTGGTTCCGGAACCGGAGCTGTGTGTTGAGGTGAGGCCAACTATATCTAGCCGGTATCGCTCAATCTCGTACACCAGCTCAGGTTCCTTCCCCACCAGACAGGTGACATTCCACGTACCAAAAGCCAGTTTAGAAAGCTTGGGATCAGTCCGCCAAGGTCTCCGCCTTTGACCGCCACCTAATCCACATAGCACCGGACCCCCATGATCCCTCCTGCAGGTGGTGAACCCACTGGAGGGCGGACCCATGTATCTCCTTCGGGCTGAGCCCGGCCGGGTCCCATGGGTGGAAACCCGGCCACCAGACGCTAGCCTTCGAGCCCCTCCCCCAGGCCTGGCTCCAGGGTGGGGCCCAGGTAACCCCATACCGGGCGGGGTACACTGAATCCTTGATATACAATTTATCATGAGAGTCTGTTGGATCGTTCTTAGTCTGGCCCTTCACCCAGGACCAGTTTGTCTTGGGAGACCCTATCAGAGGCAAATTGCCCCGGACAACATAGCTCCTGGGATCACTGGGGCACGTAAACCCCCCCCACGGCGATAAGGTGACGATCCATGAGGGGGTATATATACCTGTTTAATCACTCAATAAATTAATTAATAATCAGTCTCAAAATTTTAGTGAATTCGATACTGGGGCTTCGAAACCAGACTCAGAATTCAATAAATTCCCAACAACTTCTCCCATTTTTATAGATTTATTTAAATGAAATGATGATTAAAGGACATTGAAATGATTTGCATTAGCCATCACATTAAACTTGTAACTAAGGATAAAGTAACAATGTGAGCATTTGCAGAACCAGGGTGAAGATGCAAGCTGAATTTAGATCAGTTTGAAGTTGATGAATTATGAAAAACTGAATGCAAATTTATGGGGAAAATTAAACTAATTATATGGAAAATTCTGGGTTACTGTTAAGAAAGTAAAAATGGAATTTTAATAAAAGAGTTATTAATACTTTCTCTTTTAATTTTGTATCTGATCAGATGCTGAATTATTCTCAAATCTCAGACGTTTTATTCAGCAGATGAATGAATAATACAGCTCACGTGATTCGTTGAGTGGTGGTCCAGTTGTTGAGGCTCCTTCTGAAGTTTTATTTGAACATGGCACCAAAACCAGAATATCTTTGCCAGCAGATATTCAGACAAGGAACAGTAGCTTCTAAGGTCTACAGTCACAAGATGAGATTTTGATTGTATTAATCAGTTGGGCTGAGGTTCAGCAAAGATGGTGACGGCGTTTCTTCAGTGGCGCGTAATGGCAAGCTGCGTCGAGGCTTTCATGGATCAGCGGCTTCTCCCAAGGGAATTCGAGAAAAATTACAAAATCTGATCCCAGTAGCAAAATTAAAAGATTTTTCTGAATTCGTGGAGTTCAGACTAGCTTCTAGTATGGAGATGGTCAGTTCTTGAAAAACACACGGTGGAGTTAAAGAAAGTTTAACAATATAAAAAGTTAGAAAAGCAGAAACATCTGTGAAGCATGGAGTTTCACTCCATATCAAGATTTGAGCTCAGGAAAGAAAGAATTAATTCCCAGATGTTTAAAGAAAAACATTAAAATACACAGAAGTTTACACAAACACAATAGTCCATGTTCTCTGCTCTGAAGTGCTCAGGTCTGCAGTCTGTAGTGTTCTGCAGTCCTCTGAAACTTTTTTTGCAGGAGGGCATCTCCCTCTTTATAACTGCAGACGAGTTTCGCACCATTAGGGTGATTGGCATATGCCCAAGCCAATAGTCTTCCTTCGTGGGTGGGCTTTATGAACTTTAGTCCAATGAACAAACAGTCTTTTGTCTGTAAGGAACCAATGGAATAAAAGAGCTGGAGCCCAGCATACTGTATGCGGGGTGATGATTGGCTGATACCGGTCCTCACAGAATGACATATTTTAATACTGAAGATTCATCAATATACTTATATATAAAATCGAACCTACTTCAGTGATTCATGCAACTTTATAACTAGTGCTTTTAAATTAACATGCAAGAATAAACATTCATTTAAACATTTTAACATGTACATATTTAAAATCAAGGATTAATATATTCTTTCAAACCCACTGATTGTCCACAGAATATCAAAGTCCCACTGAGGCAGTGATCTTCAACAAATGATGTCCTTAGAATTGTCCTGAGAAATGAAACTTGAAGAAAGAGTTAATTTCAGTTCAAAACTTGTACAGTCAAAGTGAGCGTCTACTCCAGAGATGTCCACCAGGGGTAGTGTTGAGCTGTGGATACCTAGGCCTTAGGAAATGCCAAGGAAATGGCCAAGGAAATGCCAAGTTTGATGCCTGTTCTTTCTCCACATTTTATTACCCAAAAAACGGTCAGGCGAAAGAGCGTTTCCAGTTTATTTATGCTGTGAGTTAATACGTTGAGGGCATTCCTTAGGGTTGCTTAACAAAGGAATGTTGGTTCAGCTGTGGTCCTGGGATGAGAAAGCAGTTCTTGACTGGCCTTTCCCTGGGTGAAACAATGTCTTTAAGATGAGACCGAGACGAGCCCGCGAGCCGGAGCGATCGGTGACGGAGGCCTGTCGCAGGAATGGTGATCTGGATAAAAGGAAGAGGGCTCCCTCAAAGACCAAGGTTGATGCTCAAGTACGACGGGATCACAGTCCACGCGAGCAGCGGGGACCAAAGAGCAGGTTGATACATCGCTCGGGAAGACGGTCTGCCATGGATAACACGGACAGGGCCTGCGAGTCGACCGGATCGTTGGTGGAGACCAGTCAGACCCAAAATCACCGGGAAAAGAAAACACGAGCTTCCCTGTGGATCGGCGACATGGTGTGGCCCAGGGTTGAGGTCCGGATGAGAGGGGATCGTAGTTCACGCGAGCAGCGCGATGAGAGGAGATGGTTCCGCGTGGAGGCTGCTCGGAGTGACGGGTATCTGTGCTTGTCTGACCAGACCTGGAGGCATCCAAATGAGATGCACCGAGTGGAGGAGAAGAAGCGGTGCAGCGGGAGCCCTGAGGTCAAAAGACAGAGGCGACTGGAGAAGGACCCGTCTAAGGACTGAGAGTGCTGTGATGTCTTTATTTTCTATTTGTGTGATTTTGCTCTAGTCCTGATATGTTTGTTTTACTGCTGGTATGGTACCCCGATCTAAATATAAAAAAAAGAAAAAGAAAAAAGTGAGAAGTAGGGTGCTTTGTGGCACTTGGGAGTTACATTTTAGTTTAAAGGGCCTGAATTGTAACTGTGGAATTTCTATTGGCTTAATGACAGCAATTTGATGGATATGTTGCAATTGAAATTTATTAATGTGCTAATTTTATGCCCAAGTGTGGGGTAGTGGGGTGTGTTTATCCCGTTTGAGATGTTCATTCGTGCACATACCCAACGTTTTGAGTATTGTGATGTACCCGTTGTGGGGGCTTAGTTTAGTTTAGTTTAGTTTATTTGAAAAGGGACAATGCAATTTCATAAAACATATGATTACACATGGTTAAAAAAGTCAGAATTAGCCAAAAGGCTAGTTTTCATCTGTAGTCCCCTGGCCAAGATGTAAAAAAGCAGTAAAATGCATCTACAAGAAAAAAAACATGGTTAGACATTTAAGAGGGCACTAATGTAACAAATAACATACACATAACAAACCGTGCATTTGATCACAACATCAAACATCACAACAGACTTATCTTTTAGTGTTGGCAGCTGTAGGTGTTTATAAGCCACATTTTCAATTTTTTTTTGTGAAGGCCTTGTATGTTGTAAGCAGTTTAACCTCTTCAGGTACTGAGTTCCACTCACTAGCGCTCCTCACTGACCAGGCCGACTTACTGAAAGTACTCCTGCGCAGAGGAATGAAACAGTCTGTGATGATGGGATGTCACCACTGTTATGACTTATTATATGTGTGTTTGTGTTGTATTTGTATTATGGTAAATGTTATTATGATTGTTTGTATAGTGCACATATTATTTTGGGATCTGTCTTTGTTTAATTTGAATGCCCTTGGGAGATAATTGGTATGGTTAAGTATTTTGGGTAAAATAATGGATAATAGTGATGGGTCCGGCAACACCGATGCGTCGGCGCATGCGTCGAGCTCATAGAGCGAAACCCTGTGTCGGTGCGTGTCGGTGCGTATCGCTTTAAGAAAGTCACGTGACCGATACAGCTACTGTAACGGTCACGTGACGCTAGCGCGTCGAAACACTGACGCGCCAGCGTTTATAAGGAAGCGCATCTGTCAAAGAGATGCATTTGCCCAAAGACTTTCATATGTGTTGCGGACGGTCCTTGTGCAAATTTATCACAAATTATGGAGCACGAGCAGCCTCAAGGAAAAAGAAAGATTTCTGCCGTGTGGGACCATTTTGATCTGATGTCGAAAAATAAGGTATTTAAAAATAGTATTTTTAAAATACTATTTTCTTTGTTTTAATTTCCTTGTTGGTTCATCCTGTTCCTCTCAGAGTTTCCACTTGATTTATCTGAATTCAAATTCATTTGAAAGTGACTCTTAGTTTACTCTTCATATTTTCTGCAGGCTAAATGTCGCATTTGTTCGACAGAGCTGTCGTATTTAAACAAAAGTACCTCCTCAATGCTGAGGCATTATAGGATCAGGCATGAAAATGAAGTCCCGGATACACCCAGGATAGACTCAGGTATACAGCCCTTCTACTACTTACTCACAGTTGCTTTATTGATAATTAATTCCTATTAATTTATTTTTTACTTCATTTTTAACCATCAAGCTTCCAGGAAGCAGATGCTGGATGAAGCTGTGCTCAATTTCATCGTGAAGGACTGCCAGCCCCTCAGCATTGTGGAGAGTGAAGGGTTCAGGGAACTGGTTCAGGCCCTTCAGCCCTCATATGTTTTGCCAACCAGAAAGGTTTGTGGAAATTATCTAAAGTAGTAGATGATATATCCAATTTATTTAATCTTTAATTTAAATATATGGATTTGCTTTTGGTTTGACTTGGTGTAATTTTCAGACCATCAAACAAATGGTGGCCAAAAAGTGTGAGGAGGAACGGGAACGAGTGAAAAAGGAAGTACAGCAAGCTGTGGCAGTGAGTATAACAGCTGGCATGTGGACATCTGTGAACATGGAGGCTTACTTGGCTCTGACCTGTCACTACATTAATGAGAATTTGCAGTTGTGTATGTCTGTGTTGGGAGTGCAATACTTTCCACAAAGTCACGCTGCTGACAATTTGGCCCAAGTCAAAAGGGGCATGATGGAGGACTGGGCCATAACCAATAAAGTGTTTTGTGACCGACGCAGCACCAAACATGACTGCATCCACTAGACCGCTCCAAATTCGGCACTCAATTTGCATTGAACATGGTCTCAATTTAGACGGGACCGTCTTCACAACAGCTGTCTGCACCCACTTCAGCCATGTTATTCAGCATTATTTGTTTGTTGTTTGGAAATCATGTACTAAAATGCCAATTTGTTGTTTTTTTAGATAACCTTTGGCAACATCTCAACATCGAAGTGGGCAGGCAGACCAAAAGTGCCACAGCTGATGCCATCCAGGAGGTGCAGAGATACCTGGCAGAGGGCAATATTGCCAGGTCCCAGGATCCTATGAGATACTGGGACAACCAAAAGACCATCTATCCAAACCTCTTTCAGCTTTCCTTACAATTTCTCTGCACTCCAGCCTCATCTGTGCCGTGCAAGCGGGTGTTTTCTACAGCTGGAGAAGTTGTATCAAAAAAGCGTAACAGACTCAATTTCAAAACGTTGGAAAAGCTTTTTTGTTTTTAATAAAAATTTGTAAAAAAAAAAAAAAAAAAATCCCAGTCCACAAGCATCCTCATTCACAACACGTTCACTTAGATTTTCACGTTACGATACATATTCACATTATTTATTGACTGTATCTAAAAATATCAACGATATTTGAAATTAAAATGAAGATATGAAATAATACAATATAAAATACAATGACTTAAATTAAATACTGCTCAAAAAAATAAAGGGAACACTAAACATCCAAGATTTGAATGAAATATTCTTATTAAATACTTTGTTCTTCACATAGTTGAATGTGCTGACAACAAAATCACACAACAGCATGTGAAATTGATTGTCAATCAGTGTTGCTTCCTAAGTGGACAGTTTGAGGGACAGTGTTCCCTTTATTTTTTGGAGCAGTATATTATTGTATATACTAGGTCATCAAATCAGTGTCAGTTGAGTCTGTCAACTAGGTTGCCTGTAGGGATTTTTAAGGTCCAGCAGGTGTCAGTATTCAATTCAATTCAACTTTATTTATATAGCGCCATTTCACAACAACAGTCATCTCATAGCACTATCAACTGTAGGGGGAACCCCCACAGTTGCAGAAAGACCCCAGCAATCAGGCGATCCCCTGTGAGCAAGCACTTGGCGACGGTGGAGAGGAAAAACTCCCTTTTAACAGGAAGAAACCTCCAGCAGAACCAGGCTCAGGGAGGGGCAGTCATCTGCTGCGACTGGCTGGGGGGTGAGGGGATAGAGAAGATGAAAAGAACAGACATGTAGAGAGCAAACAGCACGATGGGGACTCAATCTATGGGAGAGAACAAACAAATGTTAATGACCAGCAAAAAAAAATATTTCATTTAGAGTGAGGAAAGGAGTGAGGCCCAGTGCATTACTGGAGGTCCCCCGGCTGACTAAACCTATTAGCAGCATAACTAAGGGAGGGTTCAGAAACACATGATCCCTCCCTAATTGTAGGCTATATCAAAAAGGTAGGTTTTAGCCCTATTCTTAAAAACAGAGATCGAGTCTGACTCCCGAATCCAGATTAGCAGCTGGTTCCACAGGAGAGGAGCTTGATAACTGAAGGCTCTGCCTCCCATTGTACTTTTGGAGATTCTAGGTATTACAAGTAATCCTGCATTTTGGGAGCGTAGTGCTCTGTTAGGATAATACGGTAGTATCAGATCTTTCAAATAAAAAGGAGCCTGATTGTTTAGAGCTTTGTAAGTAAGAAGAAGGATTTTAAACTTAATTCTAAACTCTATGGGAAGCCAATGAAGGGAGGCCAGAACCGGAGAGATATGATCTCTCTTTCTAATACCTGTTAAAACTCTTGCTGCAGCATTTTGGATCAGCTGAAGACTTTTTAAAGATGTTTTAGGACAGCCTGATAATAAAGAATTACAATAATCTAATCTCGAGCTAACAAAAGCGTGGATCAGTTTCTCAGCATCACTCTGAGACAAGATGCTCCTAATCTTGGCAATATTACGCAAATGATAGAAGGCAGTCTTAGAAACAAATTTAATATGTGAATTGAAGGACAGATCTTGATCAAAAATAATTCCAAGGTTCCTCACAGAGCTATTAAGAGAAAGAGTAACCGCATCCAAACTGAAAGTTTGATTTGGAAAGGAATTTCTAAGGTTTTTTGGACCAACAAGAATGACTTCAGTCTTATCTGAATTTAATAGCAGGAAATTACAAGTCATCCAAGCTTTGATTTCCATAAGACAGGCTTCTAACTTGGCTAATTGATTACTATCATCTGGCTTCATTGACAGGTATAATTGTGTGTCATCAGCATAACAATGAAAATGTATACAGTGCTTTCTAATAATGTTGCCTAACGGAAGCATATATAAACTAAAAAGAGTAGGGCCTAGCACAGATCCCTGTGGAACTCCATGACTAAGCTTTGAGTTGAAAGAAAACTCATTATTTACATGAACAAACTGGAACCTATCAGATAAATAAGATCTAAACCACTGCAACAAAGTTCCATTAAGTCCAACATAGTGTTCTAATCTATCAAGTTGAATATTATGATCGATAGTATCAAAAGCTGCACTAAGGTCTAAAAGGACAAGTACAGAAACCAGTCCATTATCAGATGCGATGAGGAGGTCGTTAGTGACCTTCGCTAAGGCTGTTTCAGTACTATGATGGATACTAAACCCAGATTGAAACTCTTCAAGTAAACCATTTCCCTGCAGGTGGTCAAATAATTGTGTAGCAACAACTCTTTCTAAGATTTTTGAAATGAAAGGGAGACTAGAGATTGGTCTATAGTTAGCTAAAGCTCCTGGATCTAGCGTTGGCTTTTTGAGTAAGGGTTTAATTACAGCCGTTTTAAAAGCCTGCGGTACATGGCCTAAAGTTAATGAAGAATTGATTATATGAAGAATAAAGCTACCAATAAGTGGGAAGACTTCTTTAAATAGCCTGGTAGGAATAGGGTCTAAAAGACAAGTTGAAGGTTTGGATGAGGAAACTATTTTGTCTAACTCACAAAGGTCGATTGGAGTAAACTCATCAAGACAGACATTGTCATGACTCGCCAGCCATCATTGGCTCCTGCTGCGCGCACACCTGCGCCTCGTCAGCGGCAAACTATTTAACCCACTCAGCCCTGTGCCTCGGCCTGAAGCCATCTGTTCCCTTCAGCTCGTCTTGGCGATTGGAACCCCCATGACCGGCAAGACTACGCTTAACTGTAAGCATCTACCTTGTTTCTTCAGTCCTCTCCCCTGTGCACAGGTGGATTCCTCGGCGGCGGACCTTCCCCCTCGCCAACCTCTCCACACCACTGCCACAGGCACCGCAGGCCGCTGTCTTCTGGGCTCATCCTTTGCTGACGCCAGCCACCTGTCATACCAAGTAAGCAGCTGTCATTCTCACATTCCCCGTCCGGGTGTGTTGCCCTTTACCTTATCCCTCTGCTTTGTCGTTATAGGGTTGCCCGGCTGTACAACGGTCTGCTCTGCTACCTGCACTTGGAAGTTCATCCTCAACACATATTCATATCCCACTTACGCATTCATTCATACCTGTCTGTCAATAAAAGCTGTTAAATCTATTCTGAGCCTGCGTGTGTGTCTCCTGAGCCGGACATTATGTCAGACATCAATAGAAGGAATTGTAGTAGTTACAGTATTTAAGTTAACTGTGGGAAGAATCTGATTGATTTTATCTCTGATGGATGAAATTTTATTATTGAAAAAGTTCATAAAGTCCTGACTAGTAAGCTCTAAGGGAATGCTAGGATTGACAGAGTCATGACTCTTTGTCAACCTGGCTACAGTGCTGAAAAGAAACCTGGTGTAGCTGTGTATTTGTGCATACATAAGTTTAGACATAAAAGGGGTGTATTTGTGCATACGTATGTTAAACATAAGAGAGATGCTGACAGCACATATGTGGACTGACCTCACGACGAAGAGGACAGTAAGTCCAGACCACCTACGGAGGACAACAAGAGAGGACAGGGGTGCGAACGAAGGACTTCCTGACCTCCAGGACGCAGGTAGAAGACGGAAGACTGGAGGGGGGAGAAATGTTAATAAAGGGTTTTGACGGGGATATGTGATCCCCCCCTGTGTGTGAGAAGTCTGTATGAGAAAAGGTATAAATGTGAAACTCTGATGTGGCTCAGTCTCTTGTCTTCCTGCTTATTGGGGAGAGCAGGCTGGGGAAATGAATGTTGGAATAAACTGGAATAAAACACAATTCAGTCTCTTTATTCCACGCTCCCAACACCTGGGATTATTCTTGTTCTCTTCTATTAATGCAGAGTAATAACTCATTCTAGCTTTTCTAAGAGATTTTTTATAAATTAAAAGATGATTTCTCCAAGCTAAATAGATTTCATCTAAATTAGTGGAGCGCCATTTTCTTTCTAATTGATGAGTCTTCTGTTTTAAGCTACGAGTTTTTGTGTTGAACCAAGGAGTTAGAAATCTCTGATTAGACTTTTTCTTTTTTAAGGGGGCCACCAAGTCTAGAGTCTGATGCAGAGAAGCTGTAACACTATCCACCATGTTATCAATTACAGAAGGAGCAAGCTGTCTATAGCTTATTTCCGTTGTGTTGACACATGGCATAGAGGAAACAATCTGCATAAATTTGGTAACAGCATCATCTGAGAGGCATCTACTGTAATAATATTTTTCTTTAGGAGCCAAATAGTCAGAAATAGTAAAATCAAAGGTTAACAGACAATGGTCTGACAGTACAGGGTTATAAGGAGACACTACAAGATTTTCTATTTCTATGCCATATGTCAGAACAAGGTCCAATGTATGGTGGAGGTAATGAGTAGAATTTCCTACTTTCTGAGAAAACCCAATCGAGTCTAATATTGAATTAAATGCCACATTAAGGCAGTCACTATCTACATCCACATGTATATTAAAGTCCCCTACTATAATAATCAGATTTCAGCACTAAATCAGCTAAGAAATCAGCAAATTCGGATAAAAATTCTGAGTAGGTTGATGGGGGACGATAAACTATGGCAAATAAAATTGGGTTTAACCTAAAATTGCTAAAGTGCCCAATACTAAGGACCAGGCTCTCAAAGGAATTATAACATGTTTTTTGCTTTACATTAACTAGTAATTTGGAATGGTAAATTGTTGCTACTCCTCCTCCACGACCACAACTTCTGGGATTTTGACAGTTTAAATAACCAGAGGGAGTTGATTCATTTAAACCAACATAATCCTCTTGCCCTAACCAAGTCTCTGTAAGGGAAATTAAATCAATCTGATGATCAATTAACAGATCATGGACTAACAGAGACTTGGGAGTTAGAGACCTAATATTTAATAAACCACATTTAATTTTTAAATTATGAGGAGGAACAGAGGCCAAATCATTCAATTTAGAGGCTTTGTTTAATTTGAGTTTTACCAATATTTTGCTTAATCACTTTGGGATGCTTATATATTATATTTTTATTTACTTTGGAGGGAGCAGACAACGATTCTCTGATGGGGAAGACAGGGGCTAAGCTGAGGGGTGGCGGATGAAGAGGAGCTGCAGAGAGGCGTGTAAGACTGTGACTCTGCTTCCTGGTCCCAACTCTGAGTAGTCACTGTTTTGGAAATTTGGATAAAAAGGATGCCAGATTGTTAGATAAATGAGAAGCACCATCCAAAGTGGGATGAATGCTGTCTCGTCTCATAAGACCAGGTTTTCCCCAAAAAGAGCTCCAATTGTCAATGTAGCCCACGTCATTTGCAGGACACCACACAGACAGCCAGCGGTTCAAGGATGACGAGCGGCTAAACATGTCATCACTGGTCAGATTGGGGAGGGGCCCAGAGAATACTACAGTGGCAGACATCGTTTTTGCAAAGTCACACACCAATTCTACATTAAGTTTTGTGACTTCCGACTGCCGGAGACGGATGTCATTAATGCCAGCGTGAATAACAATTGTGGAGTATTTACAGTTACTTTTAGCCAGCATTTTCAAATTTGACTCGATGTCGCCTGCTCTGGCCCCAGGAATGCATTTGACTATGGCCGCTGGAGTCTCTAGGTTCACGTTTCTGACTACAGAGTCGCCAATGATCAGAGTTTTTTCCTCAGCGGGTGTGTCGCTGAGCGGGGAAAAATGATTAGAAACGTGAACAGGTTGGTGGTGTACCGGGGTTTTGCAACTAGGCTTCCTTCTCACCGTCACCCACCCAGTCTCCTCGCTGCTGAGGAGAGCCGGAGGACCGCTAACAGGGGGGGCCTAAGCTAGCTAGCTCCGCTGCAGCTAAGGGGCATCCGTCAAGAGTAACTGGCACAGACGGTGTTTCAATGCAGCGGAGCCAGGATTCCAAATCAGACAACCTCGCCTCGAGCGCCTCAAAAAGACAACATTTATTACACTTACCGTTATCACTAAAAGAGGCAGAGTATAGCTAAACATCTGACAGAGAGAGCACACCAGAGGAGGAGAGGAAGGAGAGCTAGTAGCCATTGCTAGTGGCTAACCCAAAGCTCAGGAGAGTGAGGAGAGCAAACCACACAGACAGACAGCAAAACAGGAAGTGACGATACGTTACCACAAGGAAGTGACACAGTGAAGTATTCAGTGACACAGTATCAACACAGTTTTGCAATGTGTCGAAACGCATCATGACGCCTCATGGACCCATCACTAATGGATAATGAGTTATTTCACATACCTTTGCCAACATGCTTCCTGTGGGTGTCCAGGCAAAAGACTCTGTGAGGGGTTGAGGGCCTTTTATA
Organism: Pholidichthys leucotaenia; assembly: GCA_020510985.1. NCBI lineage: Eukaryota > Metazoa > Chordata > Actinopteri > Cichliformes > Pholidichthyidae > Pholidichthys > Pholidichthys leucotaenia. The sequence continues at coordinate 305,418,785 of CM035839.1, forward strand.
AGACACCAGCAGGAAGGAAACATGTATGGTAAGTTAGAGGGGTGGTTTCAGGTTCAGGTTCAGGTTCAGGTTACTTTATTTGTACCCGTAGGTAGATTTGTTTTGCAGTTGGTGACATCCATATTTACAAGCCACTAATTACATTCAACATAGACACAAACACAGGCACACATCTTACAAAATAGGTAAATATAAAATATGTACAATATAATTTTATAGCTTGTTCAACTCTTTGACAGCAGCAGGGACAAAGCTGTTTTTGTAGCGCTGGGTTCTACTTTTTGGGACAGCAAACCTCCGTCTGGAGGGAAGAAGCTGAAAGTTGCAGTGCAAAGGGTGGGAGTCATCATTTAAAATCGAGTCGGCCATCCTCTGTACTTGTCTGGTGTACAGGGATGTCAGGCTCAGCTGTGACTCACCAAGCAAACGACTGGACCATCTGACTACCTGATCCAAGGATTTCCTCTGTTTCAGTTTTATCTGACCAAACCATGACATTAAAGAAAAGGATAAAACAGATTCAATAAAAGCCCGATAGAACATAGTCATTATGGTTCGGTCAATTTGGAAGCGTGCAAGTTTCCTCAAACAATGCAAATTTTGCTGACCCTTTTTGCACACCCTTTCACAGTTCACCTCAAAGTTCAATCCACTATCAATAATCGTCCCGAGATATTTGTATGATTGTACACATTCGGTGGTCTGGCCTTTTAGTATGGTGACTTTGTGCCTGGGAGTTTTCCTCCTAAAGTCAATAATCATATCTTTCGTTTTTGTTGTATTCAGCTGCAGGTAGGAATCCTCACACCAGTGAACAAAGTCATCAACTACTGGGCCGTGGCCACTCTCACCATCCTGGAGGAGACTGACAATGACTGAGTCATCAGCATACTTTATAATGTGTCTGTTGTCATGTCTGCTCCGACACATGTTTGTGTACAGGATGAAGAGTAGTGGTGACAACACACACCCCTGAGGAGAGCCAGTAGAAGAGCACTTTAGGTCAGACAATGTGCCATTGACCCTTACTCTCTGCGTCCTGTTGGTTAAGAAATCCAGAATCCAACCCACCAGATTATTGCTTAAATCAAATTGTTGCAGGAGCCTTTCAACTAAAATATGAGGTTGGATTGTATTAAAGGCAGAAGAAAAGTCCACAAATAAAAGCCTGGCGTGTGTCCCATTAAAATCCAGATGTTTAAAAAGCATGTCAAACAGAGTGACAGTGGCATCCTCCACTCCTCTGTGAGGCCTATAGGCAAACTGCAGAGGATCCAATGCATGTTCAGTCTGCCTTAGGACCTCACATCTGACCAGTTTTTCAAAAATTTTCATTAAAATTGAAGTCAAAGCAACTGGTCTAAAGTCATTTACCGTTTTAGGACAGCTGGATTTTGGAACGGGAACAACCACGGCATCTTTCCAGATCTTAGGCACATGTTGTGTCTGTAAGGACTTATTGAAAATATAATGAAATATAGGACTCAGTTCATGTGCACAGGACTTTACCAGGCGTCCACATATATTATCGGGGCCCTGACTTTTGTTCACTTTTAAAGCGCGGAACTCCCTTTTAACATCCTGCATCTCAATATTAAAGTGCTGATTGTCTTTGAGTTTCTGTTTCAAATCTTGGATTTCTGTGCTAAAATCAAAGGAGTCAAAACGACCATAAAAACAGTTAAGAGCATTAGCCAGCTCTGTGTCTGAACTAAAACCATCTAAAAACACACGATTACTGCGCTCTGTGCTCTGAAGGCCTGCAATAGTTTTCATACTGGCCCAGGCCGAACTAAGTTTATTTGCTGCCATCTTGCTTTCCAACTCTGATTTATAATTCTGTTTTGCTCTTAAAATTTCGGCCTTCAGCTCCTTGGTGGCAACCTGTAGTTCAGAAACAGACCCCTGTTTAAAGGCAAGAGCTTTCCTCTGTAAGCAGGATTTAACTGATTTAGTAACCCATGGTTTGTTGTTGGGGTATATTTTGACACGTTTACGTGGAACAAACTTATTTTGACAGTAAGCCATGTATGAGCATGTGAGCTCAGCCAGAGAGTCCAAATCATCCCCACAGGCCATTATGAACATCTTCCAGTCTGTACAGTGAAAGCATTCCTGGAGGCTGTGCTCTGAATCTTCTGTCCACACATCAATGTCTCTCATCTCCACCTTGCCTCTTCTGAGAGCAGTTTTATATGTGGGCAGCAAATGTACACAGTTGTGATCTGAGGATCCTAAAGGAGGAAGGGGGAGTGATTTATAGGCCCTCTCTATGGATCCATAGCACAGGTCCAATGTCTTTTTTCGCCTGGTTGGGCAGGAGACATACTGATGAAAGTTTTTAAGTGTCTTCTTTAAAGAAACATGGTTAAAATCCCCAAGAATGAAGTTTGGCGCCTCTGGAGAAATTGACTGCAGCCGCTGCACCACATCAGAGATGGTGCTGGAGGCGGAGTCAGCGTCTGCCCTCGGGTGAATGTACACAACTGTGATGAAAAGTTGGGGAAACTCTCGAGGCAAATAAAAGGGGAGAAGCGACACAGACAGCAGCTCCACATCGGGTGTACAGATGCGCTCTCTGACCGTGACAGATGTGCAGTACTGCTTATTAATGTATAAACATACGCCGCCCCCCTGACGCTTCCCAGTTACCTCTTCCTGCCGATCCGAGCGCAGCGGAGCTCCAAAGCCGTCAATCCACAGGTCTGCATCTCGATCATGCGCAGTAAGCCAAGATTCAGTGAAAGCCATGACGCAGCAGTTCTTAAAATCCTTCTGGTAACGTACGTTGCTTTGAATTTCCTCCACCTTGTTTCTCACAGACTGTGCATTCCCAAAAATGATCGAAGGAAGAGGAATGTTACCAAACTGACGTCTCCTAAGGCGCAATTTCACACCTCCATGTCTTCCACGCTTCCTCCTGCTGGTTCTTTTTTCACCGCTGTGACCGTCTCTCAAAATAAAGTCCGGCAGTTCAAGTTTGGGCTCAATCACAGACGCTGCATCAGCTGTGTTAAAGCGTAGCAACACGTCCCTGGAATATTGTATTCTGCCCGCTATTCTGCTCGCCATGGAGCCGAACGCGTTTACCTCAGAGACAAAGAGCCACAGCACAGATAGCAGCAGTGCGAGAGAGGAGAGGAAATCCACGTTGCCGATACCAGGGAGCTCTTCGCCATATATTCCACAAACGCTCCAGGGCAGAAACGACACAGAGGATTTTCTAAAAACGTAAAAAAGTACAAAAAACACACACACACACACGCGCACTATATCATCAAGCAGCTGGTCGCTGCGTGCGCATGCGCCCACCCTTGCGTGGGCATCCGTGCACATGCGGTTTAACATTTGTAAATAGGGGATTGAAAAATTTATTGAATTATTTATATTGTTATTTATTATATGTTATTTATATTTGTATTGTATATAGTTGGGAAGTATTTATGTATTTTTAGAGATCAGTGGGTATGTGGAAAACAATGGGAATGTTGATTGTTTTGCCTGGGATTATGGTAGGGGCTAATCAGCCCTAATTATCTCTGGTAATATATAACAGGTGTTGGGTCGTTCGTTTGTGGAGAGTTTTGAAGGATTGTGTCGGATGTCTGGAATGATTTACGTGTAAGTTACTGAAATAAAATATTGGACTAATTGAAATCTCGCCTCGCCGTGCGGCTACTTTTCACATTTGGTGGCAGTGGCTACTTTTCACACAGTCACCTCTGACAGAGCCTCGAGTGACACGCTCAGAGCTGTTTCTTTGGCTGATGAACTCTGCCAGAGGATCTGGAGCCAAATCATGCAGTACTTTATAAATCAAATTTAAATTTGCAAATGTATGAAGACTATCCCAATTTAAAAGACTGTAATTTTTTTTAAATTGCACAATGATGATAATGCCTAGGTTTTTTATCCATAACTTTAACTGCTTGTTTGTACAAAACTTCCAATGTTTTTTTTTGCACTCAAACCCGCCTGGGACCAGCTAGTTAGGCAATAGTTGAAGTGACTGAGAATCATTGAATGCAAGTATATTTTTGTAGCTTCACTTGACATTTCATTTCGAATTGCACGAAAATTTGTAAGATTTAACTTGATTTTTTTTTACACAGTTTAGCAATATGGGCTTTAAAGGAAAGCTGTGAATCTATTATTAACCCAAGATATTTATATTGGCTAACAATTTGTATTTTTCCTCCATTAACATGTATGTCAGGGTCAGGTGACACTATTTATTTTAGTGAAATACATGCCTACAGTTTTAGAAACAAAGTTTTAGATGACAATAGTTCACCACAAACACAAAACTGCTATGAAGTATTCAAGGACCCTCACCGATCACTTTAAAGCGTACCTATGGTGGTCGTGAAAAAAAAGATATTATATTGAGCCCCTGTCTCACGTTCTAGTTCAAGTTTAAGTTGAAATTCACGTTCAAAGCAATTTGATATAAATCCATTGCTGATGTGCTGGTTCAGCTATGTCAGCAAAACATGGGTACAGCCATACTAGCGGCTACATGGACTTCCAGGACGCTTCCTGTGACATAATTTCGTGGCTACCGCGATCTGCATCAGTATTGGCTGAGCCTCGAGTACCCGGATGTTCAGCGGCTTTGGGGATATTCAAATTCAAATTCAAATGTTTATTTCAAACTCAGGGTTCATATTAAATGCAGAACTAAAACGAGTAGAAAATAAATAAATAAATGCTTAAATTTAGCGGGCCGTCTTTTCTGATCTGAGCTCGTAAAGGCCGATGATTGTAAAACTATGCGATCTGAGTACCCGGATGTGCAGCGGCTTCAGGGATATTCAAATTCAAACGTTTATTTCAAACTCAGGGTTCATATTAAATGCAGAACTGAAACGAGTAGAAAATAAATAAATAAATGTTTAAATTCAGCGGGCCCTCTTTTCTGATCTGAGCTCGTAAAGGCCGATGATTCTAAAACTGCGATCTGAGTACCCGGATGTGCAGCGGCTTCGGGGATATTCAAATTCAAACGTTTATTTCAAACTCAGGGTTCATATTAAATGCAGAACTAAAATGAGTAGAAAATAAATAAATAAATGCTTAAATTCAGCGGGCCGTCTTTTCTGATCTGAGCTTGTAAAGGCCGATGATTCTAAAACTGCGATCTGAGTACCCGGATGTGCAGCGGCTTCGGGGATATTCAAATTCAAACGTTTATTTCAAACTCAGGGTTCATATTAAATGCAGAACTAAAATGAGTAGAAAATAAATAAATAAATGCTTAAATTCAGCGGGCCGTCTTTTCTGATCTGAGCTTGTAAAGGCCGATGATTCTAAAACTGCGATCTGAGTACCCGGATGTGCAGCGGCTTCGGGGATATTCAAATTCAAACGTTTATTTCAAACTCAGGGTTCATATTAAATGCAAAACTAAAATGAGTAGAAAATAAATAAATAAATGCTTAAATTCAGCGGGCCGTCTTTTCTGATCTGAGCTCGTAAAGGCCGATGATTCTAAAACTATGCGATTTGAGTACCCGGATGTGCAGCGGCTTCGGGGATATTCAAATTCAAATTCAAACGTTTATTTCAAACTCAGGGTTCATATTAAATGCAGAACTGAAACGAGTAGAAAATAAATAAATAAATGCTTAAATTCAGCGGCTTGTCTCATCTGATCTCATAACTGCCGCAACACGGAAGATGATTCTAAAACTATATACAGAGCAGCAGACACTCGGTGCTCTTGTAAAAACAAAAACATACAATGCGATATGGATATCGCAACATGGCGGAATGTAAAGCCTTTGGATGTCTGAATAATAAGCGAAAAAAACAAAGAAACACTTTTTTTGTGTACCCAAACCCAGCTCACCTTGTCAGAAGATCGGAGCGGAAACAGGGCACAGACGAATAATTTCAGATGAAATTGCGTTGTGTGTGAGGACCACTTCGTCACTTTAACCCTCAGAAGACCTTTCTGGCTCAAACATGTAGCCATGTCGCCCGAATTCTTCTGCACAGTCAGAAAATTCGGCCATAATAGAACAAAAACAACGGACAACAGCACCGTAATCGCGGGGAAACGCTTATTATTGTCTTTTCCTATCCACGAAGTGACGTCACATCCGCAAGTGTCATGGCTGCGCCCACAGTTTTCATTGGCTGCCCATGGCCAAGGTCCTATTTGAATATATGTCTGGTGGTATATGGCTGGCAAGAATTATTTACCAAAATAAGAAATACTTTTTCATAATGTTTTCAAGTTAAATGCGTCTTCACGACCACCAGAGGTACGCTTTAATGTGGCACTCAATCCTACTGTGTCATCATCACAGGCTCCAGACAACCCGCCCCCCAGTCATATAAACACGTCCATCAGCTAATTTAATTTAATTTGATGGATATGTTGGAATTGAAATGTATTAATGTGCTAATTTTATGCCCAAGTGTGGGGTGGTGGGGTGTGTTTATCCTGTTTGAGATGTTTATTCGTGCAATTTACATACCCAACGTTTTGAGTATTGTGATGTACCCGTTGCGGGGGTGAGTGTTGGGGGAAGGCTGCCAGTAGTCGTTATGTATTTTGTGGTTTTGTATGTCTTTTATGTGGAGCTGTTCAGGGATTATTTTAGTTACACGGCTTTGTTTTATATGTTTGGTGGCAGAATAATCCGCTCAGCCATGTGGGGGGTGCTGGTAGTCTACCTGGCCCCCCAGCTTAGTTGTGTGCATGGATAGGTTGTTTATGTGTTTCTGTAATTGTTTTGTTTTAGAGTGTGAGTCGGGAAGCAAATTGGGGAGGGCTATCTGTGCGCTTGGCATTTTTTTTGAAGGGGGGTGTGAAATGTTGTGTATGTAAATAGGCTGCATTACCAAGATGGCGGCCGGGTTGGACATGGGCTAGACCAGGGCGGCTAACTACCGGTTTCCAGTGGTGACACCACCCGAGGTATAAAGGAAGTGGGTGGAAGAGGCTCTGCCTCTTTCGTCGCGGGAGCCACCTGGCAAGCAGGCGAGTGCCGTAAGCCTTTTTATGTAAACAACTCTGATTATAATAAAGCTCCATAAACTACATTAACTGTGTGTTGCTTTACCCAACTATGGACGCAACAGCAAGACTGTCAAGTAAGGTATATATTGGCTAGATGAGCTATGAAGTGAGACTTTTATGTTCCTCCTCCACTCAGATGTTTCAAATGTCAAACGTTTGGTCATGTAGCAGCGATATGCAAAGGTTGACAATGATGTGCCAGATGCTCCTGTGAACATGAATATGGAAAGTGTGAAAGAGGAGAAAAGTTAAAGTGCTGTAACTGCGGTGGTGAACATAGCTCTGCATATTGAGGTTGTGAAGCCAGCAAAGAGCAGCAGAAATTCAGCAGATAGAAGTCTTCCAGGAATTAACATATGCAGAAGCTGTGAAAAAGGTGCCAGCTAAAAAGTGGGAGTGGACTCGAACAGGGAAAGTGTGCAGACTTGCAGTGCATGCAATAGAATTAAGGAAGATACTCTGGTTTTGAAGGAAATTAATTTTATCTTATTTGTGGTAGATGTGACAAACTGCACTGCACAGACTTCCAAGAAAAGAGAAAAAATCAAAATCATTGTGAAAGCAGCAGAAAAATACCTTGGCATTAAGGGGCTACATTGGGAAGCAGTTGAGGACTTGTTAAGTGGGGGATCTTTAAGTTCAAAGACATCATGGGCTGGTGGATCAACCGCCAATCAAGTCGAAAGGAAGAAGAAGAATGAGCTGAGCCGCAGATACAGACTACAGAGATGCAGATACGAGAGCAAAGAAAAAGGACGACACAAAGCTATGACAAAAAAATCACAAAGCTATGAGGAAAACTTCGCAAAGCGATGAGGAAAACATCACAAAGCTATGAGGTATAAGGAAAATGTCACAAAGCTATGAGGAAGTGACATTTAGCAAGTGCTATAATGGTGCTTGCATTTACAGAGCCCCTAAAGGAGCTGGTAGCCGCCATTTTGTTTTGAAACGGCCAAGAAAGACTGGGCACTAACACTGGGTTCCCAGCAACAGTACCACAGCATAGAAATCACGTTTTCGCATGCAATTATAAAATAAAAGCACATTTCAAAACAAATGCAGCGCTATCTAAGAAATTTGGCAAACTGATTGTGATTTTAAGTGATTTTCATAATTCACTACCTCATTTGTAGTATTTGTGGATGGGTGCTTTAACCATTTATTATGAAAATGCATAAGGTGAGAAAGAAAACTTGAATAGCACGATCAATCTCCGTGTTCCTTGACCATGTTAATAGGGAGGTAGAAGCTCCCAGAAAATGTTTATCTTTAAAAGGTGCCAAAATAGGGCGAAAAAACTATTTTTTCTTAGTGGCAGCCGTAATTACAGGATTTCGTAACATACTAGTAACACGTGTATTCACAACAATGATAACGTTATCGTATTGTTTGACCATGTAATAAGGGAGGTAGAAACCATTTTGGTGAGGCTATGTCCAAGACTGGTAGAGATATAGAGAAATAAAGATTTTTGCACAATGGCGGACCTAATTTGCATATTTTCTTGTTCTATACAAATATGGGCATTCTGGAAATAGGTTCAATGTGACAATTGACCTTCATAACATGGGTGTAGAAGCCATAATTAAGGAGTTTTCTTAAACATTTAAAGAGATATAACAAAAAATGCATTTTCTGGTAATGGCGGCAATAATTTACATAAAATTAGCATAAAAAAGTCACGTGGGACATTTTGCAAGCTTGGGAACAAGGCATTTCGTTAACAGCTTATCCAGAGCATTCCAGAAATGCTGGTTAAAAGTTGATTTCCGGGGGGTGCATGGGAACCCCTCCTAGCCACTAGACTAATGAGCCTGTCCATGAACTGGAATTACAACGCACCTATTCCTCAACCAGTGTTCTGAATGAAGAAGAACAAGAAGACCCACTAGATGAAGAGCAATACAGTGAGGAGAACTGCTGCACGTCAGAAAAGATGCCGTGAATATGAAACACATCAGGTTCGAGCAGTACACCGCAGGCATGACTGTAAACAACACAGCAGTCTCAGACAGGAGACCCTTCAGCAACGGGCATGCAGAAATACTTGCTTATACTTGGTTTCTATGGGCATGGACGGGTATGCGCGAGTATGTACTAGTCACTCTATTAAAGGAAGAAATCTCTGTGTGTCTGTGTGTCTGTGTGTCTGTGTGTCTGTCACGTTTGTAGGACATCATAGGATGGCCTATGATCTCTGCCTGATCATCACAGGACGTCCTATGAATTCAGGCATCATAGGACTTGCGATGCCGTCATAAAGATATGATGTCTATATGATGGCACATAGACAAATGTGTCTTTATGATGTCATTTAGACCATCACTCATGATGCCTAGACTAATGTGTCTTTATGATGTCATATGGCTCATAGACAAATGTGGCTTTATGTCATATGGTTCAAAATTGGCAAGGTGAATAAGTCACAGGCCCCGTCTTTACAGTGCGTTTGTGTTTACTGCACAACAGATTTCTGCAGCCATGGCCAATTCTACATTGCCGCGAGCAGAGTTGCCAGATCAAGCAGTCTTCGTATTTTTGCTCAAGACCAAGAAACTAAGCAAAAGCGTCGCTTTCTCAGCAATGTCGTTTTTAAAGAGGTGCTGACACAGTAAAAATGTGTAACCTTGAAGAATGCCAGTCTACACTACAAATGTGTAAAAATGCCAAACAAAGCACTGATTTTCTCTGGGTGCTCCGGTTTCTTGGTTTCTACGGGCATGCACGGTCCTTCCTGAACAGGGACGAAAGCCACTTTTTGCTCAGATCTATTTTCATGATCCTGTCCATGAACTGGAATTACGACGCACCTATCCCTCAACCAGTGGTCTGAACGAAGAAGAAGACCCACCAGATTGAGAGCAATAGAATGAGGAGAACTGCTGCACATCAGAAAAGATGCCGTGAACATGAAACACCTCAGGTTCGAGCAGTACGCCGCAGGCATGACTGTAAACAACACAGCCGTCTGAGACAGGAGGAGACCCTTCAGCAACGGGCATGCAGAAATACTTGCTTATACTTGGTTTCTACAGGCATGGACGTACGGGTATGCACATACCCGTGCATACCCGTGTATGCACGGGTATGTACTAGTATATATAATATAAGGAGTTGTTCAGAAGAACTCCTGAACAACTCCTTTTGTGGTCACGTGACCAGAATTCTTTGACCTCATATCAGAACATAGTGTGTCTGTGATGTCACAGAGAGTGCTTTGATCTCTCTATGTCATCTATGATGGAACATAGTAACTCCCTGAGCTAACTCCATAGTGCCCCTATGGATGTTCATTAAAGATTTCCCCTCCTAAACTTACACATACCTTGGGGAGGCTGAAATTCAGGGCTGCACACCCTCGTAACCTCAGCAAAGCACTTTTAAAATCTGAGGCCAGTCTGATGAACAGTTTGAGAGATATGTGCAGAACACACAGACACACACACAGAGATTCCTTGCATTTATTGATAGATTAGTGCATACCCATGCATGCTCGTAGAAACCAAGTATAAGCAAGTATTTCTGCATGCCCGTAGAAAGCAAGTGTAAGCAAGCATTTCTGCATGCCTGTAGAAAGTTACTGTTACCGTGACACCAGTAACCATGGTGAGGCCTGCCTTTGATCTTTGACATGGTTACCATGGCAACAGTAACCATGGTGAAACCTGCCTTTGATGTTTGATGTCACCACTCGTTCAGTGATGCCTGCCTTTGATCTTTGATGATGTGTCTGCCTGGCAACAGTAACCATGGAAACGTCTGGGCGCCTATGATGTCATAGCTTTGAACGCCCATAGCTCCCCGATGGACGTTCATTAAAGATTTCCCCTCCTAAACTTCCGCATATCCGGGAGGCTGAAAATCGGGAATGCACACCCTCGTAACCTCAGCAAAGCACGTATAAAATCTGAGGCCAGTCTGATGAGCGGTTTGAGAGAGACGTGCGGAACACACAGAAAGAGATTCTTTGCTTTATAATATGATGATGTCAATCCATTTTGATTTTCTAGCTTAATCAAGCTGTACAGTTTTTCTTTGGCATGTATTTTGGGGTTTAACTTTTGATATACTGATTCAAATTTGATGAACCTTCAGACTCACAATCACAACAGTATCCTTCAGCTCACCACCAAATTCCATGCAATTCTGTTAATGTTGAAAAAAATCATGTTTATGAAATCAGCCGCTTTGTCTCATCAGTGCAATATTTTGTTAGTGTGTGAGCAGTTGTGTGGTGTAGGGGTTAAGGTGCTCATCTTCCATGGTGGTGCTCTTGGTTCAAATCCTTCAGGTAATGTTTTGTTCTACTAAAGGGCAACATACACCTTCTGAGTATTTGGAAACAGTGCATTTTAAATGTCGTGCTACTGCGAATCCTTTGAGAAAGTTATAGTGCAAGCTAAGGCAATTGTGCTTGGTATGCAGGAGGTCTCAGTTTTGAATCTTGCCAGAGAAGTCTTATTTTTCTGAGCAACTGAAGTACAGCATGGCTCTTCTGTGCATTTTAATGCAACACTGTGTAAGATTTTCACCTCACTGCATTTGACCGTGTGAATGTCACTTCCTCCACAGCCTGAGTGAGCCCAAATTGCCTGCAACAGCTCTTTTTTTGGTGTGATCACCGAGGGGACATCAGCTGTGGTGGCTGTAGCCTCAGTCCCAGCAGTGAATCTCAGGATACGACTTTAGTCACCAACAACAAAAAGCCCTGTGGTTGGCTGTTGGGACTGGGGTCATGGTCACCATGGTTGTGGCCTTTTCAGTGTTCCTACAAGGAACAAGAAAGTTACATAGTGCTGCTTTAAAAAAATAATGTGAAGAAGACCTTAGGTTTTAGATGCTGTTGCTAAGCAATACAAGACCTCAAGTCCACACCTGCTGGGAACCAAATGATCGCTGCTTGCGGCTATATTTGTTTTTGTGGACATTTTACAGATGGGGCAATGTTTATAGAAGAGTCAAACCAGCTGGTTTGGATCATGCCTGTACTACTAATGAGGCCTCCAGCATGAGTGTCTATGCATGGTCATGTGGAATGATAATAGGCCACATATTTAGGGGTTCAAGTGTTACTCCCAAGTGTGTTTTTCTTTGCATGCCCATGTGAGTAAAACTGGTACTATAGCAAATGTCTTTTAGGTGCCTCCTTTAAATACAATTCTTTGTGCAAGTCAAGGGGTTGCATCATCCTTATCCTCAATTTGTGTGCATGAGAGAGTGAGAGAGAGAGAGAGAGAGCACCTGTGATTTCACACGTCTCTCAGTGAATTGCTGCACCTGCTTGTCATTGTGTCACTGTTTCTTTCTGTTCCTTTTTCTGACCAGCACCTTGTCCAATTACACAGTCTTGCAGTGCCTTGTCTACTCTAAGCTCCCTGCTCAGCTCCCTCAAGTGTGTCATTTTGATTTCTGTCCCAGATCCACCTCTGTTCCCCACTTTTCTTTAATCGTCTCTAGGTCAAAGTGACTGTTCTTTTTCTCTCTGCTACTTTGCTGTCCTCCGCACTCCCCACTATATCATTTTATCATTTTTCTAAGGTGTGTGTGTGTGTACTTTATTTTTGTGTCCTTGATTTAACAAAAGGAGAAAATATGCTAATCAGTACATGGAGAGCAGGCTGGACTTGTGTTTTTCTGCCTTTGGGGAATTAATAATAGAACTAAAAGTACAGCAGAGAAAATAAGTATTGAACACGTCAACATTTTTCTCATTAAACATATATCTGATGGAGCCATTGACCTGAGATTTTCACCAGATATCAGTAACAATCCAAGTAATCCATACATATAAAGAAATCAAGGCCACAGTGTTCACAAAATAAGTTATATTTAATAAAGTGGAATGACACACAGAATAAATATTGAACACACGAAGAAAAAGAGGTGCAAAAAGGCATAGAAAGCCAAGAAACCAGTTGAAATCCATCAGAATTTAGGAAGCCATCCCATCCCCCATCAGTGCAAATTAAATTTCAGCTGGTTAAGTCCTGATTGATAGCCTTTAAAAAGGTCTGTGAATATCAGATTGTCACACCACAAAGAACTCATGATGGGTAGAAGCAAAAAGATCTCTCTAGACCTTTGCAACCTTATTGTTGCAAAATATAATGTTGGCATTGGTTATACTGTAGGTGCATTTCTAAACTGCTGAATGTCCATTGAGCACTGTTGGAGTCATCATTCGGAAATGGAAAGAACATCATTTTACCATAAACCGGCCACAACCAAGAGCTCCTCGCAAGATTTCTGACAGAGGAGTCAAAAGAATTATCAGAAGCCAAAGCCCACTCATGGGGAGCTCCAGAAAGACCTGGAGTTAACAAGTACTGCTGTTTCAAAGAAAACAATAAATAATGCACTCAACCAATATGGGGTCTATGCCCGCGCACCTCGCAAGACTCCATTGCTGAAGAAAAAGCGTGTTGAAGCGCATTTAAAGTTTGCTGCACAGCATTAGGGCAAGCCATTAAAATACTGGTAGAATATAGTCTGGTCAGATGAGACCAAAACTGAACTTTTTGGATGCCACAACACAGCATGTTTGAAGGAGAAATGGCACTGCACATCCCATCATGGTGTGGGGGTGTTTTTCAGCACATGATACAGGCAGACTTCATATAATTGAAGGAAAGGTTAACTGGAGACTCTAAAGTGGCCCTAGGTGTGAATGTGTGTGTGAATGGTTAAGGGATAGCACCGTACAGTGGCTGCTTCATCCATCCAGGTGGATGCCCTCAATTTCCCCTCTGGGGATCAATAAAGTATACAAAATCAAAATCAAATCAAAATCAAAAAAGATGAATGGACAAATGTACAGAGACATCCTTGATAAGAACCTGTTGCCATCTGTCAAGATGCTGAAGATGAAATGAGGGTGTGTCATGTATTGCCCTTTCAGGGTAAAGAAACAAGACTCAGGCGCTGAACTGTCATTAGTGTAATCTATTAAAGTAAAGAAAAACACAAAGTTCCACAATGTGCTTAAAAACAAAGGCAAACGATGAGGAGATTACTTAGAATTATTCACGCCAGAGCAAAGCAGGGCTCTGGCGGAGATGAGGAGACAACAGCCAGAGCGGCGACAAAGTGAAATGAAAAACAGAGCTCTTAAATATGAAAATTATAATTAAAAATATTCAAAACCCCATCACATTATAATTAACTGGTGTGGGTGCCCAAGCAGGCAATAATATCAAATCAGGGTCAGCTGGATGAGACGAAGGCAATTCAGAATCTGACAGCTCGCAGGACACACCCACACAAGGCTTCACGCCTCCTGACAGCTGTCAACAGGAAAAAGGACAATATAGAGAAATAAAGGATAATCCCTCATACCACAGAATAATAATAAAAAAGTACAAAAAGTAAAAATAAAACACTATACAAAGTGGAAAACAGAACCTTATTAAGTAAACCCAAAAGGCAAAATAGCACATAACAGTAAATAAACAAGAAGAAAACCATGAAACCAAGTCTGGTGAAAATCTCCAGCACTCAGTTAATGACAGAGCCCCCCTTTCAAGAGGTGGATCCCAGACACCCCAGGGTGACACCAAAAGAAAAAGAGAGACCCCCCCCCCCCCAAACAGGAACCACAAAGATCTACCCAAGGCGGGTGGGTGGGGGGAACAGGCCAGGAGGGAACAAAACAGACCCTGCTTAGGATCCATACCAGGAAAGAAAAAAAACACTGAATTAGGCCCCCCAGGCCAAGGAGCTAGAAGGTTCAAGGGGGCAACCAAAGTCCCAGGCCCGGTGGACAGCAAGGTGGAACAAGTCAGGTGGCCTGCTGAAGTTCCAGGCCAGCCGGACAGCCAGATGGTACGAGACGGGTGGCCTGCCGGAGAATATGGACCACCCAATCCGGCGGCTCAGTCTTTCCAGCGGCCGGCCCGATTTAGCCACCTGAACAGGAGAGGCAGCCCGGGAGGTGGCTCCCCCACTGGGAGACCCAATAATGAAGAGGAGAGCTGAGGAGGGGGACCCACAATGTTGTCAGGTGGAGAAGAAAGGGGGACCACGACGTTGTCTGGCAGAGAAGGAAGGGGGGCCACAAAGGCATCTGGCAGAGAAGGATGAGGGACCACGATGGTGTCTGGCAGAGAAGAAAGGGGGACTACAACGGCGTCTGACAGAGAAGGAAGGGGGACCACAATGGCGTCTGGCAGAGAAGGAAGGGGGACCACGACGGCGTCTGGCAGAGAAGGAAGGGGAACCACGACGGCGTCTGGCAGAGGAGGAAGGGGGACCACGACGGCGTCTGGCTGAGGAGGAAGGGGGACCACGACGGCATCTGGCTGAGGAGGAAGAGGAGCCACAATGCTCTCAGAATGGTGAACTGTAGCACCCACGGAGGCTCCGGGCTGGACTGGAGCATTGTAGCACCCGCAGAGGCTCAGGGCTGGACTGGAGCTCCGCAGCACCCGCGGAGACTCCGGGCTGGATTGGACCTCTGCAGCACCTGCGGAGGCTCCGGGCCGGAGCTCTGCAGCACCCATGGTGGCTCCGGGCTGGAGCTCTGCTGCACCCACGGTGGCTCCGGGCTGGAGATCTGCTGCACCCATGGTGGCTCCGGGCTGGAGCTCTGCTGCACCCACGGTGGACCCTAACTGGGCCAACGTGGCACCCTCGGTGGACCCGGACTGGAATGGGACACCCGTGACGACCTCTGCCGGGGGAGCTGGACCCCTGGCAACCTCGGGCGGCGAGCCTGGACCCATGGAGACTTCTGTCTGTGCTAGATCATTCCCGGTGACCCTGGAAGAAAACTCGGAAACACATAGGGCAAGGGGGTCAGCGGCGGAGTCTGGTGAGGCAAGCTCAGGTGCAGCGGGTGGCTGTACCTGGCTGTCCTCACCAAGAGCCAGGCAAGATTGTGCTAGGACAGAAAGGAGGAAGACAAAAGAGAGCACTTGCCTGAGCCCGAGCTCCACAACCGTCCAAAACTTTGTCAAGCCAAGCGACGATGATAACTCGGGCTCAGTCCTGTAGAGGTCCAGCTCGGGTTCGCACTCTGCTGCAGTGGCCTCCGCAGCAGGCATGATGGTGGTTGCAGTCCTAGGGCCCCTAGGCGATGTTCCCCACGCCGGTGGCTCATCCAGCATAGCAGCTGGGGGTCGGCTTATCGCTGGCGCAGAAACTGTGTCTTCCAGGGCCATGGGCCCCTTCAACGTCCGGCGGTTCTGTTCCAGGGCCAGTGGATACTCAGCACCCGGGGAAAGGGACATGGAGAAGGCTGGTGAGCAATCAGTTATTGCAGCAGATGGTGGGAGCTAAGGGGACTGCAGACCCTGAGCCTCATCACCGGGAATCAGGCAAGATGTGTCATCATTAATTGGAATGTAATGAAGTGTAACTTGCCTGTTTTTCGGGCGTTCAGTGTTGTCTGCTGCGGCAGGAGTACCATCATCCCTCTCTGTGGCCATGGTGAAAGTGGGCCCCCCTGAGGATGGTGGAGGATCCGCCCCTGCCTTCATGGAGATGGCTGTCACCGGGGAAGCCAAGAAGAACCTCTTGGCAGCGGAAAAGAGCACCAGGGTGAAGCTGAAGTCTATGGCTACAGGCCCAGAGAAAGCTGGAGATCCAGCTGGAGGTGAGAGGAGGGAGGTCTGTACTGTGGAGGAGAGCTTCCGCTGTGGCGTAGGAACAGTGGCTGTCGGAGAGGCGGGATTATTTCTCCGGAGGTCCGGCGCAGGATGACAGCGTCATCGTGGAGCTGATGGAGTTGGTTCCTTCAGGGCCACAGGCTCCTCCATTGTCTGGCAGCTCCGTTCTGGGTCCAGTGGACACTCAGGGACAGAAGGAGGGGACACGGAGAGGACAGGTGAGGAATTGTTGGCTGCAGCAGGTGGGGAGAGCTCAGGGGACTGTATTTCCTGAGTCTCCCTACCAGGGATCAGACAAGGCACATCATCATGAATTGAAGAGGAAATAAATGACACTTGCCTGTCATCCTGGTGTGTGATGTTTTCTGCTGTAGCCAGTGCACAGTCATCCATCTCCGTGTCTGTGGTGAGCCTGGGCCCCTCTGTGGATCATGGAAGGGCTGCCTTATCAGGCACGGAGGCAAGTGGAGTCGGGGAAGGATCAGCCAAACCCTCAATAGCAGGAAAAAATGCAGGGGAGGAGGAGGCAGCAGCTGTGGAAGGAGTAGATGCTGAAGAGGCAGCTGAAAGGGAAAATGGTTGGAGAGACGCTACTGCAGAGATGTTCTCCCTCTGCGAAGGAGGGGCTGCTGACTGAGAGGTGATGACGTTCTTCCGCCGGGATTTTTGGGATCAGTGGCAATGAGTGGGAGATGGAGGCGTTGACTCATCGTGGAGCTGAGGAGGCTCCCAGGTCAGGGAACACTCAAATCAATGGCTCCAATTCTGGTTCCTTCAGAGAAAACCCCTCCAACTCAAAGGCCAAATCTGGGAGAAGCCACAGCTTCACCTCCAGGAGGAGGTCAGTCTCAGCCAACAATACCTGTCTATGCTCTTCCTGCTCCTCGGCCGATGGAGCGGGCCAGGGCTCAGGAGGAGGAGGCGGAGCTGCTGCGGGAGAGCTGCGAGTGGCAGGAGGCTTCTTTCTGCTCGAGCGCTGACTCTTCGCTGGAGTTGGTGCTGGCATCAGAGCTGCCTCCCCTGTCTCATCACTCATGCAAGAAAGAGAGTAAATGGAGAGGAGTATGTTTGTTGCCTCTGATTTTATTGTCCCAATGGGCAAATTTGTTTTCACAGTTTGTCATCGAAACATAGACACATAGAATCAATACAAACAAGAGGAAAACAGGCATAATCATAACATCATAATCACAGTCATAAGGATAACCTGGACATTTTTAACTTCATTGTTTTCCTTTTAAATTAGAGCTGGGATCTTAATAGATCCTAAGTTCAGTGAGTTTTCACATCTGTCATGGCACCACTTACCCAATCAGCTGGCTGTCAAAACTGTGTCACCTTTGCTAAGAAGATTGTCGAACTGGAGCAGCAGTGTGTTGTTGCCGGTGACCGTAGGAGAAGGGGGAAGACCTCATCTCATCATGTTGCAAGCACCGAGAGCCCCATCCTCCAGCACAAGAATCGTTTTGACATCCTGAATCTCCATGAGTTTCCTCGGCTGCCTGTGGACTTGAAGCCTCCACCTTCACTTTTCACATCTCCGAGGGTGCCTCGGGGAGTTCGACTCTTGGTCCCCTTGGCAGGTGAACCAGAGAGGCTCCCTTGTGCAAGAACCTGCCACGGGATGAGCCAAAACTGACACCGGCAACACAGCGCTCACCTGACGTACGTCGTCCACCTCCAATCTCCACCCGGAATGCATCCTTTCAGCGACCATCAGCTCCTTCTCCTATCACCCTGATCATCGGAGACTCTACGGTGATGTTATGTCTGGAAACCCGGAATGACCAACGGCGAGTGCTGTCTGCTTTGAACATGAACTTTATTATACACTGTGCAATCACTTACAGTACTGGCCTGTTAACGGGAGGCTGAGCACCAAAGAGCTAAGAGTTAAGAGAGTGTTAAGATGGCCGACTCTCTCATTATATCAGCTCGGCGTGATGGTGTCATCAAACGGTTGCGTCATCACGCCGGTGCCATTCAACCCTGTGGTTCCTTACACCCCCCCCCAATAAAAAAACAGAACAACATGCAAGACCGAATCAACCCTCCCCACACTGGTATCACAAAACCCCCAAACTAGCTAGGGCTAGCAGGTAGACCACTGCGTAGTCCAGCGTGGCTGAGTGGGTTATTCTGCCGCTATCAGTTGGCAGCCGTGCCCCTAGCTAAACAGTCCTCTTTCCCTCTGAGGAGTGCAGTTCAGTTGGAGGGGCCCTGAGGCGAGCTTATGGTGGACACGCCCCTGGAGGCGCCAGTTGCAGCAGGCCCAGGTGCTATCCCGCTGGAGCCATGGCACGCTCGTTAACAATGCCCCAGCTGGAATCCCACACCAGTTGGGTCGGCTCCAATGCTGCGTCTTGATCCGCGGCAGTTGCTCTCACATTCTGCAGACAGCTGGCTTGCCATCTTGATCCATCCACCATCTGAATGGCAGCTAGCTCCAGCTGCACGGCGATCTTCATAGGCGTTGATGGTGGTGACAACGTTAAGGCCGACTGTGGGCCCGGTCGCTTGGTTCTGCAGACCCAATGCCAGTTTATCTCTGTGAGTGATGTTCTCTTCAGCTACGTTCGGCATCTTGGTTGTGATATTATGGTTCTGTTACATTCTGTTGGGTCACGGACTCTTCATCCTGTGTCTCAGTGGCGGCTCCTGGAGGCTGATGCCGGTCATGGATTTGGAAGACGTCCAGTGGTTCATTGCATTCTGTTCAGTCATGAACTGAACAGAATGAACAGAATCATCCTGTGGCTACCTGCGGCGGCTCCTAGAGGCTGATGCTGGGCATGGATTCGGAAGCAGTCCGGCTTCCTTCTTCTCTCACCTGGTGCTGGTTGTGGCAATATGTTACTGTCGCCGTTGATAGAACTTGCACCACATGGGCTCTCTCTCCTGCAGCTCTGAAGCGGCTCCCTGAGGCTCATGCTGGGCGAGGATCTGAGGCAAGTCCAATCGCTGCTCTCTCTCCATGCTGTGTTCGCTCTCTGTGCTGTGCTTCCCTCTGTGCTGTGCTCTTCCACTAGCTTGTCACAGATTAGCTTGATTTCTAAGAGGAGTTTGTCACTGGGTTGTTGCTCTGCGGTGCCCTGCTGTCTGCGACGTTCACCTCGGGGCCCTCCCAAGAAGGTGTGGAGTCGGCGTGCTTAGCAACCGGGGCAACCGTCTGCACCAGCAGAGCTGACTGCGGGGAACGCAGATGTGGTCACGCCAGCCGTGGTGCCTTCTGAGCCACCATCTCCAGCAGTAATGCCCATTCTATCACCATTGTCAGGTCGCCCTGTACTACGTCCAGCATTTTCAGTATCCTTGGCTCCACGGCGTAGCACTTCCACTGTGACAATATTGCTATGTCCTCCGCACGTCCGAACTCACACGTGCTAGCCAAACAGTGAAGAGTGTCTATATACTGTATGGATGACTCGTCCCGTCACTGTCGGAGCTGGTAGAACACTAACATCTGTGTCATCACGTCGTCAGGTATAGCAAAGTAGCTAGCTAGCAGCTCGACCGCCTCAGCAAACGATTCTGTCGGTCCTAGCATGAAGTAAATGCACTGGCCTTCTGTGCCCAGAATGTGAACTAGTAGAGCTTCTTTCTGTACCTCGTCTAGCTTGTCCAGGTCCAACGCCGTCACCTAAGTCTCGAAAGTATCGAGCTAGCATGGCCACGGTATGGGCAGCTCACCGGGGTTCTTCACTATGGGGTTGTAGTGGCCTCACATACGCTTCCACGGTTTACGCTCGTCGCCAAATGTTATGTCTGGCAACCCGGAATGACCAACAGAGAGTGCCGTCTGCTTTGAACACGAGTATTATTACACACCGTACAATCATTTATAGTACTGGCCTGTTAACGGGAGGTTGAGTGCCAAAGAGCCAAGAGTTAAGAGGGCGCTAAGATGGCCAACTCTCTCATTACATCAACTCAGCGTCATCACACCGGTGCCATCCAACCCTGTGGTTCCTTACACCACAGGTGAGATATGTTCAGAGAGGAGCTGCAGAGACCCACTTCTTCCCTGGTGCCGGACTTCCTGGATAAAATTCCTGGCCTCCTGGCAAAACATCCATCCCTCAGCTAGGAACGCTGTGATCCACGTTGGCTGCAATGATGTCACCAGCCAGGTGTCTGAGGTTTTGAAGTGGGACTTCACCAGTCTCCTCCACGCACTCCAAGGCTCTGGTAAGCACATATTTATCTCCAGACCATTGCCTCTACTAGGCTGAGGCATTGGTCGCTTTAGCCAGATCCTGAGCCTTCATACATGGCTTCAGTCTGCCACTGCAGTGTGTGGTTTTACTTTTATGGACAATTTTAACCTGTTCTGGAACCGTACGTCATTTTATTGGAGAGACGTCATATATCAGAGTAGGCTGGGCACTCGCATTTTAACAGATAATATATTTTATTCTGTTTTAACTGTACCGTCAGCCTGACTGTCTCCCACTGTTGTTTATTCACAAGTTGTGCCCTCCTCGCCACCACGCTCCACCACCACCCGCACCAGTCCCCCCTCACTATCTACCTACCCCATTCCCCCCATTATCTCTGGCAACAGACCACGCCAGATTCGGACTGGTGGAGGAAACCATGAGAACTATGTCAGAATTAACTCAAAAACCCAACAAACCACCTCACACACCAAACCATCAGCAATCACTATGGCACTTTTAAATGTTCGCTTCCTTTTAAATAAATTTTTTATTATTAATAATATGATTTTAGGTTATAAACTGGACTGTTGTGGAGAGTGCAAATAAAGAAACCAGATCTGCACGACAGACGACTTTATTTCTCTCTCTCACTGCATTCATACACAGAAAAAGACTTTACTCAATACACCAGGGTCTCTCCTTTTATATCACTCCATTCCTTCCCCCTGTTGCCTGAAATCTTGCATCACAGTACATTTACACATTACAATACGTACTGTCCTCCATTTAATCCCCCACGCTCTACCGGCAGAGGGATATTCCCCTCCCCTCTGCTTCCATTCTGAGATGATTATCCCAGCATGGGTTCCCTACACTGTCTGTTTTTAGCTGAGATGTGGCTGGGTACCGATGCAGTGTGGAGTGTGTGAAATCACAGGCAGATTCATTTCAGACGATTTATTACACACTCACATCTTTCAAGCACAGAACAGAATGAACTCTCAAGCAGAAACTTTCCCCTTAAGTCTCATAGCATTTACATCACACACAACATGACATTTGCATCACATTGCATTCCACAACCTTCATCCCTGACTCTTTCCTGCTATCTAACCAGGAATCTCCTGCTCTTTGTTCTCCCAAGCTTATCACTGTCTCCTGTCTGAGATGCTAGATAATCTGGCTCACACAAGGTGCTACACCCCACCCCCCCAGCATCTTAGATAGGACAATAGAATAACAGTCCACATGCTGTGATAGAACAATTGAACATCAGTCCACATGCTGCTTGGGCTTCCGTCTCCTCCCGTATCTGCTGTAACTGGGGTTTACCGCCTCTGCGGCGCTGCTGTGCCGGTGGGGGGGGCTGCTGGAAGTGTGTCTGACTGCGGGTGGGCTGTTGCTGGGGGGGGGGGGCACTTCGGTCTGTCTGTGTGGCTGCTCTGGAGAATCATCTCCCTGCGGAGCTCTCCGTGGGGGTTATCCGTAAGCTGCCCTTCCAGTGCCTGGTGAGGGAGATCGCTCAGGACTTCAAGACCGACCTGCGCTTCCAGAGCTCCGCCGTCATGGCTCTGCAGGAGGCCAGTGAGGCCTACCTGGTGGGTCTCCTCGAGGACACCAACCTGTGCGCCATCCACGCCAAGAGGGTCACCATCATGCCCAAAGACATCCAGCTGGCCCGCCGCATCCGCGGAGAGAGAGCTTAGACTTTCTGCTGCACATCCACCAACCACAATGCTCCGCACTGTGTCTATATATATATACTGTATATATATATTTATATTAATATGTACATATGTACAGTATACTAGCTGCTCTTGTTTTTTCTTGCCTTCTGATTGTTGCTCTGAGTGTTGCTATGCCTGTGCTGTTGCAATCCTGGAATTTCCCCATTGTGGGACTAATAAAGGCTTATCTTATCTTATCTTATCTTATCAGTTGTTCTCACCGAGGCCTCTCCACCCGATATTAACTTTTTTTTCTTACAATGTAGAAAAGGCTGCCGCTCCAGCCAGCTCGAGGACCTTGAAAGGTGCTGGACAGTCAACTAAGTATAAACAGAAATAAAGATGTCTGCACACTTAAGCCCCTTTTTCAAAACACTAGTACCCACTCAGCCCTACTCACTTCGACTTGGCGCGCTTTGTAGGCTTTTCCATTAGTACCTAATACCTGGCAACAGGTACTTTTTTCGTACCTATTCCACTGGGGTTCTAACCGTGCTGAGTCGGGCTGAAAATGTGATGTCAACAGACTGCAGGCCACTGATTGGTCAGGGTGTAACGTCAGGAGAGCGACATTTGAAGGCTGAATTCAGAATCTCGAGAGGCTATTTGTAAAGATTCGTCCATGAGCCGGCAAGCAAGTGTCAGTATAAACAACAATAGAATGGCTTCATGCCGGCATCATGACTGATGCCGCCATCAGTGTGTGAATGGGTGGATAGCAGGATATGTAAAGCGCTTTGGTCATCTAGAGATGAGAATAAAAGCACTATATAAGTGAATGCCATTTACCATTTACCATAATCACTGAAATCAGACCCACAGAAATCAACACCACGGTCCAGCAGAGTTTTCTGTGCCTTTCGGCTGATGAGACAATCCAGAGGGGAGTAGACGGAGCCACCCCAAATGAATTTATGGTCGCGGGAGCACCCAACTTCAGCAGTTGAAAGCCGTGATATTCATTTATATAGAAGGGTAAATGATGTGATATGATGTGATATTACGCATCTTTTACGTTATTTATCCCAGCAGTGGAAAGTTCACTTTGAACAGACCACAACAACGTCGCTTGTGTGCAGATAATGAGCTAGCTAGTTAGCCGTCAATGCTAACTCCGTGCTCTTGTTGTATTCTGATGAAATAAGCTAGTTGTAATCCTGGTGAAAAAGGTGTTCTTTTTTACATGTTGCACTTTCGTGCTGTGCATGCACTTAAGTTGTGTGTGTTTGTGTTCTAGAGTCCGGCCAGCATCTGCTTTGACACTGGCAATGCAGCAAGACACAGCAATGTGTTCTGACTGATAAGCCATATTATTGTTGAACACCCAGTAGTGGTAGACAAAGTACTCAAATCCTGTTGCTTTTTAAGTTAAAGTTCAGATAAAGTGCCAGTGCCAAAACTAAAGTAGCACAATTTCCACTTAATATGAAAGGGACTGATCTGAGATTTATTGGATTGTGTGAATATTAATTACAGAATAATTGAAAATGAATGGCACATCCACTGTAAAATAAACTGCTTATTTATTTATTTATTTATTTTTATTTATTTATTTATTTATTTTTTTGTCAGCTCACTTGTGTTAACCTTTGTGAGTTATATTCATAAGAGTGTATGTTGCACTTTGGGGAATGGGAGTTGTTCAGTCATCATTATAGTTTAGTTTATATGTGTAGTTTATAGTCTATCATCAATAAACACATGCAGTATTATAATAACAGGACACATTACAAATATTTGAGAACCATTGTAGTGCTTCCTTTTATATTTTAGCAATACAAGTACAAAACACTGCCCACACTTGAAGCCAGGGCGACACAGCGGTGACAGAGCGGTGGCGAAACTTTTATTGATAAAAATTACATATTTTGACTGAGCGATTCCATACTCGGGGATGTACACCCTCAGTTAAAGTACTAGATTCCATTCAGTTGAAGGTATCAACTCATTCTGATTGCTGAGGCCACAGTAAAAACAAATGATTTTAAACATAACCCAGCCCTTGTAAAATCTACTTTACTGAAGCGCAGCTACATGAAAGTTGTGGTTAAATACAACAACAAAGTACTTTATTGTCACATTCCACCACTGGCTTTTAGCAACAAGTATATTTCCCAAATATGTTTTAAACTTGCTTTAATTAACCACCACCCATTTCTGTCTTTTGTCTAGGCAAGAGAAAAACGATCCACCCCAAACTGGACCTTGCGTCACTATTTACAAAGATGCAGACTGAAGATCTGCTAAACCGGGACCAGTGTGAGCAGCACATCCAGTTGCTTCTCACTGAGGCAGCGTGGTCGGCGTGTGTGACTCATTCTAATTTTTTTTTTAACAGTTTGAATTTTGCACATTCTAAATAATCTGGAATTTGCTGCTGATTGTGGTAAAACAATTTAGTAACTTATGTGTTTGTATCATAATTTTCTATTTTATCTGTTAAGACACCGGTGGCAAAAGAGTCAACAGTACAAACCATTTATCAGTGACTTTGAAAATAATGGCTCATTTTTGAAAGTAGCCAAAAACAATTATTTTATTTACTGAAGACTGTATTGTTAGACCAGTGCAGAAGACACTGCACACTTTAGTGATAGTACTTCTGGGCCATATTAGCATCTGTATTTTCTAATAATGGGTTAGGGCAGGGGTGTCCAATCATGTGCCATGGAGGGCCAAGACCCTGCAGGCTTTACCTCCGACCAGTGTCTTCAACAGCAGATTCCACCAAAATTCTTCCACTGACTGCTGATCAGTGAAAACACCTGCTGAAGAGACTGGGTAGAAGAGAGAATCTGCAGGGTCCTGGCCCTCCATGGCACATGATTGGACACCCCTGGGTTAGGGTTTAATGGGATTTAACATTTTAACACAAACTGCTTTATGGTTAATAATTCTGTTGACTGACTTACACCAAACCTAAAGTGATTTCTCAAACTGCTGGATTGTTCTTAGACAGCTTTTCAAATCTTTTAGTATTTAATTTATGTCACTTGGTGGTAACCTTCACACATAAAACAAAAGTGGAGACAGATCTGCAAAAAGTACAAAGGTTTATTGTCAAAATTCCCAGTGCAGTACTACATGAACACATTATAGTACATTGTTGATGCAGAGAATGTATATTTATACAGAATCTACCTGTATCTATCCAGTAAATCAAGTATTTTCCATGTAGCCTTGTGACTGCATTATTTTAATTGCTTTTAATCCTAGATCAAGTTTGTTTGGCTTAAAATGCATCATAATTGTTAAATATATCTTATTATACCTAACTCAGTATTGTTTACCAGTTGAAATATATATTTTACGGCTAATATAACCCCATAACTACAATATGGCACCTGGCGATCAAGTTTTGGCAGCTGATCACTTTTTGCCATGACACCACCACAGACTGGAGTGCTGCTGGAGCAGGTACAACCCATGATGTCTCAACAGATTTTCACACAGATCAGAGCAATTTGTTGCACAGGAAGCTAAACGTTTACGTTACAGACATTCTTAAGTTCTATAACCACTGAGCGTTTGTGAAGCTGGGGTGGCATCAGTGAGAGGCTGTGTTGAACGCCAGATCCATGGTTTGAAGCGGTAATTTTGCCACAAGACTGCCATCTGAAACACACACACACACAGCATACATATTTTAGTACCTAATAATAACTTGCATAACTTGCAAGCAATAACTTGCAGACATTACAATGTAACACGGCGGACTTAAATCAAACTAGCATTAGCAATCATTAGCTTACCTTCATAGTATGTGATCTGGTTCATAGCCTCACGTCTTTGGCTCTATGGCTTCCTAAACGCTCCAGTACTTTTCCAGAGTGTTTCGTCTCACTGCCTGTCCCCTTCTCTGGCTGTCCTTTTTGGCCTTTACTCTGACAAAAAGCCAGAGACCGAGGAGTCGCCTTGTACAGCCGCCATGTTATGTTTTGCTTGTGTCGCATGTTTTACGTCACGGGAGTGTGGTGCCGCCTTGCTGTAAAAAAATCCCACCCACCCCAGGCAGTACTCAGCTGTAATGGAAACAAAAGCAAACTGAGTTGAGTAAAGCCAAATCGAAGTGAGCAGGGCCAAACAGGTACTAGTGGAAAAGGCCCATTAGTCAGTGCAATTTTCACTTTTACTACTAAGTTTTCGGTTTGATAAACCTTCATCAGAGCAACTTTTTATTTTCTACAAGGAAGGGTAAGAAAGGTGGTGGAACCGCAACAGTAATCTCTGGTGATTTTAATTATAAAGTCTTGTCATTTGAGATAACAGTTTAATGGCCCCAAGCAAGCTTAAAGGGTCCAGTTAAAGAAAATAGCTTGTTGAGGTGTTTCTAGCTTGGTCCATACACACCTACCTGCAAATCATGTCTTGGCACTTGATAGTCCTTCTCCCTGGTCCAGGGAAGGCAAAGAGGGTTAGTGTGTTCATCTTAAAATGTGAAAAAAGGAAGTGTTTTTTTTTTTTCAGAAAGGGTTTCAGGATCCATTACTGTCCTAGGGGGAAGTCCTTTTTTATGAGGGGAGGAGGGAATTTCAGTGGACCCTGAGGGGAAGTGGATCTGCTGAACCTCCTGGATGTTGCAGTCATAAATAAGTGTGACTCTCTTTAACTACACAGTATGAACACAAATAAATTTTGCTCCACATATTTGCACCATTTGTGAATTAGAAACACAGCAGTACATCTCTCCTTCCAATTCATATTGAAAGTGAGATGCTGAAAGTAAAACCGACTTTTAAATTTGTGTTGGCTTTTGAATCCTGTTATCTTAATATTATTCTTAACAGAGACACAGATTCCACCTTTGCCTCAGCATCTACTGGAACACCCGGGACATGGACAGATGGCTGATGTGGGATGTAACGGCCGGTGTGAGAGAATGAGTGCTAAGCTATGTTAGCAAAGCTGTTTGTGAATGCTTGCACATTCACACAAGTGTTTGCTGTACATTATTCAGCACTGAGCTTCAAACTCTCAAATTAACAAAACTGCTACTGTTTATTCAGTCCATCTTAATGATGGACATACTGCTTAACATCCTTGACTCCAAATCAGTTCCTTCAAAATGACGGACAAGAATCAAGAAATCACGGGGCATCTTCTGCTAAAAAAAAAAAAGAAAAAGAAAAAGAAAAGATATGTCTGGAAAATATGACATTTTAAATGATGCAAGTTTTTTGTAAGAGTGAGTGATTTTGATTTTGGCAGTGGTTGCCTCCTATTTCCTCTGAGAACAGATTTTCACACTAAGATTGGATATCATCAAAATTCACTGCCTCTGAGAAATTTCTTCCTGGCGGTTTCTCAGTCCCTCACTTTTATCTAGCTATCAAATATCATTCACAGAAATAACACAAAAACGGAGGAAAAGAACAAATTTATGATCCCCTATCAAGATTTTAGCAGACAGGATGAAGAAAAAAATCAATCATCATGAGAAGATAACCTTTAAATTGCAGAAGTTTGCTTGCTGAGTAATTGTTTCCTTAAACTTTCTGTCTGCTCTTCAGTCATAATTGAGGGATTTGCAGCATTTTAATCACAGTAATGTTGCATACATCTACACCTTCTCCTTTCTCACTTTTCACTTCAGTCTTTTACTGACAACATGACTATGATTATTCTCACTCATCACCCATCATTCTCCCAGAACCTTACAGCCTTTCCCCCACCTTTCATTTCTTCCAGTCAGCCTCCATGTGCTCATTATGCTACTTCCAATGCTGAGTAAGTGAGATTTTTTATTTTAAAATAGTAATTCTTGTATATTTACCCAGTTTTATGCATTATGATAAAAACTATAGACTCTTTGATATTCACATTTTCCATTTTTTCATGAAATGTCAGCTTCTTAAAAATATATGTCACAGGGTGTGTATGTGTGTGAGGCTTAGTCTAGGTCAGGAATGGGCAACTTTGGTGGTAGTGAGGGCCACACATTTTTTTTTCCTCACTTCACTTCCCATCTTGCTAGATTTACATCTACACCACATTCCAAATTATTATGCAAATAGGATTTTAGTGTCTTAAACACTCAGTTTTTTGTTTTTCAATTAAATGCATGGATGGTATTGTGTCTCAGGGCTCTTTGGATCACTCATATCAATCTCAGACACCTGTCACAATTAGTTTGCCAGGTGAGCCCAATTAAAGGAGAACTACTAAAGAAGGATGTTCCACATTATTAAGCATACCACAGGTTTCAAGCAATATGGGAAAGAAAAAGGATCTCTCTGCTGCCGAAAAGTGTCAAATAGTCCAATGCCTTGGACAAGGTATGAAAACATTAGATATTTCACGAAAACGTAAGCGTGATCATCATTCAGTGAAGAAATTTGTGGCTGATTCAGAGCACAGATGGGTTCGTGCAGATAAAAGCATAATGAGGAAGGTTTCTGCCAGACAAATTTATCGGATTAAGAGAGCAGCTGCTAAAATGCCATTACAAAGTAGCAAACAGGTATTTGAAGCTGCTGGTGCCTCTAGAGTCCCACGAACCTCAAGATGTAGGATCCTCCAGAGGCTTGCAGTTGTGCAAAAACCTATTATTTGGCCACCCCTAACCAATATTCACAAGCACAAATGGTTGCAGTGGGCCCAGAAATACATGAAGACTAATTTTCAAACAGTCCTGCCCACTAATGAGTGCCGTGCAACCCTGGATGGCCCAGATGGATGGAGTAGTGGATGGTTGGTGGATGGCCACCATGTCCCAACAAGGCTGCAACATCAGCAAGGAGGTGGCAGAGTCATGTTTTGGGCCGGAGTCATGGGGAGAGAGCTGGTAGGCCCCTTTAGGGTCCCTGAAGGTTTGAAAATGACCTCGGCAAAGTATAGAGTTTCTGACTGACCACTTTCTTCCATGGTACAAAAAGAAGAACCATGCCTTCTGTAGCGAAACTATCTTCATGCATGACAATGCACCATCTCATGCTGTAAAGAATATGTCTGTGTCACTGGCTGCTATGAGCATAAAAGGAGAGAAACTCATGGTGTGGCCCCCATCCTCCCCTGATCTCAACCCTATTGAGAACCTTTGGAGCATCCTCAAGCAAAAGATCTATGAGGGTGGGAGGCTGTTCACATCAAAACAGCAGCTGTGGGAGGCTATTCTGACATCTTACAAAGAAATTCAAGCAGAAACTCTCCAAAAACTCAAAAGTTCAATGGATGCAAGAACTGTGAAGGCTATATCAAAGAAGGGGTCCTATGTTAACATGTAACTTGTCCTGTTAAGATGTTTTTGATTGAAATGGCTTTCGATTTCAGTAAATAGGAGCTCCTAATGTTGCAAATTCAACAAATGTGTCATGCGGTGGCCCTAGTGAGCCACCATAAGACGCCACACCGTCACCAGAGAGTTGTGTTATAGTCTTTATTTACGGTGAGAATTACAATAATACAGGCCGCTGAGGCAATGACACCAACAAGTCTACACACACAGGGAGGCGTAAGGCTAATAAGCTCACTCACGGGTCCACAGGATGAGACGGTCACACCACAGACAGGCAATGTAGTATTAATCCAAAGCATACGATCGCTCCGACGATCAGCGACGGACACTGCTGCAAGGATGCAGCCGCTAGCGTCGGTTTAAGAAGCCGGCCGCTAACGACCGCAAATGCAGAACAGCTGTTCAGGTCTTGACAGCTGAGCGGAAGCCTCCCCGAGCGCTGTCACAATAAGAGCTCGGAGAGCCGGAATAATAACGCCGCTGTCAAGACCTGACAGGAATAGCCTGAGCGCAAAATAACATTAGCGCTCGGGTCATAACAGTACCCCTCCCTCAAAGGCGGGCTCCAAACGCCCTGTAACACATAGCCCCCACCCCCCACCCCCACTCACAGGGCGAGTGAATGGAGGAACAGGCAAGGAGGTAGCAAAACAAATACCAACAAGGCCCCCAAAAAAAGCACATCTGCTGACATACCCATAACATTCCCACAGAAACAACAAAACAAATAGGACAAGAGTTACAATACATGGCGCACAAACCATACAGAGCATAATTTACCCGACACAGAAGGTTTTCCCACAGTGACCACAGACAAACTGTTTAACTCCAGAGTACATGACTTCATGTGGTCTAAACTCATCTGAGTGAAGGTCTTTCCACACTGTTCACACACACAAACTCTTATTTTTATTTTTATTTTACCTTTATTTAACCAGGAAAAAAACCTGTTGAGATTAAAAACCTCTTTTTCAAGGGAGTCCTGGCCAAGAGGCAACAAAAAAAAATCACAAATACACTTAAAATGACATACAAATCATATAAAACAGTTACAAATTAGTGAGGCCATCTCAAGTGTTCTCAAACTGGATTTAAAGTCGTTCAATGAAACAAGTTCCGTTAATTTCCAGTCTTTTTGCAACAGGTTCCATGTAGAGGGGGCTGAGAACATGAAAGCTCTTTTTCCCAGCTCAGTACGGGCAAATGGAACAGAAAGCAACAAATAATCATTTGAACGCAAACCATAAGAATCAACACTTCTCAGTGTGATCAAATTACAAATGTAAGGGGGCAACAGTCCAAGCATGGCCTTGTAAATAAAAATGTACCAGTGAGTCAACCTCCTGGTGGACAAAGAGGGCCATCCCACTCTAGAATACAGTTCACAGTGATGGGTCAAGGCTCTACAATTTGTAACAAACCTCAAAACAGCATGATATACAGAGTCAATCTTACTCAGACACTGAGCTGAAGCGTTCATATACAAGAGGTCTCCATAATCTAAAATAGATAAAAAAGTTGCAGTAACAAGACGCTTTTTAACCTCAAAAGAAAAACAACATTTATTTCGAAATAAAAAACCCAGTTTCAGTTTAAGTTTCTTCACAAGATTTTCAACATGGGGCTTAAAAGTCAGAGCGTCATCAAGCAAGATACCAAGATACTTGTACGAGTGAACCACCTCAATTTCATTTCCCTCAAAAGTGGACACTGTGAGAAAAATTTGTGGACTCTTCCTAGAATTTGAAAACCACATCAGTTTAGTTTTGTCAGCATTAAGGACTAGTTTTAGCTGCAGAAGTGTGTGCTGCACCACATTAAAAGCTTTCTGCAGAGAAGCAACAGCATTAGCAGGGGAAGAGCCAACGCAGTAAATAATTGTGTCATCAGCATAAAAATGCAAACTAGCATCAGACACATTTTGTCCTAAATCATTAATGTACATAATGAATAGGAGGGGTCCTAATACAGAACCCTGTGGCACCCCCTTGTGGACACTGACAATTTCAGAACACAAACCATCATATTTAATACATTGGGTCCTGTCACTCAAATAATTTGCGAACCAGGAGACTACATGTTCCGACAGTCCAAAACTGATGAGTCTTTGCTTTAAAACTGTGTGGTCCACAGTGTCAAAAGCCTTTGACAGATCAATGAAAAGTGCAGCACAGTGCTGCTTTTTATCAAGAGCAACAAGTATATCATTGACCACTTTTGTAGCAGCAGTAATAGTGCTGTGCTTTTTTCTAAAGCCCGATTGCAGTTTTGAAAGAAGTTCATTTGAGTATAAAAACTCTTTAAGTTGATCACACACGAGAGATTCAAGAATCTTGGACAAGACACACAAATAAAAAATTAAATGCCACAATGGATCAATTTATGCTCCCAAGTCACCCAAGTGCATGAAACCTCAGCCACATTCACAGAAGAACTGTTTATCCCAAAAACATCAGCCTCAAACACCAGGGTACCTATGAAAAACCACAAAATACATGCTATAACCCCTCAGGTAGGAGAGGGGGAAAAAAACAAAAAACATGCTACATCAAACATACATGAGGCAATTTAATCGTTCCGGATGACCTTACACCGTATGGTCCAAACAGAGGGTGACAGGCGGAGACCAAACGCCCCAGGCATAGTTCCGGCGGCCTCCCTGCGTCCAATGGCCCATGGGTAGTCACGGGCAACAGTACGTGGTCGGGTGGCCTGCCCCAGTCCCAGGCCCCAAGAGTCAAATCCTCCGGCGGCCGAACCAGGCCACCCAGTAACAAACACAGTTTATCGGGTGGCCCACCCAAGGCACCGAACCGGCGAAGCAGTTCCTCGGGTAGCCGACCCGCATCCCTCAGACACCAGAACCATGGAGGAATAGCATGCGGCGACCTCCCTGACAGCGAAATTACATGGGAGCGCCAGCCTGCAAGAAGAAAACCTCCAATGGCCCCCAGCGCTGACGACCCCAGCTGGTGGCTTCTGAGAGGGGAATAATCGTGATGACGAGCCCACATCACATCAGGCGGCGGAGGGTCTGCAGCTCCTCTGCCGACCTTGACCCACACCAATGCAGCCGTTGTAGCTCCGCCTGCGTCGAACCCCGATTGGGTCACCGCTGCACCCGCGTCGGACCCCCACTGGGCCTCATCGGACCCCGACTGGGTCGGTACCGCATCGGCGACGACCTCCACCCCCGAACTTGGGACCTCCTGCACCGTGACCTCGACAGATTCCAAGCCGGCGACACTGTGAAGAGGTTCAGAGGAACAGAGAGGACCGGGATCAGTATCCCCGGCAGTGTCAGAGCCCAGCGAGACGAGTTCGAGCGCAGCAGACGGCTGCCCCTCGCTCGCCTCCCCGCGAGGCAGGCAAAAATGCTCTAACACACCACAAAGGAAAACAAAGAAGAGCACTTGCCTGCACTCGGGCTCTGGAGCCGTCCAGGACTCCGTCGATCCAGGTTCGGGTAGAAGCTCGTCGTCGGGCTCCCACTCAGCTGCGTCGGGCTCCACAGCCGGCATGATGGTCTCTGCAGCTGGATCCTCTCGCGCTGATGTCCACACCGATAACCCGCACGGCGTGGCGGCAGGGGACCCTCGACCCGCTGTCTCGGGCTGCTCCTCCGTGGAGACCCGGGGATGCTTCCTCGTCGGCTCAGGCTCCACACTGCAGTCCGCTCTTCTCCTCTGTCCAAAACGTGGCTGCGGGGCCGGGATTATTCCCAGAGCCGCAGGCCTCCTCCTCGCTCGACGACGTAGGCCTAACGCCGAGGACCACTCAGCGGAGGAAAACACAGAGGCAGCAGGTTCAGAACAGATGACTACAGCTGGTGGTGGGAGCTCAGGGGGCTGCAAACCCCGAGCTCCACCCCCAGGAGTCAGACAAGACAGATCACTATTATAAGTAGGGGAGTGAACATGAACTTGCCTGTCTCCCAAAGGGAGGGTGGTGCCAGCTGTAGGGGGCATTGCTCCTTCCCTCGCTCGCTGGATGGTAAGAAAGGACCCATGGGTGGGGCTCGCAGAAGCAGGGCTCTGGTCACACACAGCAGCTGGAGAAGTCGTCGAGGACGAGGGAGCGACAGCTGAAGCGGGCCGGGCAAAACATGCTGACCGGACAGCAGGGGACGATGGCCCGGGAAGAGAGGCTGCAGGAATTCCCTCCTGACATGACGCCGAAGAGACAGCTGACTGGTTGACTGGGTCATTCCGGCGGCCCGGAAATGGATCCGGAACAGGAGCCTGCTGGGGATGCCCTTGGCCGCGGCGCCGACATCTACGACGGCCCCCAGATGGTGCGAACTCCTGGAGTGGATCGAGGACAGGAACGGGATCCCAAGGCGAGGAGCGGGAACACCTCCTCCTCTGCTTCTTGCCGTAGTCCTCCTCCACCATATGGAGTATCTCGCGTTGCGCGGCGATATCAGCCCTCCTCGTGTCGACTTCTGGGTGGTCGGCGTAGCGGGGAGAAAGATGATTGAGTACATCCTCAGCGCGGTCCAGGTACTAGTGTACGTCATGGTTGTAGTCCAGGAGGGAAGCAGAGATGAGCGTCTCATCCACGTATTCCAGGACGTCTGCCAGCTCGTGGCTCGAACTCCGAGCGCGGCCCCTCCGCAACGGCATTCCTCCAGCACAACGCACCCAGACAGGAAAAAGCGATGTCCTTATGACACTAACTCACTGGTGAAAGGCGTCTCGGGTTGGCGTCACCGTAAACGCCGTTTTGTGGCAGCAGTGTACTGTCATGCGGTGGCCCTCGCGAGCCACCATGAGACGCCACACCGTCACCAGAGAGCTGTGTTATAGTCTTTATTTATGGTGAGAATTACAATAATACAGGCCGCTGAGGCAATGACACCAACAAGTCTACACACACAGGGAGGCGTAAGGCTAATAAGCTCACTCACGGGTCCACAGGATGAGACGGTCACACCACAGACAGGCAATGTAGTATTAATCCAAAGCATACGATCACTCCGACGATCAGCGACGGACACTGCTGCAAGGATGCAGCCGCTAGCGTCGGTTTAAGAAGCCGGCCGCTAACGACCGCAAATGCAGAACAGCTGTTCAGGTCTTGACAGCTGAGCGGAAGCCTCCCCGAGCGCTGTCACAATAAGAGCTCGGAGAGCCGGAATAATAACGCCGCTGTCAAGACCTGACAGGAATAGCCCGAGCGCAAAATAACATTAGCGCTCGGGTCACAACAAAATGACCATTTTCAGTTCTTTACAACCAATAAAATGTTTTAAAACTGTTGTGCATAATAATTTGGAACAGTGCATTTTGAGTTTTTATTTTTGCAAAAAAAATAGTTATCATTGGGAGGTTTGTTCAATAAAATCTGAATCATGCTCTTAACGGCTGATGACTTGAAAATTATACTGACTGTCATTTGCATTGATTATTTAGGAAAATCAGAGACAAATATCATCTGCATAATAATTTGGAACACGGTGTAAACCATCTCTGGGGGAGGGGGGTATTATTTCCTGCAAAGTCAAAAGTTTCACAATTAAAACTGAAAATGAAAATGAAAGCTACTCAGTGTTTTATCATA
Source organism: Pholidichthys leucotaenia (assembly GCA_020510985.1). NCBI lineage: Eukaryota > Metazoa > Chordata > Actinopteri > Cichliformes > Pholidichthyidae > Pholidichthys > Pholidichthys leucotaenia. The sequence continues at coordinate 305,454,106 of CM035839.1, forward strand.
TTAGAATAAAAATTACTGATAAAAATTATATCTGCCCTGCAATGGCCTACCGATATGTCCAGCGTGTACCTTGCCTCTCGCCCACGCATGATGAGCTAGTCCCCCCCCCCCGACCTGAAAAGGATTAAGCAGGAGAGGATGGATGGATGGATGGATGGATGGATGAAATTATATCATGACCTAACTTCGAGTGACTTCCAGTTCCATCTTGAACCTGCTGTCAACCTGCTGTCAGATCCTGTCAGTTGGTGGATTTCTGTGTTTTGGTGTTCGGTTTTTGACTACTGTTTTTTTGGCTTTTGAGAACTGAATTTGGATTACGGACTGGACATTTTAGTTTCAACCCCTGTTTGATTTAAGACGACAATACCAGCATCTTCGGACTGGAAAACGAGAGCGGAGCAGAGCGGCCCGCCATTCAGCTAGCTAAACAGCTGTTTATTAGCTGTTTAGTCAACGTACATTGGCCGGGATCATGGGTCCCAAGAAAGCTCAGCAGACTGAGGAGGTGGACGACATTAAAAGATCTCTCGACTTCTTGGCTGAAGAGATTTCTGCTGTTAAGCTGCAGCAAAAAAACATCCTGGGCCTGCCCGAGGAGGTGAAAGTGCTGCGGATCCAGAACGCCGAGAAGGACAAGAGGCTGGCGTATCTGGAGAGCAGAGTGTCGGACCTGGAGCAGTACACTCGGGTGAACAACGTGATCATCACAGGGCTCCACATTAAACCCCGATCATATGCTCAGGCGGTGGCCGCAGACAGCGGAGGGATTCTCGACGCACTGGAAGATGAATCCACAGAGCAACAAGTGGCGGCCTTCCTGCAGTCCAAAGGAATCCAGCTGGACTGTAACACCATTGAGGCCTGCCACCCTCTGCCCAGGAAAAACAGCGACAAACCAGCTGTAATCATGAGGTTTGTGAATAGAAAACATAAGACTGCACTGCTAAAACAAGGTAGGAAACTGAAAGGAACGGACATCTATATAAACGAGCACCTCACAAAAGAAAACGCAGAAATAGCCAGAAAAGCAAGATACCTGAGAAAGCAGAAAAAGATTCAAAACACCTGGACGTCAAACTGTAAAATATACATAAAATTAAATGGACCACCTGAAGAAGCCAAGGTCATTAACATCCAAAATATTATGGAACTGGACAAATATCAGTGAACATTATGAACTGGAGTCGACAGCAACAAGCGACAATTGTAGGACACTGAAGGATTATACTCATCTGCAACAGGACATTTAATTACATGAAACAAAATATCAACAAACAGGAACATGAGGAACTGAAAGTTTTTGAATATACGGATCACAACCCAAAGGACGTAGAATATAACATAGATAGACCCTGACAATAATTTATTTAGCTTATTGATGACTACACGGATGAACAGTTTAACACAAGGGTCACATCTGATTTCAACATTTCTATGATCCACTTCAACAGCAGAAGTCTCTATGCCAACTTTAATAACATTAAAGATTATTTACATCAGTTTAAAGAGCCATTCAATATTGTGGCAATATCAGAGATGTGGCTCAGTGAAGAGAAAGGAGTGGATTTTACCATGGATGGCTATGAATTAAATCATATAAATAGAAAAGTGAAAAAAGGAGGAGGAGTTGCAATTTATGTTGACAAGAGCTTGAAATACGAGGCTGTTGAAAATCTGTCAGTAACTGTAGATGATTTATTTGAATGTATTACAATAGAAATCTGTCTGGACAATGTGAAGAATATAGTAGTGAGCTGTGTACATAGAACACCTGGATCAAACATTGACTTATTTAACCTCTTGCACTCTGTTGTACCGCGGACGGGCAAGTCTCTGCATCCCAGAGCGCACGAGGGCACTCTCGTGCGCCCTCATGCGCTCTAGGACGCATGATGGAGATGGTGATGTAGGACGCATGATGGAGATGGTGATGGCGTCCAAGCGCGCACTGAAAATATAAAGCTGCAGACACAGCCATGAACAGATTAGTTCATCTGATTGACCTCTCATTCGACTAATAAGAGCCTTGAATTGGGTTTCTGAAACCTTGAAGAACCAATGACTGAAAACCTAGCAAGAAGGACCCGCCTACCAACGCTGTGAATGCAGTGAGCCAATTGAAGCAGAGAAGTTCGCAAGCTGTTTTTTTTAAGGCTGGGTGAAGACAGACTGCTGCAGCGGATCAAAAAAGGACCCGCAGGAAGAACCGTCACGGACCCAGCAGCACGGAGACCACCCACAAATGCAACCTGTGTGACAGGGAGTGCCATTCGCGCATCGGCATGTTCGGCCACAGGGGGTGCTTATTTTGTTTTTGTTCCAGCAGAGTAGACGTTATGATTTCTTCCACGGTCATAGACCGACGGAGGCCGACGACAAAGGCTGAGTGACACACACGCCTTCGCCAGTCTTTTTTTAATTACTACTGTTATTTGTTTTGAAAAATCGTTCGCCAAAAACCGCAATCATGGAAGCACAAAACCGCAATAATGGAATTATGTTTTGATAGGGTCGCAAGACCAGAACCACGAGCAGACCAGCGTCGCGTTCGTCTGACAAAGGGGAAGAGAAGTTCGCCAGGACACTGCTGTGAAGAGGTAAGGTGTTATAAGCTAAATTATTCTTTATTCCTGAAAATTGTAATCCAAATGACTTTTGACCGATCGGTAAATTACAACTGTGCGGCGCACGAAGTCTGAAGTTCGTGCACCGAGGTACATGGTTCGTTCGTCGTGTCCAGACCTTCCCCCCCGCTACAGAAGAATAGCAGGGGGGGGGGAAGCCGTGGTGACTGCGCTGCTGTCGCCACATCGCCATATGAGGCTAATCCGTCATGTAGCGATGGGCGATGTTCGTCCTCTGTAGCGGGGGGGGGAACAACCCCCCCACACACACACACACACAGACACAGCCCTGAGTGTGACCTTTCATTAGAGCCCAAAATGAAGCTTCTACATTGAATCATTCAAAAGTTACAGACGTTTTTCCAAACTGTGCCATTTGGCACAATTTGGCACAGTTCCAAAATGCCTGGGAACTACCTGAGGAAAAAGCTGTGTAATATATTCATTTTTTGTGGTATTGTTACAAAATTTGGACCTCAGCTGGATAACACTTGGTTCTACATTTCTGTTGCATTTTCCAGTCCGGATCTGAAGCTGTGTGTTATTTGCAAGCATTTGTATCCAAAAAAACACCCAGGCCAAATTTATTTTCTTCAAGTTCACTATGTTTAGATGACTGTAACTCAGTGGCCGGAGCACTTAGAGAGATTATGACTGTTTTGCCAAAAAATTCAAAGTGTTTTCTTTTAAATGAGACCAACCCCATGAAGATGCAGCAAAGGGTTGAAGAACAGCTTTGGATTTAATTTGGGCACATTATTTTTTGGCGTTTTTAGGGAAATTGACCGGAGTGCAAGGGGTTAAGGACTGGATGGAAAAAAATGAATGCAAAACTAACTCATAAAGTTATGTTCATCTGGGGGGATTTCAATATAGACCTTATGAATTCAAAACAACATAGTTTGACAGAAGAATTTATCAACACAATATACAGTATGGGCTTACATCCAACATTTACCGGACCTAGCAGAATCATGTCACACAGTGCCACACTAATAGATAACATTTACAAATATTATGGAAAATAATATCATGAGTGGGCTTTTATTGAATGATATCAGTGACCACCTGCCGATTTTTGTTGTCTATCAATGTGATTATGGGAAGAAAAAGTATACCAAAAATATTTAATATAAAAGAATAAGAACTGAAGAATCTATGTATTTACTGGCAAAGGAATTATTAATACAAGACTGGAAGATAGTTTATGATGAAAATGATATAAATAAAGCATATGATAAATTTTTACAAATATTTCAATCGTACAATAAAAACTGTCCTATAAAACAACACAGTGACAGACAACAAAACAAAAATATTCCTTGGGTCACCAAGGGGTTACTAAATGCATGTAAAAAGAAGAATACATTATATAAACAATTCATTAAGTGCAGAACAGTGAAGACTGAGATCAAATATAAAAGATATAAAAATAAGCTTACTAATATAATAAGGACTTGTAAGAAAGAATACTACAACAGAATATTCGAGGATAACAAAAATAACTTAAGAGGAATATGGCAAGTACTCAATGGGATTATTAGTAATTGACCTAAGAATACTAATTATCCAGAATATTTTATTGAAAATGGCAATTTGATAAATAATATGGAGGATGTGGTCAGTGGTTTCAATAATTTTTTTGTAAACGTTGGTCCTGAATTAGTAAAATCAATAGTGACACCAGAAACAAACAACAGTGGTTCTGTAAATGAAATAGAAGATAGAAGTCCAAACACAATCTTTTCGGGTGCAGTTACTGAAAAGGAAATTATCGAGACTGTGAGTAAATTTAAGAACAAAAAATCAACTGACTGGAATGAAATTGACATGACAATAGTGAAAAAAGTAATTGAAGGAATTGTTAAGCCACTCACCCACATCTGTAACCTGTCATTTCAAACTGGTAAATTTCCAAACAAAATGAAAATAGCAAAAGTAATACCACTATACAAAACAGGAGACCGTCATTATTTCACAAATTACAGGCCGGTCTCTTTACTCTCACAATTCTCCAAAATACTTGAAAAAATCTTCACTAAGAGACTGGATGATTTCATTGAAAAACGCAACCTCCTTACAGACAGCCAGTATGGTTTTAGAGCAGATAAGTCTACATCTTTGGCACTGATCGAACTTATTGAAGAAATTACTAGTTGTATAGATAAAAAAAAAAGTTTGCTGTAGGAGTATTTATAGATTTAAAGAAAGCTTTTGACACCATTGACCACAGAATTCTACTAAAGAAATTGGAAAGGTATGGGATAAGAGGGGTCGGACTGAGTTGGGTGGAAAGTTATTTAAGTAACAGACAACAATTTGTACAAATTGGTGAGCACAAATCACCCTTCATGGACATCACTTGTGGTGTGCCCCAGGGGTCAGTTTTGGGACCCAAACTCTTTATCTTGTATATAAATGACATATGCCAAGTATCAAAAATTCTGAAATTTATTTTGTTTGTAGATGACACAAATATCCTTTGCGCTGGTGAGAATTTGCAGCAGGTTTTAGAGGTGGTCACAACTGAAATGAAAAGGTTAACGCAGTGGTTCAACAAAAATAAATTACTGTATCTCTAAATCTGAAAAAAAACAAACATTATGTTGTTTGGAAATCATAAAATAAATCATGAAATAATGGTAACGATAGATGATACCAGAATAGAAACAGTACGGGAAAATAAGTTTCTGAGAGTGACGCTAGACAATAAAATCTGCTGGAAACCTCACATCAGTCACATCCGGGCCAAGTTGGCAAAATGTATAGGGATACTGGGGAAGACAAGTCACATCTTGGACTATAAATCATTGTTCTTACTGTACAATTCACTGTTTCTACCTTATCTTAACTACTGTGTAGAAGTCTGGGGAAACACCTACAAGACCAACCTACAGTCAATATGCACATTACAAAAAAGAGCTATAAGGATAATACATAATGTCGGATATAGAGACCATACCAATTTGTTGTTTTTAAAGTCACATGTCATAAAGTTCATTGATTTAGTTAAATTTAAGACAGCACAAGTCATGTACAGGGCAATTAATAATCAACTCCCAACTAAAATACAAAAAATATTTAAAAAAAGAGACAATGATTATAATTTGAGAGGAGACTTAAACTTTACAAAACCCAAGATATGAACAACTAAGAAAAGTATGTGCATATCTGTCTGTGGGGTGGATTTGTGTAACAGTCTGGAGCCGGAAATGAAACTATGTACAAACAGAAATCAATTCAAAAAGATGTATAAACATTATGTGCTAAAAGAATATATGTTAGTAGGGTAGTATTTATATGTATGATTCACTATACTCACTCTGGGACTCTATGGAATGGTGGGTGGGACAGCACTGTGTATATTTGTGTTGTTTGGGGCTGTTTTGATGTATGGACTGTATGTATGTTGGGATGGATGGGTGTTAATGTTGATATGTACAAAATATAGTTAATTGTTTACTTGGGGTCTTAAATGTGGTAATTTGTATATATTTCACATGGGTTGTATTTATGGAAAAGAGGAGTTCGAATTAATAAGTGTTCACTTCTTCCTTCTCCCTTTCAAATACTGTATACTGTTACTTTATTGCACTTGTCATTTGTTTTGTTTTTGTTTTACTTTTTTTGTTTAAAATAAAGTATGTATGTACAGGTATGTATGTACAGTGGAGTAAAAAGTATTTAGTCAGCCACCAATTGTGCAAGTTCTCCCACTTAAAAGATGAGAGAGGTCTCCAATTTTCATCATAGGTATACCTCAACTATGAGAGACAAAATAAGAAAAAAATAATCCAGAAAATCACATTGAATGATTTTTAATGAATTAATTGGTAAATTCCTCAGTAAAATAAGTATTTGGACAATAACAAAAGTTTATCTCAATACTTTGTTATAAACCTTTGCTGGCAATGACAGAGGTCAAACGTTTTCTGTAAGTCTTCACAAGGTTTTCACACACTGTTGCTGGTATTTTGGCCCATTCCTCCATGCAGATCTCCTCTAGAGCAGTGATGTTTTGGGGCTGTTGCTGGGCAACACAGACTTTCAACTCCCTTCAAAGATTTTCTATGGAGTTGAGAACTGGAGACTGGCTAGGCCACTCCAGGACCTTGAAATTCTTCTTACGAAGCCACTCCTTCATTGCCCGGGTGGTCTGTTTGGGATCATTGTCATGCTGAAAGATCCAGCCATGTTTCATCTTCAATGCCCTTGCTGATGGTAGGAGGTTTTCACTCAAAATCTCACCATACATGGCCCCATTCATTCTTTCCTTTACACAGATCAGTCGTCCTGGTCCCTTTGCAGAAAAACAGCCCCAAAGCATAATGTTTCCACCCCCATGCTTCACAGTAGGTATGGTGTTCTTTCTCCTCCAAACACGACAAGTTGAGTTATTACCAAAAAGTTCTATTTTGGTTTCATCTGACCACATGATATTCTCTCAATCCTCTTCTGGATCATCCAAATGCTCTCTAGCAAACTTCAGACGGGCCTCAGTGGTCTTGTATGTCTTCCATTTTCTAATAATTGCTCCCACAGTTGATTTCTTCACACCAAGCTGCTTACCTATTGCAGATTCAGTCTTCCCAGCCTGGTGCATGTCTACAGTTTTGTTTCTGGTGTCCTTTGACAGCTCTTTGGTCTTGGCCATAGTGGAGTTTGGAGTCTGACTGTTTGAGGTTGTGGACAGGTGCCTTTTATACTGATAACAAGTTCAAACAGGTGCCATTAATACAGGTAACGAGTGGAGGACAGAGGAGCCTCTTAAAGAAGAAGTTACAGGTCTGTGAGAGCCAGAAATCTTGTTTGTTTGTAGGTGACCAAATACTTATTTTACCGAGGAATTTACCAATTAATTCATTAAAAATCCTTCAATGTGATTTTCTGGATTTTTTTTTTCTCATTTTGTCTCTCATAGTTGAGGCATACCTATGATGAAAATTGGGGACCTCTCTCATCTTTTAAGTGGGAGAACTTGCACAATTGGTGGCTGACTAAATACTTTTTTGCCCCACTGTATGTATGTATGTATGTATGTATGTATCTATCTATCTATCTATCTATCTATCTATCTATCTATCTATCTATCTAACTTTTCAAACTTTTTTCAACAAAACTTTTCAACAAAATGATGACCTAACAGAAATTCTGGACGATAATTAACAAAGAAAAGCCAAGAAGGAAAGGAAATATGTTGAGGCTTAGCTTGCTGTTGGATTCGTTGTGGGTGTGGAGGGGCAGAGAAATACAGTGGTGTGAAAAAGTGTTTGCCCCTTCCTGATTTCTCTTTTTTTTTTTGTATGCTTGTCACACTTAAATGTTTCAGATCATCAAACAAATTTAAATGTTAGACAAACATAACACAAGTAAACACAAAATGCAGTTTTTAAATGAAGGTGTTTATCATTAAGGGGAAAAAAATCCAAACCTACATGGCCCTCCGTGAAAAAGTGATTGTCCCCTTTTCTTAAAACATAAATTAACTGGTTTATTACATCATGGGAAAGCTGAGTCCAATTTCTCTAGCCACACCAAGGCCTGATTACTGCCACACCTGTTCTCAATCAAGAAATCATTTAAATAGGACCTGCCTGACAAAGTGAAGTAGACCAAAAGATCCTCATAAGATAGACATCATGCTGTGATCCAAAGAAATTCAGAAACCAATGAGAAACAAACTAAATGAGATCTATCAGTCTGGAAAAGGTTATAAAGCCATTTCTAAAGCTTTGGAACTCAAGTGAGCCACAGTGAGAGCCATCCATCCATACAGCCATCTTCTACCGCTTTTCCAGAGATCCGGGTCACAGAGGCAGCAGTTCAAGTAGAGAAGCCCAGACTTCCCTCTCCCCAGCCACCTGCTCCAGCTCTTCAGAGAGGATACCAAGGCACTCCCAGACCAACTGGGAGACATAGTCTCTCCAGCGAGTCCTCGGTCTGCCCCGGGGTCTCCTCCCAGTGAGACGTGTCTGAAACACCTCAAGTGGGAGGCATCCTGATCAAATGCCCAAACCACCTCAACTGGCTCCTTTCAATGTGGAGGAGCAGTGGTTCTCCTCTGAGCCTCTCCCGGATGACTGAGTTCCTCACCATATCTCTAAGGGTGAGTCCAGCAATCCTACGGAGAAAGCTTATTTCAGCCGCTTGTATCCATGATCTCATTCTTTTGGTCATTAACCAAAGCTCATGACCATAGGTGAGGGTAGGAACATAGATTGACCAGTAAATCGACAACTTTGCCTTAGAGCTTAGCTCCCTCTTCACCACAACGGAACGGTACAACGTCTGCATCACTGCAGATGCTGCCCCGATCCATCTGTCAATCTCTCGCTCCATTCTCCCCTCACTCATGAATAAGACCCCAAGATACTTAAACTCCTCCACTTGGGGCAGGAGCTTGTCCCCAACCCGGAGAGGACAATCCACCTTTTTCTGGCTGAGGACCATGGAGTCGGACTTGGAGGTACTGATTCTCATCCCAGCCGCTTCACACTCAGCGGCAAACCGTCCCAGTAAGAGCTGTAGGTCATTGCTGGATGAAGCCAACAGGACAACATCATCTGCAAACAACAAAGATGAGATCCTGTGGTCACCAAGCATGACACCCTCCGTTCCCTGGCTGTGCCTAGAAATCCTGTCCATAAAAATTTTGAACAGGATCAGGGACAAAGGACAGCCCTGACAGAGTCCAATTCTCACTGAGAATGAGTCCAAGAAAGTGTTGGCAATACGAACCAAACTCTCACAACGGTCGTATAGAGACCGGATAGCTCATAACAATAAGCCCGATACGCCATACTCCCGAAGCACCACCCACAAAAAATGATGAGGGATGCGGTCAAATGCCTTTTTCAAGTACACAAACACATGTAAACTGGTTGGGCAAACTCCCACGAACCCTCAAGAATTCTCGAGAGGGTAAAGAGTTGGTCCAATGTGCTACGGCCAGGACAAAAACCACATTGCTCCTCCTGGAATGCAGAATGTCACAGTGAGAGCCATTATTCACAAATGGCAAAAACATGGAACAGTGGTGAACCTTCCCAGGAGTTGCCGGCCAACCAAAATTATCTCAAGAACACAGCGATGACTCATCCAAGAGGTCACAACAGAACCCACAACATCCAAAGAACTGCAGGCCTCACTTGCCTCAGCTAAGGTCAGTGTTCATGACTGCACCATAAGAAGGAGACCGTGCAAAAATGGCCTGCATGGCAGAGTTCTAAGAAGAAAACCACTGCTGAGCAAAAAGACCATAAAGGTTTGTCTCAGTTTTGCCAGAAAACATTTTGATGATCCCCAAGACTTTTGGAAAAATACTTTGTGGACTGATGAGACAAAGTTGAACTTTTTGAAAGGTGTGTGTCCCATTACATCCGGTGTAAAAATAACACAGCATTTCAGAAAAGGAACATCATACCAACAGTAAAATACGGTGGTGGTAGTGCAATGGTCTGGGTCTGTTTTTCTGCTTCAGGACCTGGAAGACTTGCTGTGGTAAATGGAACCATGACTTCTTCTGTCTACCAAAAGATCTTGAAGGAGAATGTCCAGCCATCTGTTCATGACCTCAAGCTGAAGCACACTTGGGTTCTGCAGCAGGACAATGATCCAAAACACACCAGCAAGTCCACCTCTGAATGGCTTAATAAAAACAAAATGAAGACTTTGGAGTGGCCTAGTCAAAGTTCTGACTTGAATCCCATTAAGATGCTGCGGCATGACCTTAAAAGGGCAATTCATGCCCTCCAGTGTGACTGAATTACAACTCTGCAAAGATGAGTGAGCCAAAATTCCTTCACAGCACTGTAAAAGACTAATTGCCAGTTATCTCAAACGCCTGATTGCAGTTGTTGCTGCTAAGGATTGCCTGACCAGTTATTAGGTTTAGAGGACAATCACTTTTTCACACAGGGCCATGTAGGTTTGAATCCCCCCCCCCATAATAAACACCTTCATTTAAAAACTGCATTTTCTGTTTACTTGTATCATCTTTGTTTCACATTTAAATTTGTTTGATGATCTGAAACATTTAAGTGTGACAAACGTGCAAAAAAATAAGAAATCAGGAAGAGAGCAAACACTTTTTCACACCACTGTAGCTGTGTGTAGGTGGGCTTATTAATCGTCTGGCTTCCCAAAATGGGGAATAAAGAAAAGTATAATAACCACTGGTATAAATGGACAAAAAAAAAATCAGCAGATTACAACAACCACAGTCTCTGTACCTTTACTGCTGACATGGGATTGAAACTCTCAGTGCTTCAGTCTGCTCTTTAGAAAAAAAAAAAAAAAACCTCAAAGCTTTGAATATTTTTCTGCACAATTAGAAGAAAAAGAAAAGCCTCCAAGCTCCATGAGGCTTCACCTGCCAAACAAGAATAAATGCTACAGCTCCTCAGTAGTATTTATTCTTGTTTAAAAGCAGCCTACTCTGTATATTTACTGCTGTTTTCTGCCTATTAATGGGGTCTTAGCAGGCATACCTCAAAAATATGTTCTCCACCAGTGCATTGTTCCCTTTATGGCTCCCTCACTCTCGGTCTCTCGCTTGACCACTGACACACAGTGGAACCTAGGTTTCAATTAATGCGCCCTCTGTTGGTGAACTCTATAATTGCATTTAAGAACGCTGTTCCAAATACGGCAAACATGATATAAACAAATAATTGATTTTTGGAAATGGACTGGCGGGTTGCGATGGATGAGGAGGCGGGCCGTCAGTTTCCACTCCTGGTCTTGGTGGTGGTGCTGTGGGAGATGGGATTGTCCTTTTTTGCATTTGGGGGTGTGACTGTGATGAGGCACAGGGCTTGGTAGGGTGTGTTGCTGCTTTATTAGCAGATGCAGAGCCGGTGTGTAAAACGTGTGCTGAGGGAAGAGGCGCTAACGGACGCCACAGAGAGACAGCAACAGAGAAGTGTTGCCTGATCACCTGGGCTCTGAGGATCACCTGAGCGTGTCCAAGGGTGAATGAATGAGCCAAAACCACAGAGGAAGTGCTGGGAAGGATCGCTGATTCTGGAGGAGAAACACTTCAGTGGAGACACGGAGGGGTGAAAGCACAATTCACCCCTCCTTCAGTGAAGTCTCTACTCCTGATTATATTTTCTTCCCTTGCCCCCTTCTCCTGTTAACCTGCTATGCAAGGATCCAGCCCAAGAGACTCTAAGACCATATGAACTTGTGATTGAATACAGCTAGACTGGGAATAGCTCCTCCTGATATTCATATTTGCTTGCTGCGTGGTTATTTGATTTACAGTGATTGTTTATTGTTTATTTTAATAAACCTCTTCATGCCTGAGTTTGTGTTTTTGTTTACCATGTTAATTAACATTATTTTGGAGGTTGCTGTTCAGCCTTTATCCAGGTCATATGAACATTTAATGCATGATGTCCTAATTGGCTGACTGGCACTTTTTTTTTTTTTTTTTTTTTTTTTGGTTAGCAGAAGACCACAACAGAACTGAGGGCTGTTGACTGGATGTTTTAGAACAGACTGCTCCCCACTGGGCTAATGGTCCTGGAGGACCTTGATGGGAATTTTTATTCTTTTTAGGAATTTCTTTTATCCTGTATTATTGTTTTTATTTTAAAACTGATCTTTCTCAACAATTGTAATAAACTTATCATTTTTGCCAAATCTCTGTCATGCAGGCTGTTTTGGGTCAAGAAGCCCCTCAGTAGAAAAGTCCCATTTTAACCCTGTAACACGATGCCTGTGACATATACTGACGATGGAAAGTCATATAGATACAATATTTTGATAATAATTTGATATTTCTTTAATAAATAATTGTCTTTCAAAAACAGGCTAAAGTCTTATATTAAACAAAACTGTGGTTGTGGTCCAGTGCTAAAGAAATATGTCATGAAAGACATTGCTAAATTAAACTACAGTATGTGTGACTGCAAAAAATCACCATCATGATAAAGATTTTACCAATACCTGTTAACAGTTTTAAACAGATTTAAAATAAGGACAAAAAATATTAGGTCATGTTATTTTTTGACATTTTAAAATACCTGGCAATGACATTTTTCATGTCAATAACATTTCAGAGAGCATTTTACAATATACTGTAGGTGTGAAAGGCTTTAATAATACAGTGATGTGAAAAAGTGTTTGCCCCTTCCTGATTTCTCATGTTTTTGTATGTTTGTCAGACTTAAATGTTTCACATCATCAAACAAATTTAAATATTAGACAAAGATGCCACAAGTAAACATAAAATGAAGTTTTTAAATGAAGGTGTTTATTATTAAGGGTAAAAAAAAAAATCCAAACCTACATGGCCCTGTGTGAAAAAGTGATTGCGCCCCCCCCCCCCCAAAAAAAAACATAAATTAACTGTGGTTTATCACAGCTTTGGAAAGCTGAGTTCAATTTCTCTAGCCACACCAAGGCCTGATTATTGCCACACCTGTTCTCAATCAAGAAATCACTTAAATAGGACCTGCCTGACAAAGTGAAGTCGACCAAAAGATCCTCAAAAGCTAGACATCCTGCTGCAAACCAAAGAAATTCAGGAACAAATGAGAAACAAAGTAATTGAGATCTATCAGTCTGGAAAAGGTTATAAAGCCATTTCAAAAGCTTTGGGATGCCAGTGAACCACAGTGAGAGCCATTATCCACAAGTGGCGAAAACATGAAACAGTGGTGAACCTTCCCAGGAGTGGCCGGCACGACCAAAATTACCCCAAGAATGCAGCGACAACTCACCCAAGAGGTCACAAAAGACCTCACAACGACATCTAAAGAACTGCAGGCCTCACTTGCCTCAGCTAAGGTCAGTGTTCATGAATCAACAATAAGAAAGAGACTGGGCAAAATGGCCTACATGGCAGAGTTCCAAGACAAAAACCACTGCTGAGCAAAAAGAACATAAAGGCTCTTCTCAGTTTTTCCAGACTTTTGGGAAAATACTCTGTGGATTGATAAGACAAAAGTTGAACTTTTTGGAAGGTGTGTGTCCCATTGCGTCTGGTGTAAAAGTAACACAGCATTTCAGAAAAGGAACATCATACCAACAGTAAAATATGGTGGTGGTAGTGTGATGGTCTGGGGCTGTTTTGCTGCTTCAGGATCTGGAAGACTTGCTGTGGTAAATGGGACCATGAATTCTGCTGTCTACCAAAAAATCCTGAAGGAGAATGTCCGTCCATCTGTTTGTGACCTCAAGCTGAAGCGCATTTGGGTTCTGCAGCAGGACAATGATCCAAAACACACCAGCAAGTCCACCTCTGAATGGTTTAAGAAAAACAAAATGAAGATTTTGGAGTGGCCTAGTCAAAGTCCTGACCTGAATCCCATTGAGATGCTATGGCATGACCTTATAAAGGCGGTTCATGCTCGAAAACCCTCCAATGTGGCCGAATTACAACAATTCTGCAAAGATGAGTGATCCAGAATTCCTCCACAGCACTGTAAAAGACTCATTGCCTGTTATCACAAATGCTTGATTGCAGCTGTTGTTGCTAAGGGTCGCCCAACCAGTCATTAGGTTTAGGGGCAATCACTTTTTCACACATGGCCATGTAGGTTTGGATTTTTTTTCCCCCTTAATAATAAACACCTTCATTTAAAAACTGTGTTTTGTGTTTACTTGTGTTATCTTTGTCTAATATTTACATTTGATCATCTGAAACATTTAAGTGTGACATACAAAAAATGGGAATCCGGGAAGGGGGCAAACACTTTTTCACACCACTGTATCTATACAATTAGTACTAAAAATAAATAAATGAAAAATAAAAATATATGAAAAAAATAAAATGAAATATGTCATTCATTTATATAGTGCTTTTTCTCATCTCTAGATGACCAAAGCACTTTACAGATCCTGCTATCCACCCATTCACACACATTGATGGTGGCGGAGCTGCCATGCACAGGCGCTGGCCTGACCCACCAGGAGCAACTGGGGGATCAGTGTCTTGCTCAAGGAGACTTCGACATGCAGACAGAGTGGGAATCAAACCCCTGACCTTCCAATCAGTAGCTGGCCACACTACACCTGCGCCACAGCCACAGGTGTAGTATTGTTTGAGCAAAATGCTCTAACAAAGTCACACAAAGTTCAACATCAGATGATTTAGATAGAAGCTTGTGACCCTTGTGACATTATGTGCCATGTTACAGGGATGCAGTCAGTCATCAGTTGTCAGTGGCGCACGATGCATTTATGGGCATTTCCAAGTTCATTTCGCCATCACAATTGCACAAAACCAAATTTTCTGCTAGGCGCAAAGTCGAAAAAGGCTGTCCTAACACCGTTAATTACTCAGAGGTGTCAAGGGTCAACCTCTGACTGGCAGAAATGACAGACTCTACAGCAGGCAGGACTACAGTTTAACTGGGTTTATTATCCAAACAACACAAAATAAACCAGCACGGGGGTGAATATGAAAGGCTGAAAACTCACACGTGAACGGGCAAAATCACGGAACTGAAGTCAAAGGGTAATCCACAGTATGACATCACACAAAATGAACACAGAGGAGGACATATATAGGGAAAAAGGTAATCAAGAAAACACAGGACAGCTGGGAATAATAATCAGGGTTGCTAAACAGCAACACATGAGGAGAAATGGCTATGACTACGGAAGACAATAGGAACTGAGAATGATAGGCAAATGAGTGCAGGAAACACACACACACGAGACTTAGGATGACCAAGGGGGGGAGACAGAACAATAACAACTGGTAACGGGAGCGACATGACAGACTGAGGACCGAGGAAAACAATAATGATCAAAGAGCTAAAACACAGGCAAATAATCATAATAATAACCCAAAGCCTGGGCATGATCCTTAGACCCTGCCCAAACCATGACAAGAGGTGTGTTTAAGGGATAATAAAGCAATCACTTCCTTTGCTGTCATTCCCTTTAATAAACAGGGGTGTGAGATCAAAGACGTGGTACTTATACGAAAATATTTAAATGGTAGGATAATTCCATTTTGTGCTGAGGACAATGTAGGTTTATTCACAAAGTGAAAATGCATTCACAGTACAAACAACGAGCTTTTGAGGAGCTTTTTAACTAACACCCTTGCTTGTGCACGGATAAGAGCTATTGGCTACAATTCAGAGATCATCCCAGTCTTTGTCCATGATTTTGACAGAGTTGTAAAAGTTATTTCAGTTATATTATCATTCATCCAAACTTTTCTTTTAAACCAAGAAAGAGCAAGCCAGTGCATCTCGGCCTGAGCTCTATTGTCATTGTGCTGTACTACTGTACAATGACAATAAAGTCTATTCTATTTTATTCTATTAGTTTGCCCTGGTGAATACAAAATTATAGCTTTAATTCAAAACAGCTGTTGAGATATTTTAATTTTTTAATCATTCTTTTAAAAGAATGACAGTCAATGAGGTTAAAATTGTAAAAAATTGTCATCATTAGATAATAATGGATATCTGTTTTGTACACACCTACCGGTTCTTCTCTGGGTACAGGATGACAGCTGTATAATGCTGTTATTGCTTCAGATAGTTGGGCAGCTCTCAAGAATGTTTAGTCACTTGCAGTCGTGTAGGCAGGATCTAATTGTAGAAATCCACTCCTTAATTTACAACCTCTACGGTAAAGGTCAGTCAGTAAACTTTCTTTGGGTTCCAGCCCATGTTGGAATAGAGGGTAATGAGGATGTGGACTTATTAGCAAAACAATCATTGAAATTTGAGGCAGTGGATCTGGACATCTCACTCAGTAAGGCAGAAGGCAAATTATAATAAGTATATAGTGGAAAAGTGGCAAGAATATTGGGACTCAATAGATACAGGAAGATCTCTTTATGGCATTCAAAAGCGGGTGGTCTCTGGAATGGGACTTGGCAGAAACAGGAAAGAGGAGATACTCATCACCCGATTGAGAACAGGACATACTGACATAACGTTCGGCTCAGGAGACGCACACACACAGGCTCAGAGTAGTTCAAACTGTTTATTAACAACAGGGATGTTTGGGTGCGTGTCTGCGGAATGTTAATGTGTTGGTGGTGGCGTCTCCTTCGGACCCAGAGGCAGGAGACCGTTCAGCCGGCAACCCTATGGGAGAAATCAGACACAGGGTGATGAGCACACACCAACACAGGAGGAGAATAGGAGAGGGAGAGAAGCTTACTTGTTGGGACAGATGACTGGCGCTTCAAGGATGGAAGCCCGGGAGACAGCCACCTGCAGGGCTCGGTGCAGCAGCGAGGAGAGACGAGGGACGGGATTGTCCGCCGCCGAGGAATCCACCTGTGCACAGGGGAGCAGACTGGAGAGATGAGGTAAGCGATTTTCTTACCGGTGACGAGGATGCTGAAGAGAATGTGGTAGAAGCCCATGGAAGGGAAATGAAGTCTACGGCTTCAGGCCGAAGCTCAGGGCGAGGCGGCTTTTATCCCTCGCCGCTGACGAGTAGCAGGTGCGTGAGCAGGTGGCGCCGCTGATGAATGGCGCGGCGTGACAGTACTCCCCCCTCTAGCAGCGCCTCCTGGCGATGGCTTATCCGGGTGCGCTCGGTGGAAGTCCGCGATGAGCGATGGGTCCAACACAAATGACGGGGGCACCCACTGTCGATGCTCGGGCCCATAGCCCTCCCAGTCCACCAAGTATTGCAACCCACGACCCCGGCGCCGGGAGTCCAGGATGGAGGAGGCGGACCAGGCCGGATGGCCACCAATCATCCGGGGCGCGGGTTGCGCTGCAGGAGGAGGGCAAAGGGGGTCAGTAACTGCCAGTTTCACCTTTGACACGTGGAAAGTAGGATGAATGCGGAGGGAGGGGGGAATAGCCACGCGCACAGCCACCGGGTTGATGATCCAGGTGATGGGATAGGGACCCATGAAGCGCTGTGCCAGCTTTCTCCTCTCGCCTTTTAGAGTGACGTCCTGGGTGGAAATGTAAACAAGCTGCCCAACTCTGTACGCCGGGGCAGGTCTTCTACGCCGGTCCGCCACAGTCCTGTTGCGCTCCGCTGTGCGTAATAGCGCATGGCGCGCGGCAGCCCAGGTGGAGCGGAACTGCCTGAGATGGGCCCTAACTGACGGGACAGTTACTTCACTCTCCTGCTCCGGAAACAGCGGGGGGTCGTAACCCAGGGACGCTTTGAAGGGGGACATCCCTGTAGCAGAAGAGCGAGCGGTGTTGTGGGCATATTCAACCCAGGCAAGATGGTTGCTCCAGGACGTGGGTTTGGATCTGGACACACAGCGGAGCGCAGCCTCCAGCTCCTGGTTGGTCCTCTCACACTGCCCGTTGGATTGGGGGTGATGGCCGGAGGAGAGGCTCACCTTGGCTCCGATGGCGTTGCAGAAAGACCTCCAAACCTCAGATGAAAACTGGGGGCCCCGGTCCAAGACCACGTCCACCGGAATCCCATGCAGCCTGACCACGTGTTGGACGAGGAGGTCCGCCGTCTCCAGGGCAGTAGGGAGGCCTCGCAGGGGGACGAAGTGCACGGCCTTGGAGAAGCGGTCCACGATGGTCAGGATGGTGTCATAGGAGTTGGAGACAGGGAGTCCGGTGACGAAATCCAGCGCGATGTGCGACCAGGGCCTGCCAGGGACGGGCAGGGGCTGGAGCAGACCCGCTGGAGGGGCATTTCCCGACTTGCAGGTGGCACAGATTGGGCAAGCCCGGGCATAGCGGGCTGCATCCCTCCGCAGGCCTGGCCACCAAAAGGACCGTTGGAGGAGATCTATCATCCGGGAGGTGCCAGGGTGACAGGTGAGCTTGGAGGTGTGGAGCCAGTGGATGACCTCTCCTCGGACCGCGGATGGCACAAACAGCCTCCCCTCCGGTCCGCCGCCAGGGTCAGGTTCCACCTCCTGTGCCTTCCGGATCTTGCTCTCGATGTCCCACGAGATGGCTCCCACGACGCACGACCTGGGCAGGATGGAGTGGGGCGCCTCCTCCGACTCCACGGGGGCGAACTGCCTGGAGAGGGCGTCAGGCAGGACGTTCCTAGAGCCAGGCCTGAAGGTGATGGAAAATTGGAACCTGGCGAAGAACAGGGACCAGCGCGCCTGGCGGGCGTTCAGGCGCTTGGCAGATCGTAAGTATTCCAAGTTCTTGTGGTCCGTGAGGACCACAAACGGCAGGTTCGCCCCCTCTAACCAGTGGCGCCACTCCTGCAGGGCGAGCTTGATGGCCAAGAGCTCTCTGTCCCCCACATCGTAGTTTCTCTCCGCCGGGGACAAGCGCCGGGAGAAGAAGGCGCACGGTCGTTTGGCGCCATCGTCCGGTGACCGCTGGGACAGCACTGCTCCCACTCCCGTGTCCGAAGCGTCTACCTCTACGATGCACTGCAGCGCGGGGTCAACCTGGCGAAGGACCCGGGAGGAGGAGAATTCCGCCTTCAGCGCCTCAAAGGCGGCAGCGACCTCTTCGGTCCACCGGAACGGGACCTTCGGGGACGTGAGGCGGGTCAGTGGTCCAACGATGGCACTGAAGTTGGGGACAAAGCGGCGGTAGAAATTGGCGAAGCCAACAAATTGCTGCACCTGTTTCCGGGATGCAGGTGTGGGCCATTCCACCACCGCCTTTACCTTCTCTGGGTCGGGGAGCACCTTATCGTGGGCGATGATGAACACCAGGAAGGACGTACTCCTGGCGTAAAATTCACACTTTTCTGCCTTAATGTACAGACGATTCTCCAGCAGCCTTTGGAGGACCCGCCTCACGTGGACCTGGTGCTCATCCCTGGACTTGGAGAAGATGAGAATATCATCCAGGTAGACGAACACGAAAAGGCCAATGAAGTCCCGGAGGACGTCATTAATGAGGCGCTGGAAGACTGCAGGAGCGTTGGTCAACCCGAACGGCATCACCAGGTATTCAAAGTGGCCGTTTGGGGTACGGAAGGCTGTTTTCCACTTATCTCCCTCCCGGATCCGGACGAGGTGGTAAGCGCTGCGTAGGTCCAGCTTGGTGAACCAGGTCGCCCCCTGGAGGGAGTGGAAAGCAGTGTCCATGAGAGGCAGGGTGTAACGGTCCTTCTCCGTGATATTATTGAGGGCCCGGTAGTCGATACAAGGGCGGAGGGACCCATCCTTCTTTCCCACGAAGAAGAACCCTGCCCCCACGGGTGACGATGATGGGCGGATAATCCCAGCACTTAATGACTCCTTCAGGTAGGCGTTCATCGTCTCCTTCTCCGGCGCAGACAGGCTGTAAAGGCGACCAGAAGGTAAGGGAGCCCCCTGGCGGAGGTTGATGGCGCAGTCATAGGGCCGATGAGGGGGGAGAGACAGAGCTTTCGCTTTGCTGAACACCATACCCAGGTCGTGAAATTCTGGGGGCACCAGAGACAGGTCCGGGGGTGCAGCGTCCGTCGCAAGGGGAGGAGCGGACGGAGAGCAGGCAGCGGACTGAAGGCAGGTGCCCATACAGAACGTACTCCATGCCGATATCCCAGCTGATTTCCAATCCAGGACCGGATTGTGAAGGCGGAGCCAGGGATACCCCAGGATGACGGGCGACACAGAGTTGGGAAGGACGTAAAAGGTCATCTCCTCCCGGTGGTTTCCCGAGATGATGACCGGTAGGGGGACAGTTTGATGTGTCACTCTCCCAAGGGTGGCACGGGAGAGGTGGACTAGGGAGATGGGAGTGTTGAGTGCCTGGCAGCGGATGCCCAATCGGGTTGCCAGGCTTTGTGAAATGAAGCTGCCTTCTGCGCCCAAATCCACCAGTGCGTGGGTGAGGTGCCCAGTGGGGTTATGGCAGAAACGGATGGGCAGCTTCAACTGAGTGAGTGATCCTAACCGATTGACGTCCGTGAGGCTTCCAACAGTGACTCGCGGACCCCACCGACTGGCTTTCCGTGGACAACGCTCCACGGTGTGTTGGTCGCCTCCGCAATACATGCAGAGGCCCAACTCACGGCGGCGTTGTTTCTCCACAGGGGAAAGTTTAGTCCAGCCCGTCACCATCGGCTCCGACTCCTCGGGGCGCGATGCTGGCGGCGCCGCCAGGGGGCAAGCTTGGAACAGGTGCGGCGAGGCTCCACGAGGGCGAGAAGAAGAAGACCTCCGCCCCGAGGAGCGCTCGCGCAGCCTGTTATCCAAACTTACCGCTAAGGACGTCAGCTCCGCTAGCGTCCCAGGGATATCCCGACCAGCCAGTTCATCCCTCAGATCACTATTGAGGCTGCGGAGGAACAGGCCACAGAGGGAGCGTTCCTCCCAGCCCAATTCCTCCGCCGCTACCCGGAAGTCGACCGAGTGGTCCGCTGCCGACCAGCTTCCCTGCTGGAGAGCGAGAAGCCGATCGACCTGGACCGTTTCGGTTTGAGAATGGTCAAAGACCTCCAGAAAGCGCCTCACGAATTGGTCATAGGTGAGGGTGGCATAACTGGGCCTCACCATTACGGCGTAGGTCCAAGTTAACGCACGCCCCTCCAGAAGATTCCCTATGTAACCAATTCGACTGTGATCCGAGGGAAAATCTCCGGGCACACGGTGGAACACGGACTCACACTGCATAATGAACCCCCGCACTCCGCCGAGCTTACCGCTAAAGCGGGCGGGGGTCGGAATCGGTGTGAGCCGAACCGGTGCCACTGGAGCCGGCTGGACGGCCGCTGGAACAGCAGGAGCCGTGCCACCCAGGCGAGTCGGGAGGAACGGCTGTTGGGGGTCCAAGCGGTTCAATCGATTAGTTAATTCTAATAATTGATTAAGAACCACCTGTTGCTGATAAACAATCTGATCCACCCGAGCCTCGAGGATGGTAAACCGGTGTGCGAGCCCGCCGTCTGCCGAGCCGCTCTGCTGAAGCCGTACTGACATAACGTTCGGCTCAGGAGACGCACACACACAGGCTCAGAGTAGTTCAAACTGTTTATTAACAACAGGGATGTTTGGGTGCGTGTCTGCGGAATGTTAATGTGTTGGTGGTGGCGTCTCCTTCGGACCCAGAGGCAGGAGACCGTTCAGCCGGCAACCCTATGGGAGAAATCAGACACAGGGTGATGAGCACACACCAACACAGGAGGAGAATAGGCGAGGGAGAGAAGCTTACTTGTTGGGACAGATGACTGGCGCTTCAAGGATGGAAGCCCGGGAAACAGCCACCTGCAGGGCTCGGTGCAGCAGCGAGGAGAGACGAGGGACGGGATTGTCCGCCGCCGAGGAATCCACCTGTGCACAGGGGAGCAGACTGGAGAGATGAGGTAAGCGATTTTCTTACCGGTGACGAGGATGCTGAAGAGAATGTGGTAGAAGCCCATGGAAGGGAAATGAAGTCTACGGCTTCAGGCCGAAGCTCAGGGCGAGGCGGCTTTTATCCCTCGCCGCTGACGAGTAGCAGGTGCGTGAGCAGGTGGCGCCGCTGATGAATGGCGCGGCGTGACACATACTACTTTGAACCAGACGCTACATAGAATAGGTAAACACCCAACAGGCACCTGTGCACATTATGGTTCTCCGGAAACAGTTCAGCATGTTTTTTTGGAATGTCAGGGATACCGGGAACAAAGGAAACATCTGATTGCAGTAATGGAAAGGGATAATTTAAGCTTTGGTTTGGAAAACATGCTAGGAACCTCAGTCAAAGACATGTATGTAGCTCTACTTAGATATTTAACTGCAACTGGATTGATCAAAAGATTTTTTTTCCCCTCCCATTCTCGATGGTGCCGGCAATCAGATCTAGAAGAATAAGAGTGATGTAAGCAGTGATGCGGGTGACGACCGCAAAAATCTGGATGAATCCCGAATCTTGGTCAAAACGTCACAAAGCTATGAAGAAGACATCGTAACAAAGCCACAAAGCTATGAAGATTACATTAAAAAGCTATGAGGAAGACATCACAAAGCTATGAGGAAATCGTCACAAAGCTATGAGGAAAACAATCAAGTCAGTGGTGGTAATGCATCTTTGATAACAGAAGAAGAAGAAGAAGGATGACAGCTGTTTTCCCGGCAGGGTAAAATGGTCCGACTGTCATCATCATCATCATCATAGCAGTCTGTCAGGGGTGACAATGACTGTTTTATTTAGGTCTGATAAGATTCTTCCACGCAGCTCTGTCCTTCGCCTTCCTTCTTCTTCTCCTAGACCCAATTAGCGGTCAGCAACCAGCCCACAGATGCACGACCGCGACGCACTTCACTCCAAATCATCAGCCCATCTCTCCTTTGCCCTCCACTGCCAGGAACTCCTGACCTTGTTAACCTGGGCGACGTCCAAGCTGGTATGAGTTGCTTTCTGACTGACCATGTGATCCAGTTGTAAATACCCGGAGCTGCGTGATTTCAAAACATGCCACTGAAATAACATTAAACAATGCGCTTCCGATGACAGACCTCTTTTCTTGATCAAAAGTACATTGTCATAAAATGCACAATTTATAAATAAATCTATAAATTCAAGACATCTCTGTGTCTGTCTTTTGTCTCGATCACAGGACATCACAGGATGGCCAATGATGTCTGCATGATGTCCTATGAGGATCCTATGATATCAGGCAACATAGGACTTGCAATGCCGTCATATAGACAATAGGACTGGCTACCTATGATGTCATATAGGCAATAGGACTGGCTACCTATGATGTAGGCATGATGTCCTGTGATGCTTGCCTTGATGTCTTTATGATGTCATATATAACATCACTCAATCACCAAAGAAGAGATACTCATCACCCGATTACAAATAGGACACAGCACTTTAAACCACACCCATTTGAAGCAGTACATTTGACCAACAAAATGGACTTTGCAATGGCTCAAGATACATCATTGAACAAATACAGCCTCACCTATTCGTTGCAACATCTGTGATTGGTGTCAATGCTGGACGCACTCTCCTGATTCCACGAATCACACTCACACCATCTGACATGTTTCCATTCACCTTGCAATGTAAACAGTTTCCAGTAACACCCTGCTTTGCCATGACTGTGAATAAGTCACAGGGCCAGTCTTTACAGTGCATTGGTGTTTTCTGCACAACAGATTTCTTCAGCCATGGCCAATTCTACGTTGCCGCGATCAGAGTTGGCAGATCAAGTAGTCTCCGTATTCTTGCTCAAGATGAAGAAACTAAGCAAAAGTGTCACTTTCTGAGCAATGTTGTTTTAAAAGAGGCGCTGACATAGTAAAAATGTGTAACCTTGAAGAATGGCAGTCTACACCACTTTTTGCTCAGATCTATTTTCATGATCCTGTCCATGAACTAGAATTACGATGCACCTATCCCTTAACCACTGGTCTGAACAAAGAAGAAGAAGAAGAAGACCCACCAGATGGAGAGCAATACAGTGAGGAGAACTGCAGCATGTCAGAAAAGGTGTCGTGAAGATGAAACACCTCAGGTTCGAGCAGTACGCCGCAGGGATGACTGTGAACAACACAGCTGTCTGAGACAGGAGGAGACCCTTCAGCAGCGGGCATGCAGAAATACTTGCTTATACTTGGTTTCTACGGGCATGGACAGGTATGTACTAGTATTTGTGATGCGCACCACCACACTGCTGTAGCTTCATCAGCTGGATTCAAATTTTTTAAAAATACCCTCTTATCCTGAGGAGAAATTGTTTCAACCATAGCCTGGTCATAAAACCCCCTTTCTCCCAAACCCAAGACAATCAGAGCTTTGAAACCTCATTCCATCTTCCTGTTAAATGGACAATGTTATTCCCATGGCCAAAGTGACTCTCTGCTAGAGGATTGAGAATTACTTTTCTTTCATCAATTTGTCCAAATTAATCCCGTTTACAGTTTTATAGCCAAATGCCAATTTGATGTTTCCCAAGTGCAAACAGTGTCAGGTCATGGGTTGGGCCTATGTTCTCGCCTTGTTTTATAGTTTGCATACTTTCTTGTCACCGGGACATGGGCTCAGGCCACATCCTCGCCTTAAGTTTAGTTTTGTCTTAATTCTTTGTTTGCTGTAATTGTCTTTGTTCCTTATTTGTTTTTATTTATTTATTTATTTAAAAGGGACAGTGTACATTAATGAACATCAGTTAAAAAACAGACGTAAATGTGTCAAAGTTAGCAGAAGCTAATTTACATTTGGAGTCTCTTTGGCAGGTGAAAGAACAAAAAATACATTACATATAAGTGGAGTGATTTAAACAACAACAGAAGACAAAAAAAATGTATTCTGACAAACAATGCAGACAACACACATTCAACCATAACAACAAGCAGGACTATAAAATACATAATTTGCAAAGTGCATATTTGCTTAGGTGCATAATTGGGGTAGAATATGAGTGTCATGTTCACTACGCAAACTGCGCAGCGAACATATAAAATAGCAACAAGCCCAAAACGAAGAGTAAGTAACGTGTTTATTTACAATGGGTGAAAGTATGAAGAGTCCAGATACAGTCACAGATAAAGGGTGAAACACCCGGCTTCAAACTTGGCTGGTTCAAAGGATGCTTAACATGCTCCAAACAGGCAGGAGCGGCAAAAAAGGCACAGGGACTTACAATTGCGTCGGAGCAGAAAGGCTCTGAAGAAACAACACGATTAGTCCTGGGTGAACCCACAGAAGCGAGCCTGGATATCTGGAGTTGACATTGCAAAGTTGCCACGCCGGCTGGTCGTACTGCCCTGCTTTTAATACAAAGCCCTAATGACAGCAAGTAGACCAGCCGTGTGGCAACAGGTGCGTGACTGATTGAACAGTGTGTGTGTGCATGCGTGAGTGTATGTGTGCGTGCGTGCATGAGTGTGTGAGTGTGTATGTGGTGAACCAGAAAGCTGGTGAATGCCTGGTAAGAGGAGGGGCATGGCTGCGGGACTGATGGAGAGCAAGGGTCAATCCATCAGCTGGAATTAATAAACAATAATTAAACCCAACAGCCACAAGTCATGCTCGGGGTAACGGCCCCGAACATGACATATCTTTAACAATAAGTATGTGTATATAAGAAGATGAATAATTCTTTCCAAAAGGGGTTGGTCTACTCCTGCCACCTGGAGAAGACCAAGACCAAGCCTTTGTGTGTGGTGGCACCTTGCATGGCAGTGACCCCACTGATTCTACATGTGATTAACATTGTAGATAGGAGAAACGTAATTTCATTCTACTGTACATGATTGGCTGTATGGACTGAATGACAACAGAGATGGCTTCTCTTTAGGGGAAACGGACCCTCAAGAAAAAGGTACATTCAATACAGCATATGAAGACCAAACACAGCAATATTATAGAATAGAGTAAATCACTCTATAAATTCAAGAAATCTCTGTGTGTTTGTCTGTCTGTGTGTCACGATCACAGGACATCATAGGACGGCCTATGATGTTCCTATGATGTCCCTATGATGTCTGCGTCATAGGACATCAAGCCTGCCTTCATGTCTTTATGATGTCATATACAGTGATGCCTGCCTGACAGCGTATGATATGATGCTGTCCTTGATGCCTTTAGGATGTCATATACAGTGAACACCAGGACTCTCGATGCTGTCATACAGACGAAAGAACCATGCCATCATATACACAATAGGATACAGCACTTTAAACCACACCCATTCGAAGCAGTAAATCTGGAAATTTAAAAAAAATATCACTCAATAAATTCAAGAAATCTGTCAGTTTGTGTGTAAATCTGGAAATCTTACACCCATTCGAAGCAGTACATCATCGCTATGCCATCATCAAAGATCAAAGGACATAGGACATCTTCATCTTCTTCTTCTTTTAGATTTGATTGGCGGTTCTTCACAGATCAAACGCAGGCATGACTCACGATCATAGCACTTGCTATGACATCATCACAGATCATAGGACTCACTAAGACACCATCAAAGATCAAAGGCAGGCATCACTGAATGAGTGCTGACGTGCTTTCTTACACCCTTGCTTACACCTCCTTTCTACGGGCATGCAGAAATACTTGTTTATACTTGGTTTCTATGGCCATGCACGGGTATGCACAGGTATGTACTAGTAAAATAAAATTAAAGATAAAGATTAAAGATAAAGATGTGCATGTCCATTTACATATATGCAGGCATGCACCACATATAAACCTTGCAAACTCAAAAAGCACGACACATACCCATGTGTATCATGCTCTGTGAGACAAAATGAGGTTAATTTCGATGACCACAATGTTTATTTGATTTAACCAAATATTTGAGATGTATTTTGAAAGTGCTATATGTAGGCTGTTCTCGGATTGAAGAAGGTATATTGTTCCATATGTTGGTGCCCCTGACTGATAAAACCAAATGACCAAAAGTAGTACATCCAAATGATACCTCTCAATCCCTTCTGGCTATGGCCCTAGTAGACATGCCATTTACTGATTTTAGTTTAACTAGTACATACCCGTGCATAGCTGTCCATGCCCATAGAAACCAAGTATAAGCAAGTATTTCTGTATGCCCGTTGCTGAAGGTCTCCTCCTGTATCAGGCGGCTGTGTTGTTCACAGTCATGCCTGCGGCGTACTGCTCTTAACAGACCCTAAAAGTGTGCCACATCTCCTCGGTCTCAGCTTGTCTGTGCCTTTCCTGGCATTCACTGTCCCTGGCCAGCCGAATATTCTGCATCTCCTCGATCTCAGCTTCTCTGTGCCTTGCCTGGTGTGCAGCGTTGGCGGCCAGCCGACTATTCTGCATGTCCTTAGTCTCAGCTTCTCTGTGCCTTGGCTGGCGTGCAGAGTTGCTCGCTTGGGGGGCATTTTGTGCTTCAACTGATTCAGCACGTGCATGGCGCACTGCCACAAGTTTCCTGTCTGTCTGTGCATCCCTTGTCTGTCATACCCTATGCTGCTGAAGGGTCTCCTCCTTTGACGTATAGGTGTGTTGTTCACAGTCATGCCTGCGATGCACTGCTCGAACCTCAGGTGTTTCATCTTCACAGCATCTTTTCTGACGTGCAACACAGTCATGCCTGGGAAGTACTGCTCGAACCTCAGCTGTGTCATCTTCACAGGATCTTTTCCTGAAGTGCAGCAGTTCTGCTCACTCTATTGCTCTCCATTTATGTAGCGTCTGGTTTAAATTAGTGTGTCCTATTCTTAATCGGGTGGTCTATATGACATCATAAAGACATCAAGGCAGGCATCATGGGACATCATACAGACATCATAGGAACATCATACGCTGTCCTATGATGTCCTATGATCTATATGACATCATAAAGATATGATATGAAGATGGTGCCCAACGTTGACGAACGTCTTTGCTCATTCCACTCCTGAATGCCGACTTTTCTCCTTTTTTGCATAGTTGTTGTTCTTTCCACAGTGCATGGAGGTCATGCACAGCTAACATGGGACCAACAAACACTACTGGATATCACTAAGTCAAGCAGCCACACAGAGTTTACTGGCTTTATACCACCCGACCTGCAATGCATCGTCCGCCCCAAAGATGACGATCAGCACCCCCAGGAAGGGCCCCGAAGCACCGAGCCCGCGTGAGCATGCTGACCTGAAGAAAGCACGTCGGAGGCAGGGTCGAAGGTGCCGAAGATGAGGCAAGAGAGAAGGGCTACATGGTAGGCTAAAGGCTTGCTCCAGCCGGCCACCGCTACCCAGTCTGTTAACTGCAAAAGTTTGGTCTTTGGAAAATAAGCTAGACGAACTAAGAGCAAGGATTGAAGACCAGCGGGAGACAAGAGAGTGTGTTGTGCCCTAATATTCTGTGAAACTTGGCTTTCAAACAGAGTCCTGGAGAGCGCTATTCAGCTCCAGACCCACTCAACACACCGGGCAGACAGAACAGGAGACTCTGGTAAGACGAGGGGAGGGGGTGTGTGCATATTTATAAACCACTCGTGGTGTGGAGATGTACAGACCGTTTACAAACACTGCTGAAATGCCGTCTCTATTATTTAAGATAAGATAAGCCTTTATTAGTCCCACAATGGGGAAATTCCAGGATTGCAACAGCACAGGGATAGCAACACTCAGAGCAACAATCAGAAGGCAAGAAAAAACAAGAGCAGCTAGTATACATATGTACATATTAATATAAATATATATATACTGTATATAGACACCGGACATACAGACATATATAGACCGAGGGAATTTACCGCTGTGTTTTTGGCCGCTGTATACATCTGTCCACAGAGCAACTATACACAGTAGCGCTAAACAAACTCCACGATGTCATCAGCGCAGTAGAGACGAAACAGCTGTTTTTATTGTTGCTGCCGACTTTAACCAGTGCAATTTACAGACCGTACTCCCCAAATATTACCAGCATGTGGACATTCCCACCCACGATAAAAACGCATTGGATCATGTTTATTCCAACATACGTGGCACCTACAGAGCGGCACCCCACCCCCACTTCAGACAGTCAGATCACATCTCACTGCTTATGTACCCAGCTTACAGACAAAAGCTGAAACAAACAAACCCAGTTACTAAGCAAATTAAGCGCTGGACTCCAGAGACTGAGAACATCCTGCAAGACTGTTTTGCCTGCACAGACTGGGATGTGTTTAAAGTTGCAGCCACTCAAGAGGACTCTTCTGTTAACATACAGGACTATGCTGAATACGTGACTGCGTACATCAGCATGTGTGTTGATACCATTGTACCTACCATACAGGTCAGGAAATTCCCCAATCAGAAGCTCTGGATCAACAGTCGGGTACATCAGATGCTGCATGCTCGCCCTCATGCATTTAAATCAGGCTGTGAGGTTGAGTACAAAGCTGCAAAGTATGGACTGAGGAAGGCTATAACAACAGCCAAGAGGCAGCACAGAGAAAGGCTGGACAGCCTCTACTCCACTCCTGACCTGAGGCGCATGTGGCAAGGCCTGCAACACATCACAGACTACAAGAGGACAACAGCAGCACCGCTAGCCCTACAGACAGCCTGCCGGACGATCTCAACATCTTTTACACCTGCTTCAAGACCATCAGCCACAGCACAGAAAAGAGACACACACTCACGCACCCCCTCCCCCCCCACACACACACGAAGATTCTCACCAGACCAAGTAAACAAAGCACTGAGAAATATCAACCCCCGCAAGGCAGCAGGACCAGGCAACATCCCTGGGCGGGCCCTCAAGAGCATGCGCTGCAGAGCTGACTGATGTTCTCAGAGCAATCTTCAACCTCTCCCTCAACCAGAACATAGTCTCCTTGTGCTTCAAAACAACAACTGTCATTCCCATCCCCAAAAGGAGCCCGCCAGCCTGTCTGAATGATTACAGACCAGTAGCACTCACTCCAATAATCATGAAGTGCTTTGAGAGTGTGGTGCTGCCCCTCATTCAGGACAGCATACCGGGCACCCTGGACCCCCTGCAGTACACCTACTGCCCCAACAGATTCACCTCAGATGCCATTGCCGTAGCACTCCATTATTCTCTTTCCCACCTGGAAGATAAAGACTCCTACATTTGGATGCTCTTTGTTGACTACAGCTCCGTCTTCAACACGGTCATCCCCCACAAACTCACCTACAAACTGTCTTCACTTGGCCTGCACCCCACCCTCTATGACTGGCTACTGGACTTTCTAACTGGCAGGCCCCAGTCTGTCAGGATGGGTAACAGGACCTCAGCCAGCATCATCACAAACACAGGTGTCCCCCAGGGTTATGTTCTCAGCCCCATCCTCTACAGCCTCTTCACCCATGACTGTGTTGCCTCCCACAAAGACAACATCATCCTAAAGTTTGCGGATGACACAGCAGTGATAAGACGCATCACTGGTGATAACGAAGCATCCTACAGAGGGAGGTGGCCAACCTGGTGTCATGGTGTGAGGACAACAATCTCACCCTCAACACTGACAAGACAATAGAAATGATAGTGGACATGAGGAAAGGGAGGAGGAGACCCCATCAGCCACTGTTCACCCAGAAGCTTGAGGTGGAGAGAGTGAGCAACTTTAAATACCTGGGCATCCACATCAGTGAGGACCTCAAGTGGACACACAACACCACAGAGCTGGTCAAGAGAGCTCAACAGTGACTGTACTTTCTGAGGAGGCTGAAGAAGTTCGACATGTCTTCCAGGATCCTCAACAATTTCTACAGCTGCATCATCAAGAGCATCCTGACCAACGGCATCACTGCGTGTGTAACGTGGGTGGTTTTCTGCGTGCTCGTGTTGGTGCAGGAAGTACACAGGCAGGGACTTGTTGCTCACGCTGTCTTTATTCTGGTCAAGTATCAGAAAAAGCACACAATAAACAGTCTGCAGCTGCATATGTCACAGTCTCCAGCAATGAAAATCTTTTTCTCTGCTTAATTGTATTAACAGTATCAAAACCATATAAAACAAAGCCTACCTGGTCAAGTATCAGAAAAAGCACACAATAAACAGTCTGCAGCTGCATATGTCACGATCTGCACACGGAGAGTAAAAGAAAATGAATATCTTAACAAAATGAAATGACAGCAAACCATACAGAAGAATGCTGCGCTAGCAATAACTGACTAGCTGTTCATTCAACATGGTCACACATTCACTCGACGATAAAGTTACTATTTTTACTTAGAATAATCTGAAACTTCGTAAATACATGGTAGTAATGCTCATGACCACTCTACAAGATATAAACCTTTGTATGCATGGCTTAACAACATTTAAAGTATAAATATAGCAACAGCTCTATTACATTGCACTTACCTCCAGCAATGAAAATCTTTTTCTCTGCTGGGGTAAGTGCCGTGTGCAAAGAAAACTATCTATGCAGCTGCGAAATAAAACCACCAGGAGGCTCCAAAAACTATGTAAAAATGAAAAGCACATCTATTTTAAAGAAATTCAAAAAGGCTAAATTCTGACTCTGTTACACGTGGTATGGAAACACCACTGCCCTGGAGCGCAAACGCCTGCAGAGAGTGGTGAAGACAGCGGAGAAGATCATCAGGACTCCTCTCCCCTCTCTGCAGAGCATCTACCACCACAGAATCCAAAAGAGAGCTGACGTCATCCTCCGGGACCCCACCCACCCCCAACACAGACTGTTCACACTTCTACCCTCAGGTCGGAGGTACAGAAGTGTGAAATGCTAGACAACCAGACTGAAAAACTCTTTCCCACTGCCATTAGACTCATGAACAAACAACAACTCCCAAAACTCTGTAACACAGCTTTGCATATAGGAACTCACACACCAGCTGCTAAATTTGCACACTGCTCACCTGTACAGTAGATATAGTATCATTTGTCTGATGTCCATATCATCTCTGCTGCTACTTACCAATAATTTGTAATTATACACTGCTTGTCGCACAATGCTCATTTGCACACTGTACATAAGTCTATGCCATCTCACATCAGATTGCACACTGCTCATTTGCACACGGTACATAGGTTCATGTCATCTCAGGTTCACATCATCTCTGATATGGGCTGCACGGTGGCGCAGTGGTTAGCACTGCGGCAGCACAGTTTACCCTTGGCCGGGGGATTGTGGGGATCATGGGATCGTGGGTTCGATCCCAGCCCCCGACCAACAGTGATCTGTGTGGAGTTTGCATGTTCTCCCCGTGTATGCGTGGGTTTACCCCGGGATTTCTCCCGGTTTCCTCCCACATGCCAAAAACATGCAGGTTAGGTTAACTGGAGACTCTAAGTGGCCCTAGGTGTGAATGTGTGTGTGAATGGTTAAGGGATAGCGCCGTATCGTGGCTGCTTCATCCATCCAGGTGGTGGATGACCCTCAATTTCCCCTCTGGAGATCAATAAAGTATACTAAATCTAAAAAAATACAATATCAATATACCACTATCACTTTAGTCATCCGGTGACTTCATTTTCATTCCTCTACTGCCTAACTGTGTGTTGGTGTATGTGTCTTAGCATCCATCAGTACTAGGATTGAGTTACTGTGTTAGTGTGTCACGACCTGTTGTTTCTGTACCTTTAACTTGGCATTTGTTCGGAGAACAAAGTAAGAATTTCATTGCTCAGGAAATGTAGCATTTCTTAACTGTGCACATGATAATAAAGCCTTTGAATCTTGAATCTTTGAATCTAAAGACCTCAAGGCAGGCATCATAGGACATCATGCAGACATCATAGGAACATCATAGGCTGTCCTATGATGTACTGTCCGGCGGCTCAGGAGGGGAAAGCAGCTCCCTGTACACACTGTGTATGGTGTGGATGGGACACTGTTGACTTCGACTGAGGATATCGTCGGGCGGTGGAAGGAATACTTCGAGGATCTCTTCAATCCCACTGATACGCCTTCCACAGAGGAAGCAGGATTTGGGGATGAGGGGGATGACTCGCCTATCACAGGGGCTGAGGTCGCCAAGGTGGTTAAAAATCTCCTTGGTGGCCGGGCCCCGGGGATGGACGAGATTCGCCCTGAGTACGTCAAGGCCCTGGATGTTGTTGGGCTGTCATAGTTGACACGCCTCTGCAACATTGCGAGGAGGTCGGGGGCAGTGCCTTTGGCATGGCAAACCGGGGTGGTGGTTCCTCTCTTCAGAAAAGGGGACCCCAGGGTGTGCTCCAACTTTAGAGGGATCACACTCCTCAGCCTCCCTGGGAAGGTCTATGCCAAGGTACTGGAGAGGAGTCCGGCCGTTGGTCGAACCTCGAATTCAGGAGGAGCAATGGGGTTTTCGTCCTGGCCATGGCACATCGGACCAGCTCTTTACCCTCTCGAGAATTCTTGAGGGTTCGTGGGAGTTTGCCCAACCAGTTTACATGTGTTTTGTGGACTTGGAGAAGGCATTTGACCGTGTCCCTCATGTTTTTTTGTGGGGGGGTGCTTCGGGAGTATGGGGTATCGGGCTTGTTGTTACGAGCTATTCGGTCTCTGTACGACCGTTGTGAGAGTTTGGTTCGTATTGCCAACACTCGGTCGGAATCATTCCCAGTGAGAGTTGGACTCCACCAGGGCTGCCCTTTGTCACCAATCCTGTTCATAATTTTTATGGACAGGATTTCTAGGCGCAGCTAGTGAATAGAGGGTGTCATGCTTGGTGACCACAGGATCTCATCTCTGTTGTTTGCAGATGATGTTGTCATCATGATGTTGTCCTGTTAGCTTCATCCAGCAATGACCTACAGCTCTTGCTGGGACGGTTTGTCGCTGAGTGTGAAGCCGCTGGGATGAGAATCAGCACCTCCAAGTCCAAGTCCATGGTCCTCAGCCTGAAAAAGGTGGATTGTCCTCTCCGGGTTGGGGACAGGCTCCTGCCCCAAGTGGAGGAGTTTAAGTATCTTGGGGTCTTGTTCACGAGTGAGGGGAAAATGGAGCGAGAGATTGACAGATGGATTGGAGCAGCATCTGCAGTGATGCGGACGTTGTACCGGTCTGTTGTGGTGAAGAGGGAGCTTAGTTCTAAGGCAAAGCTGTTGATTTACCAGTCAATCTACGTTCCTACTCTCACCTATGGTCATGAGCTTTGGGTAATGACGGAAAGAACAAGATCGCGGATACAAGCAGCTGAAATGAGCTTTCTCCGTAGGATTGCTGGAAGATAGGGTGAGGAGCTCAGTCATCCGGGAGAGGCTCAGAGTAGAACCGCTGCTCCTCCACATTGAAAGGAGTCAGTTGAGGTGGTATGGGCATCTGATTAGGATGCCTCCTGGACGCCTCCCACTTGAGGTGTTTCAGGCACGTCCCACTGGGAGGAGACCCCGGGGCAGACCCAGGACTCGGTGGAGAGACTATGTCTCCCAGCTGGTCTGGGAACGCCTTGGTATCGTCTCTGAAGAGCTGAAGCAGGTGGCTGGGGAGAGAGAAGTCTGGGCTTCTCTGCTTGAACTGCTGCCTCCGCGACCCGGACCTCCGGAAAAGCAGTAGAAGATGGATGCATGGATGGATGGATGGATTTTGTAAATCAATATTGAAGTCTTCACAGATTACAACCATTTTCTTATTAGTTATATTATTATACAGCTCCACTAACTTATCTCTGAATGTCTCAACACAAGTTCCCGGCATTCTATATATACAACTTATAATTAGATTTTTTGTTTTATCTTGGTCAATCTCAACAGTAACACATTCCAGAATCCCCGGTAGTGCAAAGGACATTCCATTTACAAGTTTACACCTATACGGTTCATCACTATACAGTGTAACACCACCACCCTTTTTTTGAGATCTGTTAATATGAAACATCTGATATCCCTTTATTGCCATCACAGAAGCCTGTTGTTCACTGAGCCAAGTTTCAGAGACTGCGATAGCTGTAAATTTTATATCCAGCTGTTTTAAATAGTCCTGAATCTGTGGAAAGTTTTTGTTTACCCTTTGTGTGTGAGAATTTGCGTGCCCCTATTGGCAGTGCGCGGCACTGCGCCTGCCTTCTCACTCTTCGTCAAAAGTAAGTGAGAAATTTCTGGGGTTTTTTTAAATGTACTGATTTCTTGTTCATATACTTTTAAGATGACGAGGTACCGCTGTACAAAAAACTGTGTCAACAGACTGAACCATTTTTTGTGTAAATACGTCCAAAGTCGAGTTTTGACTGAGTTATGGAATTTAAAGAGGTGCTGCGACATTATGCAAATTAGGTGTGTAAATGTATTCCTATCTGAAACTTTGGATCATATTTTACATCTTTCTAATTGACAGTAAGTCATTATCTCTTACCACTTTCAAGTTATAGCCTTGGAAATCTGAACTATTTTATTGACAAAAAATATTTACCACTCTTGACCACTAGGGGTATGTCGCAGTTCTGCACCATACACACTGAAAGGGTTAAGACTTCTGCTGTTAAAGTGTATTAGTGATAGTTTACCATCTACTTGCACTTGACTTTTAAATTGCTTTTCAGTGTAATATTCACAGTGATTATGAATATTATTGAAGAAGTGGTTGTCAGGATCAATATCATTGTCTATCTCTTATAGTTTGTGTTCAGCATAATGAGATATTTTCAGAATCTGAATTTCCTCTCTCTGTGTGAAATGACTTCTTCCAATTGGGGATGATTGATGTCTACTAAAGTCAGTCATGAGTTGTTGTTGTTTTTTTTAAGTACATTATCATGTTATGTCACAAAAGGACTGTTCTTGCCATGTGTGTGGATATGGATTATTATAGTCTCTTAATTTCTTAATCAGTGTTCATCTGTATTTATTTAAGTCAGTGAGATCTCTAATTATTATGGCCTTTGCTTCTTCAGGTGTTCCATTTAGTTTAATTCAGACTACAGTTTCTTGTCCATGTTGCCTGTATCTTGTTTTGTCTTTTCAGCTTCCGTGCTTCCCGTGCTATTTCAGTTAAATGTTCATTTAGGTAAACTTCTGTTCCCCACAGCTTTCTGGCTTGCCTCAGTATGTCATTTTTTACCCTTCTGTTCACAAAGTGCATCACAATTGATTTCTTTGTTTTATTATCTTTTCTGGGTAGAGTATGGCAGGCTGAAATTGCATTTACATTAGCCTTTATGTTTCTGCTTTCAAGGAACTGAAGCACCTGGTTTTCCAAGGAGACTGATTCACTTGGAGGAGCCTCCTCACCTTTCATTCCTGCTGTAGCATGAGCATATGATTAGTATTTAATGTCTAGTCCACTAATGATTAAATCATCCATACGGGTATATTGTTCAAGATCCTCGATGCGTTGCTCCAAGTCTGTAGTTTTTTTGTCTCTTTCCTTAATTGTTAATTTCAGCTCTCAGACTTCCTCCATTAGCCCTAATAATTTGGACTGCTGATTGGCCACTTTGATAAGTTCATCTGACATGAAGTTCTGAGATTTTTTAATCTATTCCATTTCCTCTTTCTTTGGTGGCATTTTTTTACTGACCTGATGATAACAGGATTATTTCTGCTGGTGACATAATGCACAGCTCAGGAGACACACACACACAGGCTCAGAGTAGCTCAAATGGCCTTATTGACTACAAGGGTGTATGAATGTGTGTCTGCGAGGTGTAAATGTGTTGGTGGTGGCGTCTGCTTCGGGCACAGAGGCAGGAGACCGTACAGCCGGACAACCCTATGGGAAAAGCACAGGGAGAAGGGTGACGGGCACACACCAACACAGGAGACATACAAGTTGGAGAAGAGCTTACTTGGAAAGGGCAGGTGGCTGGCACAGCAAGGAACGAGGTCCGGTAGACAGCAACCTGGAGAGCCCGGTGCAACAGCGAGGAACAGGCAATGGAGAGGAATGGTCCGCCGCCGGGAAATCCACCTGTGCACAGCGGAGCAGACTTGGAGAGGGAAAGGTAAGGGCTTCTTACCACAATGCTTGCTGAAGTATGAGAGGGAACTCACAGCAATCCGTTGAGCGAAGTCTGACAGCTTCAGGCCGAAGCCCAGGTCGAGGCGGCTTAAATCCCTCGCCGCTGACGATGTGCAGGTGTGCGTGCAGCTGGCGCCGCTGATGAGCGGCGCGGCGTGACAGCTAGTGTTGCCGGCATCTGGTCCAGCTGACCTCGAATCCGGCTGGGGCCTCAGCTAGCCTCTCCGTTGCTAGCCCCGCCACTTACCGCCGCTGTAGTTGAGCTCCAAACCAGCTGGGGCCTCGGTTAGCTCCTCCGCTCCCTCCGCTGTTCTCCGCCACCTACCGCTGCTGTAGTTGAGCTCCAATCCGGCTCCTGTCCAGCTGGGGCTTCGGTTAGCTCCTCCGCCGAGCCCCGCCACCCACCACCGCTGTAGTTGAGTTCTGATCTGGCTCCTCAACTGCTGAGATCCTCATACGCAGACCCAATGGAATGGAGAGGTCCGTGTCTGTGCATGTCATGAGGGAGACCTAAACCAGAAGGTCTTCTCCTCACTCCCACCACAACACTGAGAAATTCCTGTGCAACGACTACAATCTTGATTTATAAAATAATAGTTGCACTGAATCCCATTTTTTTCTAATGTATATTCTAAATAGATCCAGTCCACCCTATTAAACACCTTTTCAGCGTCCAAACTCAGCAGCATAGATGGGAGGATTGATCAACTAGCCAGAGATTGTAGATTTAGGGCTCTTCCAGTGTTGTATGCCCTCTGTCTCTCTGGGATACACCCAGTTTGATCTGGATTGATAAGTTTGCCTCCATAATTTTTTAGTCTCTTTGCTGTAATAGAACTCAGAATTTTCACATCATTTTCAAGCAAACTTATTGCTCTATAGGAGTTGCATAATATAGGGTTTTTCCCTTCCTTGTGAATTACTGAAATTACTGCCTTGGACCAGGTTTTAGGTGAGTTACTGTTTTCCAATGTGTAACTGAAGAGTTTGCATAAAATGGGTCAATTCTGTTATAAACATTTTGTAAAACTCCCCAGGAAAACCATCCGTTCCGGGGGATTTGTTGTTTTTCAGTTCATTAATTACTTTCATTATTTCTGCTTCTGATATTGGTCTAGTGAGACAATTATTATCTGAATCTGAGAGTTTCATCAAATTAATGTACTTGAATAATGCGACAAGCTTCCCCTTTGTGGATGGTCAGGGCAGTCATATGTTTTTATTCAATTTTTTTAAAAGCTTCTGCCACTTGTTTTGGATCGGTTACATCAGAAAGTGTTACCCATTGTCTATGAATCCCTAATCCCTGGATTTGTCATAAGTTGCCCTTTCACAGGGGCAAACTGAGGACTCCAAACACCAGCTGTGAGTTGCACATTTAATAATAACAAAAACACAAAATAAAAAAAGGACACTCAACTTACAAAAACAGGAGCAAGTAGAATGATCCAGAGGATAAGGCGTGTAGAGATGCCGGCACAGATGGGGGTTCCGTCTGGGAGTAACGAGGAATCAGCGTGGGGCACACGCAGGTAACAGAGGACATATGTGACTTGGAACGCCAGTCTGGCACTGAAAATGATGCAACCCCGGACCACGTTGCAGTGAGGCTTATAAAGGCACAGGGGAATCAAAACAGATGATGGCAAGTGATTACAGGTGTGGGAGAACGTGAGCGAGGATGATTGACTTAAATAATCACAGCTGAGACAGACCCTGAACTTGGCTAGAAAACGGGAGTAAACAAAGACAACTGCCAAAGTAAAAGCACAAGAGAAACAAAAGGGTCACTGACTAAGTATAAAATGATTTCAAACCGAGAACAGACCAGAATACACAAAGGAACAATAACAGCAACCGCCAAGACAAGGACAAGAAGAAATACAAACCCAAGAAGTGGTAATAACGCAAAACTAGTGAATGCTGAGGTTACAAAAGGAGAACTGAAGACAAGGATGGAGGAGGCTCAAATATACACACAGGAAAATAAATTTAAATACAAGATAATATATAAAATGAATACACAAGACTAAAGACCAAACTCGGTTATGATACCAGGAAACTCAAAACAGAAACAAATTACAAACTCAGATACCAAGGTACAATAACCATAATCAATACAAAATAAACCAAGATGAAGAAATACAGAAAATGATGCTAAACAAACTTAAGACCTGAGCATAGCTCTCCACCTGTGCTCAGTATTGTGACAGGATTCATTGCTCTCCAGGTATCCACTATGCCTACCTCCTCTAGTATACCTTTTAATATGTTAGATTTTTTCTTTAAGGGTTCCCTATCACTGGGCATTTTAGTCAAGCTCCTATTCAAAACCGTTGAAATCCCCTCCTAAAATCATGAAACCACTGGCCTCTTTAACAAGTATTGAAGCCATTTCTTTAAAAAAATGGATTCATCTTTGTTTGGTGTATATATGTACACTACCGTTCAAAAGTTTGGGGTCACTTAGAAATTTCCTTATTTTTGAAAGAAAAGCACTTTTTTTCAATGAAGATAACTTTAAACTAATCAGAAATACACTCTATGCATTGCTAATGTGGTAAATGACTATTCTAGCTGCAAATGTCTGGTTTTTGGTGCAATATCTACATAGGTGTATAGAGGCCCATTTCCAGCAACTATCACTCCAGTGTTCTAATGGTACAATGTGTTTGCTTATAGCATCAGAAGGCTAATGGATGATTAGAAAACCCTTGTGCAATCATGTTAGGTCTGCAATGCTGTAATTGCTGCAAATGGAGGATTCTTTGACGAAAGCAAAGTTTGAAGGAAAAAATTATTATTTCAAATACAAATCATTATTTCTAACCTTGTCAATGTCTTGACTATATTTTCTATTGATTTTACAACTCATGGTGGTAAATAAGTGTGACTTTTCATGGAAAACACAAAATAATTGTCTGGGTGACCCCAAACTTTTGAACGGTAGTGTATATTCATAATTGTGACTTTTTTTCTCCTCCTAACAGACCCTTTGTTAAGATGAATCTGCCCTTTTTGTCCTTTACCTCCTTCTACTGAGAAGCACATTGTTTTGCTTGTCAAGGTTGCCGCTCCTCTTTTCTGCTTTTTGAGCAGCGTGCATAACAAACTTGGCAAACCCATTCTCTTTTTACTTTCCTGTGCTGTGTGTCTCCTAAATGTGTTTCTTGCAGCAGTGAAATGGAGCAATTTAATTTTTTCAGCTGGCTCATTTTTTTTCCCTTTTAATGGGGTGATTAATTTCATTAACATTGTAGCTTACAATATTTAGACTGAACATAATCTAACCTTTGAATACAGAATTTTTTGGCCCCTTCCTACATACCCCTCTAACCCCTTTTCATTAATTCCTCCTCTGTAAAGAAAAAAAATAAAGATCTTTCCAAAATAGAATGTATTCTACTGTAGCAAGCTGTACCATGAACGCAAAACTAGCAGAAAAAGACATATTCTTCTATGAAAAACAATCAGATATCCAAGTACCCAGGTGGTCTCCCAACTCTTACGTATGGAAACCTGATCATTGTCTCCAACCTTGAGACCCCCCCAGGTGGCATATTGGCAGAGAGTGAAGACACCCATTCCTCTCTGGGGAATATGTACACAGTGCTGTAACAACTGTAGACCAAAGAAAAACACACCCTGGTCCAGTTACTGCCTTTATCCTCAGGCCTTCTTCCCTTTATCCACATTCCCTCCCCCACGAAACATATATTTATATTTCAGTCCCTCCAGGATGTTGCGGGATGTTTTTGTGATTGTTGCGGGCCAAAAAGCCTGAATTTGCAGGAGCTTTTTTAAAAAGTTGCGGGAAAAGTTGCAATGTTTTTGGAGTGTTTTCTGCACGAAAAGTTGTGGGAAGAATTCCAAATTTTAAAGCAGATGCTTTTTTCCAGTTTACTGCAGTGATATTCTATATAACAATACAAGAAAAGCACAGGAATGTCAAAAATTTCCTATTATAGTGATTTGTAAATTAAGCAGAAACTTCTGCTATGCAGAAAAACTCATGCATGTTAAAGAGTATAGATTTGGAAATTATTAGCAGCACCTTCATTTGAAAACTCCCTATGGTTCCCAACCACTCGGTACCGGGCGGACAGCAAAAAACAAATTATTCTGTTGCACTGTATTGGCTATTGGAGTCTGTGCTTTTTTGAAAAAAAAAAATACAGAGAATATTCTCTGTTTTTTCCATGCCTACCTGTCTGCTGCATGTCAGACTTGACACAGACATATCTTTCATTTACAACAGGACTGTGAGGGAGAGGAGGGCTGGATGGGTGGGTGCGTTTGTCCGTCCACAATGGAGATTCAGTTTTAAAGCTCAATGACCAGATGTAGTAATGATTTTACCTCTAAAGATGTTCAAACACTCGCTGTAATGTAGTGCACTCTCCTCACGCACGCTCCCGCGACGGGGCGCTTTTGGAGCAGGCGCATGTTTTTCAACACAAACCCAGCGCTTTGTACACGCGGTCAGGACGGAGACGTGGCCAGGCATCCACCGGCAGGCTGGGGGAGACGGAGGAAGGGACGTTGTTGAAAACCTCGTGGGTGAGTGTTTTTTGTTTAAATCACACATTCAGTTTGCAGATGTGTTCCGTTACTCACTGTAAACTATAAATTCACTACTCACTGTAAACACGGAAGTGACCACAGTGCAACGATGCATTTGATTTGTTAGACTAAGCGTTTCAGCGCCAGTTAGACAAATTTGATTGGTGAAATTGACGGAAGTTGATGAGGATTGGCCAAAATTGCGGGAAAGTTGCGGTGATTGGACAAAGATTAAAGGTCGTGCAATAGTTGCACTGATTGGCTGATTTTGCATGAATTGGTGCGATCGCAACATCATGAAATCCTGGAGGGACTGATATTTGAACTAAAGAAATGATGGTAGGTTTTGTATCAGTTACACTGATGCATTGGGAGAAAGAGGAAAAAAAAATAAATTAAAAAAATTAAAAAGCAAGCCTCAAGTACTTTTATATCTTTAAAATTAGTCTAAAGCTTACAAATTTGGTGCACTGACCTCTACCTTTAACAGTCTTCAGCTTTGCTTTCTTGTATAAGAAGACTAGTTAGAATTCAGTAATAGGCCAGTATCAAGAAGATCCAGGAATGACTACGGAGCCTGTAAGAGTAGTGTTAGCAGAGAAACCAGACACAAGAGTCAAGATAAGGTAGTGTCAATAAAAGTGTACTGTACGACTTCCGGTTATGGCTGCCACGTAGGACGGACGTG
Source organism: Pholidichthys leucotaenia (assembly GCA_020510985.1). Lineage (NCBI taxonomy): Eukaryota > Metazoa > Chordata > Actinopteri > Cichliformes > Pholidichthyidae > Pholidichthys > Pholidichthys leucotaenia. Next base: position 305,496,112 of record CM035839.1, read on the forward strand.
TCTCGCTCTGCTCTGCTCCTGGAGAAAAAAAATCGGCAAATAACTCTCTCATTTGGGACAGAACGTATCCCAGCGTTTGGGCGAGGATATGTCGGCGAAGCCTAAGGCTGGAAAACCAGGTAAAGGAAAAAGCGAGCCGCCGAAACAGTCCAAATTAACGGACTTTCAGGTCTGTGACGCAGCAAATAAAACTCCATATATGGCGGAGGAGGCTGGCAACGGTGCGATGTCTGCGGGGGGAGGCGCAGATGCGCTGATGGCTGCCATGAGTTCAATGAGAGCGGACTTTTCCTCTAGATTTGATGGGATTATGACAGCGTTGGAAGGAATAAGAAAGGAATTGGGTGACTGTGTAGAACGAACGGCGCAGATGGAGCTCCGTCTCACTAGTGCTGAAGATGACGTCACCCGTCTTCAATTAAAGGTGCGCACTTTGGAAAAAAAAAATAAATCTCTGGAAGATAATATTTTGGATTTGGAATCTCGGTCGAGACAGAATAACTTGAGGCTGGTGGGTCTTCCAGAGGAATCAGAAGGTCGGGACGTATGTTCCTTTCTGGAAAAGTGGATTCCGGAGGTGCTGGGCAGCGAGGAGTTGCAATCAGCAGTGGTTCTGGAAAAAGCACATCGTATTGGCCCACGGAGAGATAAGGGACCGCCGAGGACCTTAATTATGAAGTTTCTTAGCAACAGAGACAGGATGAAGATCTTCAACGCTGCACGAGCTAAAGGAGAGATTAAACACCAGGACCAGCAGGTGCGGTTCTACCCAGATTTGGCCACAGGAATCCAGCAATTGAGGAAGCAGTTTGATCCCGTACGTAAGGAGCTGCGCAACCTTGGGATTCGTCATGGTGTAATCTATCCTGCGAGACTGCTGACCACATATGAGGGCAGAACCCACATCTTCAAGACCCCAGAGGAGGCGCAGGAGTTCATCAAGAAGATCAAAGAAGAAGAAGAGACTGGTGGGAGCTAAGCATGAACAAAATATAAGGTAGAATAATTAAGCATTTGCACAGGCATCTGACTGACTTGAAGTAAATAGTAAGTTTACAAAATATAGATTGTATTATATATTAAAAAAACAAAACAAAAACAAAACAAACAAAAAAAAAACTATGATGTACAAAGTTGTTAAAAATTTTGGAGTTAAGTTGGAAAACTACAGAGGAGAGTTAATGTTACGTCATTAAAAGCAGTAGAGTTAGGGTGATTGGGAGGATGAAGAAGGAGTGGCTTAGGCTGTTCCCCGTGGGTGTGGAACGGTCGATGGCTATATCGGGAGACAGAATTTTTCTTTTGATTTTGGGGGGTTTGCCACAAGTGTGGGAAGGGGAAATTTGTTTGTGTGTAGTTTGTAGGATGAATGTTCAACCACTCATGTTTTTGCTTCTCTGTATGAGCATGTTTACACTGCAAGGTAATCCCAAACTCTCTATTGATCATAAACCAAAGTGTTAATCTTAATTTAACTTCATGGAATTGCAGAGGTCTACAAAATTTAAAAAAACTTAAACAAGTTATGAATAAAATAAAAGACATGGGTTCAAAAATTGTGTTTTTACAAGAAACTCATCTAATAGAGGAGGATGTTAAAAGAATTAGGAGTAGATGGCAAGGAAGTGTATTCACCTCTTCATTTTCATCCCGAGCCAGGGGAGTTATGACTCTCATACATAAATCAGTTCCTTTTCAAGTGAAAAATGTAATTGGAGACAAATTTGGAAGATATGTAATCATTCAAGGTTCTTTGCTATTAGAAAATATAAATCTTGTGAACTTATATGGTCCCAATATAGATGATCAGAAGTTCTTTGCTAATTTATTTCTCATCTTATCATCACTTACAGGGCAACATATAATAGCAGGGGATTTTAATTGTACATTGAATCCAGGTATAGATAGATCAACAGGACTGGATTGTACGCACATTGGATGTAGGATGACTATTAATCATTTTATGAAAGAATTGAGATTGTTAGATATATGGAGAGAAATGAAACCACAAGTTAAAGCCTATTCTTGTTATTCCAGTACCTACAAGACATTCTCACGTATTGATTATTTTTTGATTTCCACAGAATTAAGGTCCAAGATTCAAAACTGCTTTTATGATAACATCGTGATCTCTGATCATGCACCCTGTTGTCTAATATATGTAGATAAAAAATTGACAAAGGAATCAGGTAGATGGCAATTTCAGCATAAATGGCTTCAGGATGAGGAATTTGTCAAGTATATAGAAAAACAGATAGACGAGTTCTTTGACATCAATACTACACAAACATCAGCATGTGTAAAGTGGGAGGCTTTCAAAGCTTTTATTAGGGGACATATTATTAGTTATACAGGATCAAAATCTAAGAAGACTCGAGAGGAGAGAGCTAAATTGGAACATAAAATAAAAAGTCTTCAGGAAAAAGTGTATGCAGGAAGTGACCCAAGGTTGGAGAATGAATTACTGATTTTGAGAGCTGAATACGACAAAAAATCAGCGAATAGAGCTGTCTCGAGTCTTCTAAGATTGAAACAATCTTTTTATGAACAAGGTGAAAAATCAGGAAAATTATTAGCATGGCAGATTAAACAATTAGAAATTAAAACACCAATTACCAGTATTATAAGTGTAACGTAAAATATGGGAATATTAATAAATAATAAATATGATCAGGTATGAATTATTTAATTTATATTGATGTATTGGAATCTGAGCTCAAATCTCATTTCATATACATCAGAAAAGCTAATAACACTCGTAAGGGGCACCAGCTTCTATCTTTAAGAAGCAATTTGATCTTTAATTTCACTTTATACCTGTTTGATCACTCAATAAATTAATCAATAATCAGTCTCAAAAATTTTCCGTGAATTCGATACCTGGGCTTGAAACAGACTCAGAATGAAATAAATTCCCAACAACTTCTCATTTTTAAATATTTATTAAACAAAATGATTAATAGACATCGAAATAATTTCATTAATCATAAAATCAATCTTGTAAATGATAGATTAACAATGTCAATATTTTCGGAACCAGGGTTAAACTGAGAAACGAATTTCTATCAGTTTGAGTTAACAGATTATCAAAAACAACGCAAATTTATGGAGAAAGTTTGCTAATTATGAAAAAGTCCTAAATTAATCTTAAGAAAATATAAACGGAATTTTAATGAAAAGGAGAGTTATGTTAAGGGCTTCTTAATTTGCATCTGATTAGATATATAAATTAGTACCGAACCTCAAGTTTAATTCAGCAGATGAATTAAAGTTTTTTCAGCTCACGTGATCCTCAGTGATGGCAGTTCTGTCGTCCTTTTTCAGCCCAAGACTTTGTGGATGTGAGGGAAATATCTGCCAGCAGATACTTCAAGGGTTCACAGCTCGACCTTTAGATTCAAGCGGTCGAAGGAGGCTGGATTCTGGGCTGCATGACCCACAGTTGAAACGGGTCTTAGCCAGATGGTGCCGACGTCTCTTCAGAGTGATGTGGGACAGCTGTGTGTTGATCCTACAGCTGCACGTTATGTGGGAGCTGCGTCTTTCTTCAAGAGGTCTTCGGTAATAATTAAGAGATATCTAATCCGATTTCAAATTAGAAAAGAAACTTTCGGACTTTAGATAAAAATAGTTTTGGGAGGTGCTTGGTCAAGAAAAATATTATAAAAATAAAGTCAAGATTAAAGTTTACCTTAAAATTAAACAAACGGCGGTTTACAGAAAGTTTAACAAAAAGTGATAAATTAAGAATTGGAGTTTGACTCCGATTAAGAATTGAGCTCAAAGAAAAAGGAATTCCTAGGCATTTAAGAGAAGAAGAAAATACAAAGTTACATGAACAAATTATCTGCTGTGTTCAGAAAAGCGCAATGTGGTCCTTTGTTCTCCCTTGCTGTGTGTAGACAATGGAGGAGATCAGAAAGAAGGGAGCAGGCGAAAAGAGAATCCGGAGCAGAAAGAGCGACGAAAAGAGGCGACGAAAGAGGCTGAAGCCGAGTCTCTCTCTCCTTTTTATAAGCTCTGTTGAGTTTCGCGGGATTCCGGCCTGACCGGAGTCTCAGCCAATGAGCATCCTTCGTGGGCGGGCTCGATGAACTTTTAGTCCAATGAACAAACAGTCTATTGTTCGGAGTCCTTTGGAGTGACGAGTTGTCGTGCAGAGATTGGCTGTGGGAGTCACATGGTTTTAGAGGCAGACTCATACATACTGGAAGTTAAAATTTCCCTTTATGTATTAAACTAAGATAACTTTAGTGATTAGTATAAATTATAAGCAGTGCTTCGAAATCAACATGCAGGAATAAACATTCATATAAACATTAGCATGCCTATATACTGTATATATATATAAAATCACAGATTAACGCATTTCACACATATTTTCCACATCAAAAACATCAGAGTCCATCTGCATTTTCATAGTCCTGAAAAGAATGAAGGTTTAGAATTGAGTTTGTAATAATGTACTTTAAAGTTGTTTACTGTTTAAATCCAGCATGTCCACAGTTTAAGGAAATTAGCTGAGTCATGGATCTGTGTAGGTTTTATGGGGGCAATAAAAGTGAAGCTGGACATTGGGGGAAATTCCTTAGGCTGGTTTTAACAAAAGGGGATTTCAGCCGTGGCCTGGGGGAAGAAAATCCATTTCTTTGCATTATTCCTGGATGAAACAAAAATGTCTTTAAGCAGAACAATAATTGTTGCTGAGCCAAAGTGAGATGATGCTACATAAGTAACGGACAGGTAGTTATAGATCCTTTAGAAATTAATAGAGCCTTTAGAGATTACTATGAAAAATTATATGATACCAAAAATGAACCTGATTTAACAAAACTAAATGGGTTTTTGAACGAACTATCTATGCCGTGTATTCCAAATGAAAACAGGGAGATATTGGAGTCTAAAATTAGTCAAGAAGAAGTTGGGCTAGCCATTGATAATATGAAATCAGGAAAAAGTGCAGGACCAGATGGTCTTCCAGTTGACCTTTATAAAAAATTTAAGAATAAATTAATAAAACCTTTTTTGGAAATGGTTTTAGAAGCATTTCAAAATAATAATTTACCATCATACATAAATAATGCCTTAATTATACTGCTGCCAAAACCAGGTAAGCCCTCTAATAAATGTGAAAATATGAGACCAATAAGCCTATTAAACGCCGACCTTAAGATAATCTGTAAAATTTTAGCAAGACGAATACAAGAAATTTTACCAAATATTATTAATCGAGATCAGAATGGCTTTATAAAGGGTAGACAAGGCTTCCATAATGTAAGAAGACTATTTAATATTATTTATTTTAATAAAGAAGCACCGGATACAGCTCTCCTATCATTGGACGCCGAAAAGGCCTTTGATAGAGTTGAATGGCCCTTTCTTTTTGAAGTCCTACAAAGGTTTGGACTTGGAAATAATTTCATAAAATGGGTTCAAATAATATACAATAATGCTACAGCAGAAATCCTAACAAATAACAATATTTCAAAACCAATAAAAATCAATAGAGGATGTCGACAAGGCTGTCCACTTTCACCTTTACTGTTTACTATGGCAATTGAACCTTTAGCGATAGCGATACGTTTACATTCACAAATATATGGAATTAAAGTTGGACCAACAGAACATAAAATCTCCCTGTACGCCGATGATATAATTTTGTTTATGTCGAATCTAAAAAAATAAATTCCAACCTTGTTGAATTTAATAAAGAATTTTGGGGAAATATCAGGATATAAAATAAATAAAACTAAATCTTCAATATTAATGCTAAATGAGACCCAGGGAAATTACCCAGCCCCTGAGGTAAATCAATTCAATGTTGTAAATCAGTTTAAATATTTAGGAATCCAAATTGTGCCTAAGCTAGAATCAGTCGCCAGTGTCAACTATGAAGCCTTAATGTCAGATATCAATGAGTTAACTCAGAGATGGATGTCACTACCAATGTCGATGATCGGGAGAATCAATATACTTAAAAGTAATATTTTACCTAAAATACTTTATTTATTTCAATACATTCCCTTATCACCACCTTTAGATCTATTCTCAAGAATAAAAAAAAAGTTAGTGGAATTTATATGGAACAACAGGAGGGCTAGATTACGTTTGTCTTTATTATATTTACCATTTGATCGTGGAGGTCTGAAATGTCCAAATTTTATGTTGTATTATTGGTCGGCACAACTGAGGTCTATGACATATTATTTTTCATCAAATGATCTCCCTCACTGGACTGAAATGGAATCATACAATTTACCTTTACCTCTTCCCATATTCATATACTCAGATTCGGCAAAAAAATTACAAAAACAAGTTAAAAATCCATTTGTAAAGCATATGATCAAAATATGGTGTGAAGCTAAAAACTATTTAAAAGAACCACAGTTATTGTCACAATTTAGTCCAATATGGGGTAATCAATATTTTAAACCAGGGAGAGCGGACGCTGTATTTAAAGTATGGAATTTAAAAGGGATACAAAAGATTCAGGATTTATATTTGCCATGTGCAGATAACATAATGTCTTTTGAAGAGCTGAGGATCAAATTTAATCTCAATAGAACACATTTTTTTAAATATCTTCAACTTAGAAACTTTATTCGATCAAATCAAAATAAAGCTCTCACTCGACCTATTTATTCATCCTTGGAAAAAATGATGATGAAAGATAATAAAAGAAAGGGTATTATTTCAGAGTTTTATAACTCATTGACACTATCTTCAAGTGAAAATTCACTGAAAAGATTAAACTACTGGAAAGAAGATCTGCAAACTGAAATTTCAGAGGAACAATGGGAATTGGCTTGTACAGAAGCTCAAACCAAATCAATAAATGCACGCCTTAAATTGATACATTTCAAATGGTTAATGCGGATGTATGTTACACCGGAGGAGTTAAATAGATATAACAAAAATATACCAGATACATGCACAAAATGCATGGAAAGTAAAGGAACCCTATTTCATTGTTTATGGGAATGTAGATTAATAAGAATGTTTTGGGAAGAGGTGAGGGTAACAATTGAAAAAATAATCTCAAAACAAATCATATTGAATCTTAAACTGTTTTTGTTGGGTCTGTACCCAGAAAAGCATAATTTTAATAAAAGTGAAAGAACATTCATAGACCTCAGTTTGCTTAATGCCAAAAAATGTATTGCACTATTATGGAAAAAGACTCATAGACCAGATGTGACTCAGTGGTTAAGACAGATGTTAACAAACCTTCCATTAGAAAGAATAACATATATACTGAAATCAAAGGAAATTGTGTTTGAGAATATATGGAGACCTTTTATTGATTATGTAAAAAATTTAAACATAACTCTTGAAGAAGAAGGTGAATGATGTGTGTGGACCTTGTAAATTCCAAACTGGTGAACATAATATGTATACTTATGTATTGGATTGTCTAGACTAAACAGAGGAGCATTGTTGAAGACTTGATTTTGTTGGTGGTTGTTGGTGTTTTTAGTGCTTTTTTTTTTTTTGTAGTACTTTAGTGTTAGTGTTTGATTGTTTGTATCATGTTTGTTAAAAAAAAAAAGGTTCAATAAAGATATTGTGGAAAAAAAAAAGTGTACTGTACAAAAAGAAACCATTACACTCCCTGCCTGCCTAAGCTGGCTTCCTAGAGTGCACAGGCGCACATTAAATGGGCCCCAAAATAAAATAAATTAAATTAAATTAAATCATCCCCTTTGGGAGGTTTTCTTAGCAAAAGGTAAAAGTGCCAGATTTAGTTGAGTTCCCAGTGTGCACTGCTCCTCTATGGGAAAGGGCTCAAGTCATTGTGTGTGTATGAGAATGTATTTGTTTTAATTGTCTCTATTCAATGTCCAACACTACCCAGGTAGATTTTAAGTGACAGTCTTATCTGTATCATGAGTGATGGGATGGATCAACGTGTTGTTCTCTGGGGATGGACCCTGCAGCTGGCCACACCACATTATAGGCTCCTCCACAGTCAGTTCGTCTTGGGTTGGCTCGCCACTAAACCCACAGGTTCAGATCCCGACTTATCCGGTCCGGGTCAAAAAACCAATCTATGCACACAGTGTAGACTGCAAAAGTCAAAATCTTCTCTCTATCGCATTAACTTATTATCGTCACTCAAATTCTCTTTTCAAGTATAACCAACTATCAAGGGTATACAATGCCCTAATCGTCATGAAACAAATAGGTACACATCACATAACACATATTTTAGTGTAACTGGGTAACTAATCATGGACTCCCTTTTCACAGCATTAAACAAACAATGAAATCATATAATTATTCTGGAAATATTTTTACAATTTAATATTTTAAACCTATTTATGCATCTGCTTTAATATATTCACTTTTGACTGTTGAAATGAATTATAGTAACTCCTATTGATTAATATTCATTGCAAACATCTACATTTTAACCATCAAATGATATAACTCACCCAAATTTGTCATGTAACAATAACAGATTAAATATGGTTTTGTGGGGGCATGGTGTGGGGGTTCTCCACCCAGAGAAGGCAGCTGGGGAAGGGGGGACCAATGGACCAAAAGCGGAGGTGTCATCGGGGGGGAGGGGGGTATCAGACGGGACAGTAAGGGCTATGCGCCCCCCAGGGAGAGGACGAACTGCCGGAGCCGCTGGAAGAGGAAAGGGTGTGAGCGAGGCGCCGGCGTTATGTCATGTTAATGTGCCACACAGGTCTTTTTCCAAAAAGCAATGTATTATCTTTCTCTGGACATCGGGGGAATAATCCTGATCAAAGTAGGTGAGCTTGTCATTGTATAAGACCTTCTTTTGGGCCCAGGCTTGGCGTAGTGTCGCTTCTTTAACTGTATAATCCACAAAATGCACAATGGACCGTGGTGGAGCAGATGGGACCAACTTTGCACCCAGAGACCTGTGTGCCCTCTCAATCTGCAGGTTCAGATTATCAGGTAGCTGAAGAGTCGATGTCAGTAGGTGTTTTACAGAGTTCACCATGTCCCCCTTCTCACTGTTTTCTGGTACTTGGTAAATCCTTAGATTGTTGCATTGTAGGCAGTTTTGCAGGTCATCACACATAGTGGTAAGCGCGGCCTCTTGCTTGAGGAGATGTTTTATCGCCCTTTCAAGCCTGATAGTAGAGTCATTTTTGGGGGTTTCGTGACCAACCTCCCAGGACCTTTTTTTCTCACTGGATTTAGCATTCTAGACCCATTTTAATGAAAATAAGCTCCCATGTACCTCCCAAAAATTACGGGAAACCTTTTTTTTGCCCAAAATTCAAAATGGCCACCAAAATGCATACCACCACCTATATCTCAGTAACTAACTCAGCTAGGAGGTTGATTTTGGTGTCTAGACATAGGTTTTTGGGGTCAAGCATTCCATTAATGCTATTAGTTTACTTGTGAAACAAACCCATCACGATGAAATCCAATATGGCCACCAATATGGCCACCGATTAACATTTTTTTTGTTTCTTGACTACTAAGGCACCTAGAAAGCTGATGTTGGTGTCAAAACAGAGGTTTAAGGGGTCATACTATCTGTTTATTCCAATAAAAGTGTGTTTAAATGATTACATAATTGAGAAATCCAAGATGGCGGCCGGCTGTCATTTTCACATGCAATGGACTTTTTCATATCCGTCACCAAATGAGCTAAAAATGTCAAATGAGGTATCCTTACATTCATTTTTAATAATTATTAGAAAGCTCCTGCATTGATTCAGTGATTTCACTGAGGAACACTTGGGTAATCCCCTTAGGATTCCCGGAATCCTATGCTTGATTCATTGATTCCTTTTTGCATAGCAAGAGAGAGGATGCAGTGATTTTGTAACGTCTGTGCTGCCATAATATGTAGTCCTAATCTTTCCAATTTAACCAAGGTTGCCAGGTATGTATAAATTTAGCTTTAAACTTATCTGGAGAGGTTAGAATTCTGAATCTTGTTCCATACTGTATAGTCAGGTAATGTTAGCATATTGACCATGCTGCTTGCTTAATGCTACCGTAATGACAGTAGACAGTACAAGGGCCTTTGACTCTAGGTCTTGTCATCCCTCCTTTTTCTCTCCTCTGTTCTGATAATGACAAATTTGTTTTTGTTTTCAGACACTTATTCATATAAAGTGAGGGATAAAATGGATACTGCAAGTGACAACGATGAATTACCATCAACGTCTTCCGGTGAACACGAATGCATTCTACGTTGTGGTCAACCATGTACCAAAAGTGACTCTTTGGATAATACCAAGGACCAAAAATGGAATTCAATTCGTGAAAAAACTCTACGATGGTGTTGTAAGATGTGCCTAATGCAGGTGTTTAGAAAGGACAGCTCAGTGCGTGAACGTGAGTGAGTGCGCGCGCGCAGCCGAGGCACGCCCCAGAGGTGTGTAAAATGGCCCCGACGAGTGAACGGTGTGTGTGATTTTGGGCGGATGAGAGACAGAGAGCGAGGCGACCGGAGCAGGTAGAAATGGTTGCTAATAATATTGCAGTCTGTGAATAAAGCCCCAACGCTTCAGCAATACGGCCTGTGCCTCGTGTACCACCATATCTCCTGCTTAACAAGAGTGAGGTTTTACTCGGGAGTTGACCCCGGAGGAAGAAAAGCGCCTCCGGCCCTGGAGAAGACGGATCTCCCCTGCGTCCCCCAACCACGGTTAGGAGACGAGAAGCAGGAACGGTTAACACTGGCGACCACGAAGGGACTCTCACGTTATTAAGAGGGTAGTGAGTACCGAAGGAAAAGGACAGCGGCAGCTGGGCTGAGTGACTGTGATGGCAGCTAAGCTAATGAGACATGGCGGCCGCTCGCTGTCCCGCCGATATCTACAGACAAGAGACTAACTACTCAAACCCATTCATGTCGCTGGCTAATCGTCAGGAGTGCAGACGAGGTGCTGTGAGGGCTTATGAATGTCGGGCTGAGACCAAGTGTGGACATTGTGGCCCATTTCTGTGTGATGAGAGCTGCGCGGGCGCACCTGTTGATGGAGAGGATTTGTTCGCGCCATTCGGCAGCCCCGCTCAATTTGCCACCGGCTGTGGACGGGGACCCAGCAGACCAGGACCTCAGCCTGTACAACCTGTTCGCTACTACCTCCAGTGATGGCCCCAGCAGTTCCCGGCCGTCCACTCCACCTGCTAATGCCCCCAATGTGTTCGGGTCTCTTTCACCCACAACTTCCCATGTGATATTTGGCCATGGTGGGGGTGCGGTGGGAGAACCACGCCATCAGGCTCAGCACGTGTCACGGCCCAAACGTCGGCGCAGAGGACCGGACCGTTACGGGGACTGGGTTACTGAATGAGCCAACTGTGGCAGTTCCTGTTTGCACTAGAGACTCTCCAGTTCACATTTTTGGACTCTAGTTATAATGTTCTATATGTTTGTTTGAAAAAAAAAAAGCTGAAGTAACAATGCTTTCATATACCAACATGCACTTGATTCCATTTGAATGTATTGTATGCTGATTAGTTGTTCAGTATTACTCCTGGTCGCCTAGAAATAGATTTCAAGTATAATGTACCTCCTTGTTTAATTAGAAACAATGGTATGTCAATGTATTTGCCCCTCATGTTTTCACTGCCAAATGAGCTAGTTTTACCACTGCATAGACACTCATAACCTACCTACCTATTTGAATCCCTGTTGTATATTGGACACTGCTACTGCTAGGCGTACAAATGTAGAGAGTGTATACCAATTTTATATGGTTTAAATGGAATGGAATTAGTGTTAATTGCCAATCCATGGTGGGGGTAGTGTTGTAAGATGTGCCTAATGCAGGTGTTTAGAAAGGACAGCTCAGTGCGTGAACGTGAGTGAGTGCGTGCGCGCAGCCGAGGCACGCCGCAGAGGTGTGTAAAATGGCCCCGACGAGTGAACGGTGTGTGTGATTTTGGGCGGATGAGAGACAGAGAGCGAGACGACCGGAGCAGGTAGAAATGGTTGCTAATAATATTGCAGTCTGTGAATAAAGCCCCAACGCTTCAGCAATACGGCCTGTGCCTCTGTGTACCACCATATCTCCTGCTTAACAAGAGTGAGGTTTTACTCGGGAGTTGACCCCGGAGGAAGAAAAGCGCCTCCGGCCCTGGAGAAGACGGATCTCCCCTGCGTCCCCCAACCACGGTTAAGAGACGAGAAGCAGGAACGGTTAACAATGGAAAGGACTTGATCGGTTTCAATGTGGGAATATTGATTGGGCCAAAGGGCCAAAAGGGCATTATATGCACCAGACATGTTACACCACGTTATCTAACAAGCGTTGTCTATCTCAAGCCGAGAAACGTTAGCATAAATTAGAGGTAGATCTTGAAAGAGACAATCAATCAGTTCAGGGGGATCCATCTCCATCTGCTTCTCTCTTTTCACTGAAGAGGCTCCGGTCCAGCATTGGTATTGTGGTATATACCAGACGCAGACAGTCTGCATCATCACCTCCTCAGGACAAACTACCTTGCGTACTTGCTGACGAACTTCCACCTTCAAAGTCACCCATCACCAATCAGTCATGGGTGGCATTTGGTGAATGGTCTATGTCTACCTGTACGATCGACTCAACCGCCACTTCCCCTGTCAATGCCGAAACCAAACACAGAAGTCAATAGTGAGGAGAGCAGCAGTGGTGAAGACAGTGCTTCAGATAGCGCAAGTTCATACAGTGACTCATTCATTGATAGTGAATCAAGTAGTGATAGTGATGTGTAGTTGGACATCTTAGTATGATGTGATGTGGTGATTGATAGTGGACTACATGTAATTGAGTTGGACGTTTGCGTGGCATTAACATAAGGTCTAGAGAAAATGTGCCTGCGTAAAGTGTATTCCAAGATGGCGGCTGGGGGCCATTTTGAGCTTGATAGACAATGAGGGCACTAATGAACACAATGGATGGTTCACAGGAGCCTCACTTGACTTTTTTTAGCTCATTTGGTGACGGATATGAAAAAGTCCATTGCATGTGAAAATGACAGCCGGCTGCCATCTTGGATTTCTCGATTATGTAATCATTTAAACACACTTTTATTGGAATAAACAGATAGTATGACCCCTTAAACCTCTGTTTTGACACCAACATCAGCTTTCTAGGTGCCTTAGTAGTCAAGAAACAAAAAAAATGTTAATCGGTGGCCATATTGGTGGCCATATTGGATTTCATCGTGATGGGTTTGTTTCACAAGTAAACTAATAGCATTAATGGAATACTTGACCCCAAAAACCTATGTCTAGACACCAAAATCAACCTCCTAGCTGAATTAGTTACTGAGATATAGGTGGTGGTATGCATTTTGGCGGCCATTTTGAATTTTGGGCAAAAAAAAGGTTTCCCGTAATTTTTGGGAGGTACATGGGAGCTTATTTTCATTAAAATGGGTCTAGAATGCTAAATCCAGTGAGAAAAAAAGGTCCTGGGAGGTTGGTCACGAAACCCCCAAAAATGACTCTACTATGAGGCCTGCATCGTGATTTGCACTAATTCATGATTCAGACTCAGTCACTCTTTGTTCAAGGTCCCCCAGTCTTACATTTAAATCTGTGACGGATGTCTCCTGCCACTCTAAAGATGCTTTTGTGTGTGCAAACAAGTCTTGGTTTTCTTTTCTTAATTCTCTCAACTCATGGATTATCGCTGCCACATCCATCGTCTCACCATCTTTGCTAGCTTCACTCTGGTCTGGTGTTAGCTGTGTCCTTTTTCCTTTTCCTTCTCTCTGTGCATCTTGTTTAATGATATTCTTCAGAGCCCTGGGCCCTGTACTCATAATTACCTTAGCATAATCACGGTTGTCTGTTCAAATACAGGCTTTGTGGTATATTTTTCCATAGTTTTGTGACGAAGCGCTCCAAACACACTAGCCTTCGCACATGGTGTCACCAGAAGTCCCTACTTACATTTTTATTAGAAATTTTATATTTAAATTTTGTGTGTGTGTGTGTGTGTGTATGTATATATATATATATATATATATATAGTATATATATATATATATATATATATATACACTACCGTTCAAAAGTTTGGGGTCACTTAGAAATTTCTTTATTTTTGAAAGAAAAGCACTTTTTTTCAATGAAGATAACTTTAAACTAATCAGAAATACACTCTATACATTGCTAATGTGGTAAATGACTATTCTAGCTGCAAATGTCTGGTTTTTGGTGCAATATCTACATAGGTGTATAGAGGCCCATTTCCAGCAACTATCACTCCAGTGTTCTAATGGTACAATGTGTTTGCTCATTGCGTCAGAAGGCTAATGGATGACTAGAAAACCCTTGTGCAATCATGTTAGGTCTGCAATGCTGTAATTGCTGCAAATGGAGGATTCTTTGACGAAAGCAAAGTTTGAAGGAAAAAATTATTATTTCAAATAAAAATCATTATTTCTAACCTTGTCAATGTCTTGACTATATTTTCTATTCATTTTACAGCTCATGGTGGTAAATAAGTGTGACTTTTCATGGAAAACACAAAATAATTGTCTGAGTGACCCCAAACTTTTGAACGGTAGTGTATGTATATACTGTATATATACTACTCACAAAAAGTTAGGGATATTTGGCTTTCAGGTGATTTTCATGGAAAATGTAAAAAGTTCACGCTACAGTGATATTATACCATGAAAGTAGGGTATTTAAGTAGAAGCATGCAATGGTGATTTCCTCATCTCAAAAATTTATTGAAACAAAAGCCAACAACAATGGTGGGTATACTACAACAAAAAATGTCAATGTCTCAATAACTTGTCATGTGCCCTTAAGCATCAATTACAGCTTGACAACGACGTGTCATGCTGTTCACAAGCCGACTTACTGTCTGCTGAGGCATGGCATTCCACTCTTCTTGAAGGGCAGCCCTCAGGTCATTGATGTTGTGGGGTGCAGGGTTATGAGCCTCTACACGGCGACTCAGCTGATCCCATAGGTTTTTTATGGGATTCAGGTCTGGAGAAAGTGCAGACCACTCCATTTGGGGTACCCCAGCCTCCAGCAGCCATTCTCTAATGATGTGACTTTGATGAGCTGGAGCATTGTCTTCCATGAAGATGAAATTAGGCCTGTGTTGTTCATGCTGGGGCACAATGACTGGATTAATGATGTTATCCAGGTAGTATCAGCTTGTCACTGTACCATTCACAAGGTGTAGGGCAGTTCTGTATTTACTGGACACACCTGCCCAGACTGTAACATGGTGACAACAGTAGCTGATGCATAGTGTTCTCCTTGACGTCTCCAACGTCATTGGTGATCATCATTTCTGCTCCGCATGAATCAACTTTCATCAGAGAACAGCACTGAAGCCCACTGGTCCCTTGTCAAGCATAAATGCTCCCTCACCCACGCAAATGATGACGCCTGTTCCTGATGGTGTGGTCAGGTACCCTTGCAGGTCATCTAGCCCACAGATCACACTGATGTAAATGGTTATGAATGGTCTGACGTGACACTTGGGTGCCTCTTAACTCCTTTAAATGTGCCTGGAGCTGAGTGGCATTCATCATCCAGTTCTGCAGGGCACTGTTCACAATGAAGTGGTCATCAGCGTGGGATGTGGCCAAAAGACGTCCACTTCTATACCTTTCTGTGACTCTTCCAGTCTCTCTGTATCTGTGTTGCAACCTACTGATGACACTCTTTGATACTCTAAGCTCAGTGGCCACTTCCTTCTGAGAACATCCTGTTTGAAGCCTCGCAATGGCAAGGTATTGTTGATCAATTGTTAGGTGTCGTCTTGGTCTCATGATGTCAAAATGTGAACAACATGATGAAGAGGACTGTTTAAATATCAATTCTAATTGAACTAGAAAATTTATTAGTCAATTCATGGATCAAACACCTATTCAGAATTTTCTGATGAGAATTTATGGCAGGAAACGCAAAATTTGACCTTGCAGATACAGGCACAGCGTAAATTGGAAAAACATTGCAAATGACCCAAAGTTTATGACTGGACAAATTTCATCCATGAATTTTGCAAAATTTTGCATAATATGACCTAATTTGCATATTGCAACTATCAAAATTTCAAACGCCTGTATCTTGGAAATTATAACAGATACAGACAGACTGCAAATTGGAAAAATCTCTCAAAAGTTCCCAGGCATCATTGTCGATACTTACTGTGCCATTTCTCCCATCAAAACCAGTCGTTCTGTCACGATGTCCTCTCCGGCCATGTGGTGCATGCACGTGCGCTGGCACCAAAGTGGGTTTTGGATCATTCCTCCACGTCCAAAAGTGCGCGTCCACATCCACAAAACCCCTTGACCACAGTTAGGCAAACCTGAAAAATCTTCAGAGTGGCTTGTGTGCCATTTGGCACTGCAATGAATGCAAAAAAAAAAAAACAAATCACAACGCTATCTGTCTTCCACCATCAGACAGTTCAGTTTCACTTTTGGTTTTGATTCAAGATGCTCAGAGGCTTGTAGTCCATTTCGGAATCTTCCTCAGTGGGTCATAGGATCTCCTTCTGAATCGGGATCTGCCCAGAAAAGAGCATGGCTTGGTTCTGTGCTCGCCATCACATGGATAAAAAGTTCCAGGTCCAGACTGGAATTACCTGGAATTACCTGAACTTTGCATCCGGGTTTGGTGCTAGGAGGAAAGCTATACCGGTCTGCCATCCTGTGGTGTAAAAAGGTTTGTACATCTGGGACTGTGTTTAAAAGTATGTGCCAGTTTAGAGAGATAAGCTGACGGGTGCAGATCAGCGACCCACACGAGTAAGTTGTAAAGCACCTTGTTAGAGAGCAGCAAGTTATGTAAAAAGTACTGAAATTGTCATGCGGTGACCCTCGCGGATCACCATAAGACACCAAGAGTCCACTAGTGAGTTTTGCAATGATGGTAATTTATTAATAACACAAGACAAGACAAGACTATGAGCCGCTCAGGGCAAAAACACACGTTAAGCAATACAAGGGCTCGTAGGGCTAACCCCAGCCACTACGAGCTAAACTA
Organism: Pholidichthys leucotaenia; assembly: GCA_020510985.1. Taxonomy (NCBI): domain Eukaryota; kingdom Metazoa; phylum Chordata; class Actinopteri; order Cichliformes; family Pholidichthyidae; genus Pholidichthys; species Pholidichthys leucotaenia. The sequence goes on from CM035839.1 coordinate 305,513,072, forward strand.
TGACATGACATGAAACACGAACCTGACATGAAGGTCTAACGAGGTTTAGACCATATCTGACGATGTCTGACGAGGATAGTTTGATGATACTCCTGCGATTTAACTGTCGCTAGTGCCCGCCTTATAAAGGCGAATACTAACGAGCAGTAATGACAAACAGCTGACCAACCTTGACAGGCGGAAGCCCCACCGAGCGCCTTCACAATAAGAGCCCGGTGAAGCCAGAATACAACCCACAGCTGTCAAGGCCGGCAGCGAGCTGTGCTTAGCCCAAGCGCGGACAGAACCCAGCGCTCGGATCATAACAGAAACATTGAACACATTGAACAGTTGGATATGTGCATTCAAAAGGTTAAAGACGGTCAAATATAATTTCACTTGTAAAGGTTATAGTGCATTTTAGGTGCATCACTGAAATTTCACCCGAAAACTGAATATCCCTAACTTTTTGTGAGTAGTGCATATATATATTTATTTCTCTTATCAAAAAGCTGAATAATAAAATAAAATGAAAACTTATGTCAGAGAAAATTCTTCACAACAATATGTAACTGAGCAGTGTCTTTTTTCCTTTGCTTAACAGAACTCACATTATCAAGTAATCAAGTTTATCCATGTGGGTTTCAGTTTACCACACATAGTTAATACTTGATGAGCCACTCGCTCTTATTTTGAAGGGTTGCAAGACTGAATAGGAGCTCTTATTTTGAATGTTCGTCCGCTAAGTGAGCTTGATTTTTACACCTGCAGAGTTCAGAGTGGAAATGTTTATCTTCTCCTGCTCCCCACCCCCACCCTGTTTCCTGTGTTTAAGATGGGCCTACTTTTATTCTGCTATCTTTCTATTCATCTCTGCTCACTCACTGCATACAGCATGCTGGCAGCTGGGGAAAGCATGAAGTCACTGCTCATATTAATGTGACAAATACTCAAATATGCACGATACAATCATTTTATGTATCAAATGTACCAATACGACAAATATATTTGGTATATCGCCCAGCCCTACATCTGTAATACTCTTTCTTGGCATGAAACGGTACTGTTGCTCACTGGTTGTCATCTCTTCTCTTAACGTGGCATCAATTGCAAAAGATGCAATAGACTTACACAATGGTCCCCTCCGGCATACAACTAGGAACTTACCGGTCGCTATGGAGGGTGAGAATATGTATGGGCACATAATCATACCATGTAGGATAACTAAGTAGACGGTTATGCTGTTTCATTCCATCTAGCAACAATGCTCTGCACTGTGTGTGTTTATATATTTACATATTTATTCCATCTAGCTACAATGCTCAGCACTGGGTGTGTTTATATATTTATATATCTACATATTATTCCATCTAGCTACATTGCTCCGCACTGTGTGTGTTTATATACTTGCATATTTATTCCACCTAGCTGCAATGCTCCGTACTGTGGGTGTTTATATATTTACATATTTATTCCATCTAGCTACAATGCTCTGCACTGTGTGTTCATATATTCATATATTTATTCCATCCAGCTACAATGCTCTGCACTGTGTGTCTGTGTGTGTGTGTATATATATATATTTTATAGTAATACGTACATATGTATATTAGCTGCTCTTGCTTGCTTGTTTTTTTCTTGCCTTCTGATTGTTGCTCTGAGTGTTGCTATCCCTGTGCTGTTGCAATCCTGGAATTTCCCCGTTGTGGGACTAATAAAGGCTTATCTTATCTTATCTTATCTTATCTTAATTATATCTTTATAGTGTGACTGATCAACTTTATGTCTCTGTGGTAACTATAGCTCTGAGTATCATCTTTGTTCTTGAAAACTGGAACCATAACAGTCGCTAGTTTGTTTGTTTTTTGAATGCAAAAGATGCAATAGACTTACACAATGGTCCCCTCCGGCATACAACTAGGAAAATACCGGTCGCTATGGAGAGTGAGAATATGTATGGGCACATAATCATACCATGTAGGATAACTAAGTAGACGGTTGTGCTGTTTCATCCCATCTAGCAACAATGCTCTGCACTGTGTGTGTTTATATATTTACATATTTATTCCATCTAGCTACAATGCTCCGCACTGGGTGTGTTTATGTTTATATATCTATATATTTATTCCATCTAGCTACAATGCTCCGCACTGTGTGTTTATATATCTACATATTATTCCATCTAGCTAAACTGCTCCGCACTGTGTGTTTACATATTCATATATTTATTCCATCCAGCTACAATGCTCTGCACTGTGTGTCTGTGTGTGTGTATATATACTGTATATTTTATAGTAATATGTGCATATGTATATTAGCTGCTCTTGCTTGCTTGTTTTTTTTGGGGGGGGGTTTCTTGCCTTCTGATTGTTGCTCTGAGTGTTGCTATCCCTGTGCTGTTGCAATCCTGGAATTTCCCCGTTGTGGGACTAATAAAGGCTTATCTTATCTTATCTTATCTTAACACTTCTTCATTCCTCAGGCATCCTCTCACTCTCCATGTCTGTGTTAAATAATCTGGTTAAAAAGTCCATTGCCATCTCTCCTAAACATCTCCATACCTCCACAGGTATGTCATTTGGACCAATCGCCTCTCCATTCTTCATCTTCTTCATAGCTTCCCTCACTTCTGCCTTGCTAATCCTCGGAACTTCATGGTTCACTATCTTTCCTTCATCCATCCACCTCTCTCTCTCATTTTCTTTATTCATCAGCTCCTCAAAGTACTCCTTCCATCTTCTCAACACATTCTCACGTGTTAGTACACCATCTTTGTCCTTAATCAACCTTATTTGCTGCATATCCTTTCCAGCTTGATCTCTCTGTAGACAATTGATACAAGTCATTGTCTCCTTCCTTAGTGTCCAGCTTCTCATACAACTCAGTGTATGCTTTTTCTTTTGCCTTTGCCACCTCTCTGTCATCTACCTTGATTCCAAATACTCCTGTATACTTTCTTCATCTCCCTGACTATCTCACTTTTTCTTTGCCAACCTCTTTCTTTGAATACTTTTCTGTACCTCTTCATTCCACCACCAAGTCTCCTTGTCTTCCATCCTCTGTCCAGAGGATACACCGCATACCTTTCTACCCGTTTCCCCCAATACTTTTGCTGTACTTTCCCAGTCATTTGGTAATTCTTCCCTACCACCCAGAGCCCGTATCAACTCCTACCCGAACTTTGTGCAAACTTCTTCCTTCTGTAACTTCCCCCACTTAATCTTTGACTCAGTCTTCAATCTCTTCCTCTTTTTGCTTTCCAAAGTCATCGTAAAGACTACCATCCAATGCTGCCTAGTTACATTCTCCCCTGCCACCACCTCGCAGTCTCCTATCTCTTTTAGATTTCTCTTTTTGTATAAGATGTAGTCCACCTGTGTGCACCTTCCTCCACTCTTGTAAGTCACCCTATGTTCCTCTCTCTTCTTGAAATATGTGCTAACTACAGCAATTCCATCCTTCTAGCAAAATCCACAACCACCTGTCCTTCCACATTTCTCTCCTTAAGACAATACCTACCCAGAACCTCCTTATCACCTCTGTTCCCTTCTCCTACATGCCCGTTAAAGTCCGCTCCAATCACCACTCTCTTCCCCCTGGGAACATTCTCTACCACTTCATCCAACTTACTCCAGAATTCCTCTTTCTCTTCTACCTGATATCCAGCTTGTGGGGTATATGCACTGAAAACATTTAGCATCACACCTTTGACTTCTAGCTTCAAACTCATAATTCTGTCTGACTCCCCCTTTACCTCCTGAACACTCTTCACATACTCTTCCTTCAAGATTTCTTCTACTCCATTTCTCTTCCTATCTACACCATGGTAGAACAGTTTAAATCCACCTCCAATGCTCCTAGACTTGCTTCCCTTCCATCTGGTTTCTTGAACACACAGTATACTGTATCTACCTTTTTTCTCTCAGTCATCAGCCAGCTCTTTGCCTTTACCAGTCATGGTCCCTACATTTAAAGTCCCCACTCTCACCTCCACAGTTTGCTTTTCTCTGTCTCCCTCCTAACATGCCTTCCCCCTCTCTGACTCCTCGATCTTCTACCAACAGTAGTCCAATTTCCACCGGCACCCTGTCAGTTAACAGCATCGGTGGTAGTCATTGTTAACCCCGGCCTCGACCGATCCGGTATGAAAGTCTCATTCATCATGATCTGCATGTTTGATTTGGCTAGGGTTTTACACCGGATGCCCTTCCTGACACAACCCTCCCCATTTACCCAGGCTTGGGACTAGTACGAGGAATACACTGGCTTGTGCACCCCCTGTAGTTGGGTTAAAGCAAAGCATAAAAAAACAGACAATGCACTGACAGAAGCTGACAAAACCACTTGTGTAAGGCAAGAAGTCTGGTGCAAAAATGCACTGATGACCATCAAAATAAGGCCCAATATTTGACTGTTCTTCTTCCTTGATACTTTAGAATTTGATTGCTGAAAAAGCAATGGCACAAGGACCAGCTTGGTCTGAGTAAAACACCTCACCTTTGGTACATGTGAGTGGGACCTCCAGTGTTTCTGTGGTAGTCTTGGGATGCTCCCCCCGGCTTTGGTCGCATCAAGTGTGATATCAGGTCTGCCGTTACTTGTGGTCCCAGGCAGCTGCTGGTCTTCATGCATGTGTAGGGTCGACTCATGTGATACGCCAGGAAGCAACACTAAATCTCTCCCAAAAGGAAAGATAGGTGACCATACAGCAGCTGGCAGAAGGAAGGTCCAAACTGGCTAGCCAGTCCACCGGGTTCAACTCCCGGGTTGCACCACCAAGAGACAGGTGTACACCAAGACCGCACAGACAGAAAGACCACATGGTAAAAGAGAGAGAACATCCCATAGTTTTTCAAAATAAAACACCTAGTAGCTTAGTCCAAAGAGAAGAACAGAAAAAATGATTACATTTTCTTTCTCCACGGCCCTCTGCAACCTGGTACCAAGTGGTCTGTGACTCTGTGCGGAGTCACGACCCAGTGGTTGCAGACCACTGATTTAGATCACTATAATAGATGTGCATTCATTGGATTGCTTCTCTAACCATTTCTGGAAATTGAATATGATTTTTTTATGTTATTGCATATAACAGCATTTACAAATCAGGTTGGGATGCTTTCCTCTTTCCAGATCATATCACCAGAAAAGCTCCACTGCCTCACAGGGAAAGTACTGAAGCCAAATATGAGTAAAAATAGATTGAATCCAATGTCACATTATTAAGCTTCAATTCTGGGGTTGGTGTTACACTGGTGTCAGGGTGGGATTTGGGACTAGGAGAGGCCATTGAAGGTGGATGCTTGGATGGGTGCCCTGGCTCAGTGCTAAATCCCATCGCTCATCCCCTTCAGTATGGAAGAGATGAGAACTGGTCTTTAGCTTCCATTTCAGAGAGAGGCCGATGGGCAAAGGGAGAATTTAATGTTTAAACTGTATATGAACATTTGATGAACCAATGCAACACAGATGCTTTCAGATGCATTCAGAGTGAGATTGTTCTTACCAGAGAAGATAAGTTATGTACAGTCGCATGCAGTAATGGGTGAATTTAAACACCAGCTTGATTTCTGAATCGAACACACCCGTCACAGTTTTATTTTTTCTAGTCTGACTGATGTGAGCAGCCATTAAACCAAGTCACTAAGTGGTCTGACTTTAAACAGCTACACCTACAAATGTTTTTAATTCATGCTACTACCACTCTTTATTTTCTCATCCTTTTATTACTGATTTTTCATTTATTCTGCCTTTGCACCACTTCCTTTAGATAGCCTCTAGTCTCTCTCTACTTCAGACCATCTTGTTCTCATAGTCTCACTAACTAATGTGCTGTAGTTGCCCATGGCCACTGAATGCCATCTTGTGACCCAGTGTCTCAGCAGTGCTCCATTCAGTGCACAGGAGGAGGGCCAATCACTTCATTTTGCCTGACCCTCCTATCGTAATTCATTGCTTTCCTCCATGCCACTCCACATTTTACCTCTTCTGCCATGTAACTTTTTACTTATTAGCAGTGACAGATTCAACGTGGCAAAGGGACGTTTCTGGACTTGTGTCAGGGCCAGCAGTTATTCATTCCCATCACATCAATTGGCCCCTTTCCATCAAATCATCTAGTGCAGGGGTGGACAATTAATTTTCACAAAGGGCCACATAAGAGACTGGAACTGTTGTACAGGAACACAATTCTCCATAATATTAATTATATCACTCTATAAAAAAACAACTTTAATTTGTATAGTTTGGATCAACTTCTAAATGTAAGTGTAGATATGATTGGACAATGAAAATATGAAACATACATAATAAAAATGCCAACATTAAATCATAATTTAGTTAACAATTTTGAACAAAATAGGTAGGCTATACATTTTTGTGGTATTTCAATGACTAGCACTAAATTAACTCTATAGCAATCTTTTTCAACCAGGGTTTCCTGTAACGTTCAGGTTTCTGAAGGAAACTTTCTAGCTTCCCTTATTAATTGATCAAAAAAATTGAAAAAACTTTGCAGTTTTTGTGTATGAATGAATACAGACCCAATGCAAAACAACAGTAAATTATTTGCTGTAAAAACTATAGCTGTGTGGGAGAAAATATTAAATTCATGTGGAAAAAAATGCACATTGCAAAGAAAAAATACAAGGTAGCTACAGTTTTAAAGTGTACAAGAAAAAACTCAGTGTCAAAAACGTTTTGCTGACACTCTGGTCTGAGAGACTAGACCAGAACTATCAAATTACCTAAATATTTAGAGTATATTTTTTCCCCTTACGAAATAGTTGCATAACAATATGTAAATGAAAAAATAACCTCACAGATAAATGAAAGAGGAGCCGTTATCTGTTCATATGAATCAGACTAATCAAAGTGCAGCCCCTTTTTTCTTTCTATCATAATAAAACACCAAATTTTTACAACTGCAGACAATAATCAGGAACTTCTTGCTCTAAAAAAAAATCCCATTTAACCACAGAGGTAAAAATATTTAAGTTTGTTACATATTTTTCTAAGAGTTAGAACGGTTGAAGCACAGGTTTATTAATGTCAACTCACTGCTGGTGTCAAGTCGTGGGTTGGGCCAATGTCCTCACCGTGTTTTGTAATTTATATTTTCTTGTCACCAGGACATGGGCTCCACCTTGTCCTTTGGGATTTTCTGTGTTTATCATTATTATTATATTCTTGGGTTGTTTGTATTATTTATTCCCTGCTTTGTCCTGTATGTTTGTTATCATTGTCCTGGTCATGTCTTATGTGTTCCTGTTTCCTGGGGGTGGCTGTGGTACAGGTGTAGTGTGGCTGACTACTGATCAGAGGGTCAAGGGTTCAATTCCTGCTCTGTCTGCAGTCTGCATGTCAAAGTGTCCTTGCACAAGACACTGAACCCCCAGTTGCTCCTGGTGGGTATAGCAGCTCTGCCACCATAAGTGTGTGTGAATGGGTGGATAGCAGGATCTGTAAAGCGCTTTGGTCATCTAAAGATGAGAAAAAGCGCTATATACTCTAAGTGAACGCCATTTACCCTTTTTATCCCAGCTCCTCATGTCTCCCGTTCCTGTAGTGACTTCCCTGCTGCCTCTGTTTTCCCTTGATCGTTCCCACCTGTCCTGTGTTCTGCTGATTACCCATAGTCTATATATGTCTGTCTTTGTGTTAGCCCTGTGCAGTGTTCTTGTTGTCTCATGTCAGCATGTCCCACACGCTTCTGCCTTGTCCTATCCGAGACCTTAGCCTTGTATGTAACCTTGTTCTGTCTGGTATCCTGCCTAGCTGTGTTTTGCTTTTTGTTTCAGCCCACGAGCTGTAATATTTTCTGTTTTTCACAATAAATAATGGTATATGAAATACACTCCACATTTGGGAGCTCTTCCTTGCCCCAGAGGGGCAATCCTAACAGCTGGTGGACTGGAGGGTGCAGCCATCATTTTCTTGCTGACTTTCAGCATGTGCAGGATTACACAGCAGTGTACCAACAAATCAGAGAAAATCAGAGTAACTGATTTCTTTATGTGGAAAACTTGTGTTACATTTTTCGTTATCCCCAAAAGTAATCAGATTACTCACTTCACTTACTTCAGATGCCAGAGAAAATTGTGTAAAATGTGTAGTCAAGTTCAATTATGATATAGGCTGAACATTCATCAAGGTAACAAAAAGTTGTACTCCATAACTGATTGTCTTTATTAAGATCTGGAGGCAGAATTAAAAAGTCTCAGATCAGAGATTCCAAATAGACATAATACACCATAGACAAGCACAACCTTTAAAAACTTGTATGTGTAATCCATATTCAATACTATGTAGATGACGCTTCTTAAATTACTTCTAGTTCAACAATTATTGATACTTTGCCATGCAGCTATCTATAAATATGCATAGAAAATGCTCAGCACAAACTGTGCATGTAGAGTTTTCATCCAATGGCATCTTGATGAAAATTCCAAAGCAGGGCATGCACTTAGATCTGCTCTGGTATCTGGGCCATATATCCGGTAAACCAGCTTTATTTGGCTCAGTTCAGGCCAGCTGAGGCCAAAGCAGTGTGACAGTGACAGATTAAATTCCACATTATCATCTACATCGGGAAGAGGACTGTGGAAATCCCAATTTTATTGTTTTCAGTGATTTCTCTGCTGAAATCTGATGACATCTCATTGAATGGAAGAGATGAACTCAGTGGGTCACACTCAGTGGGGACTATAAAGAAATGCTTCAAAAGAATCTAGTTAAAAAAGGGAGTCTAGTGGCTAGTTAACTAATATTGTTTGAGTCACCCCAGAGTCTGGCTTGTTCATCAATTCTATGTATGAGCTTTCCAATCCACTTTGTCATTGTGGAGATGTCAAACTGTGGCATTTTGCCAGAGTAGTTTTGTATGGCCATTCACACCTCGATATTAGCACACCATTCCCAGAACACTGGTCCAGCCTCAAAGACAATGAGATATCCACCTGGAACCACAGTCTGCAGGCAGTGGAGGACCAAATGGTTGATATCTTGAGGGGCTTGGCATCAGTTTGTGCAGTTTGGAGAGTCGCAATATCCCCATTTATGGAGATGAGCAGCAGTCCACCCACTCTTTGATAGTATTCTGTTTGCCTACATTCATTCGTGTCTCGATAGGGAGAAGAAGCCGAGCAGTGGTTTAGTAGGGCCAGCAACAAGTTCACCTCCCCGGGGGACTCCCACTCTCATTTCCAGGGCTCTGACGGGTTAAAGTTTGGTTTTGCAGTTTTTGAAAAGTGCTTGCAAGATTTGAGTCTGCTGGTGTTAGGGGCAAAGTCTAGCACTCTCCTCAGTGGTGTTGCTTCATCAAGCAGCTGAATGTGTCTATGTTATTTCTAGGTTGTCTGTTCTCTGCGCTGGTGAGGGGGAACAATTGCTGCCATCACTGAAGGCCATGCTGTGGGGGTGGCTTCAGTGGTGCCAGAGGCAGTTTGCATGACTGAGCTCCTATTTTGTCAGAGCAACTACAGTAGTATACACTGCGTTCCAAATTATTATGCAAATAGGATTTTAGTGTCATAAACATTTTGTTTTTGTTTTTCTCTGAAACTCATGGATAGTATTGTGTCTCAGGGCTCTTTGGATCACTGATACCAATCTCAGACACCTGTCATAATTAGTTTGCCAGGTGAGCCCAATTAAAGGAAAAGTACTTAAGAAGGATGTTCCACATTATTAAGCATGCCACAGGTTTCAAGCAATATGGAAAAGAAAAGGATCTCTCTGCTGCTGAAAAGCGTCAAAATAGTGCAATGCCTTGGACAAGATATGAAAACATTAGATATTTCACAAAAACTTAAGCTTGATCATGGTACTATGAAGAAATTTGGGGCTGATTCAGAGCACAGACGGACTTGTGCAGATAAAGACATAATGAGGAAGGTTTCTGCCAGACAAAGCAGCAAACAGGTATTTAAAGCGCTGGTGCCTCTGGAGTCCCATGAACCTCAAGGTGTAGGATCCTCCAGAGGCTTGCTGTTGTGCATAATCCTACTATTCGGCCACCCCTAACCAATGCTCACAAACAGAAACGGTTGCAGTGGGCCCAGAAATATGTGAAGACTAATTTTCAAACAGTCTTGTTTACTGATGAGTGCTGTGCAACTCTCGATGGTCCAGATGGATGGAGTAGTGGGTGGTTGGTGGATGGCCACCATGTCCCAACAAGGCTGTGATGTCAGCAAGGAGATGGCGGAGTCATGTTTTTGGGCAGGGATCATGGGGAGAGGGCTGGAAGGCTCCTTTAGGGTCCCTGAAGGTGCGAAAATGTATATAAAGTTTCTGACTAACCACTTTCTTCCATGGTACAAAAACAAGAACCGTGCCTTCCGTAACAAAATTATCTTCATGCATGACAATGCACCATCTTATACTGCAAAGAATACATCTGTGTCATTGGCTGCTATGGACATAAAAGGAGAGAAACTCATGATGTGGCCCCCATCATCCCCTGACCTCAAGCCTATTGAGAACCTTTGGAGCATCCTCAAGCCAAAGATCTATGAGGGTGGGAGGTAGTTCACATCAAAACAGCAAGCTGTGGGTGTCATGTCCTGGCGAGCGCTCGCCCCCTCCTTCCCATTTCACCCTGCGCTCCTAATCAACTCATCCAATGCACCTGCTGTTCCTGCTGAGCCATAAGGAAGTGCTCTTCAGTGATTCAATGCTGGCTCGTTTGGGTATACTGCCTCGAGCAGGATAATCTAAATAAGTAGCTACTTCTGTTGTGGATTACCTTACCTGACACACTTTTTCCTCCTGCTTCTCCACAGGTTGCTGCCGACGAAGCGGTGCGTCTTCAGGGGCGTTGGTGCACTTGCCATCCTGTTGCTTCCCCTGTCGCAGTCATCATCTCCACCCGGTCAGACTCCGCTCCTCATTTCCCTACCAGCAGTCCTGACCTGCTGGTTCATCTCCTTCGCTGGGTTCTGAGCCAGGTTCTCTTTTCCTCCCACGTGAGTGGTATCATTTTGGATTTCCATCTCCCCCTTCATTCCTCTATTAATCAGTCTTGTCTTTCCCTCTGCAGGTTTGCTGCTCCTCTGGTGAGTGACTGGTTTTCTCCAAGTTTGCGTCTTTTGAAATTATTAAAGGGTCAAACGTTTCTTCTGTGTGTTTCTGTTGCTGTTGCATCTTGCACTTAGGCTGATTGTCCAGTCAATATGACAGAACGGGCCAGCCAGGGTCACAGCCTGGCAGGTGCCTCAGCAGCAGGGCACACCGCGCTCCACCACCTTGACGTTACAGAGAGGCAGGTAGCTGAACACTTTCAGCTGCTGCAGGCTATTACGCAGCAGGTGAGTGTAATTTCTGATCAATTGGGCCGCATGTCTGCTCCAGCAACTCCGCCCCCACCTACTCCTCCGACTTCTTCCATCGTCTGCCAAACCCTTTCCATTTCCACTCCTTCCTCGTATGCCGGGGAGGTGGGGAAATGTTAGGATTTTCTTTGTCACACTCGGCTTTATTTTGAGCAGGTGAGAAGGGAGTTTCCGGGTCACATCTCTAAAATTCATCAGTTCACCCTTCTGCTTTGGGGCCGGGCTCTTAGTGGGGTACGGTCTGTAAGCAATAGCCGAAGGGACGCGCCACCAACATTTGACCAATTTGTAACCGAGTTTTCCTGCACTTTTGACTGAACTGAGAGTGAAGGTAATATCATGAGTCACCTGCTGCCACTCCACCAGGGCAGCCAGTCAGTGGCCAACTTCTCGGTGGAGTTATGAGTCGAGGCAGTAGATTCGGGGTGGAATGAGGTTGTACTGCGCAGTGCCTTCCTCCATGGGTGTCACGGCTCCCTCAGGGCCGTCATCGACTACAGCTGCATGCACACCTGCTGCCAATCTCCAGCGGGCTTCATAACCGGGCCTGCCTGAGACTCGGCACAGAGCCGTCTGTCATTCTCCTCTGACACGCCTCGCGTCAACAGCCAATTCCCTGGCCTCATCATCAGAGTTCCTGATCCCCTCGTCGCTTCACGTAAGCCTAATTACAAACTTACCTTTGTCAGTCGTCTTCCCCTGTGCACAGGTGGATTCCCCCCAGCGGCGGAATCCTCTCCTCCCGGCGGTGGTCAAGCCTCTATCACCACTACAGGGCTACTAGCCCCATTCCCTGCACGGAGTCAGACGCTGTCTCCCTGGCTGCAGCCCTCAAGGCCAACCTGAGCATCTCCACGACCATCTGCAAAGTAAGCAACCATTACTATCAAGCTCTTTGCTCCATGGACAGAATTAACACCTCTGATCTGTCATTATAGGGTTGCCAGGCTGAACGGCATTCTGCTCTCCCTCGGGTACGATTCCTGCACTGCACTTCTTCTTCACACGCACAACATACACACTGTACATACATGCACCCACACACCCACTGTTAGCAATAAAAAGGATAAATTGTATTCACTCGAGTCTGTGCTTTGTTCCCTGGGTCTATAATTATGTCAGTATGGCTCCGTCAGAGCGACCCAGCGAACAGCGTGCTAGCACACCAAGTTAACAACCTAGAGGCTCGGGTGGATCAATTAGCTTACCAACAACAAGTAATCCTTAGTCAGCTAACACAAATTAACAGCCGGTTGGATCGTCTGGATGGGCAGCGAATGTTTCCTCCAGCCTCCGGGAGTATGCCGGCTCCCGCTAGCTCTCCTTCTAGCCAGGCTAGTCAGGTTCCCTTGGCCCAGCTCACACCGGTCCCCACACCCGCTCGCTTTGGCGGCAAGCTTGGGGAGGCCCTTGGGTTCATCCTCCAGTGTGAGACGGTCTTCCAGCGGGTTCCGGGGGATTTTCCCACAGATCATAGTCGGATAGGCTACGTGGCTAACCTGTTAGAGGGTAGAGCGCTAGCTTGGGCGTATGCCGTTATGGCTAAACCTAGTTATGCTAGCTTAACTTACCAGCAGTTCGTTGCCGATTTTCACAAGGTATTTGACCATTCCGACCGTGATAGCGTGCTAACCACCCGGTTGTTAAATCTTCGACAGGGGGGGCAGGTCCGTGGCGGACTATGCTGTCGATTTCCGGGTGGTGGCCGCAGAGGTCGGGTGGGAGGATGCCTCGCTCTGTAGTATATTCATTCGGACCCTAAGCCCTAGCCTACGGGATGAGCTAGCCCGTTTGGAGAAGCCAGAGAGCCTCACTGAGCTAATCTCCCTAGCTATCAATTTTGATAACAGGCTGAAGGAGCAGGCAGCCGAGCGAAGAGCTTCCAGTCGCTCGGGCGCCCAGTTTTTCCGCTCCTCCCAGTCATCTCAATTGGCCCTGCCTTCACCTGAAGCTCTAGATGGGCAGGAAGCTATGGTAGTCGGGCGCTCCAAGATTTCCTTAGCTGAGAAGCAGCGCCGTAGGGAGCTAGGACTTTGCATGTACTGCGGTAGCAATGAGCATGAGGTAGAGAGTTGCCCCGTTCGGCCAAAAGATGGGGTCCATGCATCGCAGTAGGGGGACTCACGGACTCGTCTCGGCCTAATCCCCTCACCAAGTGCCTCATGCCTATCAGGTTCATTTACAGACAAACAGAATATGCCACTCGCGCACTGATTGACTCGGGAGCTGAGGAGAGCTTCATATCGGGGGACCTGGCAACCCGATTAGGGCTTCCCTGCCATCCACTCCAGTCACCCCTTAAGCTCATTGCCCTGTCCAAGACCCCCTGGCAACGGTCTCACAACAGACTGTCCTGGTGTCAGTTATTGTCTCCGGAAACCATCGGGAGGACCTACGCTTGTTGGTGTTGCCCTCTTCAACATCTCTGGTTATCTTGGGCTACCCCTGGCTCTGGCTCCACAATCCCTCATTTGATTGGCGGACAGGGAGTGTTACTTCATGGAGCTCGTTCTGCCTCAGCGCTTGTCTGCAGTCCGCAGCATGCGCCCCATCAGTGTCTCTGGCCCCTCACGCCTCTCCTCCGCCTGATTTGTCCAAGGTGCCATCTGAATACCACGACCTGGGGGCAGTATTTAGTAAGTCGCAGGCGCTGTCTCTGCCCCCCCCCACCGCCCTTATGACTGTGCCATCAATCTCCAGGCTGGTGCCCCGCTGCTGTCGAGCCGCCTCTACAGCCTGTCTGCTCCGGAGCGGGAGGCGATGGATACCTATATCAAGGAGTCGCTCAGCTCGGGCATTATTCAACCGTCTTCTTCGGCAGTGGGGGCAGAATTCTTCTTCGTGGGCAAGAAGGATGGCTCCCTGCGGCCATGTATCTACTACAGGGGTCTCAACGATATCACAGTAAAGGACAAATACACCCTTCCCCTCATGGACACGGCATTCGACTCCCTCCAGGGGGCCTCTTGGTTCACCAAGCTCGACCTCCGCAACGCTTACCACCTCGTGTGGATCAAGGAGGGAGACAAGTGGAAGACGGGATTCTGGACCCCAAGCGGCCACTTCGAGTACCTCGTGATGCCGTTTGGGTTGACCAATGCGCCGGCCGTCTTCCAGCACCTCGTAAATGACGTTTTCCGGGATTTCCTTTGCTCCTTCATCTTCCTTTACCTGGATGACATCCTCATCTTCTCGCAGTCACTGGATGAGCATTGGGTCCACGTGAGACAGGTCCTCCAATGGCTCCTGGAGAACAAACTGTTTGTTAAAGCCGAGAATTGTGAGTTCCACGCCAACACAACTTCGTTTCTTGGTTTCATAATATCCCATAACCAAGTTCTCCCCGACCCCGAGAAGGTCAAGGAAGTCAAGGAAGCAACTCCAGCAACTCCGTCAAGCAACTCCGTCAAGGAAGCAACTCCAGCAGTTCCTGGGGTTCGCCAATTTTCATCGCCGCTTTGTGCCGAACTACAGTGTGATCGCTCTTCCTTTGACCCGTCTCACGTCCCCCAAGGTGGCTTTCCGGTGGACGGAGGAGGCTGCAGCAGCGTTCAACACCCTCAAGGGGGAGTTCTCGTCCTCCCGTGTCCTCACGCAGGTGGATCCTTCCCTCCAGTGCCTGGTTGAGGTGGACGCTTCTGATTCCGGGGTGGGGGCAGTTCTCTCCCAGCGCTCTCCCGTGGACGGGGTGGTCCGCCCCTGCGCTTTCTTCTCACACCGTCTGTCCCCAGCTGAGAGGAACTACGACATCGGCGACAGGGAGCTCCTGGCGGTGAAGCTCGCTCTGGAGGAATGGCATCACTGGTTGGAGGGGGCCGTCCAACCTTTCATAGTATGGACCGATCATAAAAACTTAGAATACCTGAGGACCACCAAGCGGCTGAACTCCCAACAGGCACGTTGGTCACTATTTTTTTGGGTGCTTTAACTTCACGATCACCTATCGCCCTGGGGTTAAGAACGCCAAACCGGACGCCCTCTCCAGGCAGTTTGCTGCGGATGTGGCTGAGGACCACGAACACACCATCCTTCCAGCATCTTGTGTCATCGGCGCCCTCTCGTGGGGCATCAGGGAGAAGGTCTTGAAGGCGCAGGAGGCTGAGCCTGATCCTGGAGGTGGACCCGCGGAGCAGCTGTTTGTCCTCATGTCAACTTGGGGCGAGGTGATTCATTGGGCCCACTCCTCTAAGTTTTCATGCCATCCAGGGGTGTCCCGCACGGTGGAAGTCCTTCAGAGGTCGTTCTGGTGGCCGGGTCTTTGGAAGGATGTCACCGCTTTTGTCCGTGCCTGCGCTCAGTGCGCCACTGGGAAGACGTCTTCCTCTCCGCCAGCCAGTCTCCTTCACCCGCTGCCGGGTCCCAGCCGACCTTGGTCCCATATAGCATTGGACTTTGTGACTGGTCTTCCACCCTCCAACCACTTCACCACAGTCCTCACCATTGTGGACCGGTTCTCTAAGGCCGCCCACTTCGTTCCTCTCCAGGGGCTCCCTACGGCACGGGAGACAGCAGACCTACTGGTACAGCACGTCATACGCCTCCACGGGATCCGCATTGAGATCGTCTCTGATCGTGGACCCCAATTTGTGTCCCAGGTTTGGAGGGCGTTCTGCAACGCATTGGGGTCAACGGTGAGCCTGTCATCCGGGTACCATCCGCAGAGCAATGGGCAGTGCGAGCGGGCCAATCAGTTGCTGGAGGCCGCTCTGCACTGTGTCATCGCCTCCAATCCATTGTCTTGGAGCAGCCACCTCCCCTGGATCAAGTATGCCCATAATTCAACTGTTTCCTCGGCAATCGGCATGTCTCCCTTCAGGGCCTCTTTGGGGTATGACCCCCTGCTCTTTCCCGAAGAGGAGAAGGAAGTGGCGGTGCCTTCTGTCCACGCCCACGCAAGCCACTGTCGCCGGCTCTGGACTGCCACCCGCAGAGCTCTCCTTCGCACAGCTGAAATCAACACCAGGACGGCTAATCACCGCAGGACGGTCAGGGTGGGTCAGCAGGTACGGCTGTCTATGCAGAACATTAATTTGAAGGCTGAAAAACGGAAGTTGGCCCAGCGTTTCATTGGCCCCTTTCCTATCACACGTATTGTTAACCCTGTGGCTGTACGCCTAGCTCTCCCCCCCCCCCCCCCGCCCCCCGCATCTGTCCGACATTTCATGTCTCCCAAGTGAAGCCCGGCTGCTCCAGCCCTCTCTGGCCCCCTCCCAAGGCTCCACCTCCACCAGTACTGATTGACGGCGACCCGGCTTGGAGAGTCAACACCATCCTGGACGTCCGCCGTTGGGTTCGCGGCCTGCAGTATCTGGTGGACTGGGAGGGGTATGACCCCGAGTGGAGGTCCTGGGTACATCCGTCATTCGTGCTTGATAAGCAGCTCATCAGGGACTTCCACCGGACGCACCCGGGCAGGCTGGGTCAGGTGCCAGGAGGCACCTCTCGGGGGGGGGGGGGGTACTGTCACGGCTCCCTCAGGGCCGTCATTGACTACAGCTGCACGTACACCTGCTGCCAATCTCCAGCGGGCTTCATAACCGGGCCTGCCTGAGACTCGGCACAGAGCCGTCTGTCATTCTCCTCTGACACACCTCGCGTCAACAGCCAATTCCCTGGCCTCATCATCAGAGTTCCTGATCCCCTCGTCGCTTCATGTAAGCCTAATTATAAACTTGCCTTTGTCAGTCGTCTTCCCCTGTGCACAGGTGGATTCCCCCCAGCGGCGGTCAAGCCTCCATCACCACTACAGGGCTACTAGCCCCGTTCCCTGCACGGAGTCAGATGCTGTCTCCCTGGCTGCAGCCCTCAAGGCCAACCTGAGCATCCACACACTCACACACCCACTGTTAGCAATAAAAAGGATAAATTGTATTCACTCGAGTCTGTGCTTTGTTCCCTGGGTCTATAAATGTCAACAGGTTGAATCCTGCAATGACCTGGTGGTTCATGCCATTCCTGCCACCTTGGATGGCCTTATTGACCAGGCGGTCAGTTTGGATAACCGGAACCGTGAGCGTGCTAGGGAGTGTGGCACCTCTTCTCGACCATTCGCCTTACGCGCGCTCCCGGCGCCTACTGACGCAGGTGAATCCGAGTCCTCCGCTGAAGCCATGGAGCTCAGCTCTGCTCGCCATTCACGGGCAGAGGCTGAGCAGCAGCGGTGGATCGCGGCGTGTGCCTACTGTGGTTCACTGAATCACAAGTGGGACACATGCCACCTACAGCCAAAAAGACATGGCCCGTCAGTAGCCACGGGGGGGTCTGGCGGGCGGGACTCAATCTGATCCCCCTGATAATTTTTCTATTTCGGCTCTGGTTCAGTTGCCGGGGGCCGAGAGGAGGGTCTCTGCCTTTATTGATTCCAGGGTAGAGGGTAATTTGATCTCCTCCCAGTTGGTGCATGAGATGGGGATTCTGACAGTTAAACTGCCAGCTCCTCACTCCGTGCATACTCTTTCTGGCCAGACAGTGGCATCCTTTTACTCATTGCACGGTGTAGCTATCCATTCTTCTGTCCGGTAACCACTGGAAATGGCTCACTTTTTACATGTTTCCACGTGCCTCTCACACGGTGGTTCTAAGGTACCCATGGCTCCAGAGGCATAATCCTATTCTCAACTGGGCACAAAATTCTATCACCTCCTGGTGCTCTAACTGTTTGGCTACATGTCTAAATTTGGCCGAGTGTTTGCCGTCCCTTCCCATCTCCTCTCCTCAGGCCAAGCCGCCGGACCTCAGCCTTGTGCCCGAGGTTTATCACGACCTCAGGGAGGTCTTTAGCAAGTCACAAGAGCAAGCGCTTCCCCCGCATTGCTCGTATGACTGTGCTATCGACCTCCTCCCGGGCGCAAGGTTGCCGTCCAACAGGCTCTATAATATTTCCGGACCTGAGAGAGAGGCAATGGAGAGGTACTTCAAGGACTCTATGAACCCCGGCCTCATTCAGCCATCCTAGGTTCCCCTCAGGGCAGGGTTTTTCTTTGTGGGTAAGAAGGACAGGCCCCTGCGTCCGTGCATTGACTACCAGTAGCTCAGTGCCATAACCGTTAAAGATAAATACCCTCTGCCTCTGATGAACTCCACTTTCGAGCTCCTGCAGCGCTTGCACGTATTCTCTAAACTCAACTTACGTAACGCTTACCATCTTGTTAGAATATGAGAGGGAGACGAATGGAAAACGGCATTTAAAATGCACCTGGGGCAATTTATTTCCATCCCATGAGACCCAGGAAGCCAAAAACAATACATTCAGTGGACAAAGACATGCATGGCACATTAACATCATATAGCACCATTCCAGCTTCTCACATCCTCTCTTCCTCCAGCGGCTGCGGCATCTCCTGAACTCCCCGGTGGGCGACTAGTCCTTTCTGTTACATCTGAGACTCCCCGGTACCACTTCCTCCTTCAGTAGTTTGTTCCATCTTCCCCCCGGCTCCCTACTCTGGGTGGAGCGCCCCCCACACAGTGCCACCACAGCACATTCCTTGTACTTTAAGCTTCAAATATTGATGTGGGGGGTTTACAGGAGAATCTATAGCAATCCTGAAGTACAAGAGCTCCTGTGTCAACAAGCACCCTCTCTGTAAGTCAAGATATGCGAGCTGCAAAATTTGAGAGAATGACAAAACACTTGGGGAGTGCAAAAGCTACTTCACACTTTCATGCAGCTTTTAGTATGCCCACCTATGATTATAACCCTGATGTGGTTTCCAAGAAACAAGACAACACAGAGAAACTATAGAAAGAAGTTGCTGAGCTAAGAAAGTAAATAGCATCCCTGACACAAAAAGAAACTGACTCAGGTAGTAGACCTATGGGAGATAAAGGCAACATTGACTGTTTTGTTGCTAGTCCAGTGAACCCCCAAGAAGTTCCCCATTCTTCCACTTACCCCAAGCCCTGGTTCTGCTTTAAATGTGGCCAGGATGGTTACATTGCTGTTAAATGTAATAATGCAGCAAATCCTTCTCTTGTTCAGAAAAAAGAATTCTGAACTGAGAATCAGACATGAGAAATACCAGATGGACAGAGAAGCTCCATAGCAGGATTTAAACTATTAGCAATTCCTATTGTGGGACGACTGGGAGCTGATGACGTAAGATTGACCAGTCCCAAAGTGCTAAATCATCATTTGGATGAGAAGTATGTAACTGAGACCTCAAACTTTGAAAGAGATCAAAGTACTAAAATTCTGAGTAATCTCATTGGTCCACACTGTGCAGCTACAATTTTAATTGAAGGTATAATGTGTGAGTCCATCTTAGATACAGGATCACAGTTCACAACCATCTCTGAGACTTTTCATGCCACACATCTGGCATCTCTGCCCATACAACTCATTCATTGCCTGCTTGAAAGTGAAGGTGCAGGAGAGCAAAATGTACCTTACCTAGGTTTTGTGGCAACAAATTTGACCTTTCCCTGTTCTATCACTGGTACAAAAGAAGAGATTACAGCCCTGGTCTTGGTTGTCCCCGAATGTCATTTCAATAGGAAAATACCTCTATTAATTGATACTAATGTCCTGCACAGATTATACCAGAGTGCTATGCACCATGGAAAATCTCAAGTTTCTGCAAAGGTCAGACAGTTACGCATTAGTACTTCAGCATGTGGCTCACATTGGAAAGACTGAAAGCAAAGTCCTCCCTGTCAAACTTCATGGGTATGATCCCATTAGAATCCTACCCAAACAGAGGGTTCAAGTATTTGGAGTTATTAGAGTGGGTAAGACAAGTCCAAACAAAATTTTTGTTGTTGAGCCACCTGAAACCTCATCATTGCCAGGTGGTTTAATACTAGAATGTGCATTGGTAAGCATTTCCTCTTGAGAATTTCAGTAAGATTCCAGTTGTTTTCCAGAATGTGGCTGATCACAGTTTCACATTGCAGCCCAAGCATGTCATTGGAATGATTTTTGCTGCAGATTTTGTCATGGCCTTGAGTTCCAACCAATCTCTCTCTCTACAGTTTAAAGGGGAGACAGGCGGTGAGAAACCCAGTTTTGACCTGGACAATCCGCTGCTTGGAGAACAGTGGAAAACACGGATTACAGAAAAACTTCATTCCATTCAATATGTTTTTGCTACTGATGATGTGTATTGGCCACACAACTGTTGTAAAGCTTCACATTAAGCTAAAAGATGACACTGCTTTTAAGAAGGGATCACGACCCATACACCCAAGTGATAGGGAGGCAGTCAAACAGCGTTTGAGGAGCTCCTTGATTCTGGTATAATAAGAAAATCTTCAAGAAAAAAAAAAAAGAAAAAAAAAAAGCCCCTTTGCATCCCCACTTGTTTTGATCAACAAAAGAATGGAAAGATAAGGTTGTGTGTTGATTATTGAAAGCTAAATTCCCGCACTATCATACGCCCTCCCAGACGTCAAGGAAACATTCTCAGCTCTAAGTGGTGCAGAATGGCTTTCTGTAATGGACTTGAAATCTGGCTGTTATCAGGTAGAAATGGCAGAAGAAGGTAAGAATAAGACTGCATTCATATGTCCCTTAGGCTTCTGGGAATTTAACAGAATGTCCCAAGGCGTAACAAATGCCCCTAGCACCTTTCAACATTTAATAGAAAAGTGTGTTGGGGATTTACATCTTAATGAAGTGCTTGTGTTCTTAGATGACCTGATAGTTTTCTCTGAAACACTTGAGGAACATGAAGAGAGACTTATGAGAGTACAGCAGCGTCTAAAGGATTTTGGCCTCAAATTATCCCCTGCAAAGTGTCACTTTTTTATGTCATCAGTGAAGTATCTTGGCCATGTTGTGGATGCTCAAGGCGTTCACACTGATCCAGACAAAATCTCTGTTCTAAAAACTTGGCGTTGTCCCACAAACAGAGAAGAACTTGAGAGATTTTTAGGTTTTGCAGGTTATTACAAGCACTTTGTTGAAGGCTACTCCAAGATAGCTAAGCCGTTAAATGCACTTAAAGCTGGTTGTGTACACCCTCACAAGAGGGGAAAGAATTTACGGGAGACCTGGTCCCAAAGGTACTGTAAACTCTCGAATGCCTTTTGAAACTGAATGGACCTCTGAGTGTGACCTTGCATTTAAAATCCTTGTAAATAAGTTGACAACTGCCCCAGTTCTTGCATTTGCTGACCCCAAGCTTCCTTATGTCTTGCACACTGATGCAAGTGGAGAGGGTCTTGGTGCTGCACTTTATCAGGAACAAGATGGAAAGCTCAGAGTGATAGCTTATGCCAGTCGAGGGTTATCCAAGAGTGAAAAAGACTACCCAACTCACAAGCTGGAGTACTTGGCACTAAAATTGGCAATCTGTGATAAGTTTAATGACTATCTCTATGGTTCAGAGTTTGTAGCCCTCACTGACAACAACCCACTCACGTATGTCCTTACCTCTGCCAAATTGGATGCAGCAGGCCATTGTCAGCTTACAATTTCAGCATAAAATATCGAGCAGGCCTTGCTAACAAAGATGTAGATGGGTTGTTCAGGTGACCACATGGGCCACGGCAAGATGATGCTTTTCTAAAAGAAAGACAAAGGACTGAAGGCTTTAAAAACCGTGTCCTGAGCAGTGTTGGGCAAGTTACTAAAAAACAGTAACTAGTTACAGTTACTAGTTACTTATTACCTCCGCCAGGCCGAAAAGGCCAGGAGGAGGTTATGTTTTTGCCGGGGTTTGTCTGTGTGTTTGTCTGTTTGTCTGTCTGTCTGTCTGTCTGTTTGTCTGTTGGTTAGCAAGATAACTCAAAAAGTCTTGGACAGATTTCCATGAAACTTTCAGGCGTTGTTGGAAATGGTAAAAGGAAGAAATGATTAAATTTTGGGGGTGATCCGGTTCACCGTCTGGATACAGGAATTTTTTAAAGCATTTTTCAACACTGTGACATACGGCCATTTTCAACATGTGCGCAGGCACAATGGAGGGCGCTGGTCGTCGTGTCTGCAACACAAACTCTGCGTTCTTCAACGTTTTAGGCACAAAAGCACGCGGAAAACACTGCTGGCCTGGGCACGCCAGCGTGCCTGTGTTTGCGCGCAACTGCAAAACCTCACACGGGCAGCTGTCCGCCGACGGATTCTTTGGCAGAAATTCCCCGGCCAGCCATAGGAGCTGCGCATTTGGCAGAAATTCACTGGCCAGCCATAGGCGCTGCGCAAAAACGACCTCTCTGCCGGCGAAGCTTCTAAATTCTTGTTTGCCGCGGAGCGCAACCCCCCAAGAAATAATATAATATAAAACCCACGACAACCTGTCTACCCAATTTGCGTCCGTCAGTGGAGGAGATGGACACAACAGCAACACTTCAGTTTATTACCTCCGCCAAGGAGGCAATGCTTTTGCTACTGAACCACTAATCCTGTCACTATCAGATTGATTGTCATTGATTAATTGTGTGTTTATTGCACTGTCCCTGTCAAATAAACAAATAATCATTGTGAATCCAATTGCTAGTCATATGTTTACATGCTCAAGCAATCTGAAAACGTACACACAAACACTGTATGGGGGGAATTGTGGCGCTTGGCGGAGGTCTGCGCTCTCCGAGTGCTTTTCTAGTTTTCAAAAGTAACAGTTACTTTTGAGTTACTGCATGCTTAAAGTAACTAGTTACTTGGAAAAGTAGCTTTCACGTTACTTTTAAATGCATACTTAAATCATCTTGCACATAAAGCAAGATCAAGGGCCCCTTGTTTTCATCAGAAAAAAGAAGAAAAAGAAAACTGATGAGAAAAAAGTCTCATCTTACAGAGAAAAAATGTTTCAGATTTACACAAACTATTGTAATCAGTAAAAAGTCAGAAATTTACTAGAAATAAAGCTGTAAATTCACAGAGAAAATTCTGGACCCCCTGGTGAGCCCTTTTTGGCCCACGAGCCATATGTTTGACACCCCTGGACCAGCCCATTAAAAATGTATATTTTATAGGATTTACTTCCATGAAATAGTTGCATATCACAACAGCATTTAAATGAAGGAAATAAAATAAAACTGAAAGCACATATAAATGAAAGTTCACCTTAGAAAAAGTTGTTCTTTACTGCAACAAATCACAGTCATTTTTTTTCTGTACAGTAAGAAAACTTCCACAATTACTTAAACGGCTGACACATTTACACAACTGCAGACATTAAATGCAAGCTTCTTGCTCAAAAAATACTCATGTTTAACCACAGAGGTAAGAGCTGTTGGAGGCTACTCACCACTCGGACAACAGGTGATCAGGGCTCGATATGAGAAGTCGCCACTGCCACGGCATTTCTTCCCACAGGGCTGTGAAGTGAACTGGGGCAGGACAGGAATCGGACCCGCCGAGGAGACTGACGGCTGCGTCAGTTATAGTAGGGTCAGTTTTTATTTATTTGCTTATTTATTTGCTTGCGTTTGCCTTTGGCATGACAACCTCCAGTGGCTTGAGGTCACTGGTGGCGCTGGGGATGGCAGTCCCACCAATTGCCACCAAAACTGTGTATTCATCCCCAGTTTGCAGCTGATGAGGAGGGTGTCTAGCAACTGCAAGTTGTATGATCATCTATTTGCACTAAAAATATCTATCCATATTTTAAAAAGTAAGTAACGCGAGTAACACAGCTGATCAAATTTCAGTAACTGTAATGCATTACTGAATTTTTAAACAGTAATTTCATTACACAGCACATTACTGCAAAAGTAGTGGCGTTACAGTAACACACAGTTACTTTGTAACACATTACTCCCAACACTGGTCCTGAGTAATGAGACTGAAGTGATCTCGAAGGAAGTGATCATTGCACTGTGTCAGTGTCACAGTACCCATTCCAGTTTGAATGTATCAGAGTATCCTGTGCTAGCAGAGTCTATGGCACTTGAACCCTCTGCTATACCTGAGAGTTATGTTCACCCCGGTCAAGACACCATACCTGGCATGAAAAGAGATGACTGGTATCAACTTCAAAGGGAAGACCCATCTTTAAAGATCATTCATTATCTTGAAACAGCATATAAACCCCATTATACAAAACTAAGAAATGAGCCTATTGAAGTTAAACTACTTGTTAGGGAATGGAATAAACTGGAATTCAAGGAGGGAGTGCTGTACAAGAGGTCTATCCACAATGGCTGTGAAGTCTTTCAGCTTGTCCTTCCGACAAAGTTTTGTGAACTTGCCTTAAAGGGCATACATGATGAAGTTGGCCATTTAAGAGCTGAACGAGCACTTAGCCTTGCTCGGGTCAGGTTCTACTGGCCAGGAATGACTAAGGCAACTACAAACAAATGCCAAACTTGTGAAAGATGTTTCAGAAGGAAAGCCACTCCACAGAAAGCAGCTCCAATGCAGAACAATCTCACAACCTAGCCATTAGAGCTGGTACGTATGGATTATCTGTCACTTGAGCCTGACAACCGGGACATCAGAAGCATCTTAGTCATTACTGACCAATTTTACCAAGTTTGCAGTGGCAATACCAACCAAAGACCAAAAAGCAAGAACTACAGCAAAGGCATTATGGGAACACTTCATAGCTCCCTATGGGTTTCCTAGCCGCCTCCACAATGATCAGGGAAGGGATTTTGAATCCAAAACCATAAAGAAGTTATGCTCACTGATAGGAGCAGAGAAAGTGCACACAACACTTTATCATCCTCAAGCAAATCCTATAGAGCGATTTAATCGCACACTTCTGAGTATGTTGGGGACCCTAGGGGAAAAGGATAAACATCATTGAGAGACTATGTAAAGCCACTTGTCCATGTGTACAACTGTACGAGAAATGGCACTACCAGTTTTTCACCCTATGAATTGATGTGTGGGAGACAGCCAGCATTGCCTGCAGATCTCATTTTAGGAACCCATTCTTCCATGGGATCCCACAGTACTCATTCAGAGTATGTTCAGAATCTGCACCAATGACTCCAAGAAAGTTATTCATTAGCTACAGAAAATGCCAAGAAAAAAGGGTGGACAAAACAAAACCAGGTTTGATATTAAGGTTAAAGCCGCTGAGTTATTCACTGGAGACAGAGTGTTAGTATGCAATGTTAACATTCGTGGGAAACACAAATTGGCAGACAGATGGAAGAGAACAATACATGTCATTGTGAAAAGGATTAATAATGGCCCAGTCTATACAGTAAAGCCCGAGAGAGGACATGGGCCACTTCACACTCTTCACTGGGATCTTCTTCTTCCATGTGGGTTTTTGCCCATTGATTTAGTTCCAGAAGAAAAAGAAATAACAACGTTCAAGAGATTAAATTTGAGAAGCAGTAAAGCCACTGATCAGGTGAATCAGAGTGATCAGGAAGATGACATGTGTGATGATGAGGAAAGTTGTTGTCTGCAAAGGATAATAGATGTAGTGACCAAATACCCAGTTGTGTTACCTTCAAAGAATGAAGGGATTCCACAGCCCCCAGCAACACTAAATCCCCAGGCTACTGAGTTCACTCCTAAAATGCCAGAGGTTCAGACAAAAGCGCCATCATACCCCTTGGTTAATGCACCTGAGTCAATGAATGAAACTAAGGATATATTCTCCCATTATCCTGCGATGTCTTCTGATCAGATTGTGATCAACATTCCAGAACATGACATTTTTTACCCTTCTTCTCCTGAAGCGCAAACACAGTCCTTGTCAGGACAGAGTGACAGTCAGGATATCTGGGATCAAAGTCATGATGTCCAGCAGCGACAGATAGCTTTGTCTGAAAATGAGGCAGATGAACCTAGGCGTTCTCACAGAGACACCCACCCCATAGATTTACCTATGATGAACTTGGAAAGCCTTTGATTCTTGCTCTGAGTTCATTTTTTGAAAGTCTGCAGGTTATCTTGTCCCAGCCCCAGACTTGTCCTGTTAGCTTGAACTCAGGTTACACGCATGCAGAGACTGATGCGGTTTAGAGAGGAAGAGTGTAGCCCAGTGAAACTGAGCAGCTTGTCTGAACCATTCATAGCATATTAAAAGCTGTAAGTAAACAGGTGCTTATAATTATTACAGGGAATATTTGATTTATTGTGGCCCATTAGCACCCCCTAGTGGCATACTCAGGAGAGTGATGTTCAGTGATGCTGACGTGACCATTAGAGCCAGACCTCAGATGCAAGCTTGTTGTTATATGGTGAGTACAGCACTCCTGCAGCAGATAAAAAAAAAAGATCTTTTTGGAGCCAGAGGGGTCTTTTTTCCATTTAATTAGCCATTAGTTCCTCAGCAGATAATCAAGAAGGTGTGGTGATTGCCTGTGGAGCTGGGGAAAGTCTTGCAGGAAAGGAGGGGGAGTGCGCGCTCACCCGATCATGACAGTGCCCCGCCCCCCTAAGGGGCACCTCCTGGCTGTCCACTGGGCTTGTTGGGGTGTGCCTTGTGAAAGGCCTGGACCATCCCCTTATTGTGGAAGTTGGAACCAGGGATCCAAGACCTTTCTTCTGGTCCGTAGCCTTTCCAGTGGACTAGATACTTTAGCCCCCGGCCCCGATGGCGGACGACCAGGATCCTCTGGACCATGTAGGTGGTCTGGCTGTCGAGGACCTGAGGGGGAGGAGGCGGCTTGGGGGGTGGGGGGTTCAGAGAGGGTTGGCAGAGAGGGGCTTGACTTTGGAGACGTGAATGGTGAGGTGAATCCAAAGGGCCGGCAGAAGCTTCAGTCGGATCGTGACATCATTAATGACCCGGAAGATGGGGAACGGGCCCAGGAAGCGAGGGGAAAGTTTCTGGGACTCCGTCTTCAGGGGCACCTGGTCCACCGACAACCATACGTGCTGCCCGACAGAGTATTTGGGCGCAGGGGTCCACCTGTGGTCCGCCTGCTAGCGGTTACGTTCGGCAGAGCGGATGAGGGCAGCTCGAGTGGCATTCCAGAGCCGGCAGCAGCAACGTGCATGGGCCTCCACCAATGGTACAGCAACTTCCCTCTCCGCCATAGGCAACCGGGGGAGTATACCCCACGGAACCCTCAAGCAGGGTCAGTCCAGTAGCTGCTGAGACTGCAGAATTGTGTGAATATTCCACCCAGGTCAGATGGGTACTCCAAGTACTTGGGTTGCAGGCTGCTACGCACCTAAGGGCAGCATCCAGGAATTGGTTGGCGTGCTCAGCCTGCCAAGCAACCTGGAAGAGGAAGAGAAGAGAGGAGGAATTAATCACAGTTCCTCAGAGAGCGAATAATACACTTACTTGCTTGTTAAAGGCAGTATACCCAATGAGCCAGTGCTGGAGCGTTCACAGACTGGTCCTTTTCAGCGCTTGCAGGGAAGAGGTAGCAGGTGCATCTAATCACACATGTGTGGTGATTGCCTGCGGAGCCGGGGAAAGTCTTTCAGGAAGGGAGGGGGAGTGTGCGCTCACCTGATCATGACATCCACACTGCCTCCAGGATTCACCTCATCGTCTCTTCATCACCTTGTCCTGGTGGATTCCCCTCATCATCATCCTCCCTTTCCGTTCTTTGTCTTCTCAGCCTGGAAGGACAATTTTCTTGCCGTGAGTGGTGGTAGGCGTTAGAGACTGATTTTTTTATTGTTGTCAATTTGTTATTTTGAGATCTGATTATTGGTTTATTTTTGAGCTTTATTATTTGATTTTCTTTTCTTTATTTATTCATTTATTTTGCCTGGGCCCAGCATTGTTAATTTGTATCAGAGTTGTCAATGAAATTTGGTAAATAAGTTTATGTGTTTGGTGTGAGTCATTAGAGGGAGACAGGGGTAATATTTTAAGTTTCTGTGCTATTTCATTACATGCCAACCCTCCTCATAGAACCTAGATATACAGTAGATCTACCTGCAACACAACTATAAGGTGTGATGGGTTACACAGTGCTTTCTAATAATGTTACCTAGTGGAAGCATATATAAACTAAAAAGAATAGGGTCTAGCACAGATCCCTGTGGAACTCCGTGACTGAGCTTTGAGTTGGAAGAAAACTCTAGTACTATTATTTTTATTATAGTCACATCTGTTATGGTATTCCTGTTGGCATGTTGGTTCATGCTTTTATTTTGACAGTGTTCTTTGTTTACTTCCATTTTCTCCTAGCTTGTTTTGTGTATATTTGGTTCCTGATTTTCCACAGCTGTTTGTTATTTGGTTAATTACTTTTGCCTTATTTAAGGGATGCCGCCCTGTAGTTCGGGGCAACTTCCTTAAGTCATGCTGGTGTGGACCACACGCTTCAGTCTTGTATTTCAGCCAAGTCTTGTAAGTTTAGCCTTTGTCTTGTTTCCCTGTTGAGGATTATTTTGAGTTTTTTTAATTAAATCTTGAAAACCTGAGTCCTGCGTTTGGGTCTGAATTCTGCTCCAGAGGGGCTCATATGACATCCTCTTCCCACTGCTGTTTCTCATAGCCATAAACTGGGTGATGAGGAGGATGGCAGAGGAGGCATGCAAAGGTATCCAGTGGACACTAGAAGACCTGGACTTTGCAGATGACCTGGCCCTACTGCCAGGCCCACTGATCAACCATCTCCAAAGCAAAACTGACTCACTTGACATCTATGGCAAGGAAGTCAGTCTCGCCATCAGCAAAACAAAAACTCAACTGACGTACATCAATATCCCTCTCCCATTTCCTCCTGCTGGCTAATGACCACACTCTTGAGCCTACTGAGGATTTCATGTACCTTGGGAGTCTCTTCAGCACTGATAATGGAGCAGGAAGAGACATCAGGGCACACCTAGGCAAGGCTAGAGGGGCTTTCAGCTTTCTGCGAGCCATATGGAAGAACAATCCGTCTTAATGAATAGTGTTTCATGATACCATTAATGATGACACACTATTCATTAAGATGGAAAGATTGGGTATACAGTAAGGGGTGTAGCTTTGGATTGGCTCAGAAGTTACTTAAAAAACAGGCAACAATTTGTGAAGATGGGTGAATGGTTATCAGAATGTGAGGATATTGTCTGTGGTGTACCACAGGGGTCAGTTCTAGGCCAAAGATTGTTTAACATCTATATTCATGACATATGCAAAACATCAGACTTTTCAAAATTTATTTTATTTGTGGATGATACAAATACAGTGGTGTGAAAAAGTGTTTGCCCCCTTTCCAATTTCTCATTTTTTTGTATGTTTGTCACACTTAAATGTTTCAGATCATCAAACAATTTTAAATATTAGACAAAGATTACACAAGTAAGCACAAAATGCAGTTTTTAAATGAAGGTGTTCATTATAAAGGGTAAAAAAAATCCAAACCTACATGGCCCTGTGTGAAAAAATGATCCCCCCCCCCAAACATAAATTAATTGTGATTTATCACATCTTTGGAAAGCTGAGTTCCATTTCTCAAGCCACACCCAGGCCTGATTACTGCCACACCTGTTCTCACTCAAGAAGTCACTTAAATAGGACCTGCCTGACAAAGTGAAGTAGACCAAAAGATCCTCAAAAGCTAGACATCATCCAAAGAAATTCAGGAACAAATGAGAAACAAAGTAATTGAGAACTATCAGTCTGGAAAAGGTTATAAATCCATTTCTAAAGCTTTGGGATGCCAGCAAACCACAGTGAGAGCCATTATCCACAAATGGCGAAAACATGGAACAATGGGGAACCTTCCCAGGAGTGGCCGGCCAACCAAAATTACCCCAAGAGCGCAGCGATGACTCAAGAGGTCACAAAAGATCCCACAACAACATCGAAATAACTGCAGGCCTCACTTGCCTCAGTTAAGGTCAGTGTTCATGACTCCACCATGAGAAAGCGACTGGGAAAAAATGGCCTTCATGGCAGAGATCCAAGACAAAAACCACTGTTGAGTAAAAAGAACATAAAGGCTAATCTCAGTTTTGCCAGAAAGCATCTTGATGATTCCCAAGACTTGAGGGAAAATATTCTATGGACTGACAAGACTAAAGTTGAACTTTTTTGGAAGGTGTGTGTCCCATTACATTTGGCATAAAAGTAACATGACATTTCAGAAAAGGAGCATCATACCAACAGTAAAATATGGTGGTGGTAGTGTGATGGTCTGGGTCTGTTTTGCTGCTTCAGGACCTGGAAGACTTGCTGTGGTAAATGGAACCATGAATTCTGCTGTCTACCAAAAAATCCTGAAGAAGAATGTCTGGCCATCTGTTCGTGACCTCAAGCTGAAGCGCACTTGGGTTCTGCAGCAGGACAGTGATTCAAAACACACTGGCAAGTCCACCTCTGAATGGCTTAATAAAAACAAAATGAAGACTTTGTAGTGGCCTAGTCAAAGTCCTGACCTGAATCCAATATAGATGCTGTGGCATGACCTTAAAAAGGCAGTTCATGCTCGAAAACCCTCTAATGTGGCTGAATGGCAACAATTCTGCAAAGATGAGTGGGCTAAAATTCTTCCACAGCACTGTAAAAGACTCATTGCCAGTTATTGCAAATGCTTGATTGCAGTTGTTGCTGCTAAGGGTGGCCCAACCAGTTATTAGGTTTAGGGGGCAATCACTTTTTCACGCAGGACCATGTAGGTTTGGATTTTTTTTTCCCCTTTAATAATAAACACCTTCATTTAAAAACTACATTTTGCATTTACTTGTGTTATCTTTGTCTAACATTTAAAATTATTTGATGGTCTGAAACATTTAAGTGTGACAAACATGCAAAAAAAATGAGAAATCAGGAAGGGGCAAAAACTTTTTCACACCACTGTATTTGGGGTTCAAGGGTGAATTTACAGCAACTTTTGAACAGGATCACAGCAGAAATGAGCAAAATTAAGAAGTGGTTTGACATGAACAAGCTTTCACCGAATCTAGAGAAAACATAATGCATGATATTCAGTCATACTAGTGAGAAAAGAACTTGTTTACAAATAGAAGGGTTCAAATTAGAAAGTGTATTACAGTAACCCAGCCGAGATGAAGACTTCGGACTTCGAGATGAAGACTTCGGTCCATTCAGACTAAAACCTCCCGTCACATGAACAGCTTCTTCCCCTCTGCCATCAGACTGCTGAACACTAAGTGACTTATTGACTCTCGTGCACTATGTACAGCAGCTCAACCAGACTCATGTCAATCATCACTGTTTTCTTTTTGCATTACCGACTGCACTATGTGGTTCTCAACAATATCTGCTGCTCGCTAATATATTAAAAACTGCTTTGACTAGTATCACTCATTCTTATTCTACACTTTATTGCATGTATAGTTTTTTATTTCTTTTATTTTATCATGTTTAATGTTGCAGCATTGCACCGAGACAAATTCCTAGTTTGTGTACTACATGAACAATGGCAATAAATCTGATTCTGATTCTGATTCTGATGAAATAAAAGTGTGGATTACTCTGTAATAATATACCACACATTTTCAATGGGAGACAGGTCTGGACTGCAGGAAGGCCAGTCTAGTACCTGCACTGTTTTAATGAAATTGAATGAATGAAAACTGAATGAATGAAATAAGCAGGGACGTCTCCGAAAAAGACGTTGCTTAGATGTTGCCATATGTTGCTCCAAAACCTGTATGTACCCTTAAGCATTAATGGTGCCTTTTCAGTTGTGCAACCGGAGTGGTGGCTCAGTTGGTAGAGCATCCGCCCCACACCCGGGAGGCAGGGGTTCAAATCCCAGCCAGGTCATACCAAAGACCATATAAAAATGGTACTTTCTGCCTTCTAGCGTGGTGCTCCGCATAATGGAACGGGGAAAGTAAAGTTACGCACAGAAGCTACCAGAGGACTGACCCCCCGCTGTAGCTTTCACTACTTACAGTAGCTGTGTGGCCTAGGGTCAGAGAAACGGAGATGGGCGCCGCCCTATGCGCCTTCATGGCGTGAAAGGAATTAACTTAACTAACTTTCAGTTGTGCAGGTTACCCATATGATGGGCACCAACACACCTCCAACACAGATGCTGTTTTTTTAACTTAACACTGATAAAAGTGCATTCAGATCAAACATGAACACATGAATTTCTTGTAATAAATTTATCAGGAAAAAAGTTTTTTTAAAAAAGTTATAACTTTCCAAGAAAAATGTTTACAACAAAAATCTCAAACTGGTGAGAACATTGTAAGTTAATGAGAGAAAAAAGTTTTTTAAAAAAAATAAATGTTAAACGCATGTGTGTGTGTGTGTGTGTGTGTGTGTGTGTGTGTGTGTGTGTGTTTCCGAAAATTGAAGAAAAATTTGTTGTAAATTTTTGACTTTTTGTAAATTTATGACTTTTTTCCTTAGAAATGTTTTGGGTTTTTTGTCATTTGGAAGTCATGGGGGGGGGGGGGGTCGTCATGAAAATGTAATGTTTTTCTCATAAATTTGGAACTTGCTTATAGTAAATTGGTGACTTTTTTAAGTTGCCATAAAATGACATCTTTTGTCATATTTTTCCACCTTTATTCTTGCAAATTTGTGCTTAAAATACATTGATGCCTTTGTAGTTTCTAACTTTATGAATATCCTCCACAACCACCAACCCCCTTGTTAAAAAAAATAAATATCCTACTGTGTGCACTTTCACAAAGAAACAAAAAATGCTGTGGTTTAGGGTAATGATACATTAATCTGTGGTATGTGGTGTGGAGGGCGTGCAGGTCAGGGAGTCGGGGGAGGAGGAGGAGGCATTCAGGACTCATGCACTGGTCACACAGAATTAATTGGACGTCACAATGTAGTTATTAGACATTAAAACAAATCTGATAGGCAACTGAATGAATGATGAACTGGTGTCTCTTTTGGATGAAGCTGAAATCTATATTATTTTTTTTAAAATGCCATCTCATCCAAAAGGGCACTTCAGAGGGCATAGGGCAAAGGGGCTTATTCAGGAGTACAATTGTATGTGTGCACGTGCCTGTTAGGCTAGGATATCGTGTGCAGTTAGCAACGCTACAGTGATTCTGTTAATGGGAAAGTGCTCTCCACACAGGAACCCTTTTAATTCTTTAATTTCTTTTTTGCCCTGTAATATTTTACCTCACCTATGTGACGGTTCAGCAGCTGGCTCAATGTAAAAGAGCAGTCATAGTTTTTCAGGCTTTAAATTTGCATTTTTTGCACAAATCAGACTGCAAACTTTTAAAAGAACTGATGGAATTGTTTGAAGCTCAGTTGGTGCTTTGTTAAAAACTGAGCTGTTGCAGTTAAACAGTGATAAAAAGTTCTTTAAAAATGCTTTTTCCTCCATTGTTTTTCATTATAATTTTAGTGATTAATTACAGTAAACCAATTAATTAGCTGAAACATTTTGATCAAATTACAATTAATTATAGAAATTGTGTCTGATTAATTAGTTTAAAAAAAAATTGATTCCCAACACTAATGTACAGTATATCAATGATAATTAATGCACCATAAAATTGAGTTAATACAAAAATGTCTAAAGTTGCAGCTCCTTTAAAGAAGTAATCACAGCAGGGCCATTGCAGTGCATTGCATCAGAATGTGATACAATGCACCAAAATTTCTAGTTTTCCTTGTCATTCAGTGTATTTGTTCAGAGAGATCAAGAGGGAGTTTCCACAGCCTGTCAGCCAAGACTTTCTCTCTGAATATATCCAGGATCCTCAAATGAAAGTAAGAGAGCCATCGTCAGACAGTGGTAGGCTTATTTCCAGTCTGATATTTACAGTATATGTTCAAAATTCTGTGTTTTTGACTGAAGGACTATATTATTGTTTATTTTATTTCACCTTCATTTAATATACTAGTGCATACCCGTGCATGCCTGTAGAACCAAGTATAAGCAAGTATTTCTGCATGCCCGTAGAAAGAAAGTGTAAGCAAGCATTTCTGCATGTCCGTAGAAAGTTACTGTTACCATGGCAACAGTAACCATGGTGATGCCTGCCTTTGATCTTTGACATGGTTATCATGGTAACAGTAACCATGGTGAAACCTGCCTCTGATCTTGGCTGCCTTTGATCTGTGACGTCACAGTAACCATGTGTCATGATTCAGTGCAAGAGAGGCTGAAACGCAGAGCTGCCAGAACGAACATTCAGACTCAGATGTAAAAATTCATCAGTTTATGGTAAAACAAAACTAACACACAACTCTAAATAAAAGAGCACAACTGAGAAAAAGCGCAACACAAAAACACACACTTAAATAGATACAAAAACCAGTGCCCACTGGAGCGCACGTAGCCTACAGGAGAAGAGCAGAAAGAGGTTATTAGGGACAGAATCTCCCAAAGAGGAGAATAATACTAAGAAAGCACTCTTACTCAATGAACACAGAAAATCCTGCCATAATGAACTCAAGGCAAGGACGTGGGTTGGACCCACGTTCTGACACATAAGTGTACGTTTGTACATTCTTTCTCATAAATTTGTGACTGACAGCAATAATACTTATAGTGTCCCCTCAATATTTACTTTGGAGAAAATGTTCTGTTTATTATCCTTCCCCACATAAAAATGAAATATCTGCCCATGCAGCATATTAGCACTGCTCCAGACCTCCGGCCCACTGGAAAAAGCAAATGCGGACCGCTGGCAAAAACATTTGAGGACCTCTGGAATATATCATGATATGGTGAAACAGCTTTAAGCAAACATTAACTCAGGAGCAAGAGTTTAGAGCAGGGGTCGTGGCCCCAGGGTCGCATGTGGCCCTTCAGCCCTCATGCTGTGGCTCCCTGCAGTTATATCTCAAAATACGTGGAAATTAATGAAGCTCATTTTAATTATTTTATTTTTTAATTATTGTTTATTGCAATTTGATACATTTCTCAATGGAAATACATACTTTTATGAATGTAAAATATATATTTTTAAAATTATTTATTATGTTGTCAACCATGCATGACTGTGTCACATCTGACAGTGGCTGCACAGAGAGCCGCTCAGCCTCGCCATCCTCAGTGCATGTGAAGACGCACAGACAGCAGCCGCTTCCTGCCACTGTCGGTAAGACATGAACAGATCCAGAGAAAGTAAAATCACAGAGGAAAATATAGAGTGTAATTTTGTGTGGACAGATTAATTTGCATTCATGTATGGTTGTTGTGGAGAAAATTTCTCCACAAGAATACAAACAATGAGAAACAGCCGCCTCATTAGTATCTACAGGGCCATAAAAAGTCTTAAATGTGATTACCTAAAATCATCACCTTAATTATTTTTAAAAATGAGAAAAAAATCCTTGCTCAATAACCTTGTCACCTGTGTTATAAATGTTGGATTCACCAGACATGACCAAAATCTGAATTAGTGTATATTTATTTTCATCGTCACAGCTCAATACTTCCTGAGTTATGTAAAAATAAAAACCCTCTACAGTGATTCAGTTTTCAGAATGGGTGTGTCTGTTATGTGCTTTTATTATGAAATGCCGTCAACCAGATTTTCCTCACAATTTGTAAATGAAATAAAAGAGAGGAGAGATGATTGTCTTGACAGTTATATAGAGGTGAGCCTTTTACTTTAAGGATGTTTTCAGCTTTTTGTCTGGAGGATAACTGCTATACTTTGTTATCTGTGGGGTTTTGGACAGTGAATTATATGTGCAGATTGTTTTATCAATGCCACGCATTTTTTAAAAAAAAATTATAACCAATATTTAGCTCAGCGGAAGATGATTTTTTTTTTTAATTTTTCCACTCTGTTGTGATTATTTTTAAGTGGCATAATTTGTGCCAAAAGAAAAGTTATATTATGTAGAAATTGTTTAGAATTCTTTTCGTTTTATTCCAAAATAAAGAAGAATATCAGACAAACAATCCTCAGACAACCAATCCACTGGCTGTCAAACTGAGTCTGGAGAACAGCTGAAGGATACAGATTTATATTATATTAAAACATCTGAATAAGGAGCATTATCAGGAAACAGAAAAAGGATGAAAAGTAGCTTCTTCTAAATAAAACTTTCATCTCTAATTTATTAAAATATCAGGAACTAAAGCTATGTGATCACTGTTGAAAGTAGGAGATGGATGATATTTTTCAGATTTAAACAATTTAAACAACACTGGAAAACTCCCAGGTACAACGTCACCATACTAAAAGGCCAGAACACTGAATGTGTACAGTCCTACAAATATCTTGGGACGATTACTGATAGTAATTTGAACTTTGAAGAGAACTGTGAAAGGGTGTGCAAAAAGGGTCAGCAACATTTGCATTGTTTAAGAGAACTTGCACGCTTCCAAATTGACCAAACCATAATGACAATGTTTCATCGGGCTTTTATTGAATCTGTTTTATCCTTTTCTTTAGTGTCATGGTTTGGTCAGACAAAACTGAAACAGAGGAAATCCTTGGATCAGGTGGTTAGATGGTCCAGTCGCTTGCTTGGTGAGTCACAGCTGAGCCTGACATCCCTGTACACCAGACAGGTACAGAGGATTGCTACCTCCATTTTAAATGATGACTCCCACCCTTTGCACTGCCACTTTCAGCTTCTCCCCTCCAGACGGAGGTTTGCTGTCCCAAAAAGTAAAACCCAGCGCTACAAAAACAGCTTTGTTCCTGCTGCTGTCAAAGAGTTGAACAAGTTGTAACAATATATTGCACATAATTTAGTTACCTATTTATTAATTTGATTTTATATTTACTTATTTTTGTAGTTTTTTTATTGGGGTTCTAAATCTTTTATTGGGTTTTAGACTTTTGAGTTTTTAACGTCTTTGACTAGTCTTTAACTTTCTAATATGACCCTTCTCTCTTATCTCCTTGTTTTTTCTCTTATCTCTTTGTCCTATGCCCTGATTGGTGGAGCCTTGGGTACTTTTATCATGTTTATAGTCAGCTTCATGTGTGCCTGTGTTTGTGTTCATGTTGAATGTAATTGTGGTTTGTAAATATGGATGTCACCTGACTGCAAAACAAATCTACCTACAGGTACAAATAAAGTAACCTGAACCTGAACTTGAATTTATGAATGTGCTGATAATTTTAAAAAAAAACTATACAAAAAAATATGGTCAGATATTCAGAAATTTATTTTTCAGCACAAAACAATTTTTAATATATTTGTAACACTTTTATTTCATAAATGAAGCTATATATACAGTAAAGCTTGATAGTTTTTTCCACTGTTGTAGTATGAATTCATTAATGCCACATAATATTCAGAGCTATGTATATTAAAAAAATTCCTAAGCAGCATAATCTTTATTTTAAAGGTCAAATTGCCATTGCGGCCCTCAGCCATTTCTATTTTAGTCGGAGATGGGCAAAATTGCTCTTCTGTTGGCAAAGGTTGCAGACCCCTAATCTAGAGAGTCTTCACCATCAAAGTCCACATAAACAGTTTCAGTGGAGGGAGCTGTGGTCACACACAGGTCCATGCAGAGTAATGTGAAAATACTTGAAGGATGAACAGGAAGTAAAACAAGAAAAAATGCTCAAGGAATTAGGATTGTATATACAGGGAGAGTACAAGACTTTTTCTTGATGATTAGACCAAGAAAAGAAAGAAGAAAAATATGTATTTATATGGTGCACTCGTAGTGTGGCCAACGACTGATGGGAGGAATGATGGTTCAATTCCTGCTGTCTGCAGTCTGTATGTCAAAGTGTCCTTGAGCAAGATACTGAGCCCCTCGTTGCTCCTGGTGGGTCAGGCTAGCATCTTGCATGGCAGCTCTGCTGCCATCAGTGTGTGACTGGGTAAATAGCAGGATCTGATCTTTGGTCATCCAGAGATGAGAAAAAAGCGCTATATAAGTGAACGCCATTTACCATTTTAAAACTTATGCTGTGTGTCCACCAAATGTGTTTTTTCTTCTGTGGGCGACTATTTTCTATTCATTCTCAATGTAGTCCAGCATATACAGCATAGAGCACCCTTGGCGCTAAAAGGCTCTCAGTGGTGATTGTTTTTTGTTGCAGCACTCAGGGTGCTGAAAGTTGAAAAAAACTTCAGTTTTTTAGAGTAATACTGCGCTCATCAATGTCAAACCTTTCTAACCATCCAATCAGAATTAAGAAAAGGCGGGACGCAGGATACTGGTACAGAAAGAAGAGAACAGTTTTACTATGGATGGCAGAGGAGAGCCTGATCTTAGCTGTATCAGACAACCCGACACTCTTTGATCTGACACTAAAAGAATATCATTATCAAAATTTGAAAGTAAACACTTGGAGGAATGTGTCCACATCTTCCAGCATGTCAGGTGAGTGTCTGTGCCTTTATCACGGTAATATTTCTTACAAGTTTGTTGTGGTTGATAAGGCAATCAATCAATCAATCAAACTTTATTTGTATAGCACTTTTCAAAAACTAGATAAGATAAGATAAGATAAGATAAGATAAGCCTTTATTAGTCCCACAACGGGGAAATTCCAGGATTGCAACAGCACAGGGATAGCAACACTCAGAGCAACAATCAGAAGGCAAGAAAAAAAAAAAACAAGCAAGCAAGAGCAGCTAATAAACATATGTACGTATTACTATAAAATATATATATATACACACACACACAGACACACAGTGCAGAGCATTGTAGCTGGATGGAATAAATATATGAATATATGAACACACAGTGCAGAGCATTGTAGCTAGATGGAATAAATATGTAAATATATAAACACCCACAGTACGGAGCATTGCAGCTAGGTGGAATAAATATGCAAGTATATAAACACACACAGTGCGGAGCAATGTAGCTAGATGGAATAATATGTAGATATATAAATATATAAACACCCACAGTACGGAGCATTGTAGCTAGATGGAATAAATATGCAAATATATAAACACACACAGTGCAGAGCATTGTTGCTAGATGGAATGAAACAGCATAACCGTCTACTTAGTTATCCTACATGGTATGATTATGTGCCCATACATATTCTCACCCTCCATAGCGACCGGTATGTTCCTAGTTGTATGCCGGAGAGGACCATTGTGTAAGTCTATTGCATCTTTTGCATTCAAAAAACTATTAGTTTGTTACGTCTTTTTGCTATCTCTGCGAGCAGCCCTGCTTAGGTTGTACAGTCTGACAGCCGTTGGTAGGAAGGACCTACGAAACCTCTCGGTTGTGCACCTGGGATGATGTAGTCTGCTGCTAAATGAGCTCCTCAGTGCATTCAGTATGTCCTGCATAGGGTGGAACTCGGACTCCAGCAGAGATGACAGTTTAGCCACCGTCCTTCTCTCTCCTATCTCCTCCATCGGATCAAGGCGCTGCCCCAGGACAGAGCTAGCTTTCTTAATCAGTTTGTTCAGTCTCTTCCTATCGGCTGCAGTAATGCCACTGCCCCAGCAGACCACTCCAAAAGTGATGGCTGATGCCACCACCGTGTCATAGAATGACTTCAGCAGTGCCCCTTGTACACCAAAAGACCTGAGTCTCCTCAGCAGGAACAGCCTGCGCTGTCCCTTCTTGTAGAGTGCATCAGTATTGTGTGACCAGTCTAGTTTATTGTTCAGATGAATACCCAGGTACTTATAGGATGTCACCATCTCGATGTCTGTTCCCTGTATATTTACTGGTACTGTGAGGGGCTGCCCATGCCTGCGGCAGTCCACCACCAGCTCCTTAGTTTTCCTCGCGTTGATCTGGAGGCAGTTCCGATGGCACCAGTCCACGAAGTCCTGGATAAGCCCTCTGTACTCAGCTTCATCTCCATTGGAGATGAGGCCAACGATCGCAGAGTCATCAGAGAACTTCTGTAGATGGCAGTGTGTTGTGTTGTGTGAGAAGTCCGCAGTATAAAGAGTGAACAGGAAGGGAGCCAGCACCGTTCCCTGGGGGGCCCCCGTGCTACTGATGATCGTGTCGGACACACAGTCCCGGGTTCTCACAAACTGAGGCCGGTTCGTGAGGTAGTCCAGGATCCATGAAGACAGGTGCTGGTCCACCCCTGCGCGCAGCAGCTTGTCCTTCAGGATCATCGGTTGGATGGTGTTGAAAGCACTGGAGAAGTCAAAGAACATGATCCTCACCATATTCCCGGGCTTCTCCAGGTGGGACAGAGAACGGTGAAGGAGGAAGATCACCGCATCCTCCACCCCAATGCCATGCTGGTAGGCGAACTGGAGTGGATCCATCGCTGGTTCCACCAGGGGGCGGAGGTGAGCAAGGAGCAGTCTCTCCAGGGTCTTCATCAAGTGGGACGTCAAGGCCACCGGTCTGTAGCTGTTCAGGTCTTTGGGGTGGGAAGTTTTTGGTACAGGTACCACACAAGATGCTGCGCAAAGTGCTTTACATAGATAAAAATGCAGTTACAAAAGGCAGTTAACCGATACTATGTGAATTTGTACAGTTATGACTGCAAAAAAACTGGGGACCACTGGCCTCCCGGTGCCTGGGGCCCAGAGGCTGGCGTTGGCCCCACTGGGGGGATAATTGGTTGGCCAGTCCGGGGGCGTGGATCCACCGCGCCAGCCACTTGGTGGCCCAGCCTCCTTCGGCCATCCTTCCTGGAGCGGATGCCTGGCTGTCCTGGGGCTTGTTGGCCTCGGGACATTTGTGCTCTGTGGGGGTTGGTGGCATTGCCCTGCTTGCTCAGGGTTTCCGGGGGGGGGGGGGGGGGTGCTGTGACCGGCCACCCTCATCATATGTTTCCAGGCAAACCACTCACATGCACACACTTATTTTGTGTGCACTCTCATACACCCGCACACAGATGCACACACACATATGTCACTCCTTTAACAGGTACAGATACCAGACTCATATTGAGACCTTTTCAGTAGAAGAAACAGTCTGTCTGCTGTTTGTTTCAGATGTGTTAGTCTGTTTGTCTTCTTTGTCTGTTCTCTGTTCCGCTCCCTTTTCTCCCCCCCAGCCCTCCTTTCCTTATCCCCCCCCCTTTCCCGGCTCCTTCATGGGTAAAACAATTTAAATAAAGTATTAAAAGTTATTACAAGAGGAGTTTATAAACAATATACACTGCAGTGCATATACGTATATGTACTGTATAAAGCTCCTTTTTGCAAAGTAAATCTGTTTGGCACAATAAGGGAAGCAGATTTCTGTTCTGCTCACTTTGCTGCTTGACAGGACAAGGTGGGGAAAAAAATGGAAATACCTCCAATGTGAAATGTGATCATATACTGACAGTCATCTATGAGTATAAAAAAACCATGTGTTGAGCATATCTCATTGTGAGTTTTATGAAAATAGATGTAAAAATAAACAAAACTTTGACCATAGACTACTCACCTCAGGAGGGTAGATGGGCTCTCTGTAATTAGTCTGCATCTAAGAAATTGATGGGCCGGCCTTCTCCAAAACCAGTTCAAATTGACTCCTAGTCAATCTAGAATACTCCTTGAAATGGGCTCCATCGAGCCACAACTCTTGTACAAGCCGTTCGTACTCTCCCAGCTGTTTCCTTGACCAGTTGATGCCTGTACCGACTCATTTTTTTTCCATGTCAGCACATTTTCCATCCAGAGCTGCTGCCAATGCCAGAATGCATTTCCTGTCCATCGTTATTTAAAGACTGTTGATACCGCTATTAAAAATAAGTAGAAAGTCTTCATGCGAAAAGCAGAAGTGCTGAGATGTGAGTGAGAAGCTGTTGCTTGTCAAGAATGGTGCTGCTGCTACCTCCGGTAGGCAGGATTGAGTGACTCACAGCACAGGCAGAACTCCAGTGTTAGATGGTTTTATTAAGAGAAACGAAGAAACAAAACAGCTCAGGGGCTGAAAACAATTGAGGCAGATGGCAAAATAAACTTACTGGGAAATTCAGACACAGGGTACTGGCAGGGAACAACAATCCAACGTTAATGATGCCACACCAGAACACAAACTCAGACAGACATAAATAGGGAAGCGGATAATCACAAATATAAGGCAGCTGGGAGATAATCAGGGACTAAACAATAACAGACATGAGGGAACATGTCTACAGGTATGGAAAACATGAGGAACTTAGAACAATAGGTAAACAAATATACACACAAGACCCAGAACTACACAAAGGACAAATACAAGGGCAGGGAAACATAAAGACCATAATAATGACAATGAAGACAAACAGGGGATGACAAAAGACTGGGGGACCACAGAAGACAATAACAGAGGACCCAGGGGAACACAAAAGGTAAATAATGCAAATAATTTTAATAAACCAAAACAGAGGAAAACACATAACAAAAATGAACACTAGAAAAACACTCAGAGAGAGCATACCTCTGCCAAGGCTCTTTCCGGCCCTCATGGATCACCTTCAAAATGTAATGGTTTGTGTGTTGGCTTAGAGCCACTTCTGGTGAAATTTGCATCAAAGTTTGTCCATTAGTTTGGGAGTATTGTTGCTAGCACACTGTGAAAGATAAGAGCCTTGACTGAGGTATGCATTCTCAGATCATCATTAAAATGTAACGGGTTTGTCTGTAGCCCAAGAACCACCTCTGGTGAAAATTTCATCCAAATCCATGTAATAGCTTTAGCGTAATCCTGCCACACAATTACAAGCAAAGCCCTTGGTGGAGGTAGGCACTTACAGATCATCACCAAAATCTAATTATCTGCTCTCCATGCAAATACACACCTTTCCTGAAAATTTCATCAAAATCTGTTCATAGCTCTTTGAGTTTTGTCGCTAACAGACAAACCAACAGAAAAACCAATGCCACTAAAAACCTCCTTCTTTGGCGTAGGTAATAAAGCATGGGCGTGATCCTAAGACCATGTCCAGATTATGACATTGCTAGGATACAGGGTGCTGATTTTTCTTTCCAGAGCGCAGCACACAAGCACTGTAAAGAAGAGGTTCAGGGCAGTCAGGCAACAAAAACTGCATTTGCTGGACACAGCCTTAACCCCTTGCACTCCGGGCAATTTTCCTAAAAACGCCAAAAAATAACGTGCCCAAAGTAAATCAAAAGCTGTTATTCAACCCTTTGCAGCATCTTCATGGGATTGGTCTCATTTAAAAGAAAACACTTTGAATTTTTTGGCAAAAAAAACATGATCTCTCTAAGTGTTCCGACCACTGAGTTACAGTCATCTAAACATAGTGAACTTGAAGAAAATAAATTTGGCCTGGGTGTTTTTTTGGATACAAATGCTTGCAAATAACACACAGCTTCAGATCGAGGCTGGAAAATGCAATAGAAATGTAGAACCAAGTGTTATCAAGCTGAGGTCCAAATTTTGTAACAATACCACAAAAAATGAATATATTACACAGCTTTGTTCTCAGGCTGTTCCCAGGCGTTTTGGAACTGTGCCAAATTGTGCCAAATGGCACAGTTTGGGAAAACGTCTGTAACTTTTGAATGATTCAACATAGAAGCTTCATCTTGGGCTCAAATGAAAGGTTACATTCAGGGCTGTGTCCGTGCGCGTGTGTGTTTCGCTACAGAG
Source organism: Pholidichthys leucotaenia (assembly GCA_020510985.1). Taxonomy (NCBI): domain Eukaryota; kingdom Metazoa; phylum Chordata; class Actinopteri; order Cichliformes; family Pholidichthyidae; genus Pholidichthys; species Pholidichthys leucotaenia. Next base: position 305,556,556 of record CM035839.1, read on the forward strand.
GACGGAGATCCGCCCTCGCTACATAACGGATTACACTCGGATGTGGTGATGTTTCCACAGCACCGCTGTCACCGCGGCCACACGGTCCAGAATTGGATGTGTTTTGTGTTTGTAAAGGGGTGGGGAGGAGAGAATTTTGTGATGGGTTTTGGTGTGATATGCAGCGTGATGACGTCACCATCCAGCTGCATCATCACACCGACATATATAGGGGAGCGTCTGCTATTAGAGGCTCTCTTGCCTGGACGACTCCACTTGTAACCACATGTAGTGTGCTGTTGGCCAGTTCCTTAATAAAGCATAGTTCCTGTGAAGCCTCCACGTGCGTCTCTTTTATGCCAGGTTTGTGGACATAACACAACACAAGTGGAAAAATTGAAACATCGCAACTTTCTCGTACTGTAGATGTGGTTAACAATAATAGAGGATTAGTTCTTGTACTTGCTAGAAAAGTTTGCTTAAATGCAATGCCATTCTGTTTATGGTAAATCTGTCTATGATTGACATATCCATGTGTATTTTTCTATCAATTCATCATTTTATCATCCACCTATCAGACTTGGGAAGACTGATTGATGGATGATAATGAAAACAATGTGTGAATATTGGCCAAAGACCACATGTCAAACATGCCTGAAAAATTACTAATGCAAAGTTTTAAAAAATATTGTATATATTTCTTTAGCCTTGCTAGCACTGTCATAATACAACCCAAGAGAGGCTCAAATGCTGAGTAACCACACCAAACAAACACTCAGACTCAGATGGTAAAAGTTTCACCACTTTAATGAAAGTACAAAAACTAAAATACACGAACCTAAATAAAGTGCACAACTAAGGAAAAGTGCAAACAAAACACACACTTAAACTGACACACAAAAATTGGAGCATGCTGGAATGCACACAGCCTGGGGGCAGAGAGCAGAGAGATAATGTTAGAGGCAAGAATCGCCGCAAGAGGAGAATAAGAAAGGGGATCACTCTTACTGCGATGAGCAGAGGAAGCCGGCAGGGAACTGCTGCATGGAACCAGGGGAAGACAGGGGAAAGGCGGATGACCTGGGTGGAGTGTCTGGTGTCTTCAGGTTGAGGGTCAGGCGAGTGTGACTGCCCCAAAGTACACACCACTGAGGTGGCAGCAAACCTGAGGAGAAGGAGAAGACACGGGGAATGAAAAACACAGGTCAACCAAAAATGTAAATGATGTGAGAGCTTGACAGAGCAGCAATACCCAATGGTCCAGCGGCACTGTATCCACACACTGGACCTTAAATGCACTGAGGACCCAGAGGGCAGCAGGTGCAGCGAATCATGCAGGTGTGTAGATTACTCCAGAGCCTGAAGAACAGGAACAGGAGGGGAGGGGGAGCATGCTCGCTTGATCATCATAGTGCCCCCCCCCCCAAGGGGCGCCTCCTGGCATCCCACTGGGCTTCTGTGGGTGTGCCTGATGGAATGCCTGCACCATCCGCTTGCCCAAAATGTAAGAGTCCGGGATCCAGGGCCTCTCCTCCGGACCATACCTTTTCCAATGTACCAGGTACTGGCAGCCACGACCCCGCTGACAGACGTCCAGAATCTTCTGCACAGAATAGGTAGGTTGATGGTCGATGACCCAGCGGTGAAGTGGGGGATCCGGAGGAAGGCAGAGAGGGCTGGTGGCTTAATGCGAGACACGTGAAAGGTGGGATGGATCCTCATCAAAGGTGGCAGGTCCAGCTAAACAGTTACATCATTGATGATGCGCTTGCTGGGGAACGGGCCCAGATAGGGTGGCGACAGCTTCTGGGACTTTGTCTTCAGCGGAATCTGCTCAGCAGACAACCAAATCTTCTGGCCCACTGTATACTTTGGCGCCAGCGCACATCTGCTGTTCGCATAATGCTGGTTCCGGTCCGCAGAGTGGAGGACTGCAGCTCACGTGGCCCTCCAAAGATGGCAACACCGACGCGCATGGACCTCCACAGATGGGACGGCAAGACCCCTCTCCACCATGGGAAGCAGGGGTGGAGTGTATCCAATCGAGGCCTCAAACTGCATCAGCCCGGTGGCGGAGGAGACGGCGGTGTTGTGGGCATATTTCACCAAGGTCAGGTGGGAGCTCCAGGTGTTCGGATTGCAGGATGCCACGCACCTAAGGGTGGCCTCCAAGGACTGATTAGCACGCTTGGCCTGACCATTGCTCTGCGGGTGGTATCCGGACATCAGGCTGGCTGTAGCACCCAGGATCCAACAGAATGCCTTCCACACCTGTGATGTAAATTGGGGACCCCGGTCCGAGAGAGTGTCCATGGGGATCCCATGCAGGCGGATCACATGCTGAGTCAATAAGTTGGCCGTTTCCACAGCCAATGGCAGCATAGGGAGCGGGACAAGGTGGATGGCCTTGGAGAAACAGTCAACAATGGTCATGATGACTGTGTTGCCCTGGGATGGAGGGAGGCCTCTAACAAAGTCCAGAGCAATGTGAGACCACGGGCGACCCGGCACCAGTAGGGGATGGAGGAGGCCAGCTGGAGGGGAAGAGTCAGCCTTGTTAGAAGCGCAGATGTGACAGGCCTTGACGTACTCCAGCAAATCCTTCCCGAGTGTGGGCCACCAAAACGCTCTCCTCAGCAACTCGATAGTCTGGGAAATGCCAGGATGGCAGGCGAAGAAGCTGGTGTGCCCCCACACTGCGTAGCATGGAGGGCACATATAGCCGGTCGGCCGGACCTCCCTCTGGGATGGGTTTGGTGGACTGGGCCTGCCGGACCCTCTGCTCGATCTCTCATGAGAGTGCCCCAAAAATGCAGGAGGAGGGGAGAATGGTCTCCGGGGGAGAGACAGCAGCTGCAGAGGGTGAGGTGGAGGAGGAGGAGTCGGGAGAGAACTGGCACGAGAGGGCATTAGCCTTGGCTGGGGACCACAGTTTGTGGTCCCCAACATTGTAATTCCTCTCGGCTGGCGTCAGCCGCTGGGAGGAATACATGCACGGATGGAGCTTCTGGTCGGAGCTGGAGCGTTGGGAGAGGACAGTGCCCACTTCCAAGTTGGAAGCATCCCCCTCAACCACGAACTGCACCTGAGGATCCACCTGCGCCAGGACATGCATGTTGGTGAAGAGGACTTTCAGAGTCGCAAAAGCTCGTTCAGCAGCCTCGGACCACTTGAACGGGCTTTTGGTCAATGTCAGTTACATCAGAGGTTGTGCCACTTTACTGTAATTGCAGATAAATCGGCGGTAGAAGTTGGCAAAGCCCAGGAAGCGCTGGAGTTGCTTCCTGGACTGGGGGGGTAGGCCACTCTATTACTGCCTTGATTTTTGCTGGATTGGCCTTTAATGCACCTCAGCGATGATGAACCCCAGACAAGAAGTAGCGCGAGTGGTGAATTTGCACTTCTCTGCTTTCACAAAAAGCTGATTCTCCAGCAGCTGCTGCGGGACAGACCGGACACTGACTACGTGCTCCTCCAGTGTGTGGGAAAAAATCAAATATTGTCCAAATAAACAAAAACAAACTGATTCACCATGTCCCGCAGTACATTGTTGACTAACTGCTGGAAGATGGCAGGAGGATTGGTAAGCCCAAATGGCATGACCAAATATTCAAATTGGCGCAGAGATGTTTTAAATGCCGTCTTCCACTCATCTCCCTCATGAATGCGGACCAAGTGGTATGCATTACGGAGGTTGAGCTTGGTGAAAAAACGCGCCCGTAGACTGATCGCCCCGGAGTACACACCGCTGAGGTGGCAGCAAACCTGAGGAGAAGGAGAAGACACTGGGAATGAGAAACACAGGTCAACCAAAAATGTAAACAACTTGAGAGGTTGACAGGGCAGCGATACCCAATGGTCCAGCGGCACTGTATCCACACACTGGACCTTAAATACACTGAGGACCCAAAGGGCAGCAGGTGCAGCGAATCATGCAGGTGTGTAGATTACTCCGGAGCCAGGAAAACAGGAACAGGAGGGGAGGAGGCGCACGCTTGCCTGATCATCACAAGCACTTATTATGCATTAGCTACAATTTTTTAAATTAGAGTTAGAATAGCTTTATTGTCATAATACAGTGCAAATACAATGATATTGATGCACATGTCCAATCTCCAGTTAATGACATTCACACTCACATACAACACACACACACATCAGAAAAATTCTGCCATGTTTAAAGCAACATGAGGTTTATAGACCATCGTTTGAACATAGTGATAGATTACATGCTTTACTGCAGTGTGTAGCTACTAAAAGGTCTGCATTACATTTAATTTTCTGTTGGGTTATGCTCTGTGGGCACCTAATTAGTTGATGTGGCACAAGTGCAAAAGAAAATGTTCAGAAAACAGAAAAAAGTGGAGTGTTTGGAGCTAACGGCAACTAAACAAGGGGTAGTAATTTCAGAACAAAACAGAAAAGGATCCTTCAGAGTCTGTGTCAGTCAGTTTTCTTGGTAGACTTCTTGTCACATGTAGGTGAGACTACAGCCAAGAAAATACTGTCCACCACGACCTGACTATACACACAGATGCTTGAGCATTGCTGTATTTCAAGGTCATGCTCAGAAGAGCTACATGAGACATGTGCCATCTTTATTGTCAATCATGCATTTGAGGTGACTGACATTCAAACACTTTTTTTCTTTTCTAGGTCACATTTTTTTAACAAGGTTAAAGTTCTACATCATTCTGTGTCTGCAGGATAATGTGTGTCTGGGGTGAAATGTTTTAATTCCTCATGCAAATTCCTCACTTGGGATCAAATCCTTCTGAATATGTCTGAAGTTGTATTACTGTCAGAAGATAGGCTTTTCATCTTGGCCTTTTAAATTCTCATAATTTCAAACTTTAATTTTTGTCTGACCACTCACTTTGAACAGCTGAACAAGAGCAAGTATTGCTGTGCTTATTGTCCTCTTGCTGAGAAGAGCAGTCGGCAGTCAGGCATTGGAGGCCTTTTTGAAAATCATTTTAGAAGCACTTTCCATTTGTGGTTCCAATAGCTGCAATAGAAGTCTGCTTGACATCAATTTAGGGGTTTTTTGGAAGCCAAACAAGTTGCTTGAGAAGAAGAAATCTATCTTTCAACGGCCATTAAACCCACTCCATCTTATTCTCTCTCTTTGCGCGCCCCCTTGCACACTGCTGCCTATTTATTCAGGAGCCCCAAACTTAAGACAAAGCCCCTGTCAAGTGGGATTTAGCAGCAACATGGGCAGAGTTGGCTGGAACTGTGAGTGACATCATTTGGAAGCGGTGCCTGAACGGGAGGGTTATGAAAGGGAGCAACATGATTCTGTGTGTGAGTTTGGATGGAGGTGGGGGGTTCATGACAAAAGAGGAAAACGAGTTTGTGTGTGTTTATAAACCCTGCTGCTCATGATTCTTTTCTTTGAAATTCAACATGAGGTAAGCCTGATGGATGCTGTAACAGCTGCCTAACAGGTTTGGAATCATTGTTGTTCATAAGAACGAGAGATAAAGAGAGAGGGGAGACAAAGACACCCAGAAAATTCCCAGTTGTACACATTATGAACAGCACTGGAATGTCAACCTTGCCAGAGATCTGTTATAACCCCGAGCCAAGCTCACACCTTGTTCTGTCATTCACTGGTGATGATGGATCCCCACCCCCTTCTTTTGTATTGAGCGGGATCGAGAGAGCTCTTTCACATTCCCAGGATGTCAGATGGTGCAGTTCTGTATGTACTGTGACAGTTTGTCACGTGTAAGGCTGCCGTTGTGAAGTCAGGCTTATTTCAACCTAATTCATCATCTTTTCCAGAGTCCATCCAAACAGCTTAAAGTGCCAAAACAAACAAGTACAGGTGCATCTCAATAAATTAGAATGTCATTAAAAAGTTGATTTATTTCAGTAATTAATAATTAACAGTTTTGTCACGTTTTGAACATGCTTGATTTTTTGGGGAGAATGTATTTTTCTGCAAACTTTTGCAAAATTGTTGTAAGCATTTGCAAATGGCTGTAACACATGTCGCTACAGTTCTTTTTTGTTCACCACATAGTGAACACTAGCAAAGAACCACAAGACCAGGGGTGGGCAATCATGTGTCTGGAGGGCCATTAGCAATTCTTGCAGCTGATTCAATTCAATTCAATTCAACTTTATTTATATAGCGCCATTTCACAACAACAGTCATCTCATAGCACTATCAACTGTAGGGGGGACCCCCACAGTTGCAGAAAGACCCCAGCAATCAGGCGATCCCCTGTGAGCAAGCACTTGGCGACGGTGGAGAGGAAAAACTCCCTTTTAACAGGAAGAAACCTCCAGCAGAACCAGGCTCAGGGAGGGGCAGTCATCTGCTGCGACTGGCTGGGGGGTGAGGGGATAGAGAAGAAGAAAAGAACAGACATGTAGAGAGCAAACAACACGATGGGGACTCAATCTATGGGAGAGAACAAACAAATGTTAATGACCAGCAAAAAAAAAAAAATATTTCATAGAGAGTGAGGAAAGGAGTGAGGCCCAGTGCATTACTGGAGGTCCCCCGGCTGACTAAACCTATTAGCAGCATAACTAAGGGAGGGTTCAGAAACACATGATCCCTCCCTAATTGTAGGCTAGATCAAAAAGGTAGGTTTTAGCCCTATTCTTAAAAACAGAGATCGAGTCTGACTCCCGAATCCAGATTGGCAGCTGATTCCACAGGAGAGGAGCTTGATAACTGAAGGCTCTGCCTCCCATTGTACTTTTGGAGATTCTAGGTATTACAAGTAATCCTGCATTTTGGGAGCGTAGTGCTCTGTTAGGATGATACGGTAGTATCAGATCTTTTAAATAAAAAGGAGCCTGATTGTTTAGAGCTTTGTAAGTAAGAAGAAGGATTTTAAACTTAATTCTAAACTCTATGGGAAGCCAATGAAGGGAGGCCAGAACCGGAGAGATATGATCTCTCTTTCTAGTACCTGTTAAAACTCTTGCTGCAGCATTTTGGATCAGCTGAAGACTTTTTAAAGATGTTTTAGGACAGCCTGATAATAAAGAATTACAATAATCTAATCTCGAGCTAACAAAAGCGTGGATCAGCTTCTCAGCATCACTCTGAGACAAGATGCTCCTAATCTTGGCAATATTACGCAAATGATAGAAGGCAGTCTTAGAAACAAATTTAATATGTGAATTGAAGGACAAATCCTGATCAAAAATAACTCCAAGGTTCCTCACAGAGCTATTAAGAGAAAGAGTAACTGCATCCAAACTGAAAGTTTGATTTGGAAAGGAATTTCTAAGGTTTTTTGGACCAACAAGAATGACTTCAGTCTTATCTGAATTTAATAGCAGGAAATTACAAGTCATCCAAGCTTTGATTTCCTTAAGACAGGCTTCTAACTTGGCTAATTGATTAGTATCATCTGGCTTCATTGACAGGTATAATTGTGTGTCATCTGCATAACAATGAAAATGTATACAGTGTTTTCTAATAATGTTGCCTAACGGAAGCATATATAAACTAAAAAGAGTAGGGCCTAGCACAGATCCCTGTGGAACTCCATGACTAAGCTTTGAGCTGAAAGAAAACTCATCATTTACATGAACAAACTGGAACCTATCAGATAAATAAGATCTAAACCACTGCAACGAAGTTCCATTAAGTCCAACATAGTGTTCTAATCTATCAAGTAGAATATTATGATCAATAGTATCAAAAGCTGCACTAAGATCTAAAAGGACAAGTACAGAAACTAGTCCATTATCAGATGCAATGAGGAGGTCGTTAGTGACCTTCGCTAAGGCTGTTTCAGTACTATGATGGATTCTAAACCCAGATTGAAACTCTTCAAGTAAACCATTTCCCTGCAGGTGGTCAAATAATTGCGTAGCAACAACTCTTTCTAAGATTTTTGAAATGAAAGGGAGATTAGAGATTGGTCTATAGTTAGCTAAAGCTCCTGGATCTAGCGTTGGCTTTTTGAGTAAGGGTTTAATTACAGCCGTTTTAAAAGCCTGTGGTACATGGCCTAAAGTCAATGAAGAATTGATTATATGAAGAATAAAGCTCCCAATAAGTGGGAAGACTTCTTTAAATAACCTGGTAGGAATAGGGTCTAAAAGACAAGTTGAAGGTTTGGATGAGGAAACTCATCCAAACCTGATCAGAGCAAACACCTGCTGAAGTGACTGGGTGGAACAGAAAACCTGTGGTGGAGTGGCCTTCAGGGCCCCACCCCTGCACTAGACGGTCTGACAGACAGCTTGGGGTTTCATTATGTGAATAACTTTGCTTGAACAAAATCTTCATCTCTCAGTCCATGACTTTTCCTATACAGTATGTGTGTTTTATGTTTTCTGAAGTCTGGAATGTATTAAAATAAAACACATAATTTCAGAGCACTTATTCCTTGGACCACTACCCACTGTCATTTAGACCACAGTTGGTCACTACTATAACCATATAAGGAATTATGCCAATATAAGGAGTTACTACGATTATTCCATTTCAAGGTGTGTTCTCACAGTCTGTGCTTTTTTTCATTTTGTTGTTGTTTTCCTCCTAGTATTATATTTTATATCCTGATCTGGGAGAGTGAACGAGAGATAAGACGGAGATGAATCACAATTTTATTCACCAGATAGCAACAAACAAATATTAATAGAGAAGAAACTCCAAACAGAGTCCAAACCTGAACCTCCATGGAAAAAAGATCACTGCCGCTGCGCCATCTGTTAGTAGGCCTATGTCCATTCCAGGTAGGAAAGGCTGCTAGATTTTGTAAATATAAATTCATTTAGGATTCATTAGGTTAATTGGCTGTTCTAAATTGTCCCTAGATATCTGTTTCCTATAGGCCCTTAGAATAGAGGGTTAGTATTAATGAAAGCGCTTTGAGTGGTCTTTGTGACTAGAAAAGCGCTATATAAGTGCAGGTTAGTTAGTTAGTTAGTTAATTTAGTATATGTAAACAAATGAAACTACCCTTGAGAATAAAGACTTACAAATTCTTATAAATCTCAACAGCGCAACCATTTGATGCCAGCTGCTGTCCGGTTCAGCACCACACCGCTGGTCTCTGTGAGACTGTTTAGGCCTGCATCATCTACAGGTAGAATAATTATAAAGGATCTATGACTATTATAATAATCCCAGACACAAAAAGAAAGTAAGCAAAGCCAAAAATAATAATATCAATCCAACAAATCTGAACAGAATCGACAGAAACAGTAGCTCTCCCAATAAGCGCTCGCACACCACCTTCAGATGAAGATAAGGCTCCCTACAATTACATGCTGAAGGACTGTTTTGAATCCACTGCGTGGGAGCAGCTCTGGGATCCATATGGGGAGGACATCGATGGCCTCACACACCATTACAGACTACATCAATCTCTGTATGGAGAACACCGTACCCACCAAGACCATACGGTGTTTCTCAATCACCTCCCCCCACCACCACCACCAGGTATTAAAACCAACCCAGACATGGACTGGGTTCGAACCTAAACCCAGTCCATGACCTGGAGTGGTACCTTGCTTGGCTTCATGTGCTGCTGTGCTCTCGGTGGCTCTGTGCACTCATTTGACATGGCACCTTTGTCACACTGTGGCAGCTCAGCAGTCACCACATTTGCAGCGGACCCTTCACCCATCGCTGGCTGAAGGTCATCATGGGTAGTGAAGGTGTCTGGTGCCTACCTGGTGTCGCTCGTCGGAATGGACTCTTCACCTGTCAGCTCGGTAGCCCCCACTGCAGCCAGTTGAGCGCGGCTACTGAAGTTGTCCGGTTCCCACTCTGGGCGGCTCTCCTCCCGAGAGCGTGAAGTGTGCACTTCAGTGTCGGTACCGTCCGTAGGTACCTCGTCCCACACCACGATGTTGTCCTCCGAGTCCGGCGAGCTCCAACATCCACACCCGGACCATTCGAACCCAGCGCTGTCTCTAATGGTGAAACCCATTCCGTAGAAAAGATTGCATCCCATAATGTTGTCACCATGAGCTGCCACCTGGAATGTGAAGTCGTGCACAGCTTTGGACTTGTAGTGAGCAGTCAGTTCCACAGTTCCGACATTGCACAGTCTGTGACCACTATACCTGTACAGCGGCATTGGGTTCTTTCTGATTCTGTGGTAGGGGGAAAACTTTTTTACTGCAGCCCAGTTTAGCATCAACCGCACCACCACCATGTTGAGCAGAAGTGGTTCAGGTTCAGGTTCAGGTTACTTTATTTGTACCCGTAGGTAGATTTGTTTTGCAGTTGGTGACATCCATATTTACAAGCCACTAATTACATTCAACATAGACACAAACACAGGCACACATCTTACAAAATAGGTAAATATGAAATATGTACAATATAATTTTTATAGCTTGTTCAACTTTTTGACAGCAGCAGGGACAAAGCTGTTTTTGTAGCGCTGGGTTCAACTTTTTGGGACAGCAAACCTCCGTCTGGAGGGAAGAAGCTGAAAGTTGCAGTGCAAAGGGTGGGAGTCATCATTTAAAATCGAGTCGGCCATCCTCTGTACTTGTCTGGTGTACAGGGATGTCAGGCTCAGCTGTGACTCACCAAGCAAACGACTGGACCATCTGACTACCTGATCCAAGGATTTCCTCTGTTTCAGTTTTATCTGACCAAACCATGACATTAAAGAAAAGGATAAAACAGATTCAATAAAAGCCCAATAGAACATAATCATTATGGTTCGGTCAATTTGGAAGCGTGCATCCATCCATCCATCCATCCATCCATCTTCTACCGCTTTTCCAGAGGTCCGGGTCGCGGAGGCAGCAGTTCAAGCAGAGAAGCCCAGACTTCCCTCTCCCCAGCCACCTGCTCCAGCTCTTCAGAGGGGATACCAAGGCGTTCCCAGACTAGCTGGGAGACATAGTCTCTCCACCGAGTCCTGGGTCTGCCCCGGGGTCTCCTCCCAGTGGGACGTGCCTGAAACACCTCAAGTGGGAGACGTCCAGGAGGCATCCTAATCAGATGCCCATACCACCTCAACTGACTCCTTTCAATGTGGAGGAGCAGCGGTTCTACTCTGAGCCTCTCCCGGATGACTGAGCTCCTCACCCTATCTCTGAGGGTGAGTCCAGCAATCCTACGGAGAAAGCTCATTTCAGCCGCTTGTATCCGCGATCTCGTTCTTTCGGTCATTACCCAAAGCTCGTGACCATAGGTGAGAGTAGGAACGTAGATTGACTGGTAAATCGACAGCTTTGCCTTAGAACTAAGCTCCCTCTTCACCACAACAGACCGGTACAACGTCCGCATCACTGCAGAGGCTGCTCCAATCCGTCTGTCGATCTCTCGCTCCATTTTCCCCTCACTCGTGAACAAGACCCCAAGATACTTAAACTCCTCCACTTGGGGCAGGAGCCTGTCCCCAACCCGGAGAGGACAATCCACCTTTTTCCGGCTGAGGACCATGGACTCGGACTTGGAGGTGCTGATTCTCATCCCAGCCGCTTCACACTCAGCGGCAAACCGTCCCAGCAAGAGCTGTAGGTCATTGCTGGATGAAGCCAACAGGACAACATCATCTGCAAACAACAGAGATGAGATCCTGTGGTCACCAAGCATGACACCCTCCATTCCCTGGCTGCGCCTAGAAATCCTGTCCATAAAAATTATGAACAGGACCGGTGACAAAGGGCAGCCCTGGCGGAGTCCAACTCTCACTGGGAATGACTCCGACCGAGTGTTGGCAATACGAACTAAACTCTCACAACGGTCGTACAGAGACCGAATAGCTCGTAACAACAAGCCCGATACCCCATACTCCCGAAGCACCCCCCACAAAAATCCACGAGGGACGCGGTCAAATGCCTTCTCCAAGTCCACAAAACACATGTAAACTGGTTGGGCAAACTCCCACGAACCCTCAAGAATTCTCGAGAGGGTAAAGAGCTGGTCCGATGTGCCACGGCCAGGACGAAAACCACATTGCTCCTCCTGAATCCGAGGTTCGACCAACGGCCGGACTCTCCTCTCCAGTACCTTGGCATAGACCTTCCCAGGGAGGCTGAGGAGTGTGATCCCTCTAAAGCTGGAGCACACCCTCCGGTCCCCTTTTTTGAAGAGAGGAACCACCACCCCGGTTTGCCATGCCAAAGGCACTGCCCCCGACCTCCACGCAATGTTGCAGAGGCGTGTCAACCATGACAACCCAACAACATCCAGGGCCTTGAGGTACTCGGGGCGAATCTCGTCCACCCCCGGGGCCCGGCCACCAAGGAGATTTTTAACCACCTTGGCGACCTCAGCCCCTGTGATAGGCGAGTCATCCCCCTTGTCCCCAAACCCTGCTTCCTCTGTGGAAGGCGTATCAGTGGGATTGAGGAGATCCTCGAAGTATTCCTTCCACCGCCCGACGATATCCCCAGTTGAAGTCAACAGTGTCCCATCCGCACCATACACAGTGTGGACGGAAGCGTGGAAGCGTGCAAGTTTCCTCAAACAATGCAAATTTTGCTGACCCTTTTTGCACACCCTTTCACAGTTCACCTCAAAGTTCAATCCCCTATCAATAATCGTCCCAAGATATTTGTACGATTGTACACATTCGGTGGTCTGGCCTTTTAGTATGGTGACTTTGTGCCTGGGAGTTTTCCTCCTAAAGTCAATAATCATATCTTTCGTTTTTGTTGTATTCAGCTGCAGGTAGGAATCCTCATACCAGTGAACAAAGCCATCAACTACTGGGCCGTGGCCACTCTCACCATCCTGGAGGAGACTGACAATGACTGAGTCATCAGCATACTTTATAATGTGTCTGTTGTCATGTCTGCTCCGACACATGTTTGTGTACAGGATGAAGGATCCTGTTTGTGGACTTCAGCTCCGCATTCAACACCATCCGCCCCGCTCTGCTCCGGGACAAGCTGTCCCTGCTCAACGTGCCTGACTCCCTCTGCAGGTGGATCATCGACTTCCTGACGGACCGGAGGCAGCATGTGCGGCTGGGAAAGACTGTCTCAGACTATACTAGCATCAGCACCGGATCACCCCAGGGCTGTGTACTTTCCCCCCTACTCTTCTCCCTTTACACCAACTCCTGCACCTCCAGCCACCAGTCTGTCAAGTTGATCAAGTTTGCGGACGACACCACCCTCATCGGGCTCATCTCCAACGGCGACGAGTCCGCCTACAGGAGAGAGGTGGCCCAGCTGGCGTCCTGGTGCAGCCACAACAACCTGCAGCTGAACGCTCTGAAGACAGTGGAGATGATTGTAGACTTCAGGAAAGTCACTACTCCTCTGCCCCCCCTCACCCTCTCAGGCTCTCCCATCACCACTGCTGATTCCTTCCGCTTCCTAGGCACTACCATCACCAGGGACCTCAAATGGGAGCTGACCATCAGCTCACTCATCAAAAAAGCCCAGCAGAGGATGTTCTTCCTGCGGCAGCTGAGGAAGCTCAAGCAACCCACCAAGATGTTAGTGCAGTTCTACACAGCCATCATCGAGTCCATCCTCACCACCTCCATAACCGTGTGGTACACAAGAGCCACTGCCAGGGACAGACTAAGGCTGCAGCGCGTCGTGCGCACTGCTGAGAAGGTGATCGGCTGCAAGCTCCCATCTCTCCAGGATCTGTACATCTCCAGGACCCGGAGGCGTGCTGGCCGGATCATAGCCGATCCCTCACACCCTGGTCACGTACTGTTTGCCCCCCTCCCCTCTGGTAGAAGACTTCGGTCCATCCAGACTAAAACCTCCCGTCACATGAACAGCTTCTTCCCCTCTGCCATTAGACTGCTGAACACTAAGTGACTTATTGACTCTCGTGCACCATGTACAGCAGCTCAACCAGACTCATGTCAATCATCACTGTTTTCTTCCTGCATTACCGACTGCACTATATAGTTCTCCACAGTATCTGCTGCTGGCTAATATATATTTTAACTGTTGACCAGTATCACTTAATCTTATCCTACACTTTATTACATGTATAGTTTATTTCTCTTATCTTATCATGTTTAATGTTGCAGCATTGTACCGAGACAAATTCCTAGTTTGTGTACTACATGAACAATGGCAATAAACCTGATTCTGATTCTGATTCTGATTCTGAAGAGTAGTGGTGACAACACACACCCCTGAGGAGAGCCAGTAGAAGAGCACTTTAGGTCAGACAATGTGACATTGACCCTTACTCTCTGCGTCCTGTTGGTTAAGAAATCCAGAATCCAACCCACCAGATTATTGCTTAAATCAAATTGTTGCAGGAGCCTTTCAACTAAAATATGAGGTTGGATTGTATTAAAGGCAGAAGAAAAGTCCACAAATAAAAGCCTGGCGTGTGTCCCATTAAAATCCAGATGTTTAAAAAGCATGTCAAACAGAGTGACAGTGGCATCCTCCACTCCTCTGTGAGGCCTATAGGCAAACTGCAGAGGGTCCAATGCATGTTCAGTCTGCTTTAGGACCTCACATCTGACCAGTTTTTCAAAAATTTTCATTAAAATTGAAGTCAAAGCAACTGGTCTAAAGTCATTTACCGTTTTAGGACAGCTGGATTTTGGAACGGGAACAACCACGGCATCTTTCCAGATCTTAGGCACATGTTGTGTCTGTAAGGACTTATTGAAAATATAATGAAATATAGGACTCAGTTCATGTGCACAGGACTTTACCAGGCGTCCACATATATTATCAGGGCCCTGACTTTTGTTCACTTTTACAGCGCGGAACTCCCTTTTAACATCCTGCATGTCAATATTAAAGTGCTGATTGTCTTTGAGTTTCTGTTTCAAATCTTGGATTTCTGTGCTAAAATCAAAGGAGTCAAAACGACCATAAAAACAGTTAAGAGCATTAGCCAGCTCTGTGTCTGAACTAAAACCATCTAAAAACACACGATCACTGCGCTCTGTGCTCTGAAGGCCTGCAATAGTTTTCATACTGGCCCAGGCTGAACCAAGTTTATTTGCTGCCATCTTGCTTTCCAACTCTGATTTATAATTCTGTTTTGCTCTTAAAATTTCGGCCTTCAGCTCCTTGGTGGCAACTTGTAGCTCAGAAACAGACCCCTGTTTAAAGGCAAGAGCTTTCCTCTGTAAGCAGGATTTAACTGATTTAGTTACCCATGGTTTGTTGTTGGGGTATATTTTGACACGTTTACGTGGAACAAACTTATTTTGACAGTAAGCCATGTATGAGCATGTGAGCTCAGCCAGAGAGTCCAAATCATCCCCGCAGGCCATTATGAACATCTTCCAGTCTGTACAGTCAAAGCATTCCTGGAGGCTGTGCTCTGAATCTTCTGTCCACACATCAATGTCTCTCATCTCCACCTTGCCTCTTCTGAGAGCAGTTTTATATGTGGGCTGCAAATGTACACAGTTGTGATCTGATGATCCTAAAGGAGGAAGGGGGAGTGATTTATAGGCCCTCTCTATGGATCCATAGCACAGGTCCAATGTCTTTTTTCACCTGGTTGGGCAGGAGACATACTGATGAAAGTTTTTAAGTGTCTTCTTTAAAGAAACATGGTTAAAATCCCCAAGAATGAAGTTTGGCGCCTCTGGAGAAATTGACTGCAGCTGCTGCACCACATCAGAGATGGTGCTGGAGGCGGAGTCAGCGTCTGCCCTCGGATGAATGTACACAACTGTGATGAAAAGTTGGGGAAACTCTCGAGGCAAATAAAAGGGGCGAAGCGACACAGACAGCAGTTCTACATCGGGTGTACAGATGCGCTCTCTGACCGTGACAGATGTGCAGTACTGCTTATTAATGTATAAACATACGCCGCCCCCCTGACGCTTCCCAGTTACCTCTTCCTGCCGATCCGAGCGCAGCGGAGCTCCAAAGCCGTCAATCCACAGGTCTGCATCTCGATCATGCGCAGTAAGCCAAGATTCAGTGAAAGCCATGACGCAGCAGTTCTTAAAATCCTTCTGGTAACGTACGTTGCCTTGAATTTCCTCCACCTTGTTTCTCACAGACTGTGCAATCCCAAAAATGATCGAAGGAAGAGGAATGTTACCAAACTGACGTCTTCTAAGGCGCAATTTCACACCTCCACGTCTTCCACGCTTCCTCCTGCCGCTTCTTTTTTCACCGCTGTGTCCGTCTCTCAAAATAAAGTCCGGCAGTTCAAGTTTGGGCTCAATCACAGACGCTGCATCAGCTGTGTTAAAGCGTAGCAACACGTCCCTGGAATATTGTATTCTGCCCGCTATTCTGCTCGCCATGGAGCCGAACGCGTTTACCTCAGAGACAAAGAGCCACAGCACAGATAGCAGCAGTGCGAAAGAGGAGAGGAAATCCATGTTGCCGATACCAGGGAGCTCTTCGCTATATATTCCACAAACGCTCCAGGGCAGAAACGACACAGAGGATTTTCTAAAAACGTAAAAAAGTACAAAAAACACACACACGCACACACGCACTATGTCATCAAGGTGCTGGTTGCTGCGTGCGCATGCGCCCAGCGCATGGTATAGCTATACCATCCAATTCCACCGTACAGTAGGAATAACCATTGACGTTGGGACTCACCTAGTGGATGGTCGTTGTTGGGGGGTGGGCTGGCTTACTTGGCAGGCTCCATGGTGCTAGTGACCAGCATACTCTGGCGAAATGGTTCATGTGCCCACACTTGCTGCATCGTTTTCCTCTTGCCAGGAAAACTCGTGTTCTGCTCTGGTGCATCGGGGACCCACGACCCCCACAGACGGGGCCTCTCGGAGCAGCCCTCTGGTTCACTGCATTAGCCTTGTATTCTTCTGCCATGTACTCTCCGTTCTCCAAGTCCACCACATTGACTGACGTCGTCTGTTCGAGTGTCTTCTGTGTCTGGCGCCAATTTAGCTCTGAGGCTAACTTTTCCACTGCCTCCAACTGGAGTGCTAGCTCCACTGCTCTAGCTAGCATCAGGTCATTAGGCGCCATTAGCAACCTAGCTTGTAGCCCAGCATTACATGTGGTTCGGACAATTGGATGGTTGCACCATCTTGTCCTCCAATGGCCCAAAACAGCACACACTAGCTGTCTCAGGTGAGCGACAAACTGCTGTATTGACTCACCGAATTTTTGGCGTCTCTGGCAAAAGTGAATCTGTCGTACCATCGTGCCATCAGGCATGGTGAAAGAGCTAGCTAGCACCTCCACAACTTCCTCATGCGAGGCGGACATTCCCATATATATGTCGGTGTGATGACGCCACCAGCTGGCTGCGTCATCACGCTGTACATTGTGTCAAATCCCCTCTCAACAGTGGGCTCCAAAATGCAATCTTGCATAAGGCCCCAAAAGAACAGGAAACAGCCCTGATGACACATTTTAACAATATGGGCTATTATGCATCTGATATGATTTGAACATTGATGGAAAGATACTGTTTTTAATTATTTTTAACCATATTTTAATTTTAATTATAACTTGAATGAAAGTAGAATCTTGTCAACTAATTGTTTGTTTATAGTCTTTAGAAGATTGCTGAGAGATCGGGCCAATTTTTGTTCTCTCAGTGGTCACCCAGTGATCCCCGTCTCTTTAAAGCAGCCCTTAGGAAATGTATTGTCAAATCCCAGCCAAGTTGGAAAGAACTGGTTGATGCAACAGCTGACGAAGATTCAAAATTGGAGCTTACCTCTCTTTAACATAATTTTTATTTCAAGCCTTTTTTTATTTGAGATTTGAGAATTTTAAAGATGGCTACATACTAAATAATCTTCAAATCCTAGAAAGATGGGACACTACAGACATCCAGTGCACACACCAGAATATTAGGCCAAAACGCACAACTGCAATTTGTTGGAAAGATTTCAAAGCTTCCACAGACATGAGATATTAAAGAATCTCGTAATCAAAGGAAAAAAATATGGAGGAATATTGATGTCATCAGCTGGCTGTCCTGACGTGAATTCTGTTTTGCAGGGGAAAAAAGAATATGGATGAAATCCTGCTGTAGGAGAAGCTTTTTCATTTTGCTGTGAGAGCAGGAGGCTGCCATGTTTGTGACATGTAAATGCAACATCTGGTTAGTGACTCTTCCTGGTCGAGGTCAGCCAGTTGTTGTACCAACAATCCCAAAGTAAATCTCCTTTTGACTGAACCTCTTGTGTCCAACTGCTTTGCCGTGTCATTGTTGTATAGCCTAAAATTGTGTTGGCCTTTCAAGTCATCTCAATAAAAACATTTTAAATTTTTACTGAGCTGGACCACTATGAGGACAAAATCAACATGGCACAACACTGCAGTCCATAAGCCAGTATGAAGAGAGCCAAATCTGGTGGCTGGTAGAAATTATGAACAGATGCAACCTGATAAACACACAAATGTTTCCATCTTTCAGTCATAATGGATAATTCTGGCATTTCTTTCTCACATCTCTTCCTATAATAAAGATATTTCCTGTATTTATCATGCTTTAATTTTAATTGTCATTTGCTTTTTACTCCTTAAATTCTCTTTGTCTTATATACACACCCGTTCAGTCAATTCACTGCTTGACTGAATGATTGATGGGTATGGGGAGACGATGAAAAAAATGGTCCCGGGTCGCAAAGGACATCTGGCAGCCGTCCATGACTCTAAACCACTCCATGCAGCACTCACTTTTATTTTGTGCTTATATGCACTGTGAGCCCCATGAAAGTGCAATGCTCCACATTCAGGGATTGATTACCAAAAGCAGAGCGCATAAAAATATTGATTACCAGGAAATACTCCACATTACATGCACTGCATAATCCAAGACTGGGTAATGGGACACACAATGAGCTGATGGAATCTGTCAATGTTTTCAGGTTGGAAGAAAAGGTAAGTTAATAAATGTATTTTCTCAGATGAAGTTTCTGGGCGGCGCGGTGGATCAGTGGTTAGCACTGCGGCAGCACAGCAACTCACCCTTGGCCGGGGGATCCTGGGTTCGATCTCAGCCCCCGACCAACAGTGATCTGTGTGGAGTTTGCATGTTCTCCCTGTGTCTGCATGGGTTTACTCCAGGATTTCTCCAGTTTCCTCCCACATGCCAAAAACATGCAAGTTAGGTTAATTGGCATCAAAACTGGGGATTCTAAATTGTCCTTAGGTATGACTGTGAGAGTGAATGGTTGTCTGTCTCTCTGTGTTGGCCCTGCGATGGACTGGCGATCTGTCCAGGGTGTACCCTGCCTCTCGCCCAAAGATGCTGGGATAGGCTCCAGTCCCCCGCAACGCGAAAAGGATTAAGCAGAAGAAGATGAATGAATGAAAAGTTTCTTTCTTAAGGTGAATGAAAGACACTTGTGGACTTGGTTTGAGTTACCCACTTTAGAGATCAAAGTTTGCAGAGTGTGAAGACTCTGCCATCAAGATATGAAAACAAAACTGGAAAAGATAAGCTGAGTAGGCAAGGTAAGGCAAGTTTATTTGTACAGCACATTTCATGTACAAGACAATTCAAAGGTGGCGCAGTGGTTTAGCACTGTGGCAGCACAGTTTTACCCTTGGCCGGGGGATCGCGGGGATCATGAGATCGTGGGTTCGATCCCAGCCCCCGACCAACAGTGAGCTGTGTGGAGTTTGCATGTTCTCCCCGTGTTGCGTGGGTTTACTCCGGGATTTCTCCGGTTTCCTCCCGCACACCAAAAACATGTAGGTTTAGGGCGCTCGCGCACGCAGCGACCGGCAGCCGGTGGCTTGTCACCAGACTGCAAACCAAGTCTACCTACGGGTACAAATAAGTAACAAAAAAAAAAAAAACATTAAAGCATTACAGCAAGTTAGGACTGAAAACACAGTTGGCTTATTAATACCCAAGAGTATGCAATGTTTACATAAATATACACAATTAATAAAAGATTGGTACTAGGTGTCATAAACACGCCTCTACGAGGCACAGAAGAACAGAGACAAGCCCACTCTCTGGATGAAGTTGTGCGTTTTTATTTACAAAAGGTGAACAGTTCAAAAATCCAACACAAAATGTCAAAAGGAAAAGGACCCTGCAGTGCACCAGAGCGAACTCCGGCTCTGGAGAGGCCCAACTGCACTGCAGGTGAAACAGTTCAGATTAACTGCAGCTGGGCAGGCGAGGTAGGAGTCCACATAATGCCTCTGAGCCTGACTGGGCCTCTGGAGGGGAAAACAGCATTATATGAACACAGATAGAGAACAGGAAAAAACTTACATTTTGTGCTTCGGAGCAGAGGAGAGCTCCGGAGAGGAAAACTGCACAAACGTAGTCTTGGCAGGATGATGACTAACAGAGTGACAAGTAATGAATGAACTTGCAGAGTTAAATACAATGTGAGCTGATGACATGAGTGGAGGCAGGTGTGTGAGCTGAGCTGCAGGTAAGCTGATTATGAGCTGCTCACAGTTGTGGCCAGTAAGCTGTGAACAGCAAGTGGGAGTGTCTGGAGAGAGAGGGGCAAAAGCAGAAACAATGACCCAAGCAACCCTATGCGCAGACAACAAGCAGAATACAAAACACAACAATAAACTGTGTCTGAGCTCCGAGATGACACTGGAGCTCAGACATATAAGATAAGATAAGATAAGATAAGATAAGATAAGCCTTTATTAGTCCCACAACGGGGAAATTCCAGGATTGCAACAGCACAGGGATAGCAACACTCAGAGCAACAATCAGAAGGCAAGAAAAAAAACAAGCAAGCAAGAGCAGCTAATATACAGTACATATGTACATATTACTATAAAATATATATATACACACACACACACACAGACACACAGTGCAGAGCATTGTAGCTGGATGGAATAAAATGACGCTAGGATATGGCATATAGCATATGACGCTAGGGCTGCAGCTGATGACTATTTTACGGCTCAAGTAATCGACCACTCTAGTCGAGTGATTACTCGAGAAATCGGGTACTTTTTTAAGAACTCGAGAAATCGGGTACTTTTTTAAGAAACTTGCATTGACCAACATGTGCGGAACTTTCTTTCCTAAAGAGCAGTAGTAATTGTACCAAACACTCAATAACACGGGTACATGTCTATTGCATAGAATGTAGCTTTAAATGTTATGTTACGCCATAACAGAGTGGTGGCCTAGTTGATAAAACATCTGCCCCACAACTGGGAGGTTGGGGGTTCAAGTCCGGGCCGGGTCATACCAAAGACCATATAAAAATGGTGCTTTCCACCTTCTAGCTTGGTGCTCAGCATAATGCAGTGGTGCAAAGAGAAGTTGTTTATGGCAATGAATCAGAATCAGAATCAGAATAAACTTTATTGCCAAGCATGTAAAAAACACACGAGGAACTTGACTTGACATTGGTGCGCATGCGCGCGACACAACGACACGGCAGCCATAATAGGCGCCTCATCAAACAGAGATAGATAAGAAAGGGAGGGGAAGGGAGGGAACGACACAAGGGGGGAGGAGAAAAAAAAACTTCGTTATCAAAATACAGCTTATTTTTAAGCAGATTATGATTACAATGAAAAAAAAAATCTCTCAATAGCACAGAGCAACAACTCAGAATTCACAAGACACAAGAGAGCAGTGTACAGTATATCTTTAATCAGTTCATGAATCAATGTGTGTGCGGTGTTGAGCAGTGTTGATGATAATAAGAGAGACCCAAGGACCCTTGGCAGAAGATGTTTTGTCTGTCTGGCGCCCAGTCTTATCTGGCGCTGCAGCTGGCTGTCCAAGGCCTTGTGCTCATGATTTTGAAAAAAACACAATCTGCAGACAGCCAGGAGGAATTTTCATGGGGAATAATAATGCCAAATAGGACTGATCACAGAGAAGACTTGTATTTCTTCTGTAGATTCAGTACATTAATCCTTCATTGCGCAGCTTTGAATTCGTCGTGGAAAGACCTGAGCGAACCCATGATGTAATCCACCTTACGAGACAGTTCTCCAGTAGTCGCTATCAGGGTCTTCTCCAGTTTCTCAATTTGTTTCTCAATGCCTTGCATGGCAGCAACCCCTCTGATTCTACATGATTAACACTGTAGATAGGAGAAATATGATGGACTGAATGACAAGAGAGATGGCTTCTTCTAAAAAGTTCTGTTTTGTAGCGTTAGCTTCAACTCACAATATAGTGGCTACCACTGCTAGCAAATAGCGGTAGTTGCTACATGTTCATTGGCCATATAAGCATAATTAGCGTAGCTGACTACATTCTATTTATCTTAATTTAAAATCTTAATCACATACCTTGTCTCGGGTGCGGTGGCCGTACATGATGTGGCTCCATGCCATTTGCAGAGGCACTGTAACAATGACGTTATGGGATGCTAGCTCGCCACTCGGCTTTACCATATACTGTACACATTGCACAATGTTTTCCTTCACTTTTAGCTTGAAATGATCCCAGACTTGAGATACTTTTTGTCGTTTTTTTCTGACTTTCTTCCTTTTTGCCATTGCTCTGTCACTCTGACATGACGCCATTAAGCAAAGCTGAGTCTTCTTTACATAGTGTGACCGGAAGAAGGTCATATAGGCTGGAAGTGATACTCAAAATGAAGCGTCGAATTATAGATTTGGAGTCAACCGGTTTTTGTAGTTGGGTTATTTGAATTAGTAGTGTAATTGTTGCAGCCCTAATTGGTACGTATGTTTAGGTATCGTGCATCATCACAAGTGCCAAGTATTGTGATACATTGTGGGACCACATGTGTATCACTTTAAGCTTCACATCTCAGAGAGAACAAAGAACTGGGTCTCCTTGGAGATAACAGGAGGATGTGAAAATTTAGTCTTTGGTATGCAAGAGACGGCCTTGGGGGATTTCCTGGTCTGCCAGAGACTATGAGGAGGATGTTATAAGATTTAAGAGAAGATGCATTGTTACTTGTGATTAAATGCAATGTGACTGTGAGCTTTGAAGGTCCCGGATATATAAAGGACGAATGTCTGTGTTTTTCCTCTTTTCTGTTTTGCTGATGTTGGAAGATGTGAATAAACCTGACTCGTGAGATAAACTCTGCCTCGTCATTTTCACATTTCCACACTGGTGACCCTAAGACGTATCATGGATGAAAGAAATTCCCCCGGGCCAGCCGAGTCAGGAGCTCCCAGCCAAGCGTATGCCGCTACCGTCCAGCTACCGGACTTTTGGCAAGACAACCCGTGCTCCTGGTTCCACTTGGTCGAAGCACAGTTCGCCCTCCGGGGGATAACAGTAGATGACACGAAGTTCTACCATGTGATTGCAAAGCTCGACAACCGCACGGCTCGGCATGTGCAGAGCCTATTGGAGCAGCTACCGGCCAACGACAAATACGGCGGGTTGAAGGCTGCGCTTATCCAGCGTTTCACTCTCTCAGTCGAGGAGAGAGCGGAGAGGCTCCTGGCTCTGAACAACTTGGGAGATGGCACGCCCATTGACCTGATGGAGAACATGCTGAGGTTGAGGGACTCAGACAACAACGACTTCATCTTCACCCACGTTTTCCTCAGGACCCTACCGTCGGCCACGAGAGCGACCCTGGCCAATTCGCCGTTATTGGCCCAGCGGGACTTTCGCGGGCTGGCCCAGGAGGTGCACCGGATTCTCAACGCCAGCAAACAGCGCGCGGCCACCGCAGCAGCGACGGAGTTCAGCGCGACGGCCGGAGATGGCGGGAGGCCAGAGACAGCGGTAGCAGAACCACCGACGACGGCGGCGGGGGGGGCCAAGGATCGCGGAGGAGACATCCTCTGTTTCTACCATCGCCGCTTTGCAGAGAAGGCACCCAAATGTATACCACCGTGCCAGTTCAAGCGCTCGGGAAACGCCAAGACCAGGGGTCGGTAGCAGCTGCGGCCCTCAGGGAGGAGAACAAGCTGCTCTACTTGAAGGATGCGCGCTCGGGGAGGCATTTCCTCGTGGACACAGGCTCCCAGTTGAGTTTCATCACACCTTCCTCCGCTGACCAGCTGGCGGTTTCCAGAGGTCCCGGGGTGTCAGCAGCGAACGGCTCGGAGATTAAGACCTTTGGTGAGAGGACTCTGCTTCTGTCCCTACACGGCCGTACATTTGAGTGGACTTTTGTCAAAGCTGCAGTGAATTTCAATATGTTGGGGGCTGATTTTCTGTGCTCACATGGTTTGTTGGTTGATCTTGCTAACAGGCGCCTGGTTAATGCACTTTCTTTTTATTCTATTCCCTGTACAGCCCGAGTGGCCCCGCCAACAGCACAAGCCAACGTCACAGCTGCAAGCGGTAAGTTCCACACACTGCTCACTCAGTTCCCAGCACTCACGGTTCCCACATTTTCAGCAGCCGTCGCTAAACACGGGGTGGAACATTTTATTACTACCACCGGACTGCCCATTTTTGCAAAAGCTCGGCGCTTGGATTCAGCTAAACTGACCATAGCGCGCGAGGAGTTCGCCAACCTGGAAAGGTTGGGCATCATCAGGCGCTCGAACAGCCCATGGGCTTCCCCGCTTCACATGGTCCCGAAAGCTGATGGCTCGTGGCGACCTTGCGGAGATTTCCACAGATTGAACAACGCCACAGCGCACGACCGCTACCCAATCCCGCATATCCAAGATTTTTCCGTTCATTTGGCGGGGGCGCCCATTTTTTCTAAGATAGACTTGGTCCGCGGTTACCACCAAGTCCCAGTGCGCGCTGAGGACATACCCAAAACAGCGGTAATAACTCCGTTTGGTCTATTCGAGTTTT
The DNA here is from genome assembly GCA_020510985.1 of Pholidichthys leucotaenia. Classification (NCBI taxonomy): domain Eukaryota; kingdom Metazoa; phylum Chordata; class Actinopteri; order Cichliformes; family Pholidichthyidae; genus Pholidichthys; species Pholidichthys leucotaenia. The sequence continues at coordinate 305,581,100 of CM035839.1, forward strand.
TGTGCATGCCATTTGGGCTTAAAGGCACTGCGCAGACATTCCAACGCATGATGGACGCGGTGTTGCGCGATCTCCCCTTCGTATTCGTCTACCTGGATGACATCTTAGTAGCCAGCGCGTCTGAAGACGAACACAAAAACCACCTCACGGCAGTTTTCCGGAGGTTGGGAGAGCACGGTTTAATAATCAACCCAGCGAAGTGTCAGTTTGGGGTGACGCAGATTGATTTTTTGGGGCATCGCGTCTCTCCAGAAGGAGTGGTTCCGCTGCCTGACAAAGTGCGCGCGGTAGCAAATTTTCCCCAGCCACAAACGGTCAAGGCATTACAGGAGTTTTTGGGAATGGTGAATTTTTATAACCGTTTCCTCCCCCGCAACGCAGCTCATGCAACCATTGTATGCCGCACTCAAAAAACAAAAACCCACAAATAAGATCGAATGGTCTCCGGAGCAAGAGCGAGCATTCTCGGAGGTCAAAACAGCCCTGGCAAACGCTGCGTTGTTAGCACATCCAGACCCAACGGCCCGCATAGTGCTCACTACTGACGCGTCAGATGTGGCCATAGGGGCGGTCGTGGAGCAACATGTAGCCGGGGCTTGGCAGCCGCTCGCCTTTTTCAGCAGGACTTTGCACGATAGTGAACGAAAATACAGCGCATTCGACAGGGAGTTGTTAGCTCTCCACTTGGCCATTCGCCACTTCCAGTTCTGGCTGGAGGAACGCCGTTTCACCGCATTCGTTGACCACAAGCCGCTGACATTCGCGATGGCCAAGGTTTCAGAACCGTGGTCAGGCCGGCAGCAAAGACAGCTGGCCGTTATCTCAGAGTTTACTACCGATATTCAGCATGTGGCGGGTAAACTGAATGTAGTGGCAGACTGTCTCTCACGCGCTGTGGCGGCCCCAGTCCGCGTAGGGATAGATTATGCGGCCATGGCCGCGGATCAGGTTAGCGACGCGGACGTGCGCGCGCTCCAGTCTGGACCAACAGGGTTAAGGCTGGAGAACAGGGTGCTGCAAGATGGTATGCCCCCCCTAATCTGCGATGTCTCCACTGGGCGACCGCGTCCTGTGGTACCGGCCGCTTGGCGCCGCCGCGTTTTTGACTCGATTCATTCTCTGGCGCACCCGGGAGTGCGTGCCTCGGTCAAAATGGTAGGAGAGAAATTTGTATGGCCGAGCCTGCGCAAACAAGTTAAGGAGTGGGCAGCAGCCTGCATGGCTTGTCAACGAGCCAAGGTACACAAACACACGAGAGCTCCCTTGGAGCCATTTCACATCCCGGCTAAGAGGTTCGATCATGTTCACGTGGACCTCGTAGGCCCCCTCCCGCCATCACAGGGGTGCACACACCTCCTGACAATGGTGGACCGCACCACGCGCTGGCCGGAAGTGGTCCCACTGGCGTCAACCACAGCCGAGGAGGTGGCGCGCGCATTTTTAACAGCATGGGTAGCGCGCTTTGGAGTCCCGTCAGACATTACGTCCGACAGAAGTCCTCAATTTGTTTCCGAACTTTGGTCAGCAATGGCCCGCAGCCTGGGGGTAACGATCCACCGCACAACCGCGTACAATCCGCAGGCTAATGGGTTATGCAAACGTTTTCATAGGTCATTGAAAGCGGCTCTCAGAGCGTCGCTGACGGATGCAAATTGGGTGGACAGGCTACCGTGGGTTTTATTGGGGTTGCGTTCTGCACCTAAAGAGGACTTAGAAGCCTCCCCGGCTGAGCTAGTTTTTGCGCAACCACTTCGGCTGCCCGGGGAGTTTCTCCCAGATAATCCTGCGCCAGATAGCTCCCCGTCTCAGCGGTTGCAGCGTGGCACGGAATCGGGCACACTGCCTGGCCCCGTTCACCACAGTTTTCCACGCGTTTTTGTGCCTAAGGCTTTGAAAAACGCGGAATTTGTTTTTGTCAGACACGATGCCCATCGCCCACCGCTGCAACCACCTTATGATGGACCATTTAGAGTGCTGGAAACAGGGGACAAACATTTTTTGCTAGATTTGGGGGGCAGGAAGGAAAAGATTGGCATAAACAGGCTTAAACCCGCCTTTGTGGTGGCGGATGAGGATGTGCTGTTGGCCAGGGCTCCTCGGCGCGGCAGACCCCCCCGGGGACATTCCCCAGAACACCCACAGGGAGTGACAAACAGTTCTCACCCCAAGACAGCAGCCCCCCAGCGGGATGGCGTCGCAGAAGTGGCGAAGCCCGCTTACAGCAGATACGGGAGGAGACTGAGGCCCAAGCAGCACGTGGGTTAATGTGTAATGATTTTATCATGGCATGCAGACTGTTATTCTGTTGTTCCATCTTAGATGTTTGGGGGGGGGTCATGTGGGACCACATGTGTATCACTTTAAGCTTCACATCTCAGAGAGAACAAAGAACTGGGTCTCCTTGGAGATAACAGGAGGATGTGAAAATTTAGTCTTTGGTATGCAAGGGACGGCCTTGGTCTGCCAGAGACTATGAGGAGGATGTTATAAGATTTAAGAGAAGATGCATTGTTACTTGTGATTAAATGCAATGTGACTGTGAGCTTTGAAGGTTCTGGATATATAAAGGACGAATGTCTGTGTTTTTCCTTTTTTCTGTTTTGCTGATGTTGGAAGATGTGAATAAACCTGACTCGTGAGATAAACTCTGCCTCGTCATTTTCACATTTCCACAACATCATCGAATCAGTCTTTTGGCCCACCCCTATTGTCTAGGCTGTTATTCTTTTGTTTAATTTCTATTTTCTACTTGGTTGGAGCATATTTATGATTCTGATATACAGAGATAAATGTTGTTAAATTGTAATAACTTTATGTATTTTCTTTTGGCTATATGCCTCTTTGTAAAGTCAGATAAACGAATCATAGGTGTTTTGTGATTGTTGAAGTAAGCTGCCGATGCTTCAAATACACACAGTATTGTCCTTGTAAGTGATTTTACTCTTTCAGACTTGTTTAAAAAGGAAAGCATAAGCAGGTAGCATCAGTCCACACACCTCACTGTACTCTGTGTTTTTGTATTCTCTTTGCTGTGCAAACACCATATGGTCAGGATTTTTCCAACCAAAAGAAATTTATTCTGTCATCCCGGGAACCGATCTAATGAAACAAATAGCTCTGCTATCATGTGGGTGGCCCAGAAGGAATACGCCTCTGACCCATTTTCTGATCGAGACTATTAGTTTAAGAATTCGAGGCATATGGCGCTAGTTGTAGTTTGTGCATTTTGTTTTGGGGCTGGGAAAAGGGAAATTAAGTTAAGCAGTTTTGTTTAGAGGCAGATGTGTGTTGGTGTTATGTACCCTCAAGTGACAGCACTCTGAGTGAAATCAGCCAACCTCACTTTCCTCTCCAAATCATTGTTAATGCAAGGACAAGCCAGTGTTTGTAATTTTTGCCCATAGGACCCAAAACAGACGCCTTTGCTGCTGAAACAAAATAAAATGAATTGAATACCTGGGGGGGGGGGGGGGGGTCTAAACTGTGTATTTTAAAAAAAAATCTGTGAAAATGTAGTGGCCTTGGATGTGCATATGCAGTCAAATTATCCTTTAAAACCTTTTTTTGCCACCAGCAAACAAGTGGATGTTTGGTGTGTTCTTTTCCCACCAATTTCTTTTCTTTAAGGTACTCAGCCTGGGTTTTACAGGTTGACAAAGGCCGCCTCCACAAAGCTTCACTTGACCTATTTTAATCGCCCCCTCGTTGGGCTTAGGCAACATGTTGCCAGCATGTGGTGGTCTAAGCTGACCCTATCTCAGGGCACAGGAGGGGCTCAGAAGAAGAACAGACCAGATCCCCATTCTCCCAGTCTAAGTCGTTACACTTAATCCCCCAAGGAGGTTGTTTGTGAGCAATATCCCTTCAAGAGTATTGCAAAAACCCCTGTGGAGAAAAGCACACTTAAGCGTGTCGCCAATGCATCAGCACACTCTTTTTTCTCAGGTTTCTAGTTGTCTAGCGCCATCTTAAAATTCTATTCAGGCTCATACTTCTCACCTTCTTCTCATTTGTTATGTCACAAATATAGAGAGGAACGCTGGGTGGACACATGCAGTCTCCATCAGTCTACATCTATGTGTTGTGTCTCCATGCAGCCTTTATGTCTGCCATATAGCCCCCTGGACAATAACATACACACACAGACACCTGCCAAATCCGAGTTCATTTTTATACAGTGAGCTGAGTCAGCAGCTCCTTTCACTCCCGAGTGCCTTCTACCAGAGACCGTCTGTGATTCCCTCTCTCGGTCCAGCCTGACATTAATCATTTTCTCTGTCATTCTTTTTTTGCCATCCTCCTCAGACTGCTTCAAATTACAAGCCTATAGTTGACATTTATGGAATATGGAGGTAACAATAACAGGCCTAAAATATTCAACTTTACCTAATACTTAAGGCTAGCCAATTTGACCTTAAAACAGCATCACTGTAAATTGAACGTTTCACGTCAGTTTTGATTTTTTTTTGTTTGCTTTTTCCTCCTTTCTTCTCCCTTATAGTTCTCAGACAACATTCTTAGTTAACCAATATTACACTAGAGGCGTTAGGGGTAGCGGTGGCCTAATGGTTAGGGATGTGGACTGGTGAGTAAAGGGTTGCCGGTTCAATCCCCGGCTCGGCAGGATCAGATCTGGGTGAGACAGATACCCTAGCAGTGTTTGCCCCACCCTCCTAAACCCTGCTGGTGTGCCCTTGAGCAAGGCTCTTAACCCCAACTGCTCCAGTGGAGGTGCTCAGTGGCCACAGGTCAGTCTGTGGTTGTACTGGGCAGCTTCCAGGTGTGAATGTGTAACTGTGTGAATGTGAGCAAGGCGTCCGTGAAAAAGAGAGGCTGCCTCTCAGTTAAACTTACCGGTATACATATAGGTTAAATAAAAAAAACAAACAAACACAAGAATGTGGTATTAATTAATTAATTATGAAAAAACAGTAAATCATCATAATTAAATAAAGAACATGCCTATTGTCATTTCACATATATGTAACCAAATTAAATATTTTCCAGTGCAGAAGTCAGCATTTATTTGCATACCTCTTGAGCAGGGGTGTCCAATCGTATCATGGAAGGCCAAGACCCCGCAGGCTTTTCCTCCAACCAGTGTCTTCAACAGCAGATTCCACTGAATTTCTTCCCACTGATTGCTGATAAGTGAAAACACCTGCTGAAGAGACTGGGTAGAAGAGAAAACCTGCAGGGTCTTGGCCCTCCATGGCACAGGATTGGACACCCCTGCTCTTGAGGGTTTGTGGGTCATGTAACTCACACCAGTGGCTAGTTTGCTTATTAGCTGGATTGGAGGAGTCCTTTACGCAGCTATGATTATGTAATGACCACATAGGTATTACAAATCTCTGATCGGGTTCTTAAATACAGCCTCAGCTTGTCCATTCTGTCATCCATTCCCACTGTAAAATGGATGAGCTGACACAGATAGCAGTTTGCAGCTAACACTGATTTAGCTCTGCTTTTTCTTGGCATCTTCTGATGAAATAAAGAGCCACTCATCACAAACTATGTGGACGGACACTGCATTTATCTTTGATACAAGTTATTTTGATTTTTCTACTCATTCTGCTTCTTCTGAACAGCACTGACTGTGCTCCTTCTGGGGTGTGGAGTCACCCAGGACACATTTTAAAGGGGCAGTACTTGAAAGCTCTCATACACATACAAAACAGGGAGGGGGGGAAACAAACAAACAAAAAACCATTAATTAGCAAGATTACAATGGTTTTACAACTTGAACATTGTGTTAATTGCCCAGCTCTACATATACTTTAACAATACAAAAAATATTAGTATTTAGAAGGGGTCAGACAAAAAAAAATCAAAACCCTTTCTATGGTTTCAACCATTTTTAGCAGGGTAGCCAGATGAACAATTACTATACACTAAGCCAGTTTCACATCAAAACACAATCAATAACTCAAACTATAGATGTACATCTCTTTTCATGCAGGCTGGTGGAATTATAACTATATTGTAACTAATTATAGCTATTATAACCACCAACACCCCCCCACTCCCAACACACAGCCCCCCATCCTGACCCTGACCAGGACCCAGGTGAGGACGGAGCTGAGGAAGATCAAGGCGAGGAAGGCGCCGGGACCGGACGGCATCAGCGCAAAGCTCCTCAAGTCCTGTGCAGACCAGCTGTGTGGGATTGTGACGTATATCTTCAACATGAGCCTGAAACTGGGGAGGGTACCACAGCTGTGGAAAACATCTTGTGTGGTACCTGTACCAAAAACTTCCCACCCCAAAGACCTGAACAGCTACAGACCGGTGGCCTTGACGTCCCACTTGATGAAGACCCTGGAGAGACTGCTCCTTGCTCACCTCCGCCCCCTGGTGGAACCAGCGATGGATCCACTCCAGTTCGCCTACCAGCATGGCATTGGGGTGGAGGATGCGGTGATCTTCCTCCTTCACCGTTCTCTGTCCCACCTGGAGAAGCCCGGGAATATGGTGAGGATCATGTTCTTTGACTTCTCCAGTGCTTTCAACACCATCCAACCGATGATCCTGAAGGACAAGCTGCTGCGCGCAGGGGTGGACCAGCACCTGTCATCATGGATCCTGGACTACCTCACGAACCGGCCTCAGTTTGTGAGAACCCGGGACTGTGTGTCCGACACGATCATCAGTAGCACGGGGGCCCCCCAGGGAACGGTGCTGGCTCCCTTCCTGTTCACTCTTTATACTGCGGACTTCTCACACAACACAACACACTGCCATCTACAGAAGTTCTCTGATGACTCTGCGATCGTTGGCCTCATCTCCAATGGAGATGAAGCTGAGTACAGAGGGCTTATCCAGGACTTCGTGGACTGGTGCCATCGGAACTGCCTCCAGATCAACGCGAGGAAAACTAAGGAGCTGGTGGTGGACTGCCGCAGGCATGGGCAGCCCCTCACAGTACCAGTAAATATACAGGGAACAGACATCGAGATGGTGACATCCTATAAGTACCTGGGTATTCATCTGAACAATAAACTAGACTGGTCACACAATACTGATGCACTCTACAAGAAGGGACAGCGCAGGCTGTTCCTGCTGAGGAGACTCAGGTCTTTTGGTGTACAAGGGGCGCTGCTGAAGTCATTCTATGACACGGTGGTGGCATCAGCCATCACTTTTGGAGTGGTCTGCTGGGGCAGTGGCATTACTGCAGCAGATAGGAAGAGACTGAACAAACTGATTAAGAAAGCTAGCTCTGTCCTGGGGCAGCGCCTTGATCCGATGGAGGAGATAGGAGAGAGAAGGACGGTGGCTAAACTGTCATCTCTGCTGGAGTCCGAGTTCCACCCTATGCAGGACATACTGAATGCACTGAGGAGCTCATTTAGCAGCAGACTACATCATCCCAGGTGCACAACCGAGAGGTTTCGTAGGTCCTTCCTACCAACGGCTGTCAGACTGTACAACCTAAGCAGGGCTGCTCGCAGAGATAGCAAAAAGACGTAACAAACTAATAGTTTTTTGAATGCAAAAGATGCAATAGACTTACACAATGGTCCTCTCCGGCATACAACTAGGAACATACCGGTCGCTATGGAGGGTGAGAATATGTATGGGCACATAATCATACCATGTAGGATAACTAAGTAGACGGTTATGCTGTTTCATTCCATCTAGCAACAATGCTCTGCACTGTGTGTGTTTATATATTTGCATATTTATTCCATCTAGCTACAATGCTCCGTACTGTGGGTGTTTATATATTTATATATCTACATATTATTCCATCTAGCTACATTGCTCCGCACTGTGTGTGTTTATATACTTGCATATTTATTCCACCTAGCTGCAATGCTCCGTACTGTGGGTGTTTATATATTTACATATTTATTCCATCTAGCTACAATGCTCTGCACTGTGTGTTCATATATTCATATATTTATTCCATCTAGCTACAATGCTCCGTACTGTGGGTGTTTATATATTTATATATCTACATATTATTCCATCTAGCTACATTGCTCCGCACTGTGTGTGTTTATATACTTGCATATTTATTCCACCTAGCTGCAATGCTCCGTACTGTGGGTGTTTATATATTTACATATTTATTCCATCTAGCTACAATGCTCTGCACTGTGTGTTCATATATTCATATATTTATTCCATCCAGCTACAATGCTCTGCACTGTGTGTCTGTGTGTGTGTGTATATATATATATTTTATAGTAATACGTACATATGTTTATTAGCTGCTCTTGCTTGCTTGTTTTTTTTCTTGCCTTCTGATTGTTGCTCTGAGTGTTGCTATCCCTGTGCTGTTGCAATCCTGGAATTTCCCCGTTGTGGGACTAATAAAGGCTTATCTTATCTTATCTTATCTTATAATATGATAGAGGGAAAATACAAGAAAAAAAGAGACATTTTTGACATAATAATGGTCATTTTGACCAAAAGTAGTAGGGAATACATCTATTAAACATCACAGTGTGGAACACAACCTTCTGTATGATCATGTGTAACATCTGTGTTTACCGACTGTAATCCATGATGTGAAATATGCCCAATAACTACAAATGGTTCTTGTCACGCCGCGCCGTTCATCAGCGGCGCCACCTGCTCACACACCTGATCCTCATCAGCGGCGAGGGATAAAAGCCGCCTCGCCCGGAGGCTCGGCCTGAAGCCGTCAGACTTCGTTTCCTCACCGCCGTGAGCATACCTTTCTTCAGCATCGCTATTTTGGGTAAGAACCCTTACCTCCTTCTCCAGTCTGCTCCCCTGTGCACAGGTGGATTCCCCGGCGGCGGACATCTCCGTTCCATCGCCCATCCTTCGCCGCTGCACGGAGCTCTCCAGGTGGCTGTCTCCCGGGCTACGTTCCCCTTGCTGTGCCAGCTATCCTGACAACTCAAGTAAGATCCTCTCTTGCCATAATTCATCCTGTGTTGGTGTATGCCCGTCACCCTCTCCCTGTGCTCTCTCCATAGGGTTGCTCGGCCGAACGGTCATCTGCCTCTGTGCCTGAAGCAGACGCCACCACCAACACATCTGCATCCCACAGACACACACTCATTCACCCCTGCTGTTAATAAACTCTTTGAACTACTCTAAGCCTGTGTGTGCGTGTCTCCTGAGCCGTGCGTTATGTCAGTACGGCTTCAGCAGAGCGGCTCGGCGGACGGCGGGCTCGCACACCGGCTTACCACTCTCGAGGCTAGAGTGGATCAAATAGCTTATCAACAGCAGGTGATCCTAAATCAATTGATAATTATCACTGGCCGATTGGACCGCCTGGACCCCCAGCAGCCGTTCCCCCCGGCTCCTCAGGGTGGCGCAGCTCCTGCTGTTCCGGTGGCCGTCCAGCCAGCTCCAGTGGCACCGGCCCGACTCACACCAATTCCGACCCCCGCCCGCTTTAGCGGAAAGCTCGGTGGAGCGCGGGGGTTTGTGATGCAGTGCGAGTCCGTGTTTGATCGTGTGCCCGGAGACTTTCCCTCAGATCACAGCCGGATCGGCTACATAGGGAACCTCCTGGAGGGGCGTGCTTTAACTTGGGCCTACGCTATTATGGCGAGACCCAGTTATGCCACCCTCACCTATGCCGAGTTCGTGAGGCGCTTCCTGGAGGTGTTTGATCACTCCCGTTCCGAGGCGGTCCAGGTCGATCGGCTTCTCGCTCTCCAGCAGGGGAGCCGGTCGGCCGCGGATTATGCCATCGAATACCGGGTAGCGGCGGAGGAACTGGGCTGGGAGGAGCGCTCCCTCTGCGGCCTGTTTCTCCGCAGCCTCAATAGTGATCTGAGGGATGAACTGGCTGGACGGGATATTCCCGGAACGTTAGCGGAGCTAACCTCATTAGCAATCAGCTTGGACAACAGGCTGCGCGAGCGCTCCTCAGGACGGAAGCCGTCTGCTTCTCGCCCTCGAGGAGTTCCGCTACGCCTGCCCCAAGCTCGCCCCCTGGCGGCGCCGCCACCATCGTGCCCCGAGGAGTCGGAGCCTATGGTGACGGGCTGGGCAAAGCTCTCCTTGGCAGAGAGACAGCGCCGCCGTGAGTTGGGTCTCTGCATGTATTGCGGAGACAATCAACACACGGTAGAGCTTTGCCCACAAAAGCCAAACGGTGGGGTCCGCGAGTCACTGTAGGGGGCCTCGCGGACGTCAATCGGCAAAGTCCCCTCACTCAATTAAAGCTGCCCATCCGTTTTTGCCACAATTCCACTGGGCACCTCACCCACGCACTGGTGGATTCAGGCGCAGAGGGCAGCTTCATTTCACAAGGCCTGGCAACCCGATTGGGCATCTGCTGTCAGGCGCTCAAACACCCCATCTCCCTGGTCCATCTCTCCCGTGCCTCCCTTGGGAGAGTTACCCATCAAACCATTCCTGTCCCAGTCATCATCTCAGGGAACCACCGGGAGGAAATGGTTTTCTACGTCCTGCCCAACTCTGTGTCGCCCGTCATCCTGGGGTATCCCTGGCTACGCCTCCACAATCCTGTCCTGGACTGGAGGTCAGCTGGGGTGTCGGCGTGGAGTACCTTCTGCATGGGCACCTGTCTTCAGTCCGCTGCCTGCTCCCCGTCCGCGGCTCCTCCTGTGGCGGATACAGCACCCCCGGACCTGTCACTGGTGCCCCCAGATTTTCACGACCTGGGTATGGTATTCAGCAAGTCAAAAGCTATGTCTCTTCCCCCGCATCGACCATATGACTGTGCCATCAATCTCCGCCAGGGGGCTCCCCTGCCATCTGGTCGGCTCTACAGCCTGTCGGCGCCGGAGAAGGAGACTATGAATACGTACCTGAAGGAATCACTGAGCGCTGGGATTATTCGCCCATCGTCATCACCCGTGGGGGCGGGGTTTTTCTTTGTAGGGAAAAAGGACGGTTCCCTCCGTCCCTGTATTGACTACCGAGCTCTTAATGACATCACTGAGAGGGACCGTTACACCCTGCCCCTCATGGACACTGCCTTCCACTCCCTCCAGGGGGCGACCTGGTTTACCAAGCTGGACCTCCGCAGCGCTTACCACCTCGTCCGGATCCGGGAGGGAGATGAATGGAAAACAGCTTTCCGTACCCCGAACGGCCACTTTGAGTATCTCGTCATGCCGTTCGGGCTGACCAACGCTCCTGCCGTCTTTCAGCGCCTCATCAATGACGTCCTCCGGGATTTCATCGGCCTCTTCGTGTTCGTCTACCTGGACGACATTCTGATCTTCTCTCAGTCCAGAGACGAGCACCGGATCCATGTGAGGCGGGTCCTTCAAAGACTGCTGGAGAATCGTTTGTACGTGAAGGCTGAGAAGTGCGAGTTTTACGCTAGGACCACATCCTTCCTGGGATTCATCATCGCCCAAGACCAGGTGCTCCCGGACCCAGAGAAGGTGAAGGCGGTGGTGGAGTGGCCTACTCCCGCATCTCGGAAGCAGGTGCAACAGTTTGTTGGCTTCGCCAATTTTTACCGCCGTTTTGTCCCGAATTTCAGCGGGATCGTCGGACCACTGACCCGCCTCACGTCCCCGAAGGTCCCGTTCCGGTGGACCGAAGAGGTCGATGCTGCCTTTAAGGCGCTGAAGGCGGAGTTCTCCTCCCCCCGGGTCCTTCGCCAGGTCGACCCCGCGCTGCAGTGCATTGTGGAGGTGGACGCATCGGACACGGGAGTGGGAGCAGTGTTATCCCAGCAATCACCGGACGATGGCGCCAAGTGACCGTGCGCCTTCTTCTCCCGGCGCCTGTCCCCGGCGGAGAGGAACTATGATGTGGGGGACAGAGAGCTCCTGGCCATTAAACTCACCCTACAGGAGTGGCGCCACTGGTTAGAGGGGGCGGACCTGCCGTTTGTGGTCTTGACGGACCATAAGAATTTAGAGTATCTACGATCTGCCAAGCGCCTGAATGCCCGCCAGGCGCGCTGGTCTCTATTCTTCGCCAGGTTCCGGTTTTCTATCACCTTCAGGCCAGGCTCCAAGAACGGCCTGCCTGACGCCCTCTCTAGACAGTTCACCCCCGCGGGGGCTGAGGAGACGCCCCACACTATCCTGCCCAGGTCGTGCGTCGTGGGAGCTATCTCTTGGGACATTGTGGACAAGATCCGGAAGGCACAGGAGGTGGAACCTGATCCTGGCGGCGGACCGGAGGGAAGACTGTTCGTTCCGTCTGCGGTCCGAGGAGAGGTCATCCACTGGCTCCACACCTCCCGGCTCACCTGTCATCCCGGCACCTCTCGGATGATCAGCCTCCTCCAACGGTCCTTTTGGTGGCCGGGCCTGCGGAGGGATGCAGCCCGCTACGCCCGGGCTTGTCCAATTTGTGCCACCAGCAAGTCGGGAAACGCCCCTCCAGCGGGTCTGCTCCAGCCTCTGCCCGTCCCTGGCAGGCCATGGTCGCACATCGCACTGGATTTCGTCACCGGGCTCCCAGCTTCCAACTCATTCGACACCATCCTGACCATCGTGGACCGTTTCTCCAAGGCGGCACACTTCATCCCCCTGCGAGGTCTCCCTACCGCCCTGGAGACGGCGGGCCTCCTCGTCCAACACGTGGTCAGGCTGCATGGGATCCCGGTGGATATGGTCTCGGACCGGGGTCCCCAATTTTCATCCGAGGTTTGGAAATCCTTTTGTAACGCCATCGGAGCCAAGGTGAGCCTCTCCTCCGGCCATCACCCCCAGTCTAACGGGCAGTGTGAGAGGACCAATCAGGAGCTGGAGGCTGCGCTCCGCTGTGTTGCAAGATCCAAGCCGGCATCATGGAGCAACCATCTCGCCTGGGTGGAGTACGCCCACAACACCGCCCGCTCTTCTGCAACGGGGATGTCCCCCTTCAAGGCGTCCCTGGGTTACGACCCCCCGCTGCTTCCAGCGCAGGAGAGCGAGGTAACTGTTCCGTCAGTTAGGGCGCACGTGAGGCAGTTCCGCTCCACCTGGGCCGCCGCGCGTCATGCGCTTTTACGCACAGCGGAGCGCAACAAGACCGTGGCGGACCGGCGTAGAAGACCTGCCCCGGCGTACAGAGTTGGGCAACTTGTCTACGTTTCCACCCAGGACGTCACCCTAAAAGGCGAGAGGAGGAAGCTGGCACAGCGCTTCATGGGTCCCTTCCCCATCACCCGGATCATCAACCCGGTGGCTGTGCGCGTGGCTATTCCCCCCTCCCTCCGCATCCATTCCACCTTCCACGTATCAAAGGTAAAGCTGGCAGTCACCGACCCCCTTTGCCCTCCTCCTGCAGCGCAACCCGCGCCCCGGATGATTGGTGGCCACCCGGCCTGGTCCGTCTCCTCCATCCTGGACTCCCGGCGCTGGGGTCGTGGGTTGCAATACTTGGTGGACTGGGAGGGCTATGGGCCCGAGCATCGACAATGGGTGCCCCTGTCGTTTGTGTTGGACCCATCGCTCATCGCGGACTTCCACCGAGCGCACCCGGATAAGCCATCGCCAGGAGGCGCTGCTAGAGGGGGGAGTACTGTCACACCGCGCCGTTCATCAGCGGCGCCACCTGCTCACACACCTGATCCTCATCAGCGGCGAGGGATAAAAGCCGCCTCGCCCGGAGGCTCGGCCTGAAGCCGTCAGACTTCGTTTCCTCACCGCCGTGAGCATACCTTTCTTCAGCATCGCTATTTTGGATAAGAACCCTTACCTCCTTCTCCAGTCTGCTCCCCTGTGCACAGGTGGATTCCCCGGCGGCGGACATCTCCGTTCCATCGCCCATCCTTCGCCGCTGCACGGAGCTCTCCAGGTGGCTGTCTCCCGGGCTACGTTCCCCTTGCTGTGCCAGCTATCCTGACAACTCAAGTAAGATCCTCTCTTGCCATAATTCATCCTGTGTTGGTGTATGCCCGTCACCCTCTCCCTGTGCTCTCTCCATAGGGTTGCTCGGCCGAACGGTCATCTGCCTCTGTGCCTGAAGCAGACGCCACCACCAACACATCTGCATCCCGCAGACACACACTCATTCACCCCTGCTGTTAATAAACTCTTTGAACTACTCTAAGCCTGTGTGTGCGTGTCTCCTGAGCCGTGCGTTATGTCAGTTCTTTGTCTTATCTGGAGAGTTACATTCTGTTGTGTTTAACTTTATTATCTGTGCTATGAAATAAGCAAGGAATGTTTCTGCAAAACAACATTTGAAACCAGAAAAAAATGTTTAGTTGTGCATTCACTGGAACCTATATCATGTTTCATAAAGCTTTGAATTTGAGGTGTTGCACATGCCAAAAAAGAAATAATCGAACAATCACTTATTCACAGTTGAGCAGGACTCATATACAGTTGTACACATTGTGCTCCAGCAAGAGATACAATGGTACTCCAACTACAGATACAGTTTTGGTGGGATGGTTTGCTTTGTTTGTGTGTGCTGAATGAAAGATGGCTACTTTCTTATTTACTGCCTCATAGTGTTGTTTACTTCTTGAACAGAAGGATTAGGACTGATCTCAATTTTCTGTCTTCATCCTCTTGTTCTTAATTCCACTTAAATGCTTGTCTGAACACAAGCCAGGTCATCCTTATAGCCTGCTTTCCATCTCACTTCATTAACACTGTCGGAGCACTCATGTTAAATCTCTCCTGAATAGAAAACAGTTGGACATCCATGGTGTTTTCGTGGGTGAAAACACACTAAGAGCATCATGTCTTCTGACCTCTACTACATGGTAACCTTTCTCCCTTCATGCAGCATTATAAGGCTGGGGATGAACAATGAGAACATCAACCTGTGCTGGATGTTTCTTTGCAATATTTTGTATAAATCTGCACAATTTCTTAATTTTAAAATGAAAATCAACAGAACAAAGCAGGGCCTTGCATCTGCTGAAGTCCGTACAGAGGGAGCTGAGGAGGAAGATCAGAGAAGGCAAGGACAGCTTCAGAAAGAAGATGGAGGACAAGCTGCAACACAGCGACATCGGCGGGGTCTGGAGAAACCTTAAAACCATCTCTGAGCTCCAGAATACCTCCCCCCAGGCCACGGCGGGCAGGGAGTGGGCGAACAATCTGAACCTGTTTTTTAATAGGTTTTGACCAACCGCCCTCCCCCCCGACTGCACAACAACCACTGCTGCCTCTAAATGATCAAGACCTGCTGTCCACACCCCACTCCACCAACACCCCCCCACTCCTAGCACACAGCTCCCCAACCTGACCCTCACTAAGACCCAGGTGAGGACAGAGCTGAGGAAGATCAAGGCAAGGAAGGCCTCGGGACTGGACGGCATCAGCGCGAAGCTCCTCAAGTCCTGCGCAGACCAGCTGTGTGGGATTGTGGAGCACATCTTCAACCTGAGCCTGAAGCTGGGGAGGGTACCACAGTTGTGGAAAACATCTTGTGTGGTACCTGTACCAAAGACTTCCCACCCCAAAGATCTGAACAGCTACAAACCAGTGGCGCTGACGTCTCACATGATGAAGACCCGGGAGAGACTGCTCCTTGCTCACCTCCATCCCCTGGTGGGACCAGTGATGGATCCACTCCAGTTCGCCTACCAGCATGGCATTGGGGTGGAGGATGCAGTGATCTTCCTCCTTCACCGTTCTCTGTCCCACCTGGAGAAGCCCGGGAATGCGGTGAGGATCATGTTCTTTGACTTCTCCTGTGCTTTCAACACCATTCAACCGATGATCCTGAAGGACAAGCTGCTGTGTGCAGGGGTGGACCAGCACCTGTCATCATGGATCCTGGACTACCTCACTAACCGGCCACAGTTTGTGAGAACCCGAGATTGTGTGTCTGACACGATCATCGGTAGCACGGGAGCCCCCCAGGGAACAGTTTTGGCTCCCTTCCTGTTCACCCTTTATACTGCAGACTTCTCACACAACACAACACATTGCCATCTACAGAAGTTCTCTGACAACTCTGCAATCGTTGGCCTCATCTCCAATGGAAATGAAGCTGAGTACAGAGGACTTACCCAGGACTTCGTGGACTGGTGCCATCGGAACTGCCTCCAGATCAACGCAAGGAAAACTAAGGAGCTGGTGGTGGACTTCCCCAGGCAAGGACAACCCCTCACAGCACCAGTAAACATACAGGGAACAGACATTGAGATGGTGACATCCTACAAGTACCTTGGTGCTCATCTGAACAATAAACTAGACTGGTCACACAATACCGACGCACTCTACAAGAAGGGACACCGCAGGCTGTTCCTACTGAGGAGGCTCAGGTCTTTTGGTGTACAAGGGGCGCTGCTGAAGACATTCTACGACATGGTGGTGGCATCAGCCATCACTTTTGGAGTGGTCTGCTGGGGCAACGGCATTACAGCAGCCGATAGGAAGAGACTGAACAAACTGATCAAGAAACCTAGCTCTGTCCTGGGGAAGCGCCTTGACCCAGTGGAGGAGATGGGAGAGAGAAGGATGGTGGCTAAACTGTCATCTCTGCTGGAGTCCGAGTCCCACCCTATGCAGGACATATTGAACGCACTGAGGAGCTCATTTAGCAGTAGACTACATCATCCTAGGTACGCAACCGAGAGGTTTCGCAGGTCCTTCCTACCTACGGCTGTCAGTCTGTATAACCTAAGCAGGGCTGCTCGCAGAGATACCAAAAAAACGTGACGACCTAATAGTACTGAATGCAAAAGACGCAACAGACTTACACAAATGGTCCCCTCCAGTATACAACTAGGACAATATCAGTTGCTACGGAGGGTGACAATATGTATGGGTACATATCCATACTATGTAGGATAACTAAGTAGATGGTTATGCTGTTTATTCCATCTTGCTACAATGCTCCACACTTTGTATATATATTTATATATTTATGTGTACATATGTATATCCACTGCTCTTATATTTTTCGTATCTTCTTAATTATTGCTCTGACTGTTGCTATCCCTGTGCTGTTGCAATCCTTGAATTTCCCCATTATGGGACTAATAAAGGCTTATCTTATCTTATCTTATCTTAATCTTACTGTTATATTTGGCATGCTATTCAAGCTTTGTTCTAATTTTTGTGCTGTTAGATGTAACTTTGTTTCTGACATTCTCCTGCTTGGGTTAAAAACATGGGTTAAGGTATTTATGTAGCAATTTATAATACAGCCTCCAAATTACATGGTAACTACAGAGTAATAAGTAAAACAGGGTAAATAATGAATAAGTGCAGGGGGTGCATTATGCCTTGAATTTCATCTGGCTTGAGTTTCTTACAAGTACTAATTTCCCTGTTTTGGCATATGTTCCCTGTTTTTATCATGTTTTCCCATGTTTTCTCTTCACCTGTTTTTGTGGGGGCATTTTACCTTGGTTTTATCGTGCTTTTCTCTTGTTTCTACCTGTACTTCCCCTGTTCTTACCATTTAATTTGTTTTCTGTATTATAAAGTATTACTGGAATATCATAACATTTCATGATTTTGCAGCATTATTAAGCAATCTTCAGCAACCAAAATATCAGTGTGGACTGTTTTCCACAAAGATCATTAAAAGTGTTGATTTCAGTATTAATATTGCAAGCCAGTGGTCCTGCTTGGAAGGAAACAGTTTGATCTGTGTACATGGAAATTACACACAGCGCATTAAGAAAATAATTGGAAATGACATTTATGATTTGCATTTAGATGAGCAGATTTCCATTTTGCAGTGATATGATGATCATCAGCCTTGTGGGAAATAATACTGGAGGTGAGTGAGAGTCGGCAGTGCTGACGGAGCAAAGTTCAGCGCAACATAAATAAGGCCGCGATCGCTTATACACATATTGCACAGTCAGAGAATCCAACATAATGGACGCCCTTTTTCATGCTGCTGTTACTGTTAGACAAAATGGCTCAAAAATGAAAAGAAACTGTTTGGAATAAAGACCATAAATTAATTTGGAAATTGTCATTCCAATCAGTGGTGGCGAAGTTGTGTTTATGATAGATACAAGAAACTAAAAGAAAATACTGTGTTACTAATTTTGATTTGATAGTATTGTTTAAAATGACAAATACAGAATATTATAGGCTTAAAAAATAATTAATAAAAGAAAGACAAAGGGGAAAAACACAATAATTAAAACAGCCTATGTCAGGTTCCCATCAGCTGGTTAAAAACACAACGCTGATGCTAATTCATTGACGCTGCCAATGTTGATCATCAGAAAAAGGGAAACATCTGTGGGTTGTTTGCATCGGTAAAACTAAGCTGTCATCTGAATTCCAGCCCGCATTTCCACTTCAGAACTCCTAATCATGTTGTCGTATCACGGAGATTAAGACTTTAAGTCCTATTAGACATGACACAAGGATGTACCGATCAGTATTTGGTAAGCTGGCTCAAACTGTGGGAACATTTGAGTGACCAGTGTCTCCTCTCCTCTCCCGTCCAGGTTCACTGCTTTTCGATCCTTCACCTCTGCCTGTCTGACTAATGATCTGCCCTATTTTTTCAGCCTCCCTCCACACTTCTCTTCATCCCTCTCGTCGGCCTCCCAGGAGACGGTGTGAGCGAGGACTCAGAGACAAGAGGGCAGAGTGGGCCTGCTCATTTTGGCTTTGTCTCCTTTCACCTTCACCTTTGCCTGCTTTCTCCCAGTGCTCCCCTTGTCTCCTCCTTTATAGCATAGGTCTATTTCAATCTACCAAAGACTTCAATGTGAATACGAAATGCTTCTCACTCTTTACCCTAATGTGTATGTTGGGACCCAATAGAGCAGGTTATGTTAGAGGAATACTGATTGCAACAAGGGAAGAGAGCTAAACTAGACACGTGGAGACATCTGGCAGATGGACAATATGCAAAAAGAGAGCAGACTATATTTAATTCAAGCAGCCAAGAGCCCAAGTGTGGATTGGTCCAGATGTTCACTAGACATTCATGATCATAAACCGTATTATTTCTTATAAATTTATTTGCATACAGGTTATTAAACAATTCTCATTTACTCGTTTACTTGTGTCAAACAAATTGAAAGTCAAAAGAACTTGCATGCTTTTCCTTTAAAGAGATCCTCTTTAATTTTTGGGGTCATCCTTTAATTTTAGTGAGCTGTGTAGGCTTTCTCTGACATACACGGCCAGATTTACTACCATGCTGCATCAGCGCAAAACCCTGTATTGGTGTTTAAAAACTACTGTTGAGATTTACTAAAGGGCAAAGTTAGAGCTGGAAAGGTGTGGACAATGTTAATTTTGTGCCTGGCCTCATTGCATATGTATTTGTAGGAGTTGTCATGTCAAACTGCAAATTTGAAGGAGGAGAGTATTTAAATGACTGGCACAAGGTGATTTACTAAGGTTTGTAACTGTCAGTTTCCTGCTAATTGTACAAGGATTTAACACTCCATAAAAGCACGTCTTACCTCAGTTCAGCGGACATTTAAATAGGAAACGGATAAACGAGCAGAGACTAAGAGTGGAAATTAATCAGAAGGCCGTCTGTCATTATTCTTTCAGCTTATATTCATTTCAAAGCTACAACAGACATCTGTGTGTGCCACAAATATCACAGCGGCTAGTGAGAGCCTGAGCCGATGGTCAGAGCCTCTTGCAACTCTGACTGTCCCTCGCAGGCTGTGGAGCAGATAAAAGCCTGTTTAGTTCTACTCTGTGCCCATTCACGCATCCCAGTTCACCTCATATTAATTTATCCTCTGCTAATCATTTTTCGTGACAGCCCGCTCTGAAATAAAATGTACTTCACCTTTCGTGGCGCTCGAAATGAAACGCAACAAACAAGCACGTCGTCACCAAATAAAACAACAAGCCTGCGCACAAAAACACACACAAGAGCAAAAACAAACAGCCACTACAACAAATTTTGTCCTGCCTTTGCTGTTTTGTCATTATAAATCATATTTGAGAGGTAACACACAGGACCATAGATGGGGCTGTTTATACTGTAGCTATAGATTGAATCCACAGGATTGGCCAGTCAGAGGTGGAATGACAGCTGACAGAACTCGCGTTTTCACGAACTCAAACAGATGCTACTCCAGCGTTATATCCTGTCGGACAGTGAGAGAGCAGAGAGACTCCCAACATGCTCAGAGTTAGGTGACAGATCAGCTGTGGAGCTGATGGAGGTTCTGCTGTTAAAACAGTTTGTCACAGCGGTCATCTGGCAGGTGGAGGATAAGAGAAGCTGGACTCTCTTCTGTCTTTAGCCAGCCTGCATATTTGTTTAATTTTACAAATCTCAACAAGTTCCACTCCACAATCTGTTTACAAAACGCTGGTACAGGAGTGGTGTAAGTGGGATTGCCACACCAAATTGCACTGCTGAAGTGATTCAAAGTTCGTCAGCCCTCGAAGGCCCCCTACTGGCCTGGGGCTCTAAGTATTTGTCTTCCTGCCAGCACAGTGCTTCTGACTGTTGGGAATTTTATTTTGTTAATTTAAAGAAAGTGACGGCTTGCAGCTGCACCCCCTACAGCAAGTGGTGCCCTAGGCAGCCGACTATGTGGACTATGCCTCTGGCCGGCACTGAATAGGCCTAATGTCTATGTAGCCCTTCCTACCTGGAGTGGAAATACAGATGTGTCAGAGGACTATGACTTTTTTTTTTCTTTTCTGGAGAGGTTCAGACACGTAGCTTTCCTCTCCTCTCCATCTATCAAATCCCCCTCAGCCAGGCCTTGGTAAAGTACCAAAACCTCTTCCACATTGTGTAGTGATCCACGCTGCTTACTAATTATCATCCTCAGCTGCGCCTGCTCTCACACCTGCTCTCTTCAATTAGGCACCCTTTATTAGGAGTGGATTCCTGCACTCCTGCACGGAGACGTCAACAATCCTTGGGTGAAGCCATCCTCGTCTTGACTCACCCTTCTCTACTGCTGGGAGTTTCGCCTCCCTTCCTTGCATCGTTCCTGCATCTATTCGCCTGGGAGCTTCGCCTCCCCAACTCTACAGTAAGCTTATCTCACTGGACACTTCTCCTCCTACTCCTGCTTTCCTCCTCCTCTCTCCCCTGTGCACAGGTGGCTTTTCCTTCAGGCGGCGGACTCACCTCTGCTCCAGGCGGCAGACCGGACTCTTTCCCTTAAGCTGGAGGCCGCTCCCACTCCCTGCACAGTAAGAGCCTCCTCTCACCTAACTCACTCCTTCCTCTCATCTCTCAGCTGTGGCTGCACCTGCCTCATCTCCCCCTTCACGGACACTGCACCTCCTGAGCGGGACGCTGGTTACCTGGAATGGACAAAGCTACTCTTCAACGCTTCTACAACTCCTGGACTCCGTAAGAGAACTTTTCACTCAATCCATTCAACCCACGGTTGCTGAGCTGTTATTAATTTCCTCTCTCTTCTCTTCCCGCAGGGTTGCCAGTTCTCTCCCGCTCTGAACTCACATCCATCCACTCACTCACTCATCCACTTTATTAATAAAGATCATTGTGATTTATAATCGAGTCTGTGTCTGCATTTGGGTTTTCGTGCAAACATGTCACATTGTTGGTTTTCTTTGGGGTTTTTCTCAATCCATTTCTGCATTTCTTTCTTTTTGCTAAGTGCCTATAATGGTGAGTCTTTTCCCTCTTCTTCTCTCTAGTTCTCTTTCCCACAACCAGATTATTAAAAAAAAAAAAAAAGCACAGACCCATGGAAACATTCCCCCGAAACTGCAACATCATAGTAACTCCATTTATAGGCATACTTCCTTATTTGGCTATACCTGCGACCAGCTGTGGTCATGTGACTAGCTGTGGTCTAAATGACAGCCATCTCTGTGTGGCTGTCCAAGGAATAAGTGAAATCATGTGTGTTTAATTTTATTATGTTCCATACTTCAGAAAACATAAAACTGTGATGGCACTGAGTGGGGGTTCTCCACCCAGAGTCAGAAGCCGGGGGGAAAGATGGAACAGAGGACTGAAGGAAGAAGTGGCATCGGGGGGTCTCAGATGTAACAGAAAGGACAAGACGCACCCCGGGGAGTCAGGAGACACCAGAGTTCGCTAGAGTATGAGAGGGAGTGAGAAGTGAGGGTTTGTGTTCTGTAATGTTACTGTGCTAGACGGGCTTTGTGCATTGTGTATATTGTCTTTGGCTCCCTGGGTCTCATGGGGCAGAAATAAAGTGATATAAAAGGAGGCGCCGAGAGACCCCAGGGAGAGGTTTTTTTTTTTGTGTTTTATGTTGGAAGGTGAATAAAGTTTGTGTGTCGCCCAGCTCGCTGTGTCGTCTGCTTTCATTTTCCACATTCGTGACCCTAAGGCATGCAATGGAGAATGAGCCGAGCACCGCCCCGGAGACAACCCAGAGGGAGCACACCAGCGCGGCATGCGCTGTCACAGTCAAGTTCCCAGACTTCTGGCTTCATAATCCGACCGCTTGGTTCCTACATGTGGAAGTCCAATTCGCACTCTGAGGGATCACAACAGACAACATCAAATATTACCATGTGATCGCTGCGCTGGATGTGCATGCCACGCAGCAAGTAATGAGCCTGCTCCAGGAGCTGCCGGCCCAGGGGAAATACAAAGCGCTCAAGCAGATGCTACTCCAGCATTATACCCTGTTGGACAGTGAGTGACTCCTAACATGCTCAGAGTTAGGTGACAGATCAGCTGTGGAGCTGATGGAGAGCATGTTAGCGTTGATGGAGAATAACGACGAATCCTTCCTGTTCGCCCACCTTTTCCTCAAGAACCTACCTGCTACAGCGAGGGCAATCCTGGCCAACTCGCTGCTGCTGGTAACCAAGGACTACCGCGCCCTGGCGCAGGAAACGGACCGCATCATCCTAGCAGCCAGAGCTCTCAGCGTGCACACAGCGACACCGGCATCCATGAAGGACCCCAGAGAGGTCAAGAAGCCGCTGGTGGTGGCTGGGATAGACGATAAGAGACACAGCAATGGGACGCTCTGTTTCTATCACCGCCGTTTCAGCTCAAATGCCCAATGCTTTCTGCCACCATGCCAATTCAAGAAGCTGGGAAATGGCACAGCCAGTAGTCAGTAGCAGCTGCGACCACTGGCGACAGGAACAAGCTGCTTTTCATCACAGACACATGTTCGGGGAGATGTTTCTTGGTGGACTCCGGCTCCCAGAAGAGCCTCATCCTGCCGGTCAGCGCAGACAGGTCAGCAGGAGGCAGTGGTCCCGAGCTCATGGCCGCCAACGGATCCAACATCAGGACATTTGGTGAATGGATTCTGATGGTATGCTTACACGGACGCAATTACCAGTGGGATTCTATGGTAGCTGCATGTTCTGTTCCCATTTTAGGGGCAGATTTTTTATGTGCTTACAGGTTGTTAGTCGATGTTGCCAACAGACATTGGATGGTGTTTCTTTTTCCTCCTTGCCCTGCACAGCTCGGGGAGTTGGGCTAACAACACTGGCTAACATTATAGCTCCAGGGGGTAAGTACCAGCATTTGCTTTCACAGTTTCCAGCACTCATGGTCCCGACTTTTTCGGCTATAGTATCTAAACATGGGGTTGAACATTTCATAACCACAAAAGGCCCGCTGTTCATGCACCCGCGGTCAAGCTGGCCAGCACACATGAGGAGTTCGCTAACTTAGAGCAACAGGGCATCGTTAGGCGCTCCAACAGCCCGTGGGCATCCCCGCTACACATGGTGCCCAAGGCCGATGTGTCGAGGCGACCATGTGGTGATTTCCGGTGCTTGAACAACTCCATGGAACACGACCAGTATCCCTTCCGGCACATCCAGGATTTTTAAGTGCATCTGGCCGGGACGCGTGTTTTTTCGAAAGTGGATCTGGTCCACGGTTACCACCAGATCTCGGTGCACGCGGAGGACGTTCCCAAAACAGTGGTAAAAACTCCTTTTGGCCTTTCTGAGTTTTTACGCATGTCATTCGAGTTAAAAGGTGTGGCGCAAACCTTCCAAAGAATGATGGACGCGGTGCTCCGTGACCTGCCTTTCGTTTTTGTCTACTTAGATGACATTTTGGTGGCTAGCACATCCGAGGAGGAGCACCTTGCCCATCTCAAAATAGTTTTCCAGAGGTTAGAAGTGCACAGGCTTATCATTAACCCGGCGAAGTGCCAGTTCGGTGTGCCAGTGATTGATTTTTTGGGTCACCACATTTCGCCGGAGGGCGCGATTCCTCTGCCTGATAAGATGTGCGCCGTGTCGGATTTTCCGCGTCCGAAGACCATGAGGGCCCTGCAGGAATTTTTGGGCAATGTAAACTTTTACAACCGTTTCCTCCCCCAGGCAGCCGAGCTGCTGCAGCCGTTGTACGCTGTGCTCAAAAAAAAGAAGCCCATGGAAAACATCAACTCGACCCCCGAGCGAGTGCAGGCTTTCGCAGACGTCAAAACAGCGCTCGCTAACACCGTCTTGCTAGCCCACCCTGCCCCGTCAGTGTGTATAGCACTCACCACGGACACATCTGACATTGCCATAGGGGCAGTGGTGGAGCAGTTCGTCTCCGGTTTGTGGCAGCTGCTCGCATTTTTCAGCCGTACTTTGCGCAACAACGAACCCAAATACAGTACGTTTGGCAAAGAGTTATTGGCTCTCCACCTGGCAACGCACCACTTCCAGTTTTGGCTAGAAGGGTGCGAGTTCACCGCATTCGTTGAACATAAGCTGCTAACATACGCAATGTCCAAAGTCTCTGAACCGTGGTTGGCCTGGCAGCAACAACATTTGGTCACGATCTCAGCGTTCACAACCGACATTCAAGACGTAGCCGGTAAGCTTAATGTTGTGGCCGATTGCCTGTCACGCTCATTCATCTCCCCGGTCTACATGGGAATAGACTTCCCTGCCATGGTCGTGGAGCAAACCGGGGACGCAGACATTTGTGAGCTCCAGTCCGTGCCTACTCGGTTAAAACTGGAGAGCAGGGTGGTGCAAGAAGGGTGCCCCCCCTTGCTCTGCGATGTCTCTACCGGCCGCCCACGCTCGGTGGTTCCGAGATCTTCACGCCACCGCATTTTTGAGTCAGTTCACTCCCTTTCACATCCTGGTGTGTGTGCCTCGGTTAAACTAGTGGGAGTGAAATTTGTCTGGCTTCACTTGCACAGACACGTGAAAGAGTGGGCTGCAGCATGCGTCACATGCCAGCTGGCGAAAGTGCATAAGCACACCAAAAGCCCCCCTCGAGCCGTTCCCAATCCCGGCCAGGAGGTTTGACCACATCTACGTGGATTTTGTGGGACCCCTCCCGATGTCGCAAGGTTTCATGCACCTTCTGACAATCGTGGACCGCACCACGCGTTGGCCTGAAGTGGTCCCGCCGGCTTCCACCACGTCCGCAGAAGCAGCTCACACTTTTTTGTCGGCTTGGGTTGCACAGCTCGGATCCCCGTTGGACATCACTTCCGACAGGGGTCCGCAGTTCGTTTCGGAACTCTAGTCCGCCATGGCCCAGAGCCTGGGGGTCAAAATCCACCGCACTACCACATACAACCTGTTATGTCTGAGGAATGAGGGACAGGAGTCTCATTTGTCATGCAGCAAGTCCACCTTTATTATACAGAACTGAACTATTTATACACAAGGGTCGTGCCCGCCTGACGTCACACCCGAGGTGGGTATGGCAGCACGCACACACCACACTCACTACATCACAATTCCCCTCCCCCTTACAAAATTGCAACACCATACACACAATCAAAACCCTCCCCAATTTAGGACCTGAATCGTGCGCTAAGGGAACCAGGAGATATGAATTGTAGGAGAATAACCTATCACATTCACACAGAACAACTAAAACCAACATTTTTCTTTTTTTTAAATATACACAAAAATAACTAAAGCAGACCATGTCTCTAAAATTAGATAAAATAATCCCATAACATATATACCCACATGCACGCCAGCATAGTATATGTTTACATTTTTACATTAGTGATATTTAAGTCACACCTATGTCCACCGGCAGCCAGAGGTAATACCGGCCAGGGGGACCAGGGCAGCCCCAAATCATGCACACCCCTGGCCGCTGTAGATAACACTGGCTCGGAGGTCCTGGACAGCCCCACGGCATGAATGCTCCTGGCCGCCATCTGCCTCCGGGACCAAAACCAACCTCTCCTGCAAAAATGTCACTCTTCACCACTGACTGCCTCATTCCTCGGGACCCACCGTGCTGCTGTCCAGCACACCGTCTCTCTGTGCTCGTCGGTCCGCTCCCGACCGCCTTCAACACCACCGTCATGGTCCCAAACACTCCAGCCCCCTGTGGCCGAACTCTGGGGACACCCGAAATCTGCTCATCAGCACCACTCACTGCCTCAGGCGCCTCGCCATACTGCCCAGCACCCTCATCCAGGGCACTCCGCTGCGCTGCCTCTGTGTCCAGCTGCTGCTGCTCTCCCTCGGGGCTCTCAGCTTCGCTCTGGTCAGCGTCACTCTCTGACTCATGTGTTTCGCCGCTGCTCTCGGCACCCTCGTCCCAGGCACCCCACTGCATCATCTCCATGCCCGGTTGTAGCTGTTCTCCTTCGGGATTCCCAGCGTCACTCTCATCGGCTCCACTCCACGACTTGGGCGCATGTGCGCACAGCGACCGGCAGCTGGTGAAAAAGTACGTCGTCTGTGTGTTTTGTTTTATGCACTTTAATGTGTTTTTACGATATTCTCTGTGTCGTTTCTGTCCTGGAATGTTTGTGGACTGTATGATGAAGAGCTCCCTGGTTCCATCAACATGGACTACCTCCCCTTTTTTGCACTGCTGCTAATTCTCCTCCGGCTCTTTGTCTCTGAAGTAAATGCATACGGCACCATGGCGGGCAGGATACATTATTCCAGGGACATGTTGCTGCATTTAAACACAGTTGATGCAGCGGCTGTGATTGACCCTAAGCCGCAACTGCCAAACTTTATTTTGAGAGACGTTCATGGACACAGCGGTGAAAAGAGAGATGGAAGAAAAAAACGCGGAAAATGTGGAGGAGTGAAATTGCGCCTGAGAAGATGTCAGTTTGGTAACATTCCTCTTCCTTCAATGATTTTTGGGAATGTACAGTCTCTGAGAAACAAGGTGGATGAAATTCAAGGAAATGTACGCTACCAGAAGAACTTTAAGAACTGCTGCGTCATGGCCTTCACCGAATCTTGGCTTACTGCGCATGACCGAGACGCAGACCTGTGGATTGACGGCTTTGGAGCCCACCTGCGCTCGGATTGGCAGGAAGAGGTAATGGGGAAACGTCAGGGGGGCGGCGTGTGTTTATACATTAATAAGCAGTACTGCACATCTGTCACAGTCAGAGAGCGCATCTGTACACCCGATGTGGAGCTGCTGTCTGTGTCACTACGCCCCTTTTATTTCCCTCGCGAGTTCCCCTGACTTTTCATCACAATTGTGTACATTCATCCGAGGGTAGACGCTGACTCCGCCTGCAGCACAATCTTTGATGTGATCCAGCAGCTGCAATCAATTTCTCCAGAGGCGCCAAACTTCATTCTTGGGGATTTTAACCATGTTTCTTTAAAGAAGACACTTAAAAACTTTTATCAGTATGTCAGTATGCAGTATGTCTCCTGCCCAACCAGGCGAAAAAAGACATTGGACCTGTGCTATGGATCCATAGAGAGGGCCTATAAATCACTCCCCCTTCCTCCTTTAGGATCCTCAGATCACAACTGTGTATATTTACTGCCCACATATAAAACTGCTCTCAGAAGAGGCAAGGTGGAGACCAGAGACATAGATGTGTGGACAGAAGATTCAGTGCACAGCCTCCAGGAATGCTTTGACTGTACAGACTGGGAGATGTTCACACTGGCCTGCGGGGATGATTTGGACTCTTTGGTGGACGTCACATGGATATACATGGCTTTCTGTAAAAATAAGATCGTTCCACATAAACGTGTCAAAATATATCCCAACAACAAAACATGGGTTACAAAATCAGTTAAATCCTGCTTACAGAGGAAAGCACTTGCCTTTAAACAGGGGTCTGTTTCTGAGCTACAGGTTGCCACAAAAGAGCTGAAATCCGAAATTTTAAGAGCAAAACAGAATTATAAATCAGAACTGGAAAGCAAGATAGCAACAAAGAAACTTGGTTCAGCCTGGGCCAGTATGAAAACTATTGCAGGCCTTCAGAGCACAGAGCGCAGTAATTGTGTGTTTTTAGATGGTTTTAATTCAGACACAGAGCTGGCTAATGCTCTTAATTGTTTTTATGGTCGTTTTGACTCCTTTGATTTTAGCACTGAAACCCAAGATTTGAAACAGAAACTCAAAGACAATCAGCACTTTAATATTGAGGTGCAGGATGTTAAAAGGGAGTTCTGTGCTGTAAAAGTGAACAAAAGTCAGGGCCCTGATAATATATGTGGGCGCTTGGTAAAGTCCTGTGCACATGAACTGAGTCCTATATTTCATTACATTTTCAAAAAGTCCTTACAGACACAACATGTGCCTAAGATCTGGAAAGACGTCGTGGTTGTTCCCGTTCCAAAATCCAGCTGTCCTAAAACGGTAAACGACTTTAGACCAGTTGCTTTGACTTCAATTTTAATGAAAATTTTTGAAAAACTGGTCAGATGTGAGGTCCTAAAGCAGACTGAGCATGCATTGGATCCTCTGCAGTTTGCCTATAGGCCTCACAGAGGAGTGGAGGATGCCACTGTCACTGTTTAACATGCTTTTTAAACATCTGGATTTTAATGGGACACACACCAGGCTTTTATTTGTGGACTTTTCCTCCGCCTTTAATACAATCCAACCTCATATCTTAGCTGAAAGGCTCCTGCAACAATCTGATTTGAGCAATAATCTGGTGGGTTGGATTCTGGATTTCTTAACCAACAGGACACAGAGAGTAAGGGTCAATGGTACATTGTCTGACCTAAAGTGCTCTTCTACTGGCTCTCCTCAGGGGAGGGTGTTGTCACCACTACTCTTCATCCTGTACACAAACATGTGTCGGAGCAGACATGACAACAGACACATTATAAAGTATGCTGATGATTCAGTTATTGTCAGTCTCCTCCAGGATGGTGAGAGTGGCCACGGCCCAGTAGTTGATGATTTTGTTCACTGGTGTGAGGATTCCTACCTGCAGCTGAATACGACAAAAACTAAAGACATGATTATTGACTTTAGGAGGAAAACTCCCAGGCACAAAGTCACCGTACTAAAAGGCCAGACCACCGAATGTGTACAATCCTACAAATATCTTGGGACGATTATTGATAGTAATTTAAAGTTTGAAGAGAACTGTGAAAGGGTGTGCAAAAAGGGTCAGCAACATTTGCATTGCTTGAGAAAACTTGCACGCTTCCAAATTGACCAAACCATAATGACAATGTTTAATCGGGCTTTTATTGAATCTGTTTTATCCTTTTCTTTAGTGTCATGGTTTGGTCAGATAAAACTGAAACAGAGGAAATCCTTGGGTCAGGTAGTTAGATGGTCCAGTCGTTTGCTTGGTGAGTCACAGCTGAGCCTGACATCCCTGTACACCAGACAAGTACGGAGGATGGCTACCTCCATTTTAAATGATGACTCCCACCCTTTGCACTGCAACTTTCAGCTTCTTCCCTCAAGACGGAGGTTTGCTGTCCCAAAAAGTAAAACCCAGCGCTACAAAAACAGTTTTATTCCTGCTGCTATTAAAGAGTTGAACAAGCTGTAACAATATATTGCACATAATTTAGGTACCTATTTATTAACTCCATTTTATACTTACTTACTTTTGTAGGATGTTACTTGGGTTCTAAATATTTTATTGAGTTTTAGACCTTTGAGTTTTTAACCTCTTTGACTAGTTTTTAACTTTTAATATGACTCTTCTCTCTTACCTCTGGTTTTTCTCTCATCTCTTTGTCTTTTTATACCCTGATTGATGGAGCGTTGAGTATTTTTATCATGTTCATAGTCAATTTCATGTGTGTCTGTGTTTGTGGCTATGTTGAATGTAATTTGTGGCTTGTAAATATGGATGTCACCAGACTGCAAAACAAATCTACCTACGGGTACAAATAAAGTAATCTGAACCTGAACCTGAACCTGAACTCTCCCACCCAGGCGTCTCATCGCTGCTCTCAGCACCTTCATCCCAAGCGCTCCACTGCATCGTCTCTGCACCCGACTGTCGCTGCTGTTCCCCGGGGCTCTCAGCCTTCATGGTCCCGCTCACCCGCCACCTAGCCTCCAGCTGCGGCGATAACTTCTGCTGCTCTCCCTCTCCAATGTCACTGCACACCGCACCGTCCGACTTATCAGTGCTATGGTCCTGTACCGTACTGAGCTCCTTGACCGGCCCGTCATCTTCAGTGACCGGGGACTCCTCCATTTGTGGCCCCGGTCCTACCTCAAAGTCTTGCTGGTGGCTCGTAGCTTGGTTTTGGTGTGAAGTTAGCTTAGCAGCAAACCTGTCCATAGGCACAGAACAGGCCGTTAGCTTCTCCCAGCTAACTAGCTTAGCCATTTCTGGCGTCAACAACTCCATTTCCCACATCTTCGTGGTCCTCGTCTGCCCATCGAAGTACTCGGCCAGCCGCTCAACAGAATCCTCATAATACTCCATTTCACCCAACGTACCAAGAATTCTTCGGTCCTCTGCGCCAAGATTGTGGGCCAGGAGTGCTCACCGTCGTCTCCTGTCAAGCCTACTCAAGCCCAGCGCCGTGATGTAATCCTCGAATATGGCCCTCCACTGCGGCCACAGGATCACCGGCTCTCCTGTGTACTCTAGAAATTGTGCTGGTGGTGGAGATAGCCCGTACACTCCCATCATTTTAATCCTCGTCGCCAAACGTTATGTCTGAGGAATGAGGGACAGGAGTCTCATTTGTCATGCAGCAAGTCCACCTTTATTATATAGAACTGGAGTATTTATACACAAGGGCTGTGCCCGCCTGACATCACACCAGAGGCGGGTACAGCAGCACGCACACACTACACTCACTACATCACACAACCCCCAGTCTCACGGGTTATGTGAAAGTTTTCATAGGTCGCTTAAGGCAGCGCTCAGTGCCTCACTCACAGATGCAAATTGGGTCGACCACCTGCCCTAAGTCCTGTTAGGTTTGTGCTCCGTGCCTAAGGAGGATCTGGCAGCTTCCCCGGCAGAACTCCTTTTTTCTCAGCCGCTGCGGATCCCCGGGGAATTTTTACCAGAAAACCCCACACCCAGGACCCACGCAATTTTTATACAATACAGAGACTGCTAACATGCCGGGCCTGGCCCACCACTGTTTTCCCCACACCTTCATCCTGAAGAGCTTACAGAGCACCAAGTTCGTTTTTATCAGACACGATGCACACAGAACTCCATTGCGCCCACCATACGACGGATTGTTCAGAGCGCTGGAAACTGGGGCAAAGCATTTTGTGTTAGACTTGGGGGGGGGGGGGCATAAGGAAACCATCTGCATTAACAGGCTGAAGCCCGCTTATGTGTTGGCAGACGAGCAGGTGGTAGTGGCCCAAGCTCCCCGGCGCGGACGCCCACCAATGGTGGTTCCGCAAGTTGGTGTTCCCTCAGTAGAGAACTGCACTCGTGAAGTTAACCTGTCCCCCCCCACCCTCTTCCCCTCCATAGACCAACATGCCCTCCCGCACACCTCACCAGGAGGGCGCTTCGACCAGACCGGCGACCCCCCGCTACAGCAGCTACGAGCACCGGCTCAAGCCCAAGGGACCGGGGGGTTAGTTCCCTTTCTGGGTGTTCGGGTGAGTAAGGGGGTTCTCCACCCAGAGTCGGAAGCCGGCGGGGGGGGGGGGGGGGGCGGGGTAGGGATGGAACAGAGGACTGAAGGAGTAAGTGGCACCAAGGGATCTCAGATGTAACAGAAAGAACTAGCCGCACCCCGGGGAGTCAGGAGATACCAGAGCTCGCTAGATTATGAGAGGGAGTGAGAAGCAGGGTTCGTGTTCTGTAATGTTAATGTGCCAGACAGGCTTTGTGCACTGTGTGTACTGTCTTTGGCTCCCTGGGTGTCATGGGGCAGAAATAAAGTGGTATAAAAGGAGGCACCCAGAGACCCTGGGAAGAGTTTTTTTGTGTTTTATGTTGGAAGGTAAATAAAGTTTGTGTGTCATCCAGCTCACTATTTCGTCTGCTTTCATCTTCCACAAAACGTGCATATTTATAAAAAGTCGTGGACTGGGAGACCTGTAGAATTGTCCTCGGGTCAAAATGACCCGACGACAACAGGTGTTATAGCAGTTTCCCCTGACCCACTTCCCGAGATCCGAGAAGGCTGAAATATCACAGGGAGAATCCATCAATGGTCCCTGGAAATCCAGGTAAATTGCAGCCCGGAACATCCTATGGTCCTCCTTTTATTCAGCGTTAACCCAGAGGATCCCTCATTGTCTTCAGGTCAGAACAGGAGGGTTCAAAGTTATTCACATAATAAAACCTCAAAGGTCCATCAGACCATCTTGATTGTTCTAGTGTTAATAAAATAAACACATGCTGGTCAAAAAATCAGGCTATTCATGAGTAATCCTTTTTTAATTTAGATACAAATACTTCATTTATAAATACTAAATGAAAGAGTCTGCCATGCCATTATGCTCCTCCGAATTGACTGTCTGTGCTGATGACCCGCTTTCTCATCAGGTGTGCCTGTGCATAATTTTGTGCTGCACTTGGTTGATGGGTGGTCATTATTGAAATGAAATGACTGTGTCTTTGTTCATAATTTTGTGTGTTGTTAGTAGATCATTTGCAAAAATTGTCCGCTCCCTTAGGTGTTGTCTAAATTGCGTACTCGCTAATTTGCACTGCCTTAGTAAATCTGCCCCGTAGTCTGCAAAGTCAAACAGCCCAAAATCCTACTGCACAGGAGTTTTCTTCTCCCACAGAAGCTAGGACTACATATCCACCTGAAACATCTCATTTGGATTTGTTGTTTTCTTCCATGAGGTTACCACATCATTGCTTAAAGGGGTCACTGATTGGACTTTTTTCCAAATTTTAACGGCTCACATGTCTTAATGAAATGTTTGTGACATATTTTTGTTCTATTTTTCTTTAATTATTTAATTACTGCAGCAATTCCTTTTTATGTTTCCATCCACTTTGGTCTTGAAAACCCCCTGCTGGATTGTGATATTCTAGTGATGCAACATTTTATCTCACTGCCCATGTCAAGCCCTGTTTTTTTTTATGTTTTTGGCTTTGTTTGTTTCTTGCTTTGTTGCCTTTGTGTGCATTGCACTTTTGCTTTTCTTCTCATGTCTATGTGAAAAACTTCAATAAAAATATTTTCATAAAATCCATCCATTAATTTTGGAGTAATATTGCTAACATATTGTGAGAAGATAGATCCTTGGCGGAGGTATGCATTCTCAGATCATCAACAAAATCTAATGGATTCTTCTGCAGCCCAAGGACCATCTCTGGGGAAAATTTCATCCAAATCCAGCCAGTAGTTTTTGTGTAATCCTGCTGCACAAAAACAAGCAAGGACAATGATCCCAACACACCGCCCAGGAAACTCTCAACTGGCTCAAAAGAAGGAAGATCAAGCTGCTAGAATGGCTCAGTCACCTGACCTGAATCCAATTGAAAATCTATGGAGCGAATTATTTATCATATTCAGTCTGTGTTGTGCTGTTGCTTAGTTTTTTGTCACGTTTTGTCTTAGCTTTTGTTCTGAATTGTAATCACTCTTATTTTATTTTCCTTTTGAATTCTTAGATGGAATATGGGTGGGCAATATGTAGCTTCAGCCATCACCCATTCCAGATAACTTATGTTGAATTGTATAATCCGAGGAGTTATTGTTTAATTTGACCTTATTAGATTTTTTTCCCCTTTGTTGTATTATTCTGTTCCTTTCTTTTAATCTTTACATCTATTCATTCATTCATCTTCTTCTGCTTAATCCTTTTCGGGTCGCAGGGGGGCTGGAGCCTATCCCAGCATCTTTGGGCGAGAGGCAGGGTACACCCTGGACAGATCGCCAATCCATCGCAGGGCCAACACAGAGAGACAGACAACGATTCACTCTCACAGTCATACCTAAGGACAATTTAGAATCCCCAATTTGATGCCAATTAACCTAACTTGCATGTTTTTGGCCTGTGGGAGGAAACCGGAGAAATCCCGGAGTAAACCCACGCAGACACCGGGAGAACATGCAAACTCCACACAGATCACTGTTGGTCGGGGGCTGGGATCGAACCCAGCATCCCCCAGCCAAGGGTGAGTTGCTGTGCTGCTGCAGTGCTAACCATTCCGCCACCATGCTGCCCAGCATTAAAAAAAAAACAAAAACAACAAAAAAAACCCCGACCGATTGAATTGAGGATTGAATGGCCTCAAAGGTGACAGCAGGTATGGTTTGTCATACATGATTTCAAATGGAGACAACCCCCCTTTGGTTGGGATTATCCTCATGTAAAATCAAAACTAATGGGAAGCAATAAATCCAATTTTGCCCTGTTTCTGCCATTGTTTTTCTGAGTCTTTCTTCAACAGTTCTTTTTGTGCGGTCCACCAATCCTGCAGCTTGTGGATGATAAGCTGAATGATTCTTCAAACTGATGTTCAGTGCTGTGCCTAAATGTGATATAACTTCATTTACAAAATGTGTACCATTAACTGAGTAAATTTTCTCAGGTATTCCAAACCTAGGTACAATTTCGGCAAGCAGTTTCTTTGCCACTGTGATTGCATTTGGATGTGTGCAAGGAAAAGTTTCTGTCAATTTAGAAAACATATCACAAATGACCAAACAGTATTTCTTGCCCTCACGTTTATTCAGTTCAATAAAATCCATGCAGATGTTCTGAAATGGATAAGTAGAGGCTGGGAAAGTGCCTCTTTCAGGTTTAAAATTTCCCTGTGCATTGTTTTTTGCACAAATCAGACATTTTTTACAAAATTGTGTGGCAAACTGGCTAAATCCATAAGCAGTAAAGGTTTTATTCAATGTAGATACCATCCCCCCATTGCTGCATGCGATACGCCATGGAGCAAGGTAGAGGCTTAGTGAAACAGTTTGGTAGAATAGGCTTCTTTGCCTTACATTTGTAGAGCTTTGAAGTGTCATCAAAAATAGCTCCCTTCTTTATCCATTTGTAAATTTCAGCCTGTGGTGCTGCTTTTTGAGCTCCAACAAGAATGTCATGTGATAGCTCCTCAGTCAGTGTCAAAATAGAATCAGATGTGCTTTGTCCAGGTTGCAAGCCTTGTGCAACTGCTTTTGCGGTTTGATCTTCAAAATGATTACCTTTAGAAACCGAATCATTGCCATTTGTATGAGCAGCACATTTGTATATGGCCAATTGTGATGTAAGTTTGACACTTTCAAGCAGCTCCAAGACAAGGTGTTTATGCTGAATAGGCTTCCCTGTTGATGTAATCATGCCTCTGTTTTTCCACTGCTGCGCAAAGTGGTGAATAGTGGAAAATGCATACTGGCTATCAGTGTAAACTGTAAGTTTTTTTTATTTTTTCCCAATTTGCATGCTTCAGTCAGAGCAATCAGCTCTGCGGCTTGAGCTGAAAAATGGGGTGGAAGTTTTTGGGCTTTCAAACAGTGTCATGAGTGACAAATGCATAGCCAGACAAATTTGATCCATCACAATCACGTTTGATCTGTTTTTCAATTCACATATTAAATTCATTTCTAAGACTGCCTTCAAGCATTTGTGTAATATTGCCAAGATTAGGAGCATCTTGTCTCAGAGTGATGCTGAGAAACTGATCCACGCTTTTGTTAGCTCTAGATTAGATTATTGTAACTCTTTATTATCAGGTTGTCCCAAAACACCTTTAAAAAGTCTTCAGTTGATCCAAAATGCTGCAGCAAGAGTTTTAACAGGTACTAGAAAGAGAGATCATATCTCTCCGATTCTGGCCTCCCTCCACTGGCTTCCCATAGGTTTAGAATTAAGTTTAAAATCCTTCTTCTCACTTACAAAGCTCTAAACAATCAGGCCCCTTTTTATTTAAAAGATCTGATACTACCCTATTATCCTAACAGAGCGCTACGCTCCCAAAATGCTGGTTTACTTGTAATACCTAGAATCTCCAAAAGTATAATGGGAGGCAGAGCCTTCAGTTATCAAGCTCCTCTCCTGTGGAACCAGCTGCCAATCTGGATTCAGGAGTCAGACTCGATCTCTGTTTTTAAGAATAGGGTAAAAACCTTCCTTTTTCATATAGCCTACAATTAGGGAGGGATCATGTGTCTCTGACCCCTCCCTTAGTAATGCTGCTAATAGGTTTAGACAGCCGGGGGGGGGGGGGGCTCCAATAATGTACTGGGCTTCACTTCTTTCTTCACTCTCAATGAAATATTTTTGCTGGTCATTAACATCTGTTTGTTCTCTCCCATAGATTGAGTCCCCATCATGCTGTTTGCTCTCTACATGTCTGTTCTTTTCATCTTCTCTATCCCCTCACCCCCCAGCCAGTCACAGCAGATGACTGCCCCTCCCTGAGCCTGGTTCTGCTGGAGGTTTTTGTGGAGTTTTTCCTCTCCACCATCACCAAGCGCTTGCTCACAGGGGATAGACTGATTGCTGGGGTCTTTCTGCAATTGTGGGGGTTTCCCCTACAGTTGAAAGTGCTATCAGATGACTGTTGTTGTGAAATGGCACTATATAAATAAAGTTGAATTGAATTGGATTGAACCTTTCAGGGGATATGTTTGCCTTGTGTTATATTTGGATGAGAGTTTTGATGATTCTCCTGTGTGACAACTGTCTTAAAATACTATTCTAAAGAGGTATTTCTTAAAGTTTTCTGTTATACAGTACAGTATCTTATAATAGTTATCCCTTACAAATTATCTATTAACTAAACATAACACATCTTTATGCTCAGAAGTACCTGGCCAAGGTGATCTGCCGCATCTGGGTTTAAAAAAAACTGCTCTTAGCAAGAGAAATTCAGAGTAGCAGAGAAGATGTGGGGAAATTATTTGATTTTGCCCTGTGTGCTTTTACACATTATTGAGAGATGACAGACAGCCGTGGCTGAGCTGCAATCAATACGCACAGCACGCAAGACAGCTGCTCTGGAGAACAGACGTCTTTCTGCACTTCTAAATAGGAAGTTGTGGGGGCGGGGGGGGGGTCTCCACCCAGAGAGGGCAGGGGGAAGGGGGAACAATGGACAAAAGGAGAAGGTGTCACCGGAGGGTATCAGACAGTGACTGTTGGGTCTGTGCACCCCCCGAGGAGAGTGGAGCTGTTGCAGCTGCTGGGAGAAGGAGGGTGTGAGAGCAGCCCCGGAGTAATGTCATGTTAATGTGCCACACATTCCTTTGTTCAAACTACAATGTGTTATGGTTGGAAGTTTCGGGTCTCGATGCATGGAAGTAAAGATATAAAAGTAGAATGCACAGAGACCCAGGATCGCTGTGTTGCTGTACTTCATGTTGGAGATGGAATAAAGTTTCTGTGTCATCCAGCACGTTACCTCGCCTGCCTCCTTTCTCCTCAGTGGTGACCCTAAGACATGCCATGGAAAGCAAGCCAAGCATCGCCCCAGAGGCTGCTGGGAGGGAGAGCACCAGTGCCACGTGCACTGTTTCAGTCAAACTCCCAGACTTCTGGCTTCACAGCCCGACTGCGTGGTTCCTGCACATAGAAGTCCAGTTCGCACTCCGTGGGATAACAACGGATGACACAAGATATTACTATGTGGTCGCTGCGCTGGATGCACGGGCCACACAACAGGTGACGAGCCTGCTCCAGGAGCCACTGGCCCAAGGAAAATATGAAGCACTCAAGCAGATGCTTCTCCAGCGATACACCCTTTCTGACAGTGAGAGGGCAGAGAAACTCCTAATGCGTTCAGAGTTAGGGGACAGATCAGCAGTGGAGCTCATGGAGAGCATACTGGCGTTGAGGGGGAAGAACGATGAATCCTTCCTGTTCGCCCACTTGTTCCTCAGGAAGCTACCGGCTACAGCTAGGGTGATCCTGGCCAACTCGCCGCGGCTGGTTGCCAAGGACTACTGTGCCCTGGCGCAGGAAGCGGACCGCATCCTTTTGATGACCAGAACTCTCAGCATGTAGGCAGTGGCACCGGCATCCATGAGGGACTCCAGCAAGGTCAAGGAGCCGTAGGTGGCAGCCGGGACGGACACTAGGAGATGAAGGAATGGGGTGATCTGCTTTTATCACTGCCGTTTTGGCTCGAATGCCCAACGCTACCTGTCACCATGCCAATTCAAGGAGCCGGGAGGACGGCACATTCGGAATTCAGTTGCAGCCACGACCGCTGGAGACAGGAACAGACTGCTTTATGTCACGGACACACGTTTGGGGAGACGGTTTTTGGTGGACTTCAGCTCCCAGAAGAACCTCATCCTACCAATCAACGCAGACAGGGTGGCAGGAGGCAGCGGTCCTGAGCTCACAGCTGCTAACGGATCCACCATCAGGACATTTGGCGAGCAGACACTGACGATATGCTTACACGGACACAACTTTCAGTGGAACTTTGTGGTAGCCGCATGTTCCACCCCCATTTTGGTCACAGATTTTCTATGTGCTTATGGGTTGTTAGTTGATGTTGCTAATAGGGGATTAGTGGATGCTGTCTCTTTTGCCTTTCTGCCCTGTACAGCTCGGGGAGCTGGGTCGACAACACTGGTTAACGTCATAGCTCCAGGGGGTAAGTACCAACAGTTACTCACACAGTTCCCAGCACTCACGGTCCCGAAGTTTTCGGCTACGATAACAAAACACGGGGTCAAACATTTCATAGCTACAAGAGGGCCACCGGTATTCATGCGACCTCGGCACCTGGATGTAGCCAAACTGTCCAGCACGAGCAAGGACTTCGCCAACTTAGAGCAGTTGGGCATCATCAGGCACTCCAACAATGTGTTTTTTCGAAAGTGGATCTGGTCCGTGGTTACCACCAGGTCCCGGTGCATATGGAAGATGTTCCAAAAATGGTGGTAATAACTCCTTTGGGCCTTTTTGAGTTTTTACGCATGCTGCTCGGATTAAAAGGCACACCACAGACCTTCCAGAGAATGATGGAAGCAGTGCTGCATGACTTGTCCTTCATTTTCGTCTACTTAGACGACATTCTTGTAGCCAGCACGTCCAAGGAGGAGCACATCGCCTATCTCAAGACAGTTTTTCAGAAGTTGGAAGCGCACAGGCTGATAGTTAACCCGGCAAAGTGCCAGTTCAGTATACCAGTGATTGATTTTTTGGGCCACCGCATTTCGCCGGAGGGCGCGATCCCATTACCGGATAAGGTGCACGGGCTGTCGGATTTTCTGCATCCGCAGACTGTGAGAGCACTACAGGAGTTTTTGAGGATGGTCAATTTTTATAAAAGTTTCCTTCCCCGAGCAGCCCAGCTGATGCAGCTGTTGTATGCCGTGCTTAAAAAAAAGAAGCCCACGGAAACCATTGACTGGACTCCCGAGCAAGACCAGGCTTTTGCAAATGCCAAAACAGTGCTGGCGGATGCCACATTGCTAGCCCACCCGGATCCGTCCACACGGATAGCGCTCACTACGCATGCATCTGATGTTGCCATAGGGGCAGTGGTGGAGCAATGCGTCTCAGGTTCGTGGCAGCTGCTAGCATTTTTTAGCCAAACCTTGTGCGACAACAAACGCAAATGCAGCACGTTCGACAGGGAATTGCTGGTGACGCGCCACTTCCATTTCCATCTCCACCTGGCGACACGCCAGTTCCAGTTTTGGCTGGAGGGGCGCGAGTTCACTGCATTTGTAGGCCATAAGCCGCTGATGTACGCGATGGCCAAGGTCTCGGAACCGTGGTCAGCCTGGCAGCATCGGCATTGGGCCGCAATTTCGGAGTTTACTACCGACATTCAACACGTTGCCAGTGAGCTCAACGTCATGGCCGATTGCCTGTGGCGCACGTTAATCGCCCCAGTCTATATGGGAATTGATTTCCCTGCCATGGCCACAGAACAAGCCGGGCATGTGAATATTTGCGCGCTCCAGTCTGCGCCTACTGGGTTAAGGCTGGAGAACAGGGTGGTGCAAGAAGGATGCCCTCCCTTGCTCTGTGATGTCTCCACTGGCCATCTGTGCCCAGTGGTTCCGAGCTCTTGGCACCGTCGTGTTTTTGTGTCAGTCCACTCCCTTTTGCATTCGGGAGTGTTGCTTCGGTGAAGCTAGTGGGAGCGAAATTCGTCTGGCCATGCTTGCACAAGGACATGAAAGAGTGGGCTGCAGCTTGCGTTGCATGTCAGAGGGCCAAAGTACACAAGTACACCAGATCCCACCTCAAGCCATTACAAATCCTGGCCAGGAGGTTTGACCACGTCCACGTGGATTTGGTGGGGCCCCTCCCGTCGTCGCAAGGTTTTACGCACCTTTTAACAATCGTGGACCACGCCACACGCTGGCCTGAAGTGGTCCCGCTGGCTTCTACCACATCCGTGGAAGTGGCACGCGCTTTTTTGTCGGCTTGGGTTGCACATTTCGGATCTCCATTGGACATCATGTCTGACAGGGGTCCACAATTCGTTTCAGAACTCTGGTTCCCGACGGCCCAGAGCCTGGGGGTCAAAATTCACTGCACTACTGCGTACAACCCCCAGGCTAACGGCTTATGCAAGCGTTTTCATAGGTTGCTTAAAGCAGCACTCAGAGCTTTGCTCACGGACACAAATTGGGTCGACCGCCTGCCCTGGGTTCCTTTAGGGCTGCGCTCTGCACCTTAGGAGGATTTGGCAGCTTCCCCGGCAGAACTCATTTTTTCTCAGCCACTGTGGATCCCCTGAGAGTTTTTACCAGAAAACCCTGCAAACATTCTGATCTGCCCACGCAATTTTTAAACAGTACGGAGGCTGTGAGCGTCCCGGGCCCAGCCCATCATTGTTTTCCCCACACCTTCGTCCCAAAAAGCTTGCAGAATGCCGGTTTTGTTTTCATCAGGCAAGATGCACACTGGACCCCGCTACACCCGCCATACGGCGGACCGTTCAGGGTGTTGGAACCTTGGGCAAAGCATTTTATGATAGACTTGGGAGGATGTAGGGTGACCATCTGCATCGGCAGGCTGAAGCCCACTCTTTTGTGTTGGCAGACGAGCAGGTGGTGTTGGCCCAAGCTCCCTGGCACGGACGCACACCGTTGGTGGCTCCGCAGGTTGGTGACCCCTCAGCAGGGACCTGCGCTCACGAAGATAATGTGTTTTCTCCCCTTCCTTTTTTCCCTTCACAAACTGATATGCCCTCCTGTACACCTCGCCAGCAGGGCAGTTCGACTGGACCGGCGATCCCATGCTACAGCCGCTATGGGCACTAGCTCAAGCCCAAAGGATGGGGGGGGTTAGTGCCCCTTGTAGGTGTTGGGGGGGAGGCTGTGTGGGGGCATGGTGGGGGGTTTCTCCACCCAGAGAGGGCAGGTGGAAGGGGGAACAATGGGCCAAAGCAGGAGGTGTCACTGTGGGGTTTCGGACGGTACTGTTGGGGCTATGCATCCCCCCGGGGAGAGTGGGAGATGCTGCAGCCGCTGGGAAAAGGAGGGTGTGAGAGTGACGAGTAATGTCATGTTAATGTGCCACACATTCCTTTGTTCAAACTACACTGTGTTAAGGTCGGAAGTCGGAACCCGGGATCGCTGTTTTGCTGTACTTCATGTTGGAGATGGAATAAAGTTTCTGTGTCGTCCAGCTCGTTGCTTCGCCTGCCTCCTTTCTCCACAAAGTAATAAATTCTCACATTTGACAAATATGCTTTAGATTTGACAAGTATGCTTTAGAGATTTATCAATGAGTGAACGACCGTACGTTGAGCTTGACCAGATACGCACGGTTTCATAAATACCATGTTGACCTTTTCGAATGATCATACTTGCACCCAAATGTGTGCCGATTTCTATGCACTTTTGCTAAATGAGGGTCAATGTGTTTGTGCTAGATTAGAGCACTTTTTCATATTTTTACCAACTTTTTTATTACAGTCTGTGGACTAGAGTGGCATAAACTTCAACTCTATATGCCCACTACACATGTGGTCATCATAATAGGCAAGATGAAACCACAGGAAAGACTTTTTATCACTTTCCACTGGATCTAGTTCGGTCAGCCAAGCGTGTAGCGGCAAGCAGACAGAGGGTTGTCAGACTTCCACCACAAGTCAAATCTGCAGCAATCATTTCATGGCCTATTATATTTTTCATAGAGGCATATCAGCAAACTAGAGGAGGAGAATAGGCAGGTTCCCAGCCAGCATGCCCATGTGGCCCCGACTATAGGCTTAATCTGCGCTGTCTTATGGTTCCTATGTGGGTTTGTCCACGGGTTCCATGTTGGCCCCATATGTGTTTGCCCACATGGACTTTATCTATGGCTCAGGCATTATTGAAACCTGCTCAACTGCAATGAACACATATGGACACCATATGACTCTATGTGTCACTAATTTCTCAGTAAAATAATAGAAAAAGCTGTCTTTCAACAACTGTACAACTTTCTGACATTAACATAAGGCGCTTTTCCACTTGGAACCCAAAGGCCCCCGTTTGGCCCCGATCGGCCTCCATTGTCCGGTTTCCCACTTGGAACCCAAAGGCCTCACAGTTCCCTTTTTCGGAACAGTTCCAGTTTAACTGACACTTTTTTCAGCACCGTAAAAAGCAGGTCCGAAGGCTCCCGGCCCCGTTTCGTCACGCCACTGCTGGCCATTCATTGGTCTGTGCGTAGCGTCATGAGAGTGGGCGTTACGTGGGCGTTACACTGACTTTCCAGAATCGCTTGCTGGTCGCCATTTGCAATTTTTCGTCAGTGAGCCCGCGAACAAGTGATATTATAAACCACAACGAGAGAATGGCTTAACAGAAATCAGCAGAAATCCAACACCGCAGTCCAGCAGAGTTTCCTGTGCGTTTCGGCTGATGAGAGAATGCAGAGGGAAGCAGACTGAGCCTGCAGTGGGGCGCACAAACAGACGCACCAGAAATTACACGGAGACGCACCAGGAATTAGACCCAGCCACCCGAATTGAATTGAATGTGCAGCTGCGACGCACCCAACTTCTGCAGTTGAAGCCGTGATATTGTGATATACAGGACGGTAAGTGATCTGATATTCATGCTTTATGTTATTTTTTCCAACAGTGGAAAGTTCACTTAGGACAGACGAAAACTTAATCGTGTTTAAACGATGACCTAGCTTAATGCTATGTCCGTCCTTGTATGTTGTTTTTTGTGTTGACAATAGCTGATGAAATAGTTAGTTGTAATCCTGATTAAAAGTTTTTTTTGTTGTTTTTTTTTTACATGTTGCACTTTCGTACCGATCCATAAAGGATCATAACAGTAGAAGCGGGGCGAACCGCAGCATTGGAAGTGGTTCGATCTCATGGACCAAATTTATGGAAACCGGAGCTGGGAGTGGACCACTCGGCGACAATTACGTTAACCACAGACGGTTAGTGTTTTTTTTCTTGACATTAATGTTTTTACCTTATCCAGCCTGTTTCATGCTAACTATAATTATGTATAACAATAAATAAATAACAAGTCCCACGCCGTTATCGTGGCTCACGAGTGGATCGTAGCTGTCGCCGCCCTAGATAGCTCGCCATCACGGTTTTTAAAAAAAAAAAAAAAAATGCAATTGCATATTTAATCACAGGCATGAAAAAGCTAATGAGCTGTTGTAGCACAAAACTCATTATTTGAAAGTCAGCGTGCTTCATTTTCATGATTCAGTTGAGCCTACTGTATAAATGCATTCAGAATTTTTTCCATCCATCCATCTTCTACCGCTTCTCCCCGTCACAGAGGCAGCAGTTCAAGCAGAGAAGCCCAGACTTCGCTCTCCCCAGCCACCTGCTTCAGCTCTTCAGAGATGATAGACCAGCTGGGTCTCTCCACCATAGAATTTGGGTCACCTCTAGAAT
The DNA here is from genome assembly GCA_020510985.1 of Pholidichthys leucotaenia. NCBI lineage: Eukaryota > Metazoa > Chordata > Actinopteri > Cichliformes > Pholidichthyidae > Pholidichthys > Pholidichthys leucotaenia. Next base: position 305,624,784 of record CM035839.1, read on the forward strand.
TTTTTGACCACCATAAAAAGCTAGGCATTTGAAACATAAACCCAGCTTTTACTAAATGTATTGTACAAATACACAGTTGTGATACTCATAAAAAAGTAATTTTTTCAAACCCAGCACTTGACTTTCACCAGTGTGTGTCCCTTGTACAGGTACATCTCAAAATAACTGCAATGTCATGGTACAGTGTGTTTTTTGTGACTCACAAAAGACAGTGAAAGTCATATAAGATGGTATCTGTCATAATCTTGACAATCCATATGGGTTTTATTTCAGGAGAGTTTCCTGGCCAAATCAAACACAGTGATGCCTTGTCCATTACACCAGGTTTTGATTGTTTAGGCACTGTGGGGCGATGGTCACTCCAGCTGGAAAATGAAATCCGTTTCTCCATAAATCCTCATACTTTTGAGAACACTCCTCTTTTTTTAATATCTATTTTTAACATAACCATCGATTTTTCGAGAAAAGTAATTTTGGATATTCATGCGCTGTGAGCCAATAAATGATTAAAATGTAACAATACTTCACTGTCTGATTAATGATTCTGTATAATATATGGGTCTCACTTTCTGACATGTGTCCAAAAATATTTAACTTTTGTATTAATTTTTGGGGATGTACTGCTACATATTTTGAGGTTGATTTTACTGACACCAGCTCACATTTCTGTCTTGTAGGTAAGAGGAAGCGGAGCAACACAAAACAAGACCTTTCAACTATTTTTGCATCGATGCAAGAAGCAGAAAGGGAACAGCACTGTGAACAGATGGAGCTTCAGCGGGAACATCAACGTGAGCAGAGGGAGCTCCAGCGGCAACAGTTGGAACTCAATTCACTGCTTGTGGATGAGGTCCGTCAGTCCAGGGAAGCCGAAGTTGCTGTACGAAGGGAGGAAATTGCGCAGAATGCTGCCCTCAATAACACTCTCATGGCAGTCTTTGAAACCCTCGCACGGCGTGTGTGACCCGTTTTCCCAACCATTATTATGTATATACTGTACATTAATCAATGACCAGTGTTAATAACGTTGAATAAACCCGTGACTGTTGACATCATGTGTTGTCTGTTACTACTAAGTTTTACACTGTCTTAAAACCCTTAAAAAGGTCGGGAAAAATTTGTCATTGCAATGTGTTATGGAGTCCAATAACTGCCGACACATACATTAAAAGCCAGCCATTACTGAACAAGCTTTATATCCATGTGCAACAACAGGGACACCTAATATTTTAAGTTCTGTATTTGGAAATGTTCATATTGCCAACCCAGGTAATGGTTTTATCTGCACAAAATATTCAACTTAGCTATTGTAAGGACGGGTGAGTGTGGGGTGTACAGCAACAACTGTTTTGGTGCGCCTCACCCAATTCTGTACTCAGCATTAACAAGTACACTTTAAAGAAAATGTGGACTTGTAATTTTGTAAGATATTTTTTATTAGATGGCTGTCCCAGTACTTGTAACTGTGATATTAAAGATCCACACGTCCACATTAAATATACGAAAAAATTGCGTCATTGCAATGGCACAAGGTTACATGAGATGAGTAATGCATAATAATACACAGCAGCCTCACCACCAAAATGATATTAAATAGCTCTTGGACTACTAATTGGTCCAGGGAAAATGGCGCAGCCTCAAGGGGAGTGTAGCACCGCCTCCAACTCCCTCAAAACCCCGCCTCCAACTCCCTCCTTCTCCCACCCATACTACAGTGAGCCTTGTGCTGTGGAAAACCACCAGTGCCGGAACAGGACTGTTCGGTCCAAGGCCAAACGAGGCCTTTGGGTTCCAAGTGGAAAAGTGCCTTTACTGTTTTGATGTCTTCCAGTCAGGTTTTTGGCCACACCACAGCACTGAGACAGCTCTAGTTAAGGTCCTTAATGACATCCACTCCAATACAGATAATGGCGACATTTCAGTCTTGGTACTATTGGACCTCAGCGCTGCATCCGACACGGCCGTGTTATGAGCTGAGCACTGGAGGTTTCTGCCATGCTCAGTCTCGTGGCTTTTTCTCTGTATTTATATAGTTGGATTTTTGTGCCTTTTGGTTTTTGTTTTTCCTGCAATGTTTTTTATTTTCCTGTTTATGTCTTAGTTTTACTATGTCCTGATTCTGTAGCAAGTGGTATCTATTTCTCAGTTTGTACTTGTTCATATTTTACTCTTCTAATTCCTGATTGTTGTGGTTGACAGCTGTTAGGGCATTTCCTGGTTGGTCCTCCATGTGGGCGTAGCCCTGTCAGCTGTCAGCTGGTCGCTCTCCTCTCATTACTTCCAACTGATCCAAATTAATCATTGCTACCTTCTGCCTACTCATTTCACCCCACACCTGGCATTACTTGTGTTATTTGTTCTGACCCTATTTAAGGACAGCATTTTCATTTCATGTCACCGCAGTCTTAGTTATATGTCCTCCTTGCCACCAGAACCCCTTCCCCGTTCTGGTGAGTTCATGCTGATACTCTACCTGTAAGTTTACCTTGTCATCTGTTTGGATTTTTGCTTTGATGCACTTTGGAACTTTGTGTTTTGTTAATAAATGCCGCAAACTGCAACTCAGCGTATGGGTCTGTCTCTCTGCCCCGAGAGGCAAATCATGACAGGTCGACCATAACATCTTACTAGACCGGCTGAAAAACTGGGTGGGACTTTATGGCACAGCACTTAGCCAGTGTGAGTCCTATTCAAAAGCCAGGGACTATTTTGTGTCTATAGGTAGCTACAAATCTGAGCAAACAAAAATAACCTGTGGAGTTCCCCAAGGTTCCATTTTGGAACCTTTGCTTTTAAACATCTATATGCTCCCACTAGTTCAAATCATAAAAAACAACAAAAAATTACCATAATTACGCAAATGATACACAAATCTATATAACCGTCTCACCAGGAGACTATGGTCTAAATTAAAGAGTGGTTGTGCCACAGTTTTCTTCAGTTAAACAAAGACAAAACCAAAATAGTAGTTTTCGGAGCCAAAGAAGAAAGACTCAAAGTTAGTCCTCAGCTTCAATCAATGGTGTGATTCTGGACTCAGACCTGAATTTCAATAGCCACATTAAGACAGTAGTGGAGTCAGCCTATTATCACTAAAAGAACATAGCGAGCATTAAAGGTCTGATGTCTCAGCAGGATCTAAAAAAATTTGTCCATGCATTTATCTTCAGTAAACTGGAATACTGTAATGCCGTCCTCACAGGTCTTCCTAAAAAGTCCATCAGACAGCTGCAGTTAGTTCAGAATACTGCAGCTTGAGTCCTCACTAAGACCAAGAAAGTAGATCATATAACTCCAGTCCTGAGATCTTTACATTGGCTTCCTGTCTGTCAAAGAATAGATTTCAATATACTGCTGTTGGTTTATAAAGCTCTGAATGGTTTAGGGCCAAAATACTCAGATCTGCTAGTCCATTATGAACCACCCAGAGCCCTCAAGTCGTCAGGGTTAGGGCTACAACTAACGACTATTTTGGTAGTCGACTAATCTAATGATTATCTTTTCAATTAGTCAACTAATCGCGGTTATTTCTCTCATGTTCGCCATCTCTGCTTCCTGTTGGCTTGGCTCATGTTTGGGGCTCCAGGTCACATTTTACCTCACCTGTTTAAGCCTGCAGACCTGTGAAAATCACTTTGATGTCAGTCTCTGTCTTGCACTGTGTTCCAAATTATTATGCAAATCGGATTTAAGTGTCATAAACATTAATTTTTTTGTTTTTCAATTAAAGTCATGGATGGTATTGTGTCTCGGGGCTCTTTGGATCACTGATATCAATCTCAGACACCTGTCATAATTAGTTTGCCAGGTGAGCCCAATTAAAGGAAAACTACTTAAGAAGGATGTTCCACATTATTAAGCATGCCACAGGTTTCAAGCAATATGGGAAAGAAAAAGGATCTCTCTGCTGCCGAAAAGCATCAAATAGTGCAAGGCCTTGGACAAGGTATGAAAACATCATATATTTCCCGAAAACTAAAGTGTGATCATCATACTGTGAAAAAATTTGTGGCTGATTCAGAGCACAGTTGGGTTCGTGCAGATAAAAGCATAATGACGAAGGTTTCTGCCAGACAAATTCATCGGATTAAGGGAGCAGCTGCTAAAATGCCATTACAAAGCAGCAAATGGATATTTGATGCTGCTGGTGCCTCTGGAGTTCCACGAAGGTCAAGGTGTAGGATCCTCCAGAGGCTTGCAGTTGTGCATAAACCTACTATTCGACCACCCCTAACCAGTGCTCACAAGCAGAAACGATTGCAGTGGGCCCACAAATACATGAAGACTAATTTTCAGACTTGTTTACTGATGAGTGCCGTGCAACCCTGGATGGTCCAGATGGATGGAGTAGTGGACGATTGATGGATGGCCACCATGTCCCATCAAGGCTGTGACGTCAGCAAGGAGGTGGCAGAGTCATGTTTTGGGCAGTAATCATAGGGAGACAGTAGGTAGGCCCCTTTAGGGTCCCCAAAGGCATGAAAATGAGCTTGGCAAAGTATATAGAGATTCTGACTGACCACTTTTTTTCATGGTACAAAAAGAAGAACCGTGCCTTCTGTAGCAAAATTACCTTCATGCAGGACAATACACCATCTCATGCTGCAAAGAATACCTCAAAGAATACCTGTGTCATTGGCTGCTATGGGCATAAAAGATGAGAAACTCATGGTGTGGCTCTCATCCTCCCCTGACCTCAACCCTATTCAGAACCGTTGGAGCATCCTCAAGCAAAAGATCTATGAGGGTGGGAGGCAGTTCACATCAAAATAGAAGCTGTGGGAGTATATTCTGACATCTTGCAAAGAAATTCAAGCAGAAACTCTCCAAAAGCTCACAAGTTCAATGGATGAAAGAATTGTGAAGGTTGTATCAAAGAAGGGGTCTTATGTTAACATGTAACTTGGCCTGTTAAGATGTTTTTGATTGGAATAGCTTTTGATTTTAGTAAATATGACCTCTTATTGCCGCAAATTCAACAAATGACCATTTTCAGTTCTTTACAACCAATAAAATGTTTTGAAACTCTCAGCAGCCATTGTCAAAAGAGAGATTATTGTCCGACAACAGGTGAACTATTTAAACAGCACACACTAATAGTGTGGTCAGTTTTCTAAAGCTGAGAGAGTCATTCATTGAATCATTGAAAATAAGAAGCGCTAACCCTCTGAGTGTGTATGTTGCCAAACTGCGACATAACCCCTAGTGGTCAAGAGTGGTAAATAATTTTTTTCAATAAAATAGTTCAGATTTCCAAGGCTATAACTTGAAAGGTGCAAGAGATAATGGCTTTACTGTCAATTAGAAAGATGTAAAATATGATCCAAAGTTTCAGATAGGAATGAATTTAAGCATCTAATTTGCATAATGTTGCGGCACCTCTTTAAATTCCATAACTCAGTCAAAACTGGACTTTGGACGTATTTAAACAAAGAATGGTTCAGTCTTCTGACACGGTTTTTTTACAGAGGTACCTCATCATCTTATCTTCAAAGTATATGAACAAGAAATCAATACATTTAAAAAAAAAACAAAATAAGTCACTTACTGTTGGACAGTCTGTTGACAAAGGGGGGCTGGAGTGGTCGCTGCATTTTCACCCATTATGGTCCTTATTTTGCATTCTGTTGGTAATATAAAATCTCTACCACATCTACAAAGTCTTATGATTATCCCACATAAATTTCACTTGTATCCCGTGGCTATTTTTGGCGTACAAAGCCGAAAAAGTGAAGTGACGATCGCGGGCATATTAGCTTTCTGGGCTAAATGCTAAAACAGTAAACGGAAATGAGTTCTTCTTCTTTGGTGTAATGCATGTCATCCACTGAGTCCTCCAACAGATGTCTGCCACCTTTTGAAACTGGCAAATCAGTACAATCAGTACAAATCCCCAAGGCAGGCGATCATTTATGGAAATATACTGACATTCTGCAAACATTCTGATTTATGACTGGCGCCTAGCGGCTGCCCCGGCCTTGGATGCGCTCTGCAGAGCGCTGCCCCGGCCTTGGATGCGCTCTGCAGAGCGTGCCCAAATGCCAAGTCACGTTTTGTTACCTTGTATTCATACATGTGTAATGACAATAAAGTTGAATCTCATCTCATCTCATCTCATATCAGAGTGAGAAGACAGGTGCAGTGCCGCGCTGTGCCACTAGGGGCATGCAAATTCTCACACTCAAAGAGCAAACTTTACCCACTAACCTTACCAGTGCAGTCCACTGACAGGTGGCCGGAGATGGAGGAACAGAGAGGAGGAGGGAATGGATGCATTGCTGTAGTGCAGCTGTGATGTGACAGCTCTGCTTTACAGTCTACATTTAACTTGTTTCATGTATTAATTTTTGGTAAAAATCCTCCCATACTTTGAAAACTTTTAGCTTTCTCTGTGATTTTCCGTGTTTCTGTGGCCATAATGCGTTCCTCTTCTTCTTCACTGTAACAGTTAAACTGAGGATTCCCGCAGCATGCATATAATCTTTAAAATAAAATGACTCATCAACAATAAAAATCTGGCTTGACAAATTTTTATGATCAACTTTATTGACAACATCGACTAATCATTTCAGCCCTAGTCAGGGTCAGGCCTATTATCTGTACCCAGAGATAAAACCAAACATAGTGAGGCAGAATTCAGTTTCTATGCTCCTCACATATGGAACACACTCTCAGAAAGCATCAGGGTTGCTGAAACTCTCATCTGCTTTAAATCCAGGTTAAAAACTTTCCTATTAACAGTTGAACAATTGTTAATCTCCACAATGCACTGTAATTTTTATTTCAGGCACTTTTTCTGTCTAATTCTGTTTTAGCTTATTTTTGTTGCTCTATAATTTACTTTTTATCTTGCTTTTAAATTGTTATGTTGTGGGGGTATGGTGTGGGGGTTCTCCACCCAGAGAAGGCAGCTGGGGAAGGGGGGAACAATGGACCGAAAGAAGAGGTGTCACCGGGGGTATCAGACGGGACAGCAAGGACTATGTGCCCCCCCCCCCCCCGAGGAGAGGAGGAACTGCTGAAGCCACTGGAAGAGGAAAGAGTGTGAGAGTGGCACCGGCGTTATGTCATGTTAATGTGCCACACAGGTCTTTGTTCCAAACAGCAATGTAATATGGTTGGAAGTTCTGGGTCTCAGTGCATGGTATTAAAGATATAAAAAAGGAATGCACAGAGACCCCTGATCTCTTTTGCTGTACTGTATGTTAGAGAAAGAATAAAGTTCAAGTATCGTGCAGCTCGTTGCCTCGCCTGCTTCCTTACTCCACATTGGTGACCCTAAGACGTGCCGTGGAAAGCAAGCCGAGCACCACCCCGGAGACTCCCTGGAGGTAGAGCACCAGCACTGCATGCGCTGTCTCAGTCAGGCTCCCAGACTTCTGGCTTCACAACCAGACTGTGTGGTTTTTGCACATAGGAGCCCAGTTCACACTCCGTGGGTTAACAACGGACGATGCCAAGTATTACTTTGTGGTCGCTGTGCTGGATGCACGCACCACGCAACAGGTGACAAGCCTGCTCCAGGAGCCACTGGCCCAAGGAAAATATGAAGCACTCAAGAGGATGCTTCTCCAGTGCTATACCCTTTCTGACAGTGAGACTGCAGAGAAACTCCTAGCGCGTTCGGAGTTAGGTGACAGATCAGCAGTGGAGCTCATGGAGAGCATGTTGGCGCTGAGGGGGAAGGACGATGAATCTTTCCTGTTCGCCCACTTGTTCCTCAGGAACCTACCGGCTACAGCAAGGCCAACTCACCGCGGCTGGTTGCCAGACAGTGGCACCAGCATCCATGAGGGACTCCAGCGAAGGTCGAGGAGCCATTGGTGGTAGCCAGGACAGACACCAAGAGACGAAGGAATGGGGCAATCTGCTTTTATCATTGCCGTTTCGGCTCAAATGTCCAACGCTGCCTGTCGCCATACCAATTCAAGAAGCCAGGAAGACGGCACATTTGGAATTCAGTTGCAGCTGCAACCGATGGTGACTGCCATATGTCACAGACACATGTTTGGGGAGACAGTTTTTGGTGGACTTCGGCTCCCAGAAGACCCTCATCCTACTGGTCAACACAGACAGGGTGGCAGGAGGTAGCGGTCCCGAGCTCACGGCTGCCAACGGATCCACCATCAGGACATTTGGCGAGCGGACACTGATGGCATGCTTACACGGACGCAACTTTCAGTGGGACTTTGTGGTAGCTGCATGTTCCGAACCATGGTCGGCCCGGCAGCAATGACATTTGGCCACGATCTCAGAGATTACGACCGACATTCAACATGTCGCCGGTAAGCTCAACGTCGTGGCCAATTGTCTGTCGCGCATGTTAGTCTCCCCAGTCTACATGGGAATAGATTTCCCTGCGATAGCCATGGAGCAAGCCGGGAACATGGATATATGCGCGCTCCAGTCTGCACCTACTGGGTTAAGGCTGGAGAGCAGGGTGGTGCAAGAAGGGTGCCCTCCCTTGCTCTGCGACGTCTCCACCGGCTGCCTGTGCCTGGTGGTTCCAAGCTCTTGGCATGTTGCATTTTTGAGTCGGTCCACTCCCTTTCGTATCCAGGAGTGCGCGCTTCGGTGAAGCTATTGGGGGCGAAATTTGTCTGGCCGCGCTTGCGCAAGGACATGAAGGACTGGGCTGCAGCTTGCATCGCATGCCAGCGGGCCAAAGTGCACAAGCACACCAGAGCCCCCTCGAGCCGTTCCAAATCTCGGCCAGGAGGTTCGACCACATCCACGTGGATTTGGTGGGACCCCTCCCGCCATTGCAAGGTTTCGCGCACCTTTTAACAATCGTGGACCACACCACGCGCTGGCCTGAAGTGGTCCCACTGGCTTCTACCACGTCCGCAGAAGTGGCTCGTGCGTTTATGTCAGCTTGGGTTGCACAGTTTGGACCCCCGTCAGACATCATTTCCGACAGGGGTCCACAATTCATTTCGGAACGCTGGTCCACAATGGCCCAGAGCCTGGGGGTCAAAATTCACTGCACTACCGCATACAACCCTGAAGCTAGCGGGTTATGCGAGCGTTTTCATAGGTTACTTAAAGCAGCACTCAGAGCTTCGCTTCCTAACACAAACTGGGTTGACCGCCTGCCCTGGGTTCTTTTAGGGTTGTGCTCCACACCTAAGGAGGATTTGGCAGCCTCCCAGCAGAACTCGTTTTTTCTCAGCCGCTGTGGATGCCCTTAGAGTTTTTACCAGAAAACCCTGCGCCTGGGGCCAACCCGACTGCACAATTTTTGCACAGTATGGAGGCTTTTAACAAACTGCACGTGGGCTGCACATGTGGGCTGCACGGTGGCACAGTGGTTAGCACTGTGGCAGCACAGTTTTACCCTCGGCCGGGGGATCGCGGGGACCGGGCAGGGATCGAACAGTGATCTGTGTGGAGTTTGCATGTTCTCCCCGTGTTTGCGTGGGTTTACTCCGGGATTTCTCCGGTTTCCTCCCACATGCCAAAAACATGCAGGTTAGGGAGTTAAGGGGCGCTTGTGCACGCAGCGACCGGCAGCTGGTGGTTTGTCACCAGACTGCAAAACAAATCTACCTACGGGTACAAAATAAGTAATAAAAAAATAATTTAAAAAAAACGGGCCCAGCCCACCATTGTTTTCCCCACACCTTGGTCCCAAAAAGCGTGCAGAACGTCAGTTTTGTTTTTGTCAGGCAAGAAGTGTACCGGACCCCATTGCGCCCACCATACAGCAGCCCATTCAGGGTGTTGGAACCTGGGGCGAAGCATTTTGTGTTAGACTTGGGGGGACGTAGGGAGACCGTCTGCATCGACAGGCTGAAGCCCACTTTTGTTTTGGCAGATGAGCAGGTGGTGTTGGCCCAAGCGCCCCGGCGCGAACGTCCACGCGCTCTGCAAGTTGGTGGCTCCGCAAGTTGGCGATCCCTTGGCAGGGACCTGCGCTCGCAAGGCTAATGTGTTTTCTCCCCCTCCCTTTTTCCCGCCACAGACTGACGTGCCCTCCTGTACACCCCGCCAGCAGGGTGGTTCGACTGGATCAGTGCCCCCCCCTCCCGCTACAGCCGCTATGGGCGCCGGCTCAAGCCCAAAGGACGGGGGGGTTATTGCCCTTTCTGGGTGTTCGGGGGGGCTGTGTGGGGGCATGGTGTGGGGGTTCTCCACCCAGAGAAGGCAGCTGGGGAAGGGTGGAACAATGGACCGAAAGAGGAGGTGTCACAAGGGAGTATCAGATAGGACAGTCAGGACTATGTGCCCTCCAGGGAGAGGAGGAACTGTCGGAGCCGCTGGAAGAGGAAAGGGTGTGAGAGTGGTGTCGGCGTTATGTCATGTTAATGTGCCACACAGGTCTTTGTTCCTAACAGCAATGTATTATGGTCGGATGTTCTGGGTCTCAATGCATGGTATTAAAGATATAATAGAGGAATGCACAGAGACCCCCAATCTCTTTTGCTGTACTATATGTTGGAGAAAGAATAAAGTTCATGTGTCGTCCACCTCATTGCCTCGCCTGCTTCTTTTCTCCACAATGTATTCCTTTTGCAGCTTGCTGTAATTCTTTAATGTTTTGTGTACAGCACTTTGAATTGTCTTGTATATGAAATGTGCTATACAAATAAACTTGTCTTGCCTTAATTTATGTTCTTCCTTGGCCAAAAACAAAGTACAGTGATCCCTCACTTATCGCGGTTAATGGGTTCCAGAACCGACCGCGAAAAGTGAAAAACCGCGAAGTAGCGTCACCCCCCTTTGTGGAATTCCAGGCTGATCTCGTTAGTTTTTGATACATAAAATAATGTATAAATAATATAAATAATACATACGTTCATTCTCTCACTCTCTCTCTCTCGGGAGAGAGAAAGAGCGAGAGAATGAAAAGAATCTCGCGAGAGTGCATCTCTCGCGAGATTCCCGAGCCGAGTCAACACGAGAACAAAATCTAGAGTCGGGAGCGATCTCTTGGGGGGAGATGCTGGCCAGCGAATCAGAGAGGTGAATTTTGAGTTGTGCGGGCTCTCCGTGTTGATACATGATGTTCTAATGTATTTTTTCTCAATTTTGAATTTTTGATGAATATTTTTGAAAAATCCGCGATGCACTGAGGGTGCGAAAGGTGAAGCGCGAAGTAGCGAGGGATCACTGTATAATGATTTTTGTGCCCCCCAAAAAACTTGTTTTTTAAAAAAACTTAATACATTATACTTGTGTAACCAGGGGTCTTTGCACATTGTCTATAGTCAAGGAGAGTTATAAAATGAAAACATGGACTTTTATTACTGCATTTTCTGTGTATTCCATCAAGAGGTAATTAAGTAAAATGCCTTGCACTTGTTTTGATAAAATTATTTATAAAATCCAATTTTAAAAATGTAAGATTTGCAGATTATAAAACCAGTTTAAGCTTAATCTATTGGGTTCATATATTTGTAAATCTAAATCTAAAAGCCTCAGTGCCTCACCAGCAATCAACCTCACCACATGTCACGGACCCTGATCGTCTATCAATCCTTGACCATATATTTCATTCTTATATATTATTCTCCACATATTTTATTATAGATTATTATACCCTAGAACAGGGGCCTCCATGGTTAGCATCAGTTAGCTGCCATTAGCAAAGTTAGCATTCACTCATTCAGCGTAGTTTCTTTGATTATTACACCCCAGGGACTGGTCATATGCTATCGACAACTCAGAGTACACACCCCTATCTCTGGAAATGTTTTATCTGGGCTCTCATTCAACCAGTATTTGTAAGTATGCTAGTTAGTCCAATACCTGAGGCTAAACACTAACATTAGCCTCAAACATGGTGTCGCCATCAAAGCAGAGATTTCAAAGAACTTAAGAAAGAGGGAGGGTAGGGTGAACTAAGGCTTCATCAACATCATCATAGCAGTCTGTCATGGGCGACAATGACTGTTTCATTTAGATCAGATTCCTCCACACAGCTCTGTCCTTAGCCTTCCGCTGCCAGGAACTCCTGTCTATGTCCAACTTCTTCAAGTTTCTTTTTATAGTGTCTCTAAATCTGAGCCTTGGTGTACCCTGATTGCGTTTGCCCTCGCATAACTGTGAGTAGAGTAACTGCCGAGGGAGACGCTGGTGGTCCATCCTCTTAACATGTCCGAGCCATCTCAGGTTCATCTGTATTAGCATGTCCTCCATTGATGGTAGACCAGCTCGTTTCAACACTTCTATGATGGTTATCTTGTCTTTCCATGAGATGTTCATTATGGCTTGAAGGTGTCTCATCATGTAAGCGTGGAGTTTTTTCACCTGCACTCTGTAGACAGTCAAAGTTTCAGCACCGTATAATAGAGTAGCCAGTACTGTCGCTCTGTACACTTTGCATTTCATACGGATAGACGCATGTCGATTGTTCCACAGTCTCTCCCTCAAGTTTCCAAACACAGCGCTCACTCTTCCCATTCTGAGAGATAGTTCATCCTCCAGCCTAGCATTCTCTGAAACAGTACTCCCTAGGTACTTGAAGGTCTTGCACTTGACTAGTGGCTCTATACCAATGCTGATCTCTTCTGGTAGTGATGTTGATAACTGGAACTTTGGTGGTTGATAAAGGCACTCTGTCTTCTTGATGTTGATTTGGAGGCTGAATTGGCTAGCTGCTCTTGCAAATTTCTCCACTAAAGATTGCGTATCTTCCACGCTGTGTGCAACTAGAGCACTGTCGTCAGCAAAGAGCATTTCTCTTACTACCTTTATCGATGTCTTGCCAGTTTTGAGTAGTGCCCCTCCCTACTGTGTAAAATTGCACTGCACTAATTACAGCCTACAGTCGTTTTGACCAAAGCATGTCACAGATATTTTGTCAACATGTGGGAAAAGGGCATAATAGGAGCTCTTTAAACAATTAGCTTATGTATGGATCACAGTGAGATTGCTCACGATTAAATTGTCTGCATCAAAGACACAGCTCAACCTGAAGGGAAAGGGGAGGGGGGCAGTCCTATTAGCCATTAACAAAGCTTTCCTGATATGAAACTGTCAGTGCGTTTGGCGCTAAAGCCAGTGGGAGATTATCCTGACTGCAAATACATGGGCGACTGAGATGCCCTTTGTACCATACAACAGAGGGCATTTCATGGGCAGAGCACTGATCCCCTTACTGGTGTGCAGCTGAGGCAATGTAATCCCAAATTATTTAACCAGATTACTAGCGCATGAGAAAAATTCTGCCTTTGAATAATGTATGGGAGGGTTTATGTGGTAGGATGAGTCCCAGTGTCAGTGTGATTATGGCCCTCTAAAGCCAGGCACTGTTCTGCAGTGGGAGATGGACTGTAAATGTTATCACAGGTGAAGAGTGAGAAAGCATATACACAAATAGCAAGGTTTTTTCTGTCTGCATGGATGCTAAAGTGCAGGTCTTGGAAAGAAACATGACATTCCTGTTTAAAACACTAACCAGCTCATCCCAGATGTAATGTTACATTGAGCACAGCAGAAACAGAGATGTTGAAAGCCAAACAAAAAAACACTTTGGGGATAAAAAAAAAAAAAAAAAAGCTTGGCAAACAACTCCCTAACAAACAGAAAATATTCAGGTAAATTTAGTGAAACAGATACTACAGAAAAAAATAAAGGTATTTTTGGCAGTAAAATGTGTTCTGCTCTGCTCCAGATGTAACCTTACAGGATGTTTGGCAGGTAATGGCACCCTTGGGTGGGACGCAGATGAATTTACCTGCCAATTAAATGTTTACTGACTTCTTTTTACTAAAAAAAAAAAGAAAAAAAGAAAATCAGACACTTGTGATTTTCTTTTGTGCATAAACATCTAGTTACAAGAAAAACTGAGTTGAACATTTTCAAATAGCCCCAACAGCAAAATCCTTTCTTATTTAGTGTGACTCATGTAAAACTGTTGGTTCTGTTCAAAGCTCAGTCTTCATCTTCTCAGTGACTACTATAGCTACTGGGCCATCAGCCTTAGAGTGAAATGTGAATTTTGACAGCTCCAGCTGTGGCCTGGCTCGGTGGACGTGCTCATCCTGGCAGCTGGACACCCCAATTTTCATGGTCTTGGCATCCAGACCCATTGTGCCAATGCATCAGATCACATTTTAGAGCAGGACAGTTGTCTTAATCCAAAACAGAACTCCAGAACATTTAAATCATGTGATTTGCCCTCAGAGGCGTCCTCTGAGCAGGCTCCTTTATAACCTCATCAAAAAGCTGAACTAGAAAAGCATTCAGAGAGCGCATACCTCCAGCAAGGCTCCTTCCATCCCTCATTGATCACCTCCAAAATGTAATGGGTTTGTGTGTAGGCCACGAATCAGTTCTGGTGAAAATTGCATCAAAGTCTTTCCAGTAGTTCTGTATGATTCTTGCTAACACACTATGAGACGATAAGAGCCTTGGTGGAGGTATGCATTTTCGGATCATTACCAAAATGGTTTGGGTTTCTCTCTAGCCCAAGAACCACGTCTGGTAAAAATTCCATCCAAATCCATCCAGTAGTTTTTGTGTAATCCTGCTCCACAAATACAAACAAGGTCCTTGGTGGAGGTATGCACTCTCAGATCACCAAAATTTAATGGGTTCATCCTTGTCCCAAGGGCTACCTCTGGTGAAATTTTGACCAACATCCATCCAGCAGTTTTTGCATAATCCTTCTAACAGACAGACAGACAAACAGGCAGACAGACAAACCACCCCGATTACATTACCTCCTTCCTGGAGGTAATAATGGTCACAGATTGTTCATCTTTAAGGAAGATTAAAACATCTGCCTGAAAAGGACAAATCAAGCTTGTGGTAACCTGGGAGCAATAAGCATGCACTTTTCTGTCTTTGCGTTTTTATTAATGCATTTGTGCCACACATTGCATACACAGGAAGGTAACTAACAAACATGTTCCCTGAAGCACACCGGTAACAGCACAAAGGTTCCGAGTGCAACCTATTATGTATTCCCATATAGTCCCAGCCTGTAACACTTCTCCCTCTTTAGGTTGAAACATCATAACATAACAAGACCTTAGGCATATAAACAATGCACTCACATTTTCAAGTTTCAAAGAATTATAAAACATGTTTTTTTTTAAACTAAAACTTTTTTTTCATCATTTTGAACAGATCATTCATTCACAAATCCAACCTATCTGGAGGCGTATGCTGTCTCTTTGACCTTATCAGTTCTGATGTGATGTTTTCTGACTTGGAAGGATTCTGAGCTTTGCTAGTCGTGATTGTGACCGGGGCAGGTGGAGTTGTCTGCACTGGCAATTAATTCACCTGTGTTTCCCTGCATTGCTGGCACAACCTCACAGATCACGGAGCTTCCCGGACTGTCCTTGGATGAAGCAACCTGAGTTCCCTCTCCTTCTGCATTGTGGCGAGCACGCACATGATCCTGGTGCCTGCGAACCTGCCTGCCATCACACAAGTCGATCACAAATGATACTGGTCCTGTTTGGCGGTCAACCACTTCTGCCAACCAGGATGGACCACTGGCAAAGTTTTTAACATATACCTGGTCACCTGCTTTGAAATGTCTCTCTTTAGCATGCAGGTCTCAAGCCATTTTCTGTTTGTTCTGTGACTGAACCACTCTTACTTCAGTGTCTGGATGTAGAAAATCAGGGTGTGATTTTGGCCTCCTACCCAGTAACATCTCTGTTGGAGATAATTCTGTAGTGGTGTGCGGAGTGATCCGGTATTGGAACAGGAATCGAGAGAGTTTAGATTCAAGGGTGGCTCCTGACATTTTTCGCAGCCCCTCTTTCAGGGTTTCAACAGCCCATTCTGCTAAGTCGTTGGATGCTGGGTGATAGGGGGCTGTGTGAATGTGTCGGATCCCATTTTTCTGCATAAACTCTTGAAAAACTTCACTAGTGAAAGTAGGCCCATTATCGCTTACCACTGTGTCAGGTAGTCCATGAGTTGCAAAAATGCTTCTAAGCACATCTGTGGTAGCTGGAGCTGTAATATTTGACATGATGTGTGCTTCCAACCACTTTGAATGTGAATCAACCATTACCATAAACATGCGACCCATAAATGGACCTGCAAAATCAAGATGAAGTCATGACCAGGGTTGGCCGGGCCATTCCCATGGGTGGAGTGTGGCAGGTGCTGGCAAGTTTTGGTTACGCTGACACTGTGGACATGCTTTGACTTTTTCTTCTAATCCATTGTCCATGCCAGGCCACCATACAAAACACCTAGCCAGGCTCTTCATACGTGACACGCCAGCGTGAGCTTCATGACATGGATGGCTCTCACGAGCCATCAGTGAGACGCTATAGGCAGCTGTGGGTTTGTATATTTATTAAATAAAGACACACAATGACAAAATAACAAGCCTCGTGGGGCAAACACAAATAAATACAAACACTTACATATGCACAGCGAGGGCAGAACCTGAACGCTGTGGGAACTGACCTCAGGCTTAGGGAAGCCAGACTGGAAGGAAACATAGGAACGTCTGTGTACGTGTAGGTCACAGCCCTGAGCAAACAGAGCTGCTCCCTTAAATAAGGAGGAATAGATTGATCAGCTGATGAAGGGTCATCAGCTGATCAGAAACAGGTGTTCAGCGGGGCTCCACTGACAGCCGGAAGCCCTGCTGAGACGCTGTCAAAATAAACGTCTAGAACCACGCCAGAGGAGAGAAGGGAGACTACCGCACAGCCCGAGTGCCGACGGAGTCAGCACACGACCCCTGACAGTTGCCCCTATTTCCGACGCGGATTCTAGACGCGGTGTAACACCGGGCTCCACCCCCCCCCCCAAACTGGGAGGCCAACAAAACCACCCCAGGGAGGGAGGAGGGGGAAAGAAAAGGCCGCGGGAGGCTAGATCCTGGCGACCAGAGTGGAGAGAAAAAAAAACAACAAGAGACACTACAGAGTATGGAAAAAAAAACACAGAAACACTCCATAATGTACCAAGAGGTGGAATACTACGCCCAAATAAGGAACAACTAAGCCTACTGGCCATAAACAGAAACTTGAGTCTAAAGACCAGGATACACAGTTCCACGGAAAAAAAACCCCACATATCATCCCCCACAAAGGAAAGGGGGGAGAGAAAAAAAAAACACTACAAACGTTGAAACCCTGCAGTTGTAAATCCACACACACAAACTGTACAGGCAACGAATGGATATTTGAACAGAGGTAAAACAAAAAACACTCGCTAGGAAGTGGTGACATAAACAATTTCATTCATATACGATTTCATACATATACAATTTCATACATATACAATTTCGTACATAAGACCCTCGCACATCCCAAATGGTTACAGGAGAACAGAAACAGCAACTCAGGGATGAAGGCAGTCTAAACTCCACGGCATGAAAGCCGATAGTTTGGGGGGCCGCCCTGCATCTAGCGTCCATATCGCTGGCAGGGGAAAAAGGAACAGTTCGGGCGGCCTACTCCAGTCCCATGCCAGGAAACACAATTCCTCTGGCGGCCAGGCCAGATCGCCGAACGGACATGAAAGTCTGTCGGGTGGCCGACCCAGAACGCCAAACAGGCGGGGCAGTCCTCCAGGCGGCTGACCCGCATCACCCAACCCCCAGGACCGCAGGGGAGAAATTATAAACGGCCTCCCTGGAAAGGGGAAAAACGAGGGAGAGCCGAGCCGATCATGTAGAACCCCAACGGCCTCCGGTGGAGATGAATAGGGGGAAGGATGATGATGATTATGATGAAGATGATGAGCCAGCCTAGCGTCAGGCAGCAGAGGATCTGCAGCTCCTTCACCGACCTTGGACCGAACCGGCGCTGCACCCCTGTTGGACCCCGATCAGGTCAGCGCGGCACCCACGACGGACCCCGATTGGGCCGGAACAGCAACCGTGATGGACCCCGATTGGGTCTCGTCTGAACCCACGTCGGACCCCGATTGGGTCTCGTCAGCACCCTCGTCGGACCCTGATTGGGTCAGTGCCGCGCCCGCGATGGACCCCGACTGGGTCGGCGCAGCACCAGAAATGACCTCCAACCCTGGACCCGGAACCTCCCGCACAGCAACCGGGAATGACTCTGCACCGGTGAACCTGGGAGAAGGCTCAGGAGAAGGAAAAGAACCGGGATCAGGATCACCGATAGCGACAGAGCCCAGTGAGACGGGCTCAGATGCAGCGGACGACTGCACCTGGCTCGTCTCCATGAGAGGCAGGCAAAAATGCTCCAGAATTGATAGAAGGAAGACAAAATAGAGCACTTGCCTGCACTCGAGTTCTGTCGCCGTCCAGGACTTCGTCGATCCGGTCTCAGGATGA
The DNA here is from genome assembly GCA_020510985.1 of Pholidichthys leucotaenia. Taxonomy (NCBI): domain Eukaryota; kingdom Metazoa; phylum Chordata; class Actinopteri; order Cichliformes; family Pholidichthyidae; genus Pholidichthys; species Pholidichthys leucotaenia. The sequence goes on from CM035839.1 coordinate 305,643,022, forward strand.
AGAAGGTCGTCGTCTGGTTCCCACTCGGCTGTGGTGGGCTCCGCAGCCAGCATGATGTTCTTCACAGCCTGAGGAACCTCCAACGCTGACGTCTACACTGACAACCCGCACGGCGTGGTGGCAGCGGTTCCTCGACCTGCTGGATTGGACTGCTCTTCCGTGGAGACCCGGGGATGCTTCATCGTCGGCGCAGGCTCCAAACTGCAGTCCACTCTCCTCCTCTGCCCATGACGTGGCTGCGGGGCTGGAACCAGGCTATCCAGGGCCGCAGGCTCCCACCTCGTCCGGCGGCGTAGGCCTGGCGCCGCGGAACGCTCAGAGGAAGAAGACACAGAGGAGGAGGGGAGGACAGCCGAAGCAATCCAGGCACCAGGAGCTGACGGAACAGCAGGAGGAGGTGACCCTGGGAGAGAGGCTGCGGGAATTCCCTCCTGACGAGACGTAGGAGCGGCAGCTGTCAGAAAGGTAGAGTCTTTGTGATGACCTGGAACAGGATCCGGGCGGGGTTCTTGCTGAGGCTTTTTGTTAGCTTTGTGACAACGGTTACCGGCAGAGGGCGAGGCGAAGGAGAGATTCGGGAAACGCCGCTCCTGTGCGGAAACAGAAGCGAGCAGGTTGGCGAACTCTGGATGGTCCTTTAACGCTGGATTCCTCTCCACCAGCCTGACTGCCGCTGTCACATGCTTTATCATCTGTGTAGGGTGAACGGCGGAGCGAGCAGCTGCCACTCGGTCCCTGATGGAAACAGCTGTCAGACGTAGCATCTCCAGGGGAATTCCGACTAACGACACACTTTCTCAGGGATCACCCCTGGGCGGTGCGAACTCCTGGCCTGGAGCGGGGACAGGAATGGGATCCTGAAGCGAGGAGCGAGGATACCTCCTCTTCGTCTTCCTGCCAGGGTTTCCCTCCAGCCCACGGAGTCTCTCCCGCTGCACAGCGATTTCAGCCTTCCTCACCGTGACTTCCGGGTGGTTGGAATAGCAGGGAAGGCAATTAATGACATCCTCAGCAAGGTCCAGGTAACAGCGCAAGCCGCTGGGGAAGCGATGGCTACGAGCTTTGGAAAGGATTCCGTCGACCTCGATGAGAGCCATAATTAGCTCGTAGCCCAGGCTTGTGGCGTAGCCCTTGAGCGGCGACGCCATCTCCCAGCACGCTGGTACGCTGACAAGGGGACTGACAAGTCCAATTAAACAAACTACGGCCACCGGCGTCTCTTTTGGCTGCGACCTACTGACATGGCTGGCTCTCACGAGCCATCAGTGAGACGCTATAGGCAGCCGAGGGTTTGTATATTTATTAAATAAAGACATACAATGACAAAATAACAAGCCTCGTGGGGCAAACACAAATAAATACAAACACTTACATATGCACAGCGAGGGCGGAGAGGAGAGGAGAGAAGGGACACACCACTACCACACAGCCCGAGTGCTGAGGGAGTCAGCACACGACCCATTACAGTTCATGTAACTCCTCCATTATCTGTGTTTGACCTGGAGACGGAACCACCACCCTGGAACCCCAAAGGATACAGCCATCTAACAAACTTAGGTCATGCTGTCGTTTAGCATATGGCTTTAGCTTCTCCTGCTCTACTGTTGCTGGCCAGCCATGCATAACCCATCTCTTCACTTGCGATAACGCTGGGTCTTTTTCAGTCCACATTTTTACTTGTTTTGCTGACATGGGGGTGTTAGCCAATCTCTCTAATAGAAACATTGTCTCTGGTGGCATTGGAGTCTGACTTGGACTCTATGGAAGAGGAAGTCAGCTAAAAGCATCCGCATTTGCATTGTTACTCCCTGCTTTGTAGACTATGCGGTACTGATAGGATGACAATGTTAAAGCCCAGTGCTACACTCTTGCTGAAGCCATGGATGGAATGCCTTTTGACTCACTGAACAGACCTAATAGGGGGTTATGGTCTGTAGAGATGGTAAAAGTGCGACCATACAAATACTGATGAAATCTTTTTACAGCAAATACTACTGCCAGCCCTTCTATTTCTAGCTGGGAGTAGTCTTTTCCAGCAGCTGTGAGTGTACGTGACACATATCCAATAGGCTTCTCTGCTCTGTCCTCCCTGCGGTGGGAGAGGACAGCCCCCAACCCATAAGGCGAAGCATCACATGGCAACATGACCTCCCTGTCTGGATCAAAATGTACTAGTAGAGGTGTTGAATGTGACAGTACTTTTACCTGCTGAAAAGCCTGCTCCTGGGCCTCCTGCCACTTCCATGCACTATCTTTGTGTAGCAACTGATAGAGTGGCACGTGTACAGTAGAGAGGTCTGACAGGAACTTTCCATAATAATTCACTAAGCCCAAAAATGACCTGAGCTCTGATACATTCTTTGGACTTGGGGCTTCCTTTATTGCTTTCACCTTTTCTTCCACTGGAGAAAGGCCTTCAGCAGAAATCCTGTGGCCTAGGTAGGTGACACTTGGAGCATTAAAAACACACTTACTGCTCTTTAGGCGCACCCCTGCCTCTGCCATTCTTTTCAAGACTTGGCCTAAGCTTTGCAGGTGCTCCTCCTCTGTCCTCCCTGTGACCAAGGTGTCATCTAAGTAGACAGCCACATGAGGAATATTTTGAAGGAGGTCGTCCATGGTGTGCTGGAAAATTGCTGGACTCAATGCTACACCAAGAACCAGGTGGTTGTATTTAAACAGTCCCTTGTGCGTACTGATTGTCACATACTGTTTAGAGTTCTCATCTAATAGCAGTTGCTGGTATGCATGACTCATGTCCAGCTTTGTGAATGTTTTTCCACCAGCCAATGTAGCAAACAGGTCCTCCACACGAGACAGTGGGTATGTGTCGGTCTGTGCTGCTTGATTAATAGTGAGTTTATAATCCCCACAGATGCGTACTTCACCATCCTCTTTCAGCAGAGGCACAATTGGGGCAGCCCAATATGAGAATTCAGTAGGCTCAATGACCCCCAGTTTCTCCAGTCTCTCCAATTCTACCTCCACCTTGGCCTTCATGGCATATGAATATATGGCATATGCCATATATTCATGGCATTTTTTTTCCCCGGTTCCGGTTCCGCCGGACCAGCGGCGCCACACGAGTTGGCTGCCCTTTGCAACTGCCTCTTTTTATCTTCCTTCTTCTTTCTACACCTTTCACTCTATATATATATCACGGACACACAGATCGCCCCAAAGGTCTCCCGAGTCGGCGGACGGAGCCACTGTTTACAGCAGGAGACGATGCAGCAGGGAAGAGCTAGTGCTAGCAAGCACTCAACCACCACCCGGTGCTAATGGAGAAACTCGACATACCAGGAACTGTAGCGAAAACGACGCGGGTGCCGAGCTGGAGTTCAGGCGGTGTGCAAGAAATATAAGACAGAATAATAAAGAGCGATGGCAAGAACCAAGCAGACCGCCCGTAAATCTACTGGAGGAAAAAGCCCCCCAGGAAGCAGCTAGCCACCAAGGCTGCTCGGAAAAAGCGTTCCGGCCACCGGCGGAGTGAAGAAGCCTCACCGTTACAGGCCCATGGCTCTGAGAGAGATCCGTCGCTACCAGAAATCCACGGAGCTGCTCATCCGTGGGCTGCCCTTCCAGCGCCTGGTGAGGGAGATCGCTCAGGACTTCAAGACCGACCTGCGCATCCTGAGCTTCGCCGTCATGGCTCTGCAGGAGGCCAGCGAGGCCTACCTGGTGGGTCTCTTCTCTTCGTGGACACCAACCTGTGCGCCATCCACGCTAAGAGGGTCACCATCATGCCCAAAGACATCCAGCTGGCCCGCCGCATCCGCGGAGAGAGAGCTTAGACTTTCTGCTGCACATTCACCAACCACAATGCTCCACACTGTGTGTCTATATATATATATATTTATAGTAATATGTACATATGTATACTAGCTGTTCTTGTTTTTTCTTGCCTTCTGATTGTTGCTCTGAGTGTTGCTATCTCTGTGCTGTTGCAATCCTGGAATTTCCCCATTGTGGGACTAATAAAGGCTTATCTTATCTTATCTTATCTTATATGGGACAGTGCGCAGTTTGAAAAAGCAAGGTTGAGCTTTGGGGTCTACACACAGTTTAACAGTTGTCCCTCTGAGTGTACTTAGCTCATCATTAAAAACCTCTGCATATTTCTCCAAAATGTCATTTAGTACAGTCATGTACTTGATCTCATGCCAGTTCAGATGGATTTCCTGTAGCAGATCATGTCCCAGCAAACTTGGTCCCTCCCCTTTAACTACCAGCAGCCTTGCATCAGCCTCCTGGTCTTTGTATTTCACATTCACCACTATGGCACCAAGAAGTGGAATGCACTGACCTGTGTACTGCTGTCGGTTAAAATATCCAACTACATCTGTTTTTCTTAGGATGTTAGTTTCTGTGTAACTATGTTATCACACTTCCTTCCTGCAAGGACATCTTTGCATTCCACAGCTCACAAGCTTGTTAAGGTCACGCACCCACGCACCCACTTTATGACATCTGCTGAAAACAGATAGAAGTGGTCTGGCCCGCAGCTTGACCCCACACATAGTTGAAGGGGCAGACTCCTCCCTCTTGCATGAGAGAGTGGGTGAGCTTAGGGTGCGATCAGGTTTTATAAAAACTGTTAGATCCAGAATTTGGGAGCATTCTCTTGGGGCATATACCTAAGAAGTGTTCCAGCGCTGCCTGTACCATATCTCATTTTCAGTAAAATAAGTGAAAGTATATTTCATCTCTCAGTCTGGTTATTTGGCCTTCATATAAAAGAACTGGGGGTGAAAGCATTTTAGACTCAACAATTTGGTGTTTCCGTCCAGCTACGAGGCTGAAAAAGTTTTAGTTTGTTTTGAGAACGGTGTGAAGATTTTTTTCTCCACAGTCTGGCGACCGCACAAACATAAGGTAAGCAGAAAACCTTTTTCAACAAATTTCTGCCTGTCCCTTTGGGGACAGTCCTTTCTGTGGAGATTAAATACTCATACACGTGTGATTTTATTTGTGGAATGAAATTGAGATATGGTCTTGATTTAAATGATTAATGTGTTGAATTGAGAAGTATATTAACTGAGTTTGAGAGTGAGAGAGAAATCTCCAAACGGTTTAAACCCCTTGGGATCTGTTAGACGCGTTAATACTGTCCCTAAAAGTAGAGTTGGAGATAGCTTGGGTAAACGGTTTAAACCCCGCAGTGGAAAATATTTAAAGGAATCCACTGAAAAGTAGAGTTACCCCGTTACACATTTGTACAGTCCGGATAAAAGGTTCAAACCCCGGGGTGACTGATATAGGGTTACCGAAAAAGAGGTGTTGTTCGGCTGGTCCATAGCTTTGCCAAAAGGTTTAAACCCCTTGAAATTATTGCTTAATTTCAAGAAGTAGAGTTGGCACCCCTAGCTTATTTTTGCTCAGAATAATAGGTTGTAAATCCCTGGGATTGCAACGGGCGCATCCCTAAAATTATAAATTAGTCTTACTGCATAAAAAAACACTTTTTTATCTATATATGTATATATTAATATTTCCTTATCATTTGTGTGAACTGATCAGAAATTAATCTTGTGAAGTTAACTAATATAGATTGAACTAAAATGGCTATGAAAACGGACCGTACTAAGGATAATGATAATAACTTAGGGGATCCCCTACCAAATAAATCAGGAAAAAATGAGTATGTGGGGAGATTATACCGACAGCAGGAACGGTCAGGCAAAGAGAGAGGAGGATGAGGCAGGTCCTTTTCAGAATAGCAAAAAATGTGCAGCGAGAATAATTATTCAAGATAAACTGGCATTAACACAAAGGTATTTTAGCAAAACAATTTGATGTTTACAAAGCCGTTTATGTGGATTATTGCAGTTTGGGTTGTTTTGTCTTTGTGTAGAAAAAATGGAAGGACCTGCTTCAACCTTGTGGACATCAGAGAGAGGAGCAATTCTGTGTTTGTGTGTATGTGCGTGTGTGCTGATCTGTGTGACGGGAGTTAAGGAGAAGTAATCTAAATATGGGTATTTTTACAAAGTTTGGGGGGGGTTACCTTTTCAGTCTAATTTTGCGGGGTTTTAACTAATGTTGCATATGTGATAAGCTATTTACATATTTTTTGAAGTAATTTTTTGACATATCACTGACTTTTTTTCTTTGACTGAAGTATAACAGTGCATTTTACAGGGAAAAAAGGACACAGGATTTGTCCGAGCCTCCCTTGATGTGATCACAGGCACCTGGAACCCTAAGTTAAGTATAAATGCTTATATCTTAATCAGTGGTAACAGCATGACAATGATGAAATTAATTGAATATTACAATATCGTGATGTCATTTAATAATGCCTAATCACTGAAGGCTTTATGTATACCCTATATCACATGATTCACTTCCGCCTTCCAAAGAGAGCAGACGCTTTTTTCTTTCTCTCCAGCTCTGGCTCTTTATCTCTTTCCTCCCCTAACTGACTGGATCCCAGCTTGCTATTGTCTGTCTGCGTGTCTCTACTGCTGATTATCGAACGAAATTATGGATTTAATAAGCTGGGCTTTGAATGCAATTGACACTATTTTTTCAACGAGGAAAAATGCCCCGGGGGAGGCAGTTTGTCCCGCAGGAACAGCGGCCGCGGGCTATTTGAAGGACACAAGTAATTGGAAACTCTTGTGCCTGTGTGATCTCTCTATCGAAGATGTTGAAGATTTATACATCTTCGTAGCAATGGTCATCGGAATCTTACTGATTGGATCTGGGATTATTCTGGTGTACCGTAAATTGATGAAGATGGATGGAGCCTATCAAAATGCGGACCAGGCGAGGCTTAACCATCAAATTGAACAATTGGGCAGGACTCTGACAGTGGCTAATGGAGAACTGTCTAGGAAAATGGATTACATCATGATCACGCTGAGAGCCGTCCATGAAGAATTCAATGTCCAGCAATGAAGGATTAAAGTACTGAATCTGTAAGAGAATATAAAGTTTTTTTTCTCTGGAAACAGTACTATTCGACTTATCTGACCTGCCCTTACAATCAAAGTCCTCCAGATTATCTGCAGTTTTTGTTTTCAAAACATTTGAGCTGCATTGACTCTCATGGACAGCCAGCTGCCTGGCACAAGGACAAAGCGCCAGACGCTAGACATAACATCTCCTGCTTAAGAGACTTTGTTCTTAACTGATATAAACACCTTCACTCAACACTACACTCACACTGACTCAAAAAACTGATGAGAAGATCATTCACTCACTACTCTCTTTGTGTCCTTGTATACATTCTATTGTCTGCTAATTGTGCATTGAGGGCTTTTTTTCTTGTAATCATAATATTGATCATTTATGACCAGTATTCTGACAATCAATGCTTTTTTGCTCTCTCCTATTGTGTTTATCCTTTTCTTCCCTATGCTTCCTGTTTCTAGTCTGCTGACAGGCGCGTTATCGACGCTGCCGCGTCACCGGAAATGCATGTCGTTTTCAGTGTCAAGTCAAATCCCTCGTATGTTATCAGTTGTTTACTGTTAATGTACTTGGCAATAAATCCTTTTCTGAGTTCTGAGTTCTGAGTTTAAAGCATAGAGGTTTAAAAGAGATTGATAATTAATGTGTCTGTGCATATCATTTGCCAGAGGCTACGGATTATTAAACAAAGGTCTTGGTAAGTGTATGCTATATTGTTGCCTTGTTTAAATAATACTATACTTACCCTTTTAATAAATGACATGTACCACAAGAACACATGTACCACAATACCACAAGAATTTTGATAGATACTGAGACTGAATAGTGAGCTGTGTCATTTTGACCTAGATAAGAATAGACAGAATCAGCCTTAAAAAATACAGGCCACAGACTGTGATTTTGTGTCGTAAATTTTTGAAAATAGAGATTAGGTTTATATCTACAGTTATTCATTCTAAAATGTAGCATTGGTCTAAGGCTTTTAATATAGGATATTGTTTTGTTTGAATATAATCTTAAACTAAGTGATTACCCATGTCAATTGGTAAAGCCTTAATTGATTCACAAAATATTTAGTGAATACTTGTTGGGAGTAGCGAACTTACATTCAAATTGTGGAAGCTTTAGGTGTGATTTTTTTCAAAAGGAAGGGGAAAAGCATTCAGAATTTTTTTTTAGTTTTCACCAGGAATTAGATTTGCCAAATTAACAACGAATCTACTTATGCCTCAGACAGAATCCCTGACTTTATCTAAGCTAGACTAGCTGGAGCCATCTCTCCAGGAGATTGCTTTTAATTTATGATTAGCACTGAACATTCTGCTGGTGACTTAGCTTGACTTGGTCAAGCTAAGTCACCCTAACCTCAGGCATTTGTATGATAAAACAATGAAACCTTGGTCATTATTTACAATCTTGTTCAACCTAATCTCACACTGAAAAACAGACAGTCTTTTCAAGCTCTGAGACAATGAAAAAATAGAGTGAATCAGACACTGGCTCATTATATGCACCAGATACAATTATAATATAAAATAGAATAATATAGCATTAATATCACGTAGAATAATCAGTGAAATCTGAAAATATCCTATCAATTACCTTTTAATTTATTAAATCTTTGGTGACGTATGCAATATGTAATAAAATAATTAAAAATAATAACTGACATTGACCACAGGAGAAAGGATCCCTAAATTAATAAGCATCTTTTGAAGCTAAGAATGACTTTGTATGACATCGTAAATGACATAAAGTATACTGATTTAAATGATTTTGACTTTACAAATGTAATGTTTATATGATTTTGCACTGCAGGATATATTTGATGTTACTCACCACATAATGCTGTGATAACATCATATTTTAGAAATGTGACAGTAATGAGGAATGTGTTTTCCTGATTTGGCCGTGGCCAAGCTGGGTCAGGGGGAACTACATTCCACCCCATAATTTACTAAGGAATGTATAAAATGAAGCATTCCTTGTACAAAATTAGACCAAATTCTAATTAGGCAAAATGTCCACCTTTCCATTGACTGAAAGAGTGTGACGCAATCTTTATTCATTTATTCAAATTTAACCTGTGTTCAACTGGATAAACTGGTTTTATTTATCAATGCTGAAGCATATCAAAAATGCACAGATAGCTATTTTGTTTTTCTTAAATGGAATTTGTAAATAAGTTCCAGAGACGTCACAAAAGAAGCCATGATTATTGAAATCTCATTTTGAAGGAGTTGTACTACCTACAAATTTTCATCTAAATTAAAAGTGGTAACACACTTCCTTTCAGTAAAAGAATCAAGCAAATACCCTGTAACTTTCCTGCATGTGCATCTCCATGCATCAAAAAAGGGGATATTGAAAAAATTAATTACCAAAATAATTAACAATCCTTAGAAAAATAGATAATACATAAAAATTATCAATACATGATTAATAATGAATTCAATTCAATTCAACTTTATTTATATAGCGCCATTTCACAACAACAGTCATCTCATAGCACTTTCAATTGTAGGGGGAACCCTACAAAACTTAAAGAACTTTAAACTTAATTCTAAATTCTATGGGAAGCCAATGAAGGGAGGCCAGAACCGGAGAGATATGATCTCTTTTTCTGGTACCTGTTAAAACTCTTGCCGCAGCATTTTGGATCAGTTGAAGACCTTTTAAAGATGTTATAGGACAACCTGACAAAGAATTACAATAATCTAATCTAGAGCTAACAAAAGCGTGGATCAGTTTCTCAGTATCACTCTGAGACAAAATGCTCCTAATCTTGGTAATATTACATAAAGAATAGAAGGCAATCTTAGATACAAATTTAATATGTGAATTGAAAGACAGATCTTGATCAAGAATAATCCCAAGGTTCCTTACAGAGCTATTAGGAGAGTAACTGCATCCAAACTGAAAGTTTGATTTGGAAAGGTATATCTAAGGTTTTTTGGATCAACAAGAATGACTTCAGTCTTATTTGAATTTAATAGCAGGAAATTACAAGTCATCCAAGCGTTGATTTCCTTAAGACAGACTTCCAATTTGGTTAATTGATTACTCTCATCTGGCTTCATTAACAGGTATAATTGTGTCATCTGTATAACAATGAAAATGTATACAGTGTGTGGCAGGATTATATAATAAAATATTTGTCATAAGGTACAGGAATTATTTATTTTATTTAATAGTGTGTGTGAAAGGGGGCGGAGTTAAACCATCACTTCTACACCCATTAAATTAAATAAAAACACTCCTAAAAGATGGACAGGTAGTTATAGATCCTTTAGAAATTAATAGAGCCTTTAGAGATTACTATGAAAAATTATATGATACCAAAAATGAACCTGATTTAACAAAACTAAATGGGTTTTTGAACGAACTATCTATACCGTGTATACCAAATGAAAACAGGGAGATATTGGAGTCTAAAATTAGTCAAGAAGAAGTTGGGCTAGCCATTGATAATATGAAATCAGGAAAAAGTGCAGGACCAGATGGTCTTCCAGTTGACCTTTATAAAAAATTTAAGAATAAATTAATAAAACCTTTTTTGGAAATGGTTTTAGAAGCATTTCAAAATAATAATTTACCATCATACATAAATAATGCCTTAATTATACTGCTGCCAAAACCAGGTAAGCCCTCTAATAAATGTGAAAATATGAGACCAATAAGCCTATTAAACGCCGACCTTAAGATAATCTGTAAAATTTTAGCAAGACGAATACAAGAAATTTTACCAAATATTATTAATCGAGATCAGAATGGCTTTATAAAGGGTAGACAAGGCTTCCATAATGTAAGAAGACCATTTAATATTATTTATTTTAATAAAGAAGCACCGGATACAGCTCTCCTATCATTGGACGCCGAAAAGGCCTTTGATAGAGTTGAATGGCCCTTTCTTTTTGAAGTCCTACAAAGGTTTGGACTTGGAAATAATTTCATAAAATGGGTTCAAATAATATACAATAATGCTACAGCAGAAATCCTAACAAATAACAATATTTCAAAACCAATAAAAATCAATAGAGGATGTCGACAAGGCTGTCCACTTTCACCTTTACTGTTTACTATGGCAATTGAACCTTTAGCGATAGCGATACGTTTACATTCACAAATATATGGAATTAAAGTTGGACCAACAGAACATAAAATCTCCCTGTACGCCGATGATATAATTTTGTTTATGTCGAATCTAAAAAAATCAATTCCAACCTTGTTGAATTTAATAAAGAATTTTGGGGAAATATCAGGATATAAAATAAATAAAACTAAATCTTCAATATTAATGCTAAATGAGACCCAGAGAAATTACCCAGCCCCTGAGGCAAATCAATTCAATGTTGTAAATCAGTTTAAATATTTAGGAATCCAAATTATGCCTAAGCTAGAATCAGTCGCCAGCGTCAACTATGAAGCCTTAATGTCAGATATCAATGAGTTAACTCAGAGATGGATGTCACTACCAATGTCGATGATCGGGAGAATCAATATACTTAAAAGTAATATTTTACCTAAAATACTTTATTTATTTCAATACATTCCCTTATCACCACCTTTAGATCTATTCTCAAGAATAAAAAAAAAGTTAGTGGAATTTATATGGAACAACAGGAGGGCTAGATTACGTCTGTCTTTATTATATTTACCATTTGATCGTGGAGGTCTGAAATGTCCAAATTTTATGTTGTATTATTGGTCGGCACAACTGAGGTCTATGACATATTATTTTTCATCAAATGATCTCCCTCACTGGACTGAAATGAAATCATACAATTTACCTTTACCTCTTCCCATATTCATATACTCAGATTCGGCAAAAAAATTACAAAAACAAGTTAAAAATCCATTTGTAAAGCATATGATCAAAATATGGTGTGAAGCTAAAAACTATTTAAAAGAACCACAGTTATTGTCACAATTTAGTCCAATATGGGGTAATCAATATTTTAAACCAGGGAGAGCGGACGCTGTATTTAAAGTATGGAATTTAAAAGGGATACAAAAGATTCAGGATTTATATTTGCCATGTGCAGACAACATAATGTCTTTTGAAGAGCTGAGGATCAAATTTAATCTCAATAGAACACATTTTTTTAAATATCTTCAACTTAGAAACTTTATTCGATCAAATCAAAATAAAGCTCTCACTCGACCTATTTATTCATCCTTGGAAAAAATGATGATGAAAGATAGTAAAAGAAAGGGTATTATTTCAGAGTTTTATAACTCATTGACACTATCTTCAAGTGAAAATTCACTGAAAAGATTAAACTACTGGAAAGAAGATCTGCAAATTGAAATTTCGGAGGAACAATGGGAATTGGCTTGTACAGAAGCTCAAACCAAATCAATAAATGCACGCCTTAAATTGATACATTTCAAATGGTTAATGCGGATGTATGTTACACCAGAGGAGTTAAATAGATATAACAAAAATATACCAGATACATGCACAAAATGCATGGAAAGTAAAGGAACCCTATTTCATTGTTTATGGGAATGTAGATTAATAAGAATGTTTTGGGAAGAGGTGAGGGTAACAATTGAAAAAATAATCTCAAAACAAATCATACTGAATCCTAAACTGTTTTTGTTGGGTCTGTACCCAGAAAAGCATAATTTTAATAAAAGTGAAAGAACATTCATAGACCTCAGTTTGCTTAATGCCAAAAAATGTATTGCACTATTATGGAAAAAGACTCATAGACCAGATGTGACTCAGTGGTTAAGACAGATGTTAACAAACCTTCCATTAGAAAGAATAACATATATACTGAAATCAAAGGAAATTGTGTTTGAGAATATATGGAGACCTTTTATTGATTATGTAAAAAATTTAAACATAACTCTTGAAGAAGAAGGTGAATGATGTGTGTGGACCTTGTAAATTCCAAACTGGTGAACATAATATGTATACTTATGTATTGGATTGTCTAGACTAAACAGAGGAGCATTGTTGAAGATTTGATTTTGTTGGTGGTTGTTGGTGTTTTTAGTGCATTTTTTTTTTTTTGTAGTACTTTAGCGTTAGTGTTTGTTTGTATCATGTTTGTTAAAAAAAAAAAAAAAGGTTCAATAAAGATATTGTGGAAAAAAAAAAACACTCGTAAAAGGGGCACCAGTTACAATGGACAATAATATTAACGTTAATTTTAATTAATTTTGTACCTTCAATTACTTAATGGATCAGTCTCAAAGTTTCAGTGAGTTCTTCTCCTGCCGTGATTAGGAAACATATACAGTGGGGTAAAAAAGTATTTATTCAGCCACCAATTGTGCAAGTTCTCCCACTTAAAAGATGAGAGACGTCTCCAATTTTCATCATAGGTATACCTCAACTATGAGAGGCAAAATGAGAAAAAACAATCCAGAAAATCACATTGTCTGATTTTTAAACAATTTATTTGCAAATTATGGTGGAAAATAAGTATTTGGTCAATAACAAAAGTTCATCTCAATACTTTGTTATATACCCTTTGTTGGCAATGACAGAGGTCAAACGTTTTTTGTAAGTCTTCGCAAGGTTTTTACACACTGTTGCTGGTATTTTGGCCCATTCCTCCATGCAGATCTCCTCTAGAGCAGTGATGTTTTGGGGCTGTCGCTGGGCAACACGGACTTTCAACTCCCTCCAAAGATTTTCTATGGGGTTGAGATCTGGAGACTGGCTAGGCCACTCCAGGACCTTGAAATGGTTCTTACGAAGCCACTCCTTTGTTGCCCGGGCGGTGTGTTTGGGATCATTGTCATGCTGAAAGACCCAGCCATGTTTCATCTTCAATGTCCTTGCTGATGGAAGGAGGTTTTCACTCAAAATCTCACGATACATGGCCGCATTCATTCTTTCCTTTACACGGATCAGTCGTCCTGGTCCCTTTGCAGAAAAACAGCCCCAAATCATGATATTTCCACCCCCATGCTTCACAGTAGGTATGGTGTTCTTTGGATGCAACTCAGCATTCTTTCTCCTCCAAACACGACAAGTTGAGTTTTTACCAAAAAGTTCTATTTTGGTTTCATCTGACCATATGACATTCTCCCAATCCTCTTCTGGATCATCCAAATGCTCTCTAGCAAACTTCAGATGGGCCTGGACATGTACTGGCTTAAGCAGGGGGACACGTCTGGCACTGCAGGATTTGAGTCCCTGGCGGCGTAGTGTGTTACTGATGGTAGCCTTTGTTACTTTGGTCCCAGCTCTCTGCAGGTCATTCACTAGGTCCCCACGTGTGGTTCTGGGATTTTTGCTCACCGTTCTCATGATCATTTTGACCCCACGGGGTGAGATCTTGCGTGAAGCCCCAGATCAAGGGAGATTATCAGTGGTCTTGTATGTCTTCCATTTTCTAATAATTGCTCCCACAATTGATTTCTTCACACCAAGCTGCTTACCTATTGCAGATTCAGTCTTCCCAGCCTGGTGCAGGTCTACAATTTTGCTTCTGGTGTCCTTTGACAGCTCTTTGGTCTTGGCCATAGTGGAGTTTGGAGTCTGACTGTTTGAGGTGGTGGACAGGTGTCTTTTATACTGATAACGAGTTCAAACAGGTGCCATTAATACAGGTAATGAGTGGAGGACAGAGGAGCCTCTTAAAGAAGAAGTTACATGTCTGTGAGAGCCAGAAATCTTGCTTGTTTGTAGGTGACCAAATACTTATTTTCCACCACGATTTGCAAATAAATTCTTTAAAAATCAGACAATGTGATTTTCTGGATTTTTTTTTCTCATTTTGTCTCTCATAGTTGAGGTATACCTATGATGACAATTGGAGACCTCTCTCATCTTTTAAGTGGGAGAACTTGTACAATTGGTGGCTGACTAAATACTTTTTTGCCCCACTGTATATGCAAAAGGAAAATGCTTCAACTTCTCTCATTCACCCTTTTATTAAACTCATTCAGGTTACATGGCATGGCATTCAAATGATGGATAAACAGATTCAAATGATAACAGCATACGATATCACATCCACTGTTATTGGATTCCTGAACATAAAATCCAGCGTTACACCTCTGTAGAACCAAGGAGGAACCAGACTTATGTTTCAACGGTAAATGAAGGCTGAAATGTCTAACAAAACAATACAATTTTATGGGGAAAATTCATAAGCTAATTATCTAAAAATGACTTCTGAATTAATCTACAAAAATTAAGGGCAGTTACTTAAAAATGACTAAGAGTCTTCCTTCAGTTTATAGCTTTATCCTGTGGCTAAGAGACTAATTGAGCCCTGAAATACGGGCTATATTCAATTGTAATTTAATTGTTCGGACATCACGTTTTAACCCAGCAGATAGGAGAAGTAGGAGTTTCACTTACGAAAACAGCTGTAGGTCCACGTTTCAGCGGGTCGATACCGGCCGAGTTGGGAGTTAGGACGTCGGAGGAAGCGGCTGCTGCGATGCTTCCTCACAGCCGTGGAAGTGCAAACTCAGCTGGGGGGTCTCCAGACAATGGCAGCAGTGGGTGGTCTGTCACCGAGCGGCGTGACAAGTCCTTGGAAAAGAGTCCGAATTTGAGGTCTCTTGTAGCGGGATAGACCAAAAAAACAGGAGGAGAAACTTCTCTGTCAGGCAGGTAGGAGGCCGGAAAGAGAGTCCAAAAACAAAGTCTCTGTTCACTTTAAATTAGGAAAATTAAAGGTCCACTTTAACGGCGTGAAAAGTAAAAAAAAAATGAGAAAAACATTTACTAGGATAAGAATGGCTTCTGAGGTGAAGGAAAAAGTTTGAGAATTTGATTCTCTGAGAAAGCAAGCTCTAAAGAAAAGGTGATTTCTCCTCAGTAACCAGAAAAACTAACGCAAGATTTGACAAACTTCACACAGAACAATTTAGATAAAATAAAACTACACGGGACCTTGAAACGGTGGAATAAAATCTTCCTCTGAGATCTAGATTACTATTCTGCTTCTTTAATCTTAACTTAGTTCCTAAACTTTCTCAAAATCTCTTTCTTTCTTCTTTTCTGTGTTCTTAACTTTTTTACTTCTTCTTCCTTAACTTAATCTTACATCGGTGTGTTTCTTTTTCTTTCTGCTTGTCTTGTTCTAATTCTGAATCTGTGTGTTTTTTCACGAATCTCAATCTAACTTGCAGGGCAGCTTCTACTACTTTTTAAATGACCCCGCCTGGTCATAAACTTGTGATGCCGATCGCAAGACTGACCAATCGACTTTATCAAAAGCAGTTTGAAATGGCTGCTATCCAATGTGAGAACATTTCTTTGTTTGAGAGCAGCCAATCAAATGAAGACACCATCCCATGAAATTGCAGAGAAAAATCAACACTAAGTCAGTTCTTATGAAATTAGGTGGTCAATATAAGATCTAACTAAATTAAATGACTTGGCTAATATTTGGCGATCATGCATTTATACCATTACTTCTAATCTTACATTTGTTTGAATAACACTCATGAACATAACATTTCTTATACATAATTATAATACATGCATTCACATTTAGATCAAAGCTTAATGTGGTACAGCAAACGATGGTTGGTGATAAAAAGGGATGATTTTCAGTGTCCTTAGGATCCAGGGGAGAAGAGGATAAGCTGAAAGAAACTTAATGTTTAGAACAAATTAAAAAGTCATCCTACATATTGAAACACATTTCGTAGGTATCCGCTAGGAGGTACTGTTGAGCTGTAGATGATTTCTTTTAGGTCCATGGTATCTGGAAGAGATAATCTGGAAAACATCGGGGGTTATAAACCTGTCTGATTAAGCCGTTTATGACCCTTTTAAGAGCATTGGTTTCCTGTAAAGGAGGATGTTATCCAAATGCAGTGTTCACATTGGAGGTCTGGTCTCCCGAGTTTTATGTTCCTTTGAGCCTTTAAAAGCAAATTCTGATCCTTACAATCTCTGCAAGAGGCAACTGTTTACATTGGGGTCCTGGGAAAACATCTTTGGGTCAGGCCTGGATGAGGCCTGGATGAGTCGATATGAAGGCCAGTGATATTCCTGTAGAATACAGAAAAGTGGTATTCCTGTAGAAGGAATAAAGTGAAATTCCTGTAAAATGGTGAGAAGTGATCTTCTGTCTTGGTTTGAGGAGACGATGATGCTACAAGTGCTTTCTAATAATGTTGTCTAACGGAAGCATATATATATATATAAACTGAAGAAAATTCTATTGACATGAACAAACTGGAACCTATCAGATAAATAAGATCTAAACCACTGTAATGAATAGATTCTAATCTATCAAGTAACTATTTCCTTGCAGGTGGTCAAATAATTGTGTAGTAGCAACATTTTCTAAGATTTTTGAAATGAAAAGGAGATTAGAGATTGGTCTATAGTTAGCTAAAGCTCCTGGATCTAGCGTTGTCTTTTTGAGTAAGGGTTTAATTACAGCTGTTTTAAAAGGCCTGCGGTACATGGCCTAAAGTTAATGAAGAATTGATTATATGAAGAATAAAGCTACCAATAAGTGGGAAGACTTCTTTAAATAATCTAGTAGGAATAGGGTCTAAAAGACAAGTTGAAGGCTTTAGATGAGGAAACTATTTTGTCTAACCCTAAAAGGTCAATTGGAGTAAATTCATTGAGATAGATATCAATTGAAGGAATTGTGGTAGTTACTGTATTTAAGTTAATGGTGGGAAGAATCTGACTGATTTTATCTCTGATAGATGAAATTGTATTACTGAAAAAGTTCATAAAGTCCTGACTACTAAGCTCTAAGGGAATGCTAGGATTGAGAGTCCTGACTCTTTGTCAACCTGGCTACAATATTGGGAGGAAACCTGGGATTATTTTTGTTCTCTTCTATTAATGTAGAATAATAACTCATTCTAGCTTTTCTAAGAGATTTTTATAAATTAAAAGATGATTTCTTCAAGCTAAATAGATTTCATCTAAATCAGTGGAGCGCCATTTTCTTTCTAATTGACGAGTTTTCTCTTTTAAGCTACGAGCTTTTGTGTTGAACTAAGGAGTTAGAAATCTCTGATTAGACTTTTTTTTCTTTAAAGGGGCTACAAAGTCTGGAGTCTGATGCAGAGAAGCTGTAACACTATCTACCATGCTATCAATTACAGAAGGAGAAAGCTGTTTATAGCTTATTTAGATGCAAAAACAAAATATGAAATTGACAAATGTGTGAGGTGCCCTGTTAGGACACCTCAACAGGGGGTATTGTCCATTAAAATCTCCAACTACATCTGTTTTTCTTAGGATGTTAGTTTCTGTGTAACTATGTTATCACACTTCCTTCCTGCAAGGATATCTTTGCATTCCACAGCTCACAAGCTTGTCAAGGTCACGCACCCACGCACCCACTTTATGACATCTGCTGAAAACAGATAGAAGTGGTCTGGCCCGCAGCTTGACTCCACACATAGTTGAAGGGGCAGACCCCTCCCTCTTGCATGAGAGAGTGGGTGAGCTTAGGGTGTGGTCAGGTTTTATAAAAACTGTAAGATTCAGAATTCGGGAGCATTCTCTTGGGGCATATACCTAAGAGGTGTTCCAGCGCTGCCTGTACCATATCTCATTTTCAGTAAAATAAGTGAAAGTATATTTCATCTCTCAGTCTGGTTATTTGGCCTTCGTATAAAAGAACTGGGGGTGAAAGCATTTTAGACTCAACACTGCCGCAGTTTTATCTCAGTCTTTTTAAGTGGAGGTGTACCTTCTGTACCCCATAGCTTGTGGTAGGTGGCTTCACTAATCACTGAGGCGGAAGCTCCTGTATCCACCTCCATTTTCAACTCTTCCATTTATCTGCAGAGCTGCGTAAATAGGTTCTGCTCTAGCTCTGTTGAGATCACCAAGGTTAAACATGTTAGAGTATTCTTCTTCAAGCCCAGATGTTTTTAGTTTGGGTTTTATTCTGGCAGAGTCCCTTTTCACATTTTTATTATTGGTACATCTACATTTCTTGACTAAATGTCCCTTTTTCTGACAATTGTGACACACAGTGTCCTTGTAACCGCAGTCATTTACCAAATGTGCTCCTCCACACCTGTAACACTCAACCGATTTTATCGGCTTGCCTTTCCTCTCTTTGGACACCTGGTGAACTGTGCTTGGATGAGCGCCCCCTACAGCTTTTTGAATGTCTTTGGTGTTACTTGCCGCCATTTCCATCGCTTGAGCAATCTCCAGTGCTTTTTTAATGTTTAAGCTGGCTTCCCCCAGCAATCTACGCTGTATGCCATCATCATTAATGCCACAGACCAGCCTGTCCCGCAGCATGTCATCCAGGGCACCCCCAAAGTCACAGTGCTCAGAAAGTTGTCTCAACTCCGCCACAAATGAAGTAACAGACACCCTTGGCTTGCATGAGTCACTATGGAATTTAAAACGCTGAACAATCGCCAGAGGCTTTGGGTTGTGATGATTCTGGACCAACATTACCAGCTCCTTGAAGCTGATGTCTCCCTGCTTCAGTGCCATCGCCAGGTTATGGATCAATTTATATGTCTTAGGTCTGCATACACTTAAGAGAACTGACCTCTTCTTGTCCTCAGAGTCAATGTCATTCGCCAGGAAAAAGTGTTCCAGCCTCTCAAAATATTCAATCCAGTCACCGTCTGTTTCCACAAACTCACCAACTGAGCTGATGATAGCCATGCTAAGCTAATGCAAACGTCTTCTACGAGCCTCACTAACTCACGTACTGGTTTTATTCTTGTCACCAATTATGTGTGGTAACCTGGGAGCAATAAGCACACACTTTTCTCTCTTTTTGTTTTTATTAATTCATTGGCGCCTCCCAAAATGGGTGGTGTCCTACAGTGGTAGCACATTGCATACACAGGAAGGTAACTAACAAACATGTCCCCTGGAGTACACCGGTAACAGCACAAAGGTTCCGGGTGTAACCTAGTATGTATTCCTATATATTCCCAGTCTGTAACAAAGCTGTTACTTGACTTCACTGTTTGACCACTTGATCGGTAGCCACAAATCAGCAGAGTTTAAATTGTGTCATCTGCTAGTTTGTCACCACAAGTCATATTAGTGTCCCTACATCAGTCTTCAACAATATGTATAGTTGCTAAATATTCAGATTCATAGCCTTGGTTCAGATAACTCCAGACTAATTGCTACTGCGAAGTACATGAGAAGTAGAAACTCAGAATGTTAAAGAGCCTCTTTAACACCATTTATTTTATTGTACCAATGGATTCACCAAAAGCCACCATAACAACCTTCCCCTTTGACAGTTTGAATTTGCACATAACATGAATACATAGATGGATGGAGAGATAAGGAGAGAAAAGATAGCTACACCTGAGTGTCACTGACAGACCAGCTTATTCCAACCTAATGAACACACCCTACAGCCACCAAGTGACTTTCATTGGCAAGAAAAAAATATGTAAACAGTTTGGAATTACCTAGTTTTCTGCATTGATTGGTCATAAAATGTGATCTGATCTACATCTAAGTTCCAAGTATAGACAAAGACAATAGGCTTCACCTAATACTACACAAGCAATTATAATAATCCATATCTTTATTGTACACATCCATTAAACATTCACAATGCTGGTGGAAAAAGTAAGAGAACCCTTGGATTTAATAAATGGTCGGGACTTCTTTGGTAGCAATAACCTCCATCCTGTAGCTGCTGATCAGAACCGCCAAACATTCAGGAGGAATTATGGGCTATTCTTTACAGAACTGCTTCAGTTCAGCCATATTGTTAGGATGGCTGGTGTGAACCACTCTCTGAGGTTGTTCCACAGCATTTCTAATGAATTTAGGTCTAGACTCTGACCAGGCTACTCTCAAATGTGGATTTTCTTTTTCTTTTTTATAAATCATTGTGTAGTAGATTTATTTCAATGTTTAGGGTCAATTTTCTGCTGCATCACCAAACTTCTACTGAGCTTCAACTGGTGGACAGCCACCATGACATTATTCTGTAAGATACCTTGATAAACTTGATGGTGGCAAGCAGTCCAGGCCCCAAGGCAGCAAAGTAGCCCCAAATCATAATGCTCCCTCCATCGTATTTCACCACTGGGATGAAGTTTTCATGTTGGTATGTGGTGCCCTTTTGTGCCATAAATAGCGTTATGTGTTCTCCCGGAACAATTCAATCTTAATTTCATCAGTACACAAAACTTTTTCCCTATAGCTGTTTGAATTATTTGCATATGGTACACCCATGAACCGAGATGTTAATCACTTTCAGTGATTACTTCATTGGAACGTCGCACCTGTGGCGGTTCGGTTAACCCCCACAACAGATAAGGACACTCAGCTCTCTTGTCTCTGTTTTTCCCGCTGCACTACTGAGATGCAATGTGCCATTCATGTATTTGTGATGCAAACATGCATGTATTGTGATGTAATGTGCCATTCTGTATAGTGTTCATGCGTCTTGTCCTTACTGTGCTTTTTCTGAGCATCTTACATATGTAGATGTGCTTTGAGGTAAATCTCCACAAAAAGACTGGTCAAACACAGCGCTCGGCTAGAGCAAGTAACAGAACAGTGTAATGTGTATTAATGTCTACAGGCAGACGCGTTTCGTCTGGCTCACCTCTGTGAGGTTAATTGTTGCCTTTCATGCATTGTACTCATGCGTCCTGTCCTCACTGTGACCTAGAGACTGAGATCAAAATGTCTCTCAAATGCAAATGTCTTATGCCTGTTCTGTTATCTCTTTGATCATACTAACTGCTGGGGTATGTCCCTTTGATGTATTGTTGTGGTCGAGTATATATGCTGCAACTCTGTAACACAAACTCTCTCTCTCAATCTGACTTCAACCCTGCTGCAGGACACAGACTTTGTGTCCCTTCTCTGAGAGCCGTGGGCTCGCTCTTGGCGCTCATGCACGGCGCCGGGAGCAGAGCTCGTGACGGCGGTATGATAATAAAACTCTACTTAAAACCTCCAACAACGCCGCTTTATTTCATGCCGCCGCACTGGTGACCCCTTGAAGACGCACACGCTTTGTGCGACGCAGCCTTCTGATTTGGACAGCCACGCTGGCGAACCGACGCTAAAAAAAACGAGCGGCCAGCGAACGCAGCTTTATTTCATGCCGCCGCACTGGTGACCCCTTGAACACGCACACGTTTTGTGTGAAAGCAACCTTCTGAGCTAGACAGCTGCACTTGGTGACCCGTTTTTCAGGATGAGATCTGCACGTCTGAGATCTGCTCATCCACGCTGGACCGGCCGCGCTCGCAGTTCCTTCACAAGAGAGCGCGAGCACCTCGTCCCTTCTCCACGACGGCGTCCTCCAGGGCCGGCGGAGAATGCAACGCATGGACCTGAACGCACCACGCCCGAGCCTGAGGAACAAAAGATTGTCTATTCCCTCCCGCCGCTCCAACGCATCTGCACGAGCCTGAGGGACAAAAGATTGTCTATTTCCTCTCACCGCTCCAACGCACCACGGCCAATCTACAGCCACAGCTCAACCTGGATTTTTATCGGCGCCGTCTGCGCCGATCTCCACCAAGTTTCTGCACCCTGGTTCGCCTCTCCAGCAGCCCACCCACGCACGGAACCCCCGCGCACGCATCGGGGAGTTACGAGGACGGCGCATCACGCACGGGACAAGTAACGGCTCCAGAGACCGCCATCGTCCTCCGCCGCTGCTCACAGAACCTTCAGGGCTGCTCGTTCACCTGAAGCAAGCACTCAGCTCGCCACTGGATTTTTTTTAATGGTCTCAGCCACGGCACAAAGGGATTTCAGCCGTCAGCTGTTCCCGGGGGCTTTGGGGTTGCTTATGCACCTAAAGCCAACACGCCAGTCCCTCTGCTTTTGTTTATTTTTTTCTTACAGCCGTTCCTGCTTTTCTTCATGGCCACGAGAGGAGTCAGAGACTAATTTTTCTCCTTGTGATCTCCGCACGCGCAACGGGACAGCCCCTCGACGTCGCGGAGCAGCAAGCAATTTTTGCGCGGCTCAGGACGATTTTACAGCCCCTGCCGGCACTTACTACCCCTCCCCTCCCTCCCCCTCCGCCTGCAGCGAGCTTCTCCCACAGCTCGCTCACACAGATGGATTATCGAGGTCTCGGCCCCCTGCCGCGCTCTCTGGGGGGGAGCGTGTGGCGGTTCGGTTAACCCCCACAACAGATAAGGACACTCAGCTCTCTTGTCTCTGTTTTTCCCGCTGCACTACTGAGATGCAATGTGCCATTCATGTATTTGTGATGCAAACATGCATGTATTGTGATGTAATGTGCCATTCTGTATAGTGTTCATGCGTCTTGTCCTTACTGTGCTTTTTCTGAGCATCTTACATATGTAGATGTGCTTTGAGGTAAATCTCCACAAAAAGACTGGTCAAACACAGCGCTCGGCTAGAGCAAGTAACAGAACAGTGTAATGTGTATTAATGTCTACAGGCAGACGCGTTTCGTCTGGCTCACCTCTGTGAGGTTAATTGTTGCCTTTCATGCATTGTACGCATGCGTCCTGTCCTCACTGTGACCTAGAGACTGAGATCAATATGTCTCTCAAATGCAAATGTCTTATGCCTGTTCTGTTATCTCTTTGATCATACTAACTGCTGGGGTATGTCCCTTTGATGTATTGTTGTGGTCGAGTATATATGCTGCAACTCTGTAACGCAAACTCTCTCTCTCAATCTGACTTCAACCCTGCTGCAGGACACAGACTTTGTGTCCCTTCTCTGAGAGCCGTGGGCTCGCTCTCGGCGCTCATGCACGGCGCCGGGAGCGGAGCTCGTGACGGCGGTATGATAATAAAACTCTACTTAAAACCTCCAACAACGCTGCTTTATTTCATGCCGCCGCACACCCAGTTTTTACTGGGTTCTTTTCTTTTACCTCATTACACAATCTGTGTTGTGCCTTTGGAGTCAACTTAGCTGTGTGCCCACATCTAGGGAGAGTATAAATCGTCTCCATTTGTAAATAATTTGTCTAACTGTGGGCTGGTGAATATCTAAAGTCTTAGAGATTACATTGTAATCCTTTCCAGGTTCATGCAAATCAACAACTCTTGATTGTAGTTCTTTGGAGATTTCTTTTTTGCAAGGTATGGTTCACATCAGCAGATGCTTCTTGTGAATAGCAAACTCAAGAAATTCTGTGAGGACGAATTCCTCCTGAACGTTATGCAGGTCTGATCAGCAGCTAGGAAGTTTGACCAGTTATTAATCCAAGGGTTCACTTATTTTTTCCACCAGCACTGTGATTGTTTAATGAATGTGTCCAATAAAAACATAAAATATTACAATTGTTTGAGTGGTATTAGGTGAAGCACATTGTGTTTGTTTATACAGTATTTGGAACTAAGATGAAGATCAAATCACATTTTATGATGAATTAATGCAGAAAACCAGGTGATTCCAGACTGTTCACATACTTTTTCTTACCACTTTATATCTAGTCCATAGCCTACGCATGTCATTTCAAAATTAAATGACACAGACTCAAATTTCATGACCTTCAACACAGACATCAGGCTAAATAAGATAAGATAAGCCTTTATTAGTCCCACAACGGGGAAATTCCAGGATTGCAACAGCACAGGGATAGCAACACTCAGAGCAACAATCAGAAGGCAAGAAAAAAAACAAGCAAGCAAGAGCAGCTAATAAACATATGTACGTATTACTATAAAATATATATATATACACACACACACAGACACACAGTGCAGAGCATTGTAGCTGGATGGAATAAATATATGAATATATGAACACACAGTGCAGAGCATTGTAGCTAGATGGAATAAATATGTAAATATATAAACACCCACAGTACGGAGCATTGCAGCTAGGTGGAATAAATATGCAAGTATATAAACACACACAGTGCGGAGCAATGTAGCTAGATGGAATAATATGTAGATATATAAATATATAAACACACCCAGTGCTGAGCATTGTAGCTAGATGGAATAAATATGCAAATATATAAACACACACAGTGCAGAGCATTGTTGCTAGATGGAATGAAACAGCATAACCGTCTACTTAGTTATCCTACATGGTATGATTATGTGCCCATACATATTCTCACCCTCCATAGCGACCGGTATGTTCCTAGTTGTATGCCGGAGGGGACCATTGTGTAAGTCTATTGCATCTTTTGCATTCAAAAAACTATTAGTTTGTTACGTCTTTTTGCTATCTCTGCGAGCAGCCCTGCTTAGGTTGTACAGTCTGACAGCCGTTGGTAGGAAGGACCTACGAAACCTCTCGGTTGTGCACCTGGGATGATGTAGTCTGCTGCTAAATGAGCTCCTCAGTGCATTCAGTATGTCCTGCATAGGGTGGAACTCGGACTCCAGCAGAGATGACAGTTTAGCCACCGTCCTTCTCTCTCCTATCTCCTCCATCGGATCAAGGCGCTGCCCCAGGACAGAGCTAGCTTTCTTAATCAGTTTGTTCAGTCTCTTCCTATCGGCTGCAGTAATGCCACTGCCCCAGCAGACCACTCCAAAAGTGATGGCTGATGCCACCACCGTGTCATAGAATGACTTCAGCAGCGCCCCTTGTACACCAAAAGACCTGAGTCTCCTCAGCAGGAACAGCCTGCGCTGTCCCTTCTTGTAGAGTGCATCAGTATTGTGTGACCAGTCTAGTTTATTGTTCAGATGAATACCCAGGTACTTATAGGATGTCACCATCTCGATGTCTGTTCCCTGTATATTTACTGGTACTGTGAGGGGCTGCCCATGCCTGCGGCAGTCCACCACCAGCTCCTTAGTTTTCCTCGCGTTGATCTGGAGGCAGTTCCGATGGCACCAGTCCACGAAGTCCTGGATAAGCCCTCTGTACTCAGCTTCATCTCCATTGGAGATGAGGCCAACGATCGCAGAGTCATCAGAGAACTTCTGTAGATGGCAGTGTGTTGTGTTGTGTGAGAAGTCCGCAGTATAAAGAGTGAACAGGAAGGGAGCCAGCACCGTTCCCTGGGGGGCCCCCGTGCTACTGATGATCGTGTCGGACACACAGTCCCGGGTTCTCACAAACTGAGGCCGGTTCGTGAGGTAGTCCAGGATCCATGATGACAGGTGCTGGTCCACCCCTGCGCGCAGCAGCTTGTCCTTCAGGATCATCGGTTGGATGGTGTTGAAAGCACTGGAGAAGTCAAAGAACATGATCCTCACCATATTCCCGGGCTTCTCCAGGTGGGACAGAGAACGGTGAAGGAGGAAGATCACCGCATCCTCCACCCCAATGCCATGCTGGTAGGCGAACTGGAGTGGATCCATCGCTGGTTCCACCAGGGGGCGGAGGTGAGCAAGGAGCAGTCTCTCCAGGGTCTTCATCAAGTGGGACGTCAAGGCCACCGGTCTGTAGCTGTTCAGGTCTTTGGGGTGGGAAGTTTTTGGTACAGGTACCACACAAGATGTTTTCCACAGCTGTGGTACCCTCCCCAGTTTCAGGCTCATGTTGAAGATATACGTCACAATCCCACACAGCTGGTCTGCACAGGACTTGAGGAGCTTTGCGCTGATGCCGTCCGGTCCCGGCGCCTTCCTCGCCTTGATCTTCCTCAGCTCCGTCCTCACCTGGGTCCTGGTCAGGGTCAGGATGGGGGGCTGTGTGTTGGGAGTGGGGGGGTGTTGGTGGAGTGGGGAGTGGGCAGCAGGACTTGATTTCTTTAGAGGCAGCAGTGGTTGTTGTGCAGTCAGGGGGGAGGGCGGTTGGTCAAATCTATTGAAAAACAGATTCAGTTTGTTCGCCCACTCCCTGCCCCCTGTGGCCTGGGGGGAGGTATTCTGGAGCCCCGAGATGGTTTTGAGGTTTCTCCAGACCCCGCTGATGTCGCTCTGTTGCAGCTTGTCCTCCATCTTCTTCCTGAAGCTGTCCTTGCCTTCTCTGATCTTTCTCCTCAGCTCCCTCTGTACGGACTTCAGCATCTCCCTGTTCCCTGACCTGAAGATCCTCTTCTTCTCTCTCAGAAGTGTTTTTATCTCAGGGTTGATCCAGGGTTTGTTGTTTGAGTGACGCCGTATGGTCTTGGTGGGAACGGATTTGTCCACACAGAAGCTGAGGTAGCCCGTGAAGGTGTGAATGAGGCCATCGATGTCCTCACCATGTGGATCGCAGAGCTGCTTCCAGGCGGTGGCTTCAAAACAGCCCTTTAGGGTGTCCATTGTCTCCTCAGACCATAACTCCACAGTGTGCATGGCCGGAGGTTGTCTGTGCACTAGGGGTTTGTACACCGGCCGGAGATGAACCAAGTTGTGATCCGATCTCCCGAGTGGGGGGAGTTGTGATGAGGTGTACGCCTCCTTAGTGTTTGCGTAGAATAAATCCAGTGTTTTATTGTCTCTAGTGTGGCATGTGACATACTGGGTGAACGTGGGTAGAATGGGAGACAGTGAAACATGGTTGAAATCGCCTGAGATGAGGAGAAGAGCATCTGGGTGTTCTGTCTGCAGCCTGCTGGTTACTGAATGGATGACGTCACGTGCTGTCCCAGCGTTCGCCGTCGGATTTGCATAAACAACAATGCAGATCACGTGTGAGTGTTCTCTCGGGAGATATGTAGGCCTCATGCTAACAGCTAGCAACTCAATGTCTTTGCTGCAGTGTCGTTGTTTAACAGTGATATGTCCCGGTCTGCACCAGTTGTTGTTAACATACATTATCACTCCACCGCCCCTAGCCTTGCCACTGTCTGGTGTTCGGTCAGCTCGTATCATGTGAAAACCCTCCAGCTCAATGTTAGCATCTGCTGCTAGTTCAGTTAGCCACGTCTCAGTAAACAAAAGGAGAGAGCACTCCCGGTATGTGCTATCATAACGGGAGATAGCCGCTAGCTCATCTAACTTTCCCAGTATCGACCGTACATTTCCCATGACAACAGATGGAAGGGAGGGTCTGTACCTTATATTTTTTGTCCTCCGCCTTACTCCAGCCCGGCAGCCGCGGCGTTTTCGCCTCAGTTCTCTCGGTATGTCGAGTTTTTCCAATGGGACCGGGTGGCGGTTGAATGCTAGCAGCTGTTCTCTGCTGTATCGTATCCTGCTATAGACAGTGGCTCCGTCCACCGGCTCAGGAGACATTTAGGACGATCTGTGTGTCCGTGATATAAGTGGGGTGAAAAAAAAAGACGGATCAAAAGAGAGAGGAAGGGAAAAAGACTCGGAATCGAGCCGCTGTTGCAAAAGGCAGCCGACTCGTGTGGCGCCGAGAATATGTGTGAGTTTGGTGAGCATCCAGGATATTGCCTGGTAGAAGTGCAAATTGTGGGCAGGTGGACAGAAGGACAGATGATTCATGCAGCACAGTATCATCAGCTTATTGCACCTTTACCAGAATAAGCTAAATAAAATTTTAAAAAACATTAGCATCAATGCATTATAATTTGGCCTGCTATTCCATAAAACAACAAACTTTATGCTCCAGCAAGAGCGAAAATGCTTAAGATAAGCAGGAAAAAATAAGTTTAAGTGAAGCTGTTAAGAAGAATATCAGACCAGTTCAAATTAGCACCTGTAACATACTTGGGGTCAGGGTGTTGGTGTAACCCAGCTGAGAAAATGACCCTTTTTCTCACATTTCATTTGTATTAATGCAGTTGTGTGATTTTATTTTGAAAAACGGTTATTTTGGGAAGAGGAAGTGTGATCCTCGTTATCCAACTTTTATTTTCCTGTTTCATGGTCACGTTGGGTGATCTCGATCTTTTCATTCGTTGGGAGCAGTATTGGTCCCGCCTTCCGAGCAGAGTGCCGAGGCGCGCACCCGGTTTCCAGTCTTTTGCGCTCTGAGAATGAACAAGAGAGGCTGGAGACAGTCCGTGTAAAAACCTGTGGGTCGTCTTGGTGAGTTAATATAGAAAGGTGCTATAAATAAATCTAAACACTGTCCAAACACTAATTTGAAACCTTTATTGTCTTAAGTTGATGGGAGCACGAGCTTGAGAGGCCGTGAGGCTGTGACTTTTGCTGTGTTGATGCTGATACCTCATCTTGGTGAGTGAAAACCGAGTGTGTACTAAATGAAGCATGCTAACGCCATACTAATGTTAGCGTTATGCTAATGCTAATCGCGAGTGGATTTTTTTCCTGTTTTAAAGCAATGGAAAAGGCTATTTTTGTGTCTGTATGGTTTTCCTAAATGTGATTTCAGTTCACAACAGTATGCTGAAGTACTTTTAGTTCTTTTGCACTATTTCTGTCGAATGTAATGTGTAGTTTGATGCTAAAAGCACATTTTATTGGTTCCTATGTAAATTCATAGGTTATGCTAAACCCAGTAGCTCAGACAGGGTTTTACTGATTTTAAAAGGGAATATTGGGAGTAATGGGACAGTATATTCCCTGGTTATGTGATAAATTAATTGTATTTCATTTCATGATTTACAAAGAAAAGGTTAAAAAGATTAATCATGATTTCATGGTTAAATGATGTAGAGATAAAAAGAGAAATTCATTTATTTGGTTACATGAGAAAAAAAGTATTTCATGTACTACCAGAGAGATTTTGAGAAAAGAAAACATGCATGTAAGATGTAAGATGTGAAATGTGAATTGTAAGATATTACTATATTACTGGATTATAACAATAGTAATATGAGGGAAGAATTTAAATACTAAGCTATAGTGTTATATAAGAAGAGATTGGAAAATGAATTACTCTAGCTGTAAACAATAATACCATTATTGTTGTGCAGGCTAGGTTTTATTGGTTGCCGATTAAGAATCTTCTGGATCCTGGATTCTCTCCGAATGGAGATGGCGAGCCTGACCCAAGATCTGAACCAAGACCTGAACCGAGACTGAACCGAGATCTGAACCAAGATCTCGATTGAAGAACATCCTTCCTCTCTCCAGTGCACAAAATTCAAAGCGGTAACAACTCAAGCCACCGCTTTAAAAGAGGAAAAGAAACCTGAGTCTGGAAATACAAGATATCTTGACTGGTCACGACTAAAACGACTAAAACGACTAAACGACTAAAAACGACTAAAACGACTAAAACAAAAAGACAAACAAACACTGAGCTCAGTAAGACATTTTTTGGGTTTTTATTTCATTCCGGCCGTTGTTATATTTGTATATTTGTAAATTGTTTGTATATTTTGTTCCTTTTATCTTTAAAAAATACAGCCATGAATTGCTCATTTCTTGCCTCCAGCTATTTCATTCCACACTCATTTTAATTCCCTATTGTAATCCTTACGAACCTAGCAACTGGTCTACACTTAATAATTTCTTTTACCTAATTAACGTAAGGCAAGGGTTACATTATGCAGCTATCTGGACACTGTAATGGTTAGAGCTGAGTGTAAAGTGAGACTATTCTCTTTTCTATCTTCAGTATGCTCAACTATCATCATTCACCGAAACAATGAAATTAGTTTGATCAATAAAGTGTTTGGGCTCAAAGTTAGAGATAGGATAAGGAGTGTGGCCAAGTGCATGTGACTACAACTCCTCCACATCAAAAGGAGCAGAGTGAGATTGTTTGGGGTATCTGACTAGGATGTCGCCTACAACAGTTGAGGTGTTTTAGGCATGTCCAACAAAGGGGGCATCTCTGAAGAGCTGGAAAGGGTGGCTCTTTTCATAGATAAAAGCAATTAACCTTTTTCATGTAAGTTTGTTAACATACATATCTTTCTTGTAATGTCCCAAAGGATTTCAGATAAAAATCCAAATCTACAATAAATAATGAACTCATTTTAACAGTTCACATTTAATAGAGTAAGCCTCTTGTCCTCCCTCTGCCGCAACAATTTTTGATGATGCAATGATGCCAAAATCTCATCCATCGCTTCCTTGCTTGCAGCAGGCACCTGCCAACTATTGACTAGAACTCACTCATGGTATTTGGGTCACAAGCTGTGACAGGAAAGCAGATGATTCTCTTGTCCCACATCCAGTACTGTGCACCATACACACACACACACATGCCCACACAAATACACCAAGTGATGCTCCATGGAAAAGACAGAAGAGCTGCTGACCACCAGATCTGTTGGCTTCTTCTGACAACACTATCTGTCTCAGGCCAGACAAGGAGTCTAGAGGAGGATGCAAAAGGGGGAAGACAGACTGGGAAAAAGAAAGAATGTTAAGGCAAGACTGGGGGGGGGGGGGTCTGAGGAGAAAAAGGACAACATTAAAAGATAGGAGAGAATAGAAGTCTGGTTAGAGTGAGCATAGACAATGAGGGGTAGACAGAAAGATAAAGAGACAGTGGAGCAAAGTAATCATCTTAAAGGTCTGAAGATCTCAGTCAGACTCACACACCAACCTACGGCAAAGATGAATGCAGAACTTAGCCCCAGCTGTGTGTGGAAGGATGAAAGATGAATACAATTTCAGCACTGACCTTAAGGGGTAGAAACCAGAAACAGCTAAATGTGAGTGTAGAAGCACAGCAGCATGATACTGCAATGAGACGTCCCTGCTGCTCAATCTAACCTCAGACATTCAGTTGCAGACCGCACACATCTACTGTAATACTCTTCTCTTGAGGTATTGTTTCCTCACTGATTAATTCATCATAAAGACTTTCCTCAGATTATAATTGCGTTTCCATTTGGCACAAGAATATTTCCTTGAATCCATGCTAATCCATTGTAACCCTTTTTGTTAAAGCACTGTATTTTACAATGTATAATTTTCAAATAATTTTATTTTAATAATGCCGAAGTTTCCATCCATCCATCCATCCATCCATCCATCCATCCATCCATCACCACTTGTCCAAACTTGGGTTCAGTGACACTAGATGAGATATAACCAGCGTTGGGCAAGTTACTAAAAATTAGGAACTAATTACAATTACTAGTTATTTCTTTTCAAAAGTAACTGAGTTACTTTACCAATTACTGCATGATTAACCCCTTGCACTCTGGTCAATTTCCCTAAAAATGCCCAAAAATAACATACCCAAAGTAAATCAAAAGCTGTTTTTCAACCCTTTGCAGCATCTTCATGGGGTTGGTCTCATTTAAAAGAAAACACTTTGAATTTTTTGGCAAAACAGTCATAATCTCTCTAAGTGCTCCTGCCACTGAGTAACAGTCATCTAAACATACTGAACTTGAAGAAAATAAATTTCGCCTGGATGTTTTTTTGGATACAAATGCTTGCAAATAACACACAGCTGTCAGATCCGGGCTGGAAAATGCAACAGAAATGTAGAACCAAGTGTTATCCAGCTGAGGTCCAAATTTTGTAACAATACCGCAAAAAAATGAATATATTACACAGCTTTTTCCTCAGGTTGTTCCCAGGCGTTTTTGAACTGTGCCAAATTGTGCCAAATGGCACAGTTTTGAAAAACGTCTGTAACTTTTGAATGATTCAATATAGAAGCCTCATCTTGGGCTCTAATAAAAGGGGACACTCAGGGCTGTGTGTGTGTGGGAGGGGTGGGGGGTGGGGGGGTTGTTTATTCATTCATGAATGAATGAATGAACAAACAAGCCCCCACACACAAAGAAGCATGCCACGTAAAAAATGTGTGGCTTTTTTTTTACAAGAAAAAATAACCTACAGTGCACTAAAAATTATACTAAAATATCTGTAATGTAGAAAATAACAACTCCCACCACCCCCCCACCCCCGCTACAGAGGACGGACATCGCCCATCGCTACATGACGGACCGCGGTGACGGTGCGCCGCGGTCTACTACACACAGTTGTACTAAAATATCTGCAATATATCTTCAATCCGCTACAGAAGAGTAGCGGGGGGGGGGGGGTCATGGTCCGGACGCGGCGCACGGGTCGCCGCGGTCCGTCATGTGGCGATGACGCACAGTTGTAATTTACCGATCGGTCAAAAGTCATTTTGATTACAATTTTCAGGGATAAAGAATAATTTAGCTTATAACACTTACCTGTCCACAACAGCAGTGTCGCTGGCGAACTTCTCTTCCTCATTGTCAGACGAACATGAAGCTGGTCCGCTTGTTACGAGTCGTGGTTCTGGTGACGCGACCCGGTCAAATCATGATTCCATTATTGCGGTTTTGCGCTTCCATGATTGCAGTTTTGGCGAACGATTTTTCAAAACAAATAAGAACAGTAGCAAGAAAAAAAGACTGGCAAACGCGTGTGTGTCACCCAGCAGCTTACACAAAACAGATTTTACACACGGGACGTACGCTTTCAATTGTCGAAGTTCTCTGCTTCAATTGGCTCACTGTATTCACAGCCGTTGGTAGGCGGGTCCTTCTTGCTAGGTGTTCAGTCATTGGTTCTTCAAGGTTTCAGAAACCCAATTCAAAGCTCTTATTAGTCGAATGAGAGGTCAATCAAATCTAAACCAATCAAAGCACTCCTTGGCTTTCTGTTCGCGGCTGTGTCTGTAGTGGAAGAACGGAAATGCAATTTTTTTTTTCAGTGCGCCCTAGGACGCAGAGACGTGACCGCCCGCGGTATCCCGAAGTGCAAGAGGTTAAAGTAATGTTACTTGGAAAAGTAACTTTCACATTACTTTTAAATGCATACTTAAAGTGACACTCTGCCAAAAATCAATTTTTTCCTTGTATCTATAACATGGTGGTTTTTACCACCATGTTACCAGATGGTTTTTACTATTAAAGTGCTTTTAAGGACTGATGCAGTTTCAGTCATTATCCTGGACCACCGTGCATACAACTGGGCATGTCCTTCAACGGGTAAGTCTTTTTATCACAGGATTTATGCTGATAATGTAGTGCTAGCCACTGTTAGCCTTGTGGTATGTGGTTGGGCCGAGTAATCACCGATTCTGGCGTTTGGTGGTGGTGGGAGGGGGTGTATGAAAAGGGAAAAGACATGAAACTGTAAGACAACGAAAGTTTTTTTTGTGGAAAAAGGGCACAAGTGTCATAATTTTCACTCCTCCAGAGCACAGAATAGAAGGCCCAAACGCCAGACTTCAAGTTGCGTGGATTTAATGAAAACACAAAAAAAGGAACAGCTCATGGGCTGAAACAGAGAATATCCCGATCACAGCAGGTGACAAAAATGGTAAAGAATCCAGACGAGGAACATAAGGTGTGGACAGGGTCTAACCCTGTCCAGAACATTACAGTAAGATAATATTTTAGACAATGTAGATTTGTTTTTCAAGGGGATTTATAGCCACCACAGTGCATCTTTAAATCATCTTGCACACATAGCATCCATCCTTCCATCCATCCATCCATCCATCTTCTACCACTTTTCTGGAGGTCTGGGTTGCAGAGGCAGCAGTTCAAGCAGAGAAGCCCAGACTTCCCTCTCCCCAGCCACCTGCTCCAGCTCTTCAGAGAGGATACCAAAGCGTTCCCAGACCATCTGGGAGACATAGTCTCTCCACCGAGTCCTGGGTCTGCCTCGGGGTCTCCTCCCAGTGGGACGTGCCTGAAACACCTCAAGTGGGAGGCGTCCAGGAGGCATCCTAATCAGATGCCCATACCACCTCAACTGACTCCTTTCAATGTGGAAGAGCAGCGGTTCTACTCTGAGCCTCTTCCGGATGATTCAGCTCCTCACCCTATCTCTGAGGGTGAGTCCAGCAATCCTACGGAGAAAGCTCATTTCAGCCCGCTTGTATCTGCGATCTTGTTCTTTCGGTCATTACCCAAAGCTCGTGACCATAGGTGAGAGTAGGAACGTAGATTGGCTGGTAAATCGACAGCTTTGCCTTAGAACTAAGCTCCCTCTTCACCACAACAGACCGGTACAACGTCCGCATCACTGCAGATGCTGCTTCAATCCGTCTGTCAATCTCTCGCTCCATTTTCCCCTCACTCGTGAACAAGACCCCAAGATACTTAAACTCCTCCACTTGGGGCAGGAGCCTGTCCCCAACCCGGAGAGGACAATCCACCTTTTTCCGGCTGAGGACCATGGACTCAGACATGGAGGTGCTGATTCTCATCCCAGCTGCTTCACACTCAGCGGCAAACCGTCCCAGCAAGAGCTGTAGGTCATTGCTGGATGAAGCCAACAGGACAACATCATCTGCAAATAACAGAGATGAGATCCTGTGGTCACCAAGCATGACACCCTCCATTCCCTGGCTGCGCCTAGAAATCCTGTCCATAAAAATTATGAACAGGATCGGTGACAAAGGGCAGCCCTGACAGAGTCCAACTCTCACTGGGAATGACTCCGACCGAGTGTTGGCAATACGAGCCAAACTCTCACAACGGTCATACAGAGACCGAATAGCTCGTAACAACAAGCCCGATACCCCATACTCCCGAAGCACCCCCCACAAAAAACCACGAGGGACGCGGTCAAATGCCTTCTCCAAGTCCACAAAACACATGTAAACTGGTTGGGCAAACTCCCACGAACCCTCAAGAATTCTCGAGAGGGTAAAGAGCTGGTCCAATGTGCCACGGCCAGGACAAAAACCACATTGCTCCTCCTGAATCTGAGGTTCGACAAATGGCTGGACTCTCCACTCCAGTACCTTGGCATAGACCTTCCCAGGGAGGCTGAGGAGTGTGATCCCTCTAAAGTTGGAGCATACCCTCCGGTCCCCTTTTTTGAAGAGAGGAGCCACCACCCCAGGTTGCCATGCCAAAGGCACTGCCCCAGACCTCCACGCAATGTTGCAGAGGCATGTCAACTATGACAGCCCAACAACATCCAGGGCCTTGAGGTACTCAGGGCGAATCTCGTCCACCCCTGGGGCCCGGCCACCAAAGAGATTTTTAACCACCTTGGCGACCTCAGCCCCTGTGATAGGCGAGTCGTTCCCCTCATCCCCAAACCCTGCTTCCTCTGTGGAAGGCGTATCAGTGGGATTGAGGAGATCCTTGAAGTATTCCTTCCACTGCCCGACGATATCCCCAGTCGAAGTCAACAGTGTCCTATCTGCACCATACACAGTGTGGACAGGGAGCTGCTTTCCACTCCTGAGCCACCGGACAGTTTGCCAGAATCTCTTCGAGGCCGACCGAAAGTCTTGTTCCATGGCCTCACCGAACTCCTCCCATACCCGGGTTTTTGCTTCAGCAACCACCAGAGCTGCACTCCGCTTGGCCTGCCTGTACACCTCAGCTGCTTCGGGAGTCCCACAAGCCAACCAAGCTTGATAGGACTCCTTCTTCAGCTTAATGCCCCCCCCCCTCCACTGGTGTCCACCACTTGGTTCGGGGGTTGCCACCACGAGATGCACCGACCACCTTGCGGCCACAGCTCTGGGCTGCCACTTCAACAATGGAGGTGGAGAACATGGCCCATTCAGACTCCATGTCTCCAGACTCCCTCGGAATGTGGTTGAAGTTCTTCCGGAGGTGGGAGTTGAAGACCTCCCGGACAGGGGCCTCAGCCAGACGTTCCCAGCACACCCTCACTATACGTTTGGGTCTACCAGGTCTGAATGGCTTCCTCCCCTGCCATCGGATCCAACTCACCACCAGGTGGTGATCAGTTGACAGCTCTGCACCTCTCTTTACCTGGGTGTCCAAGACATACGGTCGCAGGTCTGATGACACGATAACAAAATCGATCATTGACCTGCGACCTAGGGTGTCCTGGTGCCAGGTGCGCATATGGACACCCAGAAAAGGCCAAGGTCCAGCCCCTCTCCAGGAGACTGGTTCCGGAATCGGAGCTGTGTGTTGAGGCCGACTATATCTAGCCGGTATCTCTCAACCTCGTACACCAGCTCAGGCTCCTTCCCCACCAGAGAGGTGACATTCCACGTACCAAAAGCCAGTTTAGAAAGCTTGGGATCAGCCCGCCAAGGTCTCCGCCTTTGACCGCCACCTAATCCACATAGCACCGGACCCCCATGATCCTTCCTGCAGGTGGTGAGCCCACTGGAGTGCGGACCCATGTAACTCCTTCGGGCTGAGCTCGGCCGGGTCCCATGGGTGGAAACCCGGCCACCAGACACTAGCCTTCGAGCCCCTCCCCCAGGCCTGGCTCCAGGGTGGGGCCCCGGTAACTCCATAGCGGGCGGGTTACACTGAATCCTTGATATAGAATTTATCATG
This sequence comes from Pholidichthys leucotaenia, assembly GCA_020510985.1. NCBI lineage: Eukaryota > Metazoa > Chordata > Actinopteri > Cichliformes > Pholidichthyidae > Pholidichthys > Pholidichthys leucotaenia. Next base: position 305,679,822 of record CM035839.1, read on the forward strand.
AGAGTCTGTTGGATGGTTCTTAGTCTGGCCCTTCACCCAGGACCAGTTTGTCTTGGGTGACCCTATCAGAGGCAAATTGCCCCAGACAACATAGCTCCTGGGATCACTGGGGCACGCAACCCCCCACCACCACCACGATAAGGTGACGATCCATGAAGGGGAGTCTGTTGGATCGTTCTTAGTCTGGCCCTTCACCCAGGACCAGTTTGTCTTGGGTGACCCTATCAGAGGCAAATTGCCCCGGACAACATAGATCCTGGGATCACTGGGGCACGCAAACCCCACCACCACGATAAGGTGATGATCCATGAGGCGGCACACATAGCAAGATAATTTAATTAATGGATTACATTACAGGCTTATTATTTATGGCAGGCTGAAAACAGACCATTTCAGACAGAGATTCACGGTTTTTTTTATGTTGGTGTAGCTGACCGTATGTCAATGTGTGGGACATAAAACTGTCCATATTTATCTTACCTTTATGATTATGAATTAATCCAATGTGTAGCAATCCAAAGAAAAGTTAATTATCCACAGTCCAAATGTCTGCTGTGACAGAGACATGACCCAGTGCCCTCAAATGTCTTTTGGAGAAAAAATCATTTTTGAATAATCTTTATCCAGGTAGCAAGTAAATGTGTTTTAACTTCAGTAGCCATGGTTACATGGGCAACATTTCTTCAATCTGATTACAATTCAGATCAGAACTTTCCTGTTCACATGGATCCTGAAAAAGCTGATCCGATTAGGACGTGCGTTTCCATGTGTTACACGCTTGAACGGACTAAATCATTTTGACATGTGCATGTCGACATTTCGACATTCCGAAAATAGTAGAAGAAGAAACAACTTCTGGTGTAAACAAATCCCGCTTTGTGTCTTTCTCTTTTTGAAATGGACCTGTATTGTGTTATTCAGACTGTACTTTTGCTTCTGCTGGTCTCCGTAATGAAGCTACAAGTACATACTTCTGCATATGACAAATAGAGGGAGACAGCAGGACAATACAGACCAGTTTTGTTTAACTCCCACTGTGTTTTCCGCTAGCTACTGTAAAGGCGGCTATACGTCACATCGACGTATGCCTGACATACAGACATGCACAGTAAACATGTTTTCGACCCAAGCTTCAGAATAAGTGTTTATATGCACACCAATTGGAATAACAATCGGCATAACTCACCCATCTCAATTGGAATGAAATTTTGATCCAAATGAGTGTGATCGGGTCAGAATACTCAGATTGGCATGTTTACATGAAGCACTTTTATTCCGATCAGGCTTTTAATCCAGTTACTTGTGTCCATGTAAACATGGCTAGTGTGTGGTGTAAGGAACCACAGGTTTGGTTGGCATCGGTGTGATGACATGGTCAGTTGGTGACGTTACCACACCAAGCATATACAATGTGAGAGTCGGCCATCTTATGGCCTCTTGCCTGTTCTCTCTCTTGGCTCTCAGCCTCCCGTTAGCAGACCAGCACTGTAAGTTTACATAGCTTGTGTAATAAAGTTCCAATCAACACTGCTCTCCACTCATGGATCGTCACCTTATCATGGTGGGGGGTTTGCGTGCCCTAGTCATCCCAGGAGCTATGTTGTCTGGGGCAATTTGCCTCTGGTAGGGTCTCCCAAGACAAACTGGTCCTGGGTGAAGGGCCAGACTAAGAACGATTCAACAGACTCTCATGATAAATACTAGAACAAGGATTCAGTGTACCTTGCCTGGTATGGGGTTACTGGGGCCCCACTCTGGAGCCAGGCCTGGGGGAGGGGCTGGATGGTTAACACCTGGCGGCCGGGTTTCCACCCAAGGGACCCAGCCAGGCTCAGCCCAAAGGAGTTACATGGGTCCGCCCTCCAGTGGGCTCACCACCTGCAGGAGGGATCATGGGGGTCCAGTGCTATGTGGATCAGGTGGAGGTCAAAGGTGGAGACCTTGTCAGTCTGATCCCAAGCTTCCTAAATTGGCCTTTGAGACGTGGAATGTCACCTCTCAGGTGGGGAAGGAGCCTGAGCTGGTGCATGAGGTTGAGAGACACCGGCTAGATATAGTTGGCCTCACCTCAACACACAGCTCCGGTTCTGGAACCAGTCTCCCGGAGAGGGGCTGGAGCTTGGCCTACTCTAGAGTTTCCCCAGGCGAGAGGCGACAAGCAGGGGTGGGTATTCTTGTATCCCCCCACCTTGCTGCCTCTATTTTTGGAGTTTTCCCCGGTGGACAAAAGGGTTGTTTCCCTGCGCCTTCGGGCTGGGAAACGGGTCCTGACCACCATTTGTGCCTATGCACCAAATGATGGTTCAGAGTACCCACCCTTTTTGGAGTGTCTGACTGGGGTACTGGAGAGTGTGCCTCTTGGAGACTCCATTATCCTACTGGAAGACTTCAATGCACACGTGGGCAACAACAGTGAAACCTGGAAAGGGGTGATTGGGAGGAACGGCCTGCTCGATCTGAACCTGAGTGGTGTTCAGTTATTGGACTTCTGTGCTAACCACAGTTTGTCCATAACAAACACTATGTTCAAGCAGAAGGGTGTCCGTGTGTGCATCTGGCACCAGGACACCCTAGGTCACAGGTCGATGATCGATTTTGTGATTGTGTCATCAGACCTGCGACCGTATGTCTTGGACACTCGGGTAAAGAGAGGTGCAGAGCTGTCAACTGATCACCACCTGGTAGTGAGTTGGATCCGATGGCAGGGGGGGATGCCATTCAGACCTGGTAGACCCAAACTTATAGTGAGGGTGTGCTGGGAACGTCTGGCTGAGGCCCCTGTCCGGGAGGTCTTCAACTCCCACCTGCAGAAGAACTTCAACCACATTCCGAGGGAGTCTGGAGACATGGAGTCTGAATGGGCCATGTTCTCCACCTCCATTGTTGAAGCAGCGGTCCAGAGCTGCAGCTGCAAGGTCATCGGGGCATCTCGTGGTGGCAACCCCTGAACCAAGTGGTGGACACCAGTGGTGAGGGGGGGCCATTAAGCTGAAGAAGGAGTCCTAGCAAGCTTGGTTGGCTTGTGGGACTCCCAAAGCAGCTGAGGTGTATCGGCAGGCCAAGCGGAGTGCAGCTCGGGTGGTTGCTGAAGCAAAAACTCAGGTACGGGAGGAGTTCGGTGAGGCCATGGAACAAGACTTTCGGTCGGCCTCGAAGAGTATCTGGCAAACTGTTCGGCGGCTCAGGAGGGGAAAGCAGCTCCCTGTCCACACTGTGTATGGTGCGGATGGGGCACTGTTGACTTCGACTTGAGATATCGTCGGGCAGTGGAAGGAATACTTCAAGGATCTCCTCAATCCCACTGATACGCCTTCCACAGAGGAAACAGGGCTTGTGGACGAGGTTGACGACTCGCCTGTCACAGGGGCTGAGGTCGCCAAGGTGGTTAAAAATCTCTTTGGTGGCCGGTCCCCGGGGGTGGACAAGATTCGCCCTGAGTACTTCAAGGCCCTGGATGTTGTAGGGCTGTCATAGTTGACACGCCTCTGCAACATTGCGTGGAGGTCGGGGCAGTGCCTTTGGCATGGCAACCTGGGGTGGTGGTTCCTCTCTTCAAAAAGGGGACCGGAGGGTGTGCTCCAACTTTAGAGGGATCACACTCCTCAGCCTCCCTGGGAAGGTCTATGCCAAGGTACTGGAGAGGAGAGTCCGGACGTTGGTCGAACCTCGGATTCAGGAGGAGCAATGTGGTTTTCGTCCTGGCTGTGGCACATCGGACAAGCTCTTTACCCTCTCGAGAATCCTCTGGAGTTTGTGGGAGTTTGCCGAACCAGTTTACATGTGTTTTGTGGACTTGGAGAAGGCATTCGACCGCGTCCCTCGTGGTTTTTTGTGAGGGGTGAGTATCGGGCTTGTTGTTACGAGCTATTCGGTCTCTGTACAACTGTTGTGAGAGTTTGGTTCGTATTGCCAACACTCGATTGGACTCATTCCCAGTGAGAGTTGGACTCCGCCAGGGCTGCCCTTTGACACTGATCCTGTTCAGAATTTTTATGGATTTCTAGGCGCAGCCAGGGAATGGAGGGTGTCATGCTTAATGACCACAGGATCTCATCTCTGTTGTTTGCAGATGATGTTGTCCTGCTGGCTTCATCCAGCAATGACCTATAGGTCTTGCTGGGACAGTTTCCCGCTGAGTGTGAAATGGCTGGGATGAGAATCAGTACCTCCAAGTCCGAGTCCATGGTCCTCAGCCGGAAAAAGGAGGATTGTCTTCTCCGGGTTGGGGATAGGCTCCTGCCCCAAGTGGAGGAGTTTAAGTATCTTGGGGTCTTATTCACGAGTGAGGGGAGAATGGGGCAAGAGATTGACAGTTGGATCGGAGGAGCATCTGCAGTAATGCGGACGTTGTACCGGTCTGTTGTATTGAAGAGGGAGCTGAGCTCCAATGCAAAGCTGTCAATTTACCAGTCAATCTATGTTCCTACCCTCACCTATGGTCACAAGCTTTGGGTAATGACCAAAAGAACGAGATCGCAGATACAAGTGGCTGAAATGAGCTTTCTTTGTAGGATCACTGGACTCACCCTCAGAGATAGGGTGAGGAGCTCAGTCATCCGGGAGAGGCTCAGAGTAGAACCGTTGCTCCTCCACATCGAAAAGAGCCAGTTGAGGTGGTATGGGCATCTCATCAGGATGCCTCCTGGACGCCTCCAACTTGAGGTGTTTCGGGCATGTCCCTCTGGGAGGAGACCCCGGGGCAGACTCAGGACTCGCTGAAGAGACTATGTCTCCCAGCTGGTCTGAGAACACCTTGGTATCCTCTCTGAAATGCTGGAGCAGGTGGCTGGGGAGACGGAAGTCTGGGCTTCTCTGCTTGAACTGCTGTCTCTGCGATCTGGACCTCAAGCGGTAGAAAATGGATGGATGGATTGATCAACACCACTCTCCGATGGTCATTCCGGGTTTCCAAACATAACATTTGGCAACAAGAGTAAAACCATGGAAGTGTGCTTGATGCCATTACGGCCATTTCTAGAAAACCCCGGTGAGCCGCCCCTACCGTGGCCATGCTGGTTTGATGCTTTCACCGCCTACATACTGTATTGGTGTGGGGCTATCTGGGCATAGAAGGCCAATGTATTTTCTACACGTTAGGACCAACAGAAACGGTTGCTGAGTCAGTCGTGCTGCTAGCTAGCCACTTCAACAAACATGGCAATGTGTCGGCGCAGCACATTAGGTTTCACCAACGGCGACAAAGGCCCAGAGATGACATCAACATTGTGGGCCCCGAGAACTGGTCAGGAATGCAGTGTGTAGTGAAGCTGGACAGTGTTAGTGTATCAATGATAATGGCCATCGTTGCCTCATGGTCCCTGGTAAACGAGGCTACAGTTAGAAGGCTTACTCCCCAGCAACCTGAAGCAGTGGAACTGCCGGACAACAGATGCTCCATGATCATCAGAGGAATCACCTTCGCAGTGCAATACAGTGACAGAACAATCCCAGTGTTCCGGATCCAGGTGACACGCCAGAACAATAATGTTATGGGGTGGGATTTGTTCTGTGAACTGGGCTTCTCCTTCACAGTCCCCGGGCGGCCCGACTACGGTCCAGGTCCATTGCACTCAGATGTGGATGCAGCCACTCCCTGCCTTGTTCCACATACCGACCAGAACCCAGCAGAACCGGAGCAGCCACTAGAGCCACAGTCTGCAACCACACGGGATCCCGGTGGGGTCCCCATGCAACACAAGCATTCTCAAGCTGCACCCTCATCACAGGAGGCAGAATGTGACTTCGCAGACGTGAGTACAGCCGGAGAAAACAGCACAGTGAGCGAACACAACATGGAGAGAGAGCAGCGACCGGACTCGCCTCAGATCCTCGCCCAGCATAAGCCTCAGGGAGCAGTTGCAGAGCTGCAGGAAAAGGAGCCCACATCTATTGAGAACGGCAGGACACAACAACCCGGCGCAGTTTCTATCAACGGCAACAGCAACATATCGCCACGACCAGATTTCCCAGGAGAGGGGGGGAGCAAATCATACTCACCTCCTATCCTCGCCCAGCATGAGCTTCAGACAGCTGCCGTGGAGCTGCAGGAGAGAGAGTTTGTGGAGAAAGGGGACCCCCAGTAACCGAAGACGGCCTGGCACGTGTCCCGTCACTAATGGCAACGACTCATCACCCCAACCTCAACCAGCACCAGGTGAGGGACAGAAGAAACCAGACTGCTTCCGAACCTGCACCTGGCACCAGCCTTCAGGAGCCGCTGCTGAGATGCAGGATGAAGAGTCTTTGACCCAACAGGATGAAGCAGAGCCACCACAACCTGGTGGATGCCCCATAGCAGACGTGAGAGTCACACCATCACAACCACAACACAGAATGCAGCCAAACAGAGCGCCACTCACAATGATGGACTGGGTTCGGGTACACAGAACTGAGCAACCGGACCTGCAGTCGGCCTTAACAGTACCACCACCACTGACACCTATGAAGATCACTGCACAGCTGAGATCAGCCACCGTTCAGATGGCAGATGGATTGAGATGGCAAGTCAGCCATCTGTGGAAGGTGAGAGCAGCTGCCGCGGATCAAGACGCAGCCTTGGAGTCGACCAAGCTGGTGTGGGATCCTAGCTGGGACATTGTTGATGAGCATGCCATGGCTCCAGCGGGATGGCACCCAGGTCTGCTGCAGCTGGCGCCTCCAGGGGCACGTCCACCACAAGCTCCCCTCAGGGCCCCTTCAATTGAACTGCCTTCCTCAAGAAATAAACAAATAGAAAACTGGACTGTGTTTAGCTAGGGGTACGGTTGCCGACGGACAGTAGCAAAATAAACCATTCAGCCCTGCTGGGCTATGTGGTAGTCTACCAGCTGGCCCTAGCTAGTTTGGGGGTTTTATGGCACCAAATTGGAGAGGGTCGATTTGGTTCCATGTTATTCTGTTTTTCCTGAGGGGGGCGGGTGAATGTGGGGTAAGGAACCACAGGATTGGTTGACATCAGCGTGGTGACGTAGCCACTTGGTGGCATCACCATGCCGAGCGTATATAATGTGAGGATCGGCCATCTTATGGCCTCTTGGCTCTCAGCCTCCTGTTAGCAGACCAGTACTGTAAGTTTATATAGTGTTGCCGGGAAATAATACACACTGAACAACAAATGTATTTTATGGGTTTTATCTGATATATAGAAAATAAAGAGCAGCACGCTTCAGAATGAAAAGATTTACAAAAATTTTTAAATGTAAATAAAATAAAATGAAATGTACAAAATGCCTCTTTGTATATAACTCTCACGTTTGTGTTACAGTCTGTACTGCCTCAAACACACAGGAGGCGGATCTTAAACAAAATGGTGGGTTACTAACAAAGAAAAATACAATCTGATAAAATGCTCAGTAAACTAATGACCCCAAATAAGTCCGTACAAACGGTAGTGGTGATACTGGAAATGAGAAACGTACATAATAGCTTTAGTACACCACAAACCTTAAGTTCACACTCCAAATATGCTCAAAACTTAACAAGAAAAGCTTTTCACTTACAACATACACACGACGCCACACCAGTGCGTGATCACTGACTGATCTTCACAGGACACCCGAGTCTCCCTGGTTTGATTGACAGTATAAAATGTTTCAGTACTCGTCACCGTGTAAAACAAAAAAACACATCATAACATTGTGACCAGAGTAGCAAACAACACACTTTTACATTTACACTCATGCTTACATCGTACATAGCCTGATATTTTAACTATATCCTCTTGGATAGGCACTATGTTCAGCCACGGTATACCATGCTAGTCAGGCAGCAAATCTGTAGGTCAATCTACGTCTTATCTGTTACTAGGCCGACTTTATTACATCCTCCTCGGCATAATTCACCGTGTTCGTTAAGAGTAACAATATATTTTAACTGCATTGGTGAACTTACAACGTTTCTTTATGAAGATTATTCCTCGTCTTGCTTGCTTTTCAAATCCGGTCTCCTGAACCGTTTTCCCAACCGAAAAAAACCCAGATATTCAAAATCCTCTAACTGGCATATCCCGCCCACACCCTGAAGTCACTTCCTGTTGAGTCAAGTTCAAATCAAAATATTTAAACGCAAATCAAATCAACAAAGATCCATAAATATGACCCGGTTACAATAGCTTGTGTAATAAAGTTTGTGTTCTAATCAAGACCACTCTCTGTTGGTCATTCCGGGTTTCCAGACATAACACAGTGGATCACAGTCTCAGCTGTCTGATGGAAAATGACTGTTGATAGCATGTCTTTTAATGAAATATCTGGCAATCAGTCAGTTTAATTACAACTGTACAATGACAATAAAGTCTATTCTATTCTATTCTAATTCTTGCTGGGTCATACCTGTGTTTGAAATTCAGCCGTGGGTGTTCAGATATAGTAGATCTGCTTTGTGGTGTTAGTTGTTAGCATAGCTAGCTGTTCCATATTAGCTTTGTCGGAGCTTTTTGCTGTTTCATCAGGCACTTTTGAAGATTACAGGAGAACTCAACTGGCACTTCACTTGCAACCCATCAATATAGTATTTGGTCCTTAACCATGAGAAAAGAAAATAATCAGTTTTTTTTCCACAAAAACAAAGTAGTAGTAGTAGTAGTAGTAGTAGTAGTAGTGGTGGTAGTAGTAGTTAAGTTCTTCCTCCACTCAAAGTGATGAGGATTCACGACTCTTTGCAACAGGTGACAATCACTGAGGGCTGCGTCTCAGCTATGGTAGGGTCAATTTGTGTATTCATTTAATTGTGCTAAAAATATCTATTCATATTTATATGAAAAATAAAATGAATAACAAGTAATGAATCTGTTCAAATTTCAGTAACTGTAACACATTACTGAATTTTTAAACAGTAATTTTGCTACACAACAAGTTACTGCAAAAGTAATGGCATTACAGTAACATGTTACTTTGTAACAAACTGCTACTTTGTAATGCGTTACTCCCACCACTGGATATAAGTGCATCACATTCTTATCAGAAACCAATTAAAGCCTTTCCCAGGGCATATCCAAATGGTATTTCCCATTTAAAAAGTGTAGTTTGGAGTTGGTGTTTTTCAGCTCCAGACACAGCAAAATTGTATGCTAACAGAAAGGATCCAAGTGTCTTGAGTTTGCATTAGATGCTGCATGTTTATTTTTCACTCACTGGTTAGGTTCATGTGCTAAAACCATAGCCAGGTGCATCACATAGCAGAGTCACAGGATATTTTCTCAGTAAAAGAGACATGCCGGCAGCTTCATTGATACCAACTGATTCCCTTGGAATGAGAATGGGCTGGATATTTCAATTCAATTCAGCTTTATTTATATAGCACCATTACACAACAGTCATCTCATAGCACTTTCAAACTACAGGGGAATACCCCACAAATGCAGAAAGACCCCAACAATCAGGTGATCCCTTGTGAGCTAACACTCCGTGATGGTGGAGAGGAAAAGCTCCCTTTTAGCAGGAAGAAACCTCCAGCAGAACCAGGCTCAGGGAGGGGCAGTCATCTGTTGCGACTGGCTGGGGGAGTGAGGGGATAAAGAAGAAGAAAACAACAGCCATCTAATGAGCAAACAGCAAGATGGAGACTCAGTCTGCAGAAGAGAGTAAACATATTAATGACCAGCAAAAATATTTCATTGAGAATGAAGAAAGAAGTGAATGCCCAGTGCATTGTGGGAGGTCCCCCGGCTTTCTAAACCTATTAGCAGCATAACTAGGGAAGATTCAGGGTCACCTGATCCAAGGTGGATCAGGTGACCTCAACTATGAGAGACAAAATGAGAAAAAAAAATCCAGAAAATCACATTGAAGGATTTTTAATGAATTAATTGGTAAATTCCTTGGTAAAATAAGTATTTGGTCACCTACAAACAAGCAAGATTTCTGGCTCTCACATACCTGTAACTTCTTCTTTAAGAGGCTCCTCTGTCCTCCACTCCTTACCTGTATTAATGGCACCTGTTTGAACTCGTTATCAGTATAAAAGACACCTGTCCACAACCTCAAACAGTCAGACTCCAAACTCCACTATGGCCAAGACCAAAGAGCTGTCAAAGGACACCAGAAACAAAATTGTAGACCTGCACCAGGCTGGGAAGACTGAATCTGCAATAGGTAAGCAGCTTGGTGTGAAGAAATCAGCTGTGTGAGCAATTATTAGAAAATGAAAGATATACAAGACCACTGATAATCTCCCTCGATCTGAGGCTCCACACAAGATCTCACCCCGTGGGGTCAAAATGATCACGAGAACGGTGAGCAAAAATCCCAGAACCACATGGGGGGACCTAGTGAATGACCTGCAGACAGCTGGGACCAAAGTAACAAAGGCTACATCAGTAACACACTACGCCGCCAGGGACTCAAATCCTGCAGTGCCAGATGTGTCCCCCTGCTTAAGCCAGTACATGTCCAGGCCCGTCTGGTTTGCTAGAGAGCATTTGGATGATCCAGAAGGGGATTGGGATAATGTCATATGGTCAGATGAAACCAAAATATAACTTTTTGGTAAAAACTCAACTTGTCGTGTTTGGAGGAGAAAGAACACCATACCTACTGTGAAGCATGGGGGTGAAAACATCATACTTTGGGGCTGTTTTTCTGCAAAGGGACCAGGACGACTGATCCGTGTAAAGGAAAGAATGAATGGGGCCATGTATCGTGAGATTTTGAATGAAAACCTTCCATCAGCAAGGGCATTGAAGGTGAAACGTGGCTGGGTCTTTCAGCATGACAATGATCCCAAACACACTGCCCGGGCAATGAAGGAGTGGCTTCGTAAGAAGCATTTCAAGGTCCTGGAGTGGCCTAGCCAGTCTCCAGATCTCAACCCCATAGAAAATCTTTGGAGGGAGTTGAAAGTCTGTGTTGCCCAGCGACAGCCCCAAAACATCACTGCTCTAGAGGAGATCTGCATGGAGGAATGGGCCAAAATACCAGCAACAGTGTGTGAAAACCTTGTGAAGACTTACAGAAAACGTTTGATCTCTGTCATTGCCAACAAAGGGTATATAACAAAGTATTGAGATGAACTTTTGTTATTGACCAAATACTTATTTTAACGAGGAATTTACCAATTAATTCATTAAAAATCCTTCACTGTGATTTTCTGGATTTTTTTTTTCTCATTTTGTCTCTCATAGTTGAGGTATACCTATGATGAAAATTGGAGACCTCTCTCATCTTTTAAGTGGGAGAACTTGCACAATTGGTGGCTGACTAAATACTTTTTTCCCCCACTGTATGTGCCAAGGACTGTTGTGGCATTCTCCAGGTACCAACAAAATTCCTAAAGTCTTCCCAGAATTATCCAAAGCCCAACATTGTCCCCTTTTGGACAGCACAGGAATATGTTTACATTACTTCTGTCAACTGCTGGACTGTTTTTTTGTTCTGACTGAACATTAACTCTCTCTTCAAGTTTTCATTTCTCAGGATAATTTTCAGGACACTATTTGAAGAGATGACCAACTCTGTGATGAACAATTATGGTTTGAAATGTTTCATTAATCATCAATTTGAAATGTATTGCATGCTTGAAAATATGCTTAAATGAACCTTATTTTAATGCATGTTTAAGGAAGTAGTAATGAAAATTAGCTATGAATCACCAAAGTTAGTTTAGCTTACACACATAAAGTAAATTTTTCATTTTAATCAATACATGTTTCCTCCTATTTGAAAGCCTACTCAAGTCATCTGACTGGTGTCAGCCAATCACCAAGCCATTGTGGTTGGATGACACCCCCTTTCATTCTATTGGTCAGTTACAAACAAAGAGCCTCTTTCTTTATTGGACCACGGCCCATTCAAATCTCCCACAATAGGAGACAATTGGTTCTTCTTACTGTCAGTCAAGTTTTTCCCCTGAAAAACTACCCAGTTTAAGGAAGAAACTGCTAAGTTGTCTTAGAGTTCTATTCTGTTATGTGCTTGCTTTGAATTCTCTCTTTTCTGTAAACATCTGAGGAAAGATTTTTGCCTTTTTTAACTTCTTTGAGCTCATCGTTTTTTTGTTGTTTTTTTTCTATTTTATAATTTGTTAAGCTTTTTCCTAATCATTTCTTTTAACTCACTGGGTTTAAAGTGGACTGATTGTGGGGGTTTTTTCTTACTCACACTGGAAGCTGCTTTTGTCAATCACCACAACATCGGAAGAACTCAGATTTCGTGGCTTAAATCTTTTTTTTTTTTGTCTCTTCGATTCTGTGACTTTGATCAGATTTTGAGCGATTTTCAAGATATCTGGACTCGAGAAAGCCGCTGAAAAATTCTTGTCTTGTCCACATGACATACTCAGTGGCCAGCAGCTTCTCATCTTCATCACCAGATCTCAGCTCCTGACTGTTGCCCCTGGGAAGAAATATTTGCTGGCAGATATTCTCCGGTATCATCTTCAAATAAAGCTTCAGTGAAGGATCCAGCTGAAAAGCCAACACCACGGGTCACGTGAGCCGGATCTCTTGTTTCATCTGCTGAGTTAATGCGATGTTCATCACCTTAAAGTATGTCATAATTTGTCTCAGGTTTAAAACTAGTTCATAACTCTGATTGGAGCTATTTAATTAAGGAGAAATAGTATCCCTCTTTTCATTAACCTCCAGTTTTTTTGTTTGTTTGGTTGTTGTTTTTTTTCATTTTAGAATAACCCAGAATTTCTTTTTTATATATATCAGGGGTGTCCAACCAGGTGCCATGGAGAGCCAAGACCCTGCAGGTTTTCTCTTCTACCCATTCTCTTCAGCAGGTGTTTTTACTTATCAGCAATCAGTGGGAAGAAGTTCACAGAAATCTGCTGTTGAAGACACTGGTTGGAGGTAAAACCTGCAGGGTCTTGGCTCTCCATGGCACATGGTTGGACACCCCTGATATATATAATCAGCTTTTATCATTTTCTTCATAAAATTGCATCCAATTTTCTTCATATTTTTGTTACAGTTATTTCAGTCTCTATTTTCATCACAGTTATAAATTCACACTAAGGTTTCATTGGTTCTACAAATGTGATTATACCCTTCATGCTAAATAATCCATTACAAGCTGAAAGTGATGTAATTTAAGCTGAGTCTGATCATTAAAACTGTAAACGGTATATGGAAGTTTCTGTTGAATTTTTTTCTGTGTCTGTTTCTGGAGTCACCCAGGAGAATTCACGAATATTTGAGACGGATTGATGGAAGGCATAAAGATTAGTTATTAATAAAATGTCCAAGGTTTTGGACTGGTGACCCCAAAAGCGAGTTTGGTTTTTTTTGTGTGTGTGTGTGTGCATGGACCCAAAGCAAACCTTCATCTCCACACACACCTATAGGTGTAAATTAAACAATCTTTGTACCTTATAACTAATTGCTCAAGTAGGTTCATTTTGTCTTCTTTTAATTATTTATCTTTTGTTCTTATTAAAGACAAAAATAGAATAGAAAGGAGATGTCTTTAAAGACATCTTTCTATTCTATTTTTGTCTTTAATAAGAACAAAAGATAAACTTATAACTAATTTCTTCTACAACCCTGTTCTTAAAAACAGAGACTGAGTCTGTCTCCCAAATTCAGATTGGTAGCTGGCTCCACAGGAGAGGAGCCTGATAACTGAAAACTCTGCCTCCCATTGTATTTTTAGAGATTCCAGGTATTACAAGCAATCCTACATTTTGGGAGTACAGTGATCCCTCGCTACTTCGCGCTTCACCTTTCGCGCCCTCAGTGCATCGCGGATTTTTCAAAAATATTCATCAAAAATTCAAAATTGAGAAATAATGGGCGGGCGCTAGCAGAAGGCAGGGAGACTACATTAGACCATCACGTGTCAACACGGAGAGCAGCACAACTCTCTGCTCGCTGTTGTCGTGTTGGCTGGGCTCGGAAATCTCGCAAGCTGATTGGCCGAGACGTTTCACCCCGCAAGCTGATTGGCCGAGACGTCTCACCCACCTCCTCTCCCTGCCGAGCACCCATGAAGGGAAGAAAGACCGCATTCATTGCTTTTTATCGCTCGTGTTACTTAGTCTCGCCGCGTGGAACTTTTTGCTGTTCTCTTGTGCCATTTTGTGCGAAATAGTCTTCCCGTCGAGGCACTACGCCGCCTCCTGCAGCTTCAGCTCTATCGGAAGCTGCCCTCGATGATCCTGCGCCTCCAGCACCTCACGATGAGGCGTCACCTGAGGAGCAGTAAAGCTCTCATTAACCTGTGCAGTAAATCATTTTCATCTTGAGTTACGTATCTTGTTATAAGAATAAAAGAGTTCTAAAAACATATTTATGCACACTTTGTTTACATCTACGTATGTATGTACACGTACACACACACACACGTATCATATGAGAGTGAGAGAATGAACGTACGTATTGTTTATGGATGACGTCATTGGGGTGACGCTACTTCGCGGTTTTTCACTTTTCGCGGTCGGTTCTGGAACCCATTAACCGCGATAAGTGAGGGATCACTGTATAGTGCTCTGTGATGATGATGATAAGGTACTAGCAGATCTTTTAAATAACAAGGGGCCTGATCATTCAGAGCTTTGTCAGTGATAGTTTCCTAAATCACTGACCTCTCCACTCTTCCTTCAGATTCTGGGACCTTGATTTCCACATGTCAGGACTTGGCACCTGATTTGGGGAGCCATGTCATCTGCTGGTATTGGTCCACCTTATTTTATCAAGTTCAAAGTCAGGGCAGCCATCTACCAGGAAATTTTTAGAGCACTTCATGCTTCCCTGTGCTAACAAGCTTTATGGAGATGCTGATTTCATTTTCCAGCAGAATATGGTACTTGTCTACACTGCCAAAAGTACCAATACCTGGTTTAATGACCATGGTATCAGTGTGTTTTATTGGCCAGGAAACTCTCCTGGCCTAAACCCCATAGAGAATCTATGGGGTATTGACAGGAGGAAGTTGAAAGACGCCAGACCCAACAATACAGACAAGCTGAAGGCTGCTATCAAAGCAACCTAGGCCTCCATAACACCTCAGCAATGCCACAGGTTGATCGCCTCATTGATGCAGTAATTTATGCAAAATGAGCCCCAACAAGTATTGAGTGTGTACATGGACATACTTTTTGATAGGATATTTCACCACACAGCCCCCCCAACACCCAGAAGGGGCCCTAACCCTCCGGACCTTTGGTCTTGAGCAAGCGTCAGTAGCGGCTGTAACATGGGCCAGTCGAAGCACCTTAAGGTGCTTTTCCACTAGGGTCAGTATGGTACGGTTCGGTTCGGGACAGGACGGTACAGTTCGTCCCGCTTTGTGTTTCCACTGCACTAGGTCCCGCTTGACATGGGTGGGGATATAGTTACAGGAAGGCGGCGCAACCCTCTCCCTCCTGTTACGTAAAACAAGTGTAACTGGCATAAAACAAGCGTAACTTTATGCAAAACACAAGCTGGCAGGATACGAGGCGTCTGCGTTTTCTGGCTTTTTTTTGCCAGAATAAAGGCAAAAAAGGAGAACAGAAGGCAAAGGCGGCAATACAACACACTCTGGAAAAATACTGGAGCGTTTAGGAAACCATAGAGCAGTATAAAGGGGAAGACATGAGGATACAAACTACATCACATATGAAGGTAAGCTAATGATTACTAATGCTACTTTGCTTTTAAGTCCGCTGTACAACATTGTAATGTCGGCAAGTTATCAGTATTAGGTACTAAAATATGTATTCTATGTGTGTGTGTGTTTCAGATGGCTCTCTTGTGGCAAAAATATCGCTTAAAACTGTGGGTCTGAATGTTCAACACAGTTTATTTATTTAGCGAATGCAAAGTCCTTAAGCCAAGCAGTTGCCTCCTGGTTTGCTGTATGGAGGGTGTGTAATCCTCCTTCCAGTCTTTGGAGCGGGCAAGCCTCTATGATGTGTTCCATAGTTTGCTCCTCTCCACATGCGCACAGTGGGCTAGGGCTACTGCCCCATCTGTGAAGGCTGGCCAAGCAGGGGCCATGTCCAGTCCTGAAGCGATTGAGTGTAGACCACTGTCTCCTTGGGAGGTTGGTGCCCGGGACCTGTTGGTTGGGGTTTATCACCAGGTGTTTGTTTGGGACCTCCTTGGTTTCCCATTCCTCTTGCCAAGCTGTCTGGATGGTAAAGTCAGCTGGGGGAGGGTTTTTCCAAATCGGCCGTCTGGATGAAAGTCGGGCAGTGGGTGGGGTGTAGATATCTGTATGGATTGGTAAGTGAGGAAAATCTTTAACTTTTTGGAGCATCCTTTGAGTTAATGCTGCTCGCCGGATGTGTGGAGGGGCTATGTTTGACAGTACAGAGAGCCAGGGGAGTGGTGTTGAGCGGATTGTTCCAGTTATAGTTCTCATGGTTGAGTTGAGCTGGGTGTCTACATGGTGTGTGTAAGATGACCTGGACCAGACAGGGGCACAATATTCTGCTACAGAGTATGAAAGGGCCAGTGCTGAGGTGCACAGGGTGGAGGCTGCCGCCCCCCATTTTGCACCAGCGAGCTTGCAGAGCAGGTTGTTTCGTACTTTCACCTTAGCAGCCGTCCCCTTTAGATGTTCCTTGAAGGATAAGGTCCTATCAAGGGTCACTCCAAGATAAGTTGGATTTGGGGCATGCTTAAGCTTCAACACAGTGATGTCACCCCAGCTTCACGAACGCGAAGTGGTTACAGTACTGCAGAATGTCTGTAGAAATGTTTAGCTTCCTGTGCAACAAATTGCTCTGATCTGTGTCAAAATCATGGAGAGACTGTTGAGACGTCATGGGATTTACCTGCTCCAGCTAGTGGTGTCGTAGCAAAGCATGGATCAGCTAGGTGCCGTACTGTAGTATATGAGCCGTAAAATATATATTTCAACAGGTAAACAGTACTAAGTTAAGCATAAGATATATTTAACAATTATGATGCATTTTAAGCCAAAACAAATGGATCTAGGATTAAAAGTAATTAAAATAATGCAGTCACAAGGTTACATGGAGAAATACATGGATTAACTGGAAATATATCATATTGAGTATTGCTGACTACATGTAGATACTGTATAAATATATATTCTCTGCGTCAACAGTGAACTATACATGTATTTATATAGTATTGCCCTGGGAATTTGGACAATAAACCTTTGTACTTTTGCAGATGTCTCTGTTTTGTTTTATGTATGAAGGTTACCACCAAGTGACATAAATACTAAAAGACTGGAAAAAGCTGTCTAAGAACAATCCAGCAGTTTGAGAAATCACTTTTAGTTTGGTGTAAGTCTGCCAACAGAATTATGAACCATAAAACAGTTTGTGTTAAAATGCTAAATCCCATTAAACCCGAACTCAGGGGTGTCCAATCATGCGCCATGGAGGGTCAAGACCCTGCAGGTTCTCTCTTCTATCCCATTATTAAGAAATACAGATGCTAATATGGCCCAGAATTCCTCCATATACTGGGACTATCACTAAAGTGTGCAGTGTCTTCTGCACTGGCACATCCAACAATACAGTCCAGCAAATAATTGTTTTGGTTACTTTTCTTAAAAATGAGCCATTATTTTCAAAGTCACTGCTAAATTGTTTGTACTGTTGACTCTTTTCCTACCGGTGTCTTAACAGACAAAATAGAAAATCATGATGCAAACACATAAATCACTAAATTGTTTATTACAATCAGCAGCAAATTCCAGATTATTTAGAATGTGCAAAATTCAAACTGTAAAAAAAAAAAAAGAAAAAGAAACTGGAATGGGTCACACACGCCGGCCACGCTGCCTCACTGAGCAGCAACTGAATCGGCCCCTCGTACTGGTCCCGGTTCAGCAGATCTTCAGCCTGCATCTCTGTAAATAGTGAGGCAAGGTCCGGTTTGGGTAGATCGTTTTCCTCTTGCCTAGATGAAAGACAGAAATGGGTGGTGGATAATTAAAGCAAGTTTAAAATATATTTGAGAAATTAATGAATGAATCTTTATTTCAGATAGATTAGATTAAAAGAAAGGAACAGAATAATATAACAAAGGGGGGAAAAAATCCAGCAAGGTCAAATTAAACAGCAACTCCTTGGATTATACAATTCAACATAAGTTATCCGAAATGGGGGATGGCTGAAGCTGCAGCTTATATTGCCCACCCATGTTCCATCTAAGAATTCAAAAGGAAAATAAAATAAAAGTGATTACAAATCAGAACAAAGCCAAGACAAAACGTGACAAAAACCTAAGCAACAGCACAACACAGACTGGATATAATATTCCTTATGTGATTTTACATGTCGTTTTGTATATATGTTTGGAGTATTACTTCCTTTAGTTTTTGTATAAATTGTCCAAGCATTGTACATGATTTTAATTCAGGTCCAAAATCGTTCCACAGTCTGACTCCTTGCACTGAAACACAGTGTTGCTTGGTGGTAGTTCTCACTTAAGGTTTTTGAAATATACATGTTCCTCTGAAATGATATTGTTTCTCCCTTATTTGGAACAACTTTTGAATATTTGTGGACAGTGATAGATTCTTCACTTTAAACATTATTACTGCAGTTTTAAAGTCAACCAGATCTTTCAACTTGACAGCTTTTAATTTAAGAAAAAGTGGGTTTGTTGGTTCCCTGTAAGCAGTTTTGTTTATTATTCTAATAGCTCTCTTCTGAAGCATAAAGACTGGATATATGTTTGTTTTATATGTGTTTCCCCATACTTCTGTATTAATGAATGATACAAAGTATATAATGTGGGTTGATTCAGCAAATATTTCACTCTGTGTAGTATTGCAATTGATTTGCATATTTTACCTTTAATATAATTAATATGTGACTTCCAGCACAAGTTTATTATCAATTAGTATGCCAAGGAATTTAATTTCTGATACCCTTTCAATCTCTACACCATTTACACTGAGTTTAGATACTGAGTTGTTGTGATGGTGTGAAATAACATTCTCAACAAAAGTTTAGCCACCGCTGTGTCGCCCTGGTTTCAAGTGTGGGCGGTGTTTTGTGCTTGTATTGCTAAAATATAAAAGGAAGCACTACAATGTGTCTCAAATATTTGTAATGTGTTCTTTTACTGGATGAGTTTAAAGACGAAATACTATAAACTACACATATAAACTAAATTCTAATGGTGACTGAAGAACTCCCATTCCCCAAAGTGCAACATACATTATTATGACTATAACTCATAAAGGATCACAGAAATGATCTGATAAAAAAAATAAAAATAAACAAGCAGTTTATTTTACAGAGGCTATTATTGGGTGTGCCATTCATTTTCAATTACTCTGTAATTAATATTCACACAATCAAATAAATCTCAGTTCAGTTCCTTTCATATTTGCTTAAAAAGCAAAAGATTTGACTATAAATAACAAGATGTGTAGTGTACCTGTCAGAATACATTGTTGTCAAAACGTCGCCATTCAGAGCAGATCCTGTTTGGACTATACAACAAAAATACACACAACTTAAGTACATGCACAGCACGAAAGTGCAACATGTAAAAAAACCCACCTTTTTAACCAGGATTACAACCAGATTATTTCATCAGATATTGTCAACACAAGCGCAAAATACAAGGACGGACGTAGCATTGATGTAGCATTGAGCTAGGTCATTGTTTAAACACGAGCAAGTTTTCGTCTGTCCAAAGTGAACTTTCCACTGCTGGGATAAATAACGTAAAACATGCATATCACATCACTCACCGTCCTCTATATCCCAATATCACGGCTTCAACTGCTAAAGTTGGGTGCTTCCGCAGCCATACATTCAGTTCAGTTCGGCCGGCTCCATCTTCTTCCTTGTGCGTCTCTGTCTACTTTCCAGTGCAGCTCTGTCTGCTTCCTAGTGCACCTCTGTCTGCTTCCCTCTGGATTCTCTCATCAGCCTGAAACGCACAGAAAACTCTGCTGGACCGTAGTGTTGATTTCTGCTGATTTCTGTTAAGCCATTCTATCGTTGTTGTTTATAATATCACTTGTTGGCTGGCTCATGGACGAATAATTGCAAATGGTGGCTCGCCAGCGATTCTGGAAAGTCAGCGTAACGCCCACTCTCATGACGCTACACCAGAACCGATCAGTGGCCTGCAGTGTTTTTACGTAACTGGGATGGTATCTTTGGAACCGCAATCGAGCAGTTCTGAAAAAATAGGAACAGTTCTGAAAAAACAGAACTGGAAGCAGTTACGGTCCCTAATGGAAAAGCGGACAAACCGTGCCGCCCCGTACCGTACTGGCCCTAGTGGAAAATCACCTTTAATGTCAAAGCAGGTAGGAGAAAGGCTTGGTCTCTGGAGGGGGAAAGGGTGGGGAGGGGAAAAAGTTAGTTTCCTGAAAACAGTTCTCAGTTGGGGAACACTAACCTGTGGACCCACTGTAGGAGGGCGCCCACACCAGGGAGCTTAACTCAACGCCACCTGCTTGTCTGCCAACACATAAGTAGATTTCAGCCTGTCTATGCTGACAGTGTCCTTATTGCCCCCCCAAGTCTGACACAAAATGTTCTCCCCAGTTTCCAGCACTCTGAACGGGCCACCGTATGGTGGACGCAGAGGGGTACTGTGGGCGTCATGCCTGACGAAAACTAATTTGGCGTTCTCTAAGCACTTCAGAACAAAAGTGCGGGGAAAACAATGGTGCGCCGGGCCCGGAACACTGGCAGCCCCTGTACCGGAATAAAAGTGCGCAGGTGGATCGGTACCAGGTGCGGGGCTCTCTGGCAAAAATTCCCCTGGGATCCACAATGGCTGAGAAAAAACGTGTTCTGCCAGGGAAGCTGCCAAATCTTCCTTAGATGCAGAGCGCAACCCCAATAGGATCCAAGGCAGGTGGTTGACCCAATTTGCATCCGTTAATGAGGCTCTGAGTGTGGCTTTAAGCAACCTGTGAAAACGCTTGCACAAATTGTTAGCCTGTGGGTTGTACGTGGTGGTGCAGTGGATTTTCATCCCCAACCTGTCAGCCATCACGGACCAAAGTTCCAAAACAAATTGCGGACCCCTGTCGAAAGTGATGTCCAACGGGGGTCCGAACTGTGCAACCCAAGATGGCAAAAGCGCGCGGGCTACCTCAGCCAATATGGTGGAACTCAGCAGAACCACCTCTGGCCAACACGTAGTGCGGTCCATGATTGTTAAAAGGTGTGTGAACCCCTGTGATGGCGGAAGGGGACTCACTAAGTCCATGTGTACATGGTCGAACCTCCTGGCTAGAATTTGAAGAGGCTCGAGGGGGGCTTTGGTGTGCTTGTGCACTTTAGCCCATTGGCACGCAACACATGCTGCAGCCCATTCTTTCACATCCCTGTGTAAGTGAGACCAAACGAATTTGGACCCCACTAGTTTAAATAAGACTTGCGCTCCGGAATGTGAAAGAGATTGGACTGACTCAAAAATGCGGCAGCGCCAGGAGCTCGGACCCACGGGGTGGGTGTGGCTGGTGGAGATGTCGCAGAGCAAGTGGGGGCACTCTTCTTGTACCACCCTGCTCTCAAGTTTTAATCCGGTAGCTGTGGACTGGAGCGGGCAAATGTCTGCATCTCCGGTTTGGTCTGTGGCCATTGAGGAAAAATCGATGCCGATGTATATCGGAGAGACCAGTGTGCATGACAAGCAGTCTGCCACAACGTTCAGTTTACCGGCTACATGTTGGATGTTGCTCATGAACTCCGAAATTGTGGCCAAGTGCCGTTGTTGCTGAGCTGACCACAGTTCCAAGACTTTGGACATCATGTAGGACAGTGGTTTATGATTGACAAACGCGGTAAACTCACGACCCTCGAGGCAGAACTGAAAATGGCAAGTAGCGAGATGGCAAGCCAACAACTCTCTGTCAAAAGTACTATACTTATGCTCGTTGTACGAGCTGAAAAAGGCGAGGGGCCGCCATGAACCAGAGACATACTGTTCCACTACGGCTCCTACTGCAACATCAGACGCATCTGTGGTGAGCGGTATCCACACTGACGGGGCTGGGTGGGCCAGCAAAGCTGCGTAAGCGAGCATCATTTTGGCATTTGTGAACACCTGGACCCACTCGGGGGTCCAGTCAATGCTATCCGTGCACTTCTTTTTTTAGCACGCAGTAGAGCAGCTGCAGCAGCTTGGCTAAGCTGAGGAGGAAGCAGTTGTGAAAACTGACCATCCCCCAAAATTTCTGCAGTGCTCTCACAGTCTGTGGACACGGAAAATCCGACACTGCGCGCACTTTATCCGGCAGTGGGATTGCGCCATCTGGCGAGATGTGGTGAGCCAAAAAGTTGATTACCGGCAGCCTGAACTGACATGTCGTTGAGTTAATGATCAGCCCGTATGCTTCCAAACATTGGAAAACTTGTTTGAGATGGGCGAGGTACGCCTCCTCTGATGCGCTAGCCACCAAAATGTCGCAGACGAAAACGAATGGCAAGTCCCGGAGCATAGCGTCCATCATCCTTTGGAAAGTTTGTGCTGTGCCCTTTAACTCAAACAGCATGCACAAAAACTCGAAAAGACCAAGGGGGCTTATTACTGCCGTTTTGAGGACGTCCTCTGTGTGCACTGGGACCTGGTGGTAACCGCGGACCAGATCCACTTTTGAAAAAATATGCATCCCAGCAAGGTGCACAGAAAAATGCTGGATGTGTGGGATAGGGTAACGATCATGTTCCGTGGCATTGTTCAAGCGAGATCGCCACACAGCCGCCTCGACCCATCAGACTTTGGCACCATGTGCAGCGGGGAAGCCCAAGGGCTGTAGGAGTGCTTAACGATGCCTAAGCATTCTAAGTTAGCAAACTCTTCACGCACGATGGCTAGTTTAGCCGCATCCAAGTGGCAAGGGTGCGCAAACATGGGCGGACCTTTCATGGTAATAAAATGCTCAACCCCTTGCTTGGTTACCATAGCGGAAAAAGTGGACACCATGAGTGCTGGGAACTCAACGCTGGTACTTAACCCCTGGAGCTAGAATATTTGCGTGTGTTGGTGGCCCAACTCCCCGAGCTGTGCAGGGCAAGGAGGAAAAAGATACAGCATCCACTAAATGCCTGTTGGCAACATCAACAAGTAGTCCACGAGCACACAGAAAATCAGCACCTAAGATGGGGACCGAACATGCAGCTACCACAAAGTCCCACTGGTAAATGCATCCATGTGAACATACAGTGACCATCCTTTCTCAGAACGTCCTGATGTGGGATCCATTTGTGGCTGTTAAAGATGGCCCACAACTTTCTGCCAGCCTGTCTGCGCTGACTGGCAAAATGAGGCTTTTCTGGGAGCCAAAGTCTACCAGAAAATGTCTCCCCGAGCATATGTCCGTGATGAAAAGCAGCTTCTCCCTGTCACCAGCTGCCGTAGCTGCTACTGACCGCTGGCTGGTCCGTTTCTGCATCCTCTGGAAATGGCATGGCGGCAGACAACGTTGCGCGTCGGCACCAAAACGCTGATGATGAAAACACTCCGTCTCATTCCTGCATTTCTGAGTGGCCGTCCCAGCCGCAACCTGCGGCTCCTTGACCTCACTGGACTCTGCCAATGATCGGGGTCTCACTACCTGGACACCGAAACTCCTGTTAGCCAGGATGATGTGGTCTGCTTCCTCTGCCAGTGCTCAGTAGTTCTTGGTCACTAGCAGCAGCGAGCTGGCCAGGATTGCCCTCGCCAAAGCTGGTAGCTTCTTCAGGAAGAGGTGGGCAAAGAGGAAAGATCCGTCATCTGCGCCCAGCATAACAGCATACTCTCCATTAACTCCACGGCCGATCCGTCTCCTAATTCCGTGTGTGAGAGGAGCTTCTCTGCTCTCTCTCCGGTGGAGGGGACGTAACACCGCAGCAGCAGCTGTTTGAGAGCGTCGTATTTGCCCTGGGCTGGGGGAGCATGAAGCAGGCTCATTGCGTGCTGAGTGGTGCACGGGTCCAGTGAAGCCACCACGTAATGGTACTTTGTGTCATCCTCCGAGACTCCGTGGAGAGCGAACAAAGCTTCCACATGAATGAACCAAGCGGCCGGGTCGTGGAGCCAAAAGTCCGGGAGTTTGAACCCCAAACCCAGATGCTCCCACGGAGGTGCTCGGTCCGTCGTCGATTTTCATGTCTCTGGATCACCAATGTGGAGGAAAGGAATCAGACGAGACACGAGCTGATGACACACAACTTTATTTCCTCCAACCAGCAGAACAGACTGACTCTGAGTGTCAAAGCGATCTGCTTTATACATTTTCTCCCCGCCTCTGGCACTCAGGGTAAACACATTTACATACCTGTTACCAAGTGTGAACACACATCAACATACACATTAACACATTTGCACCCCTGCGTCCTCAGGTGTGAGCCTGGCACAGCGGGGGCGAAAGGCACATCTTTATTTACTACATACCCCTGGTGCTCTGGTGCCCCTGGCTAGCACCCCCAACACCCCGAAGTACTGGATAGAGTGTCATCTCCTTTGCGTCACCACAAGGGGAATATTTTAAGCTTTCTTTAGAAGCTGTACAGGAATAAATTCTCCACCATAATATGTACCATATGCCCTTTCCTTTGTAGCGTATTTGTTCCTCAGAGGAACAACAAACACAGGTAGTAGTTAATATGAAAGTGATCCCGAACCTCTCTCTTGCCATTTTCTGCACCTGTGCCAGCTTTTTAATGTTTCATTCACTCTTTTTGTATTGAATAATGTATAAGGCGAGAATTATGCTTTTGCCTTCTATTTATACAGTAGTTTTATTCATTATTCATGTGTTGGTTCATGTGTTAAAGTCATTTCATGCACATGAGCCATGCTGAACTGCAGGAAATCAAAACTGAAGCCTGGTTGCACAGTATAACAGTGCAGACCTGCATTGATTATGTTTAATTCAATTCAGACTGAACTCAGGCTCGCATACAGAAAGTATTCACAGCGTTTCACTTTTTCCACATTTCGGTATGTTACAGCCTTATTCCAAAAGGGATTAAATTCATTTTTTTCCTCAAAATTCTACACTCAATACCCCATAATGACAAAGTAAAAAATGTTTTTTGAGATTTTTGCAAATTTATTAAAAATAAAAAAAACTAAGAAATCACACGTACGTAAGTATTCAAAGCCTTTGCTCAGTACTTTATTGATGCACCTTTGGCAGCAATTACAGCCTCAAGTCTTTTTGAATATGATGCCACAAGCCTGACACACCTATCTTTGGGCAGTTTTGCCCATTCCTCTTTGCAGCACCTCTCAAGCTCCATCAGGTTGGAAGGAAAGCGTCGGTGCACAGCCATTTTCAGATCTCTCCAGAGATGTTCAATTGGATTCAAGTATGGGCTCTGGCTGGGCCACTCAAGGACATTCACAGAGTTGTCCTGAAGCCACTCCTTTTATATCTTGGCTGTGTGCATAGGGTCGTTGTCCTACTGAAAGATGAACCGTCGCCCCAGTCTGAGGTCAAGAGCGCTCTGGAGCAGCTTTACATCCAGGATGTCTTTGTACATTGCTGCATTCATCCAGTTCCTGCCACTGAAAAACATCCCCGTAGCATAATGCTGCCACCACCATTGGCGTAGTTATGAGCGGTGCCTGATTTCCTTAAAACATGACGCTTGGCATTCATGTCAAAAAGTTTAATCTTTGTCTGATCAGACACAAGAATTTTGTTTCTCATGGTCTGAAAGTCCTTCAGGTGCCTTTTGACAAACTCTAGGTGGGCTGCCATATGCCTTTTACTAAGGAGCGGCTTCCGTCTGGCCACTCTACCATACAGGCCTGATTGGTGGATTGCTGCAGAGATGGTTGTCCATCTGGAAGGTTCTCCTCTTTTCACAGAGGAACGCTGGAGCTCTGTCAGAGTGACCATTGGCTTCTTGGTCACCTCCCTGACTAGAGCCCTTCTTTCCTGATTGCTCAGTTTAGATGGCCGGCCAGCCCTAGGAAGCATCCTGGTGGTTCAGAACTTCTCCATTTACGGATGATGGAGGCCACTGTACTCATTGGGACCTTCAAAGCAGCAGAAATTTGTCTGTATCCTTCCCCAGATTTGTGCCTCGAGACAATCCTGTCTCAGAGGTCTACAGACAGTTCCTTTGACTTCATGCTTGGTTTGTGCTCTGACATGCACTGTCAACTGTGGGACCTTATATAGACAGGTGTGTGTCTTTCCAAATCATGTCCAATCAACTGAATTTACCACAGGTGGACTCCAATTAAGCTGTAGATGTCATGAATGCCCCTTGGGGCAGACAGAGAGACAGACCTAGGGGCTGGATTGTGTTGTGACATTTATTTAACAGAAGAACAAAAAAACAAAAACTGTGCAAAACTTACAAAAATACAAATAAGGAAAAACTTACAGGCTGCATTCCAGAGCCGACATCGCTCTGCAAACGTGGAGACAAGCAAGGAGTAAACATGAGAACATTCAATGGTGCGGCAATGAGAAAATGACTAGGCAGTCTTTAAATAGTACACAAATGAGGGGAAGCAAATGAGCAGCAGGTGTGGGCTGAGCTGGCAGGTGAACTAATTGCCCAACTGTCCACAGCTGAGGCGGTGAGAGCAGACTGCACAGTTAATGGGGATGTCTGAGAGAGGAGGGCACAAGCGAGACAATAAAGCAAACTATATACAGAAGACTGACAACAAAATAATGACACACAAACAAAACTCAGAAAATAAATTGAGTCTGAGCTCAGAGGGGAAATTAGAGCTCAGACTCATGACAGTAGAAACATCTCAAGGATGATCAGTGGAAACAGGATGCACTTGAGCTCAATTTTAAGCTTCATGGCAAAGGCTGTGAATGCTTATGTACATGTGATTTCTTAGTTTTTTTATTTTTAATAAATTTGCAAAGATCTCAAGAAAAACTTTTTTCACATTATCATTATGGGGTATTGTGTGTAGAATTTTGAGGAAAAAATGAATTTATTCCATTTTGGAATAAGGCTGTAACATAACAAAATGTAAAAAAAAAAAAAAGTGAAGCACTGTGAATACTTTCTGGATGCAATGTGCCATTTTCATATGGTCTTTATATGACCCAGCTGGGGCTTGAATTCATGACCTCCCAGTGTGGCAGATGCTCTACTAGGTCACCACTAGTGGTAGAGCATCCATATGAAATATTTGCCTTTACCTGTAAGAAATATTAAACATTTGAAAGTTTACTTTTGGAATTAAATTATGTTAAATAAATGAAAGTTTTCACAACATCCTATTTTTTAGATGCACATGCATAGGCAGTCGTGTGTCTCTATGAATTTTATCCCTTTACAACCCTTTTCTCTAGTTATCACTTGCATATGGAAAGTAATTTAAAACAACAATAAAATTGT
The DNA here is from genome assembly GCA_020510985.1 of Pholidichthys leucotaenia. Lineage (NCBI taxonomy): Eukaryota > Metazoa > Chordata > Actinopteri > Cichliformes > Pholidichthyidae > Pholidichthys > Pholidichthys leucotaenia. The sequence goes on from CM035839.1 coordinate 305,707,023, forward strand.
ATTTATTTTATATTACACAAACAGTTCAAATGAGACTGCAACAAAAAAATAAAGGAATACCCAAGGAGCGCTAGATAAAACATTGCACAAAGTGCATCTGGTGGCTTCATTGCTATAATGCATTCATCAGAAACATGTTACTCAACTGCAGTGACCCCTGGTTTGATTTCAAGCCTGAGTGGCACTTCCAGCAAGTTTTTCCCCTACTTTTCACCCCATTTTATGCTTCTCTCTTAACTGTATCTATTTAATAAAGACAAGCATGTCTAAAAAATAAATATTTGAAAAAATAACTGTAGAGTATACTGAACACAGTGACAGTAATGATACATAATATACAGTAATGATACAGTAATGATACATGATACAGTAATGATACATATGCAGTATCTCACAAAAGTGAGTACACTCCTCACATTTTTGTAAATATTTTATTATATTATATATTATATTATATTATATATTATATATTATATTATATTATATTATATATTATATTATATTATTATATATTATATATTATATACGCCAAGACCATACGGCGTCACTCAAACAACAAACCCTGGATCAACCCTGAGATAAAAACACTTCTGAGAGAGAAAAAGAGGATCTTCAGGTCGGGGAACAGGGAGATGCTGAAGTCCGTACAGAGGGAGCTGAGGAGAAAGATCAGAGAAGGCAAGGACAGCTTCAGGAAGAAGATGGAGGACAAGCTGCAACAGAGCGACATCAGCGGGGTCTGGAGAAACCTCAAAACCATCTCGGGGCTCCAGAATACCTCCCCCCAGGCCATGGGGGGCAGGGAGTGGGCGAACAACCTGAATCTGTTTTTCAATAGATTTGACCAACCGCCCTCCCCCCTGTCTGCACAACAACCACTGCTGCCTCTAAGAAATCAAGTCCTGCTGCCCACTCCCCACTCCACCGACACCCCCCCCCCCACTCCCAACACACAGCCCCCCATCCTGACCCTGACCAAGACCCAGGTGAGGACGGAGCTGAGGAAGATCAAGGCGAGGAAGGCGTCGGGACCGGACGGCATCTGCGCAAAGCTCCTCAAGTCCTGTGCAGACCAGCTGTGTGGGATTGTGACGTATATCTTCAACATGAGCCTGAAACTGGGGAGGGTACCACAGCTGTGGAAAACATCTTGTGTGGTACCTGTACCAAAAACTTCCCACCCCAAAGACCTGAACAGCTACAGACCGGTGGCCTTGACGTCCCACTTGATGAAGACCCTGGAGAGACTGCTCCTTGCTCATCTCCACCCCCTGGTGGAACCAGCGATGGATCCACTCCAGTTCGCCTACCAGCATGGCATTGGGGTGGAGGATGCGGTGATCTTCCTCCTTCACCGTTCTCTGTCCCACCTGGAGAAGCCCGGGAATATGGTGAGGATCATGTTCTTTGACTTCTCCAGTGCTTTCAACACCATCCAACCGATGATCCTGAAGGACAAGCTGCTGCGCGCAGGGGTGGACCAGCACCTGTCATCATGGATCCTGGACTACCTCACGAACCGGCCTCAGTTTGTGAGAACCCGGGACTGTGTTTCCGACACGATCATCAGTAGCACGGGGGCCCCCCAGGGAACGGTGCTGGCTCCCTTCCTGTTCACTCTTTATACTGCGGACTTCTCACACAACACAACACACTGCCATCTACAGAAGTTCTCTGATGACTCTGCGATCGTTGGTCTCATCTCCAACGGAGATGAAGCTGAGTACAGAGGGCTTATCCAGGACTTCGTGGACTGGTGCCATCGGAACTGCCTCCAGATCAACGCGAGGAAAACTAAGGAGCTGGTAGTGGACTGCCGCAGGCATGGGCAGCCCCTCACAGCACCAGTTAATATACAGGGAACAGACATCGAGATGGTGACATCCTATAAGTACCTGGGTGTTCATCTGAACAATAAACTAGACTGGTCACACAATACTGACGCACTCTACAAGAAGGGACAGCGCAGGCTGTTCCTGCTGAGGAGACTCAGGTCTTTTGGTGTACAAGGGGCACTGCTGAAGTCATTCTATGACATGGTGGTGGCATCAGCCATCACTTTTGGAGTGGTCTGCTGGGGCAGTGGCATTACTGCAGCCGATAGGAAGAGACTGAACAAACTGATTAAGAAAGCTAGCTCTGTCCTGGGGCAGCGCCTTGATCCGATGGAGGAGATAGGAGAGAGAAGGACGGTGGCTAAACTGTCATCTCTGCTGGAGTCCGAGTTCCACCCTATGCAGGACATACTGGATGCACTGAGGAGCTCATTTAGCAGCAGACTACATCATCCCAGGTGCACAACCGAGAGGTTCCGTAGGTCCTTCCTACCAACGGCTGTCAGACTGTACAACCTAAGCAGGGCTGCTCGCAGAGATAGCAAAAAGACGTAACAAACTAATAGTTTTTTTGAATGCAAAAGATGCAATAGACTTACACAATGGTCCTCTCCGGCATACAACTAGGAACATACCGGTCGCTATGGAGAGTGAGAATATGTATGGGCACATAATCATACCATGTAGGATAACTAAATAGACGGTTATGCTGTTTCATCCCATCTAGCAACAATGCTCTGCACTGTGTGTGTTTATATATTTACATATTTATTCCATCTAGCTACAATGCTCAGCACTGGGTGTGTTTATATTTATATATCTATATATTTATTCCATCTAGCTACAATGCTCCGCACTGTGTTTTTATATATCTACATATTATTCCATCTAGCTACATTGCTCCGCACTGTGTGTGTTTATATACTTGCATATTTATTCCACCTAGCTGCAATGCTCTGTACTGTGGGGGTTTATATATTTACATATTTATTCCATCTAGCTACAATGCTCTGCACTGTGTTCATATATTCATATATTTATTCCATCCAGCTACAATGCTCTGCACTGTGTGTCTGTGTGTGTGTGTGTGTGTGTGTGTGTATATATATTTTATAGTAATATGTACATATGTATATTAGCTGCTCTTGCTTGCTTGTTTTTTTTTTTTTCTTGCCTTCTGATTGTTGCTCTGAGTGTTGCTATCCCTGTGCTGTTGCAATCCTGGAATTTCCCCGTTGTGGGACTAATAAAGGCTTATCTTATCTTATCTTATCTTATCTTATATCTTTTCATGGGACAACAGTGAAGATATGACACTTTGATACAATGTAGTCAGTGTACAGCTTGTATAACAGTGTAAATTTGCTGTCCCCCCAAAATAACGCAACACACAGCCATTAATGTCTAAACCGTTGGCAACAAAAGTGAGTACACCCCAAAGTGAAAATGCCCAAATTGTGCCCAATTAACCATTTTCCCTCCCCGGTGTCATGTGACTCATTAGTGTTACAAGGTCTCAGGTGTGAATGGGGAGCAGGTGTGTTAAATTTGGTGTTATAGTTCTCACACTCTCTCATACTAGTCACTGGAAGTTCAACATGGCACCTCATGGCAAAGAACTCTCTGAAGATCTGAAAAAAAAAATTGTTGCTCTACATAAAGATGGCCTAGGCTATAAGAAGATTGCCAACACCCTGAAACTGAGCTACAGCACGGTAGCCAAGACCATACAGCGGTTTAACAGGACAGGTTCCACTCAGAACAGGCCTCGCTATGATCGACCAAAGAAGATGAGTGCATGTAGTGTGTCCTTTGAAAACAGATGAATGAGTGCTGCCAGCATTGCTGCAGAGGTTGAATGAGTGGGGTCAGCCTGTCAGTGCTCAGACCATATGCCGCACACTGCATCAAATTGGTCTGCATGGCTGTCGTCCCAGAAGGAAGCCTCTTTGAAAGATGATGCACAAGAAAGCCCACAAACAGAAGACAAGTAGACTAAGGACATGGATTATTGGAACCATGTCCTGTGGTCTGATGAGACCAAGATAAACTTATTTGGTTCAGATGGTGTCAAGCGTGTGTGGCGGCAACCAGGTGAGGAGTACAAAGACAAGTGTGTCTTGCCTACAGTCAAGCATGGAGGTGGGAGTGTCATGGTTCGGGGCTGCATGAGTACTGCCAGCACTGGAGAGCTACAGTTCACTGAAGAAACCATGAATGCCAACATGTACTGTGACAAACTGAAGCAGAGCATGATCCCCCTTCCCTCGGAAACTGGGCCACAGGGCAGTATTCCAACATGATTTATTTATTTATTTAGCGAATGCAAAGTCCTCAAGCCAAGCAGTTGCCTCCTGGTTTGCTGTATGGAGGGTGTGTAATCCTCCTTACAGTCTTTGGAGCGGGCAAGCCTCTATGATGTGTTCCATTGTTTGCTCCTCTCCACATGCGCACAGTGGGTTAGGGCTACTGCCCCATCTGTGAAGGCTGGCCAAGCAGGGGCCATGTCCAGTCCTGAAGCAATTGAGTGTAGACCACTGTCTCCTTGGGAGATTGGTGCCCGGGACCTGTTGGTTGGGGTTTGTCACCAGGTGTTTGTTTGGGACCTCCTTGGTCTCCCATTCCCCTTGCCAAGCTGTCTGGATGGTGAAGTCAGCTGGGGGAGGGTTTTTCCAAATCGGCCGTCTGGAAGGAAGTCGGGCAGTGGGTGGAGTGTAGATATCTGCATGGATTGGTAAGTGAGGAAGATCTTTGGCTTTTTGAAGCATCCTTTGAGTTAGTGCTGCTCGCCGGATGTGTGGGGGGGCTATGTTTGACAGTACAGGGAGCCAGGGGAGTGGTGTTGAACGGATTGTCCCAGTTATGGTTCTCATGGTTGTGTTGAGCTGGGTGTCTACGTAGTGTGTGTAGGATGACCTGGACCAGACAGGGGCACAATATTCTGCTACAGAGTATGAAAGCGCCAGTGCTGAGGTGTGCAAGGTGGAGGCTGCCGCCCCCCATTTTGCACCAGCGAGCTTGCAGAGCAGGTTGTTTCATGCCTTCACCTTAGCAGCCGTCCCCTTTAAATGTTCCTTGAAGGATAAGGTCCTGTCAAGGGTCACTCCAAGGTAGGTTGGATTCGAGGCATGCTTAAGCTTGAGTCCGCTCAGATGGATGTTTAGTTCTCTGGTAGCTTTTACATTGTGAAGATGGAATACACTGGAGACGGTTTTTGCTGGGCTTGGTTTTAGGTGCCAGGTTTTACAGAACTGGTCCAGTTTGGCAAGATCTTCCGTGAGCACCCGTTCCAGTGGCTCAAAGTCTGGTGCTTGGAGTGCCAAACAGATGTCGTCTGCATAGATGAATTTGCGGGATTTTGTAGTGGGCAGGTCGTTTATGTAGAGGTTGAACAGGGCTGGAGCTAGAACTGAGCCTTGTGAGAGTCCGTTTTTCTGCGTTCTCCATGCGTTTGTGTTCTGACCGAGGTGGACTCTGAACCTTCGGTTGGTCAGCAGGGTTTTTATAATTGCTGTTGCCCAGGCAGGGATCGCCTTTGTAAGTTTCAGGAGGAGGCCTTTGTGCCAGACTGTATCATAGGCGGCTGTAAGATCGAGAAACACAGCCCCTGTCTTCAGTCTGTTCTCGAAACCATTTTCGATGAAGGTGGTTAGGGCCAGTACTTGTTCTCCTGTGCTGTGGTCCTTGCGGAAACCTGCTTGATCGACACTTAGAATTTCCTCTACTCCTGGGGAAATATGTTGCAGTATTAGGCGCTCCATGATTTTATAAGGAACGCTGAGTAGGGAGATTAGGCGGTAGCTTGCTTGTAGTTTGTGGTCTTTGCCAGGTTTTGGTAAGGCAATGACCTTTGCTGTCCGCCATTTCTTTGGGATCGAGTTTGTTTGTATGATCCTTGTGTAGAATCCTTGTGTAACATGATAACAACCCCAAACACACCTCCAAGATGACCACTGCCTTGCTAAAGAAATTGAGGGTAAAGGTGATGGACTGGCAAAGCATGTTTCCAGACCTAAACCCCGTTGAGCATCTGTGGGGCATCCTCAAACGGAAGGTGGAGGAGCGCAAGGTCTCTAATATCCACCAGCTCCGTGATGTCGTCATGGAGGAATGGAAGAGGATTCCAGCGGCAACCTGTGAAGCTCTAGTGAACTCCATGCCTGACAGAGTTAAGGCAGCACTGAAAAGTAATGGTGGCCACACAAAATATTGGCACAATTTGGACATTTTCACTTAGGGGTGTACTCACTTGTGTTGCCAGCAGTTTAGACATTAATGGCTGTGTGTTGAGTTATTTTGAGGGGACAGTAAATTTACACAGTTACGCAAGCTGTACACTAACTACTTTACATTGTATCAAAGTGTCATATCTTCAGTGTTGTCTCATGAAAAGATACAAAAATGTAAGGAGTATACTCACTTTTGTGAGATATTGTAGGTCTGTGAAGACCTGTCTGAGGGTCTCTGCTTCAAAATTCTAGAGCAAGGGTGTCAAACATATAGTTCACAAGCTAAAATCAGCCTGCCAGAGAGTCCAAACCGGCCTGCGGAATGAATTTGCAAGGTGTGAAACATAGAAGACGTAGTCAGCCATTTTGCAGTACACTGAGACTCAGGACTTAATGGCAGATTACAGTATTTTGCAGGCTGTATTGCAAACAACTTTTATGTATTTTTGTGTAGAAATTTTATACATTTACAAGTCAACTTAACTTTTTTCCTTAATAGCTCCCACTTTAGCTTGTATGGAGTGGTGAGTCAGTTCAGGTGGTTGATTGATTAGGACTGATGACGGACATTGAAATTTATGTAAATTTAAAATAGTTTCTCGATCTTGACAAGTTGTTTTGATTATCAAGTGAAATACACCCAGCGTGGTGGCCTAGAGGTAGAGCATCTGTCCCACAACCGAGAGGTCGGGGTTCAAGTCCTGGCCGGGCCATGCCAAAGACCATATAAAAATGGAACTTCTTGCCGTCCAGCTTGGTGCTCAGCAAAAATGGAACGAAGAAGGGAAATGTGGGTGGCAGTGACTCAGGAGATAGAGCGGGTCATCCAGTAACCAGGGGGTTGGCGGTTTGAATCCTGCTTTCCCCAGCCATCCTACAATTGTGTTCCTGAGCAAGACACTTTACCTACCTTGCCTCCAGTGTCCATGACACTGGGAATGAATGTGTTGTGGAGGAACAAATAAGTTCAGGCGAGATGTGATGAGCTGGAAGGTTTCAGAGTTTCCTCCATCATCAAAAGAGACACACTGTAGCACTGTGCGCTGTGTTGTGCTGTGTGTCTGTGCTGTGTGTGTCATGTGTGTTTTTGAGGCATGTATAGTAAGCTCTTTTATACAGACAAGAGAGAATGCATGACAATTTTGCATATTGATATACATATCAGTCAATACATATCAATCGCGTGATTAACTGGCGCCCGGACTTCCTCTCCTTAATCCAGGGATGTATAACAATAGTCCATTGTTCTGATTGTCTCCTAGGGGCTCTCTGTCCATATGCAAATTGTTCTGCTTCCTGCCGCCTAGCTGAGTGTGAAGGTTGAATGTCCATGTAGATTGTGGTGGGTCACCACAGTGTATAAATGTTTTGTAGTGGTCGGAGAGGTCGTTGGCATCGATTGGCAGCCATGTTTCAGTCAGTCTGCCCCAGGGCAGCTGTGGCTACAGGAGTAGCTTACCACTATCAATGTCTGTCTGAAATGAAAGAAGAATGGACTCAGTGTAAGCGCTTTGAGATATCTGTTGACATGTAAAGTGCCATATAAATCTAATCAATTATTATTATTACAACTATATTTTTGAGTTCCAGATTCCTGTGACGTAATGTTTTGCACCTTTGTAGATCCACTGTGATGTGTAAGTTGTAATGCATCAATAAATGATTAACTGAGGCATAATATTGTTGAAATTGCACTTGTTTTCATTCATTAAGTGTAAGCATTTCATAATCTATTTGTACTTCTTTGCACTAAAGCAAAGAAACAAATTTGCAGTTGTCATTATTTAGGTTATTATGCTATTATTTTACTGGTCTGGCCCACTTGAGATTAAATCATGCTGTACGTGGCCCCTGAACTAAAATAAGTTTGACACCCTTATTCTAGAGGGAAGAACTGAGTAAACTGCAGCCAGATTCACTCCTTTCATTTCCGAGGACTGCAAAAACTCTGAACACAGTCATCACTAAAATTCAAGTACACATACATAAGGAAAAGTAGCATTACCTGACAACAAAAACTAAGGTATTAGCAGAGTTGGGCAAGTAACTAAAAATGAGTAACTAATTACAGTTACTAGTTACTTCTTTTTAAAAGTAATTGAGTTACTTGACCAATTACTGCATGATTAAAGTAATTAGTTACTTGGAAAAGTAGCTTTCATGTTACTTTTAAATGCATTCTTAAACCATCTTGCACACATAGCATCCATCCATTCATTCATCCATGCATCTTCTACCACTTTTCCGGGGTCCAGGTCACAGAGGCAGCAGTTCAAACAGAGAAGCCTAAACTTCCCTCTCCCCGGCCACCTGCTCCATCTCTTCAGAGAGGATACCAAGATGTTCCAAGGCCAGTTGGGAGACAGTCTCCAGCATGTCCTGAGTCTGCCCCAGGGTCTCCTCCCAGTGGAACATGCCCAAAACACCTCAAGTGGATGCCGTCCTGGAGGCATCCTAATGAGATTCCCAAACCACCTCAACTGGCTCCTTTCAATGTGGAGGAGCAGCTGTTCTACTCTGAGCCTCTTCTGGATGACTGAACTCCTCATGCTGTCTCTAAGGGTGAGTCCAGCAGTCCTATGGAGAAAGCTCATTTCAGCCGCTTATATTCGCGATCTCATTCTTTCGGTCATTACCCAAATCTCATGACCATAGGTGAGGATAGAAACGTAGAATGAATGGTAAATCGATAGCTTTGCCTTAGAGCTCAGTTCCCTCTTCACCACGACAGACCGGTACAACATCCGCATCACTGCAGATGCTGCTCCGATCCATCTGTCAATCTCCCGCTCCATTCTCCCCTCACTCATGAATAAGACCCCAAGATACTTAAACTCCTCTACTTGGGGCAGGAGCTCGTCCCCAACCTGAAGAGGACAATACACCCTTTTCTGGCTGAGCACCACGGACTCGGATTTGGAGGTGCTGATTCTCATCCCAGCTGCTTCACACTCAGTAGCAAACTGTCCCCACAAGACCTGTATGTCATTGCTTGATGAAGCCAACAGAACGGCATCATCCGCAAACAGCAGAGATGAGATCCTGTGGTCACTAAACATGACACCCTCCATTCCTTGGCTGCACCTAGAAATCCTGTCCATAAAAATTATGAATAGGATCGGTGACAAAGGGCAGCCCTGGTGGAGTCCAACTCTTACTGGAAATGAGTCTGACTGAGTGTTGGCAATATAAACCAAATTCTCACAACGGTCATATAGAAACCAGATAGCTTGTAGCAACAAGCCCAATACCCCATACTCCCGAAGCACCCCCCACAAAAAACCCAAGGGACGTGGTCAAATACCTTCTCTAAGTCCACAGAACACATGGAGACTAGTTGGGCCAACTCCTACAGACCCTCGAGGATTCTCGAGAGGGTAAAGAGTTGGTCCGATGTGCCACGGCCAGGACGAAAACCACATTGCTCCTTCTGAATCCAAGCTTCGACCAACAGCCGGACCCTCCTCTCCAGTATTCTGACATAGACCTTTCCAGGGAAGCTGAGAAGTGTGATTCCCCTAAAGTTAGAACACACCCTTCGGTCCCCCTTCTTAAAGAGAGGAGGTTTGCCATGCCAAAGGTACGGTCCCCGAAATCCATGCAGTGCTGCAGAAGTGTGTCAGCCATGACAGCCCTACAACATCCAGAGCCTTGAGGTACTCGGGTGAATCTCGTCCACCTCTGAGGCCCAGCTACCAAAGAGTTTTTTAACCACTTCGCCGACCTCAGCCCCTTGGATGGGTGAGCTGACCCACTCGTCCTCAAGCTCTGCTTCCTCTGCAGAAGGCGTGTCAGTGGGATTGAGGAAATCCTCAAAGTATTCCTTCCACCGTCCGACAATATCCCCAGTCGAAGTCAACAGCGCCCCAGCTGCACCATACATAGTGGACTCGCTAAGCTGCATAGCTCCATGATAAACTCTTGCATGGACTCACCTGCTGGCTGCCTTTGGTCAAAGAATCCAAACCTTTTTTCGGTGATGGTGGACTGATCACCAAAGGTATTGTCCATAAGCGCCAGCCCATCTTCCAGCGAGCCATCGCCACACAGCCCGAAAAAGACACGTTGTCCTTCAGTGCCAAGGTAATGTACTAGCAGGCTTCTTCATCTCTCCTCGCTGATGCTATCGAGTCTGGCCGCTGTCATATACACCTCGAACATAGTCCTCCAGTGAGCCCATGGTATATCTGGTGCCCCCTGATACTGAAGGAAAAGAGGTGGCTCTCTGACACACGCTCCCATTTTTCCTCACTGCCAAATTTTATGTCAGAATAATCGAGGGTGGAGAACTCTCTCTGTTGAACACTGAACAACCTTTATTGAAATTCACATTCCAATATATGTCCCGGCCATAGCCCGCCTGACGTCACTTACCCCCAACCTTGGCTGAGCTACGGCAAGCCCCAGAGTCAATTCCCATATGTAACAGGCTGCATCTCAGCTCCAGTAGGGTTAGCTTGTATATTCATTTATTTGCGCTAAAAATATCTATCCATATTAATAAAATGAGTAACGAATAATGCATCTAATTAAATTTCAGCAATTGTAATGCATTACTGATTTTTTAAGCAGTAATTTCATTACACAGCACATTACTGCAAAAGTAGCGGCATTACTTCCAACACTGGGTATTACTAGGAGAACTTACAACAAAACTTCAGTAAAAGTAAAAAAGTATCTACTAAAAACTATGTGGATAGTGAATGGCTTTAACTTTCAAACAAAGACCAAACTCTAAAGTGTTTGAGAAAAAATGCAAACCTTCTAATTTAATCCATAAAGAAATAGTAAGCAATAATAACTCAAATATTACTTGGGAAAAATAGAAGAACAATAATTTTAATATAGATTTTGGGGTGTTTTGTTTTCCTCCCACAGTCCAAAAATATGTTCCTTAGGTTTATTGTAGATTCTAAATTGATCCTTAGTTGCGACATTAGTGGTTACAGGCACTCTGAGTGGTCTGAAAACATTAAAGAAGCACTACAAAAATACAGATTAATTCAAATGTGAGTTAGAAACAAAATCACAACTATAAAGACAAGAAGTCTATATAATCTAGAGCAAGTCTGTTCAATTAGCAGCCCGCAGGCCACATACAACCCAGAACCAACCTCTGAGTGGCCCAGGCCAGAGAAGCAAAGGCCAACACGTTTGACAGAATTGCAGAAATCCATTAATTACTACAGAACGTAAATGCAACACTCTGCATAGCCTAGCAAGTATCAACCCACAATGCAGTGCATTTGTTTTGAAGTATGGGCTCTATGACTGTGGCTAATGGTGCTAGGAGCAAGATACTAAGCCTACATCAAATGCAAATGGGCGGCGCAAATGTATACAAAGTCAATGGAAAGAGGCGAGCACACACAAAATCGCGTATTCGCGTCCAAGGGATAGCGTTAGCTTTGAGATTCTGCCATCATCAGAGTAAAAGTATAAAGATTGGAGAGTAAACTAGTTTGAAAATGAGACTGTCACTCACCTGGAGAAAGAAGGACTGGGAGCTCTTCAGCTGAATCAGGATGTCATTGCTATTGATGGGAAAAAGTGATCAATATAATCATATAACAGTTATCTGTGTGACTCAAAATATGTGTACTCTGCTTATGTTTAGGTAATATAACCAATATACCATAATGGAAATACATTGCCAACTGTGTGGCTCATTACCTGCAAAAAAGGAGTGGACCTCTGTCTCAGCACAGAGAATAACAACGTCTTGTGTGATCTATGGGAGGATACAAGGAACCGGTTGTGAAAAGGAGTGACTGAAGCTCAGCCACTTTGACCCAGGATGAGGAATTGCCTTCAGTGGTTACACCCGGTGCAAGGAACGGACTGCTTACTCCCACGGACCGCTGCAGCTGCTCTTCTGATAATGCATGCTTGGACTTTTGCATAAATATACTGGGTCAGGGACAGCATAGTCAGTCAGACTTCACAACCTGACATTACCTGTTGTTGTCAGGGAGAGAACATTTGACCCAGCGCTGTAATTGCTATATTCAACTTGCTTAAATAAATCCATGTCTTCCAAGTAAATCGATCTCTTCCTTGAAAACGAATCTGGGTGAACCATCTACACACATAGACAATCTTTGAAGGGTAGACTTAGATGGTTTTATACACTAAATTCCAACTATTGGGGGCTTGTCCGCAGAGAGGAGGAGATTGTCTATCTGATTTGGATTTTGGTTGCCTGGACACCGGACCCACAACACCGACTGACAGCACGAGCAGGCGCCCTGAAAAAGAGGTAAGCAGACGCCTGTTATATCAAAGTTCTGCTACTGGCTATAACCAAAGTCTGTGTTGTCAAGCGGTTTGTTGTGTGTCCTAGATTAAAGCAGTTGAATATAGTAAATGTTTTTTTTGAATGCTTGCATGCTTGCTTAAAAGACCATAAGACCGTGAGTGGTGAAAGGCCCCTGGCTCGGGTTTGCTAGACTCGACCTGACTGACCAATCACAATCTGAGATTGATTAGGCTGTGATCGCTTGGGACAGGAACGGCCAAAGACCGGGGAGGTGAAAGGTCCCCCGGCCTGGGTGATATCGCTGCATATATATACAGGTCATTCGGCCCGACTACAGGTTCACGGACTGAACTAATTGGTCCGTGACTTGTGAGGACGGGTACTGGGTTGGAGGCCCTTAGCCTTGACGAAGGCTAAAAATACTGGGTCGTATAGTGACACCCCAGGGGGTAGTGCCCCTGAAAGTCCACGCTAGGTTGGATTCCTTCAATTTCGACAGGAGGAGAAAAAACTGTGTTAGAGGCCCGAAGGAGCAGCGTCCTTCGAACATGGCACAGGTTGAAGGCCTTTGATTAAGCCGTTAATCATAAACGGGGTGAAAGGCCCTGGGAAGTAGTGCCCCCAAAAGTACTATAATCATTTGCTGCGATTGCTATTGCTTTTTATATTTGTAAAGCTGTGAGTGTGGAGTTAAAAAAAAAAAAAAAAACAGAGGGCCACACTGATTCTGTGGTGCTTCTGAGAGAAGACAGAAAGGGAGGGTGAGCGGCAGGCTTGCTCTGTAGAAAAAAATAGAAGGGTGAACAGGAGAGAGCAGAGTTTGTGGAATGCAAAAGGAGGGGCTGGAAGAGCTCGCCGAGCAGGCGGCTGTTGGCTCGTTTCAGAGAAAAGACAGTGTACAGGAGGCTGATTTACCAAAAGAAAATATGAAAAAACAGTGGGATTGGACAGTGACTCAAATGCTTAGTGGAACAAAACCAAAGGACAGAGAAGAGGTTAAGAAGGAGTGTGAGAAATTGTATCAGAAATTGGCAGAGGAAGGCATTTTAAATTCAAATAAGGAGGACAGTTTAACTCAGATGTTAATGGATTTGGAACAAAAAAATTGGATGGAATACAAGTCATGAAGGACATGCAAGGCAGGCCCTACAATTTCAGAGATAGAGACTCATGTCGCAGGGTTTGGGATGGTGATGAATGTTATCCTTATACAGGCCACCGTCTTAATTCTGCACACAGGCACATAAAACAGGCCACAGAGCACCACACTTACACACAGGCCCCAATGGTGATGAGAAGTAGAGGCAGGACATATCAACCATTCTCATGGACAGACATAAATGGCATTTCAGAGAAAATGCCCCTGCTTTGTGAGGGTGGAGGTCAGTAGATGACAAAATTTGATCAGTTAACTCAAGGAGTTACTTGGCAATGGGAGATTTTAGAGCTCTGATTGGCAGACATTTAACTGTAGTGGAGGTGTCACAAATTGAACAACTGGTAGGAACTCAGGGGGTTTCAGATTCAGCACCATTCACCCCCGTAGCAACAGCATTAGGCACAGCAATGAGACAGAAATTTCCAATTCCACCAGGAGCTTTAAGGGCTTTGACTTTTTCAATTAAGCCAGGAGAGAGTCCTATGGCATTTTTCAGTAGATGCAAAATGGAATGGACAGCTGCAGCAGGTTCTCACCCTAACACATCTGATTTTCAAAGAGACGTGTTTAGGCAGGCAGTGTTAAAAGGAGTGCCTCAAACAGTGAGAGAGGCTATGGACAGTAACCCAGACATTCCCAGTAGCACTGTGGAATTGTGGGAAAGACATTTTATACATCATATGCGTAAGGAGCAGGACAAGGAAGAAAAAGAAAAAGCAGAAAAAGATAGGCAGGAAATGCAACTGTTAAAATTACAGTTAGAAAAGGCAAAAAGAGAAATAAATTAGGTTAAGAAGCAAAGTAAACCTGCCAAGAAGTTGGTACAGCATGCTCCGGAAATCCATCTGGGCCAATGCCCACACCAACACCGGGCCTGGCAGTTGTACCTGCCCCAGTGTACCCGGCACCCACTGTTTGGCCACCCTAGACACAATATTATCAGGGTGGACCAGGTGGTTTAAATTATTATAGAGGGACTTTCCGTGGGAGGAGGGGTGCAAGAAAAAATCAGGGTAGAAGGGTTGTAGATTCTGACGCATGTCACAAGTGCCACAAGCAAGGGGAGGACATCAAGCACCCTATGCAGCAGCAGCTCCATATGCTGGTCAATACCCAGCATACGCTTCAACTGCGGGGGAAGTGCACCTCACACAATATGAGGAACAATGACGGGGCCCACAGAGAAAAAGTGACGTGGGAATGGCAGATCCCATGGTCACTATGAAGGTTATGGATTGTGACCTGCCTTTTCTGGTTGATACGGGGGCAACCGATTCAACTTTGAACTGTGACATTGAGCCTACACTGTTGTCGGCTGCAGCTGTGGAGGTTATTGGTTTCTCTGGGGTTCCTGAAAGACTGCCTGTGACAAAGCCTTTGAACACTTGTATTGCTGGTCAGACTGTGAAACAACGTTATGCTTGCTGAAAAAACTCTCCCACCAACTTCTTGGGGAGAGACCTGCTGATTAACCTCTTGCGCTCCGTTGTTCTGCGGGCGGGCAAGTCTCTGCGTCCTAGGACGCACGAGGGCACACAAGAGCGCACTCGTGCGCGCTCGGACGCATGACGCATGATATACTGATGATGGTGCAGATGGAGATGGTGCTGGCCTCCAAGCGCCACTGGGAAAAAAAAGCTGCAGACACAGAACAGATTAGTTCATCTGATTGACCTGTCATTCGACTAATAAGAGCCTTGAATTGGGTTTCTGAAACCATGAAGAGCCAATGAATGAAAATCTAGCCAGAAGGACCCACCTCCCAACGGCTGCGAGCCAATTGAAGCACAGAAGTTCGCTGAGCTGTTGTCTAAAGCTGGGTGAAGAGAGACTTTCAGCAGCCACAGGCAGTGGTTTATTTATTTATTTTATTTAATTCCAGCAGAGTGTTTAGGATTCTCTTCCGTCATCATTGACTGACGACGAAGGTCGTAAATCATTCACCAAAACCGCAATAATGGAATTATGTTTTGATCGGGATCCACGAGCGGAGCAGCGTCGCATTCGTCTGACAATGGGGAAGAGAAGTTCGCCAGGACTCTGCTGCTGTGAAGAGGTAAGGTGTTATAAGCTAAATTATTATTTCTCCCTGAAAACGGTAATCCAAAAATGACTTTTGACCGATCGGTAAATTACAACTGTACGGCGCACGCACTTCGTACTTCGTGCGCCGCGATAAATGGTTCATTTGCCGTGTTCGGACCGTGAAGGCCCCCGTTCACGGTCCGAACGCCCCCGGTCTGCGGGAGGAAGCCGCGCTGACTGCGCAGCGGTCATCACATAGACATATGAGTCTATTCCTTCATGTAGCGATGGCCGTCCTCTGTAGCGGGGGGGGACAACCCCCCCCACACACACACACAGTAGCGAGGGGGGGGGAAGCCGCTGTGACAGCGTTGCTGTGGAAACATGCAACGAGTGTAATCCGTCATGTAGCGAGGGCCGAACTCCGTCCTTGGTAGCGGGGGGGGGACGACCCCCCCTCACACACACACACAGACACAGCCCTGAGTGTGACCTTTCATTAGAGCCTAAAATGAAGATTCTACATTGAATTATTCAAAAGTTACAGACGTTTTTCCAAACTGTGCCATTTGGCACAATTTGGCACAGTTCCAAAACGCCTGGGAACAGCCTGAGAACAAAGCTGTGTAAAATATTCAATTTTTGTGGTATTGTTACCAAATTTGGATCTCAGCTTGATAACACTTGGTTCTACATTTCTGTTGCATTTTCCAGCCGGATCGGACAGCTGTGTGTTATTTGCAAGCATTTGTATCCAAAAAAACACCGTGTCCAAATTTATTTTCTTCAAGTTCAGTATGTTTAGATGACTGTAACTCAGTGGCCGGAGCACGTAGAGAGATCATGTTTTTTTTGCCAAAAAATTCAAAGTGTTTTCTTTTAAATGAGACCAACCCCATGAAGATGCTGCAAAGGGTTGAATAACAGCTTTTGATTTACTTTGGGCACATTATTTTTTGGTATTTTTAGGAAAATTGCCCGGAGTGCAAGGGGTTAAATTGGGGGCATCGGTGCTGTGCTCAGCCGATGGAGTCATCTTATCATTCCTCAATGGTGTCGCTATGAACTGCTCACTGCAAGGACTGTCATTGCATGGACAAATGCTGTTGAAACCTGATGTGACACCACAAGCGCCAGACACCTGGGCAGACATTTATTGGGGCCTGCTATCACCTGACTCACCCGAAAAGACAAGCTTGCTGCCAGTATTTATGGCCTGGAAGCCTTGGATTACTCTTCTTGCACCATATACAAATCCCGTTGATCCCCTACATGTCACTCTGTATTATGACAGAAATTCGGATGATATTTATTATGATAGATTTTTCTCCCACCTGGATGGTCAAAGTTGGACCATAAAATCTAAGTTTTTGTATGTAGGACAGGAGGGTGTGGCCGGGGATGCTGTATTAACTCCAGAGCAGTTACAGTGGTATGAAATGTCAGAGGAATCAGCTCCACACATCACTTTGCTCATACATGCTAACCACCAAGAAAAAGAGTTAGGGCCCATGGTTACAACATTGGCTGCTGCCACTGATTGGCAAATGACACAAACCCCAAAAGTAGAATATTCTGCAAAATATCAGGCCTATCACATCCAAATTGATACAACTGATGAGCTCCTGTTGGAATACCTGTTTGGCAACGTCAGTATGCTCATAAGCCTGCAGCAGAGGAGGGCATCACTGACACCACTGAAGGGCTGCTTCAGGCAGGAGTGTTAGAAAATTCTCACTCTGCCTGGAACACCCCTATTCTCCCAGTTGAAAAGCACAAAACCGGAAAATACCGAATGGCACACGATTTGAGAAAACTGAACTCCCGAGTCTCCACCCCCACAGTGCCGGTGCCAAACCCATATACTGCTTTATCTGCCCTCACATCACAACATTCATGGTTTACATGTATTGATTTGGCTAATGCATTTTTCTGTCTTCCCTTAGCAGAGGAGTGCAGAGATTTATTTTCATTCACCTACAAGGGCACACAGCTGCGCTACACCCGACTTCCACAGGGCTTCATTTTGTCACAAGGCATTTTCAACCAGGTCCTGAAGGAGCAGCTACAGGGCTGTCCTCTTCCACCAGGCGTAGTTCCAGTACAGTATGTTGATGACATTTTGATAGCAGCACCAGATCCTGGCAGTTGTCTGGAAGCTACAAAGACAGTGTTGTTGAAATTGTTTGAATGTGGGTTCAAAGTGTCTAGGCAAAAACTACAGTGTGCTAGGCGCTATGTGTCTTTTTTAGGACGTGTTATCACACCCACAGGGTCTGGCCTGTCATCATCACACAGAGATTCCATCCTCCACCACCCCAAACCACGCACTGTAAAAGACATGTTATTACTTTTGGGTCTAACAGGTTTCAGTAGATATTACATCCCACAATACAGTGAGCGTACAAAACCACTATGTGCACTGGTTAATGAACAAGGCATAAGAAATCTTGCTGCACAGCTACTGTGGACACAGGAAGCTGAGGAATCTTTTATTGCTTTAAAGAATGAACTCTCACATGCAGCTGATTTGGCAATACCTGATTACAACAGGCGTTTCTCTTTGGATGTTTCTGAAGCAGAACACACAGTAAATGGTGTTCTGTTTCAGAAAAAGGGGGAGAGAGAGAAAGATACTCCTCTATGTCAGCATAATATTAGACCCAATGGAAAAAAGGCAACCAGCATGCACATGTCATGCTGCAGGAGTGGCAAAAATTTTGCAAAAAAAAAAAAAAACATTGTTGACCACACACAGTGTGATAGCATATGTGAACTCAGCAGCATTCTCTATGACCTCACTCAGACAGACAAGGATGGAAAAAATCCTATCAGCACCACACATTACATTCACACATGAAGGAATAAACATGGCAGATCAGATGTTGGATGGGGAACCACATGAACGTGAAAAGAGGGTCAGAGAGAATGTGCACATGGGTTAGTACATGTAGGAGCTAAACAAGTGAACAGGCGTTTGAGTCACTGGTGGCATCCATTCCTCCCAGACATGATTCGAAATTTTGTATAAAGTTGCATCATTTGTGTTTCTCACAATTCAAAACTGGCAGTCAAAGTTCATCAAGGTCATTTTCCATTGCCGACTTTGCCAGGTCAGGAGATAATCATAGAATACACTGACATGGTTGAAAGAATCAGGGGATACAGATATCTCCTAGTGGCAGTGGATACATTTACAGGATGGCCAGAGGTTTGTCCTGCAGAGAAAGAAGACAGTAAGACAGTGATCAAATTTTTGATAAATCAACACATCTCTACTTACGGGTTTCCCAAGAGAATTAGATCAGATAATGGGATACATTTCAAAAATCAAGACCTACAAAAAGTGGAAAAAATGTTAGGTCTGAAACATTCATTTGGAACAGTTTATTATTCTCAATCTCAGGGCAAGGTTGAGAGAATGAATCAAAATATTAAGGTGAAGCTTGCTAAGATCTGTAGCCAGACAGGAATGAACTGGTTAGATGCTTTGCCTATTGTTCTTCTGACTGTTAGAAGTTCTGTTAACAGCATAACAGGTTTCACTCCTATGAACTGTTAACAGGTCGTCAGTTTCCGGGACCGGGAGCTGGATTGCAGCTGTGTGAGGAAGAAAGGCCCAAGATGGGCTATAAACCATTCTGTGATCAACTAAGAGCTCTTGTGTCAGCTTTCTCACAACAGGTACAGGAGAAGAAGAAGCCAGGAGGTGATTTGACTCCCACGCAACCAAACACAACAGAGTGGGTCCTCCTGAAGTGCATCAAGAGGAAGTGGTCAGAACCAAGGTAGACAGGACCATTTCAAGTGGTGGAAAGAACTTCACACGCAGTGAGGTTAAAAGGTAAAGGGGACACATGATATCACTGGGGCTTGTGCACACCCGCTGAGGAACCAGGAAGGACATTGGATAATATCAGAAAGGACTTAAAAGACAGTAACCAGTGACTTTTTATACAATAAGAGTGTTTTGTAGTCATATATTGCTTAAAGGTTTTATTATCTGTTTGCTAATAAGTATCATAATCATCACATAATCAGTAATTAGTGAACTGTTTAGTTGCATAACTGTGTGATTGTATGGTGAATGGCCTCTGGCCTAAATAACCCCCTGGATGGATGGCTGAAGAGAATGTTTGGAAAATGGAAAAATGTGATTGTCTCTATAATCATATCCACTGTGAGTGTCATTGCTATCTTTGCTTTTTGTAGATGCTGTTGTGTATCTTCTATCAGGTCTCTGCATTAGGGTCATCACCACCGCTGTGGAAGGTAAACAACCCCCACCATATCAAATGCCATTATTAAGAAATGATGGATCAATTGAGAATGGAATCAAATAAAGATGATGAGGAGGGGGACTGTGACGTGGCTTTGAGTGCCTAAAGGGTTTGAAGTATTGGTCTCATTATAGATGAGACCAAAAGGGGGAAACTGATGGGAAAAAATGATCAATATCATATAACAGTTATTTGTGTGACTCAAAATATGTGTACTCTGCTTATGTTTAGGTAATATAACCAATATACCATAATGGAAATATATTGCCAACTGTGTGGCTCATTACCTGCAAAAAAGGAGTGGACCTCTGTCTCAGCACAGAGAATAACAACGTCTTGTGTGATCTATGGGAGGATACAAGGAACCGGTTGTGATAAGGAGTGACTGAAGCTCAGCCACTTTGACCCAGGATGAGGAATGGCCTTCAGTGGTTACACCCGGTGCAAGGAATGGACTACTTACTTCCATGGACCGCTGCAGCTGCTCTTCTGATAATGCATGCTTGGACTTTTGCATAAATATACTGGGTCAGGGACAGCATAGTCAGTCAGACTTCACGACCTGACATTACTTGTTGTCAGGGAGAGAACATTTGACCCAGTGCTGTAATTGTTATATTCAACTTGCTTAAATAAATCCATGTCTTCCAAGTAAATTGATCTCTTCCTTGAAAACGAATCTGGGTGAACCATCTACACACAGAGACAATCTTTGAAGGGTAGCCTTAGATGGTTTTATACACTAAATTCCAACATTATTCACCCACGGATTACTGCCACGGATATGCTAACAAGGCTAGTAAGCTAGTAATGTAAACACCTATCATCTGGTGAAGTTTTGGAGGTAGGGACAACTTTTTCAGGTGAGCCCCCTGTCAGATAATGTAAACTTAAGCATGACATTATTTGGGTGATTTCAACAGCAGGTTGAACACAGTTGCAGAAGTTATAAAGGCAACTGCGCCTGTCTGCAACTCACTCAGATGGTGAATTCATGTCTATTCACATGTTTACATTGAGTTATTATGTAATCGTGCCACACAAAAGATTCGCCTGTTCACATTTGGTGTGAAGGCACCTTAAAACATGTCACTGTCAACTCTGAAGCATAAAATTGATGATGAAAATTGTCGGTTTAACCCTACCTGGACTGATGTGTGTGTAATAGAATGTGTAGTTATAAAAAGAGGTTCCTACTCACACTTGGTGATTTAAAACAAAACAAACCACAATAGTGGATGTGTAATGTTTGTTAATGTTATCAATCTTTTCTTGGGGGATTTGTGCCCTGAAGTGTTTGACAGTTCATTTTTTATTCAGTTAAATGCACTTTGTGATGTGCCAAAGTCAATTATGACCAGGATGTAGTATATTTTATTTCAAAAGGGAAACAAATAATGCTACTAGCAGTGCACATTGCGTTTTCATACACTTTGAGATATGCCTGAGTAAGATGTAACCAAAATGGTCATTTACAGAATTTGTTTTTATTCTATTTATGTAATTGTTGTTCAAGAGGTAAAATATTTCTACTACATCAAGTTCTGCTCAACCCCTGCACTGTTATTGTGTTTTTATGCACTTTTGATGTGACTTTGTCATGTGCCCAGTGCACATTTAAAACTAAGACAATGAATAAGAAGTGGATATTTTTCGTCATATTGATCTGTGTTGGTTTGAAATTTGTCATATTCAACAGATTGCTGAACATGTGCGGCCCAGTTACATGTCTTGAGTTCAAATTGTGGCCCAACTGATTTTGTAATTGAATATCCCTGATCTAGAATAAAATGACTAGCTGTGATCGTGATCATGATGACCATTTGTCCTTATTGAATGGGTTAAATGTGATATGAACAGGACTTGACATTAACTTTCAGCAACTCTGGCTTTCAAAGTTAATATTGCCACTCAGCCCTTCACTCACCAAGCTGTCGCCATATAATTTATAATGAAAATAGCCACTTTGAACATTTTTGGAAGAAAAAAAAAAGATTAAAAAAATCAACATAGCACTACTGGAATATCTGAAATTAAAATAAGAGTGAAACAGTTTGGAATTGTTTTATGTTGTGTACAAACCCAATAAACTCTTTCATAACTATACAATAAACCTAGATTTCATCATTATTAATAAGCAAATTTGCAGTTTCTGTCCAATAAAGTTGTGGATTCCTTTACTTTTAAATTTGCAACTTTCAAAGATTTTAACATTTTCTTTATTGTCAATTAGTATACATGTTCACACATTAAAAAATGAAATTACATTCCCCAGCATAACAAAGTACCACAGAATGCATAGATTAAAAAAAAAAAAAGTTTAAAATGCATCAATAAAATAGCCCTTTATGTCATTCGATAACGTAAATAAAAACAAAGACAAAGGTTCAGACAAAGATACTGTGTTAACACTGGGAGAGGCCGCTATAGGCATCAGCCACGCCGCCATCAGTAACTTCTACCACAGAAATTTAATATTATTTAACACTTCTTTGTCTTTATTGCCACAAATTTGTGTTTCTTCTGAAAAATTTGCAGCCTTTTTATTGACTTTTTAGAAAAAAAAAAAAAATAAATAAAAAAAAAAAAAATATATATATATATATATATATATATATATATATATATATGGAAAGGATGTGGAGGCGAGGCATGAGCATAGGTCGACAGATTTTTTATTGAACCCTCAATCATATGTACAGCCTCAGACCCCAGTGTGGACGCTGGGGCAATGAAGAGCCTAGTCTGCAAAGGCTTGCCTCCCTTTCTCTGCGCTCTCTTATATAGCTTTATTGACCTGCATGTAGAAACTGAGGCTGGTGCATATTAAATGAGGTCTGACAAAGGCCATGAGTGGCAAGATTATAATAACACATGTTACATACAAAAGCACTGTGTGGCACGATTAACATAACACATGTTACCTTCCTACAATACATTTGCCTCCCTGTGCTGTAGCTTAGAGCAGCAGGAGACAAAGGCGCCTTAAAGTCTGGTGTAATTACTCCTATGGGGGGCTACCTCGATAAGTCCATTGTTCAACCCTCTGTTTGCTTCTGGGTGTGAGATAATGTCCATCCGCCGTGTGCTGGTGTCACCGCACAGCACCCGCCCCCCCCAAACACCCAGAAGGGGCTGCGACCCACTGGTCATTTGGGCTGAAGTTGGCGCCCGTGGAGGCTGCAGCAGGGGGTGCCGCTCCAGTAGAACTGTCCTACTGTAGAGGAGTGTCGGAGGGCACATCAGTCCGTGGGGGGAACGGGGGAGGGGTGAAAAACATAGTCTGCTCTGCTCCCAGTTGCAACACGTTGAACGGCCGTGGATCGTGGGCGCATGGGGCTGGTGCGTGTCGCGCTGAAGGAACAAAGCTGGCGATCGGCAGGTCTCTGGGACAGAGGTGGGGGAAACACGGTGTGGAGGACGAGGGGGAGGTGGGGGAAACAATTGAGTGCCGGCCCGGGCCATCAAAAATGTCTGGGCTGCGCAAAAATTGCGTGTGAATCAGCCATGGGTGAGGGACTTTCCTGGTAAACCTTACGGTGATCCGCAGCGGCTGTGAAAAAAAAATAAGTCTCTGACTCCTCGTGTGGGCTCAGTCCCGAGAGGATGTGGGGAAGACAAACAGCCAAATTCCCCGAGGATGCATAGCGGCTGTGAAAAAGCTGAAGCTGTGTCAGGGAACTTGGCAGTCTTGCTTTAGGTGCGGGAGCAGCCCTAAAGGCATCTGGGAAAGCAACCGGCTCCATCCCTGTTGGTGCACAGCGGCTGAGAAAAGAATACCTGTCCTGTGTGCAGGCTGCACAGCTGCTTTAGGTGCGAGGGCAGCCCTAAAGGTTCCAAGGATGGCAATCAGCCATGTACCCCGGGAATGTACAGTGGCGGAGGACGACGTATAAGTCTATGTAGCCAGTTTGTCCCTGGTGCGTGGCGTGCGCTGTGGCCACGTAGCTTCAAGTTGTGCTGTCCTCATAAGCCTGTGGTGTGCGCACAGGGCTTCTGTGTGCTGAAACTCTGCTGTTGGGAGGTGAGTCAGGGTCGGGGAGCTTGATGGAAATCAACGCAGACGGCACCGATCTTCTCCGTTCAGGCTGTCTCTGTGCGGTGATGGTCTCGCAGATCCTCGTGTGTCTCGGTCCCGGCGTCATACTCTCTCTCCGGCCGTTGAGATCACTATCGTGGAGAGAGTCACAGGCGCGCATGCTACAGTGTGGCTGAAGAAGATGCTGGCGATCCCTGGTACTCCAGAGTCCACAGCGGGGTGAGAGGGAGTAGACTGTCCGTTACACGCTAGGTCACCAGTGTGGAGAAAAAGGAGTCCACAGCGCAGCGGAAGGGAAAGACAGTCCATTCACGTCAAGGGTCACCAATGTAGAAGGTAAAAGGGAAAGGATGTGGAGGCGAGGCACGAGTGTAGGTCGACAGAGATTCTTTATTGAACCCTCTATCATATGTACAGTCTGAGACCCCAGCGTGGACGCTGCGACCGTGAAGAGCCTAGTCTGCAAAGGCTTGTTTCCCTTTCGCTGTGCTCTCTTATATAGCTTTATTGATCTGCATGTAGAAACTTAGGCTGGCACATATTAAATGAGTCTGACAAAGTCCATGAGTGGCAAGATTATAATAACACATGTTACATACAAAAGAACTGTGTGGCACGATTAACATAACATGTTTCCTTCCTACAATACATTTGCCTCCCTGTGCTGTAGCTTAGAGCAGCAGGAGGCGAAGGCGCCTTAAAGTCTGGTGTAATTACTCCTGTGGGGGGCTACCTCCCGCAGTCCATTGTTCAGCCCGTCTGTCTGCTTCTGGGTGTGAGATAATGTCCATCCGCCGTGTGCTGGTGTCACCACAATATATACTGTATATATATATATGCAACTTTGTTAAAACATAAGTAAATTTGCTACTCTTCCCATAAATCTGGTGATTTTCTTTCTGAATAAATTATATTTTTTTTCTTAAAAAATTGTTACTTCCTCAGTAACATTCTGTAGCAAATTATACCCTTTTCATACATTTATGGTCATGTAAACTGATTGTTTTCCACACAACTTTAGACTTTGCTTATGTTAAATTTGTGATTTCACAAATGCAGTAAGTAGGCTATACTTTAGCTGCTGTTGCTGTTGTTGTTGTTTTTTTACAGAGACTACATAACAGGATATATCACCTTCTTAGAGTAACTGAAGGTACAATAATTTTCTGTTTGAGGTTGAAAACTTGCTGACAAAATGATGTCATGTCCAAGTCTACCACGTTCCATCACAACAGCCCAGAAAACAAAGATCATTTATGGTGTTTTCAGGTAAATTTAATTTGGCTGATGTAACCTAATGTAAAAAGAAATTTCTAACTTTTTGACTTATGAGTTATAATTTGCACTTCAGCTTGGTTAGTTTATCTTTTGTTTTCTTGTATAAGGTGATGAATTGGTCTGATCTAGCTAGTTAGCCATTATGTTAGCAAAACAAACTGAAAACATGGTACAGTAATTTTTATAGATGTTGGGCAGTACTTTGTCTATATGTACTGTATGTCTGAAATAATAAATTGTACATTTTACTATACCGTTGATGCCTGCTAAGTGGGGTCACCCATCTTTAGTTCTTAAGGCCCTGTCACACCTTGGCCATTTAAGCAGCATTTGCCGAAGTATCAAAATTTCTCTAAAACGGTGGCATACATTGCGTACCCACAATGAGTTGGATGTATACATAATGTATTAGTAACTTATATAGAACACTTCCATAACTTATAGATAGCTTATACCAATGAATGCTTAGCGTGTTGCCGGTGTTCACAACTTATGCCCAATGATAGTCTAACTTATGCATAGCACGGTCATGCAAAACTGCCGTCACCTCCCAATCCATGAATCCCAGGTGTGCGAGAGCATGAAAGCGCCATCATCTCGGTTCAACAAAGAGGATTCTCTCTTCCAAAGACCATCACACGGTGGGGGCGCGACCGATCTGGCAGCTCTATCAAATCATGTCAGGTCAGTCACGCCTACGGAAAGGATAAAACAGCTGATGTGACATGGCACGAACTTCAGATGACAGTCGAAACATGTCAGGGTATGAAACATCTCTTTACTTTGTCTGAATAGAAGAACAAGACCAGTTTGACATGGACATCTGCTCACCATAGAGTCTTGACGGTTTCCTCCTGTGAACAACGCTGTCAATACACCATTATACGGTAGCTGTAATTTAGAAACATGTTCAGTAATGTTCAGTTAGAAACACGTTCAGTAAGTTCTGTGGTGGGCTTTATGTGGCGCTGCTACTGCTCTCTCATCCCTGAGGCTGGTTGCTACTGTGGCAGTGTGACGTTTTCACCGGCAACAGAACACTCTCTGGGTTGGCGTTGTTCTGGGGGTCCTGCTTGGCCACGAACTCTTTCTCCTGCAGCTGTACAGTGGCTCCGTGAGGCTTATAACGGGTGATTATTCCCTCTCTCCTCTGATGCCGGTTGTGATTGTGGCGACAGAACGCTCTCTGGGTTGGCATTGTTCTGGGGGTCCTGCTCTGCCACAAACTCTTTCTCCTGCAGCTGTACAGTGGCTCCATGAGGCTTATGCTGGGCGAGGATCAGAGTCAAGTCTGGATTATGCTGTCTCTCCTGCGATGAGGTGGCAGCTTGAGAATGCTTGTGCTGTGTGAGGCACTTCTGTCGTTCTTCTGCTCCACTGCCTGGGAAAAGCACTGTTTCTGGGGCATTATCTGGTGGGTCATCTGGTGGAGGACATGGAGGCAGATTGTCACTGATGAGGCAGGTCATACCCTCCTTGGGGTCCTGCATGACTGTGTACCGGATCTCCTGCAATGAGGCAGCAGCTCGAGAATGCTCATACCGCGTGAGGACCAGCTCTAGATCATGTGTGGGTGCAGTCTGGAGCTCCTGTGGTGGCTCCGGATCCTGCATGGATGTGGTCTGGGGCTCCTGTGGCTGCTCTGGTTCTACTGGGTTCTGCTCAGCATGCAGTGTGAGGCAGGGAGTGACTGCGTCCACGTCTGAGTGCAGCGGACTCGAGCCGTCACTGGCCAAATTGAGTTTACTGTTGGGTCGCCGCGCTGTGGTGCCCTGCGTCTCCTGCAGCGTCTGACTCTGGGGAGCACGGGCCAGGGCCCATTAGCTGCAATGTTAACTGGGCAGCCTCTTCTAACTCTAGCTGGGACATTAACTCCAGTGCTTCAGTCAGTGTCAGGTCATTTAATGGTGTCACCAGCTTCTCCTGCAGCTCTGCCAACTTGTCACATACCCTCTCTTCCTCTTCGTCGCCGAAGGCACACGTTAACCAGAACACAGAGCTCGGTGACAGATTGGTCAACCATCTCGTCCTTACGTTGGCGACGCTGACTAAACCTGAGTTGTCTAGCCACCAAACCCTTGGGGTTCACAAAACGTGCAGCTAGCAACATCTTACATTGGCTGTAGGTATCTGCTGGTTCCAGTGTTCTGAAGATATGTTGTCCCTCTTTGCCGAGGCTGCGAATCATCATGGCACGCAGCCTAGCCTCGCTAGTATAAGCCAGGCCGATGGTGCACACGAATGACTCAAACAGTCTGCGCCAACGAATCCAAGGAATGGGCAGCTCACCTGGTGTGGCGAGGAATGGTGGAAAAGTTGCCAAACACACTTCTGTCTTCAGGAAAGTGTCCTATTTTCCTCCAGAAGATTAGTTATTTGTCCTTGTCGCCAAAATGTTATGTCTGGAAGCAAGGACCAGTGGATACATTGTCTGTGTGTTGAAGGATAGCTTTAATGAAGAGCTAGCAACACGTGGAACATACAGAACAAACTAACTAGAGTGGGGTACAGGCAGTGCAGCAGGCTAGAGGCGGAGCGCCAAAGACCAGGACTCCCGCCATTAGTCCCTCAATATACAGCCGTCACGACATGGTGACGTCATCCGTGCCTGCGTCCCCACGTTTGTGTCGTGCATGGTGATATACCAGTATGCCACATATACTAGACATTATCTCGATGTATTTCGACTTATGAGTAACTTACAAGTAACATGTGTCAACGATCACATAACGACCCATGTATGTGGAATGTATGAGCCATACACTGGATATGTTGAAAAATTTTTTGCATGCACAAAATTTTTCAAAGACCTCGCCGTACTACGACGTATACCAGCGTACTTAATGTACTCTTAACTTATACAAAACTTACCCTTAACTTATTCAACGTATGCCAGTGTATTCACCAATTTTTTTTAAACATCACATGTGCGACTTAAATTGTCATGGTATGACAGGGGCTTTGGGTCATCATGCCCAGGCCCATCCAACTTCTATACCGTGTTCCAAATTATTATGCAAATGATGTTTGTCTATGATTTTCCTAAATAGTCGATGCAAATGACAGTCAGTATAATTTTCAAGTCATCAACCATTGGAACATAATTCAAATTTTATTGAACAAACCTCCCAATGTGTGATGATCAGGGGAGCATGCTCCCCCTCCCCTCCTATTCCTGTCTTCTTGGCTCTGGAGTATCAGCTACACCTCCATGATTACACACCTGCTGCGTCCTAATGACCCAGCATATTTAAGAGCCAGCGCATAGAGAACTCATTGCTGGATCGTTAGGTTTTCCACCAAGAAAACGTCTAAGCCTTTTATCTCGTTATCTCTCAGATGACCAGTGTTCTCACCCCTTTTGTCCTCCTGTCTCTTCAGGTTTGCCGCCACCTCTGCAATGTGTACACCGGAGCTGATCACGCTCGCTTGACCAAGAAGACACCAGATGTCCACCCAGGTCATCGTCTTCCCCCTGTTCCCCTGATCCACGCTGGAGTTCCCCGCCGGGCTCCTCTGCTCTCAGCAGTAAGTGTGTTCTCCTGATCTTTTTCTCCTCTTCTGGAGATTCTGTTCCTAATCATCTCTTTCTGCTTCTCTCCCTGTAGGCACCAGTTTTTGTGTATAATTTAAGTGTGGATTTTTGTGTTGCTCTTTTCCTTAGTTGTGCACTTTTATTTAGAGTTGTGTGTTTGGTTTTGTTTTTTCACAATAAACTGGTGAACTTTGCACATCTGTGTCTGAGTGTTTGTTCTGGCAGCTCTGCGTTTGAGCCTCACTTGCCTTGAATCATGACAAAAGGATTTTTTTTTTTGCAAAAATAATAAAAAAAACTCAAAATGCACTGTTTCAAATTATTATGCACAACAAAGTTTCAAAACATTTTATTGGTTGTAAAGAAATGAAAATGGTCATTTATTGAATTTGCAGCATTAGGAGGCCATATTTACTGAAATGAAACGTTATTTCAATCAAAAACATCTTAACAGGCCAAGTTACATGTTAACATTGGACCCCTTCTTTGATATAACCTTCACAATTCTTGCATCCATTGAACATGTGAGCTTTTGGAGAGTTTCCACTTGAATTTCTTTGCAAGATGTCAGAATAGCCTCCCACAGCTGCTGTTTTGATGTGAACTGCCTCCCACCCTCATAGATCTTTTGCTTGAGAATGATCCAAAGGTTCTCATTAGAGTTGAGGTTAGGGGAGGATGGGGGCTACACCATGAGTTTCTCTCCTTTTATGCCCATAGCAGCCAATGACACAGAGGTATTATTTGCAGCATGAGACGATACATTGTCATCTATGAAGATAATTTTGCTACGAAAGGCATGGTTCTTCTTTTTGTACCATGGAAGAAAGTGGTCAGTCAGAAATTATATATTCTTTGCCGAGGTCATTTTCACACCTTCAAGGACCCTAAAGGGGCCTACCAGCTCTCTCCCCATGATTCAGGCCCAAAACATGACTCCGTCATCTCCTTGCTGATGTTGCAGTCTTGTTGGGACATGGTGACCATCCACCAACCATCCACTACATCCATCTGGACCATCCAGGGTTGCACGACGCTCATCAGTAAACAAGACTGTTTGAAAATTAGTCTTCATGTATTTCTGGGCCCACTGCAACCGTTTGTGCTTGTGAGCATTGGTTTGGAGTGGTCGAATAGTAGGTTTATGCACAACTGCAAGCCTCTCGAGGAGCCGACACCTTGAGGTTGGTGAGACTCCAGAGGCACCAGGAGCTACAAATACCTGTTTGCTGCTTTGTAATGGCATTTTAGCAGCTACTCTCTTAATATGATGAATTTGTCTGGCAGAAACCTTCCTCATTATGTCTTTATCTGTATGAACCTGTTTTGTCCACAAACCTGGCAAAGTCAGCCGTCCAGCCATCATGGCCATGGAATGCTCGGTTCACCCAGGAACTCCAGAAAGGGCCGTAGCAGACTCAAGCACACCTCTATGGTTTAATCTCTCATCGCCAAATGTTATGTCCACAAACCTGGCAAAGAAGACGGACGAGGATGCTGTGCTGGAATTCGAACTTTATTACATGATGTTTAATATTAAATAGCACACATTAGCATTCAGCTCCCTGAGATACCCCTGAGGACAGGCCATAACAAAGAGAAAGTGAGAAGTCCACCTCTCCCCTATATCGGTTGGTGTGATGACGTCACCGGCCGGCTACGCCATCACGCCGTTCCTGTTATGAAATCCCTTCATAACATTCTCTCCCCCCCTTGCAAAACACAGAACACTTCTAATCAGACCCTCCCCAATTTAGTATATTAGTGACCCCACAATGTCCACATTTGTTTTATTTTTATTTTTTGGAACACACACTTCAACACACAACTTCTCTTTTTTTTCAAAGAACCCTTTTGTTTGTTCTTTTTTTTTAAATTTAGAACTAGGGTCCGCGGGTGGACTGCTGCTGGATCCGACACGGTTGAGAGGAATATTCTGCCACTTTGCCGGCCGCGGTCCTAACTGAACAGACACTTTTTTTTTTCTTACAGTCTTCCATGGGGAGAACAGTTCTGCCTGAGGGGTTTTGTGGCAGGCCCGTAGCGGTCGCATCCATGGAGCTTTGAAGCGGGCCCGTGGCAGCTGCTTCCCTGGAGTTGTTGGACCCCAGGGGTCAGTCTTCATGACGCTGGGGCCCGGGTCCCACACTACGGTAGCTGACTCTCGTGGAGCCTTGCCATCTGGAGCAGCCACCTGGACATGCCGTAGTTGGTTCGCATGCCGAACCAAACCATCTGTCAGCCGAAAGCACGCTATTCCCAGCTTTGCCATGATCCTCAGCGGCGCCCGTTGTTTTGCTGGCTGCGGCCCGGTCAATCGCCATCCTGGTCTCTTGCCGATGCGAACCCAAACCCAGTCCATGACTTGGAGTGGCACCTTATTTGGTTTTATGCATTGATGTTGTGCTCCCAGTGGCTCTGCATGCTCATTCGGCTTGGGATCTCCGTTGTGCTGCAGCGGTTCCATAGTCACCGTGTTCGTTGCAGACCATTCACCCGTTGTCTCCATTGTCGGTTGAGGCTCGTCGTCGGTACGGAAGGTGTCCGGTGCCACTCCGGTGCCACTCGTTGAAGCGGACTCCTCACCCGTCAGCTCGGTCGTAACCTCCGTAGCTTGTTGAGGGAGGGCACGAGAGCTGTCTGGATCCTCCTCTCTTCCATCTGAAGAGCTCTGCTGTGCCGCGTCTTGCGTTGTGTTTATGTTCGTTTGTTGTCACTGCGCTTTGGGGCTCTCTGCATGCTCGGGCTCCCTCTCCCGTGGCTCCGATTCTGGCTGAGGGGGGAACTGCAGGCATGTCCAGCTGCTCCCCCTCCGGGCGACTCTCCTCCTGAGAGCGTGGAGTGGCTGGTGTGGTGCCGGTCTTAACCACATCATTGTCATCCAGGTCTGCTGTGCCCCAAATGCTGCACCCAGACCATTTGAACCCAGTGCTGTCCTTAATGACGAAGCCCAGTCTGTAGAAAAGGTCACATCCCATAATGTTGTCACCATGTGCTGTCACCTGGAATGTAAAGTTGTACACAATTTTGGGCTTACAGCAAACAATCAGTTCCACTGTGCCGACATTGCACAGTCTGTGACCACTATATCCATACAGCGGCATTGGGTTCTTCTTGATTTTGTGGTTGGGAAAAAAACTTCTTCACTGTGGCCTAGTTTAACATCGACCGCATTGCCGCCATGTCGAGCAAGAGTGGTATGGCTACTCTGTCAAATTCAACCATGCTGTACGAATAACCACTGATGTCGGGGCTTACCGAATGAATGGTCATTGTTGGCAGGCGGGCTGGCTTACTTGGAGGGCCCCATGGTGCTGACGACCGGCATACTCTGGTGAAATGGTTCAGGCGCCCACACTTGTTACACTGTTGTCCTCTTGCTGGGCAAAACCGTGCTCTGTCCTGGTGCGTCGGGGACCCGCAGCCCCTGCAGACGGGGCCTCTCAGAACAGACCTTCAGCTCACTGCACTCTTCTGCTGTGTTCTCTTTTCTTCAGTGTCCACTGTGTTAGCTAGCATCGCCTGTCTGGGTAGCTTCTGTGCTTGGCGCCATTTAGCTCCAAGGCTAATCATCTCCTGCTTCTAGCAGGAATGCTAGCTCTATGGTGTTAGCTAGCATTGTGCCATTTGGCACATTAGCATCTTAGCTCGCAGCCCCGAGTTACGTGTGTGCTCAGCAAAGTAATTAGCAAAAAGACAGCATCTGTATATGACTCCGTTGGACCCAGCGTGTGGAAAATTCTCTGACCCTCTATGCCGAGTTTGTGGACAAGAAGTGCTCATTTTCTTACTTTGTTGAGTTTACCCAGGTCCAACACTGCAATGTAGGTCTCGAATGCATCCAGCCATCGCGGCCACGGAATGCTCAGTTCACCCTTGAACTCCAGAAAGGGCCATAGCGGACTCAAGCATGCCTCCATGGTTTAATCTCTCGTCGCCAAATGCTATGTCCACAAACCTGGCAAAGAAGACGGACGAGAATGCTGTGCTGGAACTCGAACTTTATTACATGATGTTTAATATTACATAGCACACATTAGCATTCAGCTCCCTGAGATACCCCTGCGGACAGGCCATAGCAAAGAGACCGTGGGGTGGCCACCTCTCCCTTATATCGGTTGGTGTGATGATGTCACCGGCCAGCTACGCCATCACGCTGCTCCTGTTATGAAAACACTTCATAGCAGAACCCACCTGTGCTCTGAATGAGCCACAAATTTCTTCACAGTATGATGATCATGCTTAAGTTTTCGTGAAATAGCTAATGTTTTCATCCCTTGTCCAAGGCATTGCACTATTTCATGGTTTTTGGCAGCAGAGAGATCCTTTTTCTTTCCCATATTGCTTGAAACCTGTGGCATGCTTAACAACGTGGAACATACTTCTTAAGTAGTTTTCCTTTGATTGGGCTCACCTGGCAAACTAATTGTGACAGGTGTCTGAGGGTGACATCACTGATCTAAAGAGCCCTGAGACACAATACCATCCATGAGTTTAATTGGGAAAAAAAATGGTTGCTTATGACACTAAAATCCTATTTGCATAATAATTTGGAATGCAGTGTAATTGGTCAAGCCTCCTAAATCCTGCTTGCCCTGGAAATGGAAGTGACAGACCTTAAAAGCCACTTTTAATGGCAAAAAGTTTGAGACATTTGCATGAGCAGTTTGATTTTATTTCCTGTTACAGCAAGCTTCAGCATGTCTAAAAAAAATCGTCTTCCCATGCACATTTTCTATGCTTGGCTTCATAATTGCAACAAAGCAAGACAAACTTGATATTAAACCCTCAGCTTTCAGCCAGGCTGGTAAGACCTGGAAAAACGAGAAGTGGCTCAGCTGGTTAGCGGATGTGTAGTACTTCTGTCTACTACTTTAACCGCAGGCACAGCGGCAGAAACCATCCCGCCCATAAGCGTCACCGATTCAAATAGCAGCCGAGGCAGAGGGAGAGGAAGCAGACTCTCCGAGCTGAGCCGGAGACAGCGAGAGAGGAGCGGCGCCGAGAGACGCACAAGCCCGCGCATCCATCATTGGCTTATTTTCGCGAGACCCTTACAGGATCTAACCATGTGGACGGAAATCGGAAAGCTGGTGCTCTTACATTTGTTGCTCCGCTGCGCTGAAGGTAAGGAGGCACTTGCTGTCCGCCGCGAGAGAGGGGAGGGTGCGTTTGCACTGGCAGCGCGGACGCGGGCATCGCTCCCGGGGATGTTTGTCCGCCGAGCAAACGACCGTCTTGTCGACACGCTCGGCGCCTCCTCGAAGATTTGAGTCACCGCATGAATTACGCGCGTCCAACACCTGCGCGGCTGTGCGTTTGCGAGCGCGGTCGTTGGTGGCAGTGAGGTGACAATGAGCGAGAGCAAAGGTAGCCCTGCCGATGGTGCGATGCCGGGAGAGCAAAAGGATGATGGGGATGTGATCAGAAGTGGGGGGGGGGGGGGGGATGGTTTCTGTTTGATGCTTTTGCAGCTAAGCCCTTATTTAGATTAACCCCAACAGTTTAAGATTTGCGAGCAGGCAGTGCATGTCACGCCAAAGACGGGACACTAAAAACACACAAAAGCAAGTCTCTACTCAGCATAATGCTAAAGATGTCAGCTGTGAATTTTTAGCAAATGTATGTATTGATGCTTAGAAAACTTTGCCTCTTTTTCATTTTCTGACCCCCCCCCCCCAAGAAAGAATCTACTCATGGTTTCTCTTATGCTTTTCTTAATTTTCAAAACCACAGGAACTCATACCGAGTCGGAGTGTGAAACCGGGCAGTTTCAGTGCAAGAACGGAAGGTGCATCCCGACCCTGTGGAGATGTGACGACGACGACGACTGCTCGGACAGCAGTGATGAGGAGAACTGCCGTAAGTAGCCCAGGAGTCTGTTACGTTGGCTGGTGACGATGGCGTCGCCTGCTGCCCGCCCCGGGCGCGCGTCCAGGTGCAGGGAGCGGTGGTACGAGTGGTCTTACCGTGTTAATCCAGGACGAGGAATCCACGCAGTGGTCATGTCAGGGTTGATGTGTCGATCCAGGATGTTCCAGAGAGTCGCCATATGCTGCTTGTTGTAACTTTTGAATGAATGAAGTCACACTGAGAATAAGCTCCTTATCTTTTTTTTTTTTTTAGTTGGGGGGGGGGGGCCCTTTCAGTTGTACGGCGATCAGTGCAAGAACTGCTTATCCTGGATCAAAACCACGTGGCCTTTGGAATTTTTCTAATTTCTCACTGATTCCTCTGCTGAAGCAAACCTCTTACACAAGCACATTATTTGTAACATTATTATTAGCCTTGTCTTCCTGTAACTGTGATAACAACAGCCCTATTTTCCGTGAGTCGGTTTTGCTTCCTGCGTGCTCTCATAATGCTTCTTTTCATACAAGGTTGCCTTCGCTGATTGTGTCATATCTGAATCCAGGTGATAAGATTTCCTTGTCATTTGCCTCGGCGTTATGCAGGCTGCTCCAATGCAAATGCAATGAGCTTCACCTTGCTGCTTTTCTGCTCTATTGGTTCAGCCCATGTTTAAAATGCAGAATTGCATCTCTAATGTTTGGCAGTGAAATGTGTTATTACATTTTCAGGAGTGTGTGAAAAAACAGGCTTTATTGCCTCTGAATCTGTCCCGCTCAGGAAATTGCGCTGACAACCAGCTAAGTTGTCTTCGCTGATAAATTTGTCGCAGTACTAATTGCTTGACTGGTTATATTAGAGGCCAATTGATTCATTACTTATCGTTGGGACCAAGTGTGCCAAACGCGTCCCGCTGGCTGGTCGAGGCTGGCTTTCCCGCATGAATACCGTGACATTTACAGGCTCCTGTCATTGACTGGGGAGACTGATTGGGGTTATTGGGCATTTAGTGGGCAGCACTTGATGGAAGAGGAATTGGATTTTAATGAGCTGTAGCTTCGCTCTAGCAGGTGTAGCCCATGTTGGCAATGGAGGCTGTTCAAAGAGATTGTGTAGGGTAAATGCTGTTTTAGCCACAAGGTGACCGAATGACCTTTCAACCAACCCACTTTGTCCGTGGCTGAAATGTTCATTTTTTAGTGTCATGTGATGGCACTCACTCCAACTCCTGGCCTGCTCAGACTCCACATTCATCTACCTTCTCTCCACCCTCGCTGGATCTGATTCTCTTTTCCATCACCCGCAGCTTCTCTCCCATCATAATAGCTGTGCACTCTCTTCTCTGAGAGTTTCAGCCCTCAGACTGTGTTGGAAGTGATTCCTTCGAAAAAAAAAAAAAAAAGCAGCCTCACTTCCTCAACATTGTAGCGCCCATTAAGAAGCTTTCCTCCCCTGTTTCTCTATTTTCTTTTTTAAATCTCTTGTGGGCACTTTGGCAGTGAGGATGCCGTAAAGGTTATGCCCACTCGTCTTGTGGCCACAAAGAGCATCAGCTGACAGGTTGGTTGGAGATAAATCCAGCAGAGGGACTTTGGTTGCCGGAGTGATGCTCGGCAGCTGGCAAAGCACCAGCCGTTCCAACAGATGTGAGCGCTGCCAGTTTACCCCCCGTCCTTCCTAAAACCAGATATCACCAGTCAGGGGTAGGTGAGTGAAGGGAGGAGGAGAGACAGGATTGAGTGGCTTTGGAGGCACGGCGGCAGAGAAGAGGTCTAGAATACGTGATTTACAGTATGTCGCACTGTCGTTTGGCGCTCGTTGGATGTCTCAGACGCTCTCTTGACAGTTTCGTTTTTGAATGGGGGGTTATAATTAATTTTGATCCTGAATATTTATGACTGTGAAATGTGTTAGTTCAGATCCCTTCAAACTGATATTTAGAAAAGGATTCAGGAGTCTGTGACCTCGGGCACATTCCTGTCAACGCTGCTTATGGATAAGAACAGGTACAGTTTTTACAAAGTTTGTGAATTTTAAAGTTTGAATGTTTCTCTTATAATCCACTACAGTAACAAGTATTTTAGGATATATAGATATATTTGTCCTTCAGTTTTATCATCCTCCTTATATTGTAAAGTTTTCAGTTTAGTGTTGGAGAATCTTCTAGGTCTTATTTTTGAATTAATTCTCAGTTATTCCTCCTTTTATTGCATGAAATTTAGACAGTCTTTTGAGCAAGTGTGAGTTTTGTTTTGTTTTTTGCTCATTTATGAACTTCAGTACTTTGTTGTAGTGTTTTTCCACCAGGATTCCACTGAACGTTCAGGTTCCCATCGAAAATTGTCTAATTTCCCTTCTTAATTGGTCCAAAAAAATTGCAAATTATTTGCCATTGTTGTGCATGAGTGGCTGATGCCTGTAGACACAAACACAACTCACCTGGATGGAATATATATGTTTATAGTGCTTATAATGACCTGTCCATCGTTTACACTGGGGACGCCAAGCTGGCATTTGATTTTTCTGAATTTTCCTGAATTTGCACAGCAGTGGCATAGAATTTGCAATTTTTTGACCAATTAAGAAGTAAAATTAGACAATTTCCCACCAAAACCTGAACGTTGTGGGGAACCCTGGTTGAAAGACACTGCTTTATTAAACTGAACGTGTCGCTCAGCCCTGCCCTCTTTAAACTATCATTAAAGGTAGTTTGTTCTATGTCTTTGCATGTATAGAAATCAGCATGACACCTGATTTGAAATGCAGAAATGTTATACAGCTCTGGAAAAAAATTAAGAGACCAGAGACCACTGCAAAATTATCACTTGATCTG
The DNA here is from genome assembly GCA_020510985.1 of Pholidichthys leucotaenia. Taxonomy (NCBI): domain Eukaryota; kingdom Metazoa; phylum Chordata; class Actinopteri; order Cichliformes; family Pholidichthyidae; genus Pholidichthys; species Pholidichthys leucotaenia. The sequence continues at coordinate 305,744,345 of CM035839.1, forward strand.
GTTTTACTATTTATATGCATGTGTTGAGTAAAATGAACAATTTTGTTTCCTTCTTTAACCCGTGAAAACAGCTCACCCAAATTCCAAGTCAAAATATTGTCATTTACAGCATTTATTTACAGAAAATGACAACTGGCCAAAACAGAAAAAAGATATTGCATTTTGATGTGCTTTTAGATCAAATAATGCAAAGAAAACAAGTTCATGATCATTTTTAAACACTTCAATACTTACTGTAAGTTTTAACGGGAAGAAGTAATATCCATCCATCCATCTTCTACTGCTTAATCCTTTACGGGTCGCGGGGGGGCTGGAGCCTATGCCAGCATCTTTGGGCAAGAGGCAGGGTATGGGAAAAAGTAATAATTGATTTTTATTCACAGCTTTCATGCATCTTACCATGCTTAGATGATCACCTAACCAGTACCTCCATAAGTAGACTGAGGTGTCCTTGTGCTGGAATTCAACAGACACTCAAACTGAATGGCTGCCGTATATGTAGAGATGCTGATTTAGGAATGACTTTGCAGTGGTATCTTATTTTTTCCAGAACTGTACACTACATTGAGAATGACCTGTACGTGAACACACTTAGCCTGATTTCCATGTACAGACTGATACCAGTATAGCTGGTTGCCTGTGTAAGTGTGATCTTGAGTAAATATGTCAGTCCGCAATCACTTTGCTCATCTCTGCACACACACACACACACACACACACACACACACACACCTGCTGCTCTCTGACAATGGGAAAAAATCCCTCTAGTACCCTCCTTCCAGCTGCTGTATCAGAATAAGTCCTTTGTGCCCGTCCGTCTCTTCTTTCATTTCCTCATGATCCACTTCCTCTTCGTCTCCTCTCGACATGCCCCTTGGTAGATTTCACTCTTGTTGCCCTGGGAGACGGTAAAGTGGTGATGTGGTGGTAGTAGTGGTCGGGGTTTTTAAGCATGTGCACGCTCTCTTTGTGATGAACGCAACACTCCGGCACATGTCTATGACTCCATCTCCGCACGCCTCTGACTGACCTATATTTCCGTTGTGGAATTTACGGAGGGGAAAAAAGGCCTTATCATTTTAACAGAGGATTTAAGTGGGTTTAATCACGCCTAATCTGAAGTACTGCTGTGAAATCGTAGCAGATCTCAACTCCATGTTAGCTTTCAATTGTTCTTCCTCTGTCACAAAGCTGGAGGGCATTTTCTTTCAGATGGCCTTGTAGAAATATTAGCCGTCAGATTTTATGAGCAAAATATAAGGCTGTAAAAAGTTTAAAGAGATGTTTAATGCTCTGTCCATTACCAAAGTCATATGTTGAGCAAACCTGCCTAAAATGTGTCGGCCACTTGAAGTTTGATGATGATTTTCCTGCTTATAAACAAAGATACATTAATATAACATTAAGCAATATTCACCAGGCACTGCATAAAAACGTGGTTGCCATGTTAAAATATCATGTTCTGTTGGGAAGCCTTGGGTCTTGGCATTTTTATGGACCTTTGCCTCCGACCATTTAAACATGACTATAAACCGAGTATACCCACCTCTGTTGTAACAAGACACGCTGCCTGGACAGTATCCCTTGTCATTTCAGAAAACTGCTCAAGGATCAAAGAAGCAAAGGAATTTTCCCAGCCTCACACTCCCCGGTATGACAGAGAAGCAGTGGGATGCCAGCCCAAAGATGTACTCACCCACTGGAACCAGAGGAACTACTTAATTAAACAGCATAAACTGCTGATTTCCTGTAGTTCACTGATCTCATATCATTTTCTTACTTTTTTGATAGTCACAATTACATGTGGGCCAGCTTTGTGGTTTATGTGTTGTCGTCGTGGCTGCATGGGCTTACTCCAGCTGCTCCAGTTTCCTCCCACAGTCTAAAGATGTGCTCATTAGCTTAAATGGAGATTCTGAATTGCCTGTGGGTGCAGATATTAGAGCATGTGGTTATCTCTCTGTGTTGGCATTGAAATGGACTTGCGATCCACCCCACTTCTCAAAATAGGTGTCATCCCTCACCCCCTAAGTGATGTCGAACAGCTACGGCTGTGCTTCTTTCTGACATATAAAGCACTGCTGAAACAGTCATGGTTTGGAACTGATTCCAAACCTCACACCATCAGTGAACCTGGAAACGCCAGTGTTTCAAAAGCAGTTACAAGCCCGGGGATAGAAGCAAAAACATGAAGGATGGGAATAGAATAGGTGTAGAACTCAGTATGTGTGTGTGTGTGTGTGTGTGTGTGTGTGTGTGTGCGTGCATGTGCGCTTGTGTGTCACAGCAGGACAATGAGCCTGAGAAAGTCCGAGGAGGGGAGCGTCTCCTCTGCAGTCCAAGACCAGCTTCTCATTGAGCAGGCATCACAACGCATTTCACGCTACTGCTGCTGCTGTGTGTGTGTCTGTGCATGCGCGCGCACAAGATCATCCTTTCTCTCTATCTCTCTCTCACACACACACACCCTTACCACACACACGCTCAGATACAGACACCCGCGCACACATGACACTGTAATACGCTGGAGAAGCGCTTCAGGCATAAAAGGCATTGCAGTGATAGGCTCACAGAAACACATTTTGGTCACCTGCTCACACACGCATGCACACGCGCGCGCGCACACACACACACACACACACACACACACACACAACTTTCTCTCACAGCTGGGGTCAGACATTTAATGGGGATATGGGTTCACATGGAGCAACATCGTAATAGTTACACACACACACACACACAGAGAGAAAGAGAGAGAGTGAGAGAGAGCAAGACTAGATTAAATCAAGGAAACCACACAGTGCTGCTGAAAGGACAAAGCAGACACATATTAGAAATTAGCTTTAATTCCAGCATTGAACTTATCGACATTTTAACAGCTACTTTTTTGACATTATATATATATTTTGTTGAACACGTTTAAAGGAACAGTGTGTCAAATTTGGCAACATGTTAACAGTAAGGATTCAGATTCAACCAACTGAACATCTGTTCCCCACCGCTCCCCTTCCAAACATGTCTGACAGACTACAGTGGCCATCATGCATCAGAAACCATCAGTACACTGTGAGCAAATAACAGGTTATTTCCTGTTTTTGCAACCCCCCTTGTTTTTGCAACAGGGACCTGACTGTGGCGCCCCTGAACAAGGACTTCCCCTGGACGCCACAGCATCCAGGGGAAGTCCACTGAGAGGCCCTGTTCACATTCACACACATTCATACAGCCCAGTACAACCACACACTGACTCGTGGCCACTGAGCAGCTCCACTGGGGCAGTTGGAGTTAAGGGCCTTGCTCAGGGGCACCCTAGTGGGGATAATGAGGGTGGGGCAAGCACTGCTATGTCATCTGTCCCACCCAGATCTGATCCTGCCGGTCCAGGGGTTGAAGCGGCGACCCTCCAGTCACCAGTCCACATCCCAACCATTAGGCCGCCAAACATCAGAATCCAAGTAGTATTTTTACAGTGAAGGTACATTCCCCTATGACAGGGCATGTTGGTAAACAGCAACCGTTGTCTTTTTGTAACACTCAAAGGTTTTTTGAGAAAAAAAACAACTTCATAGTTTTCATTTATCATGGCAGGAAACTTTGCCGTCACTTTAAAAAAACTTTTGTCCCTCGCTAATGCCTTCCATCTTGGAAAGGACACACTGATTTTATCCTATTTTTTGTCTTTGTCTGTCCTGATGTTGTCTAGTCTCGTCATGTTTTCACTTCTTAGACACTGATAATACACATTTGATTCGGCTCTTTGTTGAGCATAATGCATCATCAACTCAGTTTTTTATGCCTTGGTGAAACGGAGGCATACAGTAATCAGTTAGTCCGTCTGTTTGTGGCTGTGTGTATCTGTCCATCTGTCTGTCTGTCTGTCTGCCTCTCTGTTTCAGCTCGCCCAGTCAAAATTAAGTGGAACTAAAGGCTTGTATCATTGTATCACCATATTTTCTCGACTTTTAATTTGCCAGAATTTCGAAATAACACTTTGTTTTTGAAATAAATACAAATTTAACTCACCATTTCTGTCAATGCTATAGTGAAAAAAAAAAAAGTATTGTAATAACTATCCCGGGCCACTAGAGGTTGGAGTACAACTATTTTACAGCCGCCCATGCTACCATGCCACAGGCACCGAGGCACAGCACCTTGGTGCTTTCATTAAAAAAGGGATTAGACTTCTCTTTTTCTAATCGGTGTATTTCCAGTCTCTTTCAGTTTCCCATTTTATTTCAGCCTGCAACCCAAACGGGGCTACAGCGCCACAGAATTCTAACAGCCAGTTCGTCATTACAATTAGTCTGTTCATTCTGAGCTACAGTAGAAGCATGGTGGTGTGAAATAGTGGCCTTCATGAGAGAGCACCCACTCCCCATGTACATATAAACCACTCCACCCCCCGCCCCACAGCACCAGTTGGTTGAAAAAACATTGAAAAGACCACTTTGCCAACTGTCTAAAAAAATGTACAGATTTGGTTGAAAAGTGAAAAATGAAAAGCTGCCATTTTAAGGTCGTTGAAAAGGTGTCTTCATATACAGTAGATGTCTCTGTATGGCCTAAATTTGATTGAAAATGAAGATGAAAAGCTGCCTTTTCAACATAGAGAAATTTGTAGAACACACTTGTATTCAAATAGTGTTTTTTAAGTGTACAGCACAATAGCACTGATTTCACATTGTTCCAGATATTATGTAACAAGCATTATGCCAAATGCCAAACTTTAAAAATGCTGTTAAAATATTCATTTTTTATAAAGTGCTTTTAACAAAGACTCCCACTGGCTGTAAAAGTGTGATTGACTTTTGAGAGACAGACCCCCATCACCATCACCAAATGCCCCAAACTATTTTGAGGATAAATTTGAGCCAAATCCTGTGGACTAAACAGCACAATGATTGGACTGTTTTTTACCCAATTTTCAACAACTTTTTTCTGATTAAATATGGTCCATATTAGACATACTAACACAGCCCAAATTTCAGCATCTATTTGTGGGCTAAATTAAGGCTTGGACCGACGGACCTGATTTAGTCCAAAATACATCTAAATTACAGCTTGTGCTGGGGGGGGACACAACTCACGTCGGTGTGGGTAAACATGTTTATTACTCACGCGAACATGAGTCACATGTGTAGAGCAGTCAGTGCCGCCTGTGGCCGGCTGTCCGGCGATGTCTCTGCTCTTACTCAACAGCGAATAAGGCTTGGGCCACCAAACTTGACACATAGGTTGACCAAGGGACTAGCAGTGGGTCAAAAGGTCAAACGTCAAGGTCACAGGGTCATAAAAGGTCAAAATCCATTTTGACCAATGATGACTTCAGTCAAAAAAAAACAACAGTAGTGTTATTTTTTTCACAGTCAAAGGAAGTACTAGAAGGAGATTCAGGCAGTGATTCCAGTTATGCTTTTGATTGTGACATTCATTCTGTAGATCTAGGGCTGCAAAGGCTGTGGGTCTGCCATCTCAGCTGAGTGCTTTCTAGTTAACAATTTTCTGAATTTCTGCTAAAAGATCCTCCAAAATCGTGTGAGCTGTTCCTTTAAGGCCATGCACACTGGCTCGTTTGTGAGGGAACGCTCGTCTCGGTGACATCCCACTTCATCGTTTGCCTCTCTGTGCTGGACCAGACGCACGTGTGCCTCTGTATGTGTGAAGCGTGCACAGCTGCGCCACTCCTTCCTCCCGAGAAGGAGACTCACTGCTGTGCGCTGCGACTACTGACTACTAATTGTGTGTGTGTGCGCGTCTTTGTGAGCGACCATGTCTGTGTGTTTCATTTCATCAGGCTGGAAGACATTTTTCGGTTTTTGGTCGTTTTATTTGGGGGAAAATAGGAAAAATGCTGATTTACGCCAAGTGTTCAACCCAGCTAGCCTTCACTGTCCCGTGACACTTCCATAGTGACGAGGAGAGGCGGAGGGATGCTCTCACGATGCTACATGAATGGGGTCTTTGTTTTCTGCTTGTGAAACAGCAGAAAATGGTGCATAAAATTGGATAACTGTTGCGCTGGATCTTGTGCCTATCCAAACACGTTATGACTGGATCAGACGCTTAGTCACTGCTGTTAGTGTGCACTTCACCGTGGCTGCTACACTCTCATTCCTAATCAGTCTCTCCAGGATTTCGCGGGATGTTTTTATGATTGTTGCGGGACAAAAAGCCTGAATTCGCAGGAGCTTTTTTAAAAAGTTGTGATAAAAGTTGCGATGTTTTTAGAGTGGTTTTTTTGCACTAAAAGTTGTGGGAAGAATCACATATTTTAAAGCAGATGCTTTTTTCCATGTTTACTGCAATGATATTCTATATAACAATACAAGAAAATCACAAGATTGTCAAAAATTTCCTATTATAGTGATTTGTAAATTAAGCAGAGACTTCTGCTATACAGAAAAATTCTTGTGCAACAGCAAATACAAACATTAACACAATATCCATTACAGCAGCCAAATTGCATTGGGAATCCATGTTAAAGAGCAGAGATTTGGAAATTATTGGCAGTACCTTCATTTGAAAACTTCCTACGGTTCCCAACCACTTGGTACCGAGCGGAGAGGAAAAAATAAATAATATTTATTCGGTTGCACTGTATTGGCTGTTGAAGTCTGTGTTTTTCTGAAAAAAAGTATAGAGAATATTCTCTCTCTTTCCATGCCTACCTGTCTGCTGCATGTCGGTCTTCACACACACACATCTTTTATTTACAGCGGGATGGTGGGGGAAGGGGGGGATGGGTGAGTGCGTTTGTCCGCCCAGACCGGAGATCCACAGTTTTAAAGCTTATTGACCAGATGTAGTAATGATTTTACCTCTAAAGATGTGTAAATGTTCAAACACTGGCTGTAGTGTAGTGTACTCTCCTCACACGTGCTCCCGTGACGGGGTGCTTTTGGGACAGGAGCATGTTTTTCAACACAAACCCAGTGCTTTGTACATGTGGTCAGAACGGAGACGTGGTGAGGCGTCCTCTGGCAGGCTCGGGGAGACGGAGGAAGAGACGGTGTTGAAAACCTCGCGGGTGAGTGTTTTTTTTAAATCACACACTCTGTTAGCAGATGTGTTTCGTTACTCACTGTAAACTATAAACTCACTACTCACTGTAAACACAGAAGTGAACACGGTGCAGCGATGCATTTGATTGGTTAGACTGAGCGTTTCAGTGCCAGTTAGAGACAAATTTGATTGGTGAAACTGGCGGAAGTTGACAAGGATTGGCCAAAAGTTGCGGTGATTGGACAAAGTTGCAAGGTCGTGCAATAGTTGCTCTGATTGGCTGATTTCACGTGAATTAGTGCAATCGCAACGTCGCGAAATCCTGGAGGGACTGCCTAATGGAGAAACTGTAACTCGCCTGGCGCAGCATTGTCACCAAACCTGCATCAGATACACCTTGCACTGTATTTTTTTTTCAGTTATTACTCATCTACTGAAAAATAAGTGCACAAGTACACAAGTTAAGGTTTATAATCTTATTAGTTCATAACCACAACAGATGTGAGTTTTTCAACATTTTTTTTGCCTAAATGTTACAAAAATTAAAAATTTTTTCCTAAAGGCACACACTCCTCCTTTCTCCTTCCAGACACAAACGACACGCTTGTTTTCCTGACAGATGATTTTCCTTCTGCGCCCCATGCTTACAATTTTACTTACACTGTGGGATGTTGGGAGTCGGTGACAGATTTATATCTTCAAAGTGGGAAAATGAGAAACTCCGGCAGTCCCAAAGATAAACTTAGAGGCTGTATGGAGCCTTATTTGACAGTGCTGGGAGTCGTACACAATGGACTCTTTTCTCTTGTTTGTTCACCAACTGAACATGCTGGATAACGAATAAAGTTTATGAAGTTTTAGTGCAGAACAGCTTAATCTAGCAGTACTAACAAGAGCATGTTTTTAATCAGGTTGAAAAGTCGCCACTCTGACTGTTCCAGGTTCCCACCTTTGTCAGGCTCTGTCTCATGCGCTACAAGACAACAATACCTGCTGTGCTCATAGGTGCAGACCAGCAGCTGGGTAGTTTTAGCTGGGGTCAGTGCTGGCCTGAGGTGCTTCCTCTCACCCTCTCTTTCTTCCTCCTTCTCTGACCATCTGCTGATCTGTCTCTATTACTCACTTTTGCCCAGTTTTCACACTTCATTTCCTTCTTCTCTTTCTGCGTGCTGCCCTTCTTTGTTTTTCTTTTTCAGTGTTGGAAATAATGACTTTCTATTGACAGAAAGGCAGGGAGTGTATAGATACGGGCTGCAAGGGAGCTTAGAACAATAATGGTGCGATTGCAAGAGGAGAAAAAGTGAGACTTCACTGTCTGCTACAGTACCTGTAATCCAATTAATGAGCTGCTCAGCTGTCAGGGACCTGTGCTGTTGGATGCATGTGTCAAATGTGTACAGTATGTGCTTTGATTTTGACGCTTACATTAAAGTTTGTTTTATGTATAAAAAGACAAGAATATTAAAAACTTTCTGGCAATCTGTCCAGGGTGTACCCTGCCTGTCGCCCAAAGATGCTGCGATAGGCTCCAGCCCACCCCCCACCCCCCATGACCCAATAAAGGATTAAGCGGAAGAAGATGGATGGGTGGATGGCATTCATTGAAAGATCTTTGAGAGATCATTGGGAGATTTATGAGATCACTGAGGAGCACTCAAGGAGTGCTCAACAATCTCTTTGATCTCCCAATGATCTCTCGGTGATCTTTTGATGAACGGCAAATTTTTCCATCCCAAAGGTAGAGATGGCTGAGAGCTCAGTGAGGGATCACTGAGCATTTAATGAAGAACCAATAGAGTTCATTCAAAGATCAGTGAGAGATTATTTGGAGACTGATGAGATTGTTGAGAGCTCCTTGAGTGATTACTTCCTTTTGGTGATCATTGAGAGATTGTTTTGGACTTAGTCAAAACTTTGAGGAGACTGTAGCGACCATGGAAATCTCTGGAAGATCATTGAGAGATCGTTGAGAGATCATAGAAAGATCATTGTGAGATCTGGCCATTTTTTCATCACTCAATGATCTCTCAACAATCTTCATCCCTGTGCAATGTGAGTAGAAGAGTACTAGAAACCTCTCATATATCTATATCTATATCTATATATATTCACTTTTTTCCTCAAAATTCTACACACAATACCCCATAATGACAATGTGAAAAAAGTTTTTTTTGAAGATTTTTGCAAATGCATTAAAAATAAAAAACTAAGAAATCATGTACATAAGTATTCACAGCCTTTGCCATGAAGCTCAAAATTGAGCTCAGATGCATCCTGTTTCCACTGATCATCCTTGAGATGTTTCTACAGCTTAATTGGAGTCCACCTGTGGTAAATTCAGTTGATTGGACATGATTTGGAAAGGCACACACCTGTCTATATAAAGTCCCACAGTTGACAGTGCATGTTAGAGCACAAACCAAGCATGAAGTCAAAGGAATTGCCTGTAGAGCTCCGAGACACGATTGACTTGAGGCACAAATCTTTGGAAGGGTACAGAAAAATTTCTGCTGCTTTGAAGGTCCCAATAAGTACAGTGGCCTTCATCATCCGTAAACGGAAGAAGTTTGGAACCACCAGGACTCTTCCTAGAGCTGGCCAGCCGTCTAAACTGAGCGATTGGGGAAGAAGGGTCTTAGTCAGGGAGATTTTTTTTTTTTTTTTTTTTTTTTTTTGTTACTTATTTGTACCCGTAGGTAGACTTGGTTTGCAGTCTGGTGACAAGCCACCGGCTGCTGGTCGCTGCGTGCGCGAGCGCCCTAAACCTACATGTTTTTGGTATGCGGGAGGAAACCGGAGAAATCCCGGAGTAAACCCACGCAACACGGGGAGAACATGCAAACTCCACACAGCTCACTGTTGGTCGGGGGCTGGGATCGAACCCACGACCTCATGATCCCCGCGATCCCCCGGCCAAGGGTAAAACTGTGCTGTCACAGTGCTAAACCACTGCGCCACCGTGCAGATGACCATGAACCCTATGGTCATTCTGTCAGAACTCCAGTGTTCCTCTGTGGGGAGAGGAGAACCTTCCAGAAGGACAACCATCTCTGCAGCAATCCACCAATCAGGCCTGTATGGTAGAGTGGCCAGATGGAAGCCACTCCTTAGTAAAAGGCACATGGCAGCCCAGCTGGAGTTTGTCAAAAGGCACCTGAAGGACTCTCAGACCATGAGAAACAAAATTCTCTGGTCTGATGAGACAAAGATTGAACTCTTTGGCATGAATGCCAGGCATCATGTTTGGAGGAAACCAGACATCGCTTATAAACATGCCAGTGGTGGTGGCAGCATCATGCTGTGGGGATGTTTTTGAGCGGCAGGAACTGGGAGACTGGTCAGGATAGATGGAAAGATGAATGTAGCAATGTACAGAGACATCCTGGATGTAAACCTGCTCCAGAGCGCTCTTGACCTCAGACTGGGGCAACGGTTCATCTTTCAGTAGGACAACGACCCTAAGCACACAGCCAAGATATTTAAAAAAAAAAAAAAAATAAATAAATATATATATATATATACAGTATATATATATATATATATATATATATATATATATATATATATATATACAGTATATACAGTATATATATATATATATATATATATATATTAGAAAAAAAATGGGTGGTGTGGTGTGCAGTGGTTAGCACTGTGGCAGCGCAGCAACTCACCCTTGGTGATGGGATTCCGGGTTTGATCCCAGCCCCTGACCAACAGTGATCTGTGTGGAGTTTGCATGTTCTCCCCGTGTCTGCATGGGTTTACTCTGGGATTTCTCCGGTTTCCTCCCACAGACCAAAAACATGCAGGTTAGGTTAACTGGAGACTCAAAAGTGGCCCCAGGTGTGAATGTGTGTGTGAATGGTGAAGGGATAGCGCCATACCATGGCTGCTTCATCCATCCAGGTGGATGCCCTGAATTTCCCCTCTGGGGATCAATAAAGTACACAAAATCAAAACATATATACATATATATATATATCAAAGAAGTGGCTTCAGGACAACTCCGTGAATGTCCTTGAGTGGCCCAGCCAGAGTCCAGACTTGAATCCAATTGAACATCTCTGGAGAGATCTGAAAATGTCTGTGCACCAACGCTTCCCATCCAACTTGATGGAGCTTGAGAGGTGCTGGAAAAAGGAATGGGCCAAACTGCCCAAAGATAGGTGTGCCAAGCTTGTGGCATCATATTCCAAAAAACTTGAGGCTGTAATTGCTGCCAAAGGTGCATCAACAAAGTATTGAGCAAAGGCTGTGAATACTTATGTACATGTGATTTCTTACTTTTTTATTTTTAATAAATTTGCAAAAATCTCAAAAAAAAAAATTTCACATTGTCATTATGGGGTATTTTGTGTAGAATTTTGAGGAAAAAAACAAATTTAATCCCTTTTGGAATAAGGCTGTAACATAACAAAATGTGGAAAAAGTGAAGCGCTGTGAATACTTTCCGGATGCACTGTCTTTACACACACACACACACACACACACACGTATATATATATATATATATACGTCTGTGTGTGTATGTTTGCATGTATATACACTACCATTCAAAAGTTTGGGGTCACTTAGAAATTTCCTTATTTTTGAAAGAAAAGCACTTTTTTCAATGAAGATAACTTTAAACTAATCAGAAATACACTCTATACATTGCTAATGTGGTAAATGACTATTCTAGCTGCAAATGTCTGGTTTTTGGTGCAATATGTACATAGGTGTATAGAGGCCCATTTCCAGCAACTATCACTCCAGTGTTCTAATGGTACAATGTGTTTGCTCATTGCGTCAGAAGGCTAATGGATGATTAGAAAACCCTTGTGCAATCATGTTAGGTCTGCAATGCTGTAATTGCTGCAAATGGAGGATTCTTTGACGAAAGCAAAGTTTGAAGGAAAAAATTATTATTTCAAATACAAATCATTATTTCTAACTTTGTCAATGTCTTGACTATATTTTCTATTCATTTTACAACTCATGGTGGTAAATAAGTGTGACTTTTCATGGAAAAAACAAAATAACTGTCTGGGTGACCCCAAACTTTTGAACGGTAGTGTATGTACAGTATATATACTCTACTCGCAGTTATGCGAAGGCAAACACAATCAGGGTGGACCAAGGCTTAGATTTAAAGACACTGTGAAAAGAAACTTGAAGAAGTTGGATATACGCAGGACTTCCTGGCAGCAGAAGGCTAAGGACAGAGCTGTGTGGAGGAATCTGATCAGACCTAAACGATCCGTCTGTGTAAAGCTGCTCTTAGAGCAGTAAGGTTTGAAAAGATTTCAGATTTCCTTCAAAAGATGAAAAAGGAAAAAAATAAAGGTGAACTATACTTGTGGAAGCAGTTGTGTGGGAAAACTGCAGGGACATTACAGTTTCTCCGCTGTTCTCCACATTATTGTCACATACAGACAAACCCTCCCCAGCTCAACAACCCAGTAAATGAATATCCATTTACTACAATATGTTGGTGCTTAAATAGAGAACCAGCTATTATGTTTATGTTCAGAAATGCCACCATGAACCCTTTACTGGTGCAGTTTGTTCTTTTTACCAGTGAATGACGTCTTGCAGTTATGGCTCCCAGTAATATTTTGTGCGACGAACATCATCTTTGGTCAGCCACAAGCAGGAAGAAGTAGAATTTTCACTCAGCAGGATGCAGTGTCACTCAGACACACCTTGTTCAAACAGAAACTATGGAGCTACATGCGTATATGTAAAAAATCCAAACCAGGATGCTACTTCCCTATAAAGTTTGTTCATACTTGTGTTTTCTTTCTGCTTTCCTCATCTCTGTTCCCTTCTACTTCTACTCTATCCCCTCTTTTTGTGTCTGTCCCGTCAGAATTGTCACGAAGGATTACCCAGCTGTTGTTTTCATGGGCTCTGACACGTATTGTTCAAAGTCAGACTCTGATGACTCTACAATCCCGTTTCCTCATGTGTGCACATTTAGCCGTGTGGTGTTGTGTCGCAGTGTTATCGTGGCCCGTCCCCAACCCAGCCGTGTTTTGACAGGGCATCATGACATTAATCCCCCCCTCAGATTAAAGCCAATATCTTCATGTGCTTCCGGTTTATTATTTACATTTGCTGTAATCCTGTTTTGCACCCTGCACTCTGTTGCCTTGTGCACGCAGCAGGGCAGAGGTATGTGAGCTGACAAGGAAGGATGCTGATGAATAAAACATGCCTCCTAATTCCAGTCTGCTGGGTTGACAGCATGATAGGGCCCTTGAGTGCAGACAGTCAGAAGTTTTCACGTAGTTTTTACATCGAGGACACAAAATGGATTTGAAGAGTTTGTTGATTGAGAAGATGCTCCGATCACAGTCTGGATTGTTCAGTCTTTCTGTGTTCTGTGTCATTTTTTGTTGTCTGGAGAGCGAAGTCTGAAGTAAACTGTTGGTTTATGTAATTGTAAGGGCTGCATCTAACGATTATTTTAGTAGTTGACTAACCAAGATTATTTCTGTCATGTCCACCATCTCTGCTTCCTGTTGGCACGGTTCCTGTTCAGGGCTCCAGGTCAAAAATCATTTTGGTGTTAGTCTCTGATTTAATATAAAAAGTTCCCATAGCTAAATAAAAATAATGACCCACCAAACGAGTTGGAAACTTAAACTTAACAGTTTAAACAGAAGTGTTTGTAGCAACACAATTAAATGACAGACATTAAAGTTTGGTCTTTTAACCCCCACAATAAAGTGTAAAAACTCAAATAGCAGCCTCTGCTACTCCATAAAGGTTGTTGTAATGCTGCATGTTCAAAACAAACTACAGTAATATTCAACTCCATTAAAGTAAAAAGAAAATAACAAGCTAGTCCATCCTGTTTGAAACCTTGAGGGGTCTAGAAGTTTAAAAATTTAATTAGGCTTCAGATGAAAATTAAAAGAACTTCTTCCAGTCCAAAATAAGAGTTTACAAACACTTTAAATATCAGTGCAGGAATGTGAGCGTTCACCACACATACAGTAACATATTTAAGCTGTTTTAATTTACTTGTGATGATTATGGTTTATCTTTTTTAATTAAATTACAAGTCATGGTATTTTAAGTGGCAGTCTGTCCAGGGTGTACCCTGCCTCTTGCCGAAAGATGCTGTGATAGGCTCCAGCCCGCCCCCCCCCCCCCCCCCCGCAACTCGAAAAGGATTAAGCCATAGAAGTTGGATGAATGGATGGATGGTATTCTAATTTACTGAGAGGCACTAATATTCATTGTAAAAAAAGTTATCTCGACTTAAAAAAGTTAGTGTTTGGGCTGCATTAACATTTTAAGTTGACTGAACTTGAGAAGATAAGGGCTGAAGACACATAAAACACAAACACATAAACTTAATTTCAGTCAACTTAAAATTTTAAGGCAGCCCGAACACTAACTTTTTAAAGTAGAATAACCCTAGTTATTTTTTACAGTGTTCAGAATGAGGGCTGATATTACCGCAACAATAATAGAAAATATGAAAAAGTGTAAGCTGCTCCTGTAATTCATTAATTTACTGCAATTAACATATTAGCAGTAGCCCAGTCTCACCCAAAAATGTAAAATTGCATGTTTTTTCACTCTGAGAAAACATGCACAGACATGGAAAAAAACATTTTTTTATGTGTGCTGGATACAAGGAATTTACAGCTTTAAGAAACGTGTCTCCTGGCACCCTAACATTTATCTGCCACTTCCTCTTTCTTTTCCTTTCATTCTCTGTAACCATCAGAGGTGACACCTCACCAAAACATTTTCCCTAACCCTAACCATTACAGCAGGTGGCGCCTAAACCTAACCTTATCCTAACTTTAACCATTAGTGTGTGAAAAACAAATGGAAAAAAAAAGTCAGTCAGAGATCAGCATGGGACTCAAACTCGCATCTTATTGGTCTCGTTGGTTGACACCACAAGTCCGCATCCCTGCCTGCCAACTGAATGAGTGTTGGAAGGCTGCCTAAAACAGGTGGTGTTCTGCTCATGTGCAGTGAGCATGGCGTGTTCTTTTCTTGAGTGAAGGCATAGACTCCATTTGTAAAGCGTATCCAGGTAAGTTTTTTTATGTACAAATGCACGTTTTTTGAGGGGTGGAAAAAGGTTGATTAGATACGTTTTGTAGTGAGATCGGGTTGGAAGCAGCTGCGCTGTCAGCAACCATCGTCGAAGAGAGATTATTGTCTGACAGCAGGTAAAC
The DNA here is from genome assembly GCA_020510985.1 of Pholidichthys leucotaenia. Lineage (NCBI taxonomy): Eukaryota > Metazoa > Chordata > Actinopteri > Cichliformes > Pholidichthyidae > Pholidichthys > Pholidichthys leucotaenia. The sequence continues at coordinate 305,759,542 of CM035839.1, forward strand.
TATTTAAAGAGCATGTACTAATAGTGTGGTCAGTTTTCTAAAGCTGAGAGAGTCCCTCATTGAAAATTAAAGCGCTAACTTTACTCGCTAAAGCTCGCTAACCTTACCAGTGCGGTGTTTAGAAGTCATTCATCACCAGGGCGGAGCAAAGTAGAGGTCCGCTGACAGGTGGCTGGAGACAGGGAAATGGAGAGGAAAGACCGGGGATGGCACAGATGCATCGCTGTAGTCCAGCTGTGACATGACAACTCTGCTTTAAGAGTCTACATTTAACTTGTTTCATTTATTCATTTTCGGTAAAATCCTCCCATACTTAGGAAAGTTTGGGCCTTCCTCATGATTTTCTCTCGATGTCGCCATGATGCGCTCCTCTTCTTCTTCGCTAGAACAGTTAAACTGAACATTTCCACAGCATGCATATAAACTTTAAAATTAAATGACGCATCAACAATAAAATCTGTGTCGACAAATTTTTATGAGTCATCATTTCAGCCCTAGTAATTATATGATTTACTAAATCCTCACCTCTTCTGTCATCCAAGGTAGTTAAGTAGGAAATCAATGCATTTATCTGAGGTTTTGTACATTTGCAAGAACTTTTTTGACGTTGAAGATGCCAAAACAACAACAGAACTCAACGTGTATGTTAAATCAGATCCCGACTTTCATTATCATTAGCAAGCAGGAAACACCAACTAATACTTTTTAGATGCTAAAAATACATCTAATGATGACTGAACTGAGCGTGGGATGCAGCGAAGCTGAAATGCAGCGTCTAATGCCCGCTGTGTAATGTGTCAGAGCAATTCATTCAATGAAACCTGAAGAGTCAACAAGCTTAAAACATTTAGTTAAATGATGATTTTTGCCTCTAAGCTAGTACAGCCAGTCACACCTATTCACTTATTAAATTCTACCTTGCTATAGAAGAAGCCTACAGATCAGTCCATGGAGATAAGCGGGTGTAAATATAACTACAGATTTGACAGCTGGAGAGTTACAGTTTCCTTTGGCAGATAAAGCCTATGTCTGCAAACTTAGTGGACATTTCAAGTAACCTGTAAAAGATAAAAAGAAAAGAATGAAAGCACCAAGGTGCTGATGCCTCGGTGCCTGTGGCATGATAGCATTGGGGGCTGTAAAAAAGTCACACTGCCGCGTCTAGTGGGTGGGCAAAGTTATTACAATACCTTTTTTGCAGCTGCATTGATGGTAAAAGTGAGTTAAATTTGTGTTTATTTTGAAAACAAAGCCTTATCTGGAAATTGTGGCAAATTAAAAGTCAAGAAAATATGGTGATACAATGATACAAGCCTTTAGTTTCATTTGATTTTGAGCAAGTGAGCTGCAAAGCTGGTAACAGACAGACAGACAGGCACAGACACATGGAGTGATTACCGTATGCCTACGTTGCCTTTGTACTGAGGCATAAAAATACAGAAGCACAAGAATAAAATTAGGATCACAAAGAAAAATGATGGAGTAACAGGTTTTATTAACTGAATGCATGTAGTTACATGATGCTGTGCAATAGCAGGTAAACATATCAAAATTTCCACAAGTAAAAGCATAATTATGAATATTAAACCAGGACGGTTTGGAATGTTTCACACTTACATGTAATGAATATTGAGAGTTTCTTAAATAATCTTGCAAAAAACTAAGTTTGTCCAAACATTAATTTGTTGAAATACAGTAGCAGTTTCTGGTATAAACAGTAAACATGTAATACTTTTATTTAGCTTCCAGCCTGTTTTCTTCACAGCTGCTCTGACTGCTGACCCTCAGGTTCACCACCATGGACCTCAGAGAGACAAAGAAGAAAGAAAAACAGTATAAAAAATGTGATTATTGTTACAGGTGGGATGTATATAAAAATACAGATGTCATGTTTCTCCTCAGCTTAATACATACTTAGTTTAGTGAGTGAATCATTTTAAAGTGAGTGAATGAAGCATGAAACATTGTGGTGTTTTTATATTACTGACATTAGTGTTAAGACTTGAAAAAAATCAGCTGAACTTTAGAGAAAACAATTTAACAGGTTAAATTAATGAAGAAAACAGTCTCCATACAAGAAAAAAGTCAGACATTGGAAAAAAATGTGATGCAACATAAGCTTTAAGAATCAAATATTGCAGTTGTAGGAGTTATTGATGTTTTAATATTGAAATCGCTGCATAATTTAAGCCCAAAACTTACTTTTAAGCTTTTTTTTTTTTCTGCGTTCAGCTCTCCACTGTGGTCTGCCATGTTTTTGAGCCAAGGAATGTTGGGACTTGTAGTTTTTTTTAGTGATGAACTGAAAACTTCAGGAAGAAAATACCTCGTCCTTCCTCTACAAAACTAAACAGCAAAACCAGTGTGAAAACAATCGATGTGAGGAATGAAGGCACCAAGGTGCTGATGCCTTGGTTCCAGAGCCTTGGCGGAGGTATGCTTTCTCAGATCATCACCAAAATGTTATGGGTTCTTCTCTAGCTCAAGGACCACCTCTCGTAAAAATTTCATCCAAATCCATCCAGTAGTTTTGGAGTACACGCATGCGCAGTGACACTAATCTGCAGTTCACATGTCCGTACTGTCGGCAGCAGCCAAAAGCCACCAAACCGATTTGAACAGCTGCAATCCAAACACAAATGAAGAGCACGGTGGCAGACGTTCTAAATGGCGGAAGTGATGGAGGTACATGAATGCAGTAACAATCAAGATGAACAGGAACTTTTGCTGTTTAGTGGCAGACGAAGAAAACAGATGCGCAAAAAGACAGACATTTGTTCACCCAGTATTGGCAAATTGCTCAGTACTTCCCTCTGGCGGGAGTTTCCAGGCACATGCGCAGTTCAATGTGACCATTTGCAGGTGAGGAATGTTGGGACTTGCAGTTTTTAGTGAGTTTTTAACGAGTTTTACCTCGTTCTTCCTCTGCAAAACCAAACAGCAAAGCCAGTGTGAAAACAATCGATGTGATGAATACGTGTTTTTTTTCAGTAACCACTGTTCTATAACAGTTCAGCTCCATGTGCTGTAAAAAAACATGCTGTGTTGTGTTGTAAAAAAGTCACACTGCCACCTCTAGTGGCCCGGCATAGTTATTACAATACCTTTTGCCCAGCTCTATTGGCGGTACAGGTGAGTTAAATTTGTGTTTATTTCGAAAACAAAGCCTTATTTTGGAATTCTGGTAAATTAAAAGTCGAAAAAATATGGCGATACAATGATACAAGTATTTAGTTGCACATAATTTTGACCGGGCAAGCTAAAGCAGACAGGCGGGCATACAAACAGACAGATACAACCACAGACACACTGAGTGATTACCGTATGCCTCTGTTTTCACTGAGGCATAATAAATGGTGTAGTTGCTGAATATGTGTTGTTTTTCTTCAGTTTTTCAGCTATTTTAGAACAGTTCAGCTAGAGCTTGACAGTGACAGGAAGTCACTGTGTGCTGTAAAAAAGGCACACTGCCACCTCTACTGGCCTGGCATAGTTATTACAATATCTTTTCCCCTGGGTCCATTATACCACAATGGTGAGTTAAATTTGTGTTTACTTTGAAAACAAAGCGTTATCTCGAAATTCTGGCAAACTAAAAGTTGAGAAAATATGGCGATACAATGATAGAAGCCTTTAGTTGCACTTAATTTTGACCGGGTGAGCTGAAACAGACTGACAGAGAGATACAACCAACCAACCAACCCAACCACACACAGAGACACATTGACCGATTACCGTATGCCTTCGTTTTCACTGAGGCATAAATATCACAGAGAGCACAGACCTCTGCCAAAATAGCTACTTTTTTCACTTACTTGGACAAAAATACTTAGCTGTTAGGGGTGGGGGTAAAAATTGATACAGCCTAATATAACAATACTTTGTGGTGGTGATAATGTAGTGATTCAGAGATGCCAGAATTGTGATACTTTATTAAATATTATGAATACATTTTGCAAATGCAGACTTACTTATTTAGGTACCAGAGTAGTAAAAAAACAAAAAACCTTTTCAATCCGTTAGATCAGGGGTGTCAAACTCATTTTCATCCCCGGCCACATTAGCCCCTCCCCCCGACCCACCTGAAATTACTTCAGTAGACATAATAATGTAATTCTATCTTTTTTGTATTCTTGATGCAGACATTTGAAAATGTATACAATACAAAAAAATAGAAATATAAAAATGTGGAATCAAATAATTCTTGAATTGCAGAAAATATATAAAACAAAAATACAGAAAGTTAAAAATATATAGTCTACATACTTTTTAAAATTGAAAATATGAAAATGTGGAAACAAATAATTCATATAATTCAGTTCAATAATTTATATAAAAAATAAAAATTGACTCAGAGTTGAAAATATATACAGTAATAAAAATAAATGAATAAATCTATCTGTGTCATTCTCCCTTACTCGACATTTTGATAATGGTAATGACTGATGTTGAAACACTTGAATGCTGTCATTGAACTGATGACAAAACCACAGTGCATTGTGGGACATGACATTTGTTGTCACTGTACTCTAATGGGGCACATAATCATATTTTTAAGAATGTAATATGTTCCGCCCTCCCTGAACACTAATGTCCAGTTTGGCAGATAGTTAAACAAGTCTTCAAATGAGAGGCAAAGGCTTCCAGTTGTCTTTGGAGTGTGTTTATTGGCTTGCTAATGAAGATGCTGTAAAACTACAAAAACATGACCAGAAGCACATTTAAATATGAATTTGGCCACATAATATATTTCTGATATCACGTGACGTGCTTCAAGGTGTTATTAAATTAAAATGTAACTGATACATCCACTAGAACAGAGGGGAAAGATAATAAACATTTATCCCCTTAGCTTAATGCTAACATATAATAGAAATTCCCATAGACGGGCTAAGGCATTAGCATTGATGCCATAACCATATCAAACAGTGCTGCAAAGAACTATTTCACTTCACTTATTCAACATAATCTTACAATGTGCTGATACTTACAGGCATACATGTGTTTCCTATGAAACACAACTTTAGAACTCTTTGTTTGGTCACCACTGCCAGGTTGACCAGACTCAGTGCTTCAGCTGCAGAAATGTTGGTACTCAAGCTCACTTCGGGGTGGTGGGTCTACTGCAGCCCAACAAAAGCAACACAGTGTTCTTTTTTAAGCTCCCATGAGGCCTTGAGTTTAATGTATTTGCTAAATGGTGCTAAATCTTCACTGTCTGGTTAGGTCACCACAGCAAAAGAGTGACTGCTGAGATCTAGCCGGGAGTTGAATAAGACAGGTTGGGATGGAAATCACAATATATGATATAGCAATACTCATCGTATCACAAGATTGGGGTAATATTGTGTCACGGCCCAAGTTCTGTGATCACATCATATAGTGTGGCCTCTGGTGATTCTCACCCATACGAGCCATCTTGCTGTAGTAGGGTTTCTCTGTTTTCTGTTTGTTGTCCGTCCTCCATCTTGCTCTTGAATAAAGCTGTTTATGTAGATGACATGCACATGTATCCACACAACATATTGCCTCCATTCACCCGTCTCACTGGCTCTTAAGCCTGCGAACGGGTCTTTTACCTCGAGGGGATTTTGCTTGTCATTCCTAGCAGAATGTTGGGGGTGAGGCGCTCTTTGATGATATAGCTGCTGCTCAGTAATGCTGGTTATCAGGAAAAAAAGACTCTTGTGAAGCATAATCTTGCACACACACACGCACACACACAGAGGGGCTTTGTTTTGGTGATACACACATGACTGATGCCACCATTTTTACCTGCGTGATACCTCATTATCACGCGGCAGTGACGGTGCGCTGACATGAAGGGAGTGAGCACAGACTAAAGGGTGAGGAAATGGTTAAGGACATCGACACCAAGGATCACATTTTTCTCTGCTGATTGAAGGGAAGCCAGATGAAAACGTCAATTTTCTGATCTTTCTTTAAAATCTGATAAAAAAAAATTTCTCCTTCCTATCAGAGTTAGGACATGGGGATTATTAAAAGGCTGTTTGAAGTGGAACATAAAAAGCTGGTGTGTTGTAGTTACTGGATCAGCATCAGGGGCCTCCTTGGATGAACCCGCATGCAATGTGGGACCTAAGCTATCGGAGTTGTTGGCTGATATGCTAAGATATGCTAAGAAGAGGGTGAACAGATCGTGGTGAAAATGAATCATAATCCACAATCTCTGTGGCTTAGTATTGATGCTGTGGATCATCACAATAGGGTGACACCTTCTCAGGAGAAACCGAGAGGCCTCTGCTCTTGTTCCTCTTGAATATTAAACTTTTCTTTTTTCATTTTTGTAAACTTGTCACTTTTCTTGTGTATTTTTGACATCCATCCGTTTTCTGACGCTTATTTGGGGGCCCGGGACATGGGGGCAGCAGTCCAAGCAGAGTAGCCCAGACTGTCACCCAGTTCACATAGCACCACGATCCCTATGCTCCCTCCTGCAGGTGGTGAGCCCACTGGAGGGCGGACCCATATGACTCCTTTGGGTACTTTAGGTCCTTGGTGTAACTTTTTGTCATAGAATTCCACTGGACCGCTCTTGGTCTGCCCTTCACCCAGGACCAGTTTATCTTGGAAGGCCCTACCTAACCAGGGGCAAGTTGCTCCCAACAGCATAGCCCCCGGGATCATCAGGGCACACAAATCCCTCCACCGCAATAAAGGGGTGATCCACGCAGGCTGGTATTTTCAACTTTTTCATTTAAATTCAGTTTAACTTTATTTAAAAAATTGCAACATTATACTCATAATTCAATACTTTCCACTCATAAATTTGCTTTTTTTAATTTTGAGTCAAAAGTTTATGAGCCAAGGAGCTACTTGTCGCCCTGGAACCACAGGTTGCAGACAGCTGCGCTAGTGGGTCCTCTTTTTGGCTCCTAACTAGCTACAACTAGGCCCTGTTCTCTTGAACGGATGTTTCAGTTGCTCAAACAGTCACTCAGTTAAAAAGAATGCATTAACAACACAATGCAGCAGCACAGACTTAGACTGCATGTCCACCAAACACATTTTTTCTCCTGTGGACGACTATTTTCTATTCATTCCCTATGTAGTCCAGCATCTACGGCACTGAACGCCCTCGGCACTGAAACACCCTCGGCGGTGGCCACTTTTTGTCGTGACGCTCAGGGCACTCGGAGTTGAGAAAAAATTTCAGCTTTTCAGACTACATCTGAGCTCGTCAATGTCAGACCTTTCTAAGCAGCCAATCAGAATAAGGAAGGGTGGGACATAGGACGCCGGTTCAGTCTATACTCAGACTCCTGTTTTCTGTGTCATTATATTTTGAATCCAGAGCTGCCACCAATGCTAGAATACATTTCTTGTCCATTGTTACTTAGACTGCTATTAAAAAATAAGTACAAAGTCTGACCATAGGAAAAGCAGAAGTGCTGAGCTGTGAGTGACAAGCTGTTGCTGAGATACAGGGCACAGACTTTTTTCCAGAACGCAGTGCACAAGTGCTGAAAAAAAGACGTTCAGGGCAGTCGGGTGACAATGCGTTTGGTGGACACGCAGCCTTAAGGTGTGTTCAGACTAAATGTGAAGCTAATTTTTCGTGTGGCGAGAATACATACAAAGTAAATGGAAAGAGGCGAGCACACGCGAATCTCAATCATTCGCGTGTTCACATCCGAGGGATGGCGCTAGCTAGTAACGGCCTTGAGATTCTGCCGTCACCGGAGTAAAAGTATCAACACTGGAAATGAGACCGACCCTCACTTGGAGACAGAGGGACCGGGAGCTCTGCTGCTGAATCGGAGTATCAGAGTTTTTTTACCCACAGACTCTTGCCACGGACATGCTAACAATGCTAGCAGGGAAGCAGTGTAAACAACCATCCAGGTGAAATTTTGGAGGCAGGGACAATTTTTTTCAGGTGAGACCCCTGTCGGATAATGTAACCCTAAGCATGACGGTGTTTTGGGGATTTCCACAGCAGGTTGAACACAGCTGCAGAAGTTTTAAAGGCAACTTCCCCTGTCTGCAACTTGCTCAGACAGTGAATTTATGTCTATTCACGTGTTTACCTTAAGTTAAAATGTAATTATGCCATGCGAAAAATTTGCCCGTTTGCATTTGGTCCGAATGCACCTTAAATGTCTACTGGTGCATGCACAACTTGTTCTAACTATTGCATTCAGTACCCATCCTAAAAAGTTCTTTATTCTTTCTCAGAGCTTGACAAGCTTTTGAAACTTGACTGAATTTATTGGAAATAAATTGTTGTTTATATATTTACCTTTTGTTCTTATTAAAGACAAAAATAGAAAGGAGATGTTTCTCCTGCAGCCTTCGAAGGCTGCAGTGAACAGTCAAAACATGTAAAGAAGGTAAAAAACATCTTTCTATTTTTGTCTTTAACAAGAACAAAAGGTAAATAATTAAAAGAAGACAAAATGAACTTACTTGAGCTATTATATGTTGCTTGTATATGTTTTGTGAGAGTGAAAGTGGGCCCTGAAACCTTCTGTTTGTCTGCTACTGTTGTCAATAAACTGGTCTCAAAGGATTGGTGTAAAGAAATGAGACAGGAAGATGATCAGCCTAAACATGGGTTGTATTCTAGAAGGGAGAAAGAAAGGTTTGTGTAGCACAAATTTACCTGCACTCAGGCACATGTAGATAAATGGCCAAAGCAGCATAAGAAGGCCTTACTCTGTTTTATTGCTTAGGTAACAATTCCTTCTCATTTTATTTATTTATTTATTTTTTTTACTTTCAGACTATACACGTTAGCTTGTGTTGTTTATCTATATGATTTAACTTGAGACACAGGAAATCCAAGATTTGAATATCACAATCAGTGTTTAATTATTGGTTTTCAAAGTTAAGCCACAACCTTCTATGCAGGACACATTTCAGTCACTGAGATATTTGTTTGTTATGTTTGCTCAGCATTAAGAGGGAAGCACCGAATGTCGGACCATAAAGGCAGTCGAGTGTGTTTGGGCAGAAATGTTAGTGAGGGGTGACTCCCTGGCTGCCATGGTCCATCTGCAAGTTTTCATGCTTTGTTACCTGTAAATTTACACTGAGCAGTGCCTCAGGTGCAACCACTATTAAATCCCAAGTGTACTCACAAAGTGTATTTAATCCTCAAAGTAAACATCCAAAAGAAATCCGGAGCCTGAATGCCAAATATTTTCCTAAGTAGAAATACCATGGAAGGACTCAAGGTTGGGAGGATACAGTCCTCTGATGCCTGTTTTTCAGTGTACACTACTTCTTATCATCTACCTTTTTGTGGTAAAGAAACTTTAAAGTCCCAAAGATGCTTCTGGAGATATTTCATCATATAATGACGTGCGCAAACCAGCCCCTCTGACATGTGCACACATACAGTAGATCTCGGCGTGGTGAAGACCCAGTGACCCAGTTGTGACAGACGGCGCTAGTTAAGCATAATTGGCCTGTAGTGTTGTTACTGTGATGTCTGTAACAGCTTTGTTCCACCTCTTTTGGCACACACAGGCTTCCTTTTGGGTCCAATATTGGGAGCGTGTGATTATGCTTTCATAAGTGATCAGACGACTTAATTAAACTCCAATGCTATGTGGATGAGGTTCTTTTTGATATATACCTGTCCAAGCTGTTCTGTAGCAGAATTTCATAATGAGGCTTTATAAATAGAGAACTACAGATCTGTCAAATGTCTATATAAAACTAAACAACATGGTTTAGCTTTCTGCAATAGTTGTGGTGCTATAAATATTCAGAATCAGTCTAAACTGAATATCTGAATATTGCCCCCCCCCCATATCGTTCTCTCTGTGATTTACATTTGTGTCAGGTTCCTCAAGGTAAACACTCTCCTCTTACCGTTTTTGTAAGGCCTCGACCCTCTGAACGGTGTGGGTGGTGCAAATGTTGCAACAGTTTCAGAACCACATATATTTCCCATTATGCAGTGCAATTTCATGTTATGTACAAATAAATTATACTAAATAAATCTTTATTAAAGTTAGGACGTTGGGGAAAAAAGATGAATATTCAAATACCACAATTGAACATGAAAAACAATCCATTATGCCCTCCAACTGATAGCGCTTGCCTGCATTGTCCTCCTGGTACAGCACAAAAATATAAGCTATTTACACTAACAACAGCGAAATCTGCATAAGGAGATCATTTGAGAACTTCAGGCCACTGGGATTTAAGTGCTGTTGACTTTCAGTTTCACTCCCTTTACACATTAATATATTTTTAGGTATGCCTATCACTGTAGAAATTGTTTGGGTTTGCTACTAAAAAGAAGAAAAAAAAATCACTCAAGTAGGTTCATTTTGTCTTCTTTTAATTATTTACCTTTTGTTCTTATTAAAGACAAAAATAGAAAGGAGATATCTTTACCTTTTTAACATATTTCAACTGTGCACTGCAGCCTTCGTCAGAAGAGTCAACTTCTGACGAAGGCTGCAGTGCACAGTCGAAACATGTTAAGAAGGTAAAGACATCTCCTTTCTATTTTTGTCTTTAGTAAGAACAAAAGGTAAATAAGAAGAAAAAAAGTTAAGGTTGGGGGTTAGTGGAGGATTGGGGAGGCTAAACCTCTCTCACATTGAACCTCTCACCCAGCACCATCTCAAACAGTTGGTTTGTTTTCAGTGAAAGCACCGCAGGTGCTGATGCCTCGGTGCATGTGGCATGGTAGCATGGGTATTGTGTCATGCCATCCATGCACGGATTGGAAATGCTTGGTATTTGTTTATGTAGGTATGACTCTGACGTAGCTGTCACAATACACATGAGGTGTATGTCATGCCAGGGCTGTACGCTGGCATTTTGGTCAAGGAGCGCATAAAAGAAAAAATAGAGAAGCACAAGAATAAAATTAGGAGCAGAAAGAAAAATGCTGGATTAACAGATTTTATTAATTTAATACATGTATATTTACACTACAGCATGCAATAGCAGGTAAAAATGTCAGAACTTCCAAAACTATCACTATAATCATCGACATTAAATCAGAATGGATTGAAATATTTCTCTCTGTGTGTAATGAGTATTGAGAGAGGTTCTTGAATTATCTTGCAAAAAAAAAAAATATTGAAATGCAGTTTTTCTATAAAGAGAACACGCAATAGTGTTATGTAGCTTCCAGCCCGTTCTCTCCACAGCTGCTCTGACTGCTCACCGTCAGGTTCACCACCGTGGACCTCAGAGAGAGAAATGAGAAGGAAAAAAAATAATGAAAATGTGATTATTATTATTACAGATTTGATGGGACATTTTTAAAGTCAGCCTGATCAAATAAATTCTATTACAGATGTCATGTTCCTACTCAACTTAAATTGTTTGGTTTTCTGTAAAAATAACCTCAAGTGCTTCTCATATTTCCACACCTCACATCAGCTTTGAGTGAATAAATCAATAAAGAAATGACGGGACTGTAAAAGTTATTTTAAAGGAAATGATTCAATAACGTCACACCGTGGTGTTTTTATATTACTGACATTAGTAATATAATAGTAATACCCCAGAAATAGAGGATATTCTAAGTGTGGATCAAGCAGGTTTCCGCAAGGACCGCAGTACAGGAGAACAAGTACTGGCCCTAACCACCTTCATCGAAAATGGCTTCGAGAGCAGACTGAAGACAGGGGCTGTGTTTCTCGATCTTACAGCCGCCTATGATACGGTCTGGCACAAAGGCCTCCTCCTGAAACTTATAAAGGCGATCCCTGCTTGGGCAACAGCAATTATAAAAACCCTGCTGACCAACCGAAGGTTCAGAGTCCACCTCAGTCAGAACACAAGTGCATGGAGAATGCAGAAAAACGGACTCCCACAAGGCTCAGTTCTAGCTCCAACTCTGTTCAACCTCTACATCAGGGGTGTCCAACCATGTGCCATGGAGAGCCAAGACCCTGCAGGTTTTCTCTTCTACCCAGTCTCTTCAGCAGGTGTTTTCACTTATCAGCAATCAGTGGGAAGAAGTTCACTGAAATCTGCTGTTGAAGACACTGGTTGGAGGTAAAACCTGCAGGGTCTTGGCTCTCCATGGCACATGGTTGGACACCCCTGCTCTACATAAACGACCTGCCTACTACAAAATCCCGCAAATTCATCTATGCAGACGACATCTGTTTGGCATTCCAAGCACCAGACTTTGAACCACTGGAACGGGTGCTCACGGAAGATCTTACCAAACTGGACCAGTTCTGCAAAATCTGGCGCCTAAAACCAAGCCCAGCAAAAACCGTCTCCAGTGTATTCCATCTCCACAATGCAAAAGCTGCCAGAGAACTAAACATCCACCTGAGCGGACTCGAGCTTAAGCATGCCCCAAATCCAACTTATCTTGGAGTGACCCTTGATAGGACCTTATCCTTCAAGGAACATCTAAAGGGGACGGCTGCTAAGGTGAAGGTACGAAACAACCTGCTCTGCAAGCTCGCTGGTGCAAAATGGGGGGCGGCAGTCTCCACCCTGCGCACCTCAGCACTGGCCCTTTCATACTCTGTAGCAGAATATTGTGCCCCTGTCTGGTCCAGGTCATCTTACACACACCATGTAGACACCCAGCTCAACTCAACCATGAGAACTATAACTGGAACAATCCGCTCAACACCACTCCCCTGGCTCTCTGTACTGTCAAACATAGCCCCTCCACACATCCGGCGAGCAGCATTAACTCAAAGGATGCTCCAAAAAGTTAAAGATTCTCCTCACTTACCAATCCATGCAGATATCTACACCCCACCCACTGCCCGACTTTCATCCAGATGGCCGATTTGGAAAAACCCTCCCCCAGCTGACTTTACCATCCAGACAGCTTGGCAAGAGGAATGGGAGACCAAGGAGGTCCCAAACAAACAGCTGGTGATAAACCCCAACCAACAGGTCCCAGGCACCAACCTCCCAAGGAGACAGTGGTCTACACTCAATCGCTTCAGGACTGGACATGGCCCCTGCTTGGCCAGCCTTCACAGATGGGGCAGTAGCCCTGGCCCACTGTGCGCATGTGGAGAGGAGCAAACAATGGAACACATCATAGAGGCTTGCCCGCTCCAAAGACTGGAAGGAGGATTACACACCCTCCATACAGCAAACCAGGAGGCAACTGCTTGGCTTAAGGACTTTGCATTCGCTAAATAAATAAATAAACTGACATTAGTTGAAAAAATTGTCTGAACTTTAGAGAAACCAATTTAACATTAATAAGTTATTAACATATGAATCATGTAACCACGGAGCCACCAGTAGTGGAGCACATCGGAAAAAATATTGTGACAAAACACAAGCTTTAAGAATCAAATGCTGCCATGTTAGGAGGTGTTAATGTGTTAACAGTCAAACTGCTGCATAATTTAAGGGCAAAACTTACTTGTAAAACTTTTTTTTCTCCTGCTCTTCTGTTCTGATGTTGTCTGCCAGTTTCATTGACTTCAGAGGAAGCGCTGCTGTGATTGGCGTGTTGCACTTGAGCAATATGGGAATTGCAGTTTTTACCAATGAGCTGTAAACTACAGGAAGAATATACGTTGTCCTTTGTCTTCAAACGTAAACAACAAAATGTGTCTGAAAAGAAACGTGTTGAATAAATGGTGTAGTTCCTGAATATGTGTTTAGTTTGCAGAAACAACTGCTATTTTAAAAGTTCAGCGTGAGATCGATTGATGACAGGAACTGCTCAGTGGGGCTGTAATAAAGGCACACTGCTACCTCTACTGGGTCGGCATAGGTATTACAATGACATTTCAGCTGCATTGACAGTAAAGGTGAGCTATTTTTGTTTTTATTTCAAAAACAAAGATTATCTCGAATTTCTGGCAAATTAAAAGTCAAGAAAATAAGGCAATACAATGATACAAGCCTTTAGTTCCACTTAATTTTGACCGGGTGAGCTGAAACAGACAGGCGGACAGATACAACCAACCAACCAACCACACAGTTGCATGGAGCGATTACCATATGCCTCTCTGTTTCACTGAGGCATAATAATTCTTGCTGATAAAACCACTCTGCATAATCACCTTCTCAAATACTGTATGTCAAGTGGATATCTGAATAATCAAGTATTTGAATATGGCTCTACTACATGGCCACAACTTTTTGGGAAATACTTGACACTGTGATTTCAGACCCTTACAGGTTACACAAACTAAAGTGAAAGACTTGTTTGGGGGAAAAAACAATGGATTCCTTGCTGGTTTGTGAAAGAAAGAAGTACAGTGAATGTGACTGACAGTCAAAACTAGCAGGATATCTAAGTTGCTCAGAACACATGCCTTTTCCCACAGAGCTGTAAGACTTTTTTCCTTCACTTGAACATGGTTCAACTTGAAAATCCACCAAAAACTAGCATTAATAAATAACATTAGCATGTATTTTCTGGTGTAGTAAACTCAGCAAAATGATTCTGCTTTTGAAATCCATTCAAAAGTGATTTTTCTGCATCTAAATTCCCTCTAACAAGCATCACCCCCATCTTTTAGCTTATTGTGGTTGCTGAAATCTCCCCATAAGTGCTAAACAATCAGTCATTTTCTAGCCATTTTCCTTTTAGTCCTACTGATGTTTTGAGAGAAGGAGAGACTGAATCAGATTGCTGTCTGTAATTAAGACCCCTTATGGCCCCTCTGATGAATTCTATTCATTGCCTGCCTATTCTGGAAGCCAGCGATATTGAAATGATACAAAATCACCCAGACTGCAATTTATCTCTAACTCAATTTGTTCAATGGTATAAATTGATAATGTTGAGTCTGTGCCTCCATTTCTCTGTATAAAAATGCATTTATACAGAAGTGTATCACAGAAATATTGTAAAGTTGCTCTTGGACTACTGTTATGGAAGTGTTGAATGCTGGCATCCATTTATGGTTATTTAATACTTTCAGGTAGTGCTTTAGTAAAATAACACTTTGAAATATACTGCAGCTTTTAGAGAAGCCTGTTTCAAAGAATGCTAGTGCATACCTGTGCATGCCCATAGAAAGCAAGTGTAAGGAAACATTTCTGCATGCCCGTAGAAAGTTACTGTTACCATGGCAACAGCAACCATGGTGAAATCTGCCTTGGATCTTTGATGTCACCACTTGTTTGTTGATGCCTGCCTTTGATCTGTGATGCCTGCCTTTGATCTTTGATAATGTCATAGCAAGTGCTATGATCATGAGTAATGCCTACCTTTGATGTTTGATGATGTCATAGCTAGGGATGGGCATAATTTACCGATTAACCGATAATTGATCATTAAGAATTTCACCGAGGAAGTTCATTTTCGTCGACAAACCGTTTTTTTTTTTTTAAAACAATCCGAGGTTATTAAGGCCTAGTGCACAGCCGTCCTCAAACAATGCAATGGCAAAATTTGGGCACCAGGGGGCAACATTACACCATCGCCGTACCCTGGCGTGCCTCAGTTGATACATGCGTGCTTCCGTAGGGCAATCGCCAAATCATGAAGCGGTTACGGTGAAGTGTTGCGTGGGACCATTTCAATTTAAAAAATGACCAGGTGTACTGCAATCACTGCAATGCAGCATACAAATATACCTCATCGACAGGGTCCATGGAACACCCTTATTACGCGAAGAAACCGCCAACAGTGGTTGCGCGCTGAGTAATGGCAGTCGTGAAGATTCTTTTTTTTTTTTCAGAAACTTTATTGAGAAGGTCATGAAGATTCGGTGTACACACGTCGAGGGAAGCTGCAGGAGGCGGCGTAGTGGCTCGACGGGAAGACTATTTCGCACAAAATGGCACAAGAGAACAGCAAAAAGTTCCACGCGGCTAGACTAAGCAATACGAGCGATAGAGCAATGAATGCGGTCTTCGTTTGTTGGGTGGCCGCTCGGCAGGGAGAGAGAGCTGGGTAAAACGTCTCGGCCAATCAGCTTGCGGGGTGAAACGTCTCGGCCAATCAGCTTGCGAGATTCCCGAGCCGAGCCAACACGACAACAGCGAACAGAGAGAGAGAGATTTGAGAGAGAGAGAGGTGGATTTGAGTTGTGCGGCGCTCCGTGCTGATGCCTGATGTTCTAATGTAGTCTACCTGCCTTGTTACCTACCTAAAAATGTTAATGATTAACCGATTATTAATCATTAATTCTCCCGACGATCGGTGAAGAAAATTTCACCGAATGCCCATCCCTAGTCATAGCCAGTCCTATGATCGGGAGTGAAGCCTGCCTTTGATTTCCTAGCAAGTCCTATGATGATTTTGCGAAGCCTATAATTGTGACATCGTGACAGACAGAGATTTCTTGATTTATATATAGAGTGATATTCCTTGTCTCCAGGGTATGGGTCCCAGCCCACATCCTCGCTTTAAGTTGGGATTTTCTGTATTTCACCTTATTGTTATTATCCTGGGTTGCTGTTATTGTTATTATATCAGCATCATTATTATTATTATTATTATTATTATTATTATTATTATTATTATTATTATTGTCATTATCATTATCATTATTGCCTTGGTCTTGTCTCCCTTCTGGTCCCCTGTGTGTGATTGTCTGTGCAGCCCCGGCCATCCCGTTTTCTGTAACCATGCCCTGTCGTCTCTGTTTGCCCCTGCTTGTTACTTCTTCTCCTGCTTGTTACAGTTCTGTGTTATGTTGATTACCTGCGTCTATAGTATATACTAGTACATACCCGTGCATACCCGTCCATGCCCGTAGAAACCAAGTGTGAGCAAGTATTTCTGCATGCCCATTGCCGAAGGGTCTCCTCCTGTCTCAGACGGCTGTGTTGTTCACAGTCATGCCTGCGGCGTACTGCTCGAACCTGAGGTGTTTCATCTTCACGGCATCTTTTATGACATGCAGCAGTTGTCCCCACTGTATTGCTCTCCATCTGGTGGGTCTTCTTCTTCTTCTTCTTCTTCTTCTTCTTCTTCTTCGTTCAGACCACTGGTTGTGGGATAGGTACGTCGTAACTCGAGTTCATGGACAGGATCATGAAAATAGATATGAGCAAAAAGTGGCTTTCGACCCTGTTCAGGAAGACCCGTGCATGCGCGTAGAAACCAAAAAACTGGAACACCCGGCAAAAATCAGCGCTTTGCTTGGTATTTTGCACATTTGTAGTGTAGACTGCCATTCTTCAAGGCTACACATTTTTACTGTCAGCACCTCTTTAAAAACAACATTGCTCAGAAAGTGATGCTTTTGCTTAGTTTCTTCATCTTGAGCAAGAATACGAAGACTGCTTGATCTGCCAACTCTGCTCGTAGAATTGGCCATGGCTGAAGAAATCTAGTGCAGAAAACACCAACGCGCTGTAAAGACTGGCCCAGTGACTTATTCACAGTCATGGCAAAGCAGGGTACATGACATTATAAAGACACATTTGTCTATATGACGTTATAAAGACACATTTTTCTATTTGATGCATCGCGAGTCCTATGTAGCCCAAGATCATTTATGATGGTATCGTCCTTTTGTCTATATGACGGCATCATGAGTCCTGATGGTCTATATGACATCATAAAGACATAAAGGCATAGGGCCATCATAGGCTGTCCTATGATGCAGACATCATAGGGACATCATAGGCATATCATAGGCCGTCCTATGATGTCCTATGATTGTAACACACAGATAGACACACACACACCAACAGATTTCTTGAATTTATAGAGTGAGTGATTATAGAGTGATGTCCTTTAGTGAGTCCTGCAGTTTATATGACGTCATACAGACATCCTGTAGAGATCATAGGAACCTCAGCCTTACGGTTTATCTGATGTCATATTGACTACGGTTTCTCTGACGTCATATAGACATCATGTAGACGGTCCTATGCTCCCTGACATCATAGGGACATCATAGGGCATCATGCAGACATCATAGGCTGTCCTATGCTGTCCTATGATTGGGACACACTGACAAACAGACACACACACTGACACACTGACAGAGATTTCTTGAATTTATAGAGTGAAATGATGATACATTTAAAGATCTCGTATTGTGTATTTTCCAGATATAAATTTTAAAGTTTTGACATCTTCAAGGACATGTACAGTTCTGTGAAAAAGTATTTGCCCCCTTTCTGATTTCTTACATTTTTGTATATTTGTCAAACTTAAACACTTCAGATCATCAAACATTTTAATTTAATATAAGATAAGCCTTTATTAGTCCCACAATGGGGAAATTCCAGGATTGCAACAGCACAGGGATAGCAACACTCAGAGCAACAATCAGAAGGCAAGAAAAAACAAGAGCAGCTAGTATACATATGTACATATTACTATAAATATATATATATATAGACACACAGTGCGGAGCATTGTGGTTGGTAGATGTGCAGCAGAAGTCTAAGCTCTCTCTCCGCGGATGTGGCGGGCCAGCTGGATGTCTTTGGGCATGATGCTGACCCTCTTGGCGTGGATGGCGCACAGGTTGGTGTCCTCGAAGAGACCCACCAGGTAGGCCTCGCTGGTCTCCTGCAGAGCCATGACGGTGGAGCTCTGGAAGCGCAGGTCGGTCTTGAAGTCCTGAGCGATCTCCCTCACCAGGCACTGGAAGGGCAGCTTACGGATGAGCAGCTCCGTGGATTTCTGGTAGCGACGGATCTCTCTCAGAGCCACGGTACCGGGCCTGTAACGGTGAGGCTTCTTCACTCCGCTGGTGGCCGGAGCGCTTTAGAGAAAGATAACCCAAGTAAATACAAAATACAGTTTTTAAATGATGATTTCATTTGTTAAGGGACAAAAGTATCAAGGTTTGGCTGGTGGAGGACTCGGGCACAGGCAGACGTATGGTGCAAAAATGATTTATTAAACAGAACTAATACAAAATAAATGGCAGCGTGTGGGCTAGAAATGTAACAAAAGCTAAACAGACCGACTGACAAGACACGACTAGACTAGGATAATACATGGACAATATAATCTCACCGGCCGGACTGATAAGAGACATTAATTCATGAACTCACGGGAAAGACTGACTGAAGACATTAATGATGCCACATCTGACACAGACTGAAGCCGGTATACATGGACAGGGGAGTAATTAAGACAGCATGGGATGGGTGGGAACCATCAGGGGCAATTAGACAACAGGGCATGGCAACATGTACGGAAAAGATGAAGGACAGAGACAAAAGGTAAACATAAGACCAGGGGAGACATACACACGACAATGACCACACTACACAACACGAGATAAGGCAGGAACAGAAATCACAATATTAAATAATGATCATACTAATGCTGAACACGGGGAATCACAAAACCAACTCAAAGCATGAGCATGGTCCTCAGACCATGCCAAGACCCTAACAGAAAGCTATCCAAACCTATAACCCCAATTCTGGAGAAGTTGGGACATAGTTTAAAACGTAAATAAAAAGAAAATACAATGATTTAAAAATCCTTGTCAACCTATATTCAATTGAGTACACTACAAAGGTAAGATATTTAATGTTCAAACATTGTTTTGTTTTGTTTTTTCAGGTATTCACTCATTTTGAATTTAAAGCCTGCAACACGTTAGCGTTTGAGCTTCAGTTTTTTTTCATTCCATCAAAATGAAATGAGTATGTTTGTTTTTTGTTTTGTTCAAACTGCATCAAAAGACTTTGGAGTCCAGACCAGAATCTGCCAGTTGGTGACCCCTGTGATACACAATAATTTGAAAAATAAAATATTTTGAATGCCCCTTAATTTCCATGTTTTTCTGAGATACAAGTGCAGGGATGGATCGTCACCCCTCATGGATCGTCACCTTATCGTGGTGGGGGGGTTTGCGTGCCCCAGTGATCCCAGGAGCTATGTTGTCCGGGGCAATTTGCCTCTGATAGGGTCTCCCAAGACAAACTGGTCCTGGGTGAAGCGCCAGACTAAGAACGATCCAACAGACTCTCATGATAAATTGTATATCAAGGATTCAGTGTACCCCGCCCGGTATGGGGTTACCGGGGCCCCACCCTGGAGCCAGGCCTGGGGGAGGGGCTCGAAGGCTAGCGTCTGGTGGCCGGGTTTCCACCCATGGGACCCGGCCGGGCTCAGCCCGAAGGAGTTACATGGGTCCGCCCTCCAGTGAGTTCACCACCTGCAGGAGGGATCATGGGGGTCCGGTGCTATGTGGATTAGGTGGCGGTCAAAGGCGGAGACCTTGGCGGACTGATCCCAAGCTTTCTAAACTTGCTTTTGGTACGTGGAATGTCACCTCTCTGGTGGGGAAGGAGCCTGAGCTGGTGTACGAGGTTGAGCGATACCGGCTAGATATAGTCGGCCTCACCTCAACACACAGCTCTGGTTCCGGAACCAGTCTCCTGGAGAGGGGCTGGAGCTTGGCCTTTTCTGGAGTTGCCCCGGGCGAGAGGCGACGAGCAGGAGTGGGTATTCTTGTATCGCCCCACCTTGCTGCCTCTATATTGGAGTTTTCCCCGGTGGACGAAAGGGTTGCTTCCCTGCGCCTTCAGGTTGGGAAACGGGTCCTGACCATCATTTGTGCCTATGCACCAAATGATGTTTCAGAGTACCCACCCTTTTTGGAGTCTGTGACTGGGGTGCTGGAGGGTGCTCCTCCTGGAGACTCCATTGTCCTACTGGGGGACTTCAATGCGCACGTGGGCAACGACAGTGAAACCTGGAGGGGGGTGATTGGGAGGAACGGCCTGCCCGATCTGAACCCGAGTGGTGTTCAGTTATTGGACTTCTGTGCTAACCACTGTCTGTCCGTAACGAACACCATGTTCAAGCATAAGGGTGTCCATATGTGCACCTGGCACCAGGACACCCTAGGTCGCAGGTCGATGATCGATTTTGTTATCGTATCATCAGACCTGCGACCGTATGTCTTGGACACCCGAGTAAAGAGAGGTG
Organism: Pholidichthys leucotaenia; assembly: GCA_020510985.1. Lineage (NCBI taxonomy): Eukaryota > Metazoa > Chordata > Actinopteri > Cichliformes > Pholidichthyidae > Pholidichthys > Pholidichthys leucotaenia. The sequence continues at coordinate 305,780,351 of CM035839.1, forward strand.
CAGAGCTGTCAACTGATCACCACCTGGTGGTGAGTTGGATCCGATGGCAGGGGAGGAAGCCATTCAGACCTGGTAGACCCAAACGTATAGTGAGGGTGTGCTGGGAACGTCTGGCTGAGGCCCCTGTCCGGGAGGTCTTCAACTCCCACCTCCGGAAGAACTTCAGCCACATTCCGAGGGAGTCTGGAGACATGGAGTCTGAATGGGCCATGTTCTCCACCTCTGTTGTTGAAGCGGAGGCCCAGAGCTGCGGCCGCAAGGTGGTCGGTGCATCTCGTGGTGGCAACCCCCGAACCAAGTGGTGGACACCAGTGGTGAGGGGGGCCATTAAGCTGAAGAAGGAGTCCTATCAAGCTTGGTTGGCTTGTGGGACTCCCGAAGCAGCTGAGGTGTACCGGCAGGCCAAGCGGAGTGCAGCTCGGGTGGTTGCTGAAGCAAAAACGCGGGTATGGGAGGAGTTTGGTGAGGCCATGGAACAAGACTTTCGGTCGGCTTCAAAGAGATTCTGGCAAACTGTTCGGCGGCTCAGGAGGGGAAAGCAGCTCCCCGTCCACACTGTGTATGGTGCGGATGGGACACTGTTGACTTCAACTGGGGATATCGTCGGGCGGTGGAAGGAATACTTCGAGGATCTCCTCAATCCCACTGATACGCCTTCCACAGAGGAAGCAGGGTTTGGGGACGAGGGGGATGACTCGCCTATCACAGGGGCTGAGGTCGCCAAGGTGGTTAAAAATCTCCTTGGTGGCCGGGCCCCGGGGGTGGACGAGATTCGCCCTGAGTACCTCAAGGCCCTGGATGTTGTTGGGTTGTCATGGTTGACACGCCTCTGCAACATTGCGTGGAGGTCGGGGGCAGTGCCTTTGGCATGGCAAACCGGGGTGGTGGTTCCTCTCTTCAAAAAAGGGGACCGGAGGGTGTGCTCCAACTTTAGAGGGATCACACTCCTCAGCCTCCCTGGGAAGGTCTATGCCAAGGTACTGGAGAGGAGAGTCCGGCCGTTGGTCGAACCTCGGATTCAGGAGGAGCAATGTGGTTTTCGTCCTGGCCATGGCACATCGGACCAGCTCTTTACCCTCTTGAGAATTCTTGAGGGTTCGTGGGAGTTTGCCCAACCAGTTTACATGTGTTTTGTGGACTTGGAGAAGGCATTTGACCGCGTCCCTCGTAGATTTTTGTGGGCGGTGCTTCGGGAGTATGGGGTATCGGGCTTGTTGTTACGAGCTATTCGGTCTCTGTACGACCGTTGTGAGAGTTTGGTTCGTATTGCCAACACTCGGTCGGAGTCATTCCCAGTGAGAGTTGGACTCCGCCAGGGCTGCCCTTTGTCACTGATCCTGTTCATAATTTTTATGGACAGGATTTCTAGGCGCAGCCAGGGAATGGAGGGTGTCATGCTTGGTGACCACAGGATCTCATCTCTGTTGTTTGCAGATGATGTTGTCCTGTTGGCTTCATCCAGCAATGACCTACAGCTCTTGCTGGGACGGTTTGCCGCTGAGTGTGAAGCGGCTGGGATGAGAATCAGCACCTCCAAGTCCGAGTCCATGGTCCTCAGCCGGAAAAAGGTGGATTGTCCTCTCCGGGTTGGGGACAGGCTCCTGCCCCAAGTGGAGGAGTTTAAGTATCTTGGGGTCTTGTTCACGAGTGAGGGGAAAATGGAGCGAGAGATTGACAGACGGATTGGAGCAGCATCTGCAGTGATGCGGACGTTGTACCGGTCTGTTGTGGTGAAGAGGGAGCTTAGTTCTAAGGCAAAGCTGTCGATTTACCAGTCAATCTACGTTCCTACTCTCACCTATGGTCACGAGCTTTGGATAATGACCGAAAGAACGAGATTGCGGATACAAGCGGCTGAAATGAGCTTTCTCCGTAGGATTGCTGGACTCACCCTGAGAGATAGGGTGAGGAGCTCAGTCATCCGGGAGAGGCTCAGAGTAGAACCGCTGCTCCTCCACATTGAAAGGAGTCAGTTGAGGTGGTATGGGCATCTGATTAGAATGCCTCCTGGACGCCTCCCACTTGAGGTGTTTCAGGCACGTCCCACTGGGAGGAGACCCCGGGGCAGACCCAAGACTCGGTGGAGAGACTATGTCTCCCAGCTGGTCTGGGAACGCCTTGGTATCCCCTCTGAAGAGCTGGAGCAGGTGGCTGGGGAGAGGGAAGTCTGGGCTTCTCTGCTTGAACTGCTGCCTCCGCGACCCGGACCTCCAGAAAAGCGGTAGAAGATGGATGGATGGATGGACAAGTGCAGGGAGCCACAGCATGGAGCTGAAGAGCCACATGCAGCTGTGGAGTAACGGGTTGCCGACCCCTGGCTTAACTAAATAATGAAGGCAGAAGTGTATTTCTTTGAAAAGTGAGCTTTTTTAATATTTTACACTATTCATGTGACCCATGTGTCATGACTGTGTTCTGGCAAAAACACCATTTTGCACAATATGAGACTTATACAATAAGACAGGGATTCACATGGTTTTTCGCAGCTGTAGTGGAAGCAAATTTGATTTTGAACCTGAACTGGATAAATAGTGAAGAAACTGGTTGGATGAATTTCCGTGTGAAAGGTTTTCTGTGCATAGTTCCAGCATATATCTGTGCTCCATTTGTATATAGGTATTTTGGGCCTGTGAGTGTGTCTCTTTTTTTTTTTTTTTCCTGAGCTTCAAAGTGCCTCCAAATGTTTTCATCTGAGTGCTCTCGAGACACATCGATTCATTTCTAATGAAGCGGTTCACACCTGATGCACCTGTTAAAGAGTCCAGATGGAACGCTGTTTTCTTTTCTTTTTACTTGAAAGTCTGAACTGAACAAAGTCAAACAAGACAGCAGCAGGAGAGAAGACAAGTAGCAGTTTTGCAGATAATAGCATGGAGGGTATTAAAGAGGGAGACTTTTCTATGGCATAATCCCATCTCTCCCCCTGTTCTGCCAGGTTGTTTAAGCTTTTATTTAACAGGGAACATTAGAGTAACTTTGAGGCACACTTCGATGGACGGTAAATTATTACCTCCACCAACGTATTATGTTTTGTTAACAGGACTGATGCAAAAACTACTGACCTTTATTTCAGTAAAATTTGGTGGCGGGGTGGAACTTGGGCCACGGAAGAACCCATCACATTATGGTGTGGATCCAACAGTGTGGACATTTTTCTGACAGTGTTGTTATTTTCTCAGAGAATTATGCATGGAACATGATGGGAGAAAATTAGGAGTATATGGAAGGTGGGTATTTCTGAGTATGTAGAATATGACATGAATCCAAATAGAAGTCTGGATATAGCATTTGGTGTCACTAGATGGTCTCTAAGCGCTTTCTAGTTAATTTCTCCCTCTGTTTTTTTTGTATGTTTTATATGTGATGGCCTCCAGTCACTTGGCAGAGCTACGACTGCTACTGGCATTACTCTACAGTGTTAATTGGCTAAGGTGTTTGTTGGCCAGGGGCAGCGATATAAATAAAAGCTAGTCTTAGGTTAAGAAATTCACAACAGGTTACACAAATGGGCTCTTTTTTTGTTTGTTTTCATGGGAATTTGCTTTTCTGTTTATGAAATCCAAATAATGCAACAATTGTTGGAACTGCAAGTTACTCTTGCAACAAATGTCGTGGTGACTGAGTGTGTGTGTGTGCGTGTGTGCGCGTGTGTGCGTGCGTGCGTGCGTGCGCAAGTTAAACTTTGTGCTGCTGACCTTAATTCGCCACATTAGCACCAGGTCTTCAGAGGCTCAGCTGAGATGCACTCAAAAATTACCAACTTCCAGCTAATTGATTTCAGTGAAGGCAACATTTATACTTCACTTAGTAAATTACACTGACAGACAAAGGATATGTGTGCAGATCTGTGTGTGTGTGTGTGTGTGTGTGTGCGTGTGTGTGTGTGTGTGTGTGTTGGGGGGTAGGGGATTTCAGCAGCGATCTGTAAAGCCAGACTTTTTTAATGAGATCAATGCTTTCCTTCTCACATCCCCAGATGGTCAGAGTGCTAGAAGGTGTATCTTTGAGTATTCCTGTGTGTGCGTGCGCGCGCGTGTGTGTGTGTGTGTGTGTGTGTGTGTGTGTGTGTGTGTGTGGTCCGTGCAGGGGCTGCAGGGACCTTGGGCAGATAAATCTTTAATCATATGCTTGCTCTTATGTTTGATTTAATTGGTCCTCTAAATCAGTCGATGGATAGTCATTGTGATTTAGAAAAAAGTCTGTGTATAGGTGTGTGTGTGCGTGTGTGACATTCATGTGCGTGCGTGCATGTCTTTCATAAGCAGGAATAGATTACATTTGTCATATGCTGCTAGCAGTCCATACATGTAGGTCAATTTATGTGCCTTGTTGGACATATGGTAGCGAGGATTTAATCTCATCTCACCATGTTCCTCGTTGTGTTGTTTTGCACCTTACCACCTGTGAATATGTAGATTATTGGTGGTGACGGATGAAAACCTCTCATCTCCACTTTTACTGATTTTTATGTTTTTGGTGTTGATTGAATGTCCGCATTTGCCCCTGACTAGTGTTAACGCAGTGTATCAAAATAACCAATGAAGAGCTGTTTAATTAAAGCTACGGTCACAAAGATTCTTACGAGTGATGAGTTCGTAACAATCTCCCAGTTCCTACAAATTGTGGAGTTCGCAGACATTCATTTGTTACAGTCGCTGTTCAGTTCGCAAGAGCAACTTGAGGCATTCTTGAGAAATGAGGTGCTTTTCTGTGATACGATGGCCATAGATTGCTTACGTTCTTCAGGCGGGTGCCTTGGGATCTTCCTACGGCATACTTACTGCCATCTTACAAAAACTTTTGTGCAACACATGGCAATCTCAGGTCACTGGTAGGAAGCTCTTACAGCTTTCGGCACATTTTGTCAGCATATATATATCACATGAATGATGTACTTCTGCCTTATGCGTGCCTCACTACCGCCTTATGCACGCTGTACAAATCTCCATAGGAACGGAGTTTCCCACAACCTCTGTAAGGAGCCCTCAAGAACAACTTAAGGTGTTCTTGAGGCATACTTATGGCCAACATCTTGCATAGTTCTTACATTGTATCTATAGGATTTGTACGGCCGCCCTATGATGAGGGGTTTTTGTGGGGCGTTCATAGAAATCTTGGACAAGACTATCGACCTGACCACGAACGTATGAGCAGTCTAGGAATGCTGGATTCTCCTTCGGCCACCTTAAGAAGGCCATACGAAATGGTCCAAAAATTGTTGGTATGGTGTTCGCAGCCGTTCGTAAGGGTATTTGTGACCGTAGCTTAAGTCATTTCACAGTAATTCATCAGCATCCATGTAACTGTCGAGATGAGTGGTTTTCATCAAACGGTGACAATATGAGCGTCTGTGTTACACTATGCTGCCATACGGTGTTTTCCATGCCTAAACTTTTCCTGGAATGCTGACTGTCCCATGTTTTTATTTTGAATGTTGTAGGGCTTGGCGATTAACTGAAAAATAATGGAAACTTGACATTCAGACCCTCGAACCGATGTAATTTTGTCCATGTCGACCGTTTTGATTTTCCCGTCTTCTTAATACTTTAACCTCTGTGTGTGTTCATGCACTGTTCTCTTATGCATGTGGACTTAATTAAAGGCTTTATTAAATTAACAGTACTTTGTGACAGTGAATAACGGAGCAGCTGGTACAAGCTGATGTTTATTATATTCAGTGAGTCTCTCAGTACAGAGTGCAGCAGGCGCCAGAGATTTGTTTGGAGCTCACCTCTCTTTTTCCTCAGATTTATCTTATTAAAAATAAATTTTAAAAAATCGTAAACTGAATGTCCAATGTAAAAGGTAAACTAAAGTTGCTCCATTGAGCTGACTGCAGTGGCTGAAGTTTTAAAAAATAAAAGACGGCCCTTCACAATAAAAGTGAGATTTTCAGAATCTGAAGCTTTATAATCAAAAACGCAGTAAAACAGTTGTTACACCATGTCATGAAATTCCTATCGCTGCATAACTACCTTCACAAAACAGTTAAAAAAGTAAATAAAATCAGCCATAGAAGCTGTTTGACAGCCTGGGTGTGTGGGATTTCAAACTCCTGTAGCCCAATCCTGATGGCAGGAGTGAGACCAGACTGTGTGGGGATTTTCCTTGATGATGTTGTGGGCTCTAATGGTGACCCTGGTGGTGCAGGTATCTGTGAGCGATGGGGAGGCTGCTCCAGTTTTTATCACATGCTGGCGAACCTTCCTGTTGGGAGTGGTGGAGCCACTGTGCCACACTGTGATGGAGCTGCTGATGACACTTTCAACTGTACATCTGTAGACGTTGCCGAGGATTTTGGTTGGTATCAGTTTTTCTCAGCCATGTGCAGTCTCTGCTGGGCTTTCTTCATGAATTGGTGGCAGTTGGTGAGAGTTTCTTTCTCTCTGATGAATGAAAAATGGAAAATAAATCTAATAATATTAACAAACAATTTCTACTGGTGCATGCAGTTATTTTTTTTTCCCACAATATTTTTTATTGAACCTTTTTTTTCACAAACATAGCACACACAGTCAGACACTAACACAAAAGTAATTTAAAAATTAAAAAGAACAGTAACAAAATAACAAAAAAAAGTGTAATAAAACAACAACAACCATTAACAAAAACAAGTCAACAACAATGCTCCTCTGTTTAGTCTAGGTAATCTATTACATAAGAATACATAATATAAATTCACCAGCTTGGAATTTGCAAGGTCCACACATATCATTCACCTTCTTCTTCAGAAGTTATGTTTAATTTCTTTACATAATCAATGAAAGGTCTCCATATATTCTCAAACACATTTTCCTTTGATTTCAGTATATATGTTATTCTTTCTAGTGGAAGGTTTGTTAACATCTGTCTTAACCACTGAGTCACATCTGGTCTATGAGTCTTTTTCCACAGTAGTGCAATACATTTTTTGGCATTAAGCAAACTGAGGTCTATGAATGCTCTTTCACTCTTATTAAAGTTATGTTTTTCTGGATACAGACCCAACAAAAACAGTTTAGAGTTCAATGTGATTTGTTTTGGAATTATTTTTTCAATTGTTACCCTCACCTCTTCCCAAAACATTCTGATTTTTCTACATTCCCATAAACAGTGAAATAGGGTTCCTTTACTTTCCATACATTTTGTGCATGTATCTGGTATGTTTTTGTTATATCTATTTAATTCCACTGGTGTAACATACATCCGCATTAACCATTTAAAATGTATCAGTTTAAGACATACATTTATTGATTTGGTTTGAGCTCCTGCACAAGCCATTTCCCATTGTTCCTCTGAAATTTCAATTTGCAGGTCTTCTTTCCAGTCATTCAGTCTTTTCTGTGAGTTTTCACTTGAGAATAGTGTCAATGAGTTGTAAAACTCTGAAATAATACCCTTTCTCTTACTATCTTTCATCAAAAATTTTTCCAAAGTTGAATAAGTAGGTCGGGTGAGAGCATTATTTTGATTTGAACAAATAAAATTTCTAAGCTGAAGATATTTAAAAAAGTGTGTTCTATTAAGATTGAATTTAATCCTCAGTTCTTCAAAAGACATTATGTTATCTGAGCGTGACAAATATAAGTCTTGAGTCTTTTGAATCCCTTTTAAATTCCATACTTTAAATACAATATCCGCTCTCCCTGGTGTAAAATATTGATTATCCCATATTGGGCTAAATTGTGACAGTGAGTGTGGTTCTTTTAAATATTTTTTAGTTTCACACCATATTTTGATCATGTGCTTTACAATTGGATTTTTAAATTGTTTCTGTAATTTTTTAGCTGAGTCTGAGTATATGAATAAGGGAAGAGGTAAAGGTAAATTGTATGATTCCATTTCAGTCCAGTGAGGAGGATCATTTGATGAAAAAGTGCTGACCAGTAATACAACATAAAGTTTGGACATTTCAGACCTCCACGATCAAATGGTAAGTATAGTAAGGCCAAACGTAATCTAGCCTTCCTATTGTTCCATATAAATTCCACTAACTTTTTTTTTAATTCTTGAGAATAGATCTGAAGGTGGTGGTAAAGGAATGTTTTGAAATAAATAAAGTATTTTTGGTAAGATATTACTTTTAAGTATATTAATTCTCACGATCATTGACATTGGTAGTGACATCCATCTCTGAAACAACTCATTAATATTTGTCATTAAGGCTTCATAGTTGGCATTGGCGACTGATTCTAGCTTTGGCAAAATTTGAATTCCTAAATATTTAAACTGATCTACAACATTGAATTGGTTTACCTCAGGAGATAGATGATTTCTCTGGGTCTCATTTAAAATTAATATTGAAGATTTTGTTTTGTTTATTTTATATCCTGATATATCCCCAAAGTTCTTTATTAAATTTAACAAGGTCGGAATTGATTTATTAAAATTCGACATAAACAAAATTATGTCATCGGCATACAGGGAGATTTTATGTTCTGTTGGTCCTATTTTAATTCCATATATTTGCGGATGTAAACGTACTGCCATCCCTAAAGGTTCAATTGCCATAGTAAACAATAAAGGTGAAAGTGGACAGCCTTGTCGACATCCTCTATTGATTTTTATTGATTTTGAGATATTGCTGTTTGTTAGGATTTCTGCTGTAGCATTATTGTACATTATCTGGACCCATTTTATGAAATTATTTCCAAGTCCAAACCTTTGTAGGACTTCAAAAATATAGGGCCATTCGACCCTATCAAAGGCCTTTTCGGCGTCCAATGATAGGAGAGCTGTATCCGGTGCTTCTTTATTGGAATAAATAATATTAAATAGTCTTCTTACATTATGGAAGCCTTGTCTTCCCTTTATAAAGCCATTCTGATCTCGGTTAATAATATTTGGTAATATTTCTTGTAGTCGTTTTGCTAAAATTTTACATATTATTTTAAGATCAGCATTTAATAGGCTTATTGGTCTCATGTTTTCACATTTATTAGAGGGTTTACCTGGTTTTGGCAACAGTATAATTAAGGCATTATTCATGTATGGTGGTAAATTACCATTTTGAAATGCTTCTAAAACCATTTCCAAAAGTGGTTTTATTAATTTATTCTTAAATTTTTTATAGAGGTCAACTGGAAGACCATCTGGTCCTGCTCTTTTTCCTGATTTCATATCATCAATGGCTTGCCCGACTTCTTCTTGACTAATTTTAGACTCCAGTATCTTCCTGTTTTCATTTGGAATACCTGGTATGGATAATCCACCCAAAAACCCATTTAGTTTTGTTAAGTCAGTTTCATTTTTTGTATCATATAGTTTTTCATAATAATCTCTAAAGGCACTACAGTGGGGCAAAAAAGTATTTAGTCAGCCACCAATTGTGCAAGTTCTCCCACTTAAAAGATGAGAGAGGTCTCCAATTTTCATCATAGGTATACCTCAACTATGAGAGACAAAATGAGAAAAAAAAAATCCAGAAAATCACATTGAAGGCTTTTTAATGAATTAATTGGTAAATTCCTCAGTAAAATAAGTATTTGGTCAGCTACAAACAAGCAAGATTTCTGGCTCTCACAGACCTGTAACTTCTTCTTTAAGAGGCTCCTCTGTCCTCCACTCGTTATCTGTATTAATGGCACCTATTTGAACTCGTTATCAGTATAAAAGACACCTGTCCACAACCTCAAACAGTCAGACTCCAAACTCCACTATGGCCAAGACCAAAGAGCTGTCAAAGGACACCAGAAACAAAACTGTAGACCTGCACCAGGCTGGGAAGACTGAATCTGCAATAGGTAAGCAGCTTGGTGTGAAGAAATCAACTGTGGGAGCAATTATTAGAAAAGGGAAGACATACAAGACCACTGATAATCTCCCTCGATCTGGGGCTCCACGCAAGATCTCACCCTTTGGGTCAAAATTATCACGAGAACGGTGAGCAAAAATCCCAGAACCACATGGGGGGACCTAGTGAATGACCTGCAGAAAGCTGGGACCAAAGTAACAAAGGCTACATCAGAAACACACTACGCCGCCAGGGACTCAAATCCTGCAGTGCCAGACGTGTCCCCCTGCTTAAGCCAGTACATGTCCAGGCCCGTCTGAAGTTTGCTAGAGAGCATTTGGATGATCCAGAAGAGGATTGGGAGAATGTCAGATGGTCAGATGAAACCAAAATAGAACTTTTTGGTAAAAACTCAACTTGTCGTGTTTGGAGGAGAAAGAACACCATACCTACTGTGAAGCATGGGGGTGGAAACATCATACTTTGGGGCTGTTTTTCTGCAAAGGGACCAGGACGACTGATCCATGTAAAGGGAAGAATGAATGGGGCCATGTATCGTGAGATTTTGAGTGAAAACCTCCTTCCACCAGCAAGGGCATTGAAGATGAAACATGGCTGGGTCTTTCAGCATGACAATGATCCCAAACACACCACCCAGGCAACGAAGGAGTGGCTTCGTAAGAAGCATTTCAAGGTCCTGGAGTGGCCTTGCCAGTCTCCAGATCTCAACCCCATAGAAAATCTTTGGAGGGAGTTGAAAGTCTGTGTTGCCCAGCGACAGCCCCAAAACATCACTGCTCTAGAGGAGATCTGCATGGAGGAATGGGCCAAAATACCAGCAACAGTGTGTGAAAACCTTGTGAAAACTTACAGAAAACATTTGACCTCTGTCATTGCCAACAAAGGGTATATAACAAAGTATTGAGATGAACTTTTGTTATTGACCAAATACTTATTTTACCGAGGAATTTACCAATTAATTCATTAAAAATCCTTCAATGTGATTTTCTGGATTTTTTTTTTCTTATTTTGTCTCTCATAGTTGAGGTATACCTATGATGAAAATTGGAGACCTCTCTCATCTTTTAAGCGGGAGAACTTGCACAATTGGTGGCTGACTAAATACTTTTTTACCTCACTGTATAACTACCTGTCCGTTACTTATAATACTGGTAATTGGTGTTTTAGATTCTAATTGTTTAATCTGCCATGCCAATAATTTTCCTGATTTTTCACCTTGTTCATAAAAAGTTTGCTTCAATCTTAGAAGACTCGAGGCAGCTCTATTTGCTGATTTTTTGTCATATTCAGCTCTCAGAATCAGTAATTCGTTCTCTAACTGTTGGTTACTTCCTGCATACACCTTTTCTTGAAGAGTTTTTATTTTACGTTCCAACTGGACTCTCTCCTCTCGGGTCTTCTTAGATTTTGAACCTGTATAACTAATAACATGCCCCCTAATAAAAGCTTTGAAAGCCTCCCACTTTATACATGCCGTTGTTTGTGTAGTACTGATATTAAAGAACTCATCTATCTGTTTTTCTATGTACTTAACAAATTCCTCATCCTGAAGCCATTTATGTTGAAAATGCCACCTAACTGGGCCCTTTGTCAATTTCTTATCTACATATACTAGACAGCAGGGTGCATGATCAGAGATCACAATGTTATCATAGAAACAGTTTTGAATCTTGGACCTTAATTCTGTAGAGATCAAAAAGTAGTCAATACGTGAGAATGTCTTATAGGTATTAGAATAACAAGAATAGGTTTTGACTTGTGGTTTCATTTCTCTCCATATATCTAGCAATCTCAATTCTTTCATAAAATGATTAATGGTCATCCTACATCCATTGTGCGTACAGTCCAGTCCTGTTGATCTGTCTATACTGGGATTCAATGTACAATTAAAATCCTCTGCTATTATATGTTGCCCTGTAAGTAATAATAAAGTGAGGAATAAATTAACAAAGAAGTTTTGATCATCAATATTGGGGCCATATAAGTTCACCAGATTTATATTTTCTAATAACAAAGATCCTTGGATAATTAGATATCTTCCAAATTTGTCTCTAATTACATTTTTCGTTTGAAATGGGACTGTTTTATGTATGAGAATCATAACTCCCCTAGCTCGGGATGAAAATGATGAGGTGAACATGTTACCTTGCCATCTTCTCCTAATTCTTTTTACATCCTCCTCTAATAGATGAGTTTCTTGTAAAAATACAGTTTTTAAATCTATGTCTTTTATTTTATTCATGACTTGTTTAAGTTTAAGATTTTGTAGACCTCTGCAATTCCATGAAGTTAAATTAAGATTAACACTTTGATCTATGATCAATAAGGAGTTTGAGATTACCTTGCAATATGAACATACTCTTACAGAGAAGCAAAAACATGGATGATAGAACATCCTACAAACTAAACAAAAACAGATTCCCTTTCCCCACATTCGTGGTAATCCCCCCAAAATCAAAAAATTCTGTCTCCCGTTATAGCTAGTGACTGTTCCACACCTGCGAGGATCAGTCAAACCACTCTCACTTTCTCCTCTCAATCACCCTGACTCTACTACTATTCTTATGATATTAACTCTCTTCTGTAGTTTTTTCAACATAACTTCAAAGTTTTATAGCAACGTTGTACATCATAACTTTTTTTTTTAATACAGTCTGTATTTTGTAGACATGTTTATGTTTCAGATCAATCAGATGTCTGTACATATGTTTAAATGTTCTACCTTTGTCATGTTCATGCTTAGCTCCCGCCAATCTTCTTTTGGATCTGCTTGATGAGCTCCTGCGCCTCTTGAGGGGTCTTGAAGGTGTGGGTTCTCCCCTTATATGTGACCAGCAGTCTTGTCAGATGAATTATTCCGTGACGAATCCCTAGGTTGCGCAGCTCTTTGTGGGCCAGGTCGAACTGCCTCCTTAATTGTTGAATTCCTGTGGCCAAGTCTGGATAGAACCGCACCTGTTGATCCTGGTATTTAATTTCCCCTTTAGCTCGCACCGCATTGCTGACTGTCATCTTGTCTCTGTAGTTGAGGAACTTCATAATCAGTGTCCTCGGTGGTGTCTTATTATCTCTCGGTGGGCCGATTCCGTGAGCTCTCTCTAAAACGACCGATGACTGCAGATCCGCGTTATTCAGCGCTTCTGGAATCCACTTTTCCAAAAAGGAACATGGGTCCCATCCCTCCGCTCCCTCCGGGAAGCCCACCAGCCTCAAATTATTCCGTCGCGAGTGGGATTCCAAGTCTAGGACGTTATCTTCCAGATGTTTGCATTTTAATTCCAGTGTTTGCAGTTTAGTTTGCAGGCTGGTGACGTCATCTTCAGCGCTTGAAATTTGAAGCTCCGCCTGCGACACTTGCTCCATGCAGTCGTCTATTTCTTTTCTCATACCTTCTGTCGCTGCTATAATCCCGTCGAATTTAGACGAAAACTCTGTTCTTATGGAGTTGATGGCAGTGAGCACTACGTTAGTCCCCTCTTCAGCAGTTCCCACTCCGCTGCTGGCTCCCTCCTCCGCCATTGCCTCTGAAATTTTCTCTGTTTCGCCTCGAGCGTGGAAGTCTGTTAGCTTGGGTTGTTTTGTCGAGTTACCTTTTCCTCCACCTAATTTTCCAACCTTAGTCTTTACCATATCCGCGCCAAAACGCTAGGATGGGTTTTTGTTCCAGTTAAGAGAGTTTTAGTAATTTTTTTTTATTTTCAAGAGCAGAGCAGTGTGAAACACATCTTCCTACGTGGCCGCCATAACCAGAAGTCGCATGCAGTTATTTACTGGCATACCTCTATATACATCTCTAAATAAATAAATAAACATCTAAATAAAAAAAAAACCCAATGTTGTAAAATTTGAAACTAAATTGTTTAATTGTGATGTTGGCTTGAGGTCACATCGCCCAGCAACAGCCCACTGTTTCACATACCTCATCAGTCCAGTTTGTGCAGGTATTTAGTAGCTTTAAACCCCTTTCCAATTCATGAACACTTTATGCAGTATGGAGACGTGTTTTGTGTCTAAAAATTGAATCTGCAGTTTTAGTTCCTGCATCTGAAATTAGTTATCAGAGTTTTTCTGTTTTGTTTTTCTTGCCCTCTTCCCTTCATTTGAAACCTTCTTCACCTCATCCCTGGTGCATGCTTTTTAATCGACGCACAGAAGTGTGCCGAGGGCGTAAAGCTGTTCATGTGTGGAAGTGCGATGATTGCACTGTTTCTTTTGGGCTGAGGAGTGAGAATGGGAGCCTCGGATGTTTATATCAGGCCGTAGGTTGGGCAGACTGTGTGCTCTGCGCGCGCCCGCCTGGCTGTGGAGTTGTGTGTGTGTGTGTGTGTGTGTGTGTGTGTGTGTGTGTGTGTGTGTGTGTGTGTGTGTGCTTTCAGCAACTCTAGTGGTCACACAGCCACCAAAAATCAATCTAACATTTGTGTCGTGTTAGAAATAGATCCATTGATTGATGAATCTGATAAAAGCGGCTGCTCGCCTCACTCAGTAACGACATAAACTGCGGGCGTATCAGAGACCATCTCTGTGTGTCGCCTTCCCTCTGTCTGCCTCTTTGTGTTGTAAGTGGAACCTTTGTTACATCAGATATACGAATTACTGCCAAGCCTGAAGTTTTAATATTGTCGCACAGATGTTCTTGTAAAGCACAAGGGGATCTTCAGGAGGAGCATGAAATAGCATTTTGAAAGCGTCATGCTTCTGATATTTGAATATTTGAACAGAATTAACTAGATGGTAGCTTTCATTTTGCCATAACATTAATAATCTATGGAGATTTCTATTCACAGCAGTAAAAAGCAGGACAAGTCCTTCCTGCATGTTCATGTACTGTATGTTTGAATTTGGATGTTATACTTTCTATATGTATATACAGTATATATAATATATATTTTCTCTACATGGTGGCTACTTTGATTCTCAGATTTTACACAGCTTTGCCATTATCACACCTTTGCATCACTGTGTGATTTCGAAAGCAAAATTATTAAATGTTGGTGCTTTGATTTAAATGAGGTTAAAGAAAACTGATGTATGAATTTGAATGTGCAAACTAAAGTAAAAACTTACATTTACTCAAGCAGCTCTTTCATAGAATTGTACTTGACTTTCAATGCAGGATTCTTTTTACTCTTAGTTTAGGATATTTTTGAAGAAAATCCTGTACTTTTACTCATGTTCATGTTATCATACACTTGATTTCACCTGAAGTGAACGTGAGACATTTTTTTCCTTACATCACCTTTGAAATCAGTTTTTCTAGTCTGGCTCAAAAATTATTTATTTTTTATTTGATTGCTTTTTTTAACTGTTGCTTTATTTCATTGTTTGGGGTTCATCAGTGCGTACTTTTGGCTGCTTTATTTGCAATTTTCTTTAGACCATCAAAGAAAATAGTGTCACACATTTACAAGAAAATCATGGCAAATTTATGATTTTTAAAAATGTAACTGAACATGGCAAAAGTTTCATATTGGTGATTAAACAAGTTGCAAACTAACAAGGTAACAGATTCGTTAGAACAAGGTTGCAAGATTAGCAGAAAAAAGTAGCAAACTTATGTGGCAGTTGTGTGGAAAATTTATTCCAAAATTTGCAAATTCGTAAGAAAAAAGTGATAACTTTACAACAAAAATGCAATAAATTTGAAAAAAAAAATAGTAAGCGTAAAGTAGCTTTTTAGCAGACTTTCTTACTGTTACTGAAGTAATTTCTGTGGCAACTACATTTACTTAGACTCAAATAATTCATAACAGGAACTAATGCTGCTTTTACTTGAGTACAGTGTCAAGGTACTCTACCCATCCCTGGTGCAAACCCATGTTCAAGTTGATTGTAGACTAAACAGAGAATGGCAGTATCAGAACCTACACTTTACAAACCACTATGACATATTTTTAAATGTTAAAAAATATAGAACTAGAAAAGCACACAGAGAGCTCAGACCTCCACCAAGCAGCTCATTTCCCCCAAATGACATAGTTAGAAATGCAGCAGTTTTCTAAATGCAGCATTTCTGCATTTGATACTGATGAAAAATACTAATTCTAGTTTCCTTCTATAAGAATTGTTGAAATAACAACTAACAGTATTCGGTAACTTAGCTACGGAAATTCTGGAGTACCAGCAAAAGTAAAATTTAACCAAGTTGATACTGATTTTTCCTAAAAAAATTCCTGGATCCAGGTGGTGATCCTGATCACCACAAAAATGTAATCATCTGTTCCCCATACCATTACACACCTTTACTGAAAATTTCATCAAAATCCAGTCTTAAATTTTGGAGTACTGTTGCTAAGAGACAGACAAACAAAGCAATGCAGGTGTCGTGGCAAAAAGTGATCAGCTGCCAAAAATTGATCACCAGGTGCCATACTGCAGTTATGGAGTTTTATTAGCCATAAAATATATATTTCAACAGGTAAACAGTATTGAGTTAGGTATAATAAGATATATTTACACTTATGATGCATTTTGAACTGGAAACAAACTTGATGTAGGATTAAAAGCAATTAAAATAATGCAGTCACATGGAAAAATACATAGATTTACTGGATATATACATGTAGATGCTGTATAAATACATATTCTATGCATCAACAATGGACAATTACAGTGTAGCTTCTAAACAATGAGGTTTTTGCACATAAATATTGGAATCAATTGCAATCTCATAAATGCTATATGTTGTTATCCAAACTGCAAACACTTTGGCCAACACTAATTTTTTTTTAGATGCGATAAAACCTCAAAACGTTTACAGACACATTGTAGGTGGACTGAGAGCAGGCAGTACACCTTTAACAAGCGGACGCTCCCGGTTCCTGCAGCCGGTGATCACTTTTTGGCAGCCAATCGTGCCACCCTCAATCACTTTTTGGTACGGCACCGGCAAAAACATTACCTCCTCATCTTGGCAGAGGTAATGAAAATAAAAAGTAATAAGTAGTATCTTCAGATGAAATAATGTCAACCATCACATACTGTGTGTATGGGGGCGGAGGTGGACGTAACTCCGTGGACATAAGGGGAAGCTCAATATTATTATTATTTCCCCCCCCCAAAAAAATTCTGGATCCAGATCGTGATCCAGATCACCACCAAAATCTGATCATCTGTTCCCAGTGAATTACACACCTTTCATCAAAATCTGTTCAGAACTTAATGCTGCTAACAAACCAACCAACCAACACCGGCAAAAACATTACTTCCTCCCTTGGCGGAGGTAATAAAAACAAAACAGTAGCAAAAAAAGACACATTTCCGCAGCATTTGAATATGACTAATTCATTTCCTCTGATTTTTTTTTTTTTCAGTTAAACTGTGCTCCATTTTGGCTTTCATTTTTCCACACCTTAATCGATTTGACCCCCACCCCAATCCTTTTTCGGGGATGAAATCACTAGAAGCTCCATATTGTCATGATATTTGGTCTGTGATGCAGTATCCCCATCATCTTGCAATGCACTGAGTGGTGCGATATCATAGATTTTGATTCCCCATCCTGATCTTTGTCTTGTTTAACTCCCGGCTAGAGCTCAGCAGTTTCTCCTTTAATGTGCTGACCTAACCAGACAGTGAGCATTTAGCACCATCTAATGGACTAAAAAATCAGTTGTCTTTTTATTACTCTGGTACTTAAATAGATAAGTTTGCATATGAAATATTTATTACCTCTGCCAAGGAGGTTATGTTTTTGTCGGCTTTAGTTTATTTATTTGTTGGTCTGTCTGTTAACAAAATAACAAAAAAAGTTATGAACAGATTTGGATGAAATTTTCAGGAAAGGTGTGTAATGGCACGGGGAACAGATGATTAGATTTTGGTGATGATCTGAGAGTGCATACCTCCACCAAGGGTTTTGTGTGTATTTATGCTGCAGGATTACACCAAAACTACTGGAAGGATTTGGATAAAATTTTCACCAGAGGTGGTCCTTGGGCTAGAGATGAACCCATTACATTTTAGTGTTGATCTGAGAATACATACCTCCACCAAGGCTCTTATCTTCTCAGTGTGTTAACAACAATACTCCAAAACTAATGGACAGACTTTGATGCAATTTTCACCAGAACTGGCTCGTGGCCTGCACACAAAACCATTACATGTTAGAGGTGATCCATGAGGGATGGAAGGAGTCTTGGCGGAGGTATGCGCTCTCTGAGTGTTTTTCTAGTTAATAATTTGTAATAAAGTATCACAATACTTCTTTCTCTGAATCAGTGCAGTACTGCCACCAAAAAGTATCTCGGTATTACCCTGTATTGTTTTTTTTCTCTCCACCCCTATTAAACTAACTGCAAACTTCATTATTAGTCTATATTTATCAAAAGAATCCCCAAAAGCAACGCTTAAAGCCTGTGACTGTATGGTATTTTTTTTTTGTGAGCCTTACGTACGTCGCCTCCTACTGTGTGTGTTGGTGTGAGTGTGTATGCTTGTTTTACTGTGGCCTACCGCTGGTGTCACCATGATGAAGAGACCATATATTGGGGGGTGTCGGTTAATGAGTCTTTCTATGTGTGAAGCCCGCATATGCTTTGGAGGTGTCACAGTGATGAAGAGTTTCCTGCACTCTGTGTGTGTGTGTGTGTGTGTGTGTGTGTGTGTGTGTGTGTGTGTGTGTGTGTGTGTGTGTGTGTGTTTCATTCCTGAGCGATGGAGAGTGCACGCCACCACAGTGCCTTCTCAGTGATGGTCATTAGCTTTGAGGGATGAAGAGGCCAGTGACCCCGGCTGGAAATGGAAGAGCGTGACCATTTCCTGTTGGCCCCCACAGACCCCGGACTTCTGTACTAATTGATTAAAGGAACCATTGATGAGGGCAGCGGGGATGCGTACACACACACATGCACATACACTGCATGGATGCACAATCTGACACACAGTCTGGAGGGTTTAAAGGGGAGGAAATAAGCCATTGGGGGGGGGGGGGGGTGAAACATGCGTAATTACACTCATGGATATGTCACATGTGCAGAACAGCATTGGTAAAAATAACATTTTTGTGGCTCTCGGTACAATATTTATGTTGACAGGCTGCTGTCGTTCCTTCGGTCTTCAGATTGTGATCGATGATCGCTGGCCTCTGTGAGCTCTGGGTGCATTCTGACGTTTGTGACAAAACCGTGTGACAACTAAATTAACCAAAGTGTCTCAGTCTCAGCGTCTCAGTTATAAATAGAAGGCGTACATCCAGGTAACAATGGGCAGAATCTTGAAAAATTCCGGCTTCCAGGTGGTGCAGTCTTCGGCAAAAGCTGACCAGGACATGATCGAAGAACATAATCAGTTTTCTCCAAATCAGCCCAACTAAGCGAGGAAGCATGCTAATGAGAAAATGATTAGATTTTCTTTTTTGCTGCATGGCTGGAGAACATCTCCCCATCTCTCTCTCTCTCTCTCTCTCTCTCTCTCTCTCTCTCTCTTTCTCTCATGCCTGTAGCTGCTGTGGGTTTGTAAAATAGTTTGTTTACCTCTTGCCCGGCTGTCTTGCATTCTAATTCTCACCATTAAATGATCTTTTTTAGTCCTTATATTCATGTTTATTAATTCTTCTGCCATTACTTGAGATGTCTTCACTTGCAAATTTCAGAAGCAGCTGCAAGACAGAACAGTAGACGGGGTTTTTAACCAAAGTGCAGCTACATCTCCAGCTTATTGCTCTCATACCTTTGTGTAATTTTTGAAATGTAAAACAGAAGAATGGACATATAGATATATATTAAAAAAAAGTGCTCAAAGGGTGGTGGTTTTGGTGGTGTGGATGGAAGGGACCCAATGTGCTGCGCTCTCACTGCAGGTGCACCTGCTGTTTTGGGGGGGGTGAAAAAAAAAGACAAATCCAAGAAGTAGATGAACGCCATTTCTGTGGACTAACTCAGCTGTGTGTATGTGTCCCTTTAGGGTGAAGGCTACGGGAGTGGGAGGGCAGTCAAGCCACAGATCAATTTCCTTTTTATTGTGGCAGAGCGGAGACTTGAGATGCATGGCCTCCTGTGACCCAGATTCATTCCTCTTTTCTCCTTCTGTTCCTCCTCGTTGGCAGAGTGGCATCATATCAGAAAGCGGGGGGAGACTGAAGAGGACAGATGAAAGAGAATGGGTGAAGGAGGAAAAGCGAGGTAGATGGTGTCAGTGATAACAATATTTAAAAAAGAAACGGCGGGGAACAATGGAATTTCGAGGGTTATTGTAAGAACCTTTTATGAATTGTGCCACAGCTCTCATGAACTCCACTTGTGATGTCCTGTTTATAATGAAAGTATCAGGGAAGAGAATGAAGGGTGGAGTGCACAAACACAGCGGAGAAGAAAGTTAAACTAATCCCAAAGTCAGTGACAGTGAAGATGCAAACAATGGGGAGGAGAAGAATAAACTGTGAGACAGAGTGACATCACCCAGGAGAGAAAGGCTTTAACAAACTTGCAGCCATTATGTAGTGGTAATTATCATTATAAACAGCCTCTTGCTGCCGTGTTTCCTCTCCTTCTGCTTCAGAATGGTATCATGGACTGCTGTCGACAATTCAGACCTTCCCTTTGATATTAAAAAAGATTTTTTCATTTCACATTTTAGCACCTAAACTTTACTGCTAAAAAAAACATCATATGGTTGCATGTACCTATAGATTATTATCTTTGCCAAGGAGGTAATTTTGATGATTTTGATGAAATAGAAGAATTTTGAAACCAACCAATCACTTCAGTTTTGGGAGTGATGTAAATCACTATCAATCTCCAAGATTTTCTTTTAAATTTCTATTCCAAATAAGCGTGTTCAGATGCCAGAGTTTCCTGTACTGCATTGTGCTATCTGTATGACAGGGTAGTTGATTAAAAAAACACAAAGTTAATCCACTAACCCTCTTAAATTGACTAACAGCCCTGGTTTAACTGAAACAAATATTGACTAAATGCCACAGAAAAATAGTTTCATCCACCTCTCATATTCACAAAAAGAATAAAAAACACACAAAGATTAGCTGCTTCTGATAGCAGCTCAGACACTTTCTGGTTCCTGTTTTGTGGACAGCTGACAGTTCTACTGCCACCTGACGCGAGTTCAGTTTACGAAACAGTTCGCTGAACAGTTTGCAAGGCGAACTAACCCAAATGAACGGGCAGTTCTCGGTTTTTTTATGCTCGGCTCATGCATTCTGTAGTTGTGTAGATCTATTATGGTCCTCCGGTTAGAGGACCATACTTATATGGTAACTACGGTGTAGACTGTAGCCTACTTCAACTTCATATTACCTAAGAATTCTCTGTTACACCCCCACCAAAAACAATATTTTATGTGTGGTATTGTTTTACTTACAAACTGACATAACCTCTACTCTTAAATTGATGGAATTGCTCCGAAAATAAAATAAAACAAAAAGGACATCGCAAACTATCTTACCTATCCGCCATCTTTGTTCGCTATGCGAGTCACCTACCTGAGGAGTTCGGCCATTGAGAAAACGGTTCGGGGCGACTGTGTCATTCAGTTTCGGAAACTAACGAACAATTCCGAACGGTTGCAAACAGTTTTGTAAACTGAATGCAGGGCTATTGTTCTGGAGTGTGAAAAAAATAGTGTTTATACATATGTAGAGATGGGGCTTCATACAGTATGTAAGAAGCATGTAGTTTAACTGTCAAGTTATTTTCTCAGAGTTTGGAGATTAAGTTTACAGTAACAAAATAGATCCCAAGCAGGGTAAATTATTACACATTTGTTTTGTTTAGTATACTGTTTTTGTTTGCAAGATTAAACACTGGTGTGGGCTGAGGGAGGTCTGTGCCAAGTGCTCTCAAGCTGTTTTTGCTGAAATAGAATCAGTTTAACTGTTTTAATATTTGAGAGATGCTTATATTGATATTTATATTAATACTAGAATTGGCTTTGATGAACTCAGCACTGGAATGCAGCTCAGTCAAGAGAGAAAATGTAAATGCTGAACCCGCTACTATTAATAATATTAAAACACCTACCCTATTCCTGACCACCTGATTTTCAGTTTCAATTTCACCCCTCTACAGATTTTCATTAACATCATCAAAGTATATCACATCTCTGTCAAGGCGTGTGCCCCTTCGTGGTGCACAAAGAAGGAGCCTAGACCCAAACGCTGGACTGCAGTTTGTGGCATTTTATTGAGAGGAAAGAATAAACACAGCCCAAGGGCTGGCAGATAACACTTACTTATACAGTAAACAAGATGTGACCAAAACATGGCGTGGCAAGGCATGGCATGAAGGCAGTAGATCGTGGTGCAGAAGGCAGTGCACGGTGTCTATAAATAGCTAGACAAATCAAGAACATCTGTGAACAATCAGTAATCAAAAAAAAAAAAAACCCAAACAGCTGTGAACACTTAAACTAAAAACCGGACATGAACAAAAGACGCTGTCAAAACAAGCGCTAAACCAAAAGTCAAGACAGGAATAAACATGACAGCATGACCATGAAAATGAAAATAATCAAAACTAGGGCCGTGTGATATGATGATATATATTGGATGACGATATAAAAACGTCTGTCGTTTCATAGAATTCTCTATCGTTTATATCATTATTTAAAAGGCACATACCCCCGTTTATTCAGTAAAACTCCTCACCATTACTTGTCAGCGCCCCATCTCTCACACAGCGGAACAGGTGTGATGTGGGTGGCTAGGCTTCAGTCCGGTGGATGCTAATGCTAACTCCAAACTACCGGTTCTGATAGCTGCTACTCCTGTTTGCCAGAGATGTGGGACTGTTTTCCATCATGCTGCATCAGAAAGGATAGTTCGCTAACCTTGTTTTAATAGACGGCAAGTAATGTTAATGCCATGTCTAATTATAAAATGCTAAATGACAATGCTAAGTTGTGCTAACTGGAAACATGTAGCATCATTGTTTAAAACCATTGTTTAAACCGTTGTTTCTTTGGCTTAAATTACTGCTGAGTTTCTTAGTTTTGTCTGAAAAAAATTTATTAAAGCTGCAAAAGTGCATGACGATAGCACATACATGCAAACTAAATAATAAATACATTAAAATGGGTTGGAGGAGCAAGTTCGCTCTTAATGTAATTTATTTGATTTCTAATCATTTTAATTAGTCAAGTAGTGATAATGAATAAAGTTAAAGTCTTCACATGTATTTTATTACATTACCTTTTGAGTCTTTGATTTTCTGATCATCACCAATCTGAAATATTTTTACTAAGTAGCAAACAGGTTAAATCAGGCCAGAATGGCAGTCATCAGGCTGCAGGTCTACACTTAAATTTTCACTGATTTAAATAGCTAATTTATATCTGTAGGTGACAGCCATGGGTAATTTTCTCATTTTCAGACATTTTTTTTATGTTATCTGTTTTGTTTTGTTTTTTGCTATTCTCCTCTAGCTCAGGAAATATTTAACTTATTGATGTTTACTTTTTATTCATATATGATTTAGAAGAAAAAACTGAAATTTATAAGAATCAAGTCTCAAATGCACATTACAAAACTATTTTATAACACTACAAAATTATGAGGGAAAACGGTACATGTAAAAAAAGTTTAAAAAAAAAGAGATTGTCTTTTTTATGTGATTATCTAAACTGTAGAATTTACAGAAAATGTATATTGTGATGTATATTGTTATTGTGATATAACACAACTTATATCGTGATATGAATTTTTTGTCATATCGCACAGCCCTAATCAAAACCAAACATAACAATAACTATGATAATAATAATGAAAACCAACCAAAACCAAAACCATGATAATACTAATAAAGAAAGTATAAACATGAACTTAAAGTGAGGACATGAACTGATCCATGTCCCGATAAAAGACACAATAAAAAAGACATAAACAAAAGTGAGGACAATGGTTGAGCTCATGTCCCAGTCACAACAAAAGCTCAAGATGGGGACATGGGCTGAGCCCATGTCAAAACCTTTACAGTACCCCCTTCCCAAGAGTCGGATACCAGATGACCTTAACAGAGAGGATACCTGCACAGGGTTTGTGGTGGGGGCACAAGGCCAGGTGGGCCAAAACGACCCCCCTTCCATAGTTCCCTACAAAAAGACAGTTTGTCGAGGACTGACCAGAATCCATGGCCACAGACCAAAGAACATGATGGGTCAGGTGGCCTCCCAGCATCCTTGGACCACCATACCCAAGA
The DNA here is from genome assembly GCA_020510985.1 of Pholidichthys leucotaenia. Classification (NCBI taxonomy): domain Eukaryota; kingdom Metazoa; phylum Chordata; class Actinopteri; order Cichliformes; family Pholidichthyidae; genus Pholidichthys; species Pholidichthys leucotaenia. The sequence goes on from CM035839.1 coordinate 305,804,234, forward strand.
GCGAGATGGGTCAGGTGGCCTACCCGAGTCTTTAAGGCACCCCATTAGAGCACACGATGCGTCAACCACTGGAGACAGCAACTCAGGAAACAGCAGCTGAGGAGCGCCAACCCCAAGAATCGCAGGAGCTGTAGTGTGCACCCTGTGGAGGTCAGGAGCCAGTGTGTGCCCCTTGTGGAGATCAGGAGCTGGTGTGTGCCCCTTGTGGAGATCAGGAGCTGGATCTTGCTCCACGTGGATCGCCGGAGCTGGAGCATGCTCCACATGGATCGCCGGAGCTGGAGCGTGCTCCACGTTGATCGCCAGAGCTGGAGCATGCTCCGCATGGACCGCAGGAGCTGGTGCATGACCACTGATGATGGCTGCTGGGCAGTGGCGAGACCTGACAGTAACGGCTGACCAGCGATGAGCCCAGACGATGATTGCTGATTAGTGGAAAAAACAGATGGTGAGGGCTGATCAGCAACAGGGCCAGGTGATGAGGGCTGCTCAGCAACAAGAACAGGTGGCGAAGGCTGGAAGAGCTCGAGCCCAGAGGCTTGGGAATCCATCCCTAACTCAGCCACCTCGGACGGGGAGGAAGAGATGAAAACTAGGTCACAACACACCGTAGCAGTGGAGCCTGGCGGGGAGAGACCAGAAGCAGAGGGAAGCTGCAACTGGATCTCCCCGCCAACAGCAAGGCAAGACCTGTCAAGTACTGATGTTAAAAATACAAAGAGAGGACTTGCCTTAACTCTTGCTCCACTGTCGACGAGGACCCAGGCGGCTGTGCTGCAACCACGATGACACCCGGGCAAGCTGCAACCAAAGCAGTAGATGTGAAACCAGATGCTGGCAGAACCCCAGATGTGGAACCTGATGCTGGCGGAACCCCAGACGTGGAGACAGGTGCTGGCGGAACCCCAGATGTGGCAATAGCTGCAGCTGATGGATCACCAGTGCTGGAGGCTACAGCTGCTAGGAACACATACATGGAGGAATCCATCCTCTCTGGCGTGATGCTCGGTGAAACAGAGGGGATAAGCAGGTAAGGATGGGTGGATGGAGGTGGCAGCAGAGACAATGGCAGAGGTGGATGGTGAGGGTCCAGCAGTAGCAGACGGCTGCCGCCGAGCTCCCCCACTGGGAACAAGGCAAAACCTTAAAATCATTTTAAGGTGTTAAAAAATGAACAGGTACTTGCCTTGTATCCGGCTCTGCTGCCACTGCAGATCCAGACAGATCCCTGTGGGTGGCTCCAGAGATCGCCTGGTGAAGAAACGAGGTTGCTGCTCTGGTTGTCCAAACCCCAGAGTGACGAGGAGGTGAGGGTGCTGGTGCTGGAATGGGGCACTGTGGGGAGCGGCGTTGCTGTAGAGCTCTCTGTCACTCCTTCTGCCTTCCCTCACCGGCCCCAGGCAGGGAGATGAAAGATGACCGGTGGAATGCCTCAGGGAACCAGGAAGATTGGTAGCTCCTGTATCCAGGGAAGCGCCCGCAGGCCTGGAGTGCGTTCCAGCAGCCGGGTCGCCACTCCTCAGAAGTCGAATTCCTCTTCCCTGTCACTGCAGCTGCGAGCCACGGCGACCAGTTACATAGTTCCCTCGTAGCCCACAGCTGCTCCTCACTAAGGCACCAGTCTTTCATGCCTGCAAACTACAGTCCGCTGGGTCCGACTGGTGGCGAACTTCTGTCAAGGCATGCGCCCCTTTGTGGTGCACAAACAGGAAGACTGAACCCAAATGCTGGACTGTAGTTTGTGATGTTTTATTGAGAGGCAAGAATAAATACAGCCCGAGGGCTGGCAGATAACACTTAATTATACAATAAACAAGACGTGACCAAAACGTGGCGAGGCAAGACATGGCATGAAGGCAGTAGAATGCCACGCAGAAGGCAGTGCGCAGTGTCTATAAATAGCTAGACAAATCAAGGACACCCATGAATAATCAGTAATCAAAAAAAACCCAAACAGCTGTGAACACTTACTAAAAACCGGACATGAACAGAAGACACTGTCAAAACAAGAGCTAAACCAAAAGTCAAGACAGGAGTAAACATGACAACATGACCATGAAAAAGATAATAATCAAAACCAAACGTAACCATGATAATAATAATAATGAAAACCCAACAAAACCAAAACCATCATAATACTAATAAAGAAGGTATAAACATAAACTTATGCGAGGACACGGACTGATCCATGTCCTGATAAAAGGCAGAGTAAAAATGACATAAACAAAAGTTAGGACAACGGCTGAGCTCATGTCCCAGTTACAACAAAAGCTCATAAACCCAAAACAAGATGGGGACATGGGCTGAGCCCATGAAAGTATGGGGATGTCCCCATCCCCATACTTTCATCTTAATTCTATAGAAGCAGGAGAATTTTATTGGTAACAAATGATTACACATTTAACTGTCTGTTACTGTCACCTCAGCCACTCTATAGGCCACTTTTTTCTTTTTGATTCCTAGTCTTTTTCCTCTCACATGATAGCTTTTGCATATACAGTATGTCAGGCACTCACGCACTCTGTATAGAAAAAAAATCTAGCTTAGTCTAAAAACTTGTAAGAGCTCTTATTCATTAAGCTTGTTCAAGAACAAGGGTGATGCTCAGAGCTGTAGTAACTACAGAGGCATAAAATTGATCAGCCGCACTATGAAGATGTGAGAAAGAGTTGTTGAAGCCAGGTTAAGAGGAGAGGTGACAATCAGTGAGCAGCAGTATATTAACAGTTTATGCCAAGAAAGAGTTCTACAGATGCAGTGTTTTCTCTGAGAGTGTTGATGCAGAAGTATAGAGAAGGTCAGGAGTTGTACTGTGTCTTTGTGGATCTAGAGAAAGCATATGATAGGGTGGCGGTCACTAACTAAAAATGCAAGAGGTCCAATAAGTCAGTCCTCCTCCCCAGCTGAGGCCCAAATTAGGGCTGGGGATCTTTACCTCATGATACAATTATGATTCAGGGTCTCCAATTTGATTCTAAAATGATTCCCGGTGTATTTTTTTCAGGATTTCATTCCTCTCACTGTGTGACAGCTTGGTACTTTTAAAGCCAAGTGTTTGCAATGACCCATGAATTTACTTAAAACATTTTTTTAATAAACGAAATGGAAGAGAAATGTGACAAGTCACATGGACAAATTTATCTGAAAATGTGCTTTTAAGAACTGTCATCTTTTCATGGACATTCTTTAAGAAGACCACAGCCATCTCCAGCAGGCCAATATCATTTGCTGTTACACATTATTTTATAAGCAGATGTTTTAGCTGCTTTTAGTTCTGTATTTTTTTAAACAAAAAAATCTAATAAATTCTTTGCTCAATTTCAAATAAAACATAATAATTTAATCATAATAATACAGGGTTACACTAAATGTGTTTTTGACTCCAAATAAGTAGCTCTAAAATTCTAAAATCTACAACTTAAATCCTAAAAATTGAAAGTTTTACAGGAGAACACAAACTAAATTACATATATTTAAAAAGATTAATATTTACAAAACAAAATCTCACAAAAGTCCACCTCTATACTATATTTTCAGTATTTAAAAAAAACATTTTAAACTGTAAGCCTAAAAATGGGACAGAAAATATAATCTATTCAATACTACAGAATTCCTTTGGAATTTTTTTTATGTCAGTGTTTTTATCTTTTTAACCTCATCTGTGTCTGTTTGGGTAAAGCCTTATTCATGCTGCATTTCCCCTCTAGTCCACTTTGGTCCACGTGCACTTTGGACAAGCCCGGCACGCACACGGCGCTGTTCATGCTCACTTTTTTCATCCACCCAGGCCAAGCAGTTGATGCATGCTCACAACCATCACTTGTAGTTTCACTCCCACCCGATTGGTAGCGCCAGTGCGCTGACGCGCCAGAATTGTCACCAACGAAGAAACGCTGTTTGCTTTCTGCTGCTTGACTTCCCGGTTTTCACCGCTTTTCCATGAAGATGCTGCTGCTGCTGAAGTATTTATGTATGATTCATGTATGTTTATTCTCATCTTCCACTTCCTTGTTGTCTTCGTCTACTTTGTCTTGGTATGCTGTGCCGATATCGCCACCTCGTGAATGGGACGTTCAGTCTTGCGCATGTGCTTTTCAGCGCGTTCAGGTCGTGGGCAGGCGCCATGGTCACAAAATTTGGGCTGCACGTGGTCGTCCACGGTCAAGCACTGCAGACACTAGTGGAGTGGAGACCATGACGTAAATTTTTTCACATGAGGTTTCCGGTTACACATACACAGACAGCAGAGGTGCAGCATGGATCCAGCTTTATACTCGGTCACAAGGAGAGAGGAGGTGGATGTGTGTGGAACTTTTCATTCAGTAACACACAGAGCAAATTATTGTTTTCACATGATATCAGAGGATCGCGGAAATAACCTCCATAAACAACGTTGTGCAGTCCAATGGGGATTCTGTCCCAGGAAGGTGTGGAGGAGGCGCGGGGACCTTCCGTCAACAAACCCCCGGGTGGACCTGTACCATGGCAGGCAACCAGAGTGGTGGTGGACACAATTTCACAGCAGCGTTTCATTTCGCGGGTTACACCGAGAAGGAAACATGGCTGTCCACCCTCAGCAAACAATGATTTTCCCTCCCGCTGTATCCCACGGAGAACGTCCAAGGTCCCATGCCATAAAATGTCCGGGCGGAAGCCACTGATACAGCACTTGAGTTCTGCTTTTTCGTTTGGTTAAAACAAAACAGTATAATTTTTCCCCAAATGATATTAAAAAGCTTCAGACTCCAGACAGAGGACTCTTGAGGTCCGGATCTGGACCGGAGTCCACCAGTTGGTGGCCCCTGTGATAGGGTGCCAAGAGAGGAAGTGTGGTACTGTATGAGAAAGTAAAGACTGGTACAGAAGTCTGTCAGGGTGGTGCAGGACATGTATGGGGACAGTGAGACGGTGGTGAGGTATGCTGTAGGAGTGACAGATGGATTCAAGGTGGGGGTGGGATTACACCAGGGATCGACTCTGAGTCCCTTCTTGTTTGCCATGGTGACGGACGGGCTGACAGACGAGGTCAGGCAGGAGTTTCCATGGACTATGACATTTGCAGGCGATACTGATCTGTAGTGCAAGTAGGGAGCAGGTGGAAGAGAATCTGGAGAGGTGAAGGTATGCTCTGTAGAGAAGAGGAATGAAAGTCAGCATAAGCAAGACAGAATACATGAGTGTGAATGAGAGGGAGGCAGGTATAATGGTGAAGATGCAAGGAGCAGAGGTAGTGAAGCTAGATTTGTTCAGATAACTGGGGTCACCTATCTAAAGCAAGGGAAAATGCACAAGAGAGGTGAAGAAGAGAGTTTTGCCAGGGTGGAGTGGGTGGAGATGAGAATCGGGGGATTTGTGACAGAAAGATAGAGTGAAAGGGAAGATTTACAAGACTGCAGTGAGACCTGCCATTTTGCATGGTTTGGGCACAGCACAAAAAGACAGGAGGTAGAGCTGGAGGCGGCAGCGTTGAAGTGTGGTGATCCGCTCTGCCTGCCTGTTGCCTAGTCCTCCACAGCTACGCACACACCTGCACTTCTCATCAGCCTGACTACTTAAGCCGTGCTGCCCATCTATCTCCCTGGTCTGGTATGACCGCTACACCACTTTGTCATTCTCTTGAGATTCCTTCTCCTTCTCTACTTCATTGTTCTCCTGGGAGTTCTAGCTCCCCAACGCCAAGTAAGCCTCCTTCATCCTCATTACCCCTCTACACTCTGCTCCCCTGTGCACAGGTGGAAATCCATGGCGGTGGACCTCCTCCTCCTGGCGGCGGACCGAGCACACCCTGCACTTCACCAAGTCCTCCTTTCATTCCCTCTGCAACCGGGGCCGAAGACACTGTCTCTCTGCCTGTGGACCAAGCCTCTCTCTGCCTTCGGGACCAAGCCTGTGCTACTCACCAACTCGCCTACAGTAAGACTGAACATAACTATCCCATCTCCCCAGAGTGTTGGCACTAACCCCCCTTTTCTCTGCTCTTCCATACGGTTGCCAGTCTGTACGGTGCTCTGCTCACCCCGGCTGCACCATTCACACACACGCACATGCTCATACATACACAGCACAATAAAGATAATTGAGTTTATTTCTGAGTCTGTGTCTGCTTCCTGGGTCTCGAATCATGTCATGAAGATGCTGAGATTCTCATTGAGAGTGACTAGGAGGGACAAGATTAGAAATCATATCAGGGAGACAGCTCAGGTTGAGCAGTTAGGAGACAAAGTAAAAAAGGGGTTGATCACTTTGTCACTGGGAGCAGTGCTCCCATGCTGCTGGAGAGTCCCATCAGCTGGCTTCCACTGGCTTGCAACAGCCTCCACTGCGATCTCCTCAGAGCAAGGGAAGGCACTGAGGGATGCTCCCACTCAACCATTTCTCCTTCATCCATCTCACAGCCAGATGAACCACTGGATTGCTCACCAAAGCTGGGGCACCGCAGTCAGCAGCCAGAGGACACCAAAGGCTGGGGGGTGTTGTGTGTTTGGAGTTTTGGATCAACTTGCCTCCAGTCATGCTCAGCACTGCCTGAGAACGTTGTGTGTTACACCATAAACTGTCCGGCACTACAGATTTGTGTTTCCGGGTTCCACTTTTTTCATTCCATCAAAATTAATTACGCTAATACCTGGTATTTGAGAATGGAATCTTGACATCTGTACATTGATTCAGAATTGTTCACGTCCGTATCAAAATGCATCAGATTATTATTTCCCCCACCCCTAATTCTGCTTCTGTAGTACTCAGTGGTGGGTGCCTCTCCCCCTTGCACTGGCGTGATCTCCACACCACTTTGTCTTTTGATCCCACCACCCAGACAACAGTGGGTGCAACTCCTGGTATGTTGAACTTGCTGATGTGGCAGAAGATGCCTTGGGCCTATCGCACTGTGAAGCTGACAGCATAGCATTCTGGACGTCACAGCGTTGGTTTAACATCCCGGAGGTATTTGATTTCCTCTGGGGACTTTCCACAGTGGATGCTGCCAGTACCTTCTGATAGCACAGAGTATATCTTTTGTATTTTTTCTTCAGCATTTGATTAAGCAAGCAAGCATTAGGCCTCATGTATCTTCCAAAGCCAAGAATCTATAGTAGGGCTGCAACTAACGACTATTTCAATAGTCGACTAGTCGCCGACTATTTTAACAACTAGTCAACTAGTCATTAACCCAATGACTGCCACAGGCGCTCCGTGGTACCATACGCCCCTAGTGGTCAAGATTTTTTTCAAGAAAATATTCAGTTCAGATGTCAGAGATTTCCAAGGCTATAATTTGAAAGTGGTAAGAGATAATGGCTTACTGTCAATTAGAAAGATGTAGAATATGATCCAAAGTTTTAGATATGAGTAAATTTACACATGTAATTTGCATAATGCGATGCAGCCATAACAAATTACATAACTTTTGGTGAAAAATGGACTTTTGGACATATTTACACAAAGGATGGTTTTGTTTTCTTGTCACCGGTTTTGTTTTGGGTTTTCTTTGTTATCTTCTCTTCAAAGTATATGAACCAGAACATTAGTAGAATGTCAACAAAGAAATTTGTCAGACTTACCGCTGGCCAGGCGGCTCTCGCTTCGTCCATTTCCATCCATCCTGGTTGTTATTTTGCCTTCTGTCGGTCATTTGTGCTTTCTCTCCCACATGCAGAAACTCTTATGATTATCCCACCTCAATTTCGTTTTTATTCCGCCACAATTTATCTTATATGACGACATGGAACCGGCGCGATTATTGTCTAGTCACATGGCGCTGGGGGCGGCAGCAGGTGAACATCAACCAGCTTTACCCACCCTCTGTTATAACAAAATGTAAACATTCACCTTCATAAGCTAAATAATCTTTTTTTAGAATCATAGTTGGCAAATTTGGGAGCAAATGGCTCCTCCGTCTGCGATCAAGTACGTCCACAGCGATCGGTAACGTCCACATTTGTTTGTCTAAAAATTTCTTCTTCTCTGGTGTCCAGAAGAATGCTTCTATGTCCGCCATCAGTCCTCCAAGGCAAGAGCAGTAAGTTATATGTGTCTGCCACCTTGTGAGGTGGAATCCTTTGTACAACTTATATCAACTGGAGAGCTTTTGGCCACGTCATATAACATCTCATGACAGGCGCAGTGCTGCGCCTGTGGCAGTGGGGGCGCTATCTGTCCATGAAACCTTGCCACAAGAAGGGTTAAGAATTGCACAAAAAAACCAATCTCTCATTTCTTTATATTGCAAAAAATAAAACATTTTCCTTTAAAAAAATACAGAGCATCTGGTGAACAACAAGAACAAGAATTGCAATCAGCAATAAAATAAACATTTTTTCTTAAAGTGCATTTTGTGCATAACAAACAATGCATAACATTTAACATTTGTTAAGTGTGTATGTGTGTGTCTGTGTCTGTGCGCACACGTGTAAGACAAAATCACTTAACGTTTGTAAGGGTTGTCTCGTATTTCTTCTCCATCAAGTGGGTGAAATGGGTTCTGGATGGCAGCATATATTCAGGGTTGAACTGGTGAATCATTTGTTGAAATCCTTCCCTGTCAACCATGGAAGGTGGCCTCATGTCTTTGACCATCATGTTTAGAAATGACTCTGTGAGAGCAGTAGCTTGCTGCCAGTACACATCTGCCGTTTCTGCAAAAAGCCGCCCATGGTCCCTGTCCTCTTTTTTACGCTGCATAAATTTTATAATGAAATTGTCAGACAAAATAACATTACTCTTTAAACTGTCATGATCATTACAGCAGCCGATAGGAAGAGACTGAACAAACTGATCAAGAAAGCTAGCTCTGTCCTGGGGCAACGCCTTGACCCAGTGGAGGAGATGGGAGAGAGAAGGATGGTGGTTAAACTGTCATCTCTGCTGGAGTCCGAGTCCCACCCTATGCAGGACATACTGAACATCTCTGCTACATCTACTGATGTCTCACTCTGAGCTACTTCAATTGGCTATAGTGAAACATTGTTTAGCATGGCATTGCATGCCATGGGATACACATGATGACATCACTAACGATGCATCAACTACTAAAATTAATTGTTGACGAATTTTGCCGTTGACTATTTGTCGACTAGTCAACTATTTGTCGACTAGTCAACTAGTCATTGCAGCCCTAATCTATAGAACATTTCATAGCTATTACTGACAACCAAGGTGACTGAAGCCTAGGGGGAAGGGTAACTCCTTTTTCCAGAATCATTGATTCTCACATTTATAAGGCTCCAAAGTACTCACTCTGAGCAGAGTTAATTTAACAACTGTAAATGCTGTTTCAGGCATGTTCTTCTTTCCATGCAGTATTCCTTCCACTCACTTTAGTTGTTTCCCCTATAAGTTCAGGCTGGTTATTAGCTGAGGGGCTTCTGAGCTGCACCTTACACATGTGTCCACTCCTCCATCTGGAGGAGGGGTCTTCTCTTTCTTCCCATCTGGGCTGAGGCTTCCTTCTTCTTACAGGATTGGAAGCGCCTTGAGATGACTTTTGTTGTGACTAGGAGCTGTACAAATAAAGTTGAATTGAATTGAATTGAAGGCATCCATTACCACTCAGTTACAATAGTGTCCCCCATCATGAAGTTATGCGTAAGGCTGTGTGTTGAAATTGAGCTCCTCTCCTATTATTACCTCCGCCAAGGAGGTTATGTTCTCTCATTGTTAACAATGACAACTGCTTCTGGTACAGCCCAGATATATGAACGTTTCCCTGTGAAAGAGAGGAGTGAAGAAGAAGAAGTCATCTCTGTTGTCATTCAATCCATACAGCCAATCATATGCAGTAGAACAAAATTACGTTTCTCCTATCTACAATGTTAATGACATGTAGAATCAGAGGGGCCACTGCCATGCAAGGCGCTGCCACAAACAACTGTTTATCCAACTGTAAGGACATTCAACTTTCCTCTGTCTGTTACCCTAACAACGTGGCCCAGTAATATCTGTGGAACCCCTGGTGCATATTTGAGTAGAAAACATTTGGCTCTATAAGTTTCTGTGTTTTATTTAATGTTACCCTCATCTTTTTAAACTCTGTAATAAAAATTCCCAACACAAATTATTCTTTTTTTTTTTTTTTTTTGCCAGAACTGCAACTTACTTCAGTTTTCTTTCATATGTCGCCCATTGTTAGATTTAACAAAGAATCAGATTTCTAACAACAAGCTACAAGAGAGCTAAATTTTTGTTCTTCTTTATAGAGTGTTCAGTGTTCCTGCATGTGAGGATATAATAGCCTCAGAACAATCCACTTTTAGGAAAAATTGCCTTGTAGGGTTCATTGCAGTCATGTGCTGGACCATGTTCCCAGTAGCTGTCCTTGTCCATTTCGGCAAAGCAGCTCCATGTGCAATACTAATGTGAAACTCTGTATTCTGGTTGTAACCAGTTACACTGGGATTCTCTCCTCTGCTGTTCTTTCAGGCGTATAATCCTCTCCATCATCATGTCTTCGCTCATTCCTAGCAGATCCTCCATTGTTCATCTTCCGGCCGTTAAGCTTGTTACATCCAGGCCTTCTTCAGGTTGTATTGTAACATTTAAGGATTCCATCCATGCTTTGAAATCTTCTGTGAAACCTCCAACTGAAACAAACAGCCAGACAAAACCCAACATTTACAGGAATGTATCTGATTCCAGCTATTATTGGGCCAGAGCTGGGATACACTCTGGATAAATCATTGTTTCACTGCAGGGCTAAATTAATTCAATTTTTAAAATTTATTTCTGGCTCACAGCAGCTGTGAGTTGCAACATGTATTAAAGGAAAAACAAAGTAACAAAGACGCACATTTATAAGACAGGAAACATGGCATGACTCACAGGCTTGACTTCATTTTTTTTGAATGAATGAATGAATCTTTATTTCGGATAGATTAAAAGTAAAGATTAAAAAGAAACAGAATAATATAACAAAGGGGAAAAAAGAAAAGAAAATCCAACAAGGTCAAATTAAACAATGACTCCTCTGATTATACAGTTCAACGTAAGTTATCCGAAATGGGTGATGGCTGAAGCCGCAGCTTATATTGCCCACCCATATTCCATCCAAGAATTCAAAAGAAAAACAAAACAAGAGCGATTACAATTCGGAACAAAGCTAAGACAAAATGTGACAAAAAAAACCCACTAAGCAACAACACAACACAGACTGGATATGATAATCCTTATGTGACTTTACATGTCATCTTGTATATATGCTTGGAGTATTTCTTCCTTTAGTTTCTGTTTAAATTGTCCAAGCGTTGTACATGATTTTAATTCAGGTCCAAAATCGTTCCATAATCTGACTCCTTGCACTGAAACACAGTGTTGCTTGGTGGTAGTTCTCACTGAAAGTTATTGAAATATACATGTTCCTCTGAAATGATATTGTTTCTCCCTTATTTGGAACAACTTTTGGATATTTGCGGGCAGTGATAGATTCTTCACTTTAAACATTATTACTGTAGTTTTACAGTCAACCAGATCTTTCAACTTGAGAGCTTTTAATTTAAGAAAAAGTGGGTTTGTTGGTTCCCTGTAAGCAGCTTTGTTTATTATTCTAATAGCTCTCTTCTGAAGCATAAAGACTGGATATATGTTTGTTGTATATGTATTTATAAACTAAGGAGCTGGTGGTGGACTGCCGCAGGCAAGGACAACCCCTCACAGCACCAGTAAATATACAGGGAACAGACATCGAGATGGTGACATCCTACAAGTACCTGGGTGTTCATCTGAACAATAAACTAGACTGGTCACACAATACTGACGCACTCTACAAGAAGGGACAGCGCAGGCTGTTCCTACTGAGGAGACTCAGGTCTTTTGGTGTACAAGGGGCGCTGCTGAAGACATTCTATGACACGGTGGTGGCATCAGCCATCACTTTTGGAGTGGTCTGCTGGGGCAGTGGCATTACTGCAGCCGATAGGAAGAGACTGAACAAACTGATCAAGAAAGCTAGCTCTGTCCTGGGGCAGCGCCTTGACCCAGTGGAGGAGATAGGAGAGAGAAGGACGGTGGCTAAACTGTCATCTCTGCTGGAGTCCGAGTTCCACCCTATGCAGGACATACTGAACGCACTGAGGAGCTCATTTAGCAGCAGACTACATCATCCCAGGTGCACAACCGAGAGGTTTCGCAGGTCCTTCCTACCAGCGGCTGTCAGACTGTACAACCTAAGCAGGGCTGCTCGCAGAGATAGCAAAAAGACGTAACAAACTAATAGTTTTGAATGCAAAAGACACAATAGACTTACACAATGGTCCCCTCCGGCATACAACTAGGAAAATACCGGTCGCTATGGAGGGTGAGAATATGTATGGGTACATAATCATACCATGTAGGATAACTAAGTAGACGGTTGTGCTGTTTCATCCCATCTAGCTACAATGCTCTGCACTGTGTGTTTATATATCTACATATTATTCCATCTAGCTACAATGCTCCACACTGTGTGTTTATATATCTACATATTATTCCATCTAGCTACAATGCTCCGCACTGTGTGTTTATATATTTACATATTTATTCCACCTAGCTGCAATGCTTCGCACTGTGTGTCTGTGTATATATACAGTATATATATTTATAGTAATATGTACATATGTATATTAGCTGCTCTTGTTTTTTTTTGTTTTTTTGTTTTCTTGCCTTCTGATTGTTGCTCTGAGTGTTGCTATCCCTGTGCTGTTGCAATCCTGGAATTTCCCCATTGTGGGACTATATAAAGGCTTATCTTATCTTATCTTATCTTATCTTATCTTATCTTATCTTATTTCCCCATAGTTCAGTACAATATGTCATGTAGGGGAGTATGATACAAGGTATACAGTGTGGGCTGATTCAGCAAATATTTCACTCTGTGTAGTATTGCGATTGATTTAGATATTTTACCTTTAATATAATTAATATGTGACTTCCAACACAGTTTATCAATTATTACTCCAAGAAATTTAGTTTCCGATACCCTTTCAATCTCTACACCATTTACACTGAGTTTAGATACTAAGTTGTTGTGATGGTTGTTAAAAACTATAAATTTTGTCTTACTTAAATTGAGCGTTAATTTGTTTGAATCAAACCACAGTTTAAGCTTTCCTAATTCCTTTCCGAGTGTATCCAAAAGTTGTTCCAAATTGCTTCCACTGCATAATAGATTAGTGTCATCGGCAAACAATATTAAATTGTTTTCCGATCCATCCATGCTTTGAAATCTTCTGTGAAACCTCCAACTGAGACAAACAGCCAGACAAAACCCAAAATTTACAGGAATGTATCTGATTCCAGCTATTATTGGGCCAGAGCTGGGGTACACTCTGGATAAATCATTGCTTCACTGCAGGGCTAAATTAATTAAATTTTTAAAATTTATTTCTGTCAGAAACGGCCCTCTCCGAGGGCAAACAGAAACACAGGAGCTGTGAGTTGCAACATTTATTAAAGGAAAAACAAAGTAACAAAGACACACACTTATAAGACAGGAAACATGGCATGACTCTCAGGCTTGACTTCATTAAGACCGCTTTGAAGACAAAGTCTTCTCAACGGTCTTAAATAGTCCACACACAAATGAAAACAGCTGTGGGATCATGAGTGAGGGAGATTACCAAATTGGAGGCGGCTGTGACAGCCGGTGAGCAGAACTTGACACCCAGAAATGACGCACAAACTGTCACAGTGCCTCCATGGCCGGGATACGAAATAATGACACAAAGGAATAAACAAACAAAACTTAACTATAACAGGAGACTGGGCACGGCACCCACCCATGCCCCAGGATCATGACAATTACTAGTTAAAAACTCAATTTCCCACACAAAATATCTAATCATGCCCACCGCGCAGCTTGGTGGGGCAGTGGTTAGCACTATGGCAGCACAGTAAGAAGGTCACAGGATCGATTCCACCCCTGACAATCGTGGGTTTGATCCCACCCCCGACCTCCTCTGTGTGGAGTTTGCATGTTCTCCCCATGTCTGTGTGGGTTTACTCCAGGTATGCCGGTTTCCTCCTACATTCCAAAAACATGCAAATTAGGTTAACTGGAGACTCTAAAGTGGCCCTAGGTGTGAATGGTGAAGGGATTGGCACCATACTGTGGCTGTCCTGTAATTTCCCCATTGTGGGACTAATAAAGGATTATAAATACATATATTGCTGCCAGTCAACCTATTATATGTGTGTGTGTGTGCGTGTGTGTGTGTGTGTGTGTGATAAGAATCTATATTTTGTTGTTAAGTTTGGCTGTATCTTGAGACATACAATAAACAAGAAATAGTGTAGCCTGTAGTTGCAGGTGGCATTTTTATGCAAGAACCTGTTACGGATTCAGCTGCAAGATGGCACATTTTGATTGACTTCGCCAAAATCTGCAACGACGACAGCCAAAGTGCGAGCAGAAACAGCACAGATGACAGTGTCCACTCACCCCGTCCTTACCCTCTGGCGGCCATCTGTTTCTGTCTCTCATGATTTACAATTCAGTTTATGATTTACATCCATTGTTAATTCTGTATTTGATAGATTTGGCAGTTGCACTGGAAGACATATTTACCAAAGTATTGCACACAATATTAAAATCTGATTTACTGCACAGGCTTTTGCTTTGAGGCTTTGGCTCACCTTGATTGTGCTTTGCTTTGTTTGGTCTTCTAACATGAATGCAAACCTCGCCATTGCACAGATCGTAGGTCTATTCAGTCTAACAGGAGCCTTCCTCCCCCATCCCGAAATTCTTTTGGTGGTGTGAAGGTTATCGCATCCAAAAGTGACTAGCTGCTACTGTGTGAGAGCCCATCTGTCACATGGAGAAGAGTCAACATTTAAACACACAGAGCAACATACGCATACACACGGAGTCATGCTGAGGTAGGAGGAAGTGGCTGATTGTTCCCTGTGTGCATGAGTGTGTATGCATTGAAGCGATGCAAGGTCACAGTATACGACTGAGACTCCAGCTTTGTCTGAGAAAAATTGAGAAGTAGCACAGAAGGCATGAACACATACAAGGAATGGAAATGCATCATCAATTTTTAATACTCAGCACTGTTTTTTGCACAAAGAAAATGGACAGAGAATATATGGATGCAAGCAGATTTTATCCATAGTCACACACCAACACACAGGGTCTGCAGTCTGTGGCTCTGGAGCCAGTTACGGCTTTTTTGCCCACAAACAGTGGCTCATCGTGACTTAGCCAAAAACCAAAAACAAAAAGGACCCTTATAAAGTTTGAAGAAAAAAAAAGCAAATTTAGAAAAAAGTATGTCAAATTGATAAGACAAAGTTGCAAATTTAAGAGAAATGGTCACAAATTTCCCAGAGAAAAAGTGGTAATTGTATAAGAGAAAATTCTGCAATTTACAACAAAAGAAGCAAATTTACAAAAAAATCTACAAATTTGTGAAAAGCCACAAATTAAATAGGGAAAAACAAACGCAGCGAGAAGGGTGATGGAGCGGGACAGCCTCTGGGATCATCTTGAAGCGATGGAGATTCTCCAGAACATCTTCGCTGCCCCATGCGCAGATTGGGATGAGGATCTCCCAGTGCTCCAGCTCCTCGCGGCCACGCCATTCATTTCTCCAAGTAGCATGGAGTTCCTCTGCGTGTGTGACTCGCTGCCCAGCACGGTGCTTCGCATCCCACACTGCCTGGTTCCCGAGCCGCCAGTGAGGAGGAAGAAGAGGAACCCCCGCCGGAAGAAGCATGCAGCCTCGCCGACGACAGCCCTGCCTCCTCGTCCCAAGCCGTAGTTGGCTCCGTCCCCAGAGGAGCTGGAGGAACGAAGACAGGTTCTCCTGGCGGAGACAGAACTCCTCCTGGAGGTGAAACCGTGGCTTCTTCTGGAGTTGGCCGAGAGGTTGGAGGAATATTCCCCGAGGAGGTCGGAGCTCCAGCCGTACGACGAGCATGCCCCGACCACGGAGACGACAGCTGACGTCATCGACCCACAGGAATTTAGGCAAGTGTTTATTCAGTCACTGTTAATGACACCCGAAGCTGCTTGCCTGATTCCTAATGAATTGTCAGCTGCCGATCTTATTTGTCTCCCTGTTTCTCCCTTTCCCCCCCATGTCCTCGTGCTTCCCGGGGGGAGAATTCCGTACGGAGGAGGGGCCTTCTCTGGAGGAACCGGAGAACACGTCGCCTGCTTCCTCTCATCACCGCCATTCCCGGAGGACTCACCATAGGGCCCTCGCCAATCCTCCATCTGCTACGCCCACCTCCACGTCATTGGAGCTGGCTCCTCAGCTACTGTGTGAAGAGGCCGAAACAGCCAGTGACATTGGGGGGGAAGGCTGTCAACTGCCTGCAGCTGTCAAAATCGAGCACTGGGAGAACAGGCAAGTGTTTTCTCATTCAGTTCTATGTAATGATGATAAATGTTGCCTGTCTCTTGGAAGAGAGGCTCAGCTCCAGCAGTCAGCTGGGCTCTTTCATACAGCTGTGGAAGTAAACCCTTCTCTTGTCCTTTCCGTGTCTCCCCCTATGATTTTCGAGTGTGAGGAGTCATTGGCATCGGATTGTGCTTCCCAGTCACCGTTGGAGAGGACCAGTATGGCTGTGGATATGGAGAGAGGTGACGGCCAGTCAGCTACAGTTGCGAACATCACACGCCGGGATGACAGGCAAGGGTCCTTTCATCTAACTGAACTTAAACCTTGTCTGTCTCCTGAGGGAGAGGCCCAGTTTCAGCAGTCAGCTGGGTCCTCTCCTTCAACTGCATCTGTGAGCTCATCCCCTACTCCCTCCGTGTCTCCTCCCTTCATCCCTGAGTGCCTGCCAGGCTTGGAACCGAGCCGCCAGACAGTGGAGGAGCCAGTGGCTCCGGACGTCCCGTTCCCGGAGCCAGCATGGAGAGGTCTCCCTGCAGCCACACCAGTAGAATCCCCTGCGTCGGAGCTACTGCAGGAGGTTAACAGGACTGCTGTCACCATCACGCCTGCTGCAGGGATCGCCACAGAAGAGCCACCCCCTGGACCTGACCCCCAGCCGATGGGATCCGGACCGTCACCGTCGACAGCGTTGAAGTCCTGGATGGCGGTAGAGCTCGAGCACAGGCAAGTAATCTCTCCTGTAGTTCATTTATCAATGATTGAGAGATCTTGTCTGGCTCTTGGGGAGGAGAGCCAGGTGCGGCTTCCGGCCACACCTGGACTCCCCTCACAGGGCTCTGCCGCTGCCGGTGATCCTAACCTTTTCTCCTCTCCCATGCCTGTTGAGCCCCTCACTAGGGTCGCTGGAGAGGAGCTGCCATCACCGGGGTTGCCAACCGTCGACGACGAGAGGTTGGCAGTCCCAGAGGAGGTCAGCGGGGGCACAGCACCGGGCACGACAATGGAGGCTGCACACCCGAAGTCACCGGAGTCCTGGACGGCGGTGGAGCCTGAGTTCAGGCAAGTGTGCTCCATTATGACAACTCCTCATTTGTCAATGTCACACTGCTGGACTCATGGCGAGGAGGGCAGCTCGTAGTAGCCCTCGGGATCCGCCTCATCGGGCTCTGCTGATGCCGGTGACCTTGATTTGGTCTCTTTTTCTCTCCCTCTGGGGTCGGAGCCCCCAGCCAGGGTCACCGGAGAGCAGCTGACTTCGCCGGAAGCCGCCAAGGATCGGGTACCAGCACCAGGAGGCGCTAGGAGCACTACCTCCCTCGCTGGGGAGGCCACCACAGGAGCAATGAGGCCCCCGATGGGGGTCACCGCTGGTGCAACGGTGCTCCAGCCGGAGCCCATCGTGGGTGCAGCGGAGCCGGCTTAGTTGGGGGCCATCGTGGGGGTAGCTGAGTCTCAGCCAGAGGCCACCACAGGTGCAGTTAGGCTCCCGCTGGAGTCCGTCGTGGGTGCAGCGGAGCCAGCCCGGTCAGGGGCCAACGTGGGTGCAGTTAGGCTCCCGCTGGAGTCCATCGTGGGTGCAGTGGAGCCGGCCCGGTCAGGGGCCACCGCGGGTGCCTCTATGGACCACCTAAAGGACGCCGCGGAGGTTCCCTCTCCCTTTTCTGGGTACCCATCGGTCAGCCTTCCTGTGGGCAGGCCGCCTCCTGCTTCACCCCTCCAGTCCCGGTGGCTGAGCAACAGTGGCCGGCCGCCAGAAGAATCGACTCCCTGGGTCTGGTGGCCCACGTTTCCTGGCAGGCCACCGGACGCCTTCCACTGGACCTTCTGCTGGGCCTGGGACTCGGGGCGGCCTCCTGAGCCCCAACACCCGTGGACTTGGGGGGGGTTAATCATGGACCCTGGTTGGGGTATTGCGTTCCCTCCTTCCCGTTTCCCCCTACCTCCAACCCGGGTTCGTATCGTGTGTTGTTGTTGTTCCTGTTGGGGGGGAGGGGGTTTGATGTTACTGTGGGTATCTGGGAATCCACCTCTTAAAGGGGGCGCTCTGTCATGGGCCGAGCCGACTTGGCTTTCCCCGGCTCGGTCCTGATCTCTCTCTGTGGGTTTTCTCTCCTCCGTTTATGTGCATTCTGTGTATTTTCCTTATCCTTAGCCACTGCCTGACCGGCAGCTGTTAGTCAGCATGGTGACCTACTTTCTCTCATGCTGCTGACAGGCTGTCGGTCCAGTCACACACACCCCCACCTTCCTCTGATTCCACCAGCTGTTCCCAGTCACGCTAATCATCCTTTCCGCGCCTCACCCAGGTGTGTTGCATTTGCCACGCCAGTGGCGTCTGTATAAAAGCAGCTCTTTGCTGGACAGACGCCGCTGGATCATTGTACGCGTTGGATGGTCGTTTTCCCTGTCCACCGTCACGTCAGGAAGGACTGTATCTATGTTTGCTCGCTGTCGTCGCTGTGACTACTCGGCCTGCCCCCGCACTGTGAGTATCTGTCTGTTCGCTGTCCGCCGCTGTATTCCTCCAATGTGTGTTGGGTGGCCTTGAGAACTCTACGCGTACCCGAGCTGTTGTATGTTTGTTGGCATTGTGTTAATAAATGTGTGTGTGGTGTAACCCAGCATTTAAGTCCTCGTCCTTTTTTCCCCTCCCCGTGCGCCTCTCCATGGCGCACGGGGAGTTCATGACAATAGGCTGTTGTCATCAGGCTGGAAATACAGGGTTCCAGAGTTCAATAATGTTAAACTGAAAAATTCTTCTGTGCACCAGTCAATTCTGAGATTGAACAAGGAGCTTTAATCACCATCTTCAGCTGCTCTTGTTTTGGGTGTTTGTCTTGTCTCCTCATGACATGAATGTTTGTAGTATGGGGACGACTGTAAGTGTCATAAATCCTCCGTGCGCTCTACCATTGTGCATGGAGGAGAGAAGGAGAAATGAGGATTTAAATGCGAGGGTTACCACACTCACATTTATTAGACACAAGTTCAGGGCAAACCATACAAATGGCTGGGCAGCTCGGGCTAACAAAGAGTTCACTTGTGATGCTAGGCTGCACGGGGAAAAGTGTAGCAGTTGTGCTGCACAAGGAAACGCTACCAGCGTAGCGGCATAATCGCACAGAGAAACGTTACAACTACTCACAGCCTAGCAATCCAGGTCCTCCAGTAGAGCGGCGAGCAAAGTCCTTCAAAGATGGACGGTCACACGACGAAGCACGACGATGTGACTTGTACAGTGATCCAGCGGTGTTTGTCCAGCAAAGGGCCGCTTTTATACAGATACCGCTGGTCTCACAAATAGGCAGCACCTGGCGAAGCGTGGGGAGGATATTTACCGGGACTGGGAACAGCTGATGGAAAAGTGAGGGAGAGCGAGGGGGCGTGGTTGGACCGACAGACTGTCAGCAGCGTGGGAGAAAGTAGATTGCTGATGCTGGCTAACAGCTGCCGGTCAGGCAGTGGCTATGGTTACAAAAATACACAAAGTGCACATACACAAGAGAACCAACCCCCACAGAGAGATCAGGACCGAGCCGGGGAAAGCCAAGCCGGCTCAGCCCATGACAGTAAGTGGATGATGCACATGTTTGTAATGTTTGGTGTTTTATGTGTTGTTGCAATTTTAAGCTGTAATGATGCAAAGCAAATTTCAGGCATGTGTCTGATGATAAAGTATTATTGTATCGTATCATATATCACAATATACATTTTGTGTAAATTCTACAGTTTAGATGATCACATAAGAAGGGCTCTCTCTCTTTTTTTAAAAACTTTTTACATGCACCTTTTTCCCATCATAGTTTTGCAGTGTTGTTATAGTTTTTAATGTGCATTTGAGACTTGATTCTCATAAATTTGAGGTTTGTCTTCTAAATCATATCATATGAATAAAAAGTAAACATCAGTAAGTTAAATATTTCCTGAGCCAGAGGAGAACAGCAAAAAAAAAACCACATAAAGTCTGAAAATGAGAAAATTACCCATCGCTGCCATCTACAGATATAAATTAGCTGTTAGTTTAAATCAATGAAAATTTAAGTGTAGACCTGCAGCCTAGAGATGCCATTCTAGCCTGATTTAACCTGTTTGATCTGAAAATCAAAGACACAATAGGTAATGTAATAAAATACATGTGATGGGTTTAACTTTACTCATTACTGCTACTTGATTAATTAAAATTATTAGAAATCAAATAAGTTACATTAAAAGCCAACTTGCTCCTCCAACCCCTTTTAATTAATTTATTTATTTTGTGTGTATGTGCCACCATCATGCACTTTTGTAGCTTTAATAATTTTTTTCAGACAAAACTAAGAAACTCTGCTGTAATTTAAACCAAAGAAATGATGGTCTGCTACACTTTAAAGTTTCCAATTGGCACAATTTAGCATTATCATTTAGCATTTGCCATTTTATAATTAGACATGATGTTAATGTCACTTACTTCCTATTAAAATGAGGTTAGTGGACTATCCTCTCTGATGCAGCACAGTGGAAAACAGGCCCACATCCCTGACAAACAGGAGTAGCAGCTATTTGACCAAACCGGTAGTTTGAAGCTAAGAACACACCGGATTGAAACCTAGCCACTCACCACACACCTATTCCGCTGCGCACTGTGGGAGAGAAGCGGGCTGCTGACAAGTAGTGTGTGAGGAGCTTTGCTCAAAAAACGGGAGTATGTACAGCACATTTTCAGTTATGATATAAACGATAGAGTATTCTATGAAACAAACAACGTTTTTATATTGTCATCTGATATATATCGTCATATCGCACAGCCCTAACTGGGCACTTACATGATTTCAGAAAAATCACTGCTTCTCCAGGGCAATTACCTCACTTCTCCTGAAACTCACTTACAATGACCTTCAGGTAGATCTGCATCCAGGTTGAGGTCAAGGTCATTGTCAAAGGTCAGAAGATCTGGGCATTTTTGATTTCCCGAAAACCATTACTCTTCCTAGGCCACTGACTTTAACTGTCAGCACAACCTAGATGGGTCTGTATCTAGTCAGTGCTTAAGGTCAAGGTCAGGAGATCTGAGCACTCCCGGAGTGAGCTGCTCCATTAATGACAGTCATTTGACGGTCATTTGCTCAAAATACTTGGAGCTCTTTTCTGGTGTAGGGGTTGCTGACCTCTTTCCTACAGCATGTTCAGCCTTTTAATTGTACTGTACATGTCTGGCTTGAATTATTTTCTCAGGTTTTTACATAGCACTTCAGGAATTTATCTTACATTGCATGCATTTGTCTGAGTACCCCTCACATGTCCAAATCTAAGCTGAGGAGGGCTGAATGTGATGAAATGTCAGTTCACATATCAGGCAGCGATACAGATCCCATTCCTGTGCCTCAGCGGCAGACATACTCACACACAGAATGCACACAGCTCCTTTCCGCCCCCTCAGCTCAGACGGGTGCACTAAAGCTGTCAGACCATGTAGTCCATTTTTAAAAGCACAGCGACCTCCATCTAAACAGGCCTAAATGTGAATGTTACTGCTCATCCTTCACTGACTGCATGGTTGTCAGCTCATTAAGCAAAAAAAAAAAAAGGTTCCAATCAGGTGCTTTCATCATCTCTGAACCTAGTTGAATACAGTATACTGCCTAAAAAGAGTTTAGTCATGATCATCTTAAGCTTGTCTGCACAGCTGACCTGCTCGCCAACACTTTGCCATGATATCAAAGTACTACTGGATTAAACGTCCTCAGGATGTCTCCGTGTGAGACATATACAGTGTTAAGCTCTCCACTGAGTCACCCTCTTTTCCCACACTGTCACAGTTTTGCTGCTCATGCTCACCCACCAGCCATCAGCACCCATCTGTCCTCTTCTCCTACGCCTTTCAGCTCGTTATGTCTCACCTTGGCAGCAAAAAGACGCATATTTTGGTTTGTGTTGGTGCTACAGGTGGGCACGGTCGCCCCCGCAGGTCATTAACTGGTGACAGTGGCCATCGTGGCCAGATGGAGAGGTTGGACTTTAGTTTTCTCAATTTTTAAAACATCCAGCAGATGAACAAGAAAGGAGCAGCACATGCTGAAGGCACTAATTTGAGAAATGTGCAGTTCTAACTTTGGTGAACAGCTATTAAAGTGTGACTTGTTATATTAGCTTTGGCTCCTGGATAACTTGTTAGGTTTCTGACTGGTGTTAATGCAACACAACGGAAGATTTTCACCTAAAAATAACGTTTCCAAAATAGTTTTAATGATGCTTTCACCTTTGACGAGGCAAACATCATTTTCACCATAGCCTGCAACTCTGCTTTTTGGAGTAGGAACACTGAAAGACTAGAGCTGGTATGTTTTACAGTCTGCATCCCAATAGCCAATCATAGGGCACGGATGGATGTCATGGCAGAGCCAGAGAAGAAACCAAAAGAGGATCACGTTGGAGGAAACAACAAGAGAGTCACTAAGCAGGAGCCTGGATGAGTGTGATTATTAGGAGCTAAAAAAAAAAAGGACACAAGGCTGAAGGAGCTTGTTGCTGCTGGTCTAGTCACAGTTTTTGCTTGCCTTCTGGTTTTGTTTTCAAAAGAGGCAAAGTCTTTGAATCTGATGGTTCCTTATCTGTCATCTTGTAAACAGATGAGTTTGGCTAACACTGCAACAAGTACAGTGGTGTGAAAAAGTGTTTACCCCATTCCTGATTTCTCATTTTTTGTATGTTTGTCACACTTAAATGTTTCAGATCATCAAACAAATTTAAATATTAGACAAAGATGACAAGTAAATACAAAATGCAGTTTTTAAATGAAGGTGTTTATTATTAAGGGTAAGAAAAAATCCAAACCTACATGGCCATGTGTGAAAAAGTGATTAACCCCCATTAAACCATAAATTAACTGTAGTTTATCACATCTTTGGAAAGCTGAGTTCAATTTTTCTAGCCACACCCAGGCCTGATTACTGTCTCACCTGTCCTAAATCAAGAAATAACTTAAATAGGACCTGCCTGACAAAGAGAAATAGACCAAAAGATCCTGAAAAGCTAGACATCATGCTGCGAGCCAAAGAAATTCAGGAACAAATGAGAAACAAAGTAATTGAGATCTGTCACTCTGGAAAAGGTTATAAAGCCCAAGCTTTGGGACTCCAGTGAACCACAGTGAGAGCCATTATCCACAAATGATGAAAACATGAAACATTGGTGACCCTTCCCAGGAGTGGCCTGCCGACCAAAATTACCCCAAGATCGCAGCGACGACTCATCCAAGAAATCACAAAAGACCTCACAACAACATCCAAAGGCAAAAATGGCCTGCATGGCAGAGTTCCAAGATGAAAACCACCACTGAGCAAAAAGAACATAAAGACTCATCTCAGTTTTGCCAGAAAACTTCTTGATGATCCCCAAGACTTTTGGGAAAATACTCTGTGGACTGATGAGACAAAAGTTGAAATTTTTAGAAGGTGTGTATCCCATTACGTCCGGCGTAAAAGTAACAGCATTTCAGAAAAGGAACATCATACCAACAGTAAAATATGGTGGTGGTGGTGGTAGTGTGATGGTCTGGGGCTGTTTTGCTGCTTCAGGACATGGAAGCCTTGCTGTGGTAAATGGAACCATGAATTCTGCTGTCTACCAAAAAATCCTGAAGGAGAATGTCCGGCCATCTGTTCATGATCTCAAGCTGAAGCGCTCTTGGGTTCTACAGCAGGACAATGATCCAAAACACACCAGCAAGTCCCCGTCTGAATGGCTTAAGAAAAACAAAATGAAGACTTTGGGGTGGCCTAGTCAAAGTCCTGACCTGAATCCGATTGAGATGGTGTGGCATGACCTTAAAAAGGCGGTTCATGTTTGAAAACCCCCCAGGGTGGCTGAATTACAACAATTCTGCAAAGCTGAGTGGGCCAAAATTCCTCCACAGCACTGTAAAAGACCCATTGCCAGTTATCGCAAAGGCTTGATTGCAGTTGTTGCTGCTAAGGGTGGCCCAACTATTTATTAGGTTTAGGAGGCATTCACTTTTTCACACAGGGCCATGTATGTTTGGATTTTTACCCCTTAATGATAAACACCTTCACCTAAAAACTGCATTTTGTGTTTACTTGTTGTTATCTTTGTCTAATATTTAAATTTATTTGATGATCTGAAACATTTAAGTGTGACAAACATACAAAAAAAATGAGAAATCAGGAAGGGAGCAAACACTTTTTCACACCACTGTATATTTGAAAGCAGTAACAGACAGTTTTGCTTTACAGCTTGTAAGCAGGAACCCTGAGAGCAATTCTTCTATACTGTTGCTTTAACTGTAATAATAAAATGTACTAGTTTTGCTGTTTTTATGTTGATCTCACATCTGTTTTCTACAGATCCCAGTTCAGTTGTGCATCTGCTGGATCAAGTTCAATCCACAGTTATAAGCTTCTCTTTTGCCCTTACTATGACACTGTTGACACAAACCCTGTTTCTGACATACACACATTAAAACCCTATCTACCCCCAAGGTTTGATTATCCCAACCTTGTTTGAGATGGGACTCTGTGTCTGACTGCTCCCCACCACCCTACCTGTGTTATCTCTTCTCCTTGGTCTCTCTCCGTCTCCCCTTTTTTCCCCTCTTCCTCGTCTGATTTGGTTTTCATTAAGTCTTAATCTACATTGGGGCTTCAGTGTGTCACGCCGTGCTCATTGTGTAGGATCGATGTGTCGCTTGTCTCCTTCCCGGCTTGGCCCTTATCAGCCCAGACAAACCACAAGGCCCCTAATGAAGGCCGCCCGTCCTTCCATGCTAATTCAGTGCCCAGTACAGCCTATTGGAATTTGACTCAATGCCTGCCATCCAGCTCAGTGAGGCTTCCGCATCCAGAGAAGGAAAAGGTGTGTCACGGTGCCATGTGGCTTCATTCTGTCGCTGTCAAGACAATCCCTCAGGTGACCCCAGAAAAATCTCCTGTAAAGGTGGTAACATGCAGCTGGCATACAATGGCACGTCAGTGTGTACACAGACAGTACCAGCCTTTTCCCTTGACACCTTGTTGCTAGCATTCACTTGTATACACTTTTCCGAGCATTATGGCTAATATCTTATACTATATATAACTACTATATACTGTATATAGTTGTATATATAACTATATATTAGCTTACACTGAGTAGGTATTTATTTATTGATTGACTGATTTATTTGAACATCAAGACAAAAAAAATTAAAAACAAGGAATCAAAGCCAAAAGAATAAACATAACAAAAAAATGCCTTGCTCAAAAAGAGTGGGAAGAAGCCATTGCTTATATAGTCCCACCCCTTCTCCATTCCCAATAAATTATAATATCATTCTAGTCATTATCCATCCCATAATTACATTCATTATACAATACCATAATATAGAATGCATCTTATAATTAAATTATGCAATAGAAATAATACAACAATGATAGTTATAGTGACAATAATACCAACATCTAATAATAATTGTAATAATAATAAGTAAATACTTCTGGTATGTTCATTATAATTATAGACAATATTATCATCATCATAATCACCATATATACCACCATATACCCCCACATGGCTTACAATACCTAGGCACAATAAGTAACCATATAATAATAACCATAATAATAGGTAGCCATATGGTAGTTACAATAACAATAATAATAATAATAATATTCATCATCACTCTACTGTATATATAATTCAAGAAATCTGTGTGTCTGTCTGTCTGTGTGTCACAACCATAGGACTCACTAAAAGATCATAGGATTGCCTATGATGTTCATATGATCGCTACATGATGTCTATATGACATCATATAGACACCATAGTATAGAGTGATTCAAGAAAATCTGTGTGTGTCTGTGTATGATCAAAGGCAGGCATCACTCACGATCACAGGACTCGCTATGACATCATCTAAGATCAAAGGCAGGCATTAATGAATTAATGAACGAGTGGTGACGTGCTTGCTTACACCTGCTTTCTGCGGGCATGCAGAAATACTTGCTTATACTCGGTTTCTATGGTCATGGACGGGTATGCACTAGTAATAGTAATAATAATAATAATACCACCTGGCCTACATAATACTTTAAATAGCTCCATCCTAAAAAACGATCATAATACTATAATACCGTTGTAATATTCTAGTAATAATGATATCAATAATAATAGTACTCAGCACATGTATTCAACAACAACAACCTTTCTTCATTAAAGACACATTGTAATATTACTGTCTTTTATTTTTATATTGTTCAAAAATCATTTCTTTATATGTTGATTTAGATATATGGATATTTGAACATTGCCTCTATTTCTCCCCCAACCCATCCCACAATGTTGCCCCACACACAGACACACAAAAACTTTTCCTAGTAGACCTTACTAGGTGCCTTTTAAATTTTGTATTCCCCCGTAAATTGTATTTCCCTTCTCTCTGACTAAAAAGATTTTGTATATTGTGTGGCAAAAAGTTTTTACTGACTTTAAACATGAACTGTGCTGTATCATAATCAACCAAATCCTGTAATTTCAATAATTTTGAATGTAAAAACAATAAATTAGTATGTTCAAGATACCCGACTTTGTGTATAACACGGACTGCCCTTTTTTGTAATATTAACAATGAATTAAGTGCACTTTTATAATTGTTACCCCAGACCTCTATACAATAGGTCGAGTAATGAAGTACTAATGAGCAATACAAGATATGAAGCGATTTGTAATCTAGGACGTGCTTAATTTTATTTATAATTGCAATATTTTTTGCCACTTTGTTTTGTATGTATCTGATGTGTGGTTTCCAACTAATTTTATCATCTAGTATTCCACCCAAAAACTTGAGCTCCTTAACTTTTTCAATAATTACATTATCTATACAAATATGTATATCTTCTTTATTTTTACAGTTACCAAATATCATTACCTTAGTTTTATCTATATTTAGTGATAATTTATTACTATCCATCCATTTTTAAGCTTATTTAATTCATTATTTAGAGTATGGATTAGTTCCTTATAATTATTTCCAGAATAAAATGTATTAGTATCATGAGCAAATAATATTATTTTTAATAATTTAGAAACTTGGAATACAGTGGTACCTCTACTTACGAATTTAATTCGTTCCGGAAGAATTCTCGTAACGTGAAAAATTCGTAAGTAGAGGCGCGTTTTACATGTAAATGCCGTAATCCGTTCCAAGCCCCCAAAATTCGGGCATAAATTTTTTATAAATCGTAAAAACGCATCAAAACATGTAACAAATACATGTTACAATTAGATTACTGCACAATAAACATAAAATGAGAGTTTAAAATGAGAGAAAGAATAATAAAAGAGAATAATAAAAGAGAAAGAATAATAAAAATTATGTTCATTTACCCTTTAACTGCTATCGTCGTCGACGTCGTCACCTTTTGCCTTCTGTGGTTCATGTTCTGATCCAAGGACGTTTGCTTTTGTCGGCTTGTAAGTGCTTCGTTTTGTTTTAATACCGTGCTGATCATTGATGTATTACGGCCATATTCTTTGGCGAGATCAACCAAACGCATAAAGTTTTGGAAAAAAAAAAAAACTTCGTGGCCAATGGGATACCAGGAAGATGCTAGGCGATAGCCAATGGCAGAGCAGCTACAGGTATGTTTACGTTCGGTAAACTACGGAAGCTGCGAGGAGCGCGTACTTTTTTGCCTTTCGTATCCTGAAATTTCGTTCATAACTAGAGGCAATATTTTCCCGTTGAGGCGTCTCGTAACCTGAAAATTCCATATGTAGAGACGTTCGTAAGTAGAGGTACCACTGTATATCATTTATATATATGCTAAATAATTTGGGGCCCAATACTGACCCCTGGGGGATCCCACAGGCAATTCCCATACATTCAGACAGATATTCTCCCATCTTCACAAACTGTTGTCTCTCAGATAAATAACTTGTAACCCAATTCAGTGCCACTCCCCTAATACCACACATTTGCAGTTTATCAAGAAGTATTGAATGATTTATTGTATCAAATGCTTTTCTAAAATCTATAAATATGCCATCTGCATATTTTCCTTGATCTAATGCATTTATTATTTCCTCTGTTGCTTCTGTTATTGCTAATGATGTTGTACTCTTTCCATACTGATTCTGATTAAGCAGATCATATTTATTTAAAAAGTTTTCTAATCTGTTGTTGAAAAGTTTTTCCAGAATCTTTGAAAATTGTGGGAGGAGTGATACTGGTCTGTAGTTTGTGTATTGGTGTTTATTTCCTTGCTTGAATAATGGTATTACTTTTGCTATTTTCATTTTCTGCGGGAATGCGCCAGTTTGAAATGATAGATTACAAATATATGTGAATGGTTTTAATATGCCATCAACAGTTCTTTTTACTAGTGCCATATCAATACCATCACAATCAGTAGATAATTTATTTTTATACTTTTCAACAACAGATTTTACCTCTAGTTCATCCATCGCTGAGAGAAAGATTGACCGAGGGTTATTTCCAATCAATGTCTCACTCACGGTGTCTCTTCCTTGGGTTTGAATTTTTTCTGCCAACTCTGGTCCAACATTTACAAAAAATTTATTCATTCTATTTACCACCATGTTCTTATCATGATTATCACCACAATTATCAGCAAAATACTATGGATATATCATTTTCTTAGCTCCATTTTTCCTTAATTTATTTAATATGTCCCAGATGTAGAGGAGCTGGAAATGATGAGGCGATTTTGTATTAAAAACAAAGTCTTTAATGAACAGCTCTTCTATCTTGTCTCATCTGGTGCAGAGCTTGGCAGAAGGCAAAGAGGAAGATTTCTGCTCAGCTCGCTGGTTAAATACAGGCACACATCAAAGACATGCATTACACAAGCTGACATCCCCCGTTATCTTAATCCCCCCATTGTTCTGTTATCTCCTCTCTTCATCTTGGGAGGTGATGGGAATTCCTCTCCTCGCCTTGGGGGGCGAAGGTGTCTAGTCCATCTCCGCCGCGTCCTGGGACGTCTTTGATCTTCACACGGCGGGCGAGATTCCTTTGTCCTTTCCGAGGTGTGAAGTTCCTTACATATGCTGTCACCAAACATTTCCACATGCTCTAACATATGTAGGTATGGAATATATGAGTAATATATACCACAGGCCCCCCAAACAACTAGGAAAGGACACAGAAAGATTCACAGTCTAGGGTAATTACTACGACATACTACGTGTTACAGCTGTTGCCACAGAAGAAACTTTCAAGCAGCCATGCTCCTAAGAGAGTTCAGTGGTAAACATAACAGCATAGTACAATCATAAGTCAGTCCTAAACTGTTGCAGCACAATTAGTGAATAATTGCGGAGTGGTTGGTATCAGTCCCTGTGCTGTCTGGGTTTTAATCTTCTCCCAAAACTGCTGTAGGTTGGTTTAGGCGTCCTGCTGGGACCTTCTTGTGAGGAATCTGCAGTGTGGGAAGGAGAGAGATTATTTGTTCCCTGCCTGGGGGCTGAGACTTTTCCCTTGGGGGGTCTACCTCGTCGAGGTGCTCGTGCCAACTGTGCAGGTTCGTCTCTCAACAAGAAGGCAGGTTTGAGTCTGTCAATGCTGACCGTTTCATTTCTATCCCCATAATCAAGCACAAAGTGTTTGTCACCATTTTCCAGCACTCTGTACGGGCCATCGTATACTGGGCGTAACGTTGGTTTTAGAGCTTCATGCTTAACAAAAACAAACTCGGCGTTTTTTAAAGTTTGAGGAACAAAAACTCGTGGAAAGGAGTGATGAGCTGGACCGTGGAGAGAGTCCGGTCCGTTACTGCCTAAAAACCTTGGGACTGGGAGGTGCCCTGGTTCCGGGTTCTCCGGTAAAAATTCACCTGGGAGTCTGATAGGCTGAGCAAAGACTAATTCTGCAGGGGAAGCGTCTAAATCCTCTTTAGGTGCCGCACGCAACCCCAATAAAACCCAGGGAAGTTTATTTACCCAATTTGTGTCCGTTAATGAGGCTCTGAGGGCGGCCTTTAAAGACCTGTGAAAACGCTCGCATAACCCATTTGCCTGAGGGTGATAAGCGGTGGTGCGATGAATTGTTGCCCCTAAACTGTTGGACATGGCTGACCAGAGCTCTGAGACAAATTGAGGCCCCCTATCTGACGTGATGTCTGATGGGACGCCGAAACGTGCCACCCAGTTTGTTAGAAAAACGCGAGCGGCTTCCTCCGCTGTAGTTGCCGCTAGAGGGACTGCCTCTGGCCAGCGCGTGGTGCGGTCTATCATTGTTAGCAGGTGTGTGAAACCTTGGGAGGAAGGTAGTGGCCCCACGAGGTCGACATGAATGTGGTCGAACCTTCTGGCAGGGATTGGAAAAGGCTCCAGAGGGGCTTTTGTGTGTCTGTGTATTTTGGCGCGTTGACAAGGAATGCAAGTTTTTGCCCATTCTTTTACATTTTTGCGCAGGCCTGGCCACACAAACTTTTCGGCGACCATTTTAAGCGCGAGGGAGTGAATTGCGTCGAAAATGCGGTGGCGCCAAGCAGCTGGTACTAACGGGCGAGGTCGGCCGGTTGAAACATCACATATTAGGGGGGGCACGCCGTCGCGCAACCCTTTTTTCTCCAGTCTTAACCCTGTTGGTCCAGACAGGAGCGCGCGCACGTCCGCATCACTGCCTTGTTCTTCCGCCATGGCTGCATAATCTATCCCTTCATGGATAGGTGCTGCGTATGTGTCTGCGTTAGTGAAGAGTCCCGCTGCTGAGGCAGTGTAATCTGTCTCCTCGTGCTCTGGTGGTGCCACAGCGCGAGAGAGACAGTCCGCTACTACGTTAAGTTTGCCCGCTACATGTCGAATGTCTGTGGTGAACTCTGAAATCGCAGCTAGCTGTCTTTGTTGTCTGCCCGACCATGGTTCTGAAATTTTAGCCATAGCAAAAGTGAGCGGTTTATGGTCCACAAAAGCCGTGAAACTCCGCCCTTCTAACCAAAACTGGAAGTGGCGGATCGACAAATGGAGCGCCAGCAGCTCCCTGTCAAAAGTGCTGTACTGTATTTGCGTTCCGTCGGGTTTAGCGATTTGCTAAAGAATGCTAAAGGTTGCCAGACCCCGCTGACAAGTTGTTCTACAACTGCCCCTATGGCCAGGTCTGAAGCATCTGTGGTTAGAGCAATGCGGGCCGAGGGATCTGGGTGGACTAACATTGTGGTGTTAGCTAGGGTGTTTTTTACTTCCGCGAAAGCGCGTTCGCGCTCCGGGGTCCATTCGACTGCGTTGGAAGCTTTCTTTTTTCTGAGCGCGTCATACAGGGGCTGCATGAGCTGAGCTGCATGGGGGAGGAAACGGTTGTAAAAATTAACCATCCCCAAAAATTCCTGTAGCGATTTGACCGTTTGGGGCCATGGAAAACCTTCTATCGCATGAACTTTGTCTGGAAGCGGAACTGCCCCTTTTGGGGAGACTCTATGTCCCAAAAAATCAATTTGCGATACGCCGAATTTGCATTTGGCTGGATTAATTATTAGTCCGTGCTCTTCTAGCCTCTGAAAAACGGTAGTGAGGTGCTGCTCGTGCTCTTCCTCGGATGAGCTGGCTACCAGCATGTCGTCGAGGTAGACGAAAACAAAGGGGAGGTCGCGTAGGACTGCGTCCATCATACGTTGAAAAGTTTGAGCAGCGCCTTTGAGGCCGAACGGCATTCGCAGGAATTCAAAAATGCCGAAAGGGGTTATAACCGCTGTTTTAGGAATGTCTTCAGCTCGGACTGGGACTTGGTGATAACCGCGGACTAAGTCTATCTTTGAAAAAATGCGCGCACCCACTAAATGCAATGAAAAGTCCTGTATGTGAGGGATGGGGTAGCGGTCATGCGCTGTAGCGTTGTTTAATCTGTGGTAATCTCCGCACGGTCTCCAAGAACCGTCGGATTTCGGAACCATGTGAAGTGGTGAAGCCCAAGGGCTCTTCGAGCGTCTAACAATGCCCAATTTTTCGAGAGCTGCAAACTCGTCCCTTGCTATGTTGAGCTTGGCTGCGTCTAAGCGGCGAGCTTTGGCAAAAACGGGAGGTCCCGTTGTTGGAATGAAGTGTTTAACCCCGTGTTTGGCTACAGTGGCTGAGAATTTGGGGGTTGTGAGTGCTGGAAATTGGGTGAGGAGTTGCTCAAACTTACCTCCTGCCGTGGTGACGTTGGCCTGCACAGGTGGTGGAGAGACTCGAGCTGAGCATGGAATAGAAGCAAAAGATAGTGCATTAACCAGGCGCCTATTTGCTAGATCCACTAATAACCCGTGTGCACACAGAAAATCTGCACCTAACAAGTTAAAACTCACCGCCGCTACAACAAATGTCCATCTGTAGCTGCGGCCGTGAATGAGGAGGTGCAGGCTCTTTTCCCCGAACGTGTCGATGTCAGAGCTGTTGGCTGCCACTGCTCCGTTGCCCCGGGAGCCCATGGCTCGATCTGCGTGGGAGGGCATGACGAAACTCAGCTGAGCTCCCGTGTCGATGAGGAACTGCTTGCCTGTGTGTCCATCCGTCACGTATAACAGCTTATTTTTCTCGCCAAGAACCGCTGCTGTTAACGGCCCTCGGCTTTGGCGTTTCCCGACATCGTAAACTTGCAGGGGGGGAACACATTTTCGGGCTTTCTCGGTGAAGCGGTGGTGATAATAACAGACGTCATTCTGTTTGTTGCGCTTGGGCCGCGCCGCTGTTACCGTGGGTTGAGTCTGCTCCGTGGGTTGTGGCTCTCCAAGGCTCGGGGCGTCAGTTTTGAGGTCTGCGGATGCCGCTGTGGGTGTCAGTTCCCTGCAGGCGTTGACGAGCCGATAAGCCTCGTTGGCCAGTGTGCAGAAGTCCTGATGATTGTTGCACTTCATACTGGCAAGTGTCCCTCTCATGTGTGGTGGTAGCGTGCTGAGGAAAATAAATTGGAAGAGGAAATTATCATTGTCCTCCTCCTTGAGCTGCAGCAAATCCTCCATGAGGGTCTTTGGATTGCCCCCTCTGTAGCCGTAGACCGCCAGGATCTTCTCGGCTCTTTCCTCCGCTGACGGGACGTAATTCGCCACGATGGTCGCCTTGAGTGTCTCATACTTGTCCCGGGCCGGTGGTCGCCGGATCAAGCTCCGCACACACCTCGAAGTGGCGGAGTCGAGTTTGGAGACGATATGGCAGAATTTAGTATCGTCTGCCGCGATGCCCGCCAGTATGAACTGGGCTTCAGCTTGTTGAAACCAAGAGGCCGGGTCTTCTCGCCAGAAATCTGGCAGTTTGACAGCGACGGCGTTCGTGCACATCATCACTGTTGTGCCCGCCGGGTGAGAGTGCCTTGCCTCGGCTCTCACGGCGGTGCTGGAGCTCGGTTGAGCTCTCTCGGTACCCTCTGCCGGGGGAAACAGCTGTCCGCTTGTTCCCTCGTCTGCGTCGTCGCTGGCGTATGCCAGAGTCGCCACGGATGAGTCGCTTGAAGAACGCCTCCGGTCCATACTCGCGTCAAGGTCACCAGTGTAGAGGAGCTGGAAATGATGAGGCGATTTTGTATTAAAAACAGAGTCTTTAATGAACAGCTCTTCTATCTTGTCTCATCTGGTGCAGAGCTTGGCAGAAGGCAAAGAGGAAGATTTCTGCTCAGCTCGCTGGTTAAATACAGGCACACATCAAAGACATGTATTACACAAGCTGACATCCCCCGTTATCTTAATCCCCCCATTGTTCTGTTATCTCCTCTCTTCATCTTGGGAGGTGATGGGAATTCCTCTCCTCGCCTTGGGGGGCGAAGGTGTCTAGTCCGTCTCCGCCGCCGCGTCCTGGGACGTCTTTGATCTTCACACGGCGGGCGAGATTCCTTTGTCCTTTCCGAGGTGTGAAGTTCCTTACATATGCTGTCACCAAACATTTCCACATGCTCTAACATATGTAGGTATGGAATATATGAGTAATATATACCACACAGACTCCTTTTATATCATTCTTATTTTCATTTAACATTTTCCTATAGTATAATTTTTTACTAGTTCGTATTATTTCAGTTAATTTATTTTTATATGTTTTATATCTTTTTTCAGTTTCTTTAGTTCTTAATTTGA
Organism: Pholidichthys leucotaenia; assembly: GCA_020510985.1. Taxonomy (NCBI): domain Eukaryota; kingdom Metazoa; phylum Chordata; class Actinopteri; order Cichliformes; family Pholidichthyidae; genus Pholidichthys; species Pholidichthys leucotaenia. Next base: position 305,838,585 of record CM035839.1, read on the forward strand.
TAAAATTTTTATAGAGATAATTTTTCTTTTTACAAGCATTTTGTAGCCCCCTGGTTAACCATGGGCAATTTTTGCATTTATATTTTTTATTTATTTCGTTAATTGGACAGTTTTTATCATATGATTTAAATATTTTCTGTAACATTAAATCATCTTTTAAAGCACTGATTGTATCTTCTGTTTGTATTCTTTTATAAATAATCTTTTTACATGATTTATTCTTATTTTTACTCTCATTAACCCCATAATTAACATCTAAAGAAACAAATACAGGCAGGTGGTCACTAATGTCATTCATTAGTATACCACTCACCATATTATATTCAATAACATTGGTAAAAATATTGTCTATCAGGGTAGCACAGTGTGTCGTTATTCTTGTAGATTTTGTAATCTTTGGAAATAAGGTTAAACTATACATTGTATCTAAGAAATCTTTCGTTGGTTTTTGTTGTTTTGTTTTCATTATATCTATATTATAGTCACCACAAATAAAGATATCTTTTTGTCTTATTTTTGTATACATCTTTTCCATACCATTTCTAAATTTTTCCATATCAGATCTCGGTGCTCTATATATACAACTTACTATTATGTTTTTTCTATTTTCCATCATAATTTCAGTTGTTAAATATTCCATAATTTCATTCATTGTTGATGTCATGCTGTCCACTTTTTTACTTTTTAATTTTCTATCAACATACAGTGCTACCCCACCACCATTTTTACATTTCCTATTTTGTGTATACATCTCATATCCATGTAGTTCAAAATTTACATTTTTTTCTTCATTAATCCATATTTCAGTTATTGCTGTAATCCTAAATGGGGTCTTAAATTGATTTAAAAACTCCTTAATACTGCCAGAGTTGGCATAGAGACTCCTACTGTTAATATGTATTATTGTCAATGTCTGATCCAAGTTCATAATCCCATTTAATTGATGTTGTCCTTAGGTATGACTGTGAGAGTGAATGGTTGTCTGTCTCTCTCTGTTGGCCCTGCGATGGACTGGCGATCTGTCCAGGGTGTACCCTGCCTCTCGCCCAAAGATGCTGGGATAGGCTCCAGCGCCCCCGCGACCCGAAAAGGATTAAGTGGAAGAAGATGAATGAATGAATGAATGAATGAATGTTGTTCATCATAATAAGCACACTTATTGTGAATATGATTAAAGTAGTTATCTGGGTCAATATCACCTAAAATATCTTGTGGTTGCTCTTCAGTATCTACAAAGGTTTCAGCTTCAATTTAACCTGATACACTTCCATTATTAAATGAGGAAAGATGATTGGTTAAAGTTCTAATCATAAGTTGTGTCAACAATGTACACCAAAAAGAAAAAAATAGAAAAAAAACAAACAAAAAGCAAAACAAAAAAACACAATTGTGGTGATGTTAAGATGCATATAGCACTATAACAATGTTGTGCAAATTACAGACACATCGAAGCCAACGGTTCAAAGATGCGCCTTGTATCGCAGTAGTTAGTGGGCACCATGTTTAGTTTGAAAGACAATAAAGGGGTCTTCTCCTTCTGAGAGCTATCAGAGTTTTAATGATTTGTTTATGCTTTTGCACAGCTGTTGTGCTAACACAACATCTGGCAAGATAAAGGAGCTGTGTCTGCTGCTTTTTTTCTGATGATGGCAGTGTTTCTTTTGGAGAAGTCACTAAGCTCTGCAGTGCTGATTGGCTCATTGAATGTGTAGAATAATCTCACCACTGAGCATGAAATGGATAAACCTGTTTGAAAAGTGGGCACATATGGAAGGCTCTGGAACCATAGGGACCAGGGAGGCAATGTGCTGGCGGCGATTTGTTTGGTTGACTGTTTGTGTGTTTGTTAGCAGGATTACACAAAAACTACTGGATGGATTTTGATTAAAAATTTCACCTGAGGTGGGCCTTGGGTTACGGATTAACCCTCTAGATTTTGGAGGTGATCTGAGAGCACATACCGCCACCAAGTCCCTATCTTGTAATGTATGGACGGGTGAAAGGAGGGATGGCGCCTTGGCAGATGTATGCACTCTCTGAGTGGCCTCTGATTTTATTTATTTATGTATTTTTGTAATTCTGAATTATTTTTAGAATAGTCTGAATGTTCGTTAAATGAAAACAAGTCCTGCCATGATAGTTTGTAGGTCAGCTAGCAACTTCAAGTTCAACATGGTGAAAAAGAAAAAGAAAAATCAAACTTTTAAAAGTTAGATTTTTTTTTGAAATTGCAGTTTCTAAAATATATTTTTTTATATATTGTTTGTTGTTTTATACCAAAACTGTGTTGTTGACATGACCACATTGAATTTCTACTATTTGTATGAGCAGGTAGGGGCTCGTGGTAGACGTATTTGTATCAGTGTCTCATGTTTACCAGTATTGCCTAAAAAGGTTACTTAACCTTAAGATGACGGTGAATTCAGCTTAAATACTACTTTTTCAACTTAAAATCATCCATTTGAATTGAAGTTAGCAAGTGACTCAGCGGTGTAGTGTACAAGGTCTCAGCTTCCATCTTTTGTAGCCACTTAAATAACGGTAAACTGAATGAGTCTCAGACGGCTGTGTGAGTCATTTGGCCGTGGACTCGTATCAAACGTCCATCAGTCTCTCCAATAGAATTGATATGGACAGCATGCTTCCTGCGGAGTTCAACGGGGGAGTGGAGGCTGTGCAGATCAGGCACTGACAAACAACTGAACTTTTCAGTGCAGTGATAGCAGGCTTTATGATGAGGATTAATGGATGTGTCTGGTTCATGATGATTGTTAATCTTTACCCCACCGCCTCATCCCTGACAGATGCACACCCATGCACAGCCAAACTTTTCATTCATCTTGCCGTGTTTAATCACAAGGTATCGGCCCCGTAGGGATTAGGACTTGCACACGCAATAATGACGGGGTGTCAGATGGTCTACATGGGGTCTTGCTCACTCACTGATCCTTGGGTGTCAGTCAGGTTGAATTTTGGTTATGGTTTGTAAATGATTGAGAAAGATAATGACAAAGACCGTGGGATACTATTCTGCATAATGAGAAAGTTGTTTGTAGGAGGATAATTCTTCCTTCCGACACAACTTCGGATTCACATCTAGAGCTAATATGAGATCATTAATAGTGATTTTGCTCTAAAAGCTTTACTGCCCTTTGCGGTTCCTGTGCACATGGCGTCACACCACCTTTCTCCTTCATACTTTTTACAATGCAGTCTTCAGGTTAAAGTCTTCCAACCTCTATTATAACACCTGACATACTGCTCAGCAACTTTTGTTATTCTTTAACCATCTTCCTCCCCGATTCTACTCCTCTTTTGCCGCTGCACATCCTCACTTTCACGCCACAATTCCAGTGCAGCAGTCAATTTATGATGCCTCTTATTACCGACACCCCTGCTGGGCTCAGCAGAAAGGTTGCACGAGCCTCACAATGTGGACTCTTCAGCCCTTTTCACTGCTGCTGCCGGACACTGGTATGATGATGGATTCTCTGGGTGACTGTCAGACTTAAATGAGTCTCAGAAAAGTTTAAGGTGAATGTCTGTTCTTTAACCCAGAGAGACCTCTCAGTTCTGACAAGACATCACAGATTTTTTATACAAGCAGTGATATCACATTTTGGATGAGAGTGAGAAGGACAGAGAGAGAGAGAGAGAGAGAACTCTGCATTGAACTGGATTTCCTTTTCTCAAGGCCACCAGCCTGAAATGCAATCTGTTGCAATAATTTTCGATCATATTTTTTTTTATCAATGATGTATGTATACTTGTGTTTGTATATTTATAATCTGTAAGGGCCCATTTACACAGAACGAAGATCGTTGGGTTACCACTGAGAGATCAAAACTTGGCCCGGTCTCTCAATGGTCACCCAACGATCTCCATTCTGTGTAAATGGGCCTTGAACACCTTGAAAAAGCTGTTTCTGTGTAAATGTTTGGGAGATCCTTGTGTGAGACTGTGGGGGTCACAGGAAGATCAGTGAGAGATCCTGGCCATTTTTTTATCATTCAGCGATCTCCACCCCTGTGTAAAGGGGTATAACGGTTAGTTCTGAATAAGGAATTTGATTGGACAATAGAGAGCCTACAGTCACACCTCCTCTACTTCCGCATATGGGACCTTAAATCGAAAAAATTCTCCATTGAAATGAATGGCAAGAGTGAAATTGTCTTTTGATCTCAATGGAATTTTGTCATGAGTTAGACATATGATGTTTGTCAATTTCAAAGGTAATTTTCCACTTAAATAACAGTGTAGGTTCTTGTCTAACTGTTAAGGTATAAGGTTATGAAAATACTTAAATCAAAAAAACTACAAACACAGATGGACGGAGGTTATGTCATCTTTTCAAAGTTGACCCAAGCTGAAGTAACTAACAGTCCTCTGGATCAGCTGCAGCTCTCACAATACAAAACAATACCTTTGTGTTGTTTTTTCCTCTTTGGATCCTTCTTTCATCAGTCAGGAAACAGGAGGTGAAGTTTTAATAATTTCCCACCATGATTGTGTTTAGTGATGTGGGATGATGGGAGTTGCTGTCCTCTACTCATTGAAACAAAAACTAAATATTACTCTGTTATTATACGGAAGCCAACACCTTTATTTATGTGGAAAATTATCTTTTAAATTGACAAGCATCATATGTGTAACTCGTGGCAAAATTTGATTGGGATTTTCATTTCAATGGAGAACTTTTTTGATTTAAGGTCCCACATGTGGAAGTAAAGGGGGCGACTTAGGCTCTCTATAGACATTCCAAGTGCAGAATCAGGGGATGTCATGTAAAAATGCTGCGTTTTTAGGTAAATAAATAAAAACCTTATGTTCAATCAACTGCATGCTATTAGGTGTGGTAAATGGTATGAGAGGGCAGAATCAGGTTGCAATTCAGTAGCAGATCAACCTAATATTTACATTTACTAAATAGTGGCATGTAATAGGGGTATAAAGGTACATGTATTTGTATTCAGATTTTTTGGTACGGCACCTTCGGTTCGGTACAGAGACATACCGAGGTTCCACACGGATCATGTTGAGTGACGGACAGGAAGTGTAACTGCCTCACGCTATTAGCCGTACATGTAAACAAACAGTGCAGCCCAGCCTCTGACTAGCGAACATCATGGCTGGCTGTACGGAGAAGCCAGAGCTTGAAGACCCCTTTCACAAGTCTCCTGTCTGGGAACACTTCAGCTTTCCGGTGAAATACAGTGGTGTGAAAAAAGTGTTTGCCTCCTTCCTGATTTCTCATTTTTTTTGTATGTCACACTTAAAGGCCAAATGTCACGTAACAGGGTACTTTAAATATCTTGAAACTAGATATAAAAGGGAACCGATCTGTTCAGGTCTTGGTGCATATGCTTCAGTAACAACGGAATATTCGTTAATTTAAAACTGCCGTGCTTGGCCTGACACGGCCCCTGGAATCGCCTGGGGAAGAAGGCGGAAGTGACAAAATCGATTGTACCCTAGTTTGATGCTTGGGGTATTTCAATTGATTGTTTATATGGAGACTGGAAGGTTGAAGTGAGCAACAAGAAAGAAAAAATTGGATATTTCACCCATACCTTAAAACGGGACTATCAGGGACAGCTGGGTAATAAGGGACACTTCTCTGGGAAATGTTTTCATACCTGTCAAGTGAGACGTTTTCGCCGTACTTCAACACCGTAAAAAGCAGCTATAAGGAACGGCGGAGCAACAAGGCACACCTCTCTGGGATCTCTGTCTGTTCCGCAACCGCTGCACAGCTCAACGTGTTAAACCATTGTCCTAATGACTTCTCATTGTAGTGAGAACAGCTCAAGCTGAGCGATCAGCCCGCCCAGACAATTAAACTAATGAGTGACTCCACACTTCTCATGGTAGTGCGAATAGCTCACGCTGAGCGATCAGCCCGCCCAGACAATTAAACTAATGAGTGACTCCACACTTCTCATGGTAGTGCGAATAGCTGACGCTGAGCGATCTGCCAGCACCAGCTGTGGCTGATCACACACACGAGTGCTCCGCAAAACACTCAATTTTTTTTCCAGTATATTTTTCCTTTTGGGCGTACAGAAATGGCAATATGCCCGTTTTTGCTAAAATTGCATTTTCCCCGTATTTTCCTTAAAATATTTGACAATAACAACACGAACTACATTTAAAACATTTCCCAGAAAAGTGTCCACCACCACTCCGCCCACCAAAATACGGCGAAAACGTCTCCCTTGACAGGTATGCGCCTCCATTTTCATATTGATCTGGTCAGTTTCTTGACAGCAGTGGCTCTCCTCCACTGTAATAATAATGGCTTCCGAAAAATCAATATTTATGGGGCGCCCTCGACAGACCCCCTTCGGCTTCGCAATTCTGGAGGCGATTAATGTCCAGTTCAATGACATTTTCCACTGGTTCTGCTCTCTGGTCATCGTTGGAACTGTTGTCATCAGACAAAGCATCTGATTCCGTCTCGGACGGCTCGAACCGGTAAGGTTCTATGCCTCTGTCACTGTCTGAACCACTGACAAAAAAAAAAGACAAAAAAAAAAGACAAAACTAAACTAATTTGTTCACAATCGCTATCACTTTCCGTCATGATTGTCCAATGTTGGTAAGTGTGAATGTGGATAGGCAGGGCAGCCAGGGTACAACTGGTGATGTCAAAAACATGGGCGTGGTCTGGACTGGCTGTCACAAGCCAGCAAGCAAGGTGGGGCCTTCACCTGGTGTATTTTGTGCAATTATGTAAATACAGGTGGGTGATATGGTCTCCGGTATGAATATTTGGTTTAAGCTATGTGTATTTTATCTAAATTCGTTGTCATTTAGAAAAAAAAATTACGTGACATTTGGCCTTTAAATGTTTCAGATCATCAAACAAATTTAAATATTAGACAAAGATAACACAAGTAAACACAAAATGCAGTTTTTAATTGAAGGTGTTTATTATTAAGGGTAAAAAAAATTCCAAACCTACATGGCCCTCTGTGAAAAAGTGACCCCCCCCCAAAAAAAAACAAACATAAATTAAATGTGGTTTATCACATCTTTGGAAAGCTGAGTTCAATTTTCTAGCCATCTCTAAAGGTTCTGGACTCCAACAAACCACAGTGAGAGCCATTATCCACAAATGGCAAAAACATGGAACAGTGGTGAACCTTCCCAGGAGTGGCCGGCCAACCAAGATTACTCCAAGAGCACAGTGACGACTCATCCAAGAGGTCACAAAAGACTCCACAACAACATCTAAAGAACTGCAGGCCTCACTTGCCTCAGTTAAGGTCAGTGTTCATGACTCCACCATAAGAAAGAGACTGGGGACAAATGGCCTTGCATGGCAGAGTTCCAAGATGAAAATCACTGCTGAGCAAAAAGAATATAAAGGCTCATCTCAGTTTTGCCAGAAAACATCTTGATGATCCCCAAGACTTTTGGGAAAATACTCTGTGGACTGACAAGACAAAAGCTAAACTTTTTGGAAGATGTGTGTCCCATTACATCCGGCGTAAAAGTAACAGCATTTCAGAAAAGGAACATCATACCAACAGTAAAATATGGTGGTGGTAGTGTTATGGTCTGGGTCTGTTTTGCTGCTTCAGGACCTGGAAGACTTGCTGTGGTAAATGGAACCATGAATTCTGCTGTCTACCAAAAAGTCCTGAAGGAGAATGTCCGGCCATCTGTTCGTGACCTCAACCACGAGGCTTGAGGTCACGCACTTGGGTTCTGTAGCAGGACAATGATTGAAAACAAACCAGCAAGTCCACCTCTGAATGGCTTAAGAAAACAAAATGAAGACTTTGGAGTGGCCTAGTCAAAGTCCTGACCTGAATCTGATTGAGATGCTGTGGCATGAACTTAAAAAGGCGGTACATGCTCAAAAACCTTCCAACGTGGCTGAATTACAACAATTCTGCAAAGCTGAGTGGGCCAAAATTCCTCCACAGCACTGTAAAAGACTCATTCCCAGTTATTGCAAACACTTTATTGCAGTTGTTGCTGCTAAGTGTGGCCCAACCAGTTATTAGGTTTAGGGGGCAATCACTTTTTCACATAGGGCCATGTAGGTTTGGATTTTTTTTCCCCTTAATAATAAACACCTTCATTTAAAAACTGCATTTTGTGTTTACTTGTGTTATCTTTGTCTAATATTTAAATTTGTTTGATGATCTGAAACATTTAAGTGTGACAAACATACAAAAAAAATGAGATATCAGGAAGGGGGCAGACACTTTTTCACACCACTATATACACAACAATGACAAACTATTGACCAATTAACAAGTGAAATTAGATAATTTCCCACAGAAACCTGAACATACCAGAGCACCCTGGTTAAAAACAGTGTCAGAGACTTTAATTTCCTAAAAACAAAAGAATCATCATCATCATGGCAGTCTGTCGGAGGCGACAATGACTGTTTCATTTAGGTCTGAACAGATTCCTCCACGCAGCTCTGTAATTCGCCTTCCGCCGCCAGGAACTCCGGACCTTGTTAACCCGGGCGACGTCTGAGCCGGTATGAGTTGCTTTCTGACTGACCATTTCATGAAACTGCTTGCAAAGCATTTGAGTACCACTAGCTTTTGCTGGACTAGCAACACATTCTTGGCAGATAGAGGTATTATCAGTGGCAAGGACAGGCCAAGACAAACTGACTCCAGTATCTGCTGCAGTGACTTTCCAGGTTTAATTCAGACTATTCAAACGTCTATTGTTGCACTTGTCTACATCATTCATTTCCTAAAAAGAGAATGTATTTATTTATTTTATTGTATACATTTTATTTACTGGAGAATTGACTGCTGGCAGTTTGCAGTTGTTTTTTTTTTTGTCAAAGCTGTTCTTGCTTATACAAAAGATAGGCAGTTTTATATTTTGCATTTTGTTTCCTTCCTGTTCCGAAAATGAACCAAATCATGACCTTAAAACCAAGGTACGTACCGAACCGTGATTTTAGGCGTACCATTACACCTCTAGTATGTAAGAATTTGGGCACTCTGCATATTTTTTAAAATTATTTATCATGGAGGCAAATTTTGGAGACTCCTACTGTATGTCTGTCCTTCTGGAATTTGCACTGCTCCATTGACCTCAGTTTTTTTTTTTTGTTTGTTTTTTGCCCGACTCTGCTTCTAATATACAGTATTTGGTTTGTAGTGCTGACTCCTCCACTCAAGGATGGATCAAAAGAAGAATTGAGTGTGCTGAGCGTAGCTAAAAAAAAATGTTTTAAGGCTAGAGTTTTGCCTATAAAACAAATATTATTTCTGTGAGTCTTCTTGCATCTGCATGGTGAGCCCTGCTGACTCCTGCAGAACCAAGCAGGTCTGCTCCTCCTCCTCCTGTGCTGCTCAGAGGAGGTGATCAGTCAAGGTCAGATAGTGAGCTCCTCGACCCCCTCCTGCATGCCTACACACCCGGGCCGTCTCTTTTTTGCTTCATATTTGTCCCCTGCTTCTTTGGAATCCAATTATTCTTATCCTTGATGAATGGCTGGAGAGCTGGGAGCCTGGGGGATCCACCCCAAGTTCAAATCTGGCAACTTAGCAACTCAAAATTGCCGCATAGCAGCAACATCATTTGCAAGAAATTCCACACCAAAACATAAACATTACAATTATAGTGTAGTTTCAAACACTCAGTATGAACACAAGTTTAATCCCATTTAATCCCAATTCTCTATTTATTGGATATATTTGCATTGCCTTTAAACTTGTTGGTTTTTTTTCATACCAAGGAAACACTTCTCATTGAAACCAAGCAGCCAGTTGGTTTTACCTTTTTTGTTTCAGCAAAAGTGCAGTCTGCTCTTACTGAGAGGAAATGGGAATTGTTACCAGATTAAGATTCAACCTTTGGAAAATGTGAAAAAAAAAAAACTTGAGGTTTTCTTCACAGTCTAAAGATGTTAAATTTTTGTTCATTTTAATTGTTTGTTTCTTGTGTCGCGCCTGTGATAACTGGCTGGCTGGCTGTCCCTGTGCATAAGCAGATGAGAAAATGAGTGCATGGACGATGCACACCAGCTGTTAAAATGTCTGCCGAAACGACATGACAGGCACACACCATTACACACAGGTGGTGATATATACAGCGACGCCTATACGCAAACTGGGACTCTGTAGCCTAAGAAGCTGCTAATGATACTGCTGGGATAATCTGATGGTTTTTTCACCCTTAGAAGATTATGAGGGAAAAAAAGGAGGCTGCTGCCTTTAAATTTTATGAGTTTGACAGAGGGAGACCGAGGGGTTTGTGAAGTGAAAATGTCAGCCAACGTTGTGTGTTTGGCTTCTTGTTGAACTGCATTTCTACAGCTTTGTGGGAGGACAGAAGAAACGCATGCCTCTCTGAACCTTTTTAGTTTTCAACTTCCTTTGTTTTCTTCTACGGTCAGGGTTTTTATGGCTTGGTCTTGAAGCTTTTGCACTGAAGATACAGTGGTGTGAAAAAGTGTTTGCCCCCTTCCTGATTTCTCATTTTTTTGTATGTTTATCACACTTAAATGTTTCAGATCATCAAACAAATTGAAATATTAGACAAAGATAACAATTAAACACAAAATACAGTTTTTAAGTGAAGGTGTTTATTATTAAGGGGAAAAAATACAAACCTACATGCCCCTATTAAAACATAAATTAACTAACTAACTAACTAACTAACTAACCTGCACTTATATAGCGCTTTTCTAGTCACAAAGACCACTCAAAGACCACTCAACCACTCAACCACTAACTGTGGTTTATCACATCTTTGAAAGCTGAGTTCAATTTTCTAGCCATTTCTAAAGCTTTTGGACTCCAGCGAGCCACACTGAGAGCCATTATCCACAAATGGCAAAAACATGGAACAGTGGTGAGCCTTCCCAGGAGTGGCCGGCCGACCAAAATTACCCCAAGAGCCCAGTGACGACTCATCCAAGAGGCCACAAAAGACCCCACAACAACATCCAAAGAACTGCAGGGCTCACTTGTCTCAGTGAAGGTCAGTGTTTATGACTCCACCATAAGAAAGAGACTGGGCACAAATGGCCTGCATGGCAGAGTTCCAAGACGGAAACCACTGCTGAGCAAAAAGAACATAAAGGCTTATCTCAGTTTTGCCAGAAAACATCTTGATGATCCTCAAGACTTTTGGGAAAATACTCTGTGGACTGACGAGACAAAAGTTGAACTTTTTGGAAGGTGTGTGTCCCATTACATCTAGCGTAAAAGTAACACGGCATTTCAGAAAAGGAACATCATACCAACAGTAAAATATGGTGGTGGTTGTGTGATGGTCTGGTGCTGTTTTGCTGCTTCAGAACATGGAAGACTTGCTGTGGTAAATGGAACCATGAATTCTGCTGTCTACCAAAAAATCCTGAAGGAGAATGTCCGGCCATCTGTTCATGACCTCAAGTTGAAGCGCACTTGGGTTCTGCAGCAGGACAATGATTGAAAACAAACCAGCAAGTCCACCTCTGAATGGCTTAAGAAAAACAAAATGAAGACTTTGTAGTGGCTTAAACAAAGTCCTGACCTGAATCCGATTGAAATGTTGTGGCATGAACTTAAAAAGGTGGTTCATGCTCGAAAACCCTCCATTGTGGCTGAATTACAACAATTCTGCAAAGATGAGTGGGCCAAAATTCCTCCACAGCACTGTAAAAGACTCATTGCCAGTTATCACAAACACTTTATTGCAGTTGTTGCTGCTAAGGGTGGCCCAACCAGTTATTTGGGGGCAATCACTTTTTCACACAGGGCCATGTAGGTTTGGAGTTTTTTCCCTTAATAATTAACACCATTTAAAAACTGCATTTTGTGTTTACTTGTTATCTTTGTCTAATATTTAAATTTGTTTGATGATCTGAAACATTTAAATGTGACAAACATACAAAAAAGTGAGAAATCAGGAAGGGGGCAAACACTTTTTCACACCACTGTATGTGCGGTTGAATGGAAGAAAAAGTTAAATGAAACTCATGGACTACATGGAGTTACTGACTCTTCCAGAAAAGTTTAAGATGGCATGTAGAAGTGATGTTGGTCAAATGTATGAAATGCACTTGGCTGAAGTACTTTTCAACTTTAACCCTCCTTGTGTCCCTGAGGTATTCAGTATTCCTTTGGACTAAATGAAGAGGCAGTGGATCACTGCAGCAGCATTTGGCCAGTGGTATAGAGATAAGTTCTATTTGCATGTTTGTCTATCTGTCCATGTGTCTGCAGCTTTGACTTGAGCACCATTGAGGCTAGGCTCACCAAACTTGGTACAGAGGTAAAAAAAAATCAGTTACATGACCTCTTTAATTATTGAACTATACGACCATTGTGTCATTAATCATAACATCAAGCTCAGCAAACTTATGAGTCCAGATGTCAGAGTCACAAGATCGTCCGCACTCTTAACTTGAGCACAAATGAAGCTCGGCTCATCAGCCTTGCTGCACAGGCTCACCTTGGGACCCTCACCTGTGGCTGTAGTTTTGGGATCAAAAGCTTAATGTCACAAGGTCAGCCAACATGGACATACAGTGTGTCACTGATGCATATGTTTGCATTGTGTGTGTGTGCCCTTGACTGTTGAAAGCTGAGAAGCACACGAGGAGATACCCGGCTGTTGAGTGCAGAACGCGTTTCAGTGAAGTACATTTCTAGTTGGAACAGCAGATGATAAACGGGATTAAAAAGAGATCATGTAAAAGTAATCCAGTACACCACCCGATTGTTTATGCAATAATGAAAACTCCAAGAAAAGTGGATTCTCATGTCAATTACAGGTATATTGAGTCCTATAACTTGCTAATACGTTAATAGGTTGAGTTATAGAGATTAAGAGTATATTAGAATGAATGGGATTTGAGTCTAACACTTTGCTCCACTAGAGTAAAATCCGGATTTTTGTTTGTAAAACAGTTTTTGACCTGTCTTAAGATAATCCAGTCCAAGGTGACCAACAAACTTACACAATAACCCTTGGCAAACAACACCCACTACTGCATTATTACGTGTAGTCAGTAGAGGTGGGGATCATGAGGGACCTCACGATTCGATTTGGGTTGCTATACTTAGGTTACAATACAATCCTATCACGATTCACCGATAATCACAATATCACAATCCCATATATTTCAAATTGTTTCAGCTTATTCAACCTCGAATCACATCCTAAAGTAAAACTGTTGACATCTCTTTCATATAATAAAGTATTCTCAGGGCTTCATTTTCCACAGAGACATGTGTCTGCACACAGGGAAGGTGGTGGATGGTGTTTGGAATAGATTTCCACTCCAGCTACGTTTATCTGGACTCTTAAAAATCAGCTGAAAACTTTGTGTTTAACAAGGATTTCCGTTGAGTTTCAATTCATCTTCTTTTTAATGGTAAGTGTGATTTTTTTTAAATCATTTTAATCTTGTGTTTTAACTTGTTTTTGTATTTTTTAAAATTGTTTCTAGCTATCAAATTCCTTTCATTCTGTTTTATTCCACAGCACTTTGTGACTGTATGTCTCTGCAAAGCGCTTCATAAATAAACATTACTTACTTTTTCTCCAGCGCTGCTTACAAGCTCCATGCCGGCGTGTTTTTAGCTTAGTCGTTGCTAATGCTGCTCTGAGACGTGTGCTGGCCCGTGTGTTGGTTTTTTTTTTTGTGCAGCACTTCTTGTGGGTTGTGTGTCATGCCAAGGTCTTCCCTTCTATCTTTTGTTACAAAATCCAAAAAAAGCCTGACATTTGTGCTATCTTTGAGCTACCTGCTTCCTAACTTTCAAAGCTGGCTGCAAATCTCACAAGACAAGATATGACTTCACTTGACTGGGTGCTTGCTTTGCGCCATCTATTGGACTGAAAACGCAGTTGATTGGATACCCAAGAGAGTATGCAACATTGACATGAATATACACAATTAATATAAGACTGATCCATGCGTTTAGGGATAGGTGTATCATCGTTAGCGTCAAGTATCGCGATCATCACTGAATCGATCTTATGTCCGTCAGATTACCTTTGTAGTGATGTCATTCATCTTCAACCGCATAATCCTTTCCGGGCCGCTAGGGTCTATTCCAGCATCTTTTTGGGTGAGAGGCAGGGTACACCCTGGACAGATAGCCAGCCTATCACATAGAGGCAGACATCCATTTACTCTCGCAGTCATACCTAAGGGCAATTTGTCCCCAGTTGATGCCAATTACCCTAACGTGCATGTCTTTGGCTTGTGGGAGGAAACCGGAGTACCCACAGAAAACCCATGTAGACACGGGGAGAACATGCAAACTCCACACAGAAGCCGTCAGTGCTGGCCAGGGGTTGGGATTGCACCTATGGCCGTCTTGCTGTGCTGCCACAGTGCTGACCACTGCACCACCAAGCTGCTGTCCTCAGAAATTCTTCTTCATAATGTTCCTTACTCTGATGACATTATCCACTGACATCATAGAAACATGGTAAGTAAAAGGCAGCATAATATTCAGACCCCAGCTGAGAGATGAAGCTAAAAAGATAAAGTTATAACAGAAAAAATAAGTGGAATATACACATCAACCATGGGTGACATGGGGGGGGGGGGCGTGAAAAAAGGTACACAGTAAGAAACACAATCAAAATCAAAGCGGTGCAAAAACATCTGGGACTACAACAAAAGACTAAAAACAAAAATCCATACAAGTTACAGGTGTAGTGGACAGAGGTGAGAGAGCTTTGCTTTAATGGGACTCGAAACGGTGAAGAGATTTCTGCCCCTGTGATGTGCGTCTCTCAGCTGGTTCAGGAATAAGTGATCATAACACGGAGGAGAAATAACATCTCCTTCTCTTTTTTTCACCTTGAAGAGCACCTTGACGTCCTATGTTTTAGTGATCACTTTGCCTTTTCTTCCTCCCAAACACCGCAGGGAGATTATTACTGTCTTTGTAACATTCAGAAAAATATGGAAGCAGTTAATGAGAAATTGCAATGAATTCAGTGTTCTCTGTTCTCCACATTTATTCTTAGCCTCCAGTTGCAAATGTAGGTAAAAACAATAAATGTCACAAAGAAACTAAATGCTTACTTATGTCGGACATGTTGTGGAGTGCATAAATTAGCTAAATAATGAATTGATTTCCATCAGGAGAAAAAAAAACCCATTTTATTATACTGTTGCTGGTCGATCAAAATTATCCTTTTGTATATCTTTGAATAAATTATGCTGACTTTATTTCTTTCGACATTTCCAAATGAGCCAGTCATGCATTTGACCAATTCTTTTTGTCAGTACTGTAGCTGCAGAGCTGTGATAAGCAATTTGTAGTGAATTGATGCATATTGTTATATTTTGGCAGATATTGCATGTAGTTCCTGAAAGAGTTTTGATCAGTTTGATTATCATAGAAATGACTATGATGGTCTGTTCTTTTTTTTCATGAATTTATATCAATTTAAGCATTGACAGTCATAGATAAAAAAAATGAACGCAGAGGTCAGGGATGGGATTCAAACACAAAGCAGTGCGTATCCATTGCTGTAGAGTTACCCTGATGGCATTTTTATTTAGTGGTCTCTGCTTTTACCCAGCCTGGCATGGAATTCATCCACACAAGAAGGAGTGTTATAGCTTATTATTTGGTGCCAATTTGGCTCCTCTGGTTGCTACCTTTATATTATTGTGATTATGTAGACAAATATGTTGCAGCTGCTTGCTTCAGACTGATTGAAATGCTTTTGCAAGTCTGAAACGTGACCCAGGTGCAGCCCGACGCAGATGTGGACCCCCCCCCCCCCGCTGTGAAGGCGGTGGGATGCTAAACCCCAGGGCACTCATCCATGGAAACAACACCACAGGACCTGCATTGTCCCACCGTCACACGACTAAAATCAGCCAGAAAAGCGCTCTCTGATGGAGGCTGCTATCTGAGGCATTAAAAGTTAGTGTTGTAGAACAAGATCTTCAAAGATATCACTGCGAATTAGATTGTTTACTGTTCTGGCCTAACAACCTGTGTGATTGGGTAAGGGTTGAGCCCAGATTCTCTTGGCAGGGTGACTCAAATGAAATGTTGCTTTTCCTCAGTAACGCATTAAGCACAAATCTCACACACTTTGCCGATACTCGCTTTTATAACTCGCTGATAATCCCCTTTCCCCACCCCCCCCTCTCCATCTTGTTTCGGTTGTAGCGGCCAAACGACTTCTGTTGAGAGTATCGATTTGAATTGGGATGCCTATTGGAGCCTTTCGAAATGTGCGGGCTCGCCATCCCGTGGAAGAAAATAACATGCTGTTCTGTCGCTCACCGTGAAAATGTCATTACACCAGCTGTCTCGGGCCTGATGCCCACTGCAGCCACTCAGCTGGCTGCCGAAATGGACAGAAACACACTCCAAGCACTCCCAGAAGCACACACAAGATGACACGTAGCTGCGTGGTGGGAGGATTTCTAATAAGGCGTTATGCTCATGCGGTCGTATATTCCTACAGTCCACAGTAAGTGGAGTGATAATGATAAAGTAATAATGTAATAATGTGTATTTAGGTTTCAGTTTTGGTCGGGGGGCTTAACATCTGCTGCTGGTAGATAGAGATGTCTGGTCCACACAAACTACCGCATCTGCTTAATATGACTAATGGATTAGATTAAGCCAGGATGATATGCATGTACTGTGTGTGTGTGTGCGGGGGGTGTGGGGGGGGAGCACTGTGAGAGAGTGTTTGTCAGCATTTTGTACTCTCCCGAGGGTGTGTGTGTTTGTGTGAGTGAGTGAAAGAGAGTTTATATGAATGCATGTGCAATATACAAATCAGCAGGACAAAATTTGACAAAAGGAGAAAACATGCTCGACATATCTGGAGCATCTTTTAGAAACTATAAAAGACAACACGTAGCGTACAAGATTTACAAACTAGAAATTAGGATGCATGCTCTTTTTTGTCTGGTGTTAAGTTTTTACCTCCCTGCGTCAGCGCAATCCTCCACCTTATATAGAAGCCTTTTCGTGACTTTCATTTAAGTTCTCATTTGTTACTAATAGAGACTTCACTCAGATATGGAGACACACGTTTTAAGTGTTATCTTTGTTTTGGATTTTTTTTTTTTTTTTTTTTTTGTGTTGGTAGCAGATTTTCACAGCAGGATTATAGCCAGAAATATGATGCAAGGCTTCAGACTGTGACCAAAATGGCTGGAGTGTGCAAGCAAAACTTTTGCATGGTCACATTTATGTGAATGCAAAATCATTAAGCTACGTTGGTGTGGTTATCTTTTATACAGCTTTAACTTTTAAGATAAATTTCAAATTTCCAACTTTTTATGTAAATTATTCCAAATTAGGGCTGGGCGATATGGCTTTTAACATGTATCACAATACATTTAGGTTTTATCGCAATACACGGTATACAGTATATCACGATATTTTGAGATCCCCTCTGAGCTTCTAGCAGTTTTAGTTTCCATGGGTAATCCTTTTGTCTATTATGCTGTGTGTGTTTCTGTCATTTGGTTGTCTACTGTCATGCTGCTGTTACGCTGTAATTTCCCAGTTTGGGATCAATAAAGTACATCTATCTATCTATCTATCCATCCATCCATCCATCCATCCATCCATCCATCCATAACCACTGTGTAAATATTCATTTAAAACCTTTGCATAAAATGACACCAGCATAATAGAAACACTCCCTTGTGTTACATGTTTTTTAATTTGCATGCAAAAGGGGGGGTGAGTGGAAATCAAGTTAAATTTAACAAAATTTATTGAAACAGTAAAGCAGTCCCACTCATAAATTTGCAGCAAATGAGAATAAATAATGGTAGGCCTTTCTATTCACCTGATTCTTAAAGGCAACAATAAAACCAAAACAACATTTAAAAAAAAAGGACTCAAAACAATAAAAAGTCCATTGAGCAACAATTCTAGAGAAGGATATTTCAAAACCATATAAAGTGCACTTTTTTCTGTTTGGTCATGTTTTTAACAATAAGAGCCATGTCTGTGGTATTATCATTTGTGACTGCAGTGGTGATCATTTTCCATTTGCACTTTTGTCATATGGGATACATTCTTCAAAGGAAGAAGCCACGGTCATTTACTTTGGAAATCCTTGGTTCCTTTAATGTTATTTTTTGTTGGGGCTCCCTGGGATTTTGACAAGCGGATTTTAATGCATTCTTCATATTGATGTGGATGGCATCTCAAGTGGAGAAACAAATTAGTGGTACTGCTACCTTTAAAAGCAATGGCTTTGTGACATATTTGCTGAAAACTGTCTTTTGTTCAGTGTCGTCCTTCTGAATTCCGAACCACTGCCAGACAACGTAGCTGGAGCTTTTTCACTTCACCCTATTTTCCCTCTCCCCATGCTCTGCCAGTGTTGCCAGATTGTGCATAAAAACCAAGTGTCTCTGCTCCACAAAAACAGGCTCAAATGAAGCAGTTTCCAAAGAAAAACATGCAGGAAAAACAGACCTGGCAACGACCCTGAAGCAAAACATGACCGCGGTGGGAGTCACTGAGCTGCAGTGCAGCTGTGTGAGAGGACTTTAAACGGATAAATAAATGCTAACAGCTTCCATTGCCGCAACAATTTATGCTTGATATTCTCGATAAAGGCATTTTATGTATCGTGCACAGTAGAATGTAATGATGTCATGAATATATTTGGTGCCCTACTCCAAATGGATTGTAAAAGAAAGCCAGATACCTGACACATAATAGCCTGTCACCAAATATCAATTTTAAATATTGTGATTGTTAGGAACCTTCCACAAGAAATTGGTCAGTGGTGCAGTTTCCTGTCACACTAAGATACACCTCCAGTACTAGTTTGCAGATAGTGGGGTGTTCTTCTTTGGATCAGTGGTTAGTGTATGAGTGTTTGGCTCACAGGGTCATGGGTTAAAAATCCGTTCGTAGGTGTGAGTCTAACTTGCCTACGGGTAAAAAAGGCAATAGTTTAGTCCGCCTTGATGATAAAGGGTCAAAACAGACAACAAGAGTTCTCAGGTAAACAGGCAATTATGGCTGTAACAGTGATTATTGTCAAAGCCAGTAGATGAAAACAGATTATAATAGTTTAGAAAAAGCTTGGATAATATGCATTTTTATGTTAAATATCTATGTGCTTGGTTTACTTAGCCTTGACAAGCTGTTATCGGCTGTTAAAGTTATGCTAATCTTTGTGATACCAAGTCATAATTCATGGAGGAAAAACTATTTTTCTTATCTCCCCTCAAAAATGTCATGAAAATAGAGACACAAACCCACCAGTGGATTTGGAGAGTGATTAATTTTCTCTAAAATAGCCTGCACCCTCCGGATAATCAAAAGAAGCGTTGTGACGTTTTGGTTGATAAAACTGTTTGCCCTCTGACCTGGAGTCAGATGGGAAGATCAATATCAATTTAATCTCTCTGTGCTCTTGACAAAACTAGTCTTGTTTTCCCCGGAGGATGCAAAAAAATGAAAAAAAAAATACCACTTCAAAACTATCTTTTATGACAGAGAACAAGTTCCCAAACACCACATGAATTTGTGTTACTCAAATTAAAGCCATATCTGAGTAGCACAGTTTCTATCTACTCACCCTCAGGGCTGTTCTGATCTGATGATGTCTGATGTTCTGAAGTGCTGCCTAGATTTTTAAAATCCTTTTACACTTGGCTTTAGTTGCATCACGGGCCATTGTTCAGTAGGATGTAACAGAAAATAAGAGAGAAATGGAGTCGATGGTAGCATAATGGAGCGTGAACCAGACTTGAAGTCACAACATTATGAGTAGAAGTAAAAAAACACCCATCTGGTCTGCTGAAGCTCAGGCTTCCCTTTGTGTCTCTTTTTTCTCGAGGCAAAGATTCCTCAGGCAGTGCAGAAATGACAGCCCTCAGATGCTGGAAGCCAGAGGAGAGCGCTAGGCTTTATGCATGATAGCTTTTGTTAGCCACTGTTATAGTAGACGTGTGTGTAGAGGGAAGCCCAGGAGTTCTAAGAAGCTCTGAGGGTTTTTTCCTCATCCTTCATCCTTCTCTGTGTCATTGCCTGTGGTGTTCCTCTGTCACTCTCTGTTAGCTAATCAATGTTGTGTGATATGAGAAATGGCTACATTTAAAAGAATAGCTCTAGCTTATCACAGCAAGTGTTGGCAACATGCTTTTGGCGTCATTAGACATGCAAATCAATAAAACATTTCAGCATGTTGTGATTCAGCTGGTCTTGGATCAAAGGGTTGTTTCTGCATTCTCTCAGTTGTGTCGTTTTGACATTTATTTGAATTTTGTTTTCTTGCTTTCTATATGCTATTATATTTTTATAGTGACAACGATAACCTTATAATGTTTATTCTTAAGATGTGGGGGGGCTATTTCAGCGATCCAGTCGACAATCTTTTGTATGTGCCCTGCATTTATGGGTGTGTCCATGTCCATTTCACTATTACAGCAATGCAAAAACAAATTTTGCGCCAGGCACAAAGTGCAAAGAGGCTGTTCTAATGCTTGTATTTATTCAGAGGTGTGTTTTATGTGTAACATGAAATAAACCAGTCGCAGTCTTTGCTCTCATCCCCTTCAAAAAACGGGCGCAAGATCAAAGGTTTAATACCAATATGACGGCATGTAAATGCCAGGAGAAATCTGTTTTGCTCTGAGGACAATGCATGCTTGTTCACAAAGTGAAAATATGTGAAAGGGCAAGTAGCTTTTTAACCTCCTTCTCCATCCCCCCACCCCACCCCAGCCCCGCTCACACTAGGGAGACTTGATCATAATCACGCATGGATGAGAGCTGTACACTTCCGAGATTATGCCAGTCTTTCTCTTTGTCCATGATTTTGACGGACAGAGTTATATTCCTCAGTTATATTATCACAAATTTCAGCCGAACTTCTCTATTAAACCAAGAAAGAGTGAGCTGTTAATGTTGCCGTTAATGTTCCCTCCTCTGCTGAATGCAAAATTGTTGTGCTTTAACTCAAAACAGCTGTTGTGATACTTTCATTTTGAATCATTCTCTTAAAAAATGACAGTGAATGAAGATAAAAAAATTTAAAAACTGTCATAAATTAGATAACATGCACCTGCTGGCTGTTCCGTAACACCGGTATAAGGCAGCCTGGTCCCACTGTGCAACAAGAAGTCTGATAAAGTTAAATAAAAAAAACAGTGACCAACATTTTGCTTAATGTACGTATGTACATTTGTTCGTTCATTCATTCATTCATTCATTCATTCATCTTCTTTTCGGGTCCTAGTGGCTGGAGTCTGTCCTAGCGTCTTTGGGCGAAAGGTGTGTGTGTGTGGGGGGGGGGGGTGGCGTACACCCTGGACAGATCACCAATAAATGAATGGATGAAGGATCAGGTAAGGGATTACGACAGATTTTTAAAAATCAGTCTTTCAAAATAACGGACACTGAGAAATTCTAGCCTGAGTGTTAGAACAGGCTGAAATGGCGGTCGATAATGCGGTGCTTATCTCAGACCTGCTTTCTGCAGACTGGAGTAAAATACATCTTAATACCAACGTGCCAAACTTGGTGCCGAGCCTCACACACAAGATGAGCATACAGTCCTATTCCGATTCAGGTGGCCAGGGCACACATTGGAAAACCAAACAATGTGCTGACAAAAATTAATGAAAGCACCAGTGCAAGGTGCAAAGCGAGGTACAAAAGCCCACTCCAGACTGTCAAAATAGGGCCCAAAGACTCATTGACATACAGTAATTGAAGTTGCCAGTGATGGATGGTTGAAAGAATTTGATTCCTTCTTGCTGAAGCCAGCCCTAATTACCTTTGATTTCTATGGTGTTTCAGGACAAGTTAAAGTTCCTCTCTTCTGCAGTATTATTTATACTCATTTTTGATAACTGGAGTGGTCTGGTAGCATGGCATACAAACTACTTTGACCTCTGGACTGAGTTTCTTCTGTTTTGTGGCTCAGAGTAGAAGTTTTGCATGAATGAAAATAAATCAACTTTATTTCATCAAGTCTTCCAGCTAAAATGTTAACACAGCTCGTTGTTTCCTGCCCTCCCAGTGTGACATTGTGGACCATTTTAAATATAGTCATGTCTCTGCATTTTGATGAGTTTCAGCACAAATAACCATGTTTCACTGTTTTAAAACTAATCAGTGCCTCATAGGCAGGGCTAAATTGAAAATTTCTTTATTTGCTTTCATTTCCACATTTGCATGTTGCATGTCCCTTGCATGTTGGTGAGTTGCTTACTTTATGCATTAACTACACATTTCTAGGTGGGCAAAGTTAGGGTAGTGGTTGGGGTTAGAGTATGTTGAGGGTCTACTTTATATTATGGTGGCACCAGTTTAAAATGAGCTCTGCTGAATGAATGGTGAAGGAAACAGATAAGGAAACACAAACGATAATTATAGATGGATGTCATTTGTATTTTGTTTGAAATGTTGACTGATTTCGGCAGATCATCTCCACATGTTGTGTTCAATAAACAAAATTTAAGCTTTAAGCTTTTTAAACTTTACCTGAAATACGTACTCTGGTACCAACAGTTACTCATAGCAACCGTTCGTGGTCTGTCCCTTCACCCAGAACCAGTTTGGCTTGTGAGACCCCATCGGGGCAACTTACTCCCCACAAACCCCTCCACCACGATAAGGTGGCAATCATGTCACTTCATGTAGTCATCTTCACAACTAACAGAGCTCACTTCTTGAAAGCGTAACTTAAGATTGTAATACTTGCTGATGGAAACAGCTGAAAATAACAGACTATGTTCTTCCTTCTGCATAACTCCAGATAGCAAATCCTAAACTTAGAGATATTTCCCTTTCTGTTCTTCCTCCAGGCAAAAGAATTTGTAGGATATGGTAAAACTATTGCTTTGTTTCATCTGTGCAGATGTGGGGTGGGGTGGTGGTTGGGGGGGGGGGGG
Organism: Pholidichthys leucotaenia; assembly: GCA_020510985.1. NCBI lineage: Eukaryota > Metazoa > Chordata > Actinopteri > Cichliformes > Pholidichthyidae > Pholidichthys > Pholidichthys leucotaenia. The sequence goes on from CM035839.1 coordinate 305,861,443, forward strand.
GTCCATCAGAAGTGTGACTATAAAATTCATTAAATCTAATAATGTTTTCAAACATGATTAAATGAATTAATTTCTACACATCCTGAATTAGACTCTAAAATTGACTAAAACGTGGAGCTCGTTTAATGACTGTGCTACTGAGATGTGATGCATTACGGGCGTCCCGCAGTGGTACACATTTGTATGCTGGGTGTGCTGACAATCCAGCTCCCTGCTGATGCCTTGCTGCCAGAATAACAGTGATGATGATATGGCGTGTCTGTATTTCTGAAATATAAATAGATAGATAATTCCAACAAATATGGCAGGCACTGAAGGGCTGACTTTGGTTAATTTGCTTCATAGGACAGAGAGAAATGCAGCCCTCCTGTCATCCAGATTCCTCTACTCTTCTTGCCCCAGTTAGCCAACTGTGGGCCACCATGAATCCATGATAACTTGTCGCCAAGCCTGTAGAGGAGGAGGGTGTATGAGAAAACCAAGTAGTGACACAGAGCAGGTAAAAAATGGGGGATGAGGTGTAAATGATCTTTGTCTGGCTGCCATGTTGCTTGTTTCCCATCTTACCCATTTTCTAATGCTCCATGCCTACAGAATGGATTGGGGGGGGGGGGGGATGTTGCATTTGCTGCTTGAGGCCTGTATTTGCCTCTTAAGATACAGCACATCCATGAACTTGGTATTAGTTTCATCACAGGAGCTGCCATCACTGCTTCCCCAGATCTAATCTGAAACCTCACCTCCTGCCCTGTTGTTACCCTTGTATGATCCTGTTTTCACGCTTTTTTACCCTCCAGGCTTTGGATGCACAGATCTTGCTCATTTTCTGCATCTTTACTCATACTCTTGTTTTACTTTTCGTGTATTGTGCTTATTTTATGGGATTTATATATCCCTTTTTCCTCTTTCCTTCTGTCTTGCTATATTTTTTTGCTCTTAAATTAAGTAGCTGCACTTTATTTGTTCCTCTTTGAGGAAATCTTGTCAGAAAACATTCATGAAAGTGGAATCTGTTATACACAGTTTTTCCCTTGCAACAGTTTTTAGAGTTCAGCAACAAAAAGTAATGTTATATAGGAAAAATGTGTAAGTCATAGTGTAGGGCTTAATATGTATTAATAGGAAATTGAAAACTGGCCAAATGTTTTCCATTTCTTTTTATAATGGGTTCATTTATTGGAAAGAACATTTAGGACCATGTTAAAGAAAGCGCATATGCACTCGTGCTTTCACTCATAACCATAATTCACTTCCTTGTCTGGGTGGGTCATTGCCATTTGTTGGCTAAGTGGTCTTTTGTTCCGCTGCAGTTAATTATGAAAAGGGATCAATTGAATTGTTCAGCTCCTCTCAGCAAAGTGAGGACATACCTTTAATTATCGAGTCTGTCCAAAAGCTCTGCAGCAAAATTCTGTTGGTAGTTTTCCTTTACAGTATCCCTGACAAACTTCAGCTAGTTTAAGATCTACACTGAAGCACATTTTTAGATAAATGCAAGGGAAGGCTGAAAAGTTCATAGTGGTCAGATTTGACCAAATGTGGTTTATTTTTCAGCTGCAGAGATCCAAGCGCTGTCACATCAATGGAAAAAGTGTGTGGACTGAAGGGGAGACTATGTTGAAAAATAAACCACATTTGGTCAAATGTGACCACTATGAACTTTTCAGAATATGAACTTTTTAGCCCCCCCCCCCCCCCATCTGTTTATTCTGGTATAGTGCTTAGCAGTGATTTATCTGGCTTACTAAAATGAATCTTCTTGGCATCTTTCTCTTTGACTTAGATTGAGCCGCCCATCTTGGACAGCAAAAGCTTTTGTGTAAACTTGCCTCTAAGAAGATTAACCCTCAGCACTTCACTCTAGCCATAGCTGTTTAAACAGGCTGATTACATGACTTCATTGACTAGTTGGTTTTGAATTGCCATGTTGCATCGTTGTTTATTTGTGTTTAGGATTAAAAACATATATTGACAAATTTCACACATGCTCAATATAGGCGGCAAACTTTCTGCAAGATTCTGCAAGCTGCATTGCAACCCACCTCCTTCTTTGCTCCTTCTTTATATAGTTTCTGTTCACTCAGTTTCATACAGAACTGAACAGGGGTAACCCTTGTTCAGTTCGGTCCTGTGGTTCTCTCACAGAAAATGACAGCGAGACACAAGTACAAGACATGAAAAATTACCAGTGACCGCTTGCCTGCTGGCGTCTGGATTGGCAGGTTCATGACATCACCAAAGTGATGATGACAAATTTGAGGTACTAGAAGAACACAACAGAAATGCAGGAATCAGATTACAGTGGGCAGGGAGTTAATGGAGGGTTGTTGGTTGTTGGGTTTATGTAGCACAGGGACACTGACAAATTTAGGTGTGAAAAGCAGCTATAATGGGTGTAGGTAGAAAGCACATAGACATACCACCAAATGTGTATTTTTGTGCTGATAAGATGACAATCTTCTGTGTTTTAAAACTGGGTTATCAAGCTGTTTGATAAAAGACGCACTTCAAGTATAGATTCTATGGTTTTATTGGTCTGGCATGCATTAAAACCTCATTTGTGAAAGCTGGTATGTATGTGCTTTTTGTCCTCACTGCACTCTGAGGCTGTTATCAGGAGCAGTGTGTCAGAGAGCCACAGTCTCACAGGCTGTAAAGTGGCATTGTTTGCCAAGCTGGCTTCTCCCTTCCCACTGGCAGTCTTTAAACAATTTAGGAGTACCATCAGTGTGTTTATAGATGTTATCAGAGTGCCCCTGGCTGCATAATAGCAGCACTTATTTGGTCCCTGAGCATTACCACCTTGGGAGAATAGCTCTTTAGAAACGTGTTAAAGAGAGCTGTCACTCTAAGATGAAGCTGGATGAGATGTCGCTGTAATAACGATGAATGATGCACCTAAACTGACCTTTTGCTCTCTATTAATGCACGCCAGCTCGCAGCATTCACATATTTAAACATGAGGATGTTACTTAGCCTGTGCTATCTGAAATGATGGTATTCAGGGTGTCAGTCGGCACTCATCCATGCATGGATTCATTTATTTGCAGAGTGCCCATGTTAAAATATTAGCATATATTTTTCATGCTGTGTGGACATGAAATAGAGGCTTTAGTCGTATTCCAGATTTGTGCGGGAACATGCTTATTGGGGTGGTGAGGAATGTGCAACAGATTTCGTGCCTTGTACTGGATGCATAAATGTCTTATTAAATGTATTAAAGGGCTCTCCCTTTGGATTAAGGTTTTGTTTAATCATACAATAGCAAATTATTTAAAAAAAAACATTTTGATCTCATTTTGAAGCTTACGAGCCCTTTTAAACACTTGTTCTTGCTACTCTTTGTGGCACCTTACACAGGGGACATTTTATGTTTAGTACTTTAATACCAGAGCTATTATCATTACTCAGTGAGTAAAAGATTAGGTCATAACGGTAGGACAGCCAATACTGAATTAATGAGAGTATTACTTCAGAGCTCTTTTATCACTTAAAATCTACTCTCCCTTTCATAACTAGCATATCAATGTCACAGGAATAAAATATGGGTTTAAATGTCTGTGGCTTTTGCGCCTGCTGTTATGTCTGTAAAATGACCAGGCAGGAGGTGAGTCTTCATGCAGCAACCAACTCTAACTCCCACTTTATTGCATGTACTGGGGTTTTTATACAGATGGGCTGTGCCAACCTCACGCCGCCCTAGGGGGGCGGGCACTACCACACACACTCATATCACACACACCACACCTGCGCTCTCATTTCAGATTTCTTTAATGAATGGATGTGAATTTGTTGACTTGCTTTCTGTGGTTTCTTCACACATTTGTACTGCATTGTCCTTCTTGTACCCTAAGAAATTCTCTAGTCGGCTGCAGCTCTGAACATGCAAATATAGAATATAAGTGGAATGAGTGAAAAATCTTACTTTGCCATTTTAAAGAGTGAAGAGGTAAAAAAAAAAAACCCAGTCTATTTTAAATTAGGACCTAAAGTCTGCTGTCAACAGTCCTCTGATGTCATTATTTCAGTTATTATATTAATTGATGGCAAAAACAGTGGTATTGTGCTTTTGATTGGGTTGTTACAGCCACTTAGGACACAGATAGGTCCCATATTCTGCATTTATCAGTCATTAATGTTAAGTTTTGGCATCCTCAAGGACATATGTACAGCGGGGAAAATAAGTATTGAACACGTCAACATTTTCTCATTAAACATATTTCTGATGGAGCCATTGACCTGAGATTTTCACCAGATATCAGTAACAACCCAAGTAATCCATACATACAAATAATCAAGGCAACTGTGTTCACAAAACAAGTTATATTTAACAAAGTGGAAGGACATGGGGAATAAGTATTGAACACATGAATAAAAAGAGGTGCAAAAAGGCATCGAAAGCCAAGAAACCACCTGAAAGCCATCAGAATTTAGGAAGCCATACCATCCTCCATCAGTGCAAATTAAGTCCTGACCGATTATGACCAATATGACCAATATCCGATTGTCACACCACAAAGAACTCATGATGGGTAGAAGCAAAGAGCTCTCTCTAGACCTCTGCAAACTTATTGTTGCAAAACATATTGATGGCATTGGTTACAGGCACATTTACGGTGATACGGGCTGCACGGTGGCGCAGTGGTTTAGCACTGTGGCAGCACAGTTTTACCCTCGGCCGGGGGACCGCAGGGATCATGAGATCGTGGGTTCGATCCCAGCCTCCGACCAACAGTGAGCTGTGTGGAGTTTGCATGTTCTCCCCGTGTTGCGCGGGTTTACTCCGGGATTTCTCCGGTTTCCTCCCGCACACCAAAAACATGTAGGTTTAGGGCGCTCGCGCACGCAGCGACCAGCAGCCAGTGGCTTGTCACCAAACTGCAAACCAAGTCTACCTACGGGTACAAATAAGTAACAAAAAAAAAAAATAAAAAAAAAATTTCTAAACTGCTGAATGTTTCAATGAGCACTGTTGGAGCCATCATTCGGAAGTGGAAAGAACATCATTTTACCATAAACTGGCCACGACTAGGAGCTCCTTGCAAGATTTCTGACAGAGGAGTCAAAAGAATTATCAGAAGAGTTATCCAAGAGCCAAAGACCACTTGTGGAGAGCTCCAGAAAGACCTGGAGTTAGCAGGTACTGCTGTTTCAAAGAAAATAATAAGTAATGCACTCAACCAACATGGGCTCTATGCCCGCTCTCCTCGCAATACTCCATTGCTGAAGCAAAATCATGTTAAAGATCATTTAAAGTTTGCTGTACAACATTTGGGCAAGCCAGCAAAAAACTGAGAATATAGTCTGATCAGATGAGACCAAAATCGAACTTTTTGGATGCCACAACACACAGCATATTTGAAGGAGAAATGACACTGCACATCCCATCATGGTGTGGGGGTGTTTTTCAGAAGATGGTACAGGCAGACTTCGTAATTGAAGGAAAGATGAATGGACAAATGTACAGAGATATCCTTGATAAGAAGTTGTAGCCATCTGCCTAGATGCTGAAGATGAAAGGAGGGTGGACATTTCAGCAAGACAATGATCCCAAACACACAGCCAAAGAAACTCTCAACTGGCTGCAGAGAAGGAAAATAAGGCTGCGTGTCCACCAAATGTGTTTTTTGTCACCTGACCACCCTGAACATCTTTTTGTGCTCTAGAAAATAAAGTCTGTGCCCTGTATCCCAGCAACAGCTTGTCACTCACAGCTCAGCACTTCCGCTTTCCCTATGGTCAGACTTTCTATTTATTTTTTAATAGCAGTCTCTAAATGATAAAGGACAGGAAACATATTCTAGCTTTGGTAGCAGCTCTGGATGCAAAATATGATGACACAGAAAACAGGAGTTTGAGTACAGACTGTACCAGCGTCCTATGTCCCACCCTTCCTTATTCTGATTGGCTGCTTAGAAAGGTCTGACATTGACGAGCTCAGCTGTAGTCTAAAAAGTTGAATTTTTTTCAACTCTGAGCACCCTGAGTGCTGCAACAAAAAGCGGCCACCGCCGAGAGCGTTTCAGCGCAGAGGATGCTCAGCACTGTAGCCGCTGGACTACATAGAGAATGAATAGAAAATAGTCGCCCACAGCGGAAAAAACGCGTTGGATGGACACACAGCTTTAAGCTGCTAGAATGGCCCAGTCAGTCACCTGACCTGAATCCAACTGGAAAATCAATGGAACAAACTGAAGATCAGAGTTCATAGAAGACCCCCATGGAACCTTCAAGATTTGAAGACAGTTTATGTGGAAGAATGGGCTAAAATCACTCCTGAGCAATGTCTGTGCCCAGTTTCTCCATACAGGAGGCATCTGGAAGCTGTTATTACCAACAAAGGCTTTTCTACTAAATATTAAATTAATTTTACCAAGTGTGTTCAATATTTATTCCACTTTATTAAATATAACTTGTTTTGTGAACACAGTTGCCTTGATTTCTTTGCATGTATGGATTACTTGGGTTGTTACTGATATCTGGTGAAAATCTCAGGTCAATGGCTCCATCAGAAATATGTTTCATGAGAAAAATGTTGATGTGTTCAATACTTATTTTCCCCGCTGTATGTAGTTTTATGGACAAAAAAGCATTTTGTCATGTCTTATACTTTCCACAGTATTATTGAGGTCTTAATCTCAATAAAAAAAGGTAAAAGGGTAAAAGGTTTTAGATGCTGTAAGTCAATCACAAACAATGAGGCGTTGCCCACAGCAGAAGCAGAGTTTAACAGTCAGTCGGACTGTGACTGGAGGGGAACTGAAGGCAGGACTTGTGGCATCACAAAATTCAAGAAGTACAATCAGTTTGTGTGTATTTTTCCAGAGTTTAGCTGATTAAAGGCAGTGTGCAGTTCTCCGTGAAATGGACATTTTAATATTTTAACAGTATGTGACCCATGGACGTATTTTATACCCACCAAAAAGCTCCACAATTTTTCATAATATGTGGCCTTTCAAATTAATTTTAAAATTGCTCCTTTCCTCTTTAATGTATAATTCACTCAACCAAAAAGATGACTGTAACAGGCTTCCATCCCATACATTTGGCTTCAGTAATGATGAAAAGATAATGGATACCCTCACACATCAAAAACCTGTGATTGTTGTTTTAAATAATGACCCTCATCAGACCTATTAAGCTACATTTCTTTTGCAGCTCAGTGCACCAGAGTTAGTGGACAGTGAACTGGAGTAAGAGCCAAAACATTATTACCCCCGTTCTTTTTTATGCATTGGCTTTCATATTTCATGCCTTTGACTGTAGGGTGTCCAATCATGTGCCATGGAGGGCCAAGACCCTGCAGGTTTTCTCTGCTACCCAGTCTCTTCAGCGGGTGTTTTCTACTCATCAGCAATCAGTGGGAAGAAGTTCAGTGGAATCTGCTGCTGAAGACAATGGTTGGAGGTAAAGCCTGCAGGGTCTTGGCCCTCCGTGGCACATGATTGGACACCCTCTCAATTAATACATCAACGAGTACAAGTTGCAAGTGCTATCACTGAAAAATGAAGTCATCATGCAAAAAGTGTAGCTTCTCAAATTGCCCCAAATGCTCCTGTTAAAAAGATTTTGGCCTAGAAGTCTAATTTCCATTGTCACAACTGCTGGACTGAAGACAGCGTTTAGGGTAAGTTGTTCACATAAACTTTAATAAGATCTTAAATTTACATCAGTATAGGCTTGGTCACTTTGAATAAACTGGACTGTTCTATGGATTGGTTTTATCATTTTTATGCTGATGATATTCAGCTACTGTGTTTTTTCTTTTAATCCTCAAGAGCTCCACAAACTCAGTTTTCACCCAGTTTTTGGCAACAATTAAGACCTGGTGAGCTACAAATTTTTTGCAGCTAAAAAAGACAAAACTGAAACTCTTATTATTGCACCTAATAGTGAAATTCAGACTGTCCAATATGCTGCTGCAAGGCTTTTACCTAAAGCCAAAAGGAGATCTCATATTACACCAGTTTTATATAATCTTCACTGGCTCCGAGTTTATTTGAGAGTGCACTACAAGATTTTTGTTTTGACTTTTAAAGCCCTGCATGGTGTTACACCATATTACACCACGTTATGTTACAGACCTGCTTCAGTACTACTCCCCCTCGCGGTCCCTTTGGTCTTCAAACCAGCAATTTTTAGTTGTCCCACAAACCCATTTAAAAACCAGAGGTGTCAGGCCATTTCAGGTTGTAGCACTTAAATTATGGAATGGCTTGCTTTTGCTTCTTGTTAACTCTCTTTTGACTGCGAGGTCATATTTAGAAAAATGATAATGACACTTCTGGGTTTCATAGTATCTGCAATCTGTTCCTTTTAAGCTTTTTATTCACCTGGACTCCTTATGAAGGCAGGAGTCAACCCCTGATGGTTGCTAGGTATAATATTTTAGGCACTTTGACAGTACAAACCCTAGACTGCCCTTTTCATGCACTTGCATATGTAAATTACCCCTGACGTCTGCTGATTGTCCAACTGTTGGAGTCTCTTCTACTTGAGTGGGAGTCAATGACATTATCATTTCCTCCTCCATCCACGCACACATCAACCTGATCCCCTTTACTGGCAAGCTTGCTGACTCGGGGCTTTCTTGGTTCATTATTCTATTTTTTTCAGCTTTTATCCTCTAGCTTCTTCCTTGTTTTTGTCTTCTCAGCTTTAAAGCTGATCTCTACAGCAGTGAGAGTGGCATGTGCTGTGACCCCACCATGTGTCATTTCTGATGTTGACTTATCATGGGGACACTTTCATTTGCTCCTCTAGAAATTCTTTCCAGTTGATGACTTTTCCCAGGCTTTGAAAGACGAGATCTGCACTGAGCGTAAGAGCATCTGAAGTGGTGGGCAGTCCAGCTGGTTAATGGGAAGGATACAAGCAACACTGGTGCTGATAAGAGAGTGAATGTCCCTCTTGCCTTCTTGTTACATTTGTTCGCTCTCCCTCTTCTTTTCCCTCCTCTTTCTTTGACTGCCTCCTCCTCCTCTCTTTGCCCCCTTTTTTAACTTGGAATAGAGGCTTATGAAGGCAATGACCCCAATACCAGTTCACAGAGGATGAAGAGTTGGAGGGCAGCCAGTCAAAGACAAAGACTAACATACTGCTGCTGCCACATGCTCTGGAACGCGGAATGAACTTGGAGACAATCACACTTAAATCTTGCAGCACACTGCTCACATATTCCGTCACACTGCTTTAGAAGAAAGGGGTGTGCTCAAGCATTGTGTTGTGTAACTGTGTGTGGATATGGGCACTTTTGTGTGTTATTGAGTTTGCACATTCGCAATGTTCTTGCTTTGAAGCTCAATTGGCGTTTTAGCGTTCCACAACCTTGTTAGGTAGAGAAAGCCATTTGACACAAATTGAATTGAGACGGAATCAAATTTGAACCTATCTTTATCATCCATCGTGTCATTTAAGGAATAGTAGTTTAGTGCTGGACATACAGATGAGCAATGGCTTGGCTTCAAAGCAGAATCACAATTTGTTATCTGTTGTAATGCTTACAACAAACATAATTTAAAGTTCACGTACATATGGTTGGATGGGCCCATCTCACAAATATACCTGTCATGTTTTCCCTTTGATTTTATGCTATATTATTTGATTGGAAGCTTTCATTTTCTGCTTGACCTTTGACTAGCTGGGAAAGCCATATTGATGACAGTGGAAGACCAAATATTGGCCAACATTTTCACTTGTGAAACAGTAAAGATATAAATGTTTGCTGCAGAGACGCAGTCATGATTTCTCTGATGTTGCAGCATCCAAGGATGAACATTTTTAATCTGACCTGCATTACATCTCTTACACTGTAATGTCCCTGCTTTTGAATGATTTCTAATTATCTCCTCTTTTTGCAGTTGCCTCTACAATTCTAATGCTTTTTCCGGAATGTTTGTCCAAATAGCGCTATTATTTTTCATGCATGCCTTCTTGCATCCAAAGACATGCATGTTAGGTTAATTGGTTGTTCTAAATTGTCCCAAGATATCTGTCTCCTATAGGCCCTTAGAGTCGAGGGTTAGTGCTAGTGAAGCGCTTTGAGTGGTCTTTGAGACTAGAAAAGCGCTATATTAGTACAGGTCCTTATCCCTTATCCCTTGTGTTTTTTACACAAGAAGGCACCAAGGGCTTTGTTTGTATTTGTGCAGCAAGGTTACACAAAAGCTATTTAATGAATTTGGATGAAATTTTCACCAGAGGTGGTTCTTGGGCTACAGAGGAAGCCATTACATTTTGGTGATGATCCGAGAATGCATACCTCAGCCAAGAGTCTTATCTTCTCACAGTGTGTTAGCAACAATACTTCAAACTACTGGACGGACTTTGGTGCATTTTTCACCAGAAGTGGCTCTAGGCCTACACACAAACCCATTACATTTTGGATGTGATCCATGAGGGATGGAAGGAGCCTTGTCGAAGGTATGCGCTCTATGAGTGCTTTTGTAGTTTATTTATCCTCTCTTTAAGTGAACAAAATGTGGGTCACTGAGTTTTATTTTTTTTTTATTTAACTACCAGACTTACCCAAGATAACTCCTCCCATTGGGGCAGGAGCTTGTCCCCAATCCGGAAGGACAATCCATCTTCTTCCAGCTGAGAACCATGGACTTGGACTTGGAGGTGCTGATTCTCATCCCAGCTGCTTCACACTTGTCATGGGTGGCCCTCGCGGGCCATCAATGAGACGCCGAAAGCCAGCCGATGAGTTTGCATGTTTTATTAACAAAAGGTAAAAATGACAAATAAATAGCCACGAGGGGCAAAACACGAATATACACACAGACACTAAATCTCAGGCTAAGAGGAAAAACACACTTTGATACTAGAACACGGACTATGAGGAAGTACAGTTACTGAGACAATGAAAACGAACGTTAGACAAGGGTTTGATGGAGGTTTGATGAGGTCTCAGCGAGGAGTAAGCCTCCGCTGCTTCTTTAAATAACAATAACAAACCAATCATCAAAGGAGGAATGTAATCAGGAGAAATACCGAACAGCTGTCACAACGTGACTCGGTTTTGACAGCCGGAGGTCCCATTGTGACGCTGTCAGAATAAAAGCCGTGAAACGGCCACACGCAAAACAACAGAGAAGAACAGAGAAAATACTGGACAACCCGAGCGCAGACAGACTCAGCGCCCAGGCCATCACAGTACCCCCTGTTCACAAGGGGAATACCAGGTGCAACATAACATCCAAGGTCCCCCCCACCCCCACCCCAACCAGAAGGCCACCAGGGCCGACCCAGGGAGGGCGGAGGGTGTTGGAAACAGGCCAGGAGGGCGAGAACCAAAGAAAAACACCATCAAGGAAAAAAAAAAAAAACACACAATGGAGGGCACAAAGATGACCAAAATGATGAGATTAACACAGAAAAACAAGGCAGAACATGCTACCATAACCCTTAAGCACAGTTGAAAACAAAAAGAATATCACATTCTGACTAATAAACAAAAATACAGGTACATACAAAAACTGTCCCCTGTAACACCGGGAAAAAAACCCTCTTTGCCAGTAAAGCAGCAAATATTGTCCATTATTATAAATAGGTAAAGGCAACACCAGAAGAGCATTTCTCAGACTATAGACAAGAAAACTAAAATACAGGTACATTACCAAAGACACATAGTACCCAAAAACACCAGGATAATAACATAAAACACCAACAGATCAGCAACATACAACTACAGTTCAATATTAACACTGGCAAAAAGAAAAAAAACAAAAAGCGCATCCCTTCAAATTACAGACAAAAAAAACAACAAAACACAGGGATGTCGGCAGGCAGAGCATAGAGAGGAAAAAAAAAAAAAAACAGTTCGGGAGGTCTATCCGCATCCAGCGTCCAGATCACTGGCAGGGGGAAAAGAAACAGTTTGGGCGGCCTGCCCCAGTCCCAGGCCCGGAGAAACAGTACCTCTGGCGGCCGGACCAAGTCACTGAACAAACAAGTTAGTCCGTCGGGTGGCCGACCCCGAACGCTGAACCGGCGAAGCAGTTTCCCGGGCGGCCAACCCGCGTCATTAGGCCACCAGGACCGGAGGGAAAAACTCGGCGGCGGCCTCCCTACTGAGAGGGATAGAGAGGGGAGGCTGAGCCGAATCCGGGGAACCCCAGCGGCACCCGGTGTAGGAGGAAAAGGATTAGGGGAAGGATGAGGGGCCAACCGGCGTTAGATGGCGGAGGATCTGCAGCTTCTTCTCCAAACCGAAACCGAACCGGCGCTGCGCCCTTGCTGGACCCCGACCGGGCCAGCACTGCACCCACAACGGACCCCGACTGGGCCTGCACAGCACCAGGGATGACCTTTGAGCATGGACCTGGAACCTCCAAGACGACGACCAGAACCGACTCATCACCGGTGACCCTGGGAGAAGGCTCAGAGGAATAAAGAAAACCGGGATCAGAATCACCGGCAATAGCAGAGCCCGGCGAGACCAGCTCGGATGCAGCAAGCGGCTGCACCCGGCTCACTTCCCCGAGAGACAGGCAGTAATGCTCCAACATAGAGAAGAAAAAGACAAAATAGAGTACTTGCCTGATCTTGGGCTCTACCTCTGTCCAGGACTTCGGCGATCCAGTTCCATGAGCTGGAGGTCCACTCCCGGTTCCCACTCGGCTGCGGCGGGCTCCGCAGCCGGCATGATGGTCCTCACAGTCTGGGAATTCCCTGGCTCTGAGGTCCCCGCCGAAGGCCTGCTCGGCGTGGTGGCAGAGGATCTGTGGCCTGCTGGGTCGGACTGCTCCTCCATGAAGACTCTGGGACGCTTAATCGTCAGCGCAGGCTCCAACCGGCAGTCCGCCCTCCTCCTCTGCCCGTGACGTGGCTGCGGGACTGGTACCAGGCTCTCCAGGGCTGCAGGCTCCTTCGTCCGGTGGTGTATTCCTGACACCGGGGGACGCTCAGGGGAAGGAGACACAGAGGATGCAGGTTCACAATTAATGGTTACAGCAGGTGGAGGAAGCTCAGGGGACTGTGAACCCCAAACTCCACCCCCAGGAGTCAGACAAGGCAATTCATAGCACCGAGGAAGAGAATGAAATAGCACTTGCCTTTTCTCCAGAGGGCCGATGGTGCCTGCTGTAGAGGGCTTGGTTCTCCCCTTCCCCCTACGGATGGTGACGGAAGCCCCCCCGGGAAGACGAAGAGAAACCGCTCACATCGGATTGATGACGGGCACAGCCGGAGCAGGACTCATGGAGCTCATAGCAGCTGGAGAGAGCGTCGAGGAGGAGGGAGTAGCAGCCGTGGCGTCTGGGGATGAGGAGCTGACGGAACAGCAGGAACAGAAGACCCGGAGGCAGAGGCTGCTGTCTTTCCCTTCCGTCATGACGCAGCAGCAACAGCTGGCTGGGAGGCAGAGTTCTTTTGGCGGCCCGGAACAGGATCCGGAAGGGGATCTCGCTGAGGCTGGGTGCGAGCAGGATGACGGCGTTTCTCAGCAGAGGGCGAGGCAAAGGTGAGGTCTGGAAACCGCCGCTGTTGCGCGGAAACAGAGGCCAGCAATTCGGCGAACTCGGGATAGACATAAAGTTCGGGATTGACCTCCACCAGTCTGACTGCCGCCACCACATGCTTCATGATTAGAGTCGGATGGAAGGAAGAGCGAGCCTCAGCAACACGGCCTTGGATGAGTTCAGCTGCCCACTGCGTCTCTTCTGGGGGAATCCCAGCTGATGTCCTCTTCCGCTGTGGATGGGAACGTCCCTTGGGTGACGTGAACTCCTGGGCTGGATGGGCGACAGGAACTGGATCCCGAGGCGAGGAACGGGAGTGCCTCACCTTCGGCTTCCTGCTGGAGTTCCCCTCCGGTCCACGGGTCTTCTTCCGGAGAGCCATAATTTCCGCCATCCTCTTCCTGAGTTCGCCGTGGTTGGCAAGGTGAGGATTGCGGTTAATTGCCGCCTCAGCGAGGTCCACATACCAGCGTGCGTCAAAGGGAGTGAAGACCTCACGAACGCCGTTGAGGAAGTCGTCTACCTCTCTGAGAGCTACGATCAGCTTGTAGCCCAAGTCCAAGGAGTAGCCCGCTCCTGGTGACGCCATCTCCAACACGCTGGTACACGGAAAAACAGGGAAAAACAAGCCCAAAAAACAAACTCACGATGACCAGCGTCTCCTTCTGGCTGTGACCTACTGTCATGGGTGGCCCTCGCGGGCCATCAATAAGACGCCGAAAGCCAACCGATGAGTTTGCATGTTTTACTAACAAAAGTTAAAAATGACAAATAAATAGCCACGAGGGGCAAAACACAAATATACACACAGACACTAAATCTCAGGCTCAGAGGAAAAACACACTTTGATACTAGAACACGGACTATGAGGAAGTACACTTACTGAGACAATGAAAACGAATGTTAGACAAGGGTTTGACGGAGGTTTGACAAGATCGCAGCGAGGAGTAAGCCTCCGCTGCTTCCTTAAATAACAATAACAAACCAATCATCAAAGGAGGAATGCAATCAGGAAAAATACTGAACAGCTGTCACAACGTGACTCGGTTTTGACAGCCGGAAGTCCCATTGTGATGCTGTCAGAATAAAAGCCCTGAAACGGCCATATGCAAAACAACACAGAAGAACAGAGAAAATACTGGACAACCCGAGAGTGGACAGACTCAGCGCCCAGGCCATCACAACACTCAGTAGCAAAGGGGAGTTTAAAGTGGAGGAGTTTAAGTATCTCAGGGTCTCATTCATGTCTTCCATTTATCTATGGGAACTTTTTATAATAGGCTACTCTATATTAAGGCAGAGACTGACAACAAAGTGATTTTCACAGATGTGCAGGCTTAAACAGGTGAGGTAAAGCATGACCTAGAGCCTCGAACAGGAGCTGTGCCAGCAAGAAGCTGAGCTGGCGGACATGAGACAAATAATCACGATTAGTTGACTAATCGAAAAAATAGTCGTTAGATTAGTTGCAGTCCTAGTTAAAACACAACAGTTTTGTATTCAGCAGAGGAGATCAGACCTCAAGCCCAAAGTGAACAGCTCTCTCTTTTTTGGTTTAAAAGAGAAGTTTGATGAAGTTTTTGATAACTGAAGGAATTTTTACAACTCTGTCTGTAAAATCATGGACATAGAAAAAACTGTCATAATCTCTGAATTGCGCAGCTCTCATCAGTGCGTAATTATGGTCATGTCTCCCCAGTGTGAGCAGGGCTGTGGAGGTGTTTAAAAAAACTCCTCTTAAGATTCTTGTCCTTAAACGCATTATCACCTTGTGTACAAGCCTGCATTGTCCCCGGTGCAAAATGTAATAGTTCTGGTATTTAAACGCTGTCATATTGGTATCACATAAGCCCTTGATCTCATGCCTCTGCATTAAAGGAAATGAGAGCAAAGGCAGTGATTGGTTTATTTCACGTTGCGTCCAAAAAACACCTCTGAATAATTAAGCGCATTAGGTCAGGGTCTGCACTTTGTGCGCTGCGCAAAATTCCTTTTTCCATAGTGAAATGGACTTGGACACACCCATAAATGCGCTCTGCACCTTAGACAATAGACTGTTGACTGAGTCACTGAAATAGGGCCCTTTTGTGTTAAAAGCAACATGTACCATTGAATTGCTGAATTTTTCTCTCACACACATGCACATACACTGAGCTGCAAAGCCTCAATAATAAAATGCTTCACTGTCAGAGGGGCTTAGAGCTGTTTCAGATGGTTTCCTTTTATTTCCCCTTTTAATAAAAATGGGATTAGTGCATCCCTGCCCCAGCATAGAGCTATGATATAGAGGCATTGCGCTGACAGTTACATATGAACCCCGAGAATGCAACCCTGTGAGACAAGCTTCACAACAAGCAAAAAAAATCCTAAGGATTGATTTGTTCATTTGGAAACAGTGGTTGCAGATGCTTGCATTCTGAATTTACTCTATGTAAATAAAAATAAAATAAAAAAAAAGATTTTCTCTCTTTACAATAAGCAAAATGACCAAAAATTAGTGTTTATTTATTTGTTTTTGTTTGTTTGTTTATTTGAAAGGGACAATGCATATTAATGAACATCAATGTAGATGTAAATATGCCAGACTTAGCAAACCTGCTAAATTACATCTGCAGTCCCTTGGCAGGTCACAAAAATACACACCATTGAACAACCTAAAAACAAACGCTCAGGTATCCATCACACAAACAAAGTGCAGTGCACGCACACACACACACATACAGTATGCACTGCACAACAACAACAACAGACAATAACGACAACAACAACAACATTGTGCAATAGTGCAAAAGGGATGCACATGTGTGCGACACACAGACACATACAGTATATATCATATATGTGTCCGCATGCCGCAAAGCATCCCCTGACCATGATTACAGTGTTGATTATTTAAAAGCAAGTTTCTAAGATGAGTTTTGAAAGACTTTAATGTAGACAGTTCTCTGATTGCAGGTGGTATGTTGTTCCATGTCTTGGTGCCCCTCGCTGAAGGCACAGATTGAACAAAAGAGGTGCGTCTGTGGGGGAACCTCACAGTCTCCTCTGCTGGTGGCTCTGGTGGCTGTACCGGTAACAGTCCTCAGTTTGATACATTCTCTCAGGGGTGGTGGTGCGTAACCATTTATTGTTTTATATGAATGTTTTATGGTTTTCAGAAGACAAAAAGTTATATTTCTTGAGAATGTGACAACAATGATACGAAAAGTCTTTCTTATCCCAAATTTTTATGGCTTTTTGTAGAGTGATTCCATGGGTTTGATTGTGGTTATGCCAGTAAGTGACCAGCTGGTAAAACAATAGTTAATGTAGGAAAAGAACATTGCATGCAGAAACATTTTTGCCACCTTGACTGTCAGCAATGGTCTGATTTGTTTAAAATTTCTTAAATTAAATGAGATTTTTTTTAATGTGATTTTCAAAAGTTAGAGTGGAATCGAGAGTCACACCAAGGCACTTAAATTCCTTGACTAGTTCCAACTCCTCCCCTCTTAAAAAATATTTGCGTTTGTAATTTTTAATGTTTGTTTAGCAAACATCACACAAACAAAGTTTTTTTGTGTTTAACAAAAGGCATGAATTATTGAGCCAATTATGAATTTGGGTCATCACTGATGTAAGGATATAAGCTGCTTCTTGTGTATATTTATGGCCATTTGAATGATTTCCTTACTTTTTAGCACAGGTCTTCAGCTAAATTTAGTGAGTAGTCACTGTCTTTGGTAAATGTAATATGATAAACAACTAGATAAGCACTCAGAGAGTGCATACCTCTGCCAAGGCTCCTTCCGTCCCTCATGGATCACTTCCAAAATGTAATGGGTTTGTGTGTAGGCCTAGAGCCAACTCTGATGAAAATCGCATCAAAGTCTGTCCATTAGTTTTGGAGTATTGTTGCTAACACACTGTGAGAAGATAAGAGCTTTGGCTGAGGTATGCATTCTCGGATCATCACCAAAATGTAATGGCTTCCTCTGTAGCCCAAGAACCACCTTGGTGTAGGTATGCACTCTGAGATCATCACCAAAATTGAATCATCTGTTCTCCGTGCCATTACACAGCTTTCCTGAAAATTTCATCAAAATCCATTTATAACTTTTTGAGTTATGTTGCTAAAATACAGACAAACCAACAAAACAACCAACACCACTAAAACATTACCTCCTCCCTTGGCGGAGGTAAAGAACCAGTTGCCAACACATGTTGGTTATTATTAAATTGATATTGACACCAAAGGTAATTACAGCAAATATATGAATGACAATGCCTTTAGCTTAAGGAACTTATTGTCAAAATTTTCTTGGAAGTTTGTGTATTCTACTGTGAGCAGCCAACAGATGGTTACTTTGGTTACTTGATGGTTACAGACAGTTACTTTGGTTACTTGATGGTTACAGATGGTTACTTTGGTTGCTTGATGGTTACTTGATGGTAACGTTGGTTACTTGATGGTTACTTGATGTTACAGACGGTTACTTTGGTTACTTGATGGCTTGATGGTTACGGATGGTTACTTTGGTTACTTGATGGTTACAGATGGTAACTTTGGCTACTTGATGGTTACTTGATGGTTACAGACAGTTGCTTTGGTTACTTGATGGTTACAGATGGCTACTTTGGTTACTTGATGGCTTGATGGTTATGGATGGTTACTTTGGTTACTTGATGGTTACTTGATGTTACAGACGGTTACTTTGGTTACTTGATGGCTTGATGGTTACGGATGGTTACTTTGGTTACTTGATGGTTACAGATGGCTACTTTGGTTACTTGATGGCTTGATGATTACGGATGTTTACTTTGGTTACTTGATGGTTACAGATGGTAACTTTGGTTACTTGATGGTTACTTGATGGTTACAGACGGTTGCTTTGGTTACATGATGGTTACTTTGGTTATTTGATGGTTATAGATGGTTTCTTTGGTTACTTGACGGTTACATATGGTTACTTTGGTTACTTTATTACAAGCATTAGAAAATGCTTGATTTGCTAAGCATTAGCATTAAAAGCATTAGAAAAGCATTTTCTAATCTAAATTATTTATAAAAATAAAATGCAAAGCTGGAAGTGTGTGAGATTGGGGTCTCGCACCCAAACTTGCACACTTCCAGACCCGACCACCACCGCCACCACCACATCCAACAACACCTCTGCCACCACCGTAAAGAACAATCATCTTGGCCACAAGATGTGAATGCTAGCTTTTTTTAACCCTCTATTCTGTTTTTTTTTAATGTCCCTGCTAATAAAAGGGCCGCCGCAGTTCATCGTGTATTTGCATAATTCATCTGTACTGTACACAGCACTTATGACATTCATTGTAATATCTACTCCAGGTAAATGCATTATTGATGATATTTAATGATGTTGAATTAGCATATGGGAAAGACTTGCGCCGTGCCTTGAGCGCTCTCCTTTGCATAACGTTGGAATATTTTTGCCAGACGCTCTCTGCGTTGCAATGGGGAGTGTGTTTATCCACTCTAATTTCCACTAGAGTAAAGTGCCCTCAGGCAGAAGCAAAGCAGGATAACGTTCTCACTTGGATATGCAGGCACTGGGTGATGTTAGAGTTTATGTATGCAGATTTAGTGTTTGTGTTCATGGAAGCTTATGTAACTTTTTTAGTTTTTTAAGTAAATTGGCAAAGATGCTCAAAATTTAAATACCTTATATGCATGTATAGATTTTTGATTTATGTTGTGTTCTGAAAAATTCTGCACACATTTGTATTACCGTTATATTGGTTGATGAAGGCAGTAGCAAGCTTTTGCATCTGGTATCCACCTGTCTGTCTGCCATTTATTCAGCCACAGTTTGTGAAAATTGCTGCTCCTCCTAGGCAATTACCCAGTGCACCTACAGTACAGTGCATCATCTCAGCTTTAAGTAGGCTTAGGCTATATACATGTGTACAGTATGTTCAGAGACGAGCGAGGACCCTTGGCGACCATGGAGTGTGTTCATCAAACCAGAATAGGCTACTCCATCACTGACAATCCAGTCTTTTCTTATTCCATACAGTTTCCTCTGTGTCATTACATTACTGTGGGACAACATGTTAATCCAGTAATACAGTTTGCATGTCTAAGTTTGTAATTCTAAACTCTTATTACAGTTGCTTGTTGTATATTTCATCCTCAGAGTATTGTTTCAGGATCTTTAAGACACGAGTTTCATTTTTGGGAAAGGAAAAGTTTGCAAGGTGTCAAAAGATATCCCTCAGACGCCTTAGATTTTATGTTACAGAAAGTTAAAGCTGGACTTTGATGGAACACACTCTTGTGATTGTTGAAAACATAGGCTCGCTCCTGGGCCCTCCTTGACCTGATCCATCCCCTCCTCTCTGGGAAACCTCAGGTTATTTCACTGACAACTGATGTTCTGTGTCTGGATCATGATGACAGAACCAGCCTCAGTATAAAAGTTGGCTCGCTTTGATAGAGAAGTTGATTTTTTTTTTTAAGTCAATGATGAAAACGCATACAGGCAAGTGCAATTGGTCTTCAAGGGACCGCCAAAGAATTCATAGTTGCACAAGAATATGACATTGAGGAAGACATTTTTATTGGTAGAGTGAAGTCTTTTTGCATTCTTTGTACATATAAACTGACAACAGAAAGCAGTGGATTGATACAAATGTAAAGCACCCATTTTGTGGTCATTTTTGTCTTTTCCAGTGACAGAGATGAATCATGTCAGCCCTTTGGCTGCTGTTTTTTTTTTTTCTTCCAATTGTCTTTCGTTGCTGGATCCAATTATTAGAGTACATGCTGATCCATGACCTACTTCCACTCAGCAGTTTCACTATTTAAATGTTGGGCATAGAATTTGTAATCTTGTTTTATTCTTGTGTATGTCTGTGTGACTGTCCTATTTGTAATTTTTCTTCATGCTGGTTTACATTCATCCACCTGACTGTATTCTCTATGGTACATTTACTGTATGTTGTTCATATTTGATGTGGGCATTTTATTTCGGACCTTGGCAAGGCTATTCCTGTCTTCAAAATCTTGACACGTTTTGCGGCGAGTAGCTGTAATCTTGCCAGAGCAATCTTTGCTGATGAGATCAAAGTCGTCTGCATGTGTGCAACCCCCCCACCCCGTCCCCCAATATTTCTGGTTTTAATAAAGGAAATGAGACATAGAGGTGTGTGGTTAAAAAAAAATGATAGAAGGGAATTGAGGAGACGCTATCACCAACTGATCTTGATATAACACAAATTGCCTTTACAGGAATACTCCCAATAAACTGTCTCTCTCTCTTCCCTATCACCATCCCATGATCTCCTCCCCCCTCTCCTTCATCATCATGCTTCCCCTGTGCTCACCTTCTTCCTCCTTCATCCTTCTCCTCCTATGAGACATCCATAAACACCCAGCATATATCGCTGTCACTTTTCATTTATCTGGCTCATAGGTTTCCATGCAAGATTATGTCTTTGCTTATTTCTACCTGCAACACAGACAAGTGTATTAGTGACCCCCCCCCCTCCAACATAAGTGAAAGTTTAGGTTATATGGCTTTGGAAATACAGTATAACTAAAGTGAAAAAGATTCAGAGTTTGATTAAGATGGAAAAAGCAGCCATATTCAGGTAAAAGAAAGCAGAAGAATATGATGTTCTCGCTCAACTCTGCTCATTTCAGTGGGTAAGAAAGGACGGAAAAGACAGGAATAAAGATGACAAATGGCGAGCACAGCATCTGTTTGCAGCGTAGCGTCACTCGAGACTGTGTGATAAAACATCACAATCAACACATGTTCTTCTTTAGTCTCTGACCTCCTAAATCTGCAATGCTAAATTTTTGTGTGATAGCTGTTTATGCATTCTCACATTCACTTTTTCCTTCAAATTGGATTTTAGATGAATTTTTACTTTGAATAATTTTGGCAAAATGTGTGTGGGGGGAAGCCTCATTTGCACCTTTTTGTATTCCGTAATAAATACAGATTGGGGGGGGGAAATGGATGTAATTTGTTTTGCAACTTAATATTCACAATTTGTTTGTCTCCTCTTTATCCCAAAATTATGTGCACTTCCACAAACTAGCAATTTTCCAACCTTGACAATGCAGTGTGGGATTTTAAAAAAACACCTATTTATTACAATTTAGATACATGTAGCAGTGGACTGTGTTGCATTTAAATCTATATGTATTGATTTCTCACCCACCGTGGCTTTTATAGACATCCTGCAGACACAGAACAACCTTGGAATGTTTAGAATGTGTTTGGGTCTCTCTAGACTGCTGGGAATTGCTCTTCAACACATCGCAGTGTTCCCTATCTGGTCATCAATGTTTACGCACAGGGAATGTGTAATAATGGCTGCGTGAAAGGAGGATGCACGAATATAATCCGTCAGGTTGCTGCTGAACCAAAACGAAGAGCTGAAAGAGGCTGAAATGCTCCATGGTGCTTGGCGTTGATTAACAATTTGGGGGAAACGCCTGCATTATCTATAGTGATTTAATCCATTCAGCTTCTGTGAATCCTTTAAGTGTGGGGGATTTTTGGTTTGGGAGGATACAGCTCTGTGTGCGGCAAGTTTTTCTTCACTCTGTTACAAAGGAGCTGCCATTACCGCTGGGTATGTTTCTGCAAAAACCACAGGTGCGAAGGACTTTGTGTTGACTGAACACACACACACATGAGACGCTGATCACTGCTGACAGACACCACAATGCCGAGGCAAGGTCGTGTTAGCTCTCCGTCCCGCCGTTAGGCTCCTGTGCGTGCAGAGTTCAAAGACTTCTCTGACTGTCTCTTGGCTGGCAGTCTTGCCACTGCACTGTACACTATTCTTATAATTTGCTGGTATAACTGCAAAAAAAAAGCCCTCTGATTTTTAACATACTGTGAGGTAAGCTGGTGTTTAAATGCTGACTAGCTCTGTTAGGATGTGCACCGGAAGCTGCAGCTAATGACGAATCCCTTAATGGCCTGATTTTGAGGCTATAGTGAGCTGCTCAGTTTGAATTCATTCCAGGTTATCAAAAAAGCGATGATGATGAGCATGACTCCAGCTAGTCCTGAGGGACCCAGTGGCCTAGTAACAGCTGCCTACGCACACATATGTCTAGATTTGTGTATCCAAACACACATAAAAAATATCTTTCTCTTAACACTGATGTATCACACAGCTGTTCTGACCTTAATCCGGTTTGCTCTAGGCTCCGGTTTGTCAGTGTCATGAGCTGAGCACTGGGGGGTTTCCACTGTGCTCAGTCTCATGGCCTTTCTCTATATTTGTTAAATTTTGTGCTTTTTGGTTTCTGCGTATTTTGTCTTGTTTCTTAATTTTCTTATCCCCTTGTTTATATCATCATAGTTTTGTTACTCTCATTTGGTATTAGTTTGTATTTATTTCTCAGTCGTTATTGGTTGACATTTTATTCTCTTTATCGTACTGTTGTATTTTCTGTCCAGGCTGACAGCTGTCAGTGGCACTTCCAAGTTTTTGCTCCATTGTGGGCGATGTTCCTGTCAGCTGTCAGTCCAGTCTTCTCCCGTCTCATTGCTCCCAGCTGCCCAGAGTCTGTGATTGTTGTTTCCTCCTGCCCGCTCACGGTATCCACACCTGCTATCATTTGTGTTCAATTGCTTCTGGCTCTATTTAAGGACGGTCTCTCCTCTCTCTTATTGCTGGAGTCTTGAAGTATCGTTTGTGTCAGAACCCTGTCCCCGTTCTGGCATTTACTCTCCATGTGTATCCTGTGTTATCTGTGTTGTTCGTAAGTTTGCTTCGTACTTTATTTGGATTTTTGTGTTTGTGCACAGTTTGGACTTTTGTTCGTTAATAAATTTCACAACTAGCAGTTCAGCATCTGGGTCTCTCTTCTCTTTGCCCTGAGGGGCATTTCATGACAGTCAGAATGCCCCTTTTGTGTGTCTGTGTGTAATAAATAAACCTGTGAACTCCTTGGATCTTTTTCCCCGCCATAAAAAGCAATGTGAAATACTTTCCCATGCATGTATTCATGAATGGTTTCAGCATACATAAGCGTTTCACAGTCTCTGAAACCATGCATTGCCATCTCACTTGAAATCCCCTCAAACCAAGACCTCCATCCAGAGCACTGCTGGACTCAAGAACCGTCTAGAAAAAATGGTATTATGGGAAATAATGGAGGAATTATCTTGTAATGTACCTTGTCACAGGAATAGGAGGGGATTTGCATTACACATGTAATCTCCTCACCTCTAAAATAATTGGACTTCCTCCTTGAGATCATCCCATCAGAGATGTGGAGAGATTACGTTCAGTGCTGCCACAGAGGGGATGTAAGTGAGGGATTGTAAGCAACACTGGGATTCTTCTACCACAGAACAATGATGGACAGAGAGATTAGTCGTCGGCTACAAAGATTGCTAAAGCATGAATTTTAAATTTGAAGTCTGAATGAAAAGCTGTAGAATTTGAAAAAAAAAAATCTTTACACTCCCTTTTCACAGGGGTGGAGAACACAGAGATCATTGCATGATGAAAAAATGGCCAGATCTCTCAACAGTATTTCATTGATCTCTGTGATCTCTCAAGGATCTTTTAAGGATCTCTATAGATCACCATGAAAGTTGCCAAAATTGATTTTTTTTTCTTTTTCCAGACTTTAAGAGATCATTGAGAAATGGGGCCAATTTTTGATCTCTCAATGGTCACCCAATGATCTCCATGCAGTGTAAAGGGGCCCTTCAGAAATACTTTATTTTATTTTGAATGACCTGACAAAGTCTAGCAAAATACAGAGAAAATGTTAATGATATAAATATAGTCTACAGAGGTTGTTTCGAACTTGATCATTAGACTTTTTATCAGTGTTTGTAAAGCTACTAAGTCACTGCAAAGGGAGCGCCCTAGTCCTTGGCATTTCATTTTGCACATTGAAGGAGTGATGTGTTTCATTTATGACTGATCAGAAATTCTGAGTTGAATTTCTTGTTGCTGGCAGCATGCAAAGAGAACCACTGCTGGAGTTCTTAGAAAAAGTTTTATTCACAGCTTTATTGCTGTATGGCACGGGCTGTTTTCAAAAGATGTTTTAATCTATTTTAATCAAGTCAATTCAGATGGGATGTATTCCTATGTAATTTACTCTGGGTTGTTGGATTCAAACAAGAATCTAGCCCGTAAACAGTGCATCTGGTAAGTATTCACAGCGCTTCACTTTTTCCACATTTTGTTATGTTATAGCCTTATTCCAAAAGGGATTAAATTCATTTTTTCCCTCAAAATTCTGTACACAAGACCCCATAATGACAATGTGATTTTTTTTTAGATTTTTGCAAATCTATTAAAAACCAAAAACTAAGAAATCACATGTACATAAGTATTCACAGCCTTTACCATGAAGCTCAAATTGAACTCAGGTGCATCGTGTTTCCACTGACCATCCATAAGATGTTTCTACAGCTTAATTGGAGTCCACCTGTGGTAAATTCAGTTGATTGGACATAATTTGGAAAGGCACACACCTGTCTATATACGGTCCCACAGTTGACAGTGCATTTCAGAGCACAAACCAAGCATGAAGTCAAAGGAACTGTAGACCTCCGACACAGGATTGTCTGGAGGCACAAATCTGGGGAAGGGTACAGAAAAATTTCTGCTGCTTTGAAGGTCCCAATGAGCACAATGGCCTCCATCATCCGTAAATAGAAGAAGTTTGGAACCACCAGGACTCTTCCTAGAGCTGGCCGGCCGTCTAAATTGAGTGATCGGGGGAGAAGAGCTTTAGTCAGGGAGGTGACCAAGAACCCGATGGTGACTCTGTCAGAGTGCCAGTGTTCCTCTGTGGAGAGAGGAGAACCTTCCAGAAGGACAACCATCTCTCCAGAAATCCACCTATGAGGCCTGTATGGTAGAGTGGCCAGACGGGAGCCACTCATTAGTAAAAGGCACATAGCAGTCCACCTGGGGTTTGTCAAAAGGTACCAGAAGGACTCTCAGACCATGAGGAACAAAATTCTCTGGTCTGATGAGACAAAGATTAAAGGCACCACTCCCAACCATCCCAATGGTGGTGGCAGCATCTTGCTGTGGGGATGTTTTGAGCAGCAGGAACTGGGAGACTAGTCAGGATAGAGGGAAAGATGAATGCAGCAATGTAAGATAAGATAAGCCTTTATTAGTCCCACAACGGGGAAATTCCAGGATTGCAACAGCACAGGGATAGCAACACTCAGAGCAACAATCAGAAGGCAAGAAAAAAAAAACAAGCAAGCAAGAGCAGCTAATAAACATATGTACGTATTACTATAAAATATATATATATACACACACACACAGACACACAGTGCAGAGCATTGTAGCTGGATGGAATAAATATATGAATATATGAACACACAGTGCAGAGCATTGTAGCTAGATGGAATAAATATGTAAATATATAAACACCCACAGTACGGAGCATTGCAGCTAGGTGGAATAAATATGCAAGTATATAAACACACACAGTGCGGAGCAATGTAGCTAGATGGAATAATATGTAGATATATAAATATATAAACACCCACAGTACGGAGCATTGTAGCTAGATGGAATAAATATGCAAATATATAAACACACACAGTGCAGAGCATTGTTGCTAGATGGAATGAAACAGCATAACCGTCTACTTAGTTATCCTACATGGTATGATTATGTGCCCATACATATTCTCACCCTCCATAGCGACCGGTATGTTCCTAGTTGTATGCCGGAGAGGACCATTGTGTAAGTCTATTGCATCTTTTGCATTCAAAAAACTATTAGTTTGTTACGTCTTTTTGCTATCTCTGCGAGCAGCCCTGCTTAGGTTGTACAGTCTGACAGCCGTTGGTAGGAAGGACCTACGAAACCTCTCGGTTGTGCACCTGGGATGATGTAGTCTGCTGCTAAATGAGCTCCTCAGTGCATTCAGTATGTCCTGCATAGGGTGGAACTCGGACTCCAGCAGAGATGACAGTTTAGCCACCGTCCTTCTCTCTCCTATCTCCTCCATCGGATCAAGGCGCTGCCCCAGGACAGAGCTAGCTTTCTTAATCAGTTTGTTCAGTCTCTTCCTATCTGCTGCAGTAATGCCACTGCCCCAGCAGACCACTCCAAAAGTGATGGCTGATGCCACCACCGTGTCATAGAATGACTTCAGCAGCGCCCCTTGTACACCAAAAGACCTGAGTCTCCTCAGCAGGAACAGCCTGCGCTGTCCCTTCTTGTAGAGTGCATCAGTGTTGTGTGACCAGTCTAGTTTATTGTTCAGATGAATACCCAGGTACTTATAGGATGTCACCATCTCGATGTCTGTTCCCTGTATATTTACTGGTACTGTGAGGGGCTGCCCATGCCTGCGGCAGTCCACCACCAGCTCCTTAGTTTTCCTCGCGTTGATCTGGAGGCAGTTCCGATGGCACCAGTCCACGAAGTCCTGGATAAGCCCTCTGTACTCAGCTTCATCTCCATTGGAGATGAGGCCAACGATCGCAGAGTCATCAGAGAACTTCTGTAGATGGCAGTGTGTTGTGTTGTGTGAGAAGTCCGCAGTATAAAGAGTGAACAGGAAGGGAGCCAGCACCGTTCCCTGGGGGGCCCCCGTGCTACTGATGATCGTGTCGGACACACAGTCCCGGGTTCTCACAAACTGAGGCCGGTTCGTGAGGTAGTCCAGGATCCATGATGACAGGTGCTGGTCCACCCCTGCGCGCAGCAGCTTGTCCTTCAGGATCATCGGTTGGATGGTGTTGAAAGCACTGGAGAAGTCAAAGAACATGATCCTCACCATATTCCCGGGCTTCTCCAGGTGGGACAGAGAACGGTGAAGGAGGAAGATCACCGCATCCTCCACCCCAATGCCATGCTGGTAGGCGAACTGGAGTGGATCCATCGCTGGTTCCACCAGGGGGCGGAGGTGAGCAAGGAGCAGTCTCTCCAGGGTCTTCATCAAGTGGGACGTCAAGGCCACCGGTCTGTAGCTGTTCAGGTCTTTGGGGTGGGAAGTTTTTGGTACAGGTACCACACAAGATGTTTTCCACAGCTGTGGTACCCTCCCCAGTTTCAGGCTCATGTTGAAGATATACGTCACAATCCCACACAGCTGGTCTGCACAGGACTTGAGGAGCTTTGCGCTGATGCCGTCCGGTCCCGACGCCTTCCTCGCTTTGATCTTCCTCAGCTCCGTCCTCACCTGGGTCCTGGTCAGGGTCAGGATGGGGGGCTGTGTGTTGGGAGTGGGGGGGTGTTGGTAGAGTGGGGAGTGGGCAGCAGGACTTGATTTCTTTAGAGGCAGCAGTGGTTGTTGTGCAGTCAGGGGGGAGGGCGGTTGGTCAAATCTATTGAAAAACAGATTCAGGTTGTTCGCCCACTCCCTGCCCCCTGTGGCCTGGGGGGAGGTATTCTGGAGCCCCGAGATGGTTTTGAGGTTTCTCCAGACCCCGCTGATGTCGCTCTGTTGCAGCTTGTCCTCCATCTTCTTCCTGAAGCTGTCCTTGCCTTCTCTGATCTTTCTCCTCAGCTCCCTCTGTACGGACTTCAGCATCTCCCTGTTCCCCGACCTGAAGATCCTCTTCTTCTCTCTCAGAAGTGTTTTTATCTCAGGGTTGATCCAGGGTTTGTTGTTTGAGTGACGCCGTATGGTCTTGGTGGGAACGGATTTGTCCACACAGAAGCTGAGGTAGCCCGTGAAGGTGTGAATGAGGCCATCGATGTCCTCACCATGTGGATCGCAGAGCTGCTTCCAGGCGGTGGCTTCAAAACAGCCCTTTGTCCATTGTCTCCTCAGACCATAACTCCACAGTGTGCATGGCCGGAGGTTGTCTGTGCACTAGGGGTTTGTACACCGGCCGGAGATGAACCAAGTTGTGATCCGATCTCCCGAGTGGGGGTAGTTGTGATGAGGTGTACGCCTCCTTAGTGTTTGCGTAGAATAATTCCAGTGTTTTATTGTCTCTAGTGTGGCATGTGACATACTGGGTGAACGTGGGTAGAATGGGAGACAGTGAAACATGGTTGAAATCGCCTGAGATGAGGAGAAGAGCATCTGGGTGTTCTGTCTGCAGCCTGCTGGTTACTGAATGGATGACGTCACGTGCTGTCCCAGCGTTCGCCGTCGGATTTGCATAAACAACAATGCAGATCACGTGTGAGTGTTCTCTCGGGAGATATGTAGGCCTCATGCTAACAGCTAGCAACTCAATGTCTTTGCTGCAGTGTCGTTGTTTAACAGTGATATGTCCCGGTCTGCACCAGTTGTTGTTAACATACATGATCACTCCACCGCCCCTAGCCTTGCCACTGTCTGGTGTTCGGTCAGCTCGTATCATGTGAAAACCCTCCAGCTCAATGTTAGCATCTGCTGCTAGTTCAGTTAGCCACGTCTCAGTAAACAAAAGGAGAGAGCACTCCCGGTATGTGCTATCATAACGGGAGATAGCCGCTAGCTCATCTAACTTTCCCAGTATCGACCGTACATTTCCCATGACAACAGATGGAAGGGAGGGTCTGTACCTTATATTTTTTGTCCTCCGCCTTACTCCAGCCCGGCAGCCGCGGCGTTTTCGCCTCAGTTCACTCGGTATGTCGAGTTTTTCCAATGGGACCGGGTGGCGGTTGAATGCTAGCAGCTGTTCTCTGCTGTATCGTATCCTGCTATAGACAGTGGCTCCGTCCACCGGCTCAGGAGACATTTAGGACGATCTGTGTGTCCGTGATATAAGTGGGGTGAAAAAAAAAGACGGATCAAAAGAGAGAGGAAGGGAAAAAGACTCGGAATCGAGCCGCTGTTGCAAAAGGCAGCCGACTCGTGTGGCGCCGAGAGAAAAAAAAAAAAGGATGTACAGAGACATCCTGAATGAAAACCTGCTCCGGAGTGCTCTTGACCTGAGACTGGGGCAACAGTTCCTCTTTCAGCAGGACAATGACCCTAAGCACACAGCCAAGATATCATAGGAGTGGCTTCAGGACAACTCTGTGAATGTCCTTGAGTGGCCCAGCCAGAGCCCAGACTTGAATCCAGTTGAACATCTCTGGAGAGATCTGAAAATGGCTGTGCACCAACGCTTCCCATCCAACCTGATGGAGGTTGAGAGGTGCTGCAAAGAAAAATGGGTGAAACTGCCCAAAGATAGGTGTGCCAAGCTTGTGGCATCATATGCAAAAAGACTTGAGGCTGTAATTGCTGCCAAAGGTGCATCAGCAAAGTATTGAGCAAAGGCTGTGAATACTTATGTACATGTGATTTCTTAGTTTTTTATTTTTAATAAATTTGCAAAAATCTCAAAAAAACCTTTTTTCACGTTGTCATTATGGGGTATTGTGTGTAGAATTTTGAGGAAAAAAGTGAATTTAATCGCTTTTGGAATAAGGCTGTAACATAACAAAATGTGGAAAAAATGAAGCACTGTGAATACTTTCCGGATGCACTGTAATTAACAATGGCAAAAATGTTACCATTCATGTCTGCCCATAGTGAAATATATTCTGGTTTATTAATAAATAAGATTTTTGTGATTTACAGACTGAACCTAGTTTACCTACTTCCCCACCAAATGATTTTTTATTCAATTTCATGTTAGCGACATCTAATAAGTCTTTGATCTGCAGTGGGACTGCAGTGCTATTTGAAAGTAATGGAGTTTTAGATGCCTTTCAGATCATCAGGTCTCTGTCACTTGGATGGAGATCATCAGACAACAGATTGCTGCATATCACAGTGAAGGATGCAGAGGAGTATAGCATTGGCCCAGGGGAAGAAAGGAGAATTGAGGAGGGTAATGCATCCCCCCAAACACATATGCATGTATAGTACAGAGGGAGGAGGAGCTATTATGGTCAGCTTCCATGCATCCATTCCATGCCCGTGCCCTTCTCTGTAAATCTGCTCACACACAGATTGGACTCCAGAGTCTGGTTCCTGGCTTCAGTCACTGTGAAAAATTGAAGCCTTCAGGAATCCCATT
Source organism: Pholidichthys leucotaenia (assembly GCA_020510985.1). Taxonomy (NCBI): domain Eukaryota; kingdom Metazoa; phylum Chordata; class Actinopteri; order Cichliformes; family Pholidichthyidae; genus Pholidichthys; species Pholidichthys leucotaenia. Next base: position 305,891,843 of record CM035839.1, read on the forward strand.
CTGTCGGGCCAAAATGACTTGGACTGGGGTTTGCATGCATGCTCGCCCGTGTCTTTCCACAGCATGGAGTAAACAGTTGCTGAATTGTAGGCGTATGGGACGACCTATCTGCTGCCCCAGCAGATTCCCTTATTTTGAGAATGAGGACGTTTTGTCTTCAAAGCCACGCTAATTCTATGTGCACATGGTATACAACAAAATAACTTTTTTTTCTGAATATGCATAGGTGTCACTGTATTTGTATTATGTACAGGGGGTGTGAAAAAGTGTTTGCCCCCTTCCTGAATTCTCATTTTTGTATGTTTGTCACACTTAAATGTTTCAGCTCATCAAACAAATTTAAATATTAGACAAAGATAACAAGTAAACACAAAATGCAGTTTTTAAATGAAGGTGTTTATTATTAAGGGGAAAATAAATCCAAACCTGCATGGCCCTGTGTGAAAAAGTGATTGCCGCTAAACCTAATAACTGGTTGGGCCACGCTTAGCAGCAACAACTGCAATCAAGCATTTGCATTAACTGGCAATGAGTCTTTTACAGCACTGTGGAGGAATTTTGGCCCACTCATCTTTGCAGAATTGGTATAATTCAGCCACAATGGAGGGTTTTGAGCATGAATGGCCTTTTTAAGGTCATGCCACAGCATCTATATCGGATTCAGGTCAGGACTTTGACTAGGCCACACCAAAGTGTTCATTTTGTTTTTCTTAACCCATTCAGAGGTGGACTTGCCAGTGTGTTTTGGATCATTGTCTGCTGCAGAACCCAAGTGCGCTTCAGCTTAATGTCAGGAACAGATTGTCAGGCATTCTCCTTCAGGATTTTTTGGTACACAGCAGAATTCATGGTTCCATTTATCACAGCAAGTCTTCCAGTTCCTGAAGCAGCAAAACAGACCCAGACCATCACACTACCACCACCATACTTTACTGTTGGTATGATGTTCCTTTTTTGAAATGCTGTGTTACTTTTACTCCAGATGTAATGGGACACACACCTTCCAAAAAGTTCAACTGTTGTCTCGTCAGTCCACAGAGTATTTTTCCAATAGTCTTGGGGATCATCAAGATGTTTTCTGGCAAAACTGAGACAAGTTTTTATGTTCTTTTTTTTTTTTTTCTCCACAATATCTTTATTGAACCTTTTTTTTTTTTTTTTTTAACAAACATGATACAAACAATCAAACACTAACACTAAAGTACTACAAAAAAAAAAAAAAATACCCTAAAAACACCAACAACCACCAACAAAATCAAGTCTTCAACAATGCTCCTCTGTTTAGTCTAGACAATCCAATACATTAGTATACATATTATGTTCACCAGTTTGGAATTTACAAGGTCCACACACATCATTCACCTTCTTCTTCAAGAGTTATGTTTAAATTTTTTACATAATCAATAAAAGGTCTCCATATATTCTCAAACACCATTTCCTTTGATTTCAGTATATATGTTATTCTTTCTAATGGAAGGTTTGTTAACATCTGTCTTAACCACTGAGTCACATCTGGTCTATGAGTCTTTTTCCATAATAGTGCAATACATTTTTTGGCATTAAGCAAACTGAGGTCTATGAATGTTCTTTCACTTTTATTGAAATTATGCTTTTCTGGGTACAGACCCAACAAAAACAGTTTAGGATTCAATATGATTTGTTTTGAGATTATTTTTTCAATTGTTACCCTCACCTCCTCCCAAAACATTCTTATTAATCTACATTCCCATAAACAATGAAATAGGGTTCCTTTACTTTCCATGCATTTTGTGCATGTATCTGGTATATTTTTGTTATATCTATTTAACTCCTCCGGTGTAACATACATCCGCATTAACCATTTGAAATGTATCAATTTAAGGCGTGCATTTATTGATTTGGTTTGAGCTTCTGTACAAGCCAATTCCCATTGTTCCTCTGAAATTTCAATTTGCAGATCTTCTTTCCAGTAGTTTAATCTTTTCAGTGAATTTTCACTTGAAGATAGTGTCAATGAGTTATAAAACTCTGAAATAATACCCTTTCTTTTACTATCTTTCATCATCATTTTTTCCAAGGATGAATAAATAGGTCGAGTGAGAGCTTTATTTTGATTTGATCGAATAAAGTTTCTAAGTTGAAGATATTTAAAAAAATGTGTTCTATTGAGATTAAATTTGATCCTCAGCTCTTCAAAAGACATTATGTTGTCTGCACATGGCAAATATAAATCCTGAATCTTTTGTATCCCTTCTAAATTCCATACTTTAAATACAGCGTCCGCTCTCCCTGGTTTAAAATATTGATTACCCCATATTGGACTAAATTGTGACAATAACTGTGGTTCTTTTAAATAGTTTTTAGCTTCACACCATATTTTGATCATATGCTTTACAAATGGATTTTTAACTTGTTTTTGTAATTTTTTTGCCGAATCTGAGTATATGAATAAGGGAAGAGGTAAAGGTAAATTGTATGATTCCATTTCAGTCCAGTGAGGGAGATCATTTGATGAAAAATAATATGTCATAGACCTCAGTTGTGCCGACCAATAATACAACATAAAATTTGGACATTTCAGACCTCCACGATCAAATGGTAAATATACTAACTAACTAACTAACTAACTAACTAACCTGCACTTATATAGCGCTTTTCTAGTCACAAAGACCACTCAAAGCGCTTTCATTAATACTAACCCTCTATTCTAAGGGCCTAAAGGAAACAGATATCTAGGGACAATTTAGAACAACCAATTAACCTAACATGCATGTCTTTGGCATGTGGGAGGAAACCGGAGAAATCCCGGAGTAAACCCACGCAACACGGGGAGAACATGCAAACTCCACACAGATCACTGTTGGTCGGGGGCTGGAATCGAACCCACGATCCCATGATACCCACAATCCTCCAGCCAAGGGTAAACTGTGCTGCCGCAGTGCTAACCACTGCGACAAACGTAATCTAGCCCTCCTGTTGTTCCATATAAATTCCACTAACTTTTTTTTTATTCTTGAGAATAGATCTAAAGGTGGTGATAAGGGAATGTATTGAAATAAATAAAGTATTTTAGGTAAAATATTACTTTTAAGTATATTGATTCTCCCGATCATCGACATTGGTAGTGACATCCATCTCTGAGTTAACTCATTGATATCTGACATTAAGGCTTCATAGTTGACACTGGCGACTGATTCTAGCTTAGGCATAATTTGGATTCCTAAATATTTAAACTGATTTACAACATTGAATTGATTTACCTCAGGGGCTGGGTAATTTCTCTGGGTCTCATTTAGCATTAATATTGAAGATTTAGTTTTATTTATTTTATATCCTGATATTTCCCCAAAATTCTTTATTAAATTCAACAAGGTTGGAATTGATTTTTTTAGATTCGACATAAACAAAATTATATCATCGGCGTACAGGGAGATTTTATGTTCTGTTGGTCCAACTTTAATTCCATATATTTGTGAATGTAAACGTATCGCTATCGCTAAAGGTTCAATTGCCATAGTAAACAGTAAAGGTGAAAGTGGACAGCCTTGTCGACATCCTCTATAGATTTTTATTGGTTTTGAAATATTGTTATTTGTTAGGATTTCTGCTGTAGCATTATTGTATATTATTTGAACCCATTTTATGAAATTATTTCCAAGTCCAAACCTTTGTAGGACTTCAAAAAGAAAGGGCCATTCAACTCTATCAAAGGCCTTTTCGGCGTCCAATGATAGGAGAGCTGTATCCGGTGCTTCTTTATTAAAATAAATAATATTAAATAGTCTTCTTACATTATGGAAGCCTTGTCTACCCTTTATAAAGCCATTCTGATCTCGATTAATAATATTTGGTAAAATTTCTTGTATTCGTCTTGCTAAAATTTTACAGATTATCTTAAGGTCGGCGTTTAATAGGCTTATTGGTCTCATATTTTCACATTTATTAGAGGGCTTACCTGGTTTTGGCAGCAGTATAATTAAGGCATTATTTATGTATGATGGTAAATTATTATTTTGAAATGCTTCTAAAACCATTTCCAAAAAAGGTTTTATTAATTTATTCTTAAATTTTTTATAAAGGTCAACTGGAAGACCATCTGGTCCTGCACTTTTTCCTGATTTCATATTATCAATGGCTAGCCCAACTTCTTCTTGACTAATTTTAGACTCCAATATCTCCCTGTTTTCATTTGGAATACACGGTATAGATAGTTCGTTCAAAAACCCATTTAGTTTTGTTAAATCAGGTTCATTTTTGGTATCATATAATTTTTCATAGTAATCTCTAAAGGCTCTATTAATTTCTAAAGGATCTATAACTACCTGTCCGTTACTTATAATACTGGTAATTGGTGTTTTAATTTCCAATTGTTTAATCTGCCATGCTAATAATTTTCCTGATTTTTCACCTTGTTCATAAAAAGATTGTTTCAATCTTAGAAGACTCGAGGCAGCTCTATTCGCTGATTTTTTGTCGTATTCAGCTCTCAAAATCAGTAATTCATTCTCCAACCTTGGGTCACTTCCTGCATACACTTTTTCCTGAAGACTTTTTATTTTATGTTCCAATTTAGCTCTCTCCTCTCGAGTCTTCTTAGATTTTGATCCTGTATAACTAATAATATGTCCCCTAATAAAAGCTTTGAAAGCCTCCCACTTTACACATGCTGATGTTTGTGTAGTATTGATGTCAAAGAACTCGTCTATCTGTTTTTCTATATACTTGACAAATTCCTCATCCTGAAGCCATTTATGCTGAAATTGCCATCTACCTGATTCCTTTGTCAATTTTTTATCTACATATATTAGACAACAGGGTGCATGATCAGAAATCACGATGTTATCATAAAAGCAGTTTTGAATCTTGGACCTTAATTCTGTGGAAATCAAAAAATAATCAATACGTGAGAATGTCTTGTAGGTACTGGAATAACAAGAATAGGCTTTAACTTGTGGTTTCATTTCTCTCCATATATCTAACAATCTCAATTCTTTCATAAAATGATTAATAGTCATCCTACATCCAATGTGCGTACAATCCAGTCCTGTTGATCTATCCACACCTGGATTCAATGTACAATTAAAATCCCCTGCTATTATATGTTGCCCTGTAAGTGATGATAAGATGAGAAATAAATTAGCAAAGAACTTCTGATCATCTATATTGGGACCATATAAGTTCACAAGATTTATATTTTCTAATAGCAAAGAACCTTGAATGATTACATATCTTCCAAATTTGTCTCCAATTACATTTTTCACCTGAAAAGGAACTGATTTATGTATGAGAGTCATAACTCCCCTGGCTCGGGATGAAAATGAAGAGGTGAATACACTTCCCTGCCATCTACTCCTAATTCTTTTAACATCCTCCTCTATCAGATGAGTTTCTTGTAAAAACACAATTCTTGAACCCATGTCCTTTATTTTATTCATAACTTGTTTAAGTTTTTTTTAAATTTTGTAGACCTCTGCAATTCCATGAAGTTAAATTAAGATTAACACTTTGGTCCATGATCAATAGAGAGTTTAGGATTACCTTGCAGTGTAAACATGCTCATACAGAGAAGCAAAAACATGAGTGGTTGAACATTCATCCTACAAACTACACACAAACAAATTTCCCCTTCCCACACTTGTGGCAAACCCCCCAAAATCAAAAGAAAAATTCTGTCTCCCGATATAGCCATCGACCGTTCCACACCCACGGGGAACAGCCTAAGCCACTCCTTCTTCATCCTCCCAATCACCCTAACTCTACTGCTTTTAATGACGTAACATTAACTCTCCTCTGTAGTTTTCCAACTTAACTCCAAAATTTTTAACAACTTTGTACATCATAGTTTTTTTTTGTTTTGTTTTGTTTTTGTTTTGTTTTTTTAATATATAATACAATCTATATTTTGTAAACTTACTATTTACTTCAAGTCAGTCAGATGCCTGTGCAAATGCTTAATTATTCTACCTTATATTTTGTTCATGCTTAGCTCCCACCAGTCTCTTCTTCTTCTTTGATCTTCTTGATGAACTCCTGCGCCTCCTCTGGGGTGTTGAAGATGTGGGTTCTGCCCTCATACGTGGTCAGCAGTCTCGCAGGATAGATTACACCATGACGAATCCCAAGGTTGCGCAGCTCCTTACGTACGGGATCAAACTGCTTCCTCAATTGCTGGATTCCTGTGGCCAAATCTGGGTAGAACCGCACCTGCTGGTCCTGGTGTTTAATCTCTCCTTTAGCACGTGCAGCGTTGAAGATCTTCATCCTGTCTCTGTTGCTAAGAAACTTCATAATTAAGGTCCTCGGCGGTCCCTTATCTCTCCGTGGGCCAATACGATGTGCTTTTTCCAGAACCACTGCTGATTGCAACTCCTCGCTGCCCAGCACCTCCGGAATCCACTTTTCCAGAAAGGAACATACGTCCCGACCTTCTGATTCCTCTGGAAGACCCACCAGCCTCAAATTATTCTGTCTCGACCGAGATTCCAAATCCAAAATATTATCTTCCAGAGATTTATTTTTTTTTTCCAAAGTGCGCACCTTTAATTGAAGACGGGTGACGTCATCTTCAGCACTAGCGAGACGGAGCTCCATCTGCGCCGTTCGTTCTACACAGTCACCCAATTCCTTTCTTATTCCTTCCAACGCTGTCATAATCCCATCAAATCTAGAGGAAAAGTCCGCTCTCATTGAACTCATGGCAGCCATCAGCGCATCTGCGCCATTCCCCGCAAACATCGCACCGCCGTCAGCCTCCTCCGCCATATATGGAGTTTTGTTTGCTGCGTCACAGACCTGAAAGTCCGTTAATTTGGACTGTTTCGGCGGCTCGCTTTTTCCTTTTCCTGGTTTTCCAGCCTTAGGCTTCGCCGACATATCCTCGCCCAAATGCTGGGATACGTTCTGTCCCAAATGAGAGAGTTATTTGCCGATTTTTTTTCTCCAGGAGCAGAGCAGAGCGAGACACGTCCGTCCTACGTGGCAGCCATAACCGGAAGTCTTTTATGTTCTTTTTGATCAGCAGTGGTTTTCGGCTTGAAACTGCCATGCAGGCCATTTTTGCCCAGTCTCTTTCTTGTGGTGGAGTCATAAACACTGACTATAACTGAGGCAAGTGAGGCCTGCAGTTCTTTGGATGTTGTTGTGGGCATGAGTCGTCGCTGTGTTCTTGGGGTAATTTCGGTCGGCTGGCCACTCCTGGGAAGGTTCACCACTGTTCCATGTTTTGGCATTTGTGAATAATGGCTGTCACTGTGGTTCACTGGAGTCCCAAAGCTTTAGAAATAGCTTTATAACCTTTTCCAGACTGATAGGTCTCAATTACTTTGTTTCTCATTTGTTCCTGAATTTCTTTGGATCGCAGCATGATGTCCAGCTTTTGACATTCTTTTGGTCTACTTCACTTTGTCAGGCAGGTCCTATTTAAGTGATTTCTTGACTGAGAACAGGTGTGGCAGTAATTAGGCCTGAGTGTGGCTAGAGAAATTGAACTCAGCTTTCCAAAGATGTGATAAACCACAGTTAATTTATGTTTTAATGGGGGAGGGGGGCAATCACTTTTTCACAGAGGGCCATGTAGGTTTGGATTTTTTTTTACCCGTAATAATTAACACCTTCATTTAAAAACTGCATTTTGCGTTTACTTGTGTTATCTTTGTCTAATATTTAAATTTGTTTGATGATCTGAAACATTTAAGTGCCACAAACATACAAAAAAATGAGAAATCAGGACGGGGCAAACACTTTTTCACACCATTGTATACATACCCATACACAACAATATTCCTTTACATGATAGTATGTGGCAGGTGGATGATTTACCAGAAAAAAAAAATAATGCATGCATATTCAGCTGTACTGGTATCTAATAGTTCTAGTTCTAAATGACGTCAGGAGCTTAATACTAGAAAACTCTTACTGTTGTCATGTCGCTGCATCTACTGTATTTGCAATAGTCACTGCTTCTCCTGGGTAATTGCCTAGATGCTCACCACACTGACACATAGTGATCCTCAGGTAGGCCTGCGTCCAGGTTGTGTTCAAGATCAAGAACACGAACACGTTATTTTGACTTTCAGTAGGCCTAGGTTGTGTACATGTACGGATAGAGAGAAACAAAGGCTCTTAGTTACCTCAGCAGGGGTTTATCAGGTGTTATTGAGCTACTCTATCATACACAGTGTTTGAAATACTGATTTGTCTCTTTCCTATCTCTAGATGCGTGAGCTCTGAAAAACACATACGGTATCTGTCTGTGTCAAAGGTTAACTTATGTACATATCCAATTGATATAAAGTGGCTGTTTTTTCCTGCCCAGTAGATAGCAAAGAAGTGACATGTCTGCGAGACAACATTCAGCCACTTTATTCATCAGCGTTGCCTCCATCTGGTTCTTGGTATTGATTCTCCCCAGTTAAGCTTACACTAATCTCGCTCCATGGGTGAACAAAGCGCCCAGATCTACCGAGGATGGCACACTTATCAAGTAGCCATTAAATCACCTCACAGGAGCAGTATTACTGCTGCAGGGGAGTGCTGCTTTTGGAGTGTGGTGGTGTCTGAACAGGTTATGACACATACTGTGTGCTCATTATACCATGGATTTAAATGATAATGAGATGGCTCTATGCCTCTTGAGTTTGAACAGGAGGGAACCAAAGTAGCTTTGAAGAGAAGGTAAAGATGTCTCAGTAAAATTCAAGGGATCTAGAACATTAAACCTCCAGAAAACAAGATTCTAAACTGGAAGGACAATGCCCTCTTTTTCCATTTTTGGAAAGCATCGGGACAAACTAATTCCACCAATTTTCAAGGAACTCAGATTTTTTTTAAATGCAAACTTTTCTGAGAGAAGATTTATTGTGTAGGAATTGGAAACCATACCAATTCCTACATATTGACATAACGTTCGGCTCAGGAGACGCACACACACAGGCTCAGAGTAGTTCAAACTGTTTATTAACAACAGGGATGTTTGGGTGCGTGTCTGCAGAATGTTAATGTGTTGGTGGGGGCGTCTGCTTCGGACCCAGAGGCAGGAGACCGTTCAGCCGGCAACCCTATGGGAGAAATCAGACACAGGGTGATGAGCACACACCAACACGGGAGGAGAATAGGCGAGGGAGAGAAGCTTACTTGTTTGGGCAGATGACTGGCGCTTCAAGGATGGAAGCCCGGGAGACAGCCACCTGCAGGGCTCGGTGCAGCAGCGAGGAGAGACGAGGGACGGGATTGTCCGCCGCCGAGGAATCCACCTGTGCACAGGGGAGCAGACTGGAGAGATGAGGTAAGTGAACTTCTTACCGGTAAAGAGGATGCTGAAGAGAATGTGGTAGAAGTCCATGCAAAGGAAACGAAGTCTACGGCTTCAGGCCGACGCTCAGGGCGAGGCGGCTTTTATCCTTCGCCGCTGACGAGTAGCAGGTGCGTGAGCAGGTGGCGCCGCTGATGAATGGCGCGGCGTGACAGTACTCCCCCCTCTAGCAGCGCCTCCTGGCGATGGCTTATCCGGGTGCGCTCGGTGGAAGTCCGCGATGAGCGATGGGTCCAACACAAACGACGGGGGCACCCACTGTCGATGCTCGGGCCCATAGCCCTCCCAGTCCACCAAGTATTGCAACCCACGACCCCGGCGCCGGGAGTCCAGGATGGAGGAAGCGGACCAGGCCGGATGGCCACCAATCATCCGGGGCGCGGGTTGCGCTGCAGGAGGAGGGCAAAGGGGGTCAGAAACCGCCAGTTTCACCTTCGACACGTGGAAAGTAGGATGAATGCGGAGGGAGGGGGGAATAGCCACGCGCACAGCCACCGGGTTGATGATCCGGGTGATGGGGTAGGGACCCATGAAGCGCTGTGCCAGCTTTCTCCTCTCGCCTTTTAGAGTGACGTCCTGGGTGGAAATGTAAACAAGCTGCCCAACTCTGTACGCCGGGGCAGGTCTCCTACGCCGGTCCGCCACAGTCCTGTTGCGCTCCGCTGTGCGTAATAGCGCATGGCGCGCGGCAGCCCAGGTGGAGCGGAACTGCCTGAGATGGGCCCTAACTGACGGGACAGTTACCTCACTCTCCTGCTCCGGAAACAGCGGGGGGTCGTAACCCAGGGACGCTTTGAAGGGGGACATCCCTGTAGCAGAAGAGCGAGCGGTGTTGTGGGCATATTCAACCCAGGCAAGATGGTTGCTCCAGGACGCGGGTTTGGATCTGGACACACAGCGGAGCGCAGCCTCCAGCTCCTGGTTGGTCCTCTCACACTGCCCGTTGGATTGGGGGTGATGGCCGGAGGAGAGGCTCACCTTGGCTCCGATGGCGTTGCAGAATGACCTCCAAACCTCAGATGAAAACTGGGGGCCCCGGTCCGAGACCACGTCCACCGGAATCCCATGCAGCCTGACCACGTGTTGGACGAGGAGGTCCGCCGTCTCCAGGGCAGTAGGGAGGCCTCGCAGGGGGATGAAGTGCACGGCCTTGGAGAAGCGGTCCACGATGGTCAGGATGGTGTCATAGGAGTTGGAGATGGGGAGTCCGGTGACGAAATCCAGAGCGATGTGCGACCAGGGCCTGCCAGGGACGGGCAGGGGCTGGAGCAGACCCGCTGGAGGGGCATTTCCCGATTTGCAGGTGGCACAGATTGGGCAAGCCCGGGCGTAGCGGGCTGCATCCCTCCGCAGGCCTGGCCACCAAAAGGACCGTTGGAGGAGATCTATCATCCGGGAGGTGCCAGGGTGACAGGTGAGCTTGGAGGTGTGGAGCCAGTGGATGACCTCTCCTCGGACCGCGGATGGCACGAACAGCCTCCCCTCCGGTCCGCCGCCAGGGTCAGGTTCCACCTGCTGTGCCTTCCGGATCTTGCTCTCAATGTCCCACGAGATGGCTCCCACGACGCACGACCTGGGCAGGATGGAGTGGGGCGCCTCCTCCGACTCCACGGGGGCGAACTGCCTGGAGAGGGCGTCAGGCAGGACGTTCTTAGAGCCAGGCCTGAAGGTGATGGAAAATTGGAACCTGGCGAAGAACAGGGACCAGCGCGCCTGGCGGGCGTTCAGGCGCTTGGCAGATCGTAAGTATTCCAAGTTCTTGTGGTCCGTGAGGACCACAAACGGCAGGCTTGCCCCCTCCAACCAGTGGCGCCACTCCTGCAGGGCGAGCTTGATGGCCAAGAGCTCTCTGTCCCCCACATCGTAGTTTCTCTCCGCCGGGGACAAGCGCCGGGAGAAGAAGGCGCACGGTCGCTTGGCGCCATCGTCCGGTGACCGCTGGGACAGCACTGCTCCCACTCCCGTGTCCGAGGCGTCTACCTCTACAATGCACTGCAGCGCGGGGTCGACCTGGCGAAGGACCCGGGAGGAGGAGAATTCCGCCTTCAGCGCCTCAAAGGCGGCAGCGACCTCTTCGGTCCACCGGAACGGGACCTTCGGGGACGTGAGGCGGGTCAGTGGTCCCACGATGGCACTGAAGTTGGGGACAAAGCGGCGGTAGAAATTGGCGAAGCCAACAAATTGCTGCACCTGTTTCCGGGATGCAGGTGTGGGCCATTCCACCACCGCCTTTACCTTCTCTGGGTCGGGGAGCACCCTATCGTGGGCGATGATGAACCCCAGGAAGGACGTGCTCCTGGCGTAAAATTCACACTTTTCTGCCTTAACGTACAGACGGTTCTCCAGCAGCCTTTGGAGGACCCGCCTCACGTGGACCTGGTGCTCATCCCTGGACTTGGAGAAGATGAGAATATCGTCCAGGTAGACGAACACAAAAAGGCCAATGAAGTCCCGGAGGACGTCATTTATGAGGCGCTGGAAGACTGCAGGAGTGTTGGTCAACCCGAACGGCATCACCAGATATTCAAAGTGGCCGTTCGGGGTACGGAAGGCCGTTTTCCACTCATCTCCCTCCCGGATCCGGACGAGGTGGTAAGCGCTGCGTAGGTCCAGCTTGGTGAACCAGGTCGCCCCCTGGAGGGAGTGGAAAGCAGTGTCCATGAGAGGCAGGGTGTAACGGTCCTTCTCCGTGATATTATTGAGGGCCCGGTAGTCGATACAAGGGCGGAGGGACCCATCCTTTTTCCCCACGAAGAAGAACCCTGCCCCCACGGGTGACGATGATGGGCGGATAATCCCAGCACTTAAAGATTCCTTCAGGTAGGCGTTCATCGTCTCCTTCTCCGGCGCAGACAGGCTATAAAGGCGACCAGAAGGTAAGGGAGCCCCCTGGCGGAGGTTGATGGCGCAGTCATAGGGCCGATGAGGGGGAAGAGACATAGCTTTCGCTTTGCTGAACACCATACCCAGGTCGTGAAATTCTGGGGGCACCAGAGACAGGTCCGGGGGTGCAGCGTCCGTCGCAGGGGGAGGAGCGGACGGAGAGCAGGCAGCGGACTGAAGGCAGGTGCCCATACAGAACGTACTCCATGCCGAGATCCCAGCTGATTTCCAATCCAGGACCGGATTGTGAAGGCGGAGCCAGGGATACCCCAGGATGACGGGCGACACAGAGTTGGGAAGGACGTAAAAGGTCATTTCCTCCCGGTGGTTTCCCGAGATGATGACCGGTAGGGGAACAGTTTGATGTGTCACTCTCCCGAGGGTGGCACGGGAGAGGTGGATTAGGGAGATGGGAGTATTGAGTGCCTGGCAGCGGATGCCCAATCGGGTTGCCAGGCTTTGTGAAATGAAGCTGCCTTCTGCGCCCGAATCCACCAGTGCGTGGGTGAGGTGCCCAGTAGGGTTATGGCAGAAACGGATGGGCAGCTTCAATTGAGTCAGTGATCCTAACCGATTGACATCCGCGAGGCTTCCAACAGTGACTCGCGGACCCCACCGACTGGCTTTCCGTGGGCAACACTCCACGGTGTGTTGGTCGCCTCCGCAATACATGCAGAGGCCCAACTCACGGCGGCGTTGTTTCTCCACAGGGGAAAGTTTAGTCCAGCCCGTCACCATCGGCTCCGACTCCTCGGGGCGCGATGCTGGCGGCGCCGCCAGGGGGCGAGCTTGGAACAGGTGCGGCGAGGCTCCACGAGGGCGAGAAGAAGAAGACCTCCGCCCCGAGGAGCGCTCGCGCAGCCTGTTATCCAAACTTATCGCTAAGGACGTCAGCTCCGCTAGCGTCCCAGGGATATCCCGACCAGCCAGTTCATCCCTCAGATCACTATTGAGGCTGCGGAGGAACAGGCCACAGAGGGAGCGTTCCTCCCAGCCCAATTCCTCCGCCGCTACCCGGAAGTCGACCGCGTAGTCCGCTGCCGACCGGCTTCCCTGCTGGAGAGCGAGAAGCCGATCGACCTGGACCGTTTCGGTTTGTGAGTGGTCAAAGACCTCCAGAAAGCGCCTCACGAATTGGTCATAGGTGAGGGTGGCATAACTGGGCCTCGCCATTACGGCGTAGGTCCAAGTTAACGCACGCCCCTCCAGAAGATTCCCTATGTAACCAATTCGGCTGTGATCCGAGGGAAAATCTCCGGGCACACGGTGGAACACGGACTCACACTGCATAATAAACCCCCGCGCTCCGCCGAGCTTACCGCTAAAGCGGGCGGGGGTCGGAATCGGCGTGAGCCGAACCGGTGCCACTGGAGCCGGCTGGACGGCCGCTGGAACAGCAGGAGCCGCGCCACCCTGGCGAGTCGGGAGGAACGGCTGTTGGGGGTCCAAGCGGTTCAATCGGTTAGTCAGTTCTAATAATTGGTTAAGAACCACCTGTTGCTGATAAACAATCTGATCCACCCGAGCCTCGAGGATGGTAAACCGGTGTGCGAGCCCGCCGTCCGCCGAGCCGCTCTGCTGAAGCCGTACTGACATAACGTTCGGCTCAGGAGACGCACACACACAGGCTCAGAGTAGTTCAAACTGTTTATTAACAACAGGGATGTTTGGGTGCGTGTCTGCAGAATGTTAATGTGTTGGTGGGGGCGTCTGCTTCGGACCCAGAGGCAGGAGACCGTTCAGCCGGCAACCCTATGGGAGAAATCAGACACAGGGTGATGAGCACACACCAACACGGGAGGAGAATAGGCGAGGGAGAGAAGCTTACTTGTTTGGGCAGATGACTGGCGCTTCAAGGATGGAAGCCCGGGAGACAGCCACCTGCAGGGCTCGGTGCAGCAGCGAGGAGAGACGAGGGACGGGATTGTCCGCCGCCGAGGAATCCACCTGTGCACAGGGGAGCAGACTGGAGAGATGAGGTAAGTGAACTTCTTACCGGTAAAGAGGATGCTGAAGAGAATGTGGTAGAAGTCCATGCAAAGGAAACGAAGTCTACGGCTTCAGGCCGACGCTCAGGGCGAGGCGGCTTTTATCCTTCGCCGCTGACGAGTAGCAGGTGCGTGAGCAGGTGGCGCCGCTGATGAATGGCGCGGCGTGACACATATATCTTTTTAAGTTTAAAGTAAAATGAATCAACATTACTTGGCATTTATACAGTATATTTAATTCTTAAGGATGTAACAGATTAGAAATTGAACATTTTAAAACACAAGTTAATATGGCATGGAGGTACTGCGTGCAAGTGGTGATAACCTCTGCATATTATTGTGAGTCATTCAGATTGTTAAATCTTGTTCATTTTATGGTGAATTTGAGTATTAGAGCTGCCATTGCCTTCTGTTTTTATTATTTATTTATTCAATGCGCACCTCGGCACTGGCCCTTTCATACTCTGTGGCAGAATGTTGTGCCCCTGTCTGGTCCAGGTCATCTTGCACACGCCATGTGGACGCCCAGCTCGGCTCAACCATGGGAACTATGGCTGGGGCGGTCCGCTCGGCGCCACTCCCCTGGCTCTCTGTACTGTCAAGCGTGGCCCCTCCACACATCCGGCGAGCGGCATTGACTCAGGGGATGCTCCAGGGGGTTGGGGATTTTCCTCACTTGCCAATCCATGCAGATGTCTGCACCCCACCCACTGCCCGACTTTCGTCCAGACGGCCGATTTGGAGAGGCCCTCCCCCAGCTGACTTTACCATCCAGGCAGCTTGGCAGGAGGAATGGGAGACCGGGGAGGTCCCAAACGGACAGCTGGTGGTGGACCCCGGCCAGCAGGTCCCGGGCGCCAACCTCCCAAGGAGACAGTGGTCTACACTCAGTCGCTTCAGGACTGGACATGGCCCCTGCTTGGCCAGCCTTCACAGATGGGGCGGTGGCCCTGGCCCGCTGTGCGCATGTGGAGAGGAGCAAACTGTGGAGCACATCGTGGAGGCTTGCCCGCTCCAGGGACTGGAAGGAGGATTACACACCCTCCATACAGCAGGCCAGGGGGCAACTGCTTGGCTTAAGGACTTTGCATTCGCTAAATAAATAAATACATTTATTCAATGACTATGTTTCACTTGGCCTGCTTTAACACTATGTGATTTTGGACAACAAAGAATATCAGAGGATATATCTTAAGCTACGGTCACAAATACCCTTACGAATGGCTGTGAACACCGTATGAACGATTTTTGGATCATTTCGTACGGCCTTCTTAAGGCGATCGTAGGAGAATCCAGCGTTCATAGACCGTTCATAAGTTTGTTGCTAGGTCGATGGTCTGGTTCAAGATTTCTACTAACACCCCACTAAAACCCTTATCATAGGGTGGCCGTACAAATGTCATTGGAACAATGTAAGAACTATGCAAGCTGTTGGCCGTAAGTATGGTAAACGGTGTTCACTTAGATAACACTTTTTCTCATCTCTAGATGACCAAAGCGGTTTACAGATCCTGCTATCCACCCATTCACACACCGATGCCGGCAGAGCCGCCATGCACAGGCGCTGGCCTGACCCACCAGGAGCAACTGGGGGTTCAGTGTCTTGCTCAAGGACACTTCAACATGCAGACTGCAGACAAAGCGGGAATCGAACCCCTGATCCTCCGATCAGTAGTCGGCCACACTAAACCTGCGACACAGCCGGCCCCACAGGATATATCTTAAGCTACAGTCACAAATACCATTACGAATGGCTGTGAACACTATACGAGTGATTTTTGGATCATTTTGTACAGTCTTCTTATGCCTAGAGAACACCTTAAGTTGTTCTTGAGGGCCCCTTACAGCGGTCACAGGAAATGCTGTACAAATCCCCATTCGTACAGAGATTCGTACAGCATGTATAAGGCAGTAGAGTGGTGCTCATAAGGTGGAAGTATGTCATTCATGCGACATTTGTGCCGACAAAATGTACTGGAAGCCATAACATCTTCCTACCAACGACAAGAGAGTGCCATGAGTTGCACAAACATTTTTTGTAAAATGGCAGTAAGCAAGATCCCAAGGCACCCTTATGAAGAATGTAAGAACTCTAGGGCTATCGTAGAGCTGGGCGATGTAACTAAAAAAAAAGTTTTGCAATATAATTTCTCACGGTGGGCAGCACAGTGGTGCAGTGGTTAGCACTGTCGCCTCACAGTTTGAAGGTTCCAGGTTCAAATCCCCAGGCTGGCAGGGGTAGGAACCTTTCTGTGTGGAGTTTGCATGTTCTCCCTGTGCTGTGTGGGTTTCCTCCCACAATCCAAAGACATGCATGTTACAAAGTTAATTGGTCATTCTAAATTGCCCCTTGGTATCCGTCTCCTATAGGTCCTTACAATAGAAGGTTAGTACTAGTGGAGCGGTCTTTGAGACTAGAAAAAGCACTATATAAGTACAGGTCCTTATCCCTATATCATGATACATACCGTGATATGTCTGTTGTGTACTGAATATCCTTTAAAATTTGGTTTTACATTTTTATTAGAAATTTTACACACACACACACACACACACACACACAGTGGTGTAAAAAAATGTTTGCCCCGTTCCTGATTTCTCATTTTTTGCATGTCTGTCACACTTAAATGTTTCAGATCCATCCATCCATCCATCCATCCATCTTCTTCCGCTTAATCCTTTTGGGGTCGCGGGGGGGCTGGAACCTATCCCAGCATCTTTGGGCGAGAGGGAGGGACAAATTTAAATATTAGACAAAGATAACACAAGTAAACACAAAATGCAGTTTTTATTAAGTGTTAAAAAAAAATCCAAACCTACATGGCCCTCTGTGAAAAAGTGATTGCCCCCCCCCCAAAAAAAACCCCAACAAAACAAAACATAAATTAAGTGTGGTTTATCACATCTTTGGAAAGCTGAGTTCAATTTCTCTGGCACACCCAGGCCTGATTACTGCCACACCTGTTCTCAATCAAGAAATCACTTAAATTGGACCTGCCTGATAAAGTGAAGTAGACCAAAAGATCCTCAAAAGCTAGACATCATGCTGCAATCCAAAGAAATTCAGGAACAAATGAGAAACACAGTAATTGAGATCTATCAGTCTGGAAAAGGTTATAAAGCCATTTCTAAAGCTTTGGGACTCCAGTGAACCACAGTGAGAGCCATTATCCACAAATGGTGAAAACATGGAACAGTGGTGAACCTCCCAGGAGTGGCCAGCCAACCAAAATTACCCTAAAAGCACAGCAACAACTCATCCAAGAGGTCACAAAAGACCCCACAACAACATCCAAAGAATTGCAGGCCTCACTTGCCACAGTTAAGGTCAGTGTTCATGACTCCACCAAAAGAAAGAGACTGAGCAAAAATAGCCTGCATAGAAGAGTTCCAAGACAAAAACCACTGTTGAGCTAAAAGAACATAAAAGCTCGTCTCAGTTTTGCCAGAAAACATCTTGATGTTCCTCAAGACTTTTCGGAAAATAATCTGTGGACTGACGAGACAACAGTTTAACTTTTTGGAATGTGTGTGTGTGTCCCATTACATCTGGCGTAAAAGTAACACAGCATTTCAGAAAAGGAACATCATACTAACAGTAAAATATGGTGGTGGTAGTGTGATGGTCTGGGTCTGTTTTGCTGCTTCAGGACCTGGAAGACTTGCTGTGGTAAATGGAACCATGAATTCTGCTGTGTACCAAAAAATCCTGAAGGAGAATATCCGGCCATCTTTTCGTGACCACAAGCTAAAGCGCACTTGGGATCTGCAACAGGACAATGATCCAAAACACACCAGCAAGTCCACCGCTGAATGGCTTAAGAAAAACAAAATGAAGACTTTGGGGTGGCCTAATCAAAGTCCTGACCTGAATCCGATTGAGATGGTGTGGCATGACCTTAAAATGGCGGTTCATGCTCAAAAACCCTCCAGTGTGGCTGAATTATAACAATTCTGCAAAGATGAGTGGGCCAAAATTCCTCCACAGTGCTGTAAAAGACTCATTGCCAGTTAATGCAAATGCTTGATTGCAGTTGCTGCTGCTAAGGGTGGCCCAACCAGTTATTAGGTTTAGGGGGCATACACTCTTTCACACAGGGCCATGTATGTTTGGATTTTTTCCCCTTAATAATAAACACCTTCATTTAAAAACTGCATTTTGTGTTTACTTGTGTTATCGTTGTTTAATATTTAAATTTGTTTGATGATCTGAAACATTTAAGTGTGACAGACATACAAAAAAATGAGAAATCAGGACGGGGCAAACACTTTTTCACACCCCTCTGTCTGTGTGTGTGTGTTCATGTCACTTACAAAAAAGCTGAATCATACAATGAGAACTTATGTCAGAGAAAATTCTTCACAATATGTAACAACTGTCGCAAGACTGGATAGGAGCTCTTATTCTGAAAGTTTGTTCGCTAAGTGAGCATGATTTTATACGTGCAGAGTTCAGACTCGAATATGCGGGTGGGCAAATGTACCGATACATCGGTATATCAAAATTGTCTCAAGTTGCTCTTTCAAATTGAATGGCAGCCATAAGAAACTATGACCCTCTCCACAAATGTCTGTGGACTCCAGAATTCATAGGAACTGGGAGATTCTTATGAACCCATTGTTTGTAAGAGTCTTTGTGATCGTAGCTTTAATCTTGTTTATTGCAGTTGGTCAGTTTAAGAAAAACTAAGTAGGGTGAAAACGGTATAAAACATTGGTTACTAGAGGTGAGTTTGGTCCTGTCCGCTGATTTGGTTGCACTATGCTACACTTTTGTGGATGGGGTCAATTTTCTTGAAGAAAAGCTGGTGGAATCACACCTTCAATCAATAAGCCATTAGCAACCTTAGAAAGAGATGTGGTCAACGTTTGTCCCGAAGCTGTCACACTCACCCCGGCTGCCAGATTTTCATTTTGTTAACTCTCCCACCTCTTGTGTAGATGTGTCATGCAAACAGACAGGTTGGGCTGAACCACCGGAGCCTCCTTAGAGCTTTCTTCAGGTTGTGCCTTCATTGTGGCTTTGCAAACATGGCAGTGAGTCGTGAAAGGACATTTCACTGCTATCACTGCTGGATTGAGGGGGAAAAAAGTGCCACATCTTAGTCTGAGTGAATGCCTTGCTGCTTTTCCCCTTTGCCTTCCCTTCAGCAGGGGCATGTCTAACCATCACTACAGCAGATCGATAGAGCTGAGCTCTGTAAGCTGCCCGCCGCAAATACAGGAAATACTGTATGGTGTAATGAGATGGGGATAATAAGCAGTTAAAGAGGATAGTTTTAGCTAAGCAGTAGCAAGATGTGATTAGGGTAATAATAGAAAAAAAGCTTTGTTTGCTTAAATTTTAGAACAAGTGAGCCTTTCATCTTTTTAAGGGGATGAGTAAAGGCTTCAGAGACGGTATCTCTCCTGTAAATGTTCTAGGAGCTCAAGAGTTCTGCTGATCTCAAAGAACAGCCATTGAAATATTGAGTTCCATTGTTTCCACACTGGGTTAGTGATTCTTTTTTCCCTCTGGTAATAAGCAAAGTTAAAATTACAGCATCATTTTGTACAAAATAAATTGATGACGATGATGATAATAATAACTGTCATCATAATCATGATAATACAATGGTAGTGTGTTGGTTTTCTTTGTTGATACTCGTATTAACTGAAATTCTCTGCATTTTAATGTGAATTAAAGTAGCAGTATGGAGGAATTGCTTTCAGGAACTTCCTACAGTTGTAAAGTGTAATTGTCTGTTTTTGCTCTCTGAAACTGTTGCTGTGGTATGAACCATGTGCATTTGTTTACAAGTTGGTGAATAAGGAACCGGTGAAATCAGATCCTTTTGCCTTATGTAGAAACAACCAAAAACATAGACGAAAAGAAAAAAAATACTCACTAGTCTAATAGCAGCAGAGGCCACGTCTGCATTAGCGCTCACCAATGAGCCTTTTAGCGCTCACGAATGAGTGTAAACAGGTTCTATATTTAAGTAATATTACCCGAGATGGAACATGATATCAACGAATATACAGTATGTGCTGTGATTTGGTTGTAGGCGTGACATAAAACAGAGAGCCAAAGACATCGCTGCAGATACATATTGATGATACTGTTCCACCTTAAGTTTAATATTGCTTTTATACATCAGTACCACAAGCAGTTTCTTAAATGACAGCAGCACAGTTCAAAATATTATGATTTTTGTCTGTTTAATAAGTTATTTTGCTCCATCAAGAAAAATAGTTACTTCTACACGTACCCAGTTAGCTCTTGCTAAGTACATCAGAGAGCATAATATAAAAAGAATAGGCCTATTGTCACTTCATACACATCTAACCAAATTAAATAATTTCTAGTGCAAGTCTGTGTTTATAATACCCACCACTCTACCTGTTTGAGTAGGTTTTGTAGGTCACCATAACTCATGCCTGTGTCTGGTTAGCTTGTTAGCAATTTAGCTTTCATACACTTTACTTACTTTTTCTTGGCATTTTCAGATGAAATGAAATGTCCATCACCACTACGTTATCACACACACACATATACTGTATGTGTGTGTATATATATGGTTAAGCGATACAATAAATCCAACTCTAGCTTGTCCATTTTATTGTGAACTAGCATAAAATATCTCATGGCCAGATGTTTAGTTCAGTTCTTGCATATTTTAAAAAGCCATTGATATTAATTTTAATTGAAAGATTATTAAAACACAGCTGAAGCAGAGTGATACATATTTAGTGAAATGGCTGAGTGTGATTATCAGGGAATATACAGTAGAAACAACTGCAGTCCCTGTTGGCCAGTCTGATTGCTTGCTTGGAACCAACTGTTTTATAATGAGTTTTATTAGAACAAGAGATTGAATAAGACTCTCGCATTCTTTCCTTTATTTTCTAGTTTCTTCACTGGCTTTGTCATGATGTTCCTTTTGAAAATACCAAGCTAATTAACTTCCCCATATAGGTGGCAGTCATGTACAGCAGCAGCAAGAAGGGTAGTGGTAAATTTAAAACCTAAGAAACTCTTTTTATAAATTTAGGTTAAGAGAGTGCAGAGCTGCTCTCTGCTTTTATAAACTATAGAGGTGTGGGCGTTTCTGGTTTGGGTTGTAACATGCAGATCGGAGACAGAATTGCCTTTATACCTTAGTTAATTGTGGTCAACATATGTCCCTGATTAACTTTCGAGGTTGTCTGGAAGTTCGGCTATAATCCCATCCCAGTTGCTCTTTAATTAAGTATCTTTTAAGTGTCACAACAGAATGACACAGTATATTTTTAATGTTTTGTTAAACCACAGCTTTTTGGTCAAATTCAGTAAAATATACCTTACGTATGAGGCTGACCATGTGTGACGTGCTTAAGCTAAGACAACAAATCAGTAACTATCTGTCGGAAATACACATTTTGTTGTTACATGCACAAATCTAGTGATATAGGGAATTGTTGCTTGACAATTAGCATTGAATGATGATAAATGATTCTGTTGGATCCTTATGTGAAATGGTAGCAACACAGTTTTGCCAAGAGTAGCAGGCTTTTGAAAGTAAATCTCCATCTCTAAACTTCACATCAAAGCATCAGTAATCATCTCACCTTGCTTTTCTTTATTGAGAAAGATTAAAGCACACAAACCTTTATATATATATATATATATATATATATATATATGGTAATTTAGCAATATTGAAGTCATATATTTCTAGGGTATATTTCTACATCAAAGAGCCAGCTGTCATCCTTGAAGGATTTAAACTGATGGCAGATGACTGTGAATTGAATGACTCAAAGACTTGATCAAAGATTGAGTCTAATGTTTGGAGACAGTTTAGCACTTTTTTTTTTTACTATCCAAGGTCTATAAAGATCAGTCGGCTTGACAAGGGGCAGAGTTGGTTTTAATAAAGTAAAAATGATACCTGGTTCCCTTCAAATGAAAAGCTTTAACTGTAAGTCTAAAAACACCCTTGTCAAAGAAACTAACAGAGCAGTTCCTACTGAATCCAAATAAAACAGAAGTATATGCTCCTGTTCAGCACATCCTGTATTTACCACACCAACACCATAGCCGCTGCCCAGCTGCTCCTTTTTGCTCCCCCAGAATAAGTGATGGTGGCGTCCGAACCGTGCTGTGCTGTTCTCTCTGACTTCACTGAGCTCTCAGTATTGTTGCCCAAGGGTGATCATCCATGCTGGATCAGGCTTTGTGGGATTAACAGCAGCTTTGAAGGTTTTTGGGAGGGCTGATTTCATTTGGGGCTCACACCAGCTTTAGTTAAGTTTAGTTTGAGTAAAATTTCCTCAAATTCCATCTGTTTCAAATGATATCACATAATAATTGTCTGTAGAATATTACAAATGTGGTTTTCAAATGGAATATTCAGATTTTTGCTTTCCCCTAGACTGTTCAATTTTGATAAAGGTATATTACAAATTTATCTTGACCAAATTTTACAAAAAAAATCCAAACCCAAGCCCATTCCTAAAAAAGGCAGCATTTCCTCTGTCATATGTAATTGGTTCAGGTTCGCACTTTCTGATGACGACCAAACTGTAAAGTCTGTTTGAAAGCAGTGACAGCTAAAGGCATTGCCGTGACAAACCTTTTTCAGCACCTTAAAATGAAACACTCAGCCGAGTGGAAGCAATGTGTTGCACTGCAAGCTACTGCTGAATGAGAAATAAGCTGTAAAACACCAGCCGCGAAGCAGGTGACATGAGCGACTTCATCTTAACACAGCAGCCCATAGGACAAGAAAGGGCCTGAGTGGAGACACTGCATGGAATTAAATCGAGAATCGAATATGTCATGAAAAAAATCAGGGATTTTTTTTTTTTTTGGGGGGGGGGGGGCATATCACCTAGCTTGGGTGCAAATTTAGAATTGATTCATATTTGCCTGACAGAAATTCCAAATTAAACAGAAAAAGTTCTAACTTTATAAGAAAGTTGAATATTTTTGGGGGTGTGCATCCCCGACTATGAAGTTGTTCAGACAAAATATTCAATTATTGTTAAGAGACTGTTCAGATATTCCAGCTGTAGCTCAGCAGCCACGTTTTACACATGTGCATCGACTATAATCTGCAGTTCACAAATCCATACTGTTGGTGGCAGCTAAGAGCCAAAAGACTGATTTTAACAGCCACAGTCCAAAAGAGGAAGAGGAACACGGTGACAAACATTTTTTAAAAATGGCGGGGGTGCGCGAGTATGAGGACGACCACAATAAACAGGAGCTTTTGTTGTTGATATTGTTAGCAGCTGAAGAGGAAAACAGACTAGAAAAAACACAAATATGTTCTCTCCTTGAAGCTGGCGTCCATATTTTTTCTTCTTCTTTGTTGGAAATGACATGACTGCCTCGCCTCAGCGGAAGTTTTCCGGGCACATGTGCAGTTCAGCGCGGATCCCTTGCACACAAGACACACGGTCACTTTTTGGGCTGCATGCACTCAGTCTGCATTCACCCTCTGTGGGAGGGAGGAAATGACAAAATTTATGCCACACACTTGCTTGCACACTGATGCGTTTGTGGCTCCATGAGTTTGGCTTAAAATGAGAAGCTTCTAAAAGTAATGAACGTCTTATTTTGGAACAAATACACAAACTACACAGAGGTTTTTGCTGTACAGATCTGTCATTTATGTATGCAAATTATGTAAAATTAATTAGCATCTAAAGCATGGTCTCTTTGCTGTGTATAGCCTTCAGTGTTTCAACTATTTGTAAAGTTTCTGTTCTCATCTGTTGCTTATCGTGTTTCTTGACTATGTTTGCGCGTCTGTGTGTCTGCATGTGTGTGTGTCTGTCACAGTATGCGGTCTGTCTGTAAGTGCCTACATGTATGACTGCTATATATCAACAACACGCAGAAATGCCACCAGTTGCTCTTGGCCCGAGCTCATCTGAGATGGACTGAGTGGAAAAGTCTGTTATCGTCTGATGAGTCCACATTTCAGATTGTTTTTGGAAATCATGGATGTTGTGTCCTTCGGGCTAAAGAGGAAATGACCATCCAGCTTGTTATCAGCATTAAGTTCAAGAGCCAGCATCTGTGATGGTATGAGGGTGTGTTAGTGCCCATAGCATGGGTAGCTTACACATCTGTGAGGGCACCATTAATGCTGAACAGTACATACAGGATTTGGAGCCACATATACTACCATCCAAGCAGCGTCTTTTTCAGGGATGTCTCTGCTTATTTCAGCAAAACAATGCTAAGCCACATTCTGCACGTGGTACAACAGCATGGCTTCATAGTAAAAGAGTGCAGATACTAGACTGGCCTGCTTGCAGTACAGACCTGTATCCCACTGAAAATGTGTGGCCCATTATGAAATGTAAAATATGACAATGGAGAGCCCAGACTGTTGAGCAACTGAAGTCGTACATCAAGCAACAATGGGAAAGAATTCCTCCTACAAAGCCTCAACAATTAGTGTCCTCAGTTCCTAAATGCTTATTGAGTGTTGCTAAAAGGAGAGGTGATGTAGCAGTGGTAAACATGCCCCTGTCCCGGCTTTTTTGGAACATGTTGCAGGAATCAAATTTAAAATGAGTGAATATTTGCACAAAAAAAAAAACTCCAAAGTTTATCAGTTTGAACATTAAATATCTTGTCTTTGTAGTGTATTCAATTAGTTGAAAAAGATTTAAGATTTGTTTTTATGTATGTTTTACACAGTTGGGTTGTATTTGCCTACTGAGCCAGCTAAGCATCCAAGTGCAGTGCCATTGGCTGTTTCTAGTTGTAATGCAGTAAGGCATTTGTTATTTGCGTTATATAGCGGCAACTACTAACTTATGACGGACGTTCCTCCAGGAATCCGTTATCAGCATTTATGCTTGGATGAAGTGTTCTTTCCTTCTTTTCACTGATTGGTGTAGCGGCTCCTGCTTCCTCCATTTCAGTAAATAGATGGTCCTGGTTAATTCACAACAGGTATCTTCCTTCTGTTTTTCCTACATAAAAGCACACACTTTTCACAAGAAAATTGTCTATCCTGAGATTTCATTCAACTTTGAATAACACATGAAAGGAACATTTACAAATATCCTGTCTGAATGCCGATTTTGTCATCACACAAATATTTATTTAGAAACATTATTCAATTCAATTCAATTCAATTCAACTTTATTTATATAGCGCCATTTCACAACAACAGTCATCTCATAGCACTATCAACTGTAGGGAGGATTATCTTGTCAAAAAAGTGTTTAAAATTCACAACACTGTTAACAGGTGGTAATTTGCCTTTGACAAGCTTTGGCTTTAAGCTGGGTTCACACTATAGCGTTTGGACTGACTTTTACAGACATTTTGAAAAATCAGAGAAATCAGTCCAAATGTTGGTGAAATTACATTCGTGAGCAGGTTTTTTTTAATCCAGTCCACACCAACTTTTACGAACTTTTGCTAGCATATGTCAGCATTGCATTTAGTGTTGGCAAACTTTTGCCCACTTAGGCTAGCGTATGTGTAGCTGTTGCCAACTTAGGTTAACTTAAGCAAGCGAATACTCAGCACAGGTCAGCTGACGTCAGCGTCAGGCGATGCTCATATAAAGATCAGCATTTGTGGAGGCTTCCTGCCATTCTGGACCTGCTTTTGGAGTGAACACATCGCCCTTGGGCATACGTTTCAGTATTTATTTTTGTTTTATATTACTTTGTAGTTACTTCTGCATACCCTTTCCACCTGTTCATTCATTCATTTATTCATTCATTCGTTCATTCATTCATTCATTCCTCTAAAAAATAATACAATAGTGCCTATCTATAGACTTCAACAGTAAGTCTACACTTAAAATGTGAATGTGGACGGAATTAAAAAAAAAACTATTTAGTGTATCATCATATAAATAAAATTATGAGTGATTATATTTTGACTGTTACAACTCTCATCCATTAAAATAACATCAAATTCCATTAAATATCATTTACTTTTTGACACCACAACAGTGCTGTTTGATTCCCCACAATGGAAGCCAAACCAATAAATCCTGGAGAATGATTATGCATGGAGCAGAAAATTAAGAACAGTAAATTTCTAAATGAGGAGATTTTTTTTCTTTTGGGCTGTCACATTTTGGGGAGATTATATTTTTTTTTCCAACTCCCCCTTCTCTCAGCTTTTGGCATTCCAGCACCATGGACAGTGACACTTCTTCGCGTTTCTCTTGCGTCCGTGCATGTCTGAAGTGAGTTTCAGTCTAAAAACACCTGCTTCCACCAGCATTTCAGTCAACGTTTGCCAACGGAGCTTAACTTAGGCCAACTTAGCCCAGCGCTCAGGAACTTTTACAAACTGAGCACAACTTTCACCAACGTTTATTTCCAAACATCGGCAAATTTTCAGCATGCTGAAAAGTTTCAAAGAACATGACTTTCGCCAGCGTTTGCCAACAAACACCAACTATCATTAACTTTATCAGTTTTTGCCAGCAAAGCCAGACGTTTGCCAAAACGTCAGTAAAAGTTGGTCCAAACGTTTGTAGTGTGAATCCACTCTTAGATACTGAATTCTTTGCTGGGAAGTGACAATACCTTACACGGTGTTCATATTCCTTGCCTTGATGTCTTTTTCTTAAGCAGTGTACTGCTCGATATACTCAAAATTTATAGGCACAGGTGCTCAATAGCAAGCATTCAAAGTTAAGCAGAACAAGAGAAGCAACAAAACTGAATTGAGCCCTACACTGCAATTGCTTAGTGTTGAAATAAAACTGGAAACAGGGCTAGTTCAGCAGCTCACTCAACCACAGCTCTCTGTTCCTCTGGCAAAGCCATTTTGTGCCGAATCATTTCAGGCATGTTTTTGGAGCAAAAAGTAAAAGGGCTTAAAAAGTTGCAGATTCTGGAAGTCACTATTAAAACTTCCCCTTATTATTATAAGCGATGCAATCAACCGAAGCCTAAATTAAAAAATGTAATATTGCATTATCTGTGCAATGTTTGCACAAATATAATAGAGCTGTAATGTCAACAGTCTGACTGTCAGTGGGAGGTGTCGGTTCTAATTTGGAAAGTTTCTCTCATAGTTATGCACATTTTCTACATAAAGATATTGCATTTTCAAACCTTTTCTTCTGTACTGTGAACTGTAACATTTTTACCATGTGGACCAGCAGATGTTACACTTTCATAGAAGTTCATTCTCAGTGACATATTATTCCCTCTCCCACTTCTTCCAGCTCCCCAGCTGACAGTGTCAGCAGCCCTCGCTGTCACTCTGAGGAATTATAGGCTTGTTGACACAAGTTTGACAGGAGTTTAGCTCAGTCGTTTTCAGAGCAGCGAGAATTGAAACAGTCCTCCTTGGATCAGCTTGATGCTCAGGCTATCATCTTCAGATGGGCCCTTCCAGTGAATTATTACTCCTCTCGTGGCAGTGCGTCGAAATGTCTTCATAACAGCGCATTGCTAACAGTATGGGAGTGTTAACTTGATGCAGGAGTGACGGGTCATGCCTCGCATCTGACGTGCTTCAGGTGACATCTGATTAGCTTAAATGGAGCTGATGTATATTCAGCCGTGCCTTTATTCATGTTAATCTTTTTGTTTAGACCAATTTTCCACATGGATATTTGCGTGCCCACAGCTTTTAGTGTGCTTGTCTTGGAAGTGTTTACAGAGGGGTTAGTTTGTTTGCTGCCGTCTCATTTGGCTCTTGTATGCTGTGTATTTTGATGGTGCTCGGCGTGAGCAGATTTTCTCGTGCGTTCACATTTCTCCATCTCTGTGTGGCCTTCAGTCGATTTAATTGTGGTAGTTTATTTGGAAAGCAAAACAAGCAATTCATGCAGCAATACAAAAACATCTGAAGCACTTACTGTAGCTGGCAATCAGCATTTATTTCAGAAGTGATGTACTGGTACAGTGGGGTAAAAAAGTATTTAGTCAGCCACCAATTGTGCAAGTTCTCCCACTTAAAAGATGAGAGAGGTCTCCAATTTTCATCATAGGTATACCTCAACTATGAGAGACAAAATGAGAAAAAAAAATCCAGAAAATCACATTGAAGGATTTTTAATGAATTAATTGGTAAATTCCTCGGTAAAATAAGTATTTGGTCAATAACAAAAGTTCATCTCAATACTTTGTTATATACCCTTTGTTGGCAATGACAGAGGTTAAACGTTTTCTGTAAGTCTTCACAAGGTTTTCACACACTGTTGCTGGTATTTTGGCCCATTCCTCCATGCAGATCTCCTCTAGAGCAGTGATGTTTTGGGGCTGTCGCTGGGCAACACGGACTTTCAACTACCTCCAAAGATTTTCTATGGGGTTGAGATCTGGAGACTGGCTAGGCCACTCCAGGACCTTCAAATGCTTCTTACGAAGCCACTCCTTCGTTGCCCGGGCGGTGTGTTTGGGATCATTGTCATGCTGAAAGACCCAGCCACGTTTCATCTTGCTGGTGAAAGGAGGTTTTCACTCAAAATCTCATGATACATGGCCCCATTCATTCTTCCCTTAACACGGATCAGTCGTCCTGGTCCCTTTGCAGAAAAACAGCCCCAAAGTATGATGTTTCCACCCCATGCTTCACAGTAGGTATGGTGTTCTTTCTCCTCCAAACACAACAAGTTGAGTTTTTACCAAAAAGTTCTATTTTGGTTTCTTCTGACCATATGACATTCTCCCAATCCTCTTCTGGATCATCCAAATGCTCTCTAGCAAACTTCAGACGGGCCTGGACATGTACTGGCTTAATCAGGGGGACACGTCTGGCACTGCAGGATTTGAGTCCCTAACGGCGTAGTGTGTTACTGATGTAGCCTTTGTTACTTTGGTCCCAGCTCTCTGCAGGTCATTCACTAGGTCCCCCCGTGTGGTTCTGGGATTTTTGCTCACTGTTCTCGTGATCTTTTGACCCCACGGGGTGAGATCTTGCGTGGAGCCCCAGATCGAGGGAGATTACCAGTGGTCTTGTATGTCTTTCATTTTCTAATAATTGCTCCCACAGTTGATTTCTTCACACCAAGCTGCTTACCTATTGCAGATTCAGTCTTCCCAGCCTGGTGCAGGTCTACAGTTTTGTTTCTGGTGTCCTTTGACAGCTCTTTGGTCTTGGCCATAGTGGAGTTTGGAGTCTGACTGTTTGAGGTTGTGAACAGGTGTCTTTTATACTGATAACGAGTTCAAACAGGTGCCATTAATACAGGTAACGAGTGGAGGACAGAGGAGCCTCTTAAAGAAGAAGTTACAGGTCTGTGAGAGCCAGAAATCTTGCTTGTTTGTAGGTGACCAAATACTTATTTTACCGAGGAATTTACCAATTAATTAATTAAAAATCCTTCAATGTGATTTTCTGGATTTTTTTTTCTCATTTTGTCTTTCATAGTTGAAGTATACCTATGGTGAAAATTGGAGACATCTCTCATCTTTTAAGTGGGAGAACTTGCACAATTGGTGGCTCACTAAATACTTTTTTGCCCCACTGTATGTATTTGGCGTATCTGACTTTACATTGCGATGATTTATCTTCAGCAGTTTAAGTCCAGAAAGGACAAAGGTGAGAACTGTATTCAAACAAGACGTGTACTTAAATCTTTTTGCTCATTTGGGCTCAGTTTCTTTCCCTCCTTGTATTATTTTATTTATTTTTTACAGTCCCCAAAACGTTCTTGCCAGCTCTGGATAAACAAATGTTTCTGTTTTCATTGAGGCATAATGAGACCATTTGTATCCCAGTGCTCTGAGAAGAGGGCTTATCTCTGTCTGGCGTTAGAGGTGCTTATTGCCCTGAGAACAGCCCACTGTCATTAATACCCGTCACGCAGCTAACAAAGTTTTACATGTTCGCTGTGAAATCTTAACAGCCGTCTCTATTGTCTTTCTTGAAATTGTGCTCTGAAGTTAATTGAAAGACAGGCTGTCCACCTTCCTTGGCTGCACCTGAAATACTGGATTTTAGTTGCCGGGCTTCTACTGGGCCTGTCCTGAATGACCCTCTTTCATCGTCTTCACTGGTTTGGCACTCATTTTTCTTCCTGTTTCACTTTCAACCCTCTCTTTCATCTTTTCTCCTGATTGTGTTTCCTTTTCAACCGTTGAGATCAGCAAAATGGCAGGCATTGCTTCCCTCATGGATGGAGCATTTCATTATCTCCTCCTCCCGCTGTGCAGATTGCACTGTCGCTGTTCATCTCTGATTGGTAGATAATTGGATAGTTTCTTAACTAAGGGACTTCCTAACCTACTTGTCAAAACTTCAGGTTTTTGCTGCAATCATCACTACTCTGAAGTCCTGCCACTGAGTTTTCCCTAATCCCGTAATGTCATGTTGCATGTTGAAATAAAGATACTGTTAGTGTTTGAATTTAAATCCAATGATCTTTTATATAAATGAAGCTTTTTTTTTGACATGCAATACTTCATATTTTCAATTTGTCTGGAAAGCAGTGTTTGCACATTTAACTTCTGCAGCAGCTTTTCCAGCTTTGGCCACTGATACCCGTTCGTGGCTTGTCCAGCATTTGAAGCTATATTCCTCACGGCTTGTTTGCGCTCGCCTGCCAAGGAGTGGTTGGGGGTTTGTGTATGTGTGGGTGTCTAGTCTAAATGATGGGAAGGAGGCCTTTATAGAAGTCCAGGGTCCCTGTTAAAAACAGAAAGGGGGGGAGGCAGCATTAATCTTAGAGTTCAAGCCTATAGTTGTCACCCTCTGTGGGTCTGGAGGGGTGAGGAGGATCGAGACACTGACTTAAAGGCCTTTAGTCAGAACAATGGCTGTCCTGTGTGTAGGGGAGAAAATCAAGTTCACAGTTCAGCTTTTCACATCCTTTTCTTCAGTTCCTCTCTCCCACTGCACAAAACTGATTTTCAACATCTGTTCTCAACACATTATTACACCTACTATTATCACAAATACAATCTGGCTTTCATTCTTTGAAAGAGACCTACTGCTAATTAGTGCTGCAACGATTACTCAACTAATCAACTAGCTGATCATCAGAAAATTAATTGACAACTAATTTGACAGTCGACTAATGACCTAATCACAAATTTAACGTCCCCCCGGTGGAACACTGGAATTTTGAGAGGGTAAATTTGCAACTTTTTTCATCAAAAATTTGCAACTTTTTTGTCAAAAACTTGCAGCTTTATTCTTGTAAATTTGCAACGTTTTCCTCTAAATTTGCAACTTTAAAAAAAAAAAAAAAAAAAAAACCAGACCTACTGTTAATGGGAAGAGCTTAAGTTGAGATGAAGTTATACAGAATTAGACACAAATCCTACTTTGACCAGGCACCTAAACTTCAACATGATTTTATTCAAAATTAACAAGTATGGACTTCTCAGCTCTCCTGCAGAGATTGTTTTGTTGCCATTTTCCTGTCTAGCTTAGTTTTAGCAGGATTACACAAAACGTCTAATCTGTCTTTAATGATATTTGCTGAAATGTTGAGCTTGCACCACAGATGAACCCATGAGATTTTGGAATGGATCACATAACAGATCTGCTTTTTCCACTTTCATAAACATTGTAAGCTGGTGGTTTTTTAATTAGTTTTCCAAAGAATTATGCATGCAACTTGATCAACTATAGGCTACTCAGAGAGTGCATACCTCTGCCAGGATCTGTCTGTCTGTGTGTCTGTTTAGGGGCAGGATTACAGAAATAGTACTGGACGGGTGCTGATGAAATTTTCAGCCAAGGTGTGCCTTGGACTATGGATGAACCCGCCAGACTTTAGAGGCCATCCAGGTCACGATGTGGATTCTGGATCTTTTTTTTTTCACTTTATTTAACATTGTGAGAGAGGGCCTTGGCAGGGGTATGTGCTCTCAGATCACCTCCAAAATCCAGTAGGTTCGTCTGCCCCCCAAGGGCCACCTGTGGTGAAAATTTCAGCAAAATCTGTCCAGTAGTTTTTGTGTAATCGTGCTAACCAACAGAGAGACAAACAAACAAACCTCCCCGACTGCATTACCTCCATAGTGGAGGTAAATGTGCAGGCCTTTATGACAGTGGTATACACTCTCTGAGCACTTTCTAGTTTTGTTTTATAAAATTTAAAAAAAAAAGATATTCTATAAAATGTAGGTTCATAGCAAAATATATCAAAATCATGTTTTTTTTAATAAAAAGAGTGTTTTACAATCAAAGGACCAGTATTGTGTAAAATTGTGGTTTTTTGGGGGGGACGGGGTAATTTTATGAAATGCAGTAATGGAACATACCTATACTCTACCAATTAGATAATAACATTGCTCTCTTCACAAAGAAATATATCCAGAATTTCTTTAGTTTAACTCTGAAAGAAACCTGCTGATAGCACTTGTTGGGTTTTATGACATCATAAATCAACAAGCTCAAAAAACCTGACTGCAAAACAACACAAAAATATGCTTTGGTCTTTAAAACTACAGATATGCATTCACTAGCAGCTTTAATACGTACACCCGCCGAACTGCATGTTCATGAAATATCTCAATCACCTGGCAGCAACTCATTGCAAGTAGACATGGTCAAGACGAGTTGCTGAAGTTCACCCTCAGTATCAAAATGGGGAAGAAAGGTACTTTGAGTGACTTTGAATATGGCATGGCTGTTTGTGTCGGACAGGCTTATCTGAGAATTTCAGAGATTGCTGACCTACTGGAATCTTCCCACACAACATCTCGAGGGTTTACAGAGAAGGATCTGAAAAAGAGAAAATATCCAGTGAGCAGCAGTTATCTAGGGTTAAATTGATTTATTGCCCAGCTCTACATGTGTGGTGTATCATGTGTGTGCAGCCAACAAATCTGTAGCTACTCTGTGATGTTAGCTTATCGATATGGAGTAGCATCTCTGAGAAATGTTTCCAGCCCCTAAGAAGGCAGCTGTACCTATTAACGTGACCAGTAATTGTACTGTATGTCCTTAAAGAAGTCAAAACTTAAATGGACAACATGGGACTTTTAACATAGAATAGATCACTTTATTAAACTTTCTTAGGAGTTGCTGTGATTTTCACAATAAAAGATGTAACAACTATTTCCATCTTTTAATAATTCAATCAATCAATCAATCAACCTTTATTGTCATGATGCTATGCATACAACTGTAGTGAAAGCAAGATGAAATTGCGTTTCTCTAGGCATCCGTATTGTAAAAAGAACATAATTTAAAAACACACTCACACACCCCCTCACCCCTCACCCCCCACCCCGACAGCCATTCACATATCCCTGAGACACATTTGGATATTACAGTAATGTTAACTTATTACAGTTGCAGTTAAAATGATAATAACTGCCTATGTATATACTATAAAACAATCAAAATGGCTAAGTGAATCTAAGTGGCTAAGAGAAATAAATACTTCAAACTGACTAAAACTATAATATACATATAATATACATAATGTCCATAAAGTGCAGTAATATGTGTAAAGGATTCCGGATCAACTGTTCAGCATCCTAACAGCTTGCGAAAGGAAGCTGTTAATCAGTCTGGTGGTTCTGCCTCTGATGCTCCGGAATCGTTTGCCAGATGGCAGCAGTTCAAAGTGTTTGTGCAGAGGGTGAGAGTGGTCCTTAACAATGTTCAGTGCCCTGCTCCTACAACGGCTCTAAAAAAGTTCTTGAACAGAGGGGAGGGAAACTCCAATTACCTCCTCAGCTCCCTTAACTATCCTCTGCAGAGCTTTTTTGTCTGACATACTGCAACTGGAGTACCATGTTGCAATGCAGTACGTCAGAACACTCTCCACCACACCTCTGTAGAAGGTCCTGAGGATGCAGATGGGGAGAGAGGCCTGTTTGAGTTTCCTCAAGAAGTGCAGTCTCTGCTGGGCCCACTTCCTGATCCCCAAGGAATTCTTGCTCCAGGTCAGGTCCTGCGAGATCTGCACTCCGAGGAACTTGATGTTCTCCACTCTCTCCACCAAATGGCCGCTGATGCAGAGAGGGATGTGTTCAGGCCGTGACCGCCGGAAGTCGATAATTATGTCCTTCGTTTTGTCCACGTTGAGCACTAGATTGTTCTCCCTGCACCAGCCCTCCAGGTCTCTAACTTCTTCCCTGTACATTGATTCCTCATCCCTCTGAATAAGTCCCACCACTGTGGTGTCATCCGCAAACTTAATAATCTGGTTCCCCTCGTGTCTGGACACACAGTCATGTGTTAAAAGTGTAAACAACAGTGGACTGAGTACACAGCCTTGAGGGGATCCAATGCTCAGCGTGATGGAGTTGGAGATGTTGTTTCCAATCCGGACAGACTGAGGTCTCTCGGTCAGGAAATCCAGGATCCAGAGACATGTGACGGTGTTCAGACCGAGAAGGAGTAATTTCTCCATCAGTCTCTGGGGAATAATGGTGTTAAATGCTGAACTGAAATCAGTGTACAGGAGTCTGGCGTAGGTGTCTTTCTGATCCAGGTGGGTAATGACAGAGTGCAGGGTGGTGACTATAGCGTCATTTGTGGAGCGGTTTGAACGATATGCAAACTGGAGCGGGTCATGTGATGCAGGGAGGCAGGCTGTAATGTGTGGTTTGACAAGCCGTTCAAAACACTTCATCACAATTGGTGTCAGTGCAACAGGACGATAGTCATTCAGACAGGACACAACCACTTTCTTTGCCACTGGTACTATGATAGAGGTCTTAAAGCATCTAGGGACAATGGCCTGACTCAGGGAGATGTTATATATGTCAGTCAGGACATCCGCCAACTCACTCGCGCAGACTCGGAGCACATGTCCCGGGACGTTGTCCGGACCTGCAGCTTTACGTGGGTTGAACCTGATTAAGGTCCTCCGTGTGTCTGCTGCGTTGATGGTGATAGCTGGCCCCACAGATGGTGAAGATGGGCCAGACCTCCCTCTGATTGTTGGGTTTGATGCTTCAAAACGTGCAAAGAAGTTATTGAGCCTGTCTGGAAGCAAAGCGTCATCATCATCGACCCCCTGCCTAGACTTATAATCCGTCAACGCCCGTACTCCCTGCCACATCTGTTTGGTGTTCCCTGTGTCACAGAAATTCTTAGAGTGATAGAAAAGATGTGCATTCACTGCAATTTATTGTGTAGTTTCTTGAATGACTGAAATACTTTCCACATCGAGAGGGCATAAATATATCTGTGTGGGAAATGAATCAGACTTTTTTCTTTATATCTGACAATTATAGTCTGATATCACTGTTACAGTAGCGCTGTTGTGGACATGTGGGAAGATGATGGTGAATGCGCGTGGATGTTAAGGGAAGGAGAGTGACGGGGATCACATCCAGACTGTTTCCTTTCTCTTAAATCAAAATTCCATTTCTGTTTGGCCTTCAGTGGGCATGGACGCCTGGCCCCTCACGTCTGCCATTAATGCAATTAAGAGCTATAAGCTTTTCCCAGGAATAAAGGGGCTGAAAGACGGATTGTTCCATGCTTCACTGAAGTTGGGGAAAGTAAGTGTGTGTGTGTGTGTGTGTGTGTGTGTGTGTGTGTGTGTGTGTGTGTGTGTGTGTGTGTGTGTGTAGCTAGATTGATAGAGGGGCGGCGCAAAAGAAGGTAGTAACAGCCATCCCCCCTGCTCCCCTCCATTCAGACATTCCCCGTAAACAGACATGAAAAAAGTAAGTGAGTTGTGTTCCATCTTTTCAAACACACACAGAGTCATTTCTCTTTTGCTGCCCCCTCCATTCGCTTCACTGAAATGCTATTGTGTTGCCATAGAGTCCAAGTGACTTTTGAAAAAGAAAAGAAAAACTTGAACCGCTGAAACGTTTGTCTGTCAGCCAACTCAAAGGAGTCATCATTGCCAGAGCAAAGGATTGCTTGTTACTCTTCCAAACAAAAAGCTGTATCAAGCAAGATAACTGGGTTTGCTGCAGATCAGTTGTGTGCTGTTTTATGTTAAAACTTAGCATTCATTTGGAGTTTTAAGATGAGTGATGCCTTGGTAATTGAAAGTGAATGGGGAGGCAGTGGGGTCTAATGAGCCTCGTTCTCTCAGATGAAGATTAAAAGACAGCAGAGCAATCAACTGGTATCTTGTTCTAAGGATACAGATACACACCTCACCTCAAATAACTTCTTCAGAAATTTTACTGAAGCTGTCTTTTCATGGTCTACTTGTTGTTCTCTTGAGGGAAAAAAAAAATCCCAAAAGAACAGCAGACCTTTCACTCCTTACCAGGTAGCCCAAGGCCTTCTAATGTCATGGTCTCCCACCTGAAGACGGATCAGACTTTTCTCAATATCATTCACCCCAATTCTCAATCATACTTGCAAACTGCCAAAATGAATCCCAAATATGTCACTCACATGAATTGTGTCGATCCAAGAGTTTTTTGTTCTTTTGGGGGGGAGGGGTGGCCGCCGGCAGTTTTCCTGAAACGGAACTTTCAGAAACAACGAAGGACAGTCATTTTCACAATAAGATATCTTTGGAACGTATCACGGACAGCAGATGAAAATTAGCCACTGGCTACAATCTGGCAAGTTTACATTGACTGATATCAATGTTTATCAACTTGCTCCGTCCTTAAAAAAAACAGCAATCACCCGTCATCATTTGGCCAATCACAATCAAGATAAGTGCATTGTCTTCCGTCTTTTGCACGGCCCGCCATTGGATGGATTATCAGCGGGAATTTGAAAGTAAGTGTCGCTATCTGCCTGCCTACAATATAATATGCTGTGTAACTTAACGTTGATAAAGTATGTTGTGAACTTTTTCTCTAACGGCACATTTTCCACCATGTTTAGTGGAAAGCTCGTCTGCTTGTTAAGGGGTTGGTTAACATCTGTGAATTGTGTGTTAACGTTAGCCTAATATCACTCAGTTCAAAGTGAATAATTTTGGGAAGGCTATTTCCACTGCATCTGTATTGTTATGTGATTCCAACCTGTCCGAGGGTCCCCCGGGTAGAACAAGTAGCGCCACAAAAAAAGTATTAAACACTGCACTAATCTAGTAAAATATAGTCATATTACATTTTTTAGGCAGAACTCAAAATTGTAGTTTTTTGCTGTCTTCTAGCTGAGTTTACTCTGAAACAGTACATTTGATGATTCTGACACTTCTACATCAGTCTCTTACCTTTCTTCTGACCCTAAATTTATTAAGAAAAATGTTTTTATTCATGAAATATAAGCTTGTAGGCTTAGCTGTTTAAATAGATGGACAGAATGAGACCGCCATCACTCTATAAATTCAAGAAATCTCTGTCATGATCATAGGACATCATAAGCCGGCCTATGATGTCTGCCTGCCTGATGTCCTATGATGATCCTATGATCTCAGGCATCATAGGACTCGTGAAGCCGTCATAAAGATGTGATGTCTATATGACGTCATATACACATAGCACATCATGGGACGCCCTATGATGTTGCCATGATGTCCTATGATGATCCTATGGTTAGTCAAAGCTCAAAGGCAGGCATGCAGCAGGAGTTATACGGGCATGCATGGGTACCATGTCAACATCCCCGAATTTCAGCCTCCCCAGATATGCAGAAGTTTGGGAGGGGAAATCTTTAATGAACGTCCATAGGGGATCCATAGGGGAGCTGTGGGCATTCATAGCTATGACATCACAGGCGCACACTGTGTTCCTATGATGTCATATGGCCATATAAAGAGTTCTGAACAATTCCTTTGAACAACTCCTTCTATGATGTCATACAGACATCATAGGCACCCTGTGAGGTCAGAACACTCTTTTTACAGGCATGCAGAAATGCTTGCTTACACTTGCTTTCTACGGGCATGCAGAAATACTTGCTTAACCATGTCAAAGATCAAAGGCAGGGATCACTATGGCACTGTTGCCATGGTAACAGTAACTTTCTACGGGCATGCAGAAATACTTGCTTATACTTGGTTTCTATGGGCATGCGCGGGTATGCACTAGCTAGGGTTAATTGTGGCCAGGTGTGACTCTTAACACAATTATTCAGATCCAGTAAAAGCAATCTAGTAACACCCAAAATATGACCCATGTTCCGCATTCAAAACTTGAGTTATATAAGTATGTATGTATTCTCAACCAAATGACTTTAAGTATGAAATATAAGAAAAAAACCAGTTCATTCTTACATCATACAAAAAACCCCAAACTTGAAATAAAGGTGTGGGAGGAAACTGGAGAAATCCCGGAGTAAACCCACGCAGACACGGGGAGAACATGCAAACTCCACACAGATCACTGTTGGTCGGGGGCTGGGATCGAACCCAGGATCCCCTGGCCAAGGGTGAGTTGCTGTGCTGCCGCAGTGCTAACCACTCTTCCACCGCGCCATGCAAGTTAGGTTAATTGGCATCAAACTGGGGATTCTAAATTGTCCTTAGGTATGACTGTGAGAGTGAATGGTTGTCTGTCTCGCTGTGTTGGCCCTGTGATGGACTGGCGATCTGTCCAGGGTGTACCCTGCCTCTCGCCCAAAGATGCTGGGATAGGCTCCAGCCCCCCCGCGAAGAAGATGAATGAATGAATGAATGAAATAAAAGTGGCCATTGTGTAATTTATAGATTAATTTTACTGCTACATTGTATAGCAATGGTTTTAAGTGTGTTAAACGCTGTTAATAATGCACTTTGTTATCTGAAGCAAGTGTCTTTTCCCTTTATTTTCTTCTCGGAGTACACCAGAATGCTTAATTTACGTGTTAAATCACAAAATTTTTTGACGGGGGATGGGGGGGGTAGATGACACAGACCCCCCTACAGGGGTTTAGTTTGTCACCTTTTTCACTCCTTCTGAGTTTGCAGGTATGCTCAATAGAGTCTCAAATTCCACAGTTGGACAAACTCCAACTTTATCAACATGGACCACAGTTGGGAACACTATGACATTCTAATTACTCAAGTAAG
This sequence comes from Pholidichthys leucotaenia, assembly GCA_020510985.1. Lineage (NCBI taxonomy): Eukaryota > Metazoa > Chordata > Actinopteri > Cichliformes > Pholidichthyidae > Pholidichthys > Pholidichthys leucotaenia. The sequence goes on from CM035839.1 coordinate 305,930,806, forward strand.
GAAGAACAAGCATTTCCTAGTAGGGCTGGGCAATTTGACCTTAAATCAGCATCATGGTTAATGGTTTTGTTTCTTTTTTCTTCTCCCTTATATTTCACGGAAAAGGCTTGTAATTAAAGAATATTACACAAGAGTGTGGTATTTTATCACTGCAGCATGGTAATAAATGAGCATAATATAATAAAGAATAGACCTATTGCCATTTCACATACAAATTAAACATTGTCCAGTGCAGAAGTCAGTGTTGATTAGATACCTCTTGTGGGTTTGTGGGCTACATGACTCATGGCGGTGGCTAATTACCTTGTTGGCTGCATTGGGGGAGTCCTTTATGCAGCCATGATTGTGTTACCACCACATAATGATTATGAGTCTCTTATCGGGATCTTAAACACAGCCTTAGCTTGTCCATTTTGTCATTCATTTTCCACTGTGAAACAGATCAGCTGACTCCGATAGCGATCTGTGTGTTAGTTTCCATGCACTTTTTCTTGGTATCTTCAGATGAAATAAAAAAGTCAGTCATCACATCCTGCTGTATGTGATCAGAGACCACATTTTTGTTGTTATAAGCTGTTTTATTTTTTTCTACAGTGTTCAGTTGCTTCCAAACAGTGCTGACTGCAGTGCTTCCAGGGTGCAGAGTTATGCGCCCGCACACGTAACTCCGGGCGGACATCTTAAAGGGGCAGTACACGAAAAGCTCTCTATGCACACGCACATAACAGGGAGAGAGGAAAAGCTGAACAAACCAACATGAGTAAGATTATGTCGGTTTCAGACCCCAAACATTGGTTTTGGTTTTATTTTGGTTAATCGCCTAACTCTACTTCCAACAGCAATGTTAGTCCAAAATAGTAAATGTAAGTTCATCTGAACAAGGAGAGGCAGCAGTTTAACATCAGAAGCAACTTTATCATTTATTGCAAATAACTTCAACAAAAATTGCTGGAATCCACTTCAATTTTAGGCACATTTAGGGAACAATGGTGCACTTCTTTTCTGCCTGAGTTTGAAAACCGATGAAATAGTATCAAGTCTGAGTTGACCACATTCCATAACAATCACCTAGAAACCCCAAGATTCTTTACCAGTGTTTTCAGACAGATTTAACCATCATAAGTCACCATTTGGCTAATCTCATCCAGTATGAGGTGGGAGAATGGGCCTGCTCTGGCTGGATAGCCATCAGCCATTGCTGGCTATGCTTACTGAAAACAAAGCAGTACATTGTGGTCTGTGTATAAAAACCCTGTATGTTCAGAGATGAAAGTTGTAACGTACTGTGTGTATGGCCAACTAGAAGAGCCATATGAAATACAAGTATAAAATCAACTTTTCAGAAGTACACACCCCTAAATCAGCCTTGCTCAGAGAAAAGGAGTGCCCGCTAATTCAAAAAGTCCTTGCTGGACCCCATTTTCTTTACTATTTTTTATGTGAAAAGCAGGGAAAAAGGAAAATACAGCTTGTTTGTGCCTTAAGGGATCCATGTTATTCAATTAAAGTCTCATTAAAAACTGTTAGTAACATTATATAAATTTTTTTGATGGAACTGAATTTTCTCCTTTTCATTATCATTGCATGCTCTGCCTCTTGTCATGTCGCCAGCATTGTTGCTTTTTTTGTCCTTTCAATGTTTTTGTGGACAGTGCCTAAGCAGTATTGCGGTACAATCGAGAAAATAATTGGCTCTTCACTGAAGCAGTTTTATGCTGATACAATTGAACTGCAGCACGGCTTAAAGGTTAGGATGATATTAGACCCCATACAAATGAGAACAGGACAATACACACTGAGGCAGATGTCAAAGCCAATCTCTTCATTTAGCCTAACCGGAGGGAGCGTGTGTGCGCCTGTGCATCCGTGTGGCTCTGAGATCTGTGTACTCAGCTCACAGAAGTTTGAGCTTCTTTTAGATGGAACAAATGAAAAAGTCAGAGGGTGTTAAGTACATTCCAGACACACGTGGACACAAGCGAGTGGCTCAATTGGGGATCTCCCATCACTGATATTTTGCTAAAAGGCGCAAGAAGGCACATGTACATGCCCACGCAGAGTTGATTAGTGAGGAAAAAGAATAAACAACTTTGGCAATCAACTGATCGTTGGGAGTAATTGATGGAGGCAAAATACAAATTGTTGGCTGCCTCCACCTTCCTGAATATTTTGGCATTTTACAGATTGTTTTCAGGGTAAAAAGATTAGAGTCTATTCTAGAGTAAATCAGTGTAAGTACAAGGTATAGTAACTTCACCATTCAAGTGTGTATGTCACCGCTGTCAGGGGCAAACCTCGTATCTCCAAAACAGACATTTTTCAGAAAATGAAAAAAACACAGAATTTTCACAAAATTTACTCTCGTCTTTTCAGATGTTTCTCATTGGTTTGATATTACACAGACATCAGACATCCAAAGGCATAAATGGTAACTAAAAGAATGAGTTTGGAGATGAGAGGTTTTTATTCCCCACCGGTCGAAGCCCAAAGGGGTTGAAGAGCCCTTTGGCCGAAGACCAAAGGGGGATTATGTTATGGGCCAGTCCATCAGTCTGTCCGTCTGTCCCACTTTTGTGAAATCAACTCCTCCTACAGTTTTGGCCCGATTGTTTTGAAACTTGGTATCATGGTTTGATATACTCTGATGATGCGCATATTGCAATTTCACTCTCATCGGATGACCTTAAGGTCAAAGGTCAGGTCAGATTTTTCCCTAAATCTTCTAAACACAGTAATTACTGAAAGAAATGATGTAGGCTTTTCAAATGGATACAGTAGTTGTATCTAATACACATCTTGGATGACTTACACCCTCACCTAACTATGGGTTTGGGGTCAAGGGGTCAAAGGACAAAGTTAACATTGCAGTTGCACAATGGTAAATGCTACATTTGCTATTACTATAAAACGAGTAAAGCTAGGGCCACCAAACCTGGTACACAGGTTAATTAAATATTGTATATGAATGTATGAACATGGGTTGTAAGCATCTTGCAAGCTTTATATACATGAAAAGTCATTATATGGAAATTTTATTGCAGGTTTCTAATGTCTTTGGGCCCTAATTTGATGTTCATCAGTGGGCTTTTCCACCACACCTTCTGCTGTACGCCAGTGTTTTTTTAGTTTCTGTCAGCGCATTGTCTGTTTTTTACGCTTTGCGTCACGCCATCTAATTACCAGTAGACAGTGCGCCCACCTTGTGCTGAGAGGTGGAGGCACATTTCAAAGAAGTGTGGTGGCAAGCAATCTCAGCTGCAACACTATTATGATGCATGTTACGTTCATGGCTTTTGATCAGGAAAAAGGAAGTCTGTCGTCAGAAGTGCATTGTTTAATGATATTTCAGTGGCGTGTTTTGAAATCGCGCAGCTCTGGAGCTCATGAGGAAACAGCACACGCTGAGGTTTTCTATTATTTTAATGGCGAGAGTTGTAACAGTCTTAATATAGTTGCCCGTCATTTAATTATAATATGATCACACACTAAATAGTTTTTTATTGCATCCATACTCTCATTTTAATTGGGAACTTATCGTTGGAGTCTGTAGATTAGGCATTAATGTGTGTATGATTTTTTAGAGGAATGAATGAACAGGGAGTGTGTGTGTTCTGGTTTGGGTGTGCAGCGCACGGGGGGGATAGACTACTGTCAGTCTTAAGATTTTACACTAGAAAACTTGTCTACTAACCTGTCGTGTGTTGAGTCATCATATCACATCATCGTATTGTGTCCGTTTGTGCTTGCGCGTCCCGATTAATGAAAAAAACACACTCAGCCAGTGTTTTCTGTTAAATGAGGATGTCATGTGGTGATCCTCGCGGCTCACCAAGAGACGCCACAGAGTTCACCAGAGAGTTTGGCTAAGATGTTAATTTATTTCCAGACGTGACAAAACACAACTATGAACCCCTTAGGGCTAAACACACACATGACTGAGGCTTGGGCTCGTAGGGCTAACCCAGCCGCTACGAGCTAACTGTGACATAACTAAGATGACAGACCTGACATGAAGGTCTGCGGCACTCACAGGTATGACGAGGCGCAGACCCAGGGCTTGGCAGGACGAAGCCACTCAGACGTAACGTTGACCAATGTCGACTAATAATCCTGCGTCTTACCGTCGTCAGTGCCGGGCTTAAAAGGGCGAAGCACTAACGACGGTAATGACAATCAGCTGACCGGCCGTTGACAGGCGGAAGCCCCACCGAGCACTTTCACAATAAGAGCCCGGTGAGGCCAGAATACAGCCCGCAGCTGTCAAGACCGGCAGCGAGAATAACTTAGCCCGAGCGCGATCAGAACCGGCGCTCGGGTCATAACAGAGGACAGTTAAATATCAATTATTTGAAGACACAACAGGGTTTTTCACTACACAGAGGGGAAAAAATGTTATGTGGGTTTATGATTCAGTTTTCTACCGGGTCGCAGCTGGACCAGTCTGTCCTACCCGGCAAACAACTGTCACCATGACCCAGGTATGTGCGCACAAACCCGATATTCATTATCTAATGATGACAGTTTTTACAATTTTAACCTAATTCACAGTCATTCTTTTAAAAGAATAATTCAAAATAAAAAATATCCTGACAGTTGTTTTGAATTAAATCTACAATTTTGCATTCACCAGAGCAGATTAATACAGCTCAGGCTGCAATGAGCTCCTCTTTGTTGGTTTAAAAGAGAAGCTCTGATGAACGATAATACCTTTTTTTAGTTAGATCGGGTTTAGGATAATACAACTAAAGGAAACTCTGTCAACCTGATGGACAGAGAGAAAGACTGGTATGATCTCTGAATTGTAGCTAACAGCTCTCATCCATGGGCAAGCAAAGCTGTGGAGGTAAAAAGCTCCTTGCTTTAATTACTGTAAATGCATTTTCACTTAGTGAATGAACTCGCATTGTCCTCAGCGCAAAACGGAATTGTCCTCCCACTTCTTTCGTGTTAGCATCACGTCTTTGATCCTGCACCCCTGTTTATTAAAGGGAATGAGCGCAAAAGGCAGCTATTGGTTTATTTTACATTATGCCCATTGTGGTATTAGGGGGGTAGCACTGTCCTGGTTATGTAGTTACTTAAAGATTAGATATCAGTATGTATGTGTTGGTAACAAAAACTCACAGTTACTGAAGGTTACTTGTGGAGTCCCACAGGGTTCAGTTTTGGGGCCATTGTTATTCAATATGTATATAAATGATATATGTAAAGTTTCAGAAAAAATGGATTTAATATTGTTTGCCGATGACACTAATTTATTATGCAGTGAAAGCAATTTGGAACAACTTTTGGATACACTCGGAAAGGAATTAGGAAAGCTTAAACTGGGGTTTGTTTCAAACAAGTTAACGCTCAATTTAAGTAAGACAAAATTTATAGTTATTAACAACCATCACAACAACTTAGTATCTAAACTCAGTGTAAATGGTGTAGAAATTGAAAGGGTATCCGAAACTAAATTTCTTGGAGTAATAATTGATAATAAACTGTGTTGGAAGTCACATATTAATTATATTAAAGGTAAAATATCTAAATTAATTGCAATACTACACAGAGTGAAATATTTGCTGAATCAACCCACATTATATACTTTGTATCATTCATTAATACTCCCATACATGACATATTGTACTGAAGTATGGGGAAATACATATAAAACAAACATATATCCAGTCTTTATGCTTCAGAAGAGAGCTATTAGAATAATAAACAAAGCTGCTTACAGGGAACCAACAAACCCACTTTTTCTTAATTTAAAAGCTCTCAAGTTGAAAGATCTGGTTGACTTTAAAACTGCGGTAATAATGTTTAAAGTGAAGAATCTATCACTGCCCGCAAATATCCAAAAGTTGTTCCAAATAAGGGAGAAACAATATCATTTCAGAGGAACATGTATATTTCAAAAACCTTCAGTGAGAACTACCACCAAGCAACACTGTGTTTCAGTGCAAGGAGTCAGATTATGGAACAATTTTGGACCTGAATTAAAATCATGTACAACGCTTGGACAATTTAAACAAAAACTAAAGGAAGAAATACTCCAAACATATATACAAGATGACATGTAAAATCACATAAGGATTGTCATATCCAGTCTGTGTTGTGTTGTAGCTTAGTTTTTTTGTCACGTTTTGTGTAACCTATGTTCTGAATTGTAATCGCTCTTGTTTTGTTTTTCTTTTGAATTCTTGGATGGAATATGGGTGGGCAATATAAGCTGCGGCTTCAGCCATCACCCATTTCGGATAAATTATGTTGAACTGTATAATCAGAGGAGTCATTGTCTAATTTGACCTTGTTGGATTTTTTCCCCCCTTTGTTATATTATTCTGTTTCTTTTTTCAATCTTTACTTTTAATCTATCCGAAATAAAGATTCATTCATTCATTCAAACACACCTCTGAATAATTAAGAGTATTAGGACAACCCTTTTTGACTTTGCGTCCAGCTGAAAATTTGATTCTGCACGGTTGTGATAAGAAAATGAACTTGGAAACGCCCATAAACACGTTCTGCGTCACTGACAACTGACTGATCGACCGTGTCTTTGTAATACGGCTCTGTATCTTATATTGTTACTTCTGACGTAAAGAAATGAACTTTCGCCACTAAGCTGAATGACTATACCACTTTAGCATGTCTCTGTGTTTCTTCTTTTTAATAGTATAACAATAATAATAATAAATGTATATATTTATCACTGTTCATTTGCATCCATTGAAAAGGTCATTTCTGAAGGATAAAACTGGTATCAGTAGTGTGAGGAAAAATAATCACATTTCTGCACCTCCACACTCTTTCACAGCTCCTCTTTCTCTCTTTATTGCTGTTTTTATTGTCTTTATGATATTATCTTCAATAATTCAAACCATTGCCTCCCGTCTTTGCTGCCTCTCAGCTCGTCGGTGTGTGATTGTATGTTGCGACGCTCAGCTCTCTGCTGGTGAGCTATGACGCTCTGGCTGGTCTCTGAGTGCCTTTGGTTGTAGTGAGGGAAATCAGCTGTGGCAGAGCTGTAAATTATTCCTTTGGAGGGCTAAAGGGGGCCGGAGCCCACACTTGCTCCCATTCTCCATACCTTTATCAGGGCACAGTCGGCTCCGATCGGGTCCTTATCCGTCAGGCCTGAAAGGGGGAGCAATATCAATGACATGGGGCACAAAAAAAGAGGCTGTTTATTGTGCTGGGAGAGAGGGAGGGGGGACAGAATATGGACAGAGGAAGAAGAGACAAGGAAGTGTTTTAAGAGGAAGAAGCACAAGAGAAACCTGTTGTGATTACAGAGCTGTAATGTGCTGAATAATGATGTAGGTGTGTATACTTCTGAGACAAAGTCATTAACGTGCAGTTTTTCTCATTTTAACAATGAAATTTCATCAGCTAATTTTCATTTCTTTCCCTGACTTTAAAGTGTGAACCTTTAAAAAAAAAAAAAAAAATTAGCAGTCCTAATTGATGTTGAGGCTGCTGCTTTTTATTAGATTGAATTGCGTTAAATGAAATTCATGGCTTACAGTGCTGCATATTGTGTTATAAGCTGGGTGGTGAATGAAGAGAGAATTGGAGAGGAAGTACATTAGTGTGATCCATAGTGAGTTCATTACTTTAGTCTATTTGGGGAATATTTCTGGTTGATGATGGCAATTAAGTTATCTAATAATGCAAAAATGTTTATGTCTGCATTTCAGTAACTTTGAGGAATTAATGCTTTTCCTCTGTGTTACTTTGTTATGAATTTTAATTTTGGACTCTTCAGAAAAAAAAAAACTAAATTGGTGAAACTGTCATTTCCTGCTCTTTATTTGCTCCTCCAATGATTTGAATCTTTCTCTTGGCAGTGAATTTAATGGCTGTTTTCTTTGCTTTTTTTGAAAAGTCACCTTTCATCAACACCACGTTCTTTCTTTATGCCAGAGCAGATTCCTGTCTCCTGGCCTGTCCAGATGCAGTGTCCAACCTTTTTCTGCCCAATTAAAACTATCTTAAACACACCTTAAAGAGATGAAGTGGATATTTTCTCTTTGCCCTTCTCTTTCTTAAGATTGTGCGCCATTATAAATGTGAGCTTTAAAGCTTTGTTTACATGTGAGACTGGCCTCTGCTGTCTTGTCCCCTCACCCTCGCTCCTTCACTGCCTGAAAGAGGACTTCCTTGCATTCTGATTGTGGGCCTGTCTGCTCTTACAGACTCTGGGGAATACTAATCAGCAAGGCCTCCCTCTGTATGCAAACACTATTCAGTCAGGGAAGGTAGAAAATAACAGGACACTAAGTGTAATGGGTTGGTTTTATATTTGTCCTACTTTTAAACAGATTCTACAAGCAAGCATAAACACTGTATGTACAACTGAACTCATATGTAATTTTTACATTACCCATGGATCACCACCTTATCGTGTTGAAGGGGTTTGCATGCCCTAATGATCCCAGGAGCTATATTGTCGGGGGCAACTCGACCCTGGTAGGGTCTCCCAAGACATATTGGTCCTGGATGAAGGACCAGACCAAGCTCCAGTAGATCCCTATGAAAAAAGTTCTATCAGTGACTCAGTGTGGAACCAGATAGATCCACCCTCCAGTGGGCTCACCATCTACAATAGGGTTCATGGCAGTGATAGTGCTATGTGAAATGAGTGGCTTCTCTGTTTTGACTGTTGCCCCTATGATTTAGAGGTAGAAGATGGATGGATAATAATAATAATCATCGGTTGCATTTATATAGGCCTTTTCATGACACTCAAAGACGCTTTACAATGAGTCCGTTATTCATTCACTCCACAGACAATGGTAGTGGTAAGCTACTGCTGTAGTCACAGCTGCCCTGGGGCAGACTGATGGAAATGTGGCTGCCAATCCGTACCAACAGCCTCTCCGGCCACCACATGGCACATAACTGAACGAGCATATGGTCAGTCAGAAATCATATACATTTGGTATAAATTTGGCTTGAATAATCAGTTTGTTTTGTGCAGCTGACCTCAATTTGTATCAAGTGTCTAGGAAGCGCCCATCAGGATCAAGACTATACAGCTACAGATTTTATCATTTTAACTATCTACTATACATAACTGACAAGATGAATTGGGGAGAAAAAGACAGCGATGCTGACAAACATAAGCATGGACAGAAAGAGACACTAGAATTTACTTTAGGGCTTAACCATAGATTATATGTAGATATGTATCTATCACAGAACTAAAAAGAATCCTCATGTGTATGTGTGTATGTACACACACACACACATATGAGGATTATTTTTAGTTTTCAGTATGGCAAAGTTCTGATCATAATAATGAGAAGAGGTGGACATTATCTTCCTAGTACTGCCAGCTACCACAGGGAAGTTGAGATGTGCAGTAGGGGTGGGATACTGCAAGATGCTATACCAATCTTGCCATACGCCTGGTACTGCGGTATCATATATTGAGATTTCCATCCCCATCTTTGTCTTGTCCAACCCCTGGCTAGATCTCAGGAATCACTGTGCTGACCTAACCAGACAGTGAGCATTTAACACCATCTAGTGAACTGAAAAGTCAGTCAGTTTTTATTACTCTGGTATCTAAATAGGAACACTGGGTTTGCAACATTTATTAATAATTCCTAATAAAGCGTCACAGTGCTAGCGTCTCTGAACTGATACAGTATAACTATCACAAAGTATCACCATATTACGATGCATTGATTTTTCTCCCTACCCCTAATGTGCAGGCTTCACTTTCTGAGAGCTCACATGTCATTCATGTATCCATATACTGTATGTACAGCCTATGGTCTTAACTGTGACTTTACAGGCTGATGTTTACAGTACAGTAGTATGCTTCATTTTTGCTGTTGAAAATTCTTCCAACATCCATTCAAGTAACAAAGTTAACCGAAAAGTGTGTTGCTAAGATCACAGGGTGACTTCAGGGTTCTTTTTGTTTCCTGTTATACAGGCAAAGTTGAAGTTTTCTGTATAGTCAGACAGTTAATAGTGAACTTCTAACCCACTTGCTGTGCTCTATGCTGTCAGCCCCCGAGCTTCTCAGTTTGTCCTTCTGAGCCTCCTCATTAAAGCGTATTAAAAAGCCAAATTTCTCACTGCTGCCAGCAGCACTGGAACCAATAATCAAAAGGATTGGAACACATCAATCGCATAGTTGGTTTCACTTGTGTACATCTGTGCTAGAGGAGCAGTAGGATGCTATTCTGGTCACTTGCTCTTCTTTCACCAGTAACCATTCGTTAAGGTTAGATGAGTTTACCTAGGTATACAGTGTGGTATTTTTTTCCTTGAAGTATTAAACATGACATTGAATATTTATTATATTTAAGGCATATATAACACACATTACTCACTAAAACTTAGGGATATTTGGCTTTCAGGGGAAATTTTAGGATGCACCTAAAATGCACTATAGCCTTTCCAGGTGAACTTAATTTGACCTTCTCTAACCTTTTGAATGCACATGTCCAACTATTCAATGTTTCAGTTCTTTTTGCATAACTTGCTGTTCTATAACAAGGTGCTTAATGGCAGTGCATCTGGAAAGTATTCACAGCGCTTCACTGTCCCAATGAGCACAGCGGCCTCCATCATCCATAAATGGAAGAAGTTCGGAATCACCAGGACTCTTCCTAGAGCTGGCCGGCCATCTAAACTGAGCGATCAGGGCAGAATGGTCACTCTGTCAGAGCTCCAGTGTTCCTCTGTGGAGAGAGGAGAACCGTCCAGAAGGACAACCATCTCTGCAGCAATCCACCAATCAGGCCTGTATGGTAGAGTGGCCAGACGGAAGCCACTCTTTAGTAAAAGGCACATGGCAGCCCACCTGGAGTTTGTCAAAAGGCACCTGAAGGACTCTCAGACCATGAGAGACAAAATTCTCTGGTCTGATGAGACAAAGATTGAACTCTTTGGCGTGAATGCCAGGGGAAGCTAGGCACCGCTCCTAACCATGCCAATGGTGGTGGCAGCATCATGCTGTATGGATGTTTTTCAGCGGCAGGAACTGGGAGACTAGTTAGGATAGAGGGAAAGATGAATGCAGCAATGTACAGAGACATCCTGGATGTAAACCTGCTCCGGAGCACTCTTGACCTCAAACTGGGGCGACTGTTCATCTTTCAGCAGGACAACAACCCTAAGCACACAGCCAAGATGTCAAAAGAGTGGCTTCAGGACAGCTCTGTGAATGTCCTTGAGTGGCCCAGCCAGAGCCCAGACTTGAATCCAATTAAACATCTCTGGAGAGATCTGAAAATGGCTGTGCACCGACACTTCCCATCCAACCTGATGGAGCTTGAGAGGTGCTGCAAAGAGGAATGGACGAAACTGCCCAAAGATAGGTGTGCCAAGTTTGTGACATCATATTCATAAAGACTTGAGGCTGTAATTGCTGCCAAAGGTGCATCAACAAAGTATTGAGCAAAGATTGGGAATACTTATGTACGTGTGATTTCTTAGTTTTTTATTTTTAATAAATTTGCAGAAATCTCAAAAAAAAATTCACGTTGTCATTATAGGGTATTGTGTGTAGAATTTTGAGGAAAAAATGAATTTAATCCATTTTGGAATAAGGCTTTAACATAAAATGTGGAAAAAGTGAAACGCTGTGAATACTTTCCGGATGCACTGTACCAGCTATAGCCAAGGTACTAGGTGGTGAGATGGGTTCAACACCCCCACCCACACCCACCCCGCAATGCCTGGTACAAGCACACCACCCACCCACACTCACACATGCACAAAGGAACTAGAAAACATCTCTGCCATTCAGGGACGTTTTCCAAAAATGTTAATGTGGCGTATTTGACCTGTGTGTCCAGCCTACATTTATAAAAGCATTCAGACCTCATTGGAATATTGAGAGACTGTACTGTATTAAGTTAGCGCTCAGCTGTTATCACACTAAGCCAGGGAGCTGAGGTCATTCTCCCCTTTCTGTAGCTGACAGCAAAAAAAAAAAAAAAAAAATGGAGCAGCAATAAAGGAGGAGAAAAAAAAAGGCTGAGGTGTACCTGAAATATTAAAGGTATCTCAATCCTATACATGTAGCAATGCACAGACGATTTACCTTCGTCTCTTTCCCCCTCACAGACACACTCGTCTGTCTCACCTGTAGGTACCCCTGGGTGAGGCTGATCGGGTCTAAATACCCCTCTGGCAGGGATGTCTTTGATGGCTGTAGCCCAGCCCAATTTGAAGCAGGGCTCAATCCAAGCCTCCCTGTGGGATACTGGGATCAAAAAAACAGCCAGTGGAAAAAAAAAAAAGTTAAGCCTAGAGGTGTATGTGTGTGGTGGCAAGAGAAAGTGATACAGAGAGAGAGAGAAGAGTAGTTTTTTGATGCGATGCAAAAGTGAGTATGCGGCCAGTCTGTGAGTGGATGTGTGCGCTCACCTTGCTGCTTGTCGATGAGCCACCAGTTAGAGACAGAGGATGGGGCTCTTCCTGACAGTTCTGGCCGAGGAGCCGTTTTCCGTTTTGTTCACCGCTAGGGGAGTGTGAAGCTTTGATGAAGAGCAATTTGCATCTCTGGATGGCTATGAAGAGGTCGGCTTTGTTTGGTACCACCGAAAAGCCGTGCCCGCACACTGCTGGCTCCCAACACTAGCCCACACCATCGCCAATCAGCGGCCACCCTCTGCCCTTCAGCTTCGGCCCTCCTGGCACCACTTCACCGCTGCTCCGGCCAGCGGCTATTCGAGTATTGTTCTGAGAGACCAAGAGCACCTGCTGAGAGTCCTTTCATTTGGCCTCCCTGGGGTTTTTCAGAGTGATCCAATGGCCACCCCACAACCTCTGTACACGCATGTACCTAAAATCAGACAGACAGGTGGGGATGCAGATTCCTGTCTGCCTCCCTGTGGAAATAATGGATTTAGTTGTCTGTAACATGGATAACGTACATGTGAAAAAGATTTAAGGTGATCTTTTTTTTTTTTTGCATTGTCATCCCACTTTAAATTTTGCGTAATATCTGAAAAGCTCCTGAAAGAAGAGTTCCCCGTTGCCCCGTTTATTAAAACCGAACAAACAGTCCCCTGTTGCCTGTCTTGCAACAGAAAAGTGGTTAATGAAGGGGGATGGCGTGAGAGACAGAAGAGGAGCGAAGACGGGGCGATTTGGGATTTGTGTGTGCTTGTGGTAACGGGGGCTGAGAGGCGAGTGTCTGGGTTGTATTTGTATTCCGGTGGCTCAGGGTATCCGTGGATACACCTAGGTGACTGGGAAGCATGCAGAAGGAGGAAGTGGGAGAGCAGGTTTTTTTTTTTTCCTCCAACGTGCCCCTGATACCCACGATGATTAAAAAGAACCGCACGGTGCGAGGTAACTTTAGGTCATTCCTTTACTGTTGAAAAAAATTTATATGCAGGTACGTATGTCCACATCCTATTGTGTCACTGTTGATATACAGTATTGCTATTGCAGGTAATTTTATGAGAGGAGGGAACAGCAGAATGAAAAAAGAACAATGTGCCAACAAGTGGAATTTGTTGCATTTCCCTTTGCATAAAAAGTCTCCACAAAGAGCGTGCAGATGGCTGTGCACATTCAGCTTCTTCAGAACCTTGGCTGTGAGCGAAGATCTGAAAGGCAGAGGAGTTTTATAGTTCACACAAACAAGGCTGGGTGATTGGATGAATATATCCCATCAGTGTTCAGCTCATTACACGCTGTGTTTGTGTTTTGGCTTCCTCGCTTTTTTCCCCACTTTTTTTTTTAACATCATGAGATAGGGTGTTTGTTTTTTATTCTCATAATTTTTTGGATAATTATGCACAGAATTTGACAGACAAAACAAACTAAGATAAATAGAATTAATTAATGAATGTCAGTGTACAGACTAAAGGGTGCTGGCTAAAGCAGCAAGCCTATGTTGCACCATCCCACACTGACCACAAGAAGCCTTAACCCGCAGCACCCCCCCCCCCCCGGGCAAAAAAAAGTACACGAAAACACTGCTATAAAATCATCCTATCAGTATTTTTTTCCTGCATAAATCTCTTAAACCACTTCAGCACTCCTCAAAACTACCAAATATTCAATAATTTTCAGGATTTTAATCCTTTAAATTCCAGTTTGAATACATGATGCCACTCATTTTATGAAAAAACAACACAAAAAATGAGATATTTTCCATATGATACATGGTGGAGGAATGTGACATCGTTTTATATCAGAGTCGTGGACATGTCAAAGATTAGCAATAACACTGATGTCACTGCATTAGTAGTTTTTGTGCAGTGTAAGATTTAAAGTTTTTTAAACCCTCATGCCCCATAGACTTGGATTGAAAACACTTTTTTTCACTGAAAAATCCAACATATAAACATGCATTCTGTAATGTCAGCATTTCATTTTGAACAAAAGTAGTGAAATTTGACATTTCTGCTGTATTCTACCAGATTCAACTTTTTTCCCCATTGCAGGCTGATGCATGAAATTCTTATCTTTGCCAGTTATCTTATGGAGCCCTGTGCCCATATATACCACATACCATATACTGTATAATAGACTTGTAAGAGTAACTGATATTAGAATAAAAAAATATGTCAAAAAAAGAAACATTCTTGCAGAAACTCATGTGATAAGCTGTAACACAGCCAAAATGATCACCAAATGAAAAAATAAAAATGGCAAAAATGACCATGGGGTCCATAAGGGTTAAGTCACCTGTTTCACACTTGATTTAGTAGACTCTTGTTTAGGTGGTATTGTGACGTTGCTTCACAGCTAGAAGATTCTGGGTTTGAGGCTTCTGGTTGGGAGGACCTTTATGTATGTTTAATGTAGCACAATGTTGTGATACTTTGTTGAATTAATATAGTATTGTGTTAGAGACAGGAGTATTGCTGTATACATCACTCCCTGCAGCCTCTCCGTCTCATGCTGAGATGTCACAAGATTATGGCAGACGGACGAGATGATTTTAGACGGCTTACGGAGCATAATGGCTCATAAGCTCCAACAAGGCCGTGTCAAACGGTTCCCACCACATCCCTTTCTTTTTTCCCTCCTAATGTTCCTAAATCAAGAAGCTCTGGGGGCCAGTGAAAAGAGCTTAGTCATTGTGTGATTTCATTCATGCAGTCAATGATGATGTGAAATGCAGGCCTAAGAGGGATTAGCTGAAAAAACATGATTACTTTGAAGTGTAAACCTGCTTTAGACAATAGTGTTGCACTAAAGTGGAAGTTGTGGCATCAGTGAATCGTGGCTTTTGCAAAGCTTCTCTTGGTCCTGCTGTGGAGTCATACTGACTTTTAAAAAAAGACAGTAGTGATGCAACTTTGTCCACTTTTATGTCATGTCATGCAGCTGGTGTCTAGCAATTGCTCTGCAGATAATTTTACCGAGCATAAAAGTAGTTCCGTGGATGTCTGTGAAGTGTGTGCTCAATAATGTTTTTTGTAGTTGATACAATCATCATACATTCATTCATGTCAGGTCAGGCATTGGTTTGCTTGCCAGCAGATAAGCATGAAAACCAGTACTACCTGTCTCATGGGTCGGGCCGTCGGTGACTCAACCAGCAACCCCGCCCTTCCGACTCCCAGTTACACAGGGTGAGACTGGACATTCTGGCAGATAAGTACATCTGTCACAAGGTCTGTGGTGGACTTTTGCCAGTCAGTGCATCGTGACATGCACTACACAAACAGCAGAGATAAACAAACCTATCATCTGGTCAGTCACTGCAACAGATACTGGAGTCAGTATGTTTTGGCCTGTCCTTGCCCCTGATAATACCTCTATCTGCCAAGAATGTGCCTCTAGTCCAGCAAACGCTAGCGGTACTCAAATACTTTGCAAGCAGTTTCATGAAATGGTCAGTCAGAAAGCAACTCATACCAGCTCAGACGTCGCTCGGGTTAACAAGGTCGGGAGTTTTTGGCAGCGGAGGTCGAAGGACAGAGCTGCTTGGAGGAATCTGATCAGACCTAAATGAAGCAGTCAGTGTCGCCCCCGACAGACTGCTGTGATGATGATGATGATGATGATGATGATGATGATGATGATGATGAGTTGATACATACAGTACATATTTCAGCTTAATCTTGAAGACTACCAGAAATCTGGGAGGGACAACATTCTCCTACTGATGAAACAAAATCTTTAACCAACTGGCCATTAGACTGCTAGTTTTAACCTTCACAACAGGTGTTAGAACAGTTTTCCGTGACCCATTTGCCGAGGTCCAAGGAGGCCGAAATATCATGGGGGAAATCCATTAGGCAGTCCCTCCAGGATTTCGCGGGATGTTTTTATGATGCGGCCCAAAAAGCCTGAATTCACAGGAGCGTTTTTAAAAAGTTGCAATAAAAGTTGCAGTGTTTTTGGAGTGTTTTTTGCTCTAAAAGTTGTGGGAAGAATTACAAATTTTATAGCAGATGGTTTTTTCCAGATTAACGCAGTGATATTCCATATAACAATACAAGAAAAGCACAGGATTGTCAAGAATTTCCTATTACAGTGATTTGTAAATTAAGCAGAAAATTCTGCTATACAGAAAAACTCTTTGTGTAACAGCAGATACAAACATTAACACAATACCCATTACAACAGCTAAATTGCAGTGAATCAAATCAAATCAAAATCAAATCAAACTTTATTGTCATATTGCTGTACGTACAACTGTAGTGCAGGCAAGATGAAATTGCGTTTCTCTCGGCATCCATATAAGAAGCAGCATGATTAAGACACACTCCCACATAGCTCCCACCCCCCCATCCATTCACACATCCCTGAGACATACTTGGGGAAAAAAGAATGCATGTTAAAGAGTGTAGATTTGGAAATTATTAGCAGCACCTTCATTTAAAAACTCCCTACAGTCCCCAACCACTCAGTACTGAGCGGAGAGGAAAAAATGAATAATTTATTCTGTTAGTCTGTATTGTCTATAGGAGTCTGTGTTTTTCTGAAAAAAAAAAAAAATTACAGAGAATATTCTCTCTCTTTCCCATGCCTAACTCCTACGTGTCTATCTGCTGCATGTCTTTCTTGACACACATCTTTCTTTTATGGGGGGGGGGGGGGGGGGGGGTTGTCCATCCAGAACGGATATCGACAGCTTAAAAGTTCATTGACCAGATGTAGTAATGATTTTTCCTCTAAAGATGTGTAAAATGTTAACTCTCACTGTAGTGTTAATAATTTCATGGTGTTTCTTCTCACACGCACTCCCGCGACGGGGTGCTTTTGGGGCAGGAGGATGTTTTTCAACACAAACCCAGTGCTTTGTACACGCGGTCAGAACGGAAACATGGTGAGATGTTCACCAGCAGGTTGGGGGAGACGGAGGAAGGGATGGTGTTGGAAACCTTGCATGTGAGTGTTTTTTTAAATCACACACTCTGGTTGCTCGTGTGTTCCGTTAATCCTCCTGTAAACACAGAAGTTAACACAGTGCAGCGATGCATTTGGTTGGTTAGACTGACCATTTTTGCACCAGTTAGAGACAAATTTGATTGGTGAAATTGGTGGAAGATGACGAGGATTGGCCAAAATTGCGGGAAAGTTGCAGTGATTGGACAAAGTTGCAAGGTTGCGCAATAGTTGCGCTGATTGGCTGATTTCACATGAATTGGCGCAATCACAACATCGCGAAATCCTGGAGGGGTCCCTGGAAATGCAGGCAAATTGCAGCACGGAACTCCCCATGGTTCTCCTTTTATTCAGCGTTAACCAAGAGGATCCCAGTTTGACCCGAAGACAAGAGGAGGATGGTTTGGCTTTTGTTTTCAGCCTAATCATAATATCGCCAGTGATGTGCATCGGCCAGTCACAGATCGTGCTAGATCTTCTCGTTACCATGAATGGCAACAAGCCCAAGCAATACTTTGTGGGACAGTGGGTCAGGCAGAGAACTCAAATACTGGTTAGAAACTTTCATATCCTACAGGCAGAAATCAATGATTTGATGTTTTAGTTCACATGAAGCCTGTTGTCTTCTCATGGGATGGGAGAGCTTGAGGGTGAGAGCTATTTAGTGTCACATTTTTCAAATGATGGATCCTTCAAGAACCCACTAAAGAAACCCTTAAGGGTAGTATCTCACGGAGCGGTGAATGCTGACGAATGTAGGGATTTTTAGATTTGCTAACTTTCCTAATGAATGTTGGGGGAAATTAAGCTAGTGGCAAATGCTGATGAACTTTCACAAATGTTTTTTTGTTTTGTCAGGGTCCCTAAATTTTTCCCAAACAGTTCAGCAGATTTTTAAGGTCTCAAACAGTTGCTAGTGTTCACTACTAGGTGAACCAAAAAGAATTTTAGCAACACGTGTTATAACTGTTTATGACTGTTTTGCAAGCATTTGCAAACATTTGTGGAAAAACACAAGAAAAACTGTTCTCTTATGACAAGAAAAGCTGTTTGGGATCTTAAAACTGTTTGTGAACTGTTTGGCAACCTTTGATGAACCCTGACGAAACCCAGAAAGAGCTACGTTCATGTGTGTTCCTCAGCATTCACCACTCCGCGAGACACAGGGGTAAGACATGTGGAATTACTTTTAAAGTTCCGCCAGGTTGACCTGCTCCAGAGGCAGTAAATAAATTCCTTCTAGTTTTTTTTTTCATTGTCACTGTGGGGGTTCACTGGCAAAAATGAATAATGTCAGCACAGTAGAAAAATGGCGTTGCATCCTCAAATACAGATGTTTTGTCACACTGAGTCTTCTGGGACTTTGCTCTTCCATCCCGTGTCGAGCTGAAGTCCTTTCATCCAATCTGCCCATTTTTCTTTCTTTTTTTTTATGTATAATCAGGGATCAACAAACAAAGCAGACAAAGGGAAAGGACAGCTGGCCATTTGCCAAAGGGGGAAAAAAGGGCACGTGTGACAGAGGCAGAAGGGAAGGGGCGGAGAAGAAGAAGAGCAGATAAGTGACGCCAGACGAATGAGTGTGGCAGAGAAGACAAAGGAGGTGAGGTGGTGTACAGTGTTTTGTTTAGCCAGCGCAACACAGAGAGGGGCGGGGTCAACCTGTCGCAAAAATAATGACGCTCAGCTCTAGACAGGTTGAGCAATTCAAAGCAGCAGGGTGGCACCCCTCTCTCCCTCTAATCTTCTTTTGAACCCAAAACAAATAAGGCTGCAGAAACTGCATTGCTGCACAGGTAAACATGCCCACACACGCTCCACATCCCGGTGACCTTTCCGAGCCTCTGTGATCCTTTCAAACATCAGCCATTTGTAATTGAAATGAATTCTTTTTGCTTTTGAGCAGCAGCGGGAGGAATTTGTCCCCCTCACTTCCTTTGTCTGCATATGCCAGGCTGGCTTTATTGGAATCTGCCCCCCCCCCACGCACCCCTCCTCCCCAGCCACTCCCTCTGGCGAGTGCTGATTTTTTTGATAATAAGCCCAGCGGTAGTTTGTCATGTGGCCCGACCAGCAGCGCGTGGCATGTGAGTGGTTTGGGACTTGAATGGCGACGGTGGAAGTGCAGGGCTGCGAGAGGGGAAATTACCAGGCTCACAGCGAGCGTCGATTCATGCGGCCAGCGGGAACATTGTTTGCTAGCGCGCGGCTTTTTGTTTTTGTTTTTGAGGGGCGGACTGCAGAAACATCGCCCGTCGCCGCTTGTCAGTCACTCGTGCTCTTTGAAGAGTAATTACAGAACGGAGTTTATGAATTTTCATTTTCCACTCAAGTGTGGCTGCCGCATGCATGGCAGTTTGGTTGGAGAATGTACCATTTCCACCAGCTTGTAATTGAAATTTTAATTGCTATCGTCATCGAGGTGATTAATAATTTTTAGCAACTATGGGTCAATAAAAGAAGCTGATAGGTGGATTGAGCGCTTTAAGATGAGTGTTTAGACTCCAATTCGGCATGTCACCGTGACACTAAAACACTAAGACTCATTATTTGTCTGTATTCGCGCTGCATTCTACAGACAGACGTGGTGCAGGCTTGCACACACACAGCACGCTTGGTTGTGCGGTGTGTGCTTAATAAACTGAGTTTTCATGTCGCACTGTAGATCCATCCTCCACACACTTGAGCTGGGTTTTATGGCCCCGGTGGGACATTTATGCCGCATGTCTGAGTGAACAAGTGAGTAGGTGTGTGTGTGTGTGTGTGTGTGTGTGTGTGTGTGTGTGTGTGTGTGTGTGTGCGTACCCAGTGCAGCGAGTCTCCCGACCTCTCGGCGGCAGTCTGGAAGCCGTCCTCATTTACACCACTCACGAAGAGGAGTCGGGCTGCTGTTGTCTGTACGCTGTTACAGCTTTATAGCCACAGAGGGTGAGCTTAAGGCCACAGACACTTTTAGATTTGACACAGCACAGACACGATGAACAAATTTAAAAAATTGCCCATGTTTTTTTGTTTGTTTGTGTGTTTGTTTTTTTAGACATTTTGTTACACTTTTCTGAAATACCAGAAAAATATATTTGGGAAAAATGCATAAAAACACTTTTAAAAATATTGATTGCAATTGGTGAACATTTGATCCACATATATTTCCCCCTGGACCTACCCAGTAGCTCTGTTTGGTTTTTCTCAGACTGGTACAGGTCTTAAGCCTTATTCATGCTGCATTTCCCCTCTGGTCCGCTTTGGTCCACGTGCGCTTTTGGATGAGCCCGTTGCGCACGCAGCACTGTACATGCTCGCTTTTTTTCATCTACCAGGCCAAGCGGTTGACGCACGCACACATTTGCTATTTGTAGTTTCGCCCCAGCCCTATGGGGAGCGCAAATGCGCTAACACGCCAGTTTGTTCACCGGCTGTAAACACGAGAACGACACACATTTTTTTTGTAGCAACAGCAATGGCGTCATTTCAAGGAAAAGGAGGATTTACCATTTCCCAGTGCTCCTCTCCGCTCAAGCTGCTGCTGCAGCAAAAGGATTCCTGTATGTTTATTCTCGTCTTCCGTGTCCTCGTTGTCTTCCTCATCTACTTTATCTTGGTATGCTGTGTTGGTAGCGCCACCTCGTGAATGGGACGTTCAGTCTTGCTCTGTCAACGCGTTCAGGTCGTGGGCAGGTCGCACGGTCATAAAATTTGGGCTGCGCGCGGTCGTCCGCAGTACAGCCCTGCGAATACTAGCGGACTGGAGACGATGACGTAACTTTAGTCACATGAGGTTTCCGGTTGCACGTACGCGGACAGCGGGGGTGCAGCATGAATCCAGCTTTACATGTGTGGGCAGGAGGGCGCTACAGGTTTGATAGCTGATATCATTAAAACGATGATTCTGTCTAGGAAACCGAGCATCTGATAGTCTGATGAGTTTGGAGTGTTGAGGTGGGACATGGGGGGGGGGGGGGGCGGCGGGGGAGTGTGTCTGGATCTGTGTGTGTGTGTAACAGGGTGGTATCAACGTCTGATTGTTTAATAAATCGATGCAGGTCAAGTCTGAGCCGGCTGTTACTCACGTGGCCTGTTAGAGAGATTTGGTGGTGTGTGTGCGCACGTGTGTAGTGGTTGTGTCTACGGAAGCAGTGGGGCGTCTCTGCACGTCTGTCACTCCTGACGAGTGGACCTCATCAGGGCTGACCATTTTTGCCCACCCGCCACTGTGGCTGCCAGTTTTCCAAACCTGCTGGCCAGTCGGTGTTTTCGCCAGTCGTTAAAGGTGTCACAGGCACGACAGAACGCCCTGGGGAGATGATGAGAACCAGGCGGTCGTGGAAGTTTTAGTTTTGGTGTGTTTTGGTTACGGCGAGTCTGTTACAGCCGTCTGCAACCTGTGGCTTCAGAGCCACTTTCAGATCGTTTCCTTATGACCGGTGGTTCCCTTAAAGTTCTTGCCCAAACTAAGGAAAAAAAAATTGTAGCAGGAAAGAAAGTCAACTTTATGTGAAAATCTCTCAAATTTAGAAAATTTGCAAATTTTAAAGGGAAATCATGCAAATCTGTATGGGGAAAAAAAGCTGTAAAAAGTTTACAAGAACAAATTTGCAAAATTATGAAAAAATGTCATAAGGTTGTAAGAAAAAAGTGGCAGTTTTACAAGAAAACTGCTCAAAATTGCTCTTTCTGTAAGCCAGTTCACTGTCCCTTGGCCACTGCTGACTTCCACTGGCATCTGGCAGGTGTGCAGGTGTTAATGTCTAACTCTGCCGGCGGATATCAAACATGCGACCCAGGGGCCAGAAGTGGCCTGCCGAGGGGTCCAATGCAGCCCTCTTGATGGCTCTGCACAAAGTTAAGGGTTTTTTTTTTTTTAATTCGCTATAGAGAAGGTTTGCAACCAACAACCTGATATGACAGTAAAACTTTAAACACTCATAATGGGAAACCAACAGGTGTTGTTTGCAAATCTGAAAGTCTGGTCATCCTGCACACACTGTGCATATCAGAACAAGCCATGCGTTACTCGTGCGCCCTCTTCACTCCGCTTCCTTTGGATGGACGCAGTCATCATGGCGTTTATCTGATGTGATCATTTGCAGGTCTGATAGGCTTCATGGGATTAAAAAAAAGTAAACAAAGCTGGGCCCGGTTTGTTTCTCCATCGCCATGTGCTCCCATAATGCCCCCTTTGTGCTCCGACTTAATTAGCAGTCTCTGAACATTAAGCAGTGCGGCGCACGGCTCCACTGATCTCAGATCTGTCCCCTCACCATCACAACAAAAACACTCCGGCTTGTTTGCCTCAAAGAACAAGTGAAAAGTCATCGAGGCTTCAGGGCAGCCAGAAAAGAATGTGAGGAAAGGAAAAGGATTTAGTCAAATTAGGTGGGTTAGAGGGTTCATCCACTTCCATATCTTGCAGTTGTATTTCATTACAGCTGATTTATTTCTGATTCTATCTTTAGTATTTGCTGTGGCTCTCTATCTCCAGGCCCCCTGCCTTTTCTTTTCCCTTTCTTTTTCTACTGCTGTATCCTGCTTTACTTTGCTAAGCTGCTTTGCTGAGCTGTAATGCCCCGCTTATGTAAGGGGGAGCGAGGATCGGGGCCCTGAGATGTGACAGGATTTGGGAGGTCTAAAGCTTAGGGCGATGCAGACACTGATGTTCTGGGAATTAAATCCAGGGATCTGGGAGCAACACAAAGCCCTACCGACATAAATCGCACAACATTCCACTTTTTTTTTAATCTTCTGTTGCTCAGATTAATAAAAAAAAATAAAATGACCCGATGATTGGAAATGTTCAGAGTTTTTATAAGCTTTGCTGACTTATAAAACAAGCTCTTTTTAGAACATACTCTATTGTGATGAAATACTTTGTCAGATAGATATCTTCAAGGGGCTTGGGTAGCTTTAGTGTGATTCAGAAGTAAAGTGGGCCGCACACCCAGTGGGTCGTGTAGCCGTCAGAATAAACCTGGGTCATTTGCTCTGTGACAGATTATTAAAACACTCAAATTTAAATGGCTCCAGCTTAAGGATATATTTATTAGCTCACAGAAGGCCCCGTAATTTATTTGATAACTCTGTTAAAAATGGCCAAAATACCGCCGCTGCTAAGACGGTTGAGTGTGTCACTTCAGATTAGATTAGTAGAGGTGAGGCCCGACACGCAAGCTACCTGTGCTGGTGACACACCCGTCACTCAGCTTTCTCACGCCTAACTGGGGATGTGAACAAAACTGTAAAAATGGGGAAAAAAATGTATAAAGAGAAGCATGAGTAGTAGAGACTAAAACAACATTTTCAAAAGATAAGTACCCATATTATTAAGGACGTTTTCCCAAAACATTTTCCGAGCAAGTTCATGATACCAGTTCACCTAACATTCATATCTTTGGGAAAGGTTGAAGCACCTGGAGTAAACCCACACAAGCACAGGGGGAAAACGCTACACGGAAAGGCTCCTACCCTGAGAGACTGACGATTTGAAAAAGGACCCTTGTAGCTTTGAGTCAGCAGTGCGAGCCGCTGATGCACCATGCTACCAAACCAGTTACAAGCAGTTAATTTTTCAGACCATTTGTACAGGCGGTGAGCAGTAAATTGTGTCGAAATGGCTGGGTATTTCAAAATGAGATCCTTAGTAGTCTGACTCAGTATTATCTGGAATTTCCCCATTGTGGGACTAATAAAGGCTTATCTTATCTTATCTTATCTTACTAGAGGAAGGACTGGTTTCAGTGCTTCCACACTGACTTTCTGGCACCAGGAACTGCAACTTTGTAACTTTATACCCCTCAGCCTGCTGACAGTAAGAGCACCGGCTGGATGAATTTTTGTGAGACGTTGCCTGAAATCAAGGCTTTTTTTGATCTGACGTCAAAGTCAGAGATCAGCTCGAACTTGTCCAAGATTTGTCATAGATACAACTACAAAATTCCCAAATGTAAATTAAAAAAAATAATGAAAATCAACAAAATTTAAATGGAAATCATAAACTGTGTCCTTTGATCTTTCATAGTCAGAGGTCAGGGTCTCAGGGTGAACCTCTGTACCAAGGTTGGTGACCCTAGTTTTCTTGAGATATAATTTACATGGCAATTTTACCTTCACCTTTGACCTTGTGATCCCAAAACCATAGTCACAGTTCAGGGTCACATGGAAAAACTGACCTGACCGTGACCTGAAGTCAGAGGTCACCCGAATTCAAACATCTCCATGATTTTTCTTAGACACAACCATGGTATCGATTGAAAAGCCGATATCATTTCTTTCTCTAGTTATCAAGTTCACAAGGTAAGTGTTGACGCCACCGCCACCCACCCACCTGGCAGCGTGACAATGATGCCCTTTCAGCCTTTTAGAGGCTGAAGGTTAAAAAGGGTGACGAGAGAAGAAAAACTTATCCTCTCACTCTGTATTGTCTTCTTGCTAAAAAAATCTTCACATATTCATTTTAAACTTGATATCTTCACTTTGGGAAGCATAAGAAGAAAATATCCCCCACCTTGTATTATTCAGTTTAACATGGATGACTGTAAATGTACTTTTTCATATTTGCACCAGTGTAAGCAATGAGACAGCAGACAAAGACTGTTAAAAGTTTGTTTGCCTCCTTTGATGATTCTCTGCAAGCATGCATTCATTTACTGCAATTAGACAATGCTCTTTTCACGGCGTCTTTAAAAACTCTTTATATTGCTATTCTGCACCACACCGCCTCTCATCAGCTCCTCTTAATACTAATCCCCATCACAGCAAAGTAAGTCACATAAAGGCTCTTCATATTTTCCTCTCAGCTTAAAAGACAGCGAGGCTGGTGTAGAGCAGTTCTCTTAAAATTGGTAAACAGATGCTGACTTAAGCAGAGGTATAAACAGATTCACAAGCACACACTGGCACATGTACGCACGGACGAGAGAGATTAACCTCTGAGAAGCAGTCATACGTGAATTGGAATTGCACAGGCATTACTTCACCAGAACGTCTTAGTTGCCTTGATAATATTTTATCCTGTTTTGGAATGGAAACTTTCTTCACATGCTTCCTGTCTCATGTATTTGGTATGTTTCACTTTTTTGTGCTGAATGAATGTACTATATCTTACTAGCAGTAATCACAATATTACAGTATCTCACAAAAATGAGTACACCCCTCACATTTTTGTAAATATTTTATTATATATTTTCATGGGACAACACTGAAGATATGACACTTTGATACAATGTAAAGTAGTCAGTGTACAGCTTGTATAACAGTGTAAATTTGCTGTCCCCTCAAAATAACTCAACACACAGCCATTAATGTCTAAACTGCTGGCAACAAAAGTGAGTACACCCCTAAGTGAAAATGTCCAAATTGTGCCCAATTAGCCATTTTTCCTCCCTGGTGTCATGTGACTCGTTAGTGTTACAAGGTCTCAGGTGTGAATGGGGAGCAGGTGTGTTAAATTTGGTGTTATCACTCATACTGGTCACTGGAAGTTCAACATGGCACCTCATGGCAAAGAACTATCTGAGGATCTGAAAAAAAAAATTGTTGCTGTCCATAAAGATGGTCTAGGCTATAAGAAGATTGCCAGCACCCTGAAACTGAGCTGCAGCACGGTGGCCAGGACCATACAGCAGTTTAACAGGACAGATTCCACTCAGAACAGGCCTCGCCATGGTCGACCAAAGAGGTTGAGTGCACGTGCTCAGCGTCATATCAAGAGGTTGTCTTTTGAAAATAGACGTATGAGTGCTGCCAGCATTGCTGCAGAGGTTGAAGGGGTGGGGGTGGGGGGTCAGCCTGTCAGTGCTCAGACCATACGCCGCACACTGCATCAAATTGGTCTGCATGGCTGTCATCCCAGAAGGAAGCCTCTTTGAAAGATGATGCACAAGAAAGCCCGCAAACACTTTGCTGAAGACAAGCAGACTAAGGACATGGATTACTGGAACCATGCCCAGTGGTCTGACGAGACCAAGGTAAGCTTATTTGATTCAGATGGTGTCAAGCGTGTGTGGCGGCAACCAGGTGAGGAGTGTCACGGTTTGGGGCTGCATGAATGCTGCCTACACTGGGGAGCTACAGTTCAGTTCATGGTTCCCTCAAGGGAACCATGAACGCCAACATGTACTGTGACATACTGAAGCAGAGCATGATCCCCTCCCTTCGGAAACTGGGCCGCAGAGCAGTATTCCAACATGATAACGACCCCGAACACACCTCTAAGATGACCACTGCCTTGCTAAAGAAACTGAGGGTAAAGGTGATGGACTGGCCAAGCAGGTCTCCAGACCTAAACCCGATTGAGCGTCTGTGGGGCATCCTCAAACCGAAGGTGGAGGAGCGCAAGGTCTCTAACATCCACCAGCTCTGTGATGTCATCATGGAGGAGTGGAAGAGGATTCCAGTGGCAACCTGTGAAGCTCTAGTGAACTCCATGCCCAAGAGAGTTAAGGCAGTGCTGGAAAATAATGGTGGTCAGACAGAATATTGACACTTTGGGCACAACTTGGGCATTTTCACTTAGGGGTGTACTCACTTTTGTTGCCAGCGGTTTAGACATTAATGGATGTGTATTAAGTTATTTTGAGGGGACAGCAAATTTACACTGTTATACAAGCTGTACACTGACTACTTCACATTGTATCAAAGTGTCATATCTTCAGTGTTGTCCCATGGAAAGATATAATAAAATATTTACAAAAATGTGAGGGGTGTGCTCACTTTTGAGATACTGTAATTCATGCCTTGTTGGGTTTAAATGAATAAGAATCTAGCTTCTAATAAACTGATTATTAACAAGCCCCCACTTTGACTTCCGGTTATGGCGGCCGCCTAGAAGGACACGTATCACTCTGCTCTGCCCTTGGAAATAAAAATTCGGCAAATAACTCTCTCATTTGGAATAGAACTTTTCCCAGCGTTTGGGTGAGGATATGCCGGTGAAGACTAAGGCTGGGAAATCAGGAGGGGGAAAAATTGAATCGCCGAAGCAGTCCAAATTAACGGACTTTAAAGTTTGTGGCGCAGTAGAAAAAGCTGCGGATATGGCGGATGAAACTAGCGGTGGTGCGGTAACTGCTGCTGCTGACGATGATGGCACAGGTGCAGTGCTGGCTGCCATTAGCTCAATGAGAGCAGACTTTTCCGCTAAACTTGATGGGATTATGGCAGCGTTGGATGCAATGAGAAAGGAGTTGGGTGACTGCGTGGAGCGAGTGACGCAGGCGGAGCTTCGTGTCTCAAGTGCGGAGGATGAAATTAGCGGACTTCAAATAAAGGTGCGCACTTTGGAAAAAAAAAATAAAGATCTGGAAAATAGTGTTCTGGACTTGGAATCTCGGTCCAGAAGGAACAACCTGAGGCTGGTGGGTTTACCGGAGGGAGCCGAAGGTCGTGATTCATGCTCCTTTTTGGAGGGGTGGATCCCGGAGGCGCTGAACAACGCGGAGCTAAAATCATCAGTCGTCTTGGAAAGCTCCCACCGAATTGGCCCACCGAGAGGTAACAAGGCAGCACCGAGGACGCTAATTATGAAGTTTCTCAGCTACAGAGACAGGATGACGATCTCCAACGCGGTGCGGGCCAAAGGAGAAATTAAATACCAAGATCAGCAGGTGCGGTTCTACCCAGATCTGGCCTCAGGAATCCAACAATTAAGGAAGCAGTTTGACATCCGCATCCCATCCGCAAAGAACTGCGCAACCTTGAGATTCGTCATGGAGTGATTCACCCTGCAAGACTTCTGGTCACATATGAGGGCAGAACACGCATCTTCAAGACCCCCGAGGAGGCGCAGGAGCTCATCAAGAAGATCCAGGAAGAGACTGGTGGGAGCTAAGCATGAACAGAATATAGGGTAGAATATTTGAGCATTTAACTGATTAGAAGCATATAACAAGATTACAAGAATGTATTACATATTAAAAAAAAAAAAAAAAAAGTACAAAATTGCTAAAAAATTTGGAGTTAAATTGGAAAATTACAGAAGAGAGTTAATGTTACGTTATTAAAAGCAGTAGAGTTAGGGTGATTAGGAGGATGAAGAAGGAGTGGCTTTGGCTGTTCCTCGTGGGTGTGGAACGGTCGATGGCTATATCGGGAGACGGAATTTTTCTTTTGCTTTTGGGGGGATTGCCACAAATGTGGAAAGGGGGAATTTGTTTGTGTGTAGTTTGTAGGGTGAATGTTCAACCACTCATTTTTTTGCTTTTCTGTTTGAGCATGTTTACACTGCAAGGTAATCCCAAACACCCTATTGATTATAAATCAAAGCGTTAATCTTAATTTAACTTCATGGAATTGCAGAGGTCTACAAAATTTAAAAAAACTTAAACAAGTTATGAATAAAATAAAAGACATGGGTTCAAAAATTGTGTTTTTACAAGAAACTCATCTAATAGAGCAAGATGTAAAAAGAATTAGGAGTAGATGGCAAGGAAATGTTTTCACCTCATCATTTTCATCCCGAGCCAGGGGAGTTATGACTCTCATACATAAATCAGTCCCATTTCAAGTGAAAAATGTAATTGGAGACAAATTTGTAAGATATGTAATCATTCAAGGATCTTTGCTATTAGAAAACATAAATTTGGTGAACTTATATGGTCCCAATATAGATGATCAAAAGTTCTTTGCCAATTTATTTCTTATCTTATCATCACTTACAGGGCAACATATAATAGCAGGGGATTTTAATTGTACATTGAATCCCAGTATAGATAGATCAACAGGACTGGACTGTACGCACAATGGATGTAGGATGACCATTAATCATTTTATGAAAGAATTGAAATTGATAGATATATGGAGAGAAATGAAACCACAAGTTAAAGCATACTCTTGTTATTCCAATACCTACAAGACATTCTCACGTATAGATTATTTTTTGATCTCCACAGAATTAAGGTCCAAGATTCAAAACTGTTTTTATGATAACATCGTGATCTCTGATCATGCACCCTGCTGTCTAATGTATGTAGATAAGAAATTGACAAAGGAACCAGGTAGATGGCAATTTCAGCATAAATGGCTTCAGGATGAGGAATTTGTTAAGTATATAGAAAAACAGATAGATGAGTTCTTTGATATCAATACTACACAAACATCAGCATGTGTAAAGTGGGAGGCTTTCAAAGCTTTTATTAGGGGACATATTATTAGTTATACAGGTTCAAAATCTAAGAAGACTCGAGAGGAGAGAGTCCAATTGGAACATAAAATAAAAATTCTTCAAGAAAGAGTATATGCAGGAAGAGATCCAAGGTTGGAGAACGAATTACTGATTTTGAGAGCTGAATATGACAAAAAATCAGCGAATAGAGCTGCCTCGAGTCTTCTAAGATTGAAACAATCTTTTTATGAACAAGGTGAAAAATCAGGAAAGTTATTGGCATGGCAGATTAAACAATTAGAATCTAAAACACCAATTACCAGTATTATAAGTAACGGACAGGTAGTTATAGATCCTTCAGAAATTAATAGAGCCTTTAGAGATTACTATGAAAAATTATATGATACCAAAAATGAATCTGACTTAACAAAACTACATGGGTTTTTGAATGAACTATTTATACCGTGTATTCCAAATGAAAATAGGGAGATACTGGAGTCTAAAATTAGTCAAGAAGAAGTTGGACTAGCCATTGATAATATGAAATCAGGAAAAAGTGCAGGACCAGATGGTCTTCCAGTTGACCTTTATAAAAAATTTAAGAATAAATTAACAAAACCTTTTTTGGAAATGGTTTTAGAAGCATTTCAAAATAGTCATTTACCATCATATATGAATAATGCCTTAATTATACTGTTGCCAAAACCAGGTAAGCCCTCTAATAAATGTGAAAATATGAGACCAATAAGCCTATTAAATGCCGACCTTAAGATAATCTGTAAAATTTTAGCAAGACGAATACAAGAAATTTTACCAAATATTATTAATCGAGATCAGAATGGCTTTATAAAGGGAAGACAAGGCTTCCATAATGTAAGAAGACTATTTAATATTATTTATTCTAATAAAGAAGCACCGGATACAGCTCTCTTATCACTGGATGCCGAAAAAGCCTTTGATAGATTTGAATGGCCCTTTCTTTTTGAAGTCTTACAAAGGTTTGGACTTGGAAATAATTTTATAAAATGGGTTCAGATAATATATAATAATGCTACTGCAGAAATTCTAACAAATAACAATATTTCAAAATCAATAAAAATCAATAGAGGATGTCGACAAGGCTGTCCACTTTCACCTTTATTGTTTACTATGGCAATTGAACCTTTAGCGATGGCGATACGTCTACAGTCACAAATATATGGAATTAAAGTTGGACCAACAGAACATAAAATCTCCCTGTATGCCGATGACATAATTTTGTTTATGTCGAATCTTAAAAAATCAATTCTGACCTTGTTGAATTTAATAAAGAATTTCGGGGAAATATCAGGATATAAAATAAATAAAACTAAATCTTCAATATTAATGCTAAATGAGACCCAGAGAAATTACCCAGCCCCTGAGGTAAATCAATTCAATGTTGTAAATCAGTTCAAATATTTAGGAATCCAAATTGTGCCTAAGCTAGAATCAGTCGCCAGTGTCAATTATGAAGCCTTAATGACAGATATTAATGAGTTACTTCAGAGATGGATGTCACTACCAATGTCGATGATCGGGAGAATTAATATACTTAAAAGTAATATTTTACCTAAAATACTTTATTTATTTCAATACATTCCCTTACCACCACCTTTAGATTTATTCTCAAGAATTAAAAAAAAGTTAGTGGAATTTATATGGAACAACAGGAGGGCTAGATTACGTCTGTCTTTATTATATTTACCATTTGATCGTGGAGGTCTGAAATGTCCAAATTTTATGTTGTATTATTGGTCGGCACAACTGAGGTCTATGACATATTATTTTTCATCAAATGATCTCCCTCACTGGACTGAAATGGAATCATACAATTTACCTTTACCTCTTCCCATATTCATATACTCAGATTCGGCAAAAAAATTACAAAAACAAGTTAAAAATCCATTTGTAAAGCATATGATCAAAATATGGTGTGAAGCTAAAAACTATTTAAAAGAACCACAGTTATTGTCACAATTTAGTCCAATATGGGGTAATCAATGTTTTAAACCAGGGAGAGCGGACGCTGTATTTAAAGTATGGAATTTAAAAGGGATACAAAAGATTCAGGATTTATATTTGCCATGTGCAGAAAACATAATGTCTTTTGAAGAGTTGAGGATCAAATTTAATCTCAATAGAACACATTTTTTTAAATATCTTCAACTTAGAAACTTTATTCGATCAAATCAAAATAATGCTCTCACTCGACCTATCTATTCATCCTTGGAAAAAATGTTGATGAAAGATAGTAAAAGAAAGGGTATTATTTCAGAGTTTTATAACTCATTGACACTATTTTCAAGTGAAAACTCACTGAAAAGATTAAACTACTGGAAAGAAGATCTGCAAACTGAAATTCCAGAGGAACAATGGGAATTGGCTTGTACAGAAGCTCAAACCAAATCAATAAATGTACGCCTTAAATTGATACACTTCAAATGGTTAATGCGGATGTATGTTACACCGGAGGAGTTAAATAGATATAACAAAAATATACCAGATACGTGCACAAAATGTATGGAAAGTAAAGGAACCCTATTTCATTGTTTATGGGAATGTAGATTAATAAGAATGTTTTGGGAAGAGGTGAGGGTAACAATTGAAAAAATAATCTCAAAACAAATCATATTGAATCCTAAACTGTTTTTGTTGGGTCTGTACCCAGAAAAGCATAATTTTAATAAAAGTGAAAGAACATTCATAGACCTCAGTTTGCTTAATGCCAAAAAATGTATTGCACTATTATGGAAAAAGACTCATAGACCAGATGTGACTCAGTGGTTAAGACAGATGTTAACAAACCTTCCATTAGAAAGAATAACATATATACTGAAATCAAAGGAAATTGTGTTTGAGAATATATGGAGACCTTTTATTGATTATGTAAAAAATTTAAACATAACTCTTGAAGAAGAAGGTGAATGATATGTGCGGACCTTGTAAATTCCAAACTGGTGAATATAATATGTATACTAATGTATTGGATTGTCTAGACTAAACAGAGGAGCATTGTTGAAGATTTGATTTTGTTGGTGGTTGTTGGTGTTTTTTAGTGCATTTTTTTTTTGTAGTACTTTAGTGTTAGTGTTTGATTGTTTGTATCATGTTTGTTTAAAAAAAAAAAAAAAAAAGGTTCAATAAAGATATTGTGGAAAAAAAAAAAAAACAAGCCCCCACTTTAGAATGGGGAGCATTCTGTGTAACCTGTGATTTCCACTGACTCAACTTGCGGTCTGTAACAGCTGTCATCCAATCTTCACGTCAAATAGTTCCCCCATGTTCTACTCCCCACCTGCTCTGATCCAGCTCACCCTAATGAATCACCAGAAATTCACAACAAATCTAATTTTTGCCAGATGCTGCTTCCAACCCACAAGGAAATGCTGTGGTATCTACTCTATTTAACAACTGTTTGTTCAATAAAAAAAACTATTTACGGATTGCCTGTTATTTTCGGAGGTCTGCTCCTCCACCACTGTGTCAGACACAACCTCTGTTTGATCCATGCCAGTTCAAACAGTTTTGCTAACTTGGTGACTTTCTCGCTAAATCTGGCGACACTCAGATCACTGTTGGTCGGGGGCTGGGATCGAACCCAGGATCCCCCGACCAAGGGTGAGTTGCTGTGCTGCCACAGGGCTAACCACCCCACCACTGCGCTGCCCCGCTCAGATCCGTTATACGCAAATGAGGATCAGGCGCGAGGAGCTGATCGCGTTTTAGTTATGCTTGAAGAACGGCCGAAGGTACGACGGTACCTCACAGTAGCCTCGTGGAACAGGGCCGTGCAGAGACCACTTGAGGGGCAGGAACTCAAATTTGAAAAAAGGGGAACATGGAGCTAGATTTTTTTTTTTTTTAAGATTTTCAAAATTATAATGTAACAATTCCAGCATTCCAACATTACTGTACAGTCATGACCAAAAAGTTTGGTTTGCCCGGCTTTGTAATGAGTTTAATTTTTATGATGATCAGATTATTTCATATTTATCTACTATAG
Organism: Pholidichthys leucotaenia; assembly: GCA_020510985.1. Classification (NCBI taxonomy): domain Eukaryota; kingdom Metazoa; phylum Chordata; class Actinopteri; order Cichliformes; family Pholidichthyidae; genus Pholidichthys; species Pholidichthys leucotaenia. The sequence goes on from CM035839.1 coordinate 305,964,240, forward strand.
TCAAAATGAGGCACAGGAGAGAGCAAAAGCAAAAATCATGAATCAAATTTGAATATCACAGAAGAAAAACAGAAAGAAAACTAGAAGAAGTAAAAAAAAAGTTTTAAATTTGTCAGCCAAAATCAAATATGTAAAAAATTAAAGTTATAGTTAAGAAGAAAGTTGAAGGAAAAGACTGCACATTTACATTTTTATTTATCTATTTTTTATTTTTGAGGGGAAAAAAAACAAAAATTGCAAGAAAAAGTCGTAAATTAGCAGTTGTCAGCCAAAGCAGCAGACTGACCAACCTGTCCAGTCATGTCCTGAACTTGGCCACCTTAAAAGAACCTACAGTGTTACATCCATTTAATGCTGAGCTCTAAACCTTTATTTAACAGCTGGGTTTTATGGCCACCTGGTAGAATGGAATTATAAACTTCACTTTTTCCTGGTGGCTGACGCTCCACGCCCTAAAAAAATGTCGGAGCGGTCTGAACTTTTTCAGTCCAAGCAGGAATAACAAACTCAGCTCTAGTCTCTCACATTTACATAAAGAAAGAATGATGCAAAATTACTATTAAACATCAACACAAATGAATTATAAAAGTGATCTACCCACTGTAAATGGACAATTATGCAAATTAGGCAATGACGCCATTTAGCGACTTCTAGCCACTTTTACGGCAGCCAATAGCTACTTTCCTCACTGAGGAGTTGGCAACACTGGGTTCAAAACACAACGCAGCTGCTGGGGAAGGCCACAAGACAGCACTGCATCTGCACCAGACCGAAACCATAGTCAGTGTAATTAACGTATTCTTAATTTGCAATTATTTTGAGATTCTTAACACTCAGCAGCTCAAATTTGGTTCCACACTTGTCTTGCTACCATCTAACTAACTAACTAACTAACCTGCACTTATATAGCGCTTTTCTAGTCACAAAGACCACTCAAAGCGCTTTCATTAATACTAACCCTCTATTCTAAGGGCCTATAGGAAACAGATATCTAGGGACAATTTAGAACAGCCAATTAACCTAACATGCATGTTTTTTGGCATGTGGGAGGAAACCGGAGAAATCCCGGAGTAAACCCACGCAACACGGGGAGAACATGCAAACTCCACACAGATCACTGTTGGTCGGGGGCTGGGATCGAACCCACGATCCCACGATCCCCACAATCCCCCGGCCAAGGGTAAACTGTGCTGCCGCAGTGCTAACCACTGCGCCACCGTGCAGCCCATCTAAAAATGCTCCTCTTGACCAAAGGGAATTGATACCATTATACATAGCTAACAGCTTGTGCACATAAGCATTGAATAAGTGTTATGGAAAAGTTATAATTGAGAGCCAAATCCTAGTAGATTGTCATGCAGAATAAGTTGTTAATAAGAACTTTATAATGACTAAGATCCAAGAGTCTATTGATAAACATTCTAAAAATTAAGTTAGCAAATGTTCCTTTAACTGAAGTGTAGATGCATAAAAATATGACCATTTAATTTTTCTTTAAATTTCTGTGCTAATTTAGTTTTTATGAGAAAGCCACAGGCAGCACTGGTTATGCTTAAAGAGTCGCAGATGGTTTGGAAATGGTGACATATGAAGTTTATCTGAAACCTACAGGCCCAGAAGTGTATAAGACTAGAGCGTTATACCTTACGAAAACATCAGATAAAGTCTTCGCTTTCATATTATGATGGTAATTGCCTTTACATTTAAGAACCATGTAAAAGAAATCAAAGAAAAAAGCAGTAGCACACCTGGTCACTGCCCAGCCTCCCTCGTAGCCGTCTCTTTTATCTCCCCCACGCTGAATTTTTTCCTTCATACATCCTTACTGCCATCACCTGCAGGTCCACTTGACTCCTCCTCAGCTCCGCTCACCTCAGCTTCATTATTTATTCACGTGTTTTTGTCTCAAAAATCCAGAGCCCGGGTCCTGCCCTATGGGCCTGCCTCCCCCGTGTCCAGTGAGGGAGATCATAAAACTGTAACAAGCCCCTTTGAACTGGTTGGTGGTTTTTGATGTTCTTGGAGGAGCATAATATATATGGGGGGGCGGGAGGGGGGGGGGGATTGATCTGGCCAGCTGTCTGGATTGCTGGTCTATGAGTTCTCACATCTCCGGCCTTTGTAGTCTGTGTGTCCCAAAGCCAGGCGTGCACACACACGCACATGCACACTTCTACAAGAATGTGCGTTCTTCTGTTATTGACCTTCTCTGATTAGAGTGAGTCCATGCAGACTTTCAGCACTAACCACGGTAGCGTTGTAGAGGAGATTTGTAAGGTTAAAAGTTTTACTACAGTTTGAGCTGCCTATTACTTTTAATTAGTCAGTAGGTGGACCATATGTCTTTTTTTTTTTAATTTGTTGCATGCTGCAGGTTGTAGCCGCTGTTTGAAGTGATGGAAAACTTGAACAGAGTTAGAAAGTTCCGTCATCACAAGAGAAAAACTATAATTGGCAAAACTAGACAGCCTTTTAATCTTTCCAAAGGAACAATATTACACTTGTTGAGTTGACAGTATTTTTCCTCTTTGTTTTGTACTCGCATGCTGAGACACCACTCACTGATGTTTTCAAGCATTCCTTCACCCCCTCATTCCTGTGTTTCAGCCTCCGCTCACTGATTAACAGCTTCTCTGCCTCCGCTGACATGGTCCGTTTTTTAAAGCTCAGCAGTGTGGAGGACTGCTTGTTTCTTTTCCTTTTTTCCATACTCAGTCCCATTCCTCTTTTTGCCTTTTGTCCCTCATTTATTAATTTTTTTTTAGTTGCTTGGTACTCCTTTGAGATAAAAGATACGAGGGGTGTTCATTAAAGATTTCCCCTGACTCATTTCCCATGGACTAAGAGGAAACAAACTTGGCACAGTTATTAGTCATTCTGCATACAGGTACGACCAAGGCTCACACACTTCTCCCATTGCTTTATGCAGCTGTAGAGACCTCACCTGTAAAAGTCTGCAGGTTGTGTCAGAAGCCATGACTTAATGTTAGAAATGACCATTTCATCGTCTTGGAAGTGCTTGCCTTTCAAAAGTGACTTCATGGTTGTAAACAGGTGGAAGTCAGATGGTGTGAGGTCGGGAGAGTAAGGGGGTGAGGAAAGATTTCATAGCCATTTGACCGTGCTTCCGTCTGGGCAACGTGAGTTGTGGAGTGATGCGGGTGTCCTCTTGCTGAACACCTTTGCTCAGCATACTAGGCCTTCTCAGCTTTGATGACTTTCTTCAAATTCTGTAGCAGTGAAGCATAGTAAGTCCTGATAATTGTGGTACTCTTTGCCAGGAAGTCCATCATCAATGTTGGTCTGAAAAGACCATGAGCATGACCTTGCTCTCCAAGGGTTGACACGTGCCTTCTTTGGAGGTGGTGAATCATAATTCTTCCATTACTTTGACTGGGCTTTAGTCTCTGCATCATAGTGATGGACCCATGTTTTGTCCTGCATGATTAGCCTGTCAGAAAAGTCTCCTTGTTTTCTTGGCACATGACCAAAAGAGTTTGAGAGCATGTGACTTGTTCCTGCTTTTGGAAAATTGAGAGCAACAGGAGAATCCAGCATGCAGACAACTTCCGCATATGCAAATAATCAGAGGATTTTTTTCCCTCATACCCCACACTGATTTTGATATCTTGGGCTACTTGGCTAACAGTTCTGTGTCGATCCTCCAAAATGTTGGGCTCCATTTGCCAGATGGCGTCTTCATCAATGTTGCACTGAGGTCGCCCGGGAACGGATGCTGTTTCCACCGATGTTCGACCACACTTGAACTGTTGATGACAGTGCTTGACTGCATCTTATGATGGGGCGTCCTCCCCATAAGTCTCTTTCATCTCATCAAATGTCTCCCGTGGTGAGCTTCTCAAGTACAGCAACCTGCATTCAACTGGCTCCATTATCACACCTTACTGTAAAGAAGAAACGCTTGAGGTGCCGTCACACCAAATGCAAACGGGCAGCATGAATGTATACAAAGTCAATGGAAAGAGGCGAGCACATGTGAAATCGCGCGTTAACGTTCCAGGGATAGTGCTAGCTTTGAGATTCTGCCATCACTGGAGTAAAAGTATCAACATTGGAAAGTAAACTAGTTTGAAAATGAGACTCACCACTCCACTCACCTGGAGACAGAAGGACCGGGAGCTCTTCAGCTGAATCGGGAAGTCAGCGTTATTTACCCACAGATTCCTGCCATGGACGTGCTAACAAGGCTAGCAAGCTAGCAACGGAAACACCCATCATCTTATAAAGTTTTGGAGAGAGGGACAAGTTTTTCAGGTGAGCCCCCCGTTGGATAATGTAAACCTAAAGCATGACATTATTTGGGGGATTTCCACAGCAGGTTGAACACAGCCGCAGAAGTTATAAAGGCAACTTCGCCTGTCTGCAACTCACTCAGACGGTAAATTCATATCTATTCGTGTGTCTACATTGGATTATAATGTAAATGTGCTGCGCGAAAAATTCGCCCATTCACGTTTGGTGTGAAGGCACCTTTAGGAGTACTAAGCTGCAAATTACTGCACCTGCAGAGACCTGTAGAGATACACTACTGTTCAAAAGTTTGGGGTCACCCAGACAATTATTTTGTGTTTTCCATGAAAAGTCACACTTATTTACCACCATGAGTTGTAAAATGAATAGAAAATATAGTCAAGACATTGACAAGGTTAGAAATAATGATTTGTATTTGAAATAATAATTTTTTCCTTCAAACTTTGCTTTCGTCAAAGAATCCTCCATTTGCAGCAATTACAGCATTGCAGACCTAACATGATTGCACAAGGGTTTTCTAATCATCCATTAGCCTTATGACGCAATGAGCAAACACATTGTACCATTAGAACACTGGAGTGATAGTTGCTGGAAATGGGCCTCTATACACCTATGTAGATATTGCACCAAAAACCAGACATTTGCAGCTAGAATAATCATTTACCACATTAGCAATGTATAGAGTGTATTTCTGATTAGTTTAAAGTTATCTTCATTGAAAAAAAGTGCTTTTCTTTCAAAAATAAGGAAATTTCTAAGTGACCCCAAACTTTTGAACGGTAGTGTATGTATTATTCTACATGTGCAATTTCAGCCTCCGACAATACACTTGTACACTTTGTCTTGAATGTATGAATTTTTAAGAAAGATGATGGGGATAGAGACTGTGCTTTTACGTATAATAACTCCTTGGTTCATGTCTCATCACATCTTGAACCAATACTGAGAACATTTTAGGAGCTTAATTCAAATAATATGCAGTTAACTCAACAAAATAGCTGAGAAAGAGCAAAGCTAATTTTCCTAATCATGAGCCAGACAGGCGTTCCTTGTCCAGGAGCTCCTCTATATTTTTATCTTTACTCTGCAGTGATGACTGCACGGGGGTGAAGTTCTGTGTCTAGTTCTGTCTCCTGATTTTCGTTGGTTTAGTTATTTAAACAACTGTTCTTTTCAAATGTTTTTCTTTTACATGCCAGTGAGTTCTACTCACTGAGGTCAAATTCTGTATACTGGACCATTAGTGCACACTGGCATTCCTCTAGAGTAACAGACTGGATGAGTTCGGGCTCGGGTTTTGTCTAGTTGAGGATGCCTCTCTTGTTTGCTTGTGTTTGGAAGAAAAAAGTTACATATTTTTTAGAGATGGAAAAGTAGGACTGCAATTGGTCCTGATTATATACTGTAGTTGGCATTATTATGTTATTTTGCGTTTGCTTTGCTAGTGGATGCTGTGTTCTCCTTTTGCCTACTGTGTCTATCTGTACGTGTGTAATGAAATTAATAATGTAAATTACTTCCTGCAGTGGTTGACCTTTAGCTGTTCTTAAAAGAGCAGATCATGTTATCTGGATTACTGGATGTGGAGAGCAATCCCATGTTCAGTGGAGGCCTTAGGTGGACAAGGCGTTTAAGGGGACATGAGCATCAATATGTCTGCGTTGTCTCTCATTGATCATGGGGTCTTACAGGCGCCTGTCCCGGGATGCTATTATAAGACTCTCAGTGTTGTCTTTGCATTTCAATTCACTCTAGGCCTTCAGTTCTAACTCCACCATGCCAAGGCCTGTAAAGATAACAAATTTTGATGGACAATAAATTTTCCCCAGAGTTATCATGATGGACGATATTGTTGTTGTCGTGAAGTCCATTTTATGGCCCAGATATAGTGATATAATGATAACAGTCTGTACAACTTTTGAACTTTTATTTATGAACAATATTAAACACTGAAATGGGAATATGGAAAAAAAATTAAAGACACGCTCCGGTGGATAACAGTCCCCTGTAAAATCAATTCTCCATTGTCTAAAGTTGTATCTTTCGCCCCTTTTTCTACAAAAAAATCCCTTTCATTGTCATACAGTTTCGCGTCACAATCTTTTCACTTTTGCTCCTCCTTCAAAGGCCAGGTTCTGTGAATAAGCCCACAAACATCCCACAAGGCAAAATGTTGCAAATTTATGTGGAAAAAAGTCTTAAATGTGCAAGAAAATGTGGCAGATTTTATGGGAAAGCCTCACAAATTTGGGGTAACGTTTTCAAATGTATACAAGAAAAAAAGCTAATTTAAGTGAAAAAAAGTAAATTTGTGAGGAAAAATGCACTTCTGTGATTAAAATGTTGAAAGTGGCATTTGTTTTTAGTTTAGTTTTTTCCATAATAAGCTTTGTTTTTCAGGAAAAGTGCTCAATTTACAATCTAAAAGTAACAAATTTATGGAAAAAATACATTTTATGAGAAAAGAGTCCAAAATTTAAGGGGATCCCCCCCCCCCCCCACACACACACACTCACACACAACCTGGCCAGCTCAAAGTCATTATAACTTATAAATACTTTCTCACTCTTACTGCTTCTGCTTTAGTACAACTTCTGGCTACTACTGTCAATGCACTAATGTGTTCAAGATCAAACTTGCAAATAAAACACTAATATATTTTCTCAGGTGAAGTGAAGAGATGGAAAATTTTAAAACTCAAATAAGATGGCACAGTAGTGTGAAAAAGGAAGAGGTCCCCGTCATTACTGACGACGGGGAAACCTAGATGTTCTAGGGTCCGTTGCAAGTTATAGTTCCACTGCAAAAAGCAGGCTGCCCTCTTCCATGCCTCATTCCTCCATGGTTTCTTGTTTGTGGAGTGGAAACACGTAGCAGCTTTATCCAAGGAGGCATGTAGGCGCCACCACAACGACTCTCCCCTTCCCCCAGTCTATTATGCTGAGCACAAAGCTAGATAGCGGGACGCACCATTTTTATATGGTCTGGTGTGACCTGGTTGGGCCTTGAAGCCATGACGTCCCGGTCGTCACTAGGCCATCACTCCGGTATACACACAATAGCCTCTGCACAATAATGTAGACACAGTAAAATGAGCAAACGGACAATCAGAACCTGCACTGGTCTGTGTGCTGTTTCACATAGACAGACAGATCTGCCTTCACTTCTGTATAGGTGCAGCAAATGGTGTATTTCAGGTCGGTGCTGGGCAATCGATTGTGGACCTGGAAGTCTTCATTTGCATAATGTGTGTATGCTATAGCCTTTTCTTCCTTCTGCTCCACATTTAGTCTCACACATAATAACCTCATAAGACAATTTTAGGCTGCTCCATATGCATGGCACTCATAAATGACAGGTCTTGGTGCATCAGGATGTAAATGTAGGCGACTGTTTGTGCGCATCAGCAACTCTTGGCGGGCGTGGGAAGATGATTGCAGCATTTTTGTAACATATCTTTTTTAATATTGTGTGATTTTTTTTCCTTTCTGTTTGTAATCTACATATGGGTCCACTATTTTAGATTTGCAGAATGCAGTAGAGTAAGTGAAATTTTCCATATACATTTTGTTAGTCTTTATTGTGGCTGCTACACGTACTGTGTTTCGTGGCTGTTATGAGCTTGTTGCAGCTGATAAAACGCTTTGAATGTATAGTTCAGCCTGGAGTATAGTTAAAAAAAGATTATTTCAGCGTGCACCAATATATATTCAGTGGCACGTCTTTTATGGATCCTCCCTACTCTTCCATGCACTTGGATAAAAAGCCTGAATAGTTGAATGCAGCAGACCCAGTGCAGTGGAGTACAAGCATTAATGGCAACAGAAATTACATTAGTTAGGCTAGAAATGGCGTGAGAAGCACTGGGTGTGTTGCAGAGTAGCTTGCTGAAATAAGCTACCTTTGGTCTAATATTTTTTACTGTGTAAACCATTTTTACTCATTACATTTTATGCAGCTTTTTCCTTTAACTTTTCTAAATTATTAAAATTGTAAAGGTTTCTTCGCATTGTTAGCATCCGCTGTCATTTCAAAATGCTGCATGTGAGTCTGTGTGTGCATACCTTCATCTATCCCTTGGTTAATTAAGCACATATTTTATTTTTTCCCCCAATCTCTTCTGCCCCCGGAATGAGAAGAACTCAAGGTGAATTGTGTTATTTTTCTTTTTTTGTCCTTGAGATAAGAAAAAAATTGTGCTCAGGAAAGGGTTGGAGGAAAGCGATAGGCTTAACTCCCCACTGCATTTTAATTAATCCTCGTCGGTGTTGTGTGTTTGGGAGCTGCCGTGTCACCTGCGCCCCTGTGCACCGCCATCTGAATTAAGCCAGCTGGTTTAGGAAAGGATTGAGATGACCCGTGGTAAGGGTATGTAATATGATCGTGAAGGAAGACTGTTTTCCTGCAGATAACTGACATCAGGTTTGTTGTGTGAAAGTGTGGATTTTTACCTGCGGTGCATATTCTAAGGTGTACAGCTGCCTTTGTTATCAGGCTATGAGTATAGATGGAACTAAAGATGAAAAACAGGGAGGGTAGGCTGCGAGAGATTGGATTTATGCTAACGTGCTGGTAGGAAGGAAAGGGATTTATGTGGGCCTTTGCAGAGACGGATGTCATTACATGAGACCCCACTTCGACAGCCTGTTTCCCACTTGTCTTTTATTTCTAAGTCCCGTTCTCTTCTGTCTTCTTTTTCTATTTACTTTTGTTTCTGACTTTGACTTCTCTGTAATCCCTTGGGACATGTTTTCATTTATTCTAAGGCTACACTTTCAGTTCTATCTGTCACATGTCTTTAAGACACCTGTTTGTCTTTTTTCCCGTCTACAGAGAATGAATGCTCAGGCTGGGGAAGATCTGTCTTTTATTGATTTGTATGTGTATTATGACGGTTTGCTACTGAGTGTGAAGTGACCGGGCTGAAAATTAGTACCTCAAAGTCCAAGTCTGTGGTGCTCAGCCAGAAAAGGGCGGATTGTCCTCTCCGGGCTGAGGACAAGGGCCTGCTCCAAGTGGAGGAGTTTAAGTATCTTGGGGTCTTATTTACGAGTGAAGGGAAAATGGAGCAAGAGATTGACAGACGAATCAGAGCAGCATCTGCAGTGGATGTGGACGTTGTGCCACTCTGTTGTGGTGAAGAGGGAGCTGAGCTCTACAGCAAAGCTGCCGATTTACCAGTCAATCTACGTTCCTACCTTCACCTACGGTCGTGAGCTTTGTGTAATGACTGAAAGAATCAGATTGCAGATACAAGCGGCTGAAATGAGCTTTCTTTGTAGGATTGCTGGACTCACCCTTAGAGATAGGGTGAGGAGTTCAGTGATCCGAGAGAGGCTTAGAGTGCAGCTGCTGCTCTCCACATCAAAAGGAGTAAGGTGGCCTGCTGGACACCTCCCACTTGAGGTGTTTTGGATACGTCCCACTGGGAGGAGACCCCGGGACAGAGCCAGGACATGCTGGAGAAACTATTTCTCCCATCTGGTATGGGGACACCTTGGTGTTCCTCTGAAGAGGTGGAGGAGGTGGCTGGGGAGAGGGAAGTCTGGGCTTCTCCACTTGGACTGCTGCCTCTGCGATCCAGATCCCCGAAAAGCTGTAGTGGATGGATGGATGGATATGTATTACCATTTCTATACAATATGTGATATTGCTTTTTATACTATACAGGTGTAGTAGGATGGAATTGCTACAGGGACGTGTGTTCCATTGTTTTTTTTAACCCCTTGAACTCTGTGAATTCCGCGGGCGGTCACGTCTCTGCATCTTAGTGCGTCTCAGTGCGCACTAAAAAAAAAGCTGTATTTCCGGTCTTCCAGTACAGACACAGCCTTGTTACAACCTGAGAAAAAAAAATCTGTGTAATATATTCACTTTTTGTGGTATTTTTACAAAATTTTGACCTGAGCTTGAAAACACTTGGTTCTACATTTCTGTTGTGTTTTCCAGCCAGTATCTGACAGCTGTATGTTATTTGCAAGCATTTGTATCTAAAAAAACACCCAGGCAAACTTTCTTGTTACTCAGTGGCAGGAGCACTTAGAGAGACTATGACTGTTTTGCCAAAAAATTCAGAGTGTTTTCTTTTAAATGAGACTAACCCCATGAAGATGCTGCAAAGGGTTGAAGAACAGCTTTTGATTTACTTTGGGCATGTTATTTTTAGGCATTTTTAGGGAAGTTGAACAGAGTTCAACAGGTTTAAATTGTAGATCTTTTTTTTTTTGTTTTGTTTTGTTTTTTCCTTCTGCTTCCTCCATTCTCAAGTCAGTTTTTATTGTGTTTTGAGGGAAAGCAGCAGTGGATTTTTCTTCTCATTTGGTTTGCCCTTGTAGTCACTGAATTTGTAATTATGGAAGAATTGCAAGAATTAAGGGATTAGTTGCCCAGTTAAAAGTAGATAATGAGAAGCTACGTCAGGAACAGGCTACTGTCATTCCTGGCCCTTCTGTATTTTTTTCTTTACCACCTGCTGTGTCCACAGCTAACATCCCTGTCACTGAGAGGCTTGTTTTTGTGCCACGAGATTGCAACTGCCCCATGTTCCGAGGAAAATCTGGTATTGGGTTGACTGAATGGCTTGAGGAAATACAGGCTTGCATGAGAGCGCGGCACTTGTCCATAGCTGATCAGGCATTTTTCCTATTTGATCACCTTGAGGGTGAAGCCTGTGGGGGACCCAGATCAAATAATTGCAGTATTACAGGAGCTTTATGGGTGTTGTGAGTCATATGTTTCTTTGCAACAGGCATTCTTTTCCAGGAGGCAACAGGAGGCCCTTGCAAGAATTCTTCCTTGCCCTGATGAGTCTTATGGCTTCTGTAAAACAGTGTGCACCCAATGAAATTCCAAATTCTGAAGTGTTGCTGAGAGATCAGTTTGTTGAACATGTTTTTGACTGTGCTCTTTGTCGTGAGCTTAAACAGTTTGTGCGTAGACAACTTACCACTTCTCTGCTTGATGTTAGGAGTGAAGCTATAAGGTGGGAGTGAGAAGGTCTGCCAGGTGGGGTTAGAGGCCGTAGTACCTCAGTTCCCTCAGCATTTGGTACTCTGTGTAGTGTACAGACTATCTCACAGGGGTTGGTGGGTTCGCCCTGGATGATTGAGATGAGGGAAACTTTGAAAGCTCAGCAAGTAAATTAACACAAAGTATGACTTTATTGCAGAATTCTCATCAGTCTACTCGCCCGCGTCGCAGTGGCCCAATTGTATGCAGACATTGCCAACAGCCTGGCGACTACACAAGCGATTGTGATGTTGTGCGTGGTCAGTCTCCCTCATCTGTAATCCTGCAGCCTGGACAGACTCCTCCATCTCAGCCGTCGGGAAACTAATGCCCACCGGATTGCAGAGCCACAGTTCGGGTGGGATACTTACTGGCTCAGTATTTGGTTTGAAATAATGTTGAGGCTGCTTCTAAATTGGTGTTTTCATGCCCATGCCTAGATGTAAACATTGGTGGCGTTACTGTACCTTGTCTGGTGGATACTGGGTCAATGGTGTCCACCATTACAGAGAGCTTCTTTCTACAGCATTTTGAGTCCCAGGGCTTGGAGCAACTTCAATCTTGTCACTGGTTGCAGCTTAGAACTGCTAGTGGGTTAGCAATTCCCTATATTGGCTATCTTCAGCTTGATGTTGTACTTTGTGGTAAGGTAATGACCCAATGTGGTGTGTTGGTTGTAAAGGATCCTCTTGGTGACGTGTCTTCAGGTCCCTGGTGTGTTGGAGATGAATATCATTCAGCGGTGTTACAAAGATCTTTTTGGCCATTATGGTTTGGCTTTCTTTGAGTTGCCTGCTGTAGCAGATGCCCCCAAGTTTGTCTTGAGGGCTCTACAGACATGTCATCAGTTAATATGTCATCAGTTTTCCAATAACGTCTGTTGCATGGTTAAGGTCCGGGGTTACAAAGCTGTTTGTATTCCAGGTGGGGTAATGAAAATTGTACCAGCCACATGCTCTGAACAATATGCTGGGACGGCTTTGCTTTTTGAGCCTTTCGACACTGGTTTGCCATATGGTTTACTTGCTTCACCTGCATCGGTTTGTGTGGAAAGGGGCGCAGCCTTTGTTCTCATTGTTAATGTAGGTGTCACGGATGTGTTACTATACCCCCGCACCATTGTGGGTACACTGAATAGTGTTCATTTAGTGAGTCTTCCCACAGGTGTTGCTGAGGTGCCAGCTTGTGTAGCCACAATAACATCTCAGACTGTTGCATCAGTGCAGGATGGGATACAGGAAGGAGTTAGACTTGTCTCAGCTGTCAGTACAAGAACAAGGGCAGGTGCGGGCTCTCCTTCATGAATACGCGACTGCCTTTTCATCTCATGAGGGAGACCTGGGGTGCATGAACCTGGTGTCTCATGATATTCCTCTTTTGGATGAGGTGCCTGTTAAACAGCGTTACCGATGTATAACTCCGTCTGAGTATGAGGTTGTAAAAGAGCATATCAATCAATTGTTGGAGGCACAGGTAATCAGGGAGAGTTGTATCCCCTATGCTTCACCCATTGTCCTTGTGAGAAAGAAGGATGGCAGCCTGCGTATGTGTGCCAATTATCGACAACTTAACAGCAAGACTCGTAAGGATGCCTTCCCTCTGCCACGTGTCGAGGAGTCCCTCGATGCCCTCACAGGTGCATGCTGGTTTTCTACCATGGATCTGGCCAGTGGCTATAATCAAGTTCCAGTCACCGAAAAGGACAGGTCGAAGACAGCTTTTTGCACCCCATTTTTGAATGAAACCGGATGCCCTTTGGACTCTGCAATGCCACCAGCACATTCCAGTGCCTGATGCAGCGGATATTTGGGGATCAACAATGCCAGTCTCTGCTGTTATACTTGGATGACATTGTCATTTTCTCATCCACAGTTAAACAACACCTAGAGCAGCTGGAGGTGGTACTGAGGTGACTGCAGCAAGAGGGGTTAAAGGCAAAGCTCACCAAATGTGCCTTTTTCCAACAGGAAGTGCGTTACTTGGGTCATGTAATTTCTCGTGCAGGCGTTTCTACTGATCCCCGAAAAACTGAGGTGGTGTCGAACTGGAAGCCTCCCCGGACTGTTACAGAGTTGTGGGCTTTTCTTGGGTTTGCCAGTTATTACCGTCGCTTTGTTGAAGGGTTTACAAAGTTGGCTGCTCCCCTGCACAGACTGGTTGCTGAGTTGGGAGACACATACTGAAAGAAGAGGGAGAACACTGTAGCTGCGAACTGGACTGATCAATGCCAACAAAGTTTTGAGGCACTCAAGACTAAGCTAATTACATCTACCCCCTCCTCTTACATAAACACTTATAAAAATTTTCTCCTTAAAATTATATGCAACATTTTCACTGCATATATCACAAGATTTTAGGTGTTTGCATGTTGGTGGGGCGTGGCGTGGTTCTGGTGTGTTTCTGGGACTTTGGAGGCCATTGTTTTCGCTGATGCAGTGCGGGCGTGTGTCCTTGCATGTGACCATTGTGGTGGCCTCCGTTGTTATTTGGGAGTGCTGGGCGGAAACAGACCAGAACCACACCACGCTCCACCAACACGCAAACTCCTAAAATCTTCTGATATATGCAGTGAACATGTTGCATATTTCAACAATGCACTGTCTGTGGTGCAATTAAAATCAAGCAGCCTTTCAGAAATTGTAATTTTAAAGGCCAAATGTCACGTAATTTTTTTTCCCAAATGCCAACGAATTTTGATAAAATACACATAGCTTAAACCAAATATTCATACCGGAGACCATATCACCCACCCGTATTTACATAATTGCACAAAATACACCAGGCGAAGGCCCCGCCTTGCTCGCTGGCTTGTGACAGCCAATCCAGACCGCGGCTATGATTTTGACGTCACAAATTTCACCCTGGCTGCCCTGCCTATCCACATTCACACTTATCAACATTGGACAATCATGACGGAAAGTGACAGCGATTGTGAACAAATTAGTTTAGTTTTGTCCTCTGGTGAATCGGACTTGGAATTCAGGGAAGACGACACCCCAGATACTGATGACAGTGGTTCAGACAGTGACAGAGGCATAGAACCTTACAGGTTCGAGCCGTCTGAGACGGAATCAGATGCTTTGCCTGATGACAACAGTTGCGACGATGACCAGAGAGCAGAACCAGTGGAAAATGTCATTGAATTGGACATTAATCGCCTCCAGAATTGGGAAGCCGAAGGGGGTCTGTCAAGGGCGCCCCATAAATATCGATTTTTCGGAAGCCATTATTATGACGATACAGTGGGGCGCTAGCTTACAGTAGAACCCTTTCTTTCCTCATTCAGTTGTAGCAACAAAATCAAGGATGAAATGGAAGTAATTGTGGAAAATGACTTGTATTAAAATCCCCAGGATCGTGTGTATAGGGCCATAACCAGGAATGTTCCTTTCTCACTGTAGACGAATTAGAAATCTAGCTTGTTGTTTTGTACGCCAGCTTCAAGGTTTGATAACTAGAAATAATTGGGAAAAAACTGTGTCTCTAGCACATGGCACTTCATGGGGAGGGCTTGAAAGTTCTATTAATAAACAAAGACAACATGAATAATGCAATGGATCTTTTCACTTTATTTTACATGAGTTCTGCAAGGCATTTATGAGGTGGATATGGTGTAAATAATATGGACAGGATGTGAACACATTATTGAATATTATATATATTATATTGTTACAAAATTTATAAAAGCTCACAATTGCAGTATCAACAAACCTGTGCTTACAATATCAACAAACAAGCATATTTATGTATACATGCATTCAGAAAATATTTGCAAATTCTTGTACTTGAATTTTTCAATAGATGCACCTGTGAGTGTTGCCAAGCAATGCCAACAGTGGAGGAGAGCCGCTGCTGTCAAGAAATTGACCAGATCAGAATGAGAATGGAGGCGCATACCTGTCAAGTGATACGTTTTCGCCGTATTTTAATACGGGGAAAATGCAATTTTAGCAAATACGGGCGTATTGCCATTTCTGTACGCCCAAAAGAAAAATATACGGGAAAAAAATTAGTGAGTGTGTTGAGGAACACGTCGTGTGTGTGACCCCCACAGCTAGAGGGCTGGCAGATCGCTCAGCGTGAGCTATTCTCACTACAGTTAGAAGTGTGGACTCAATCATTAGGCTGATGGCCGGGGCGGGCAGATCGCTCAGCGTGAGCTATTATCACTACAGTGAGAAGCCATTAGGCTGATGGCCTCACACTTTCAACTGTCCTCCGGAACAGAGAGGAATCGCCTTCCAAATCCAGAATTCTGCTTTTTTTATTTTGAGCAGGACGCTGAGTTGTGTTGTTATTGTCAAATATCCATGAATCCTTAAAATATTTGACAATAACAACACGAATTACATTTAAAACATTTCCCAGAAAAATCCGTCCCTTATAGCCCCGTTTTACGGTGCCATCCAGCAATACGATAGATGATTTATTTCTAAGGATAAAATTGTTGGTCGTTGTTACGTTGGTAACGAGGGGTAACTAAGAACAAAAATAGTGATTGCCTTCCACAAACAAAGGAAAAAAACTGTCTGTGTATTAAAAATATGCGGTGCCTCTTCCAGTCTCCATATAAACAATCAATCGGGATACCCCAAGCATCAAACTAAGGTACAATCTGTTTTGTCACTTCCGCCCGTCTTCCCCAGGCGATTCCGGGGGCCGTGAGTAGGAACGTCAGGCCAAGCGCGGCAGTTTTAAATTAACGAATGTTCCGGCGTTACTGAAGCATATGCACCAAGACCCGAACGGATCGGTTCCCTTTTATATCTAGTTTCAAGACATTTTAAGGACCCTGTTACGTGACATTTGGCCTTTAAGAAAACTTTGGAAAGGGCCTGTACAGTAAGTGGAATTATGAAATTATTCTTTGATCCACGATCCATAGCCACTTTCAGAATACTGTATGTAAATAGAGCATCAGACATACTTCCCAAACTCTGATAGTGTGTGACCTTTGTAATGTAAACAAATATGTGACGTAGCTTGTTGTGAGTTATCCTTAGGAGATACACGATAAGCAACAGTGGCACTTTTTGACAAAGAAGTGGTACCATTTTTTGATAGGGCGGCTGTAGGGTGACATGACTGTTCAACAAGTCCTCCAACCCATCCTCAACTTTCTGCCCTCCTGATACAACAAAAAAAATGTGATGTGTGTTTTAAAAAGCAGTGAAATGCATGTGGAGGAAGGATTTTGCTAAAAAAAAATATGACTTTGGTTTCAATCCAGTAATAGTTAGGGTTTGTTTCTTAAAACATAAAAAAAGTTAAAAGGTTATGTCTATATGGGAAGATGAGGAGCCTAGCCTTCTACACATTAAACCTTTTACCCACATTACACCTTTCTCCCTCTTCCATCCCACTTCATGTAGTTATTTTCACAACCACTAGAGGACGCTTTTGTGAAAACGCTCTATATTGTAATTTTCAGTTGGAAGACAGTCTGTTTCTTTATCCCTTGAAGTGAATCTGTGTTCCGTCATACTAATCTCACACATACTGTATATTATTATTGTAATTACTCACTGCATTTTCTTTTTTCATACAAATGTGGACACTTTGCATATTTAATGTTTTGTATGGTCATTAGAAAAATGTTTTTGTTTTCACATGGATGTAGTTTCTGTGATTATGGCTGTCAGACATAAGGTCGGGGAGACTTTTATGGAAAGGTGACTAGATTGGATGGGATTGTAATTCTGACTGGCCTTCGGGTTGTTTGCTGAAAAACAATTGTAAACAACATGAATGTAAATGATCTAATGATTTGCGATACACGTTCAGAATGTCACAAACAAGAATTAGCTGTCTGAAAACAACTCCATGAAGAATAATTGAGATTTCTTATTTGAGACAGGACTTAATAAACCTGCAAGCATTCCTTCTGATAACAGTGTTGAATGCATTGCTGTGCTTGTGCAGTGCAGTACTTTGAATCCGAGCTGTAATATAGCTGTGTGTAACACCATCCAGCCTGTTTTCCAGCTGAACTAAGGATGTGTGAGGTATCAGGCTCGTGAGGAAAATGCAGTCACTCTCTCTGCTTGTCAGAGCAAAATTACCCTGACACAAACGCCACCGCCACACACATAGCAGTGTATTAACGCACACACTTTCTTGCCATTTGTCAGACCCCCCTCTATATATTTCATCATGGCAAGGCAAGGCATTGCTAACACACCAAGCGAGTGTTTTCTCTTGTTCAGTGGCTCTCGCTGTCAAGGAGAGTTTTTTTTTTCCTTTTTTTTTGCCTCTTTCTGTGACAGACCCAAGTGCTTCAATTTTCTCCTTGCTCAGACAAAGTGACTGCACAAAACCTTTGGAGTCTATAGGCTATGAGGGAAGGGCTACGCACAGCTAGGGTCAGCTTTGCCAAGACAGGGATGGAAGGTGTATCGTGCGCTAATAAAATACAGGAAAACCTCTGCCCCGTACATGTACATAGTTCTCCAACTCCCACAATGTAAAGTTTATCCAGCAAACAGTTAAAAGGAGTATGTAGAGGGTGTCAGATTATGCTGTCTGCACACTTATCATTTAGTTTGCTTAAACAAACTTCAGTCTGCTACTGCAGCCGACTAAGCTCAGTCTGCCATTTTCCACTGGCATTTCATACAATCCATTTAGATTTTTTTGTAAATTGCTGCAAAAGTAGGTTAAGTCTAATTTGTCTAAGCAACCAATCATGCTAATTTCCAGCTCCTTTTTTTCTTACTCTTGCAAGCTACTTGAGCAGCTTTCCAAACCTCATTTATAGATATTTTGTGGTATGTTCCCCTTTTGTGTGTTCAGCATTACAATACAAAAAAAAGTGTTTAATTATTCCCAATGAGCAAATTCACCTTATGCTATGTAAAACTAGAAGACACTCAGTGGAGGTGTGTGCCCGCAACTAAAGGGAATGGATCGCTGGGAAAATAAAATCTGTTTTCTGCACTGTGATCTTGACCTGTGCCCATTTGTCTTCAGAATGAATGATGTCTGGATCTTTGCATGTACTGTTCATATACCAAGTTTGGTGTTGATTTCTGCAGTCAATCTTCTTTTAGAGTCCAACAAAAAAAAACTGAAAAAGGGACATACGTAAAATCTCTACCCATAACTACTATCATCATTTGTAATTAATTAGTAAAACTAAATTTTGACAATGTGCTTTATGAATATCCTGGAATGGTCTGGTTGGAGCAGAAGACCTGACTCTTCCTATATCCTGGATTTTTCTCACTTATGCTTTTCAGTCTTGTTTTCTGTTATACGTTTGACACGTGACTGAGAGTCCAGCCTACGACAGGCTTGACCAAAGCATTGCCTTGCTGAGGGTTAAATTAAAATTGGACTGAAAATTGGTTTGAAGTTGGTGCTCAGGAATTCTCATGACTTAAGCTGAATTTTAATGAGGTTGTCTTGACGACTCTTCAGTAGATTATTTCCCAGAGGCCACTTATCAGTCCTTGCCTGTCTTAGTTTGTATGATTTTAGTGGGAAAGGTGAAGCAGCTCTATGCTACTTTGAGCCATTCGATAAATACAGACATTTCTCCTGTGTCCACAGCTAAGAAGACGTGTGCAGCCACAGACTTTGCCTGCAAAAATGGACAGTGTGTTCCGGCTAGGTGGCGCTGTGATGGAGAACCCGAGTGTGCCGACGGCTCGGACGAGGCTGACGCAATCTGCAGTAAGTAACAGAAGA
This sequence comes from Pholidichthys leucotaenia, assembly GCA_020510985.1. NCBI lineage: Eukaryota > Metazoa > Chordata > Actinopteri > Cichliformes > Pholidichthyidae > Pholidichthys > Pholidichthys leucotaenia. The sequence goes on from CM035839.1 coordinate 305,983,209, forward strand.
AACACACCGAATAGAGAGGCAAATATAGGCATTCACTTATGCAAACAGTGTTGCTAAAGCAAAGGGTGAACGTGAACGGAGACAGCATGAGGGAATGTGACTTCTGCATGTGTGAATATGAATGCATTTTTTAAAACACTTTTTTATGGCTGTTTTTTCTCTTTAATTTTTTATTTGTCTGTATACAGTAGTTGACCTCTACACACATGCAAGTACAAATTTCCTTCTGCACAAAACACTCTGGTCACTCCCTCTCTGCTGACACGTGCTGCTGCACCACGGCAGCCATTGTGCCAACCTTCTATTTCACACACATTGCCTCAGAAAATTGCTTTTAGTTGCTTTCTTTGTTGTTGGCTGCACTGTCGGAAGCAGGACCTCCATACAGACTTTGATCAAGGCCACAGACGGTGGAAAAGTGGACACGATGTCTGCATCTTTCACATTTCTTCGGCAGAGAACTCTTGGAAAGTGAAAAGTGAGAATTAGAAATAATTACTGGACCCTGAATCGATCTATTTCTCATCAAGCAGCTCCTGAGTTAAAAAAAAAAAAAACTGCTTAAATTACTTATTCATTTATCCAGTGCATTTCCATTTCTTCAGTTTTCTTACTTTTTAGGGCATTTTATCTCTGCAGCCCTGAGAGCACGTGCATTGCCAGTTTGTAGTTTAGGTGCACTGCAGATATAAATGGCAGTAATTAGTGTTTTATAGATAAACTAGACATGGCATAACACTTTCTTTTCTTAGTTAATAGAAATAGGTTTGCCTAAGCACTCCTCAGATATGTCAGAGTTACAGATGTGGACAAAATTGTTGGTACCCCTCTGTTAATGAAAGAAAAACCCACAATGGTCACAGAAATAACTTGAATCTGACAAAAGTGGTAATAAATAAAAATTCTATGAAAATTAATAAATGAGAATCAGACAATGCTTTTGAATTGTGGTTCAACAGAATTATTTTAAAAAACAAACTCATGAAACAGGCCTGGACAAAAATGATGGTACCCCTAGAAAAGATTGAAAATAATGTGACCATAGGGACATGTTCAACCAAGATGTGTCCTCTAATTAACATCACAGGTGTCTAAGATAAGATAAGATAAGATAAGCCTTTATTAGTCCCACAACGGGGAAATTCCAGGATTGCAACAGCACAGGGATAGCAACACTCAGAGCAACAATCAGAAGGCAAGAAAAAAACAAGCAAGCAAGAGCAGCTAATATACATATGTACGTATTACTATAAAATATATATATATACACACACACACAGACACACAGTGCAGAGCATTGTAGCTGGATGGAATAAATATATGAATATATGAACACACAGTGCAGAGCATTGTAGCTAGATGGAATAAATATGTAAATATATAAACACCCACAGTACGGAGCATTGCAGCTAGGTGGAATAAATATGCAAGTATATAAACACACACAGTGCGGAGCAATGTAGCTAGATGGAATAATATGTAGATATATAAATATATAAACACACCCAGTGCTGAGCATTGTAGCTAGATGGAATAAATATGTAAATATATAAACACACACAGTGCAGAGCATTGTTGCTAGGTGGGATGAAACAGCATAACCGTCTACTTAGTTATCCTACATGGTATGATTATGTGCCCATACATATTCTCACCCTCCATAGCGACCGGTAAGTTCCTAGTTGTATGCCGGAGGGGACCATTGTGTAAGTCTATTGCATCTTTTGCATTCAAAAAACTATTAGTTTGTTACGTCTTTTTGCTATCTCTGCGAGCAGCCCTGCTTAGGTTGTACAGTCTGACAGCCGTTGGTAGGAAGGACCTACGAAACCTCTCGGTTGTGCACCTGGGATGATGTAGTCTGCTGCTAAATGAGCTCCTCAGTGCATTCAGTATGTCCTGCATAGGGTGGAACTCGGACTCCAGCAGAGATGACAGTTTAGCCACCGTCCTTCTCTCTCCTATCTCCTCCATCGGATCAAGGCGCTGCCCCAGGACAGAGCTAGCTTTCTTAATCAGTTTGTTCAGTCTCTTCCTATCGGCTGCAGTAATGCCACTGCCCCAGCAGACCACTCCAAAAGTGATGGCTGATGCCACCACCGTGTCATAGAATGACTTCAGCAGCGCCCCTTGTACACCAAAAGACCTGAGTCTCCTCAGCAGGAACAGCCTGCGCTGTCCCTTCTTGTAGAGTGCATCAGTATTGTGTGACCAGTCTAGTTTATTGTTCAGATGAATACCCAGGTACTTATAGGATGTCACCATCTCGATGTCTGTTCCCTGTATATTTACTGGTACTGTGAGGGGCTGCCCATGCCTGCGGCAGTCCACCACCAGCTCCTTAGTTTTCCTCGCGTTGATCTGGAGGCAGTTCCGATGGCACCAGTCCACGAAGTCCTGGATAAGCCCTCTGTACTCAGCTTCATCTCCATTGGAGATGAGGCCAACGATCGCAGAGTCATCAGAGAACTTCTGTAGATGGCAGTGTGTTGTGTTGTGTGAGAAGTCCGCAGTATAAAGAGTGAACAGGAAGGGAGCCAGCACCGTTCCCTGGGGGGCCCCCGTGCTACTGATGATCGTGTCGGACACACAGTCCCGGGTTCTCACAAACTGAGGCCGGTTCGTGAGGTAGTCCAGGATCCATGATGACAGGTGCTGGTCCACCCCTGCGCGCAGCAGCTTGTCCTTCAGGATCATCGGTTGGATGGTGTTGAAAGCACTGGAGAAGTCAAAGAACATGATCCTCACCATATTCCCGGGCTTCTCCAGGTGGGACAGAGAACGGTGAAGGAGGAAGATCACCGCATCCTCCACCCCAATGCCATGCTGGTAGGCGAACTGGAGTGGATCCATCGCTGGTTCCACCAGGGGGCGGAGGTGAGCAAGGAGCAGTCTCTCCAGGGTCTTCATCAAGTGGGACGTCAAGGCCACCGGTCTGTAGCTGTTCAGGTCTTTGGGGTGGGAAGTTTTTGGTACAGGTACCACACAAGATGTTTTCCACAGCTGTGGTACCCTCCCCAGTTTCAGGCTCATGTTGAAGATATACGTCACAATCCCACACAGCTGGTCTGCACAGGACTTGAGGAGCTTTGCGCTGATGCCGTCCGGTCCCGGCGCCTTCCTCGCCTTGATCTTCCTCAGCTCCGTCCTCACCTGGGTCCTGGTCAGGGTCAGGATGGGGGGCTGTGTGTTGGGAGTGGGGGGGTGTTGGTGGAGTGGGGAGTGGGCAGCAGGACTTGATTTCTTTAGAGGCAGCAGTGGTTGTTGTGCAGTCAGGGGGGAGGGCGGTTGGTCAAATCTATTGAAAAACAGATTCAGGTTGTTCGCCCACTCCCTGCCCCCTGTGGCCTGGGGGGAGGTATTCTGGAGCCCCGAGATGGTTTTGAGGTTTCTCCAGACCCCGCTGATGTCGCTCTGTTGCAGCTTGTCCTCCAAACTTGTCTACAAACTTGTAATCAGTCAGTCGGCCTATTTAAAGGGTGACAAGTAGTCACTGTGCTGTTTGTTGACATGGTGTGTACCACACTAAACATGGACCAAAGGAAGCAAAGGAGAGAGTTGTCTCAGGAGATTAGAAAGAAAATTATAGACAAGCATGTTAAAGGTAAAGGCTATAAGACCATCTCCAAGCAGCTTGATGTTCCTGTGGCTACAGTTGCACATATTATTCAGAAATTTAAGATCCACGGGACTGGAGCCAACCTCCCTGGACATGGCCGCAGGAGGAGACGGATAATACGAATGGTAACAAAAGAGCCCAGAACAACCTCTAAACACATTCAAGGTGAACTCCAAGGTCAAGGTACATCAGTGTCAGATCGCACCATCTGTCGTTGTTTGAGCCAAAGTGGACTTCATGGGAGACGACCAAGGAGGACACCACTGTTGAAAACAAATCATAAAAAAGCCAGACTGGAATTTGCCAAACTGCATGTTGACAAGCCACAAAGCTTCTGGGAGAATGTCCTATGGACAGATGAGACAAAACTGGAAGTTTTTGGCAAGGCACATCAGCTCTATGTTCACAGACACAAAAATGAAGCATACCAAGAAAAGAACACTGTCCCTACTGTGAAACATGGAGGAGGTTCTGTTATGTTGTGGGGCTGCTTTGCTGCATCTGGCACAGGGTGTCTTGAATCTGTGCAGGGTACAATGAAATCTCAAGACTATCAAGGTATTCTAGAGAGAAATGTGCTGCCCAGTGTCAGACAGCTTGGTCTCAGTCGCAGGTCATGGGTCTTGCAACAGGATAATAAGCCAAAACACACAGCTAAAAACACCCAAGAATGGCTAAGAGCGAAACATTGGACTATTCTAAAGTGGCCTTCTATGAGCCCTGATCTAAATCCTATTGAACATCTGTGGAAGGAGCTGAAACATGCCGTCTGGAGAAGGCACCCTTCAAAACTGAGACAACTGGAGCAGTTTGCTCATGAGGAGTGGGCCAAAATACCTGCTGAGAGGTGCAGAAGTCTCATTGACAGTTACAGAAATGGTCTGATTGCAGTGATTGCCTCAAAAGGTTGTGCAACAAAATATTAGGTTAAGGGTACCATAATTTTTGTCCAGGCCTGTTTCATGAGTTTGTTTTTTAAAATAATTCTGTTGAACCACAATTCAGAAGCATTGTCTGATTTTCATTGGTTAATTTTCATACAATTTTTATTTATTACCACTTTTGTCAAATTCAAGTTATTTTTGTTACCATTGTGGGTTTTTCTTTCATTAACAGAGGGGTACCAACAATTCTGTCCACATCTGTACTTTCTTACTATGTGCTATGGTCATTACTAAACTTTTAAACAATATTTTTTTTTTTAAGTCTGGCAGGTGGAAAGGTCACCATCTGTTCAATACTGCAGATTCACAGGTCGCCCGTGGGTCTATAGAGTGGTGTGATTATTTTAGTGCGGTGCAGGGAGGTTACATACAGTATATAGTGCATGTGTTTAGTGTGTTGAAACATGCTCAAAAACGCAAGAGACAGATTTGAGGGGTGAAACAGCTTTATGCTAGCCTTAGGTGATATTTTTTTTTTTTTTTTTTTTTTTTTGTAACTTAGATTTTTATTCATTTTTCATCATATATAATGCATTCAGATCACATTCTACATTTAAAAAACAAAGGGGTTAGGGTAGGAAAAAAAAAAAAAATAAAAGGGGGGGGGGCAAATGTTGGAGCATCAAGTTTTTAGTTTCCATCTCTTAATTCTTCTGGTTTTTTCAGTGTCTTTGGTTATTCTTTCAATTTCTGCCTCGTTGTTGCACTTTGTAGTGTGTCCATTTCCGCCATTTTTTCTCCCATATTCCTTCTTGCATTCTTCGTCGATATGTTAGTTTTTCCATCATACGTATGTCCTCAACAATGTCAGTCCATTGTTCTTGGTCAGGAAGAACTTCTGATCGCCATTTTTTTGTGATAGTTTTTTTACATGCAATCAACAAGATTTTAACTAGATATCTGTCCTCAGCCTGTATAACATTGTCTTTTTTAAGATCACATAAGTACATCAGGTTACAGTTCATTGGTATATTATATCCTAATATCCTCTGTATTGTCACATGCATAGATTTCCAAAATGATGATATTTTGTAGCATTTCCAAAACATATGTGAGTGGTCTGCATTTTGAGCCCCACATCCCCTCCAGCATAAAGATTGGGTATTTGTATATTTTCCTTGAATCTGTGGTGTAATGAAAAAGCGAATCAGGTTTTTCCATCCAAATTCCCTCCATGCCCTTGAATTTGTTGATGTGTGTTGTGTTTTCCATATTTCCTGCCAGCTTTCTTCTGTTATGTTTAAATTGAGCTCTTTCTCCCATTTCTCCTTTATATAGTTACTTGTATGATTGTTTGTCATAAGTTTCTGATATAGTTTTGAAATAATTCTTATTTTATTTCCTGCATGTGAGCTTAAAATAAGTTGTATAATCTCGTTCACATCTGTTTGGAGGTTATGCCTAATCTTCTTCATATAGTAATCTCTCATCTGCAGATATCTGAAAAATTCCGATCTTTCTAATTTAAATTTTCTCCTGATATTTACAAAGCTCCCGAGATCTTTTTTTCCGATATTGCCCCATGCTGTGATTCCCTTGTTCACCAGATTTTTGTATCCCCTATCTTGTTTTGCCGGTTCAAACTGACTGTCAAATGCTACCCATTTCAATAGTTTTATGTCTTCCCTTATATTATATTTTTGTACTATTTTATACCACAGTTCTAAAGTAAATTTAGTGATTGGGTCTATTTGTTTGATTTGCTTATATGCATCTTTATCCCCTATTATGCTTTGTACTGGGAGTCCCTCAATTTCCTTTTCCATTTCTTTCCATTTTGCCTCATATCCCTCGTCGCACCAACATATGATATATCTTATTTGTGCTGAGTAGTAATATTCCTTTAGACTCGGTAGGCCCATGCCTCCTTTCTCTTTTGGTAATTGGAGGGTTTTATATTTCACTCTTGGTTTTTTACCTCCCCAAACAAATCTCGATATCATCCTGTCCCACTTTGAGAATTGGGCATCTGGAATCTCTGTTGGTATAGCCTGGAAGAGGTAAAGTAATCTAGGTTGTATGCTGATTTTGACTGTCTCAATTTTTGAATTCAGATCCATATTTAAGATTGACCATCTATCAATATCTTTTTTTATTTCTTGTTCCAACCTATCATAGTTTGCTTTATATATTTTGCTTAGGTCTTTAGGTATGTTCACTCCAAGGTATTTTATTTCTTTTTGGTTCCAGTTTAGTTTGATCTTATCAGTTATCTGGTTTAGAGGGTTATAGTGGAATGTCAGTATTTGTGTTTTTGTTATGTTTATCTTGTATCCTGATAATTTTCCAAAATTTTCTATCAAGTTCATCATTTCCATTATTGATTTATCTGGTTGTTCAAGGTAAACTATAATATCGTCTGCAAATAGCCCAATCTTGTGTTCCGCCTCCTTTATTGTTACACCTTTTAATTTCTTATTTTGTCGTATCGCTTGAGCCAATGGTTCTATGAACAGAGCAAACAAGGTGGGTGATAAGCAGCATCCCTGCCTAGTTGATCTTTGTATATTTACTTTGTCTGTTAAGCTACCCTTTATCTTGATTCTTGCCACAGGTTCTTGATATAGCGTCCTTATGCATTGTACTGATTTTTCGTTAAATCCAAAGCGCTCCAGTACACTGTATAGGAATTTCCAGTTAACCCTGTCAAATGCTTTTTCTGCGTCTAAACTCATTATTACTGCGCTTTTCTTTTCTTTATGTATTTGGTTAATTATATGTATTGTTCTCCTGATATTGTCATGTGTTTGGCGTCCCTCTATGAATCCAGTTTGATCATCTTCTATCAATTCTGTCAAGAATGTCTTTATTCGTTTACATATAATTGTTGTGTATATTTTATAATCTACATTTAATAAAGAGATTGGTCTATAGTTTCCGCATTGTTCTTTATCTTTCCCTGGTTTTAAAATAACTGAAATGATTGCTTCGTTCCATGATGGAGGTATTTTGTTGTTGTTCAGCGTCCAATTAAATGACTTTAGGAGTTGTGGCGTGAGTTCTTCTATAAACAGTTTATAAAACTCAGAGGGGAATCCATCACTACCTGGTGATTTACCGTTTTTAAGTGACTTAATCACATCTCTGATCTCTTGTGTTGTTATTTCTGCTGTTAGTTTTTCATTTTGTTGATTTCCTATTGATGGCAAGTCCAATGTGTCTAGAAATTTTTTGATATCTTTAGTATTTGTTTCTTCAGGTTGCGAGTATAGTTCTTGGTAGAAATTATGGAAAATTTCTTCGATGTTTTCTGGGTTAACTGTGGTTTTATTTGTGGTGGGGTCTTTAATCTTGTATACATTATTCATTGTTTGTTGTTTTCTTAACCATTTTGCCAGCAGTTTTGTGGCTTTTGGCCCCGTTTCATAATATTTTTGCTTTAGATATCTATTTTTCCTTTCAATTTCATCCATTTGTGTTTCTTTTATCCTTGTTTTTTCTTCTTTAATTTCTTGATATATTTTTGGGTCATTTGTGCTTTGATGTTTACGTTCTAGTTCCCTCAGTCTCTCACATCTTTGTTCATACGCTTCCAGTTTAGTCTTATTTGCTTTTCCTGTTTCAACAATTAATTTACCCCTTAACACGGCTTTTAGTGTGTCCCATAGTGTTGTTGGGTCCACTTCTTCATTGTCATTCTCTTGGATATATTCGTTTATGTTTATTTTTATTCTTTCTTTCATTTTCTCATCATTTAACAGTCCTACGTTAAGTTTCCATGTTGTTTGTTGTTTTCTATTGTTCAAATATATTTCCATGTATATAGGATTATGATCTGATATTTCTGCCCCTCCAATCCAACAATTTCTCACCCTGTGTCTGTCACCTTCATTCATAAGGAAGTAATCTATTCTAGAGTGTACTTTATGGACTGCTGAATAATGTGTATAGTCTTTTTCGAGTGGGTGCAGGTCCCTCCATATGTCTACCATACCCATTTCTGCCAGTGAGGTTCTTATGAACTTTGTTACATGTTTTTTTGTCTTCTTAACACTTGTTGTGTCAACTTCATGATCCATGACAGCATTTAAGTCTCCTCCACAAATTAGGACTCCTTCACTGTGTGTTGCTATGAGATCAAACAGATGTTGAAAAAAACCTTGTCACTTTCTGGTGGGGCATAGATGTTCACTAATGTAATCTGCATACCATCTATTCTTCCCTTTATTATTACATACCTGCCTTCTTTATCCTGGATTTCCTGTTCACTTTCAAATTGTATTTTGTTTGAGATTAGTATCATAACCCCCCTTTTTGCTCCTCCCTTAAATGAACTGTAGTAGGAGTTCTTATAGCCAAATCTCTTTAGTTTCACATGTTCTGTCTTGCTCAAATGTGTCTCTTGCATAAATATAATTTCAGCTTTTTCCTTCTTGAATTTTCTTATTATTCTTTCCCTTTTAACAGGTGAGTTCAGACCATTCACGTTTAATGTCATTATCTTAAGATTTTTACCCATATTCATGTTTTTCCATTTTTTTAACTTGTGCTCCTAGCCCCTTTAACAACAAAAATAACACATATTTATATAAAAACACATTAAAAAATCTCGACCTCCGTACTTTGGGCCTTTCTTCTGCCCACTGGTCCCTGTTGGTGGGTGGGGGGTTTGTCTTCACAGAGTGAAGGGCCCTCCCTAGACTTCTAATTACTATCAAAGTAATAGTCATAAGTCTAGAAATGTCCAACAAATATCACTTAAACCTCTCCTAGCCGTCTGTTTCTCTTTTACCTTGTCTTCTTGGCCTTCATTTCTTCTGTGCCTTTCTTAATCTTTGTTATGATCTAGGCTTTCAGTTGAAAGCCTTGTAGCTTGTCCTGGGCCCGCTGCTCTACGTCTCTCCCCCTTCTTCCGCCGTTCACTCGTCTCCACTCCGTCTGTCGTGGTGCGTTCAGGGCCGCCGCTGCTCCAGCCGTCTCCTTCGGCACGCTCACCTCAAGGCCCCGCTCCATCATATCCCGCGCTGCCTCTTCGGCCGTGTTGTAGGTTCTTGTGCCTTCCTCCCAATGAATCCTCATTTTCGTTAGCGGCGTTTGGAATCTAATTTTTTTCTCTTTCAGCGTTTTTTTAATATTGGCATATTTCTTCCGCTGCTGCACGATTTCTGTTGGGTAGTCATGGTCAAAAAATACCTGTTTGTCGCCGATTCGTATCTTTTTTTTCCATGCTTGCGTCAGGATTCTTTCCTTTATGTCATATTTCACAAAGTTTACCACAACTGACCTGGGTGGAGAGTTTGTTTTCGGGTTCTGTGCCGGTGCTCTGTGCGCCCGTTGAATCTGCAGATCCGTTTCTCCGGGTATTTCCAGTTCTTTTTTTAAGAACTGATCCATGAATTTTGTCATCGAGTTGCCTTCAATGCCCTCCGGAATTCCAAAGATGCGCATATTGCTTCGTCGGGATCTGCTCTCCAAGTCGTTTATTTTCTCCTGCATCCTCTGCGTTTGCGTCGTCAGGGTCTGTAGTTGTTCGTTTGCCTCGCTTTTCCAATCTTCTAGTTCCGAAATTCGGGTCTGCGCTTCTGTCATACACGCCCGCTGGGAGCGCAGCTCCTCCATGTTTTCCGTTAATTTACGGTCCATTTCTCTTCGGAGGTCCATGATTTCCTCCTTAATTTCTTTTTTCAGTTCCTCCTTAAGAGCCGCTAAATCCTGTTGTAGCTGTCGCTTGAATTCTCTTAACTCTTCACCCAAACTGGCGATGCCAGCGTTCATGTTGTCGAGTCTGGTGTCTTCCATTTTCTCTGCTGTAGACACCTCGTTTTTTTGGGCTTTGCGTACAGCGGTTTTTCCTGCGTTGTTGGAGAGGAATTCTTCAATTTTACCCTGTTTTTGTCCTTGTGCCCGGTTCCTTCGTGTTTTCATCCCTTAGTTTATTGATTCGTTTATGTCGAGTTGGCCATTTACCGATGATTTTTAATCCGGCTAGGGAGAGCTCTTTGTTTAAGTGTTATGTCTCTCCGCCATCTTCATTGAGTGTCTCAGCCTTAGGTGATATTTAAAGGTCTTTCTTTATGAATGGGACATAATTAACTGGCATTTGGTTGGAGCAGGAAGAGGTCAAGGGATTATGAAGGATGCTTTTAAGAAGTTACATATGGCACAGTTTTGAGAAATGGGAACTTTTGAACTTTCTATCTTGGCACTTTTTTTTTCTTCATGGTAAGAAGTTGTTTCAGGTTCATGAGTGGATTCTTCATGTGACCTTTATTATTAGTGGTGAAATGAAAGAGAAGAAGCTTGATAAAGGAAAGAAAATGACTAAACCACCTGTGCTGTACATTAAACTTGCTGTTGGAAAATATTGTAGCAGAATGTGGAATATTTTTAAGCAATAATACATGAGAAGGAGGGCATCATTGGTAAATATTATCACAGCTGTGATGGGTCATGTTGCTTATGTTGGTTGAGTAGCCTGCTAGTTATCGAGCTAGTGAGCAGCTGGATCCTGGATGAAGCAACAATTCTCTGATTATATTATGATAAAATGATAAAACCAAGCTCAGCTCATGCATCTCATGGACCTGGGGCCTCATGTACAAAGACTTGCGTGGATTTCTTACTGAAACATGGTGTATGCTTACATCGAGAAAGTGACATTGAGTTTGCAAAAACGATGTCTGCCACTGTAGTATTCTCTGGGCCCCTCCCCAATCTGACCAGTGATGACATGTTTAGTCGCTCGTCATCCTTGAACCGCTGGCTGTCTGTGTGGTGTCCTAAAAATGACGTGGGCTACATTGACAATTGGAGCTCTTTTTGGGGAAAACCTGGTCTTATGAGACGAGACAGCATTCATCCCACTTTGGATGGTGCTTCTCATTTATCTAACAATCTGGCATCTTTTTTATCCAAATTTCCAAAACCATGACTACTCAGAGTTGGGACCAGGAAGCAGAGTCTCAGTCTTACACGCCTCTCTGCAGCTCCTCTTCATCCGCCACCCCTCAACTTAGCCCCTGTCTTCCCCATCAGAGAATCGTTGTCTGCTCCCTCCAAAGTGAATAAAAATATAATGTATAAGCATCCCAAAGTGATAAAGCAAAATATTGGTAAAACTCAAATTAAACATAAAGCCTCTAAATTGAATGATTTGGCCTCTGTTCCTCCTCATAATTTAAAAATTAAATGTGGTTTGTTAAATATTAGGTCTCTAACTCCCAAGTCTCTGTTAGTCCATGATCTGTTAATTGATCATCAGATTGATTTAATTTCCCTTACAGAGACTTGGTTAGGACAAGAGGATTATGTTGGTTTAAATGAATCAACCCCCTCTGGTTATTTAAACTGTCAAAATCCCAGAAGTTCTGGTCGTGGAGGAGGAGTAGCAACAATTTACCATTCCAAATTACTAGTTAATGTAAAGCAAAAAACATGTTATAATTCCTTTGAGGGCCTGGTCCTCAGTATTGGGCACTTTAGCAATTTCAGGTTAAACCCAATTTTATTTGCCATTGTTTATCGTCCCCCATCAACCTATTCAGAATTTTTATCCGAATTTGCTGATTTCTTAGCTGATTTAGTGTTGAAATCTGATAGAATAATTATAGTAGGGGACTTTAATATACATGTGGATGTAGATAGTGACTGCCTTAATGTGGCTTTTAATTCAATATTAGACTCGATTGGGTTTTCTCAGAAAGTAGGAAATTCTACTCATTACCTCCACCATACATTGGACCTTGTTCTGACATATGGCACAGAAATAGAAAATCTTGTAGTGTCTCCTCATAACCCTGTACTGTCAGACCATTGTCTGTTAACCTTTGATTTTACTATTTCTGACTATTTGGCTCCTAAAGAAAAATATTATCACAGTAGATGCCTCTCAGATGATGCTGTTTCCAAATTTATGCAGATTGTTTCCTCTATGCCATGTGTCAACACAACGGAAATAAGCTATAGACAGCTTGCTCCTTCTGTAATTGATAACATGGTGGATAGTGTTTCAGCTTCTCTGCATCAGGCTCTAGACTTGGTGGCCCCCTTAAAAAAGAAAAAGTCTAATCAGAGATTTTTAACTCCTTGGTTCAACACAGAAACTCGTAGCTTAAAACAGAAGACTCGTCAATTAGAAAGAAAATGGCGCTCTACTAATTTAGATGAAATCTATTTAGCTTGGAGAAATCATCTTTTAATTTATAAAAAATCTCTTAGAAAAGCTAGAACGAGTTATTACTCTGCATTAATAGAAGAGAACAAGAATAATCCCAGGTTTCTTTTCAGTACTGTAGCCAGGTTGACAAAGAGTCAGGACTCTGTCAATCCTAGCATCCCCTTAGAGCTTACTAGTCAGGACTTTATGAACTTTTTCAATAATAAAATTTCATCCATCAGAGATAAAATCAATCAGATTCTTCCCACAGTTAACTTAAATACTGTAACTACTACAACTCCTTCTATTGATGTCTGTCTTGATGAGTTTACTCCAATCGACCTTTGTGAGTTAGACAAAGTAGTTTCCTCATCCAAACCTTCAACTTGTCTTTTAGATCCTATTCCTACCAGGTTATTTAAAGAAGTCTTCCCACTTATTGGTAGCTTTATTCTTCATATAATCAATTCTTCATTAACTTTAGGCCATGTACCGCAGGCTTTTAAAACGGCTGTAATTAAACCCTTACTCAAAAAGCCAACGCTAGATCCAGGAGCTTTAGCTAACTATAGACCAATCTCTAATCTCCCTTTCATTTCAAAAATCTTAGAAAGAGTTGTTGCTACGCAATTATTTGACCACCTGCAGGGAAATGGTTTACTTGAAGAGTTTCAATCTGGGTTTAGAATCCATCATAGTACTGAAACAGCCTTAGCGAAGGTCACTAACGACCTCCTCATTGCATCTGATAATGGACTAGTTTCTGTACTTGTCCTTTTAGATCTTAGTGCAGCTTTTGATACTATTGATCATAATATTCTACTTGATAGATTAGAACACTATGTTGGACTTAATGGAACTTCGTTGCAGTGGTTTAGATCTTATTTATCTGATAGGTTCCAGTTTGTTCATGTAAATGATGAGTTTTCTTTCAGCTCAAAGCTTAGTCATGGAGTTCCACAGGGATCTGTGCTAGGCCCTACTCTTTTTAGTTTATATATGCTTCCGTTAGGCAACATTATTAGAAAGCACTGTATACATTTTCATTGTTATGCAGATGACACACAATTATACCTGTCAATGAAGCCAGATGATACTAATCAATTAGCCAAGTTAGAAGCCTGTCTTAAGGAAATCAAAGCTTGGATGACTTGTAATTTCCTGCTATTAAATTCAGATAAGACTGAAGTCATTCTTGTTGGTCCAAAAAACCTTAGAAATTCCTTTCCAAATCAAACTTTCAGTTTGGACGCAGTTACTCTTTCTCTTAATAGCTCTGTGAGGAACCTTGGAGTTATTTTTGATCAGGATTTGTCCTTCAATTCACATATTAAATTTGTTTCTAAGACTGCCTTCTATCATTTGCGTAATATTGCCAAGATTAGGAGCATCTTGTCTCAGAGTGATGCTGAGAAGCTGATCCACGCTTTTGTTAGCTCGAGATTAGATTATTGTAATTCTTTATTATCAGGCTGTCCTAAAACATCTTTAAAAAGTCTTCAGCTGATCCAAAATGCTGCAGCAAGAGTTTTAACAGGTACTAGAAAGAGAGATCATATCTCTCCGGTTCTGGCCTCCCTTCATTGGCTTCCCATAGAGTTTAGAATTAAGTTTAAAATCCTTCTTCTTACTTACAAAGCTCTAAACAATCAGGCTCCTTTTTATTTAAAAGATCTGATACTACCGTATTATCCTAACAGAGCACTACGCTCTCAAAATGCAGGATTACTTGTAATACCTAGAATCTCCAAAAGTACAATGGGAGGCAGAGCCTTCAGTTATCAAGCTCCTCTCCTGTGGAATCAGCTGCCAATCTGGATTCGGGAGTCAGACTCGATCTCTGTTTTTAAGAATAGGGCTAAAACCTACCTTTTTGATCTAGCCTACAATTAGGGAGGGATCATGTGTTTCTGAACCCTCCCTTAGTTATGCTGCTAATAGGTTTAGTCAGCCAGGGGACCTCCAGTAATGCACTGGGCCTCACTCCTTTCCTCACTCTCTATGAAATATTTTTTTTTTGCTGGTCATTAACATTTGTTTGTTCTCTCCCATAGATTGAGTCCCCGTCGTGCTGTTTGCTCTCTACATGTCTGTTCTTTTCTTCTTCTCTATCCCCTCACCCCCCAGCCAGTCGCAGCAGATGACTGCCCCTCCCTGAGCCTGGTTCTGCTGGAGGTTTCTTCCTGTTAAAAGGGAGTTTTTCCTCTCCACCGTCGCCAAGTGCTTGCTCACAGGGGATCGCCTGATTGCTGGGGTCTTTCTTCAACTGTGGGGGTCCCCCCTACAGTTGATAGTGCTATGAGATGACTGTTGTTGTGAAATGGCGCTATATAAATAAAGTTGAATTGAATTGAATTGACATACACACAAATAAAGTCAGAATCCAAGCACATTTCCTTTGTACATCCATTTAAATATGGAAATAGATTTAAATACGCCCTGCACATGAGATAAGAGCTGTGGAAGCTGACACCACATGGATGTATTACTTGCATCACCTGTAAGTGTTGCCAATAGACCACTAACTGTAGAAACTGTAAGGCTTCTATACTGTAGAACGCCAGCTTGGAAGTTGGGCTGCACACATTCCCACTGTCATTTCATTCTTGATGCATCTGAAAATTTGCGTGGAAAAGGCTGTAGGTGTCCATTGTTCATGAGGCCCCTGATGTTTGCAACAAAGAGACTGGTGAGTGGTGGTTTACTGGTGTGGCGTGCCTAGCATTTAGCCTAGCCACCAGCATCTCTACTTTGGTTTATGTTCATTTCACTGCCTTCTTCTTGGTATCGTTGTCATGAATGGGCCCCTCCAGGGCAGAAAGATGGGTCCATGCGCTGGACTGTAGTGTGACATTTATTCAACAAAAAGACAAACAAGAATCCAAACAGTGCATGATGAACAAAAAATACAAATGAGGAAAACATACAGGCAAAAACACTCTGGAGCCAACATCGCCCCGCGAGTGTTGGTAGAAGGAACAGGGTAGATAATCCAGTTTACATCCATATAAGACTGCAGCAAAGACAGATTGAACCGGCAGTGTTTAAATACAAGGAACATAATGAGCAGCAGGTGTGAGAGCTGAGCTGGCAGGTGAACTGATTGTGTAACTGCTCCCAGCTGATAGGAGAGCAGACTGAGAGCAGTGAGAGGGAGAGTAGTAAGTGTCCTAAAACACAATCACTCACAGCAGGGAACTGGGAAACAAACTGTGAGTAAATGGTGGGTGTGTCTGAGAGAGGAGGAAGGAGGCTCGTGTCACACAACCAAAATAACAGAAAACTGACAAGAAAGTAATAACAGACATAAGATACTCAAAAATACATAGGGAGTCTGACCTCTGGGTGCAGACTCATGACAATCGTTACATAAGGCAAAGAATCAGAAGCACGTGTTATGCTTGAGACTTTAATAGGAACTGCATAGCAACTCATTTTAAAAGTACCAAAATGCAGCTAAGTGGGCTAAGTCTTAGCATGAGCCAGGATGAAACAAATGGAGCCATCGGTTTTTCTTCTTTTATCAGACAGCTCCTCGCCATGAAAAGAAGTACTGTTCACAGATTATCTTAAAGCTGTCTTACGTATCTCATGGAGAGGGGAATGCTGGCAAATGTGATTTTTGGATTCGTCAACTTGTCTGACAAATGTCAGTGAAAATCAGGGTTGCCTCTGTCATCAGTGACATTTAGCGACGTTACGAGACAATTAGCAACAGTCGCATGAATGTTTGCAAAAGTGTGTGTGAAAGACAGTTGGTCAACATTAACGACTGTTAGCAAAAGTAAGGGACTGTGTTATTGATAGTGTTTGTGGTGATGAAATATTTATGATTTGTGCTTATGTATGTAGCGCCTTGAGATGACTTTTGTTGTGACTAGGCACTATACAAATAAAGCTGAATTGAATAAGCAACTATTTGCCACTCTTTTGCCACTGTCTGGAAACGTATGGGACCTTTTGCCAACTCAAGGTAAAATTCCAGGCGAATGTCAGGCGGATCTTGTACCCAACCTTATAAAAGGTGAGCAAACCCTCCCCAGCATTCAGATTTCAAGTGTTCACATACCTGCCAACCACTCCGGTTTTGCCGTAATGGTTACGGTTTTCAAGACCCCATTCCGGGTTACGGCTTTATTAATCAAAATTACGGTTTTTCACTAAAAATTCAGTCAAAAATTTTAAATCGTAAAAAAACACGAAAGCAATTCCAAACACGAGATCGCTAGGAATCGTATCTAAATTTAGAACATAGTAGCGTCAGTAGCATTTCTTTTCGTGGTTCGCTGCTACGCTTTACCTGAAGCGTTTGCTAAGCTAACGCTATCGCTATTGAGGTTTCTATTCTCGCGCGAAATCCCGGAGAGGCGTGCGTACATGGCGAGATGTAAACACGCTGTAAACTGCTGCAGACGTTCGCACGACTGCACTTCAACCCTGGCAAATGGACCATGGATTATACAATTCAACATAAACATCTAAAGAGACAAAACAAAAGAGAAACATCTAAAGGGAGAATACATTTTATATAATGCCTAAGATTCTGAAGAACATGTGCTGTGTAATTGCAAGCCTTGTCATGCTTGGTGTATCATGTAAACACATAAAATATCAGAGCGATTTTGCCGTCATTACGCACGTGTCTGTTAAACAGTGCTAGTATACCCTGCTGATATTTCTAGTCTTCTAGTTACCTCCGCCAAGGAGGTTATGTGATCATCAGCGTTGGTTTGTCTGTTTGTCTGTTTGTTTGTTAGCAAGATAACTCAAAAAGTTATGGACGGATTTTCATGAAATTTTCACAGATTGTCAGAAATGGGGTATCCTACAGATGATTAGATTTTGGTGGTGATCCGGATCACCGTCTGGATCCAGGAATTTTTTAAATGATTCTTTTTTTTTTATTTAACATTGCGAGATAGGGCCATTTTCAATATTTTATTTATGATGTTAAACACTGTATGGGGGGAACTGTGGCGCTTGGCGGAGGTCTGCGCTGTCCGAGTGCTTTTCTAGTATTCATAATACATCACATCTGGCCTATTCAAAGTTCTATGCAGTGTTAAGATAGTCTTTTGAATGCAAATTTAATGAATGAATGAATCTTTATTTCGGATAGATTAAAAGTAAAGATTAAAAAGAAACAGAATAATATAACAAAGGCAAAAAAATCCAACAAGGTCAAATTAAACAATAACTCCTCTGATTATACAGTTCAACATAAGTTATCTGAAATGGGTGATGGCTGAAGCCGCAGCTTATATTGCCCACCCATATTCCATCCAAGAATTTGAAAGAAAAACAAAACAAGAGCGATTACAATTCGGAACAAAGCTAAGACAAAATGTGACAAAAAAAAAAACTAAGTAACAGCACAACACAGACTGGATATGACAATCCTTATGTGCTTTTACATGTCATCTTGGATATATGTTTGGAGTATTTCTTCCTTTAGTTTTTGTTTAAATTGTCCAAGCGTTGTACATGATTTTAATTCAGGTCCAAAATCGTTCCATAATCTGACTCCTTGCACTGAAACACAGTGTTGCTTGGTGGTAGTTCTCACTGAAGGTTTTTGAAATATACATGTTCCTCTGAAATGATATTGTTTCTCCCTTATTTGGAACAGCTTTTGGATATTTGCGGGCAGTGACAGATTCTTAGCTTTAAACATTATTACTGCAGTTTTAAAGTCAACCAGATCTTTCATCTTGAGAGCTTTTAATTTAAGAAAAAGTGGGTTTGTTGGTTCCCTGTAAGCAGCTTTGTTTATTATTCTAATAGCTCTCTTCTGAAGCATAAAGACTGGATATATGTTTGTTTTATATGTATTTCCCCATACTTCAGTACAATATGTCATGTATGGGAGTATTAATGAATGATACAAAGTATATAATGTGGGTTGTTGATTCAGCAAATATTTTGCTCTGTGTAGTATTGCAATTGATTTAGATATTTTACCTTTAATATAATTAATATGTGACTTCTATGTCAAATGCTAATATTTGTTTGACACTGCGGCCCCTGGACCCCGGCTAGCTACTAGGCTTTTCAGGTTTGAAAGCTGAAGAAATATGAGGTTGTTAGCTACATTCTAACTTGATTTAATGCTAATATTTGTTTGGCGTCGGGGGGCTTCGCCCCCCTGAACCCCTCCCACCAGGACTTTGTCCTGGACCTACCGGGGCCTGCGGCCCCTGGACCCTGGCTAGCTACTAGGCTTTTCAGGTTTGAAAGTTGAAGAAATATGAGGTTGTTAGCTACATTTAACTAGATTTAATGCTAATATTTGTTTGGCAAATATTAGCATTATTATTATTAGCATTAGCATTAGCATCGGCCCCTGGACCCCGGCTAGCTACTAGGCTTTTCAGGTTTGAAAAGTTGGCAGGTATGTGTTCACTACTATGTTAATCTTACATTCTGTATCATCTGTCTTTTCTCCAGGGATTGTCCACAGAGCAGAATTCTTGATCTGTCTTTCCAATTGAATCTTATTACAAAAATTTTCTGTACATTTGTAACTACAGGACAGCTTCTGTTGGCAGTCTCTATTAACTTTAGATTTGCAAAGAGGTGATCAACTGGTCATTTGGAGGTTGTCAATCTAAGAAGTCTTATTGGGAAAGTTTAACGATATAAGGTGTGAGTGTAGATGCAGACATCTTTAAATGGTCCAAGTGCATGTGCAAAACTAGATGTTTGTAGTTAGTATTCATCACAAGGTGAATATGTGAGTCATTTCATCAAATTAGTGGACTTTTGGTTAAGCCTCATTATATCTAATCAAGGTCAGACACTGTGAGAGATACTCTTTACTGCCTCAGAAACACAAATCTGCACGGCAAACCAAAAAGTTCCATCTTTACTTCTCTAAAGCCCCTTTCAAACTACCCAGGAAATCCAATCAATCAATCAATCAATCAATCAATCAATCAATCAATCAATCAATCAATCAATCAAACTTTATTTCTAAAGTACTTTAAAAACAGCTACAGCTGATACAAAGTGCTGTACATCAGGAATAGATGCAATGAAAAGGACATAAAAGACAATAAAATCCAACTAAAAAGGTATGAAACAAAACAAATAAAAATGACAATCATATAATAAAGCAATAAAACAATTGCAATCAATGTCTCAAGCTGGGTTGAAGGCCAAGGACTAAAAATGAGTTTTAAGATAAGATTTAAAAGTGGACAGTGAAGGCGCCTGTCTAATAGGCAAAGGAAGACTTTTCCAAAGTTTAGGAGCAGCAACAGAAAAAGCTCTGTCCCCTCTGAGCTTCCCCTTTGATTTTGGTATCTCCAGGAGCAACTGATCAGCTGACCTGAGAAACCGAGCAGGAGTGTAAAAGTGAAGAAGCTCAGAGAGGTAAGGCGGGGCAAGGCCATTCAGTGATTTAAAAACAAATAAAAGAATTTTAAAATAAACCCTAAAGTGCACAGGCAGCCAGTGGAGGGAAGCTAAAATAGGTGTAATGTGGTCCCTCTTACGTGTTCCAGTTAAAAGACGTGCAGCAGCATTCTGAACCAACTGGAGACGTGCGAGGGAAGACTGGCTGACTCCAAAATAAAATCCAGCCGAGATGTGATGAAGGCATGGATTACTGTCTCAAAGTGCTGTTCAGAGAGAATGGGTTTAGCGTTTGTCAGCTGCCTTAAATAAAAAAAGCTGCACTTCACTACTGCAGCAATTTGACGACCAGGCAAACCCAGTAAGATCCGGGTTGCCTCTGTTGTCTGAATAGGGTTACCCAGGCTACTTGACCTGAGCTGATTGACCCTGCAAGCAATGTGGGTCATTTGCCACCTCACCTCAGTTTAGCTGACATTTAAGTGGAACGATGTGGATAAGCAGATGATGAAATACTGTAGGTGTCACCGTCATCACGTCACAGCACAGTGGCAAAGAGTGAAAAGGAATCTGACTGTCACCAGCTGCTGCTGAACTGAGACCAGACTGTGGGAGACACATCAGTTCAGCCTCGGACACTCTCCCTGTTCAGTCCGCATGGATGTGCGCAGTGCAGTCCTCCGCTCGCTGCTCATTTGTGCATCCCAGTTCACCCCGCATTAATGAGCACTGTGTGATCCTCCACTCCTCTTTTTTTTTTCTTTTTTTAACATCACAGCTCCCTCTGAAAAAGAAGCCAAAACGTATCTTGCTTTGTGTGCTGGATGTTATGTATGAATAATGAGACAGGAGCCGTGCTGAACTGAACAGCGAACCCCTCTTTATTACACAACACAGAATTATATACACCAGTGGCCGTGCCCACCTGACGTCACCCTGTGGACGGGTACGGCATCACACACACACTACACTCACGACACCACACTTCCCCTCGCCCTTACAAAATGCAAAACCACACACACACAATCGAGACCCTCCCCAATTTAGGACGCGAATCATGCACTAAGAAAACAGGGGAACAATTAACTGTAATAAAATAACCTTCCACATTCACACAAAACAACTAAAATTGGACCAAGTCTCTACAATAGGTAAAATAATCCCATAGCACACCACATACATACTCTGGTGCACACCAGCACTATGTACATGTATTTACATTTGATAGTGTTCAAGTCACACCTCTGTCCACTGGCAGCCAGTGGTAAAACCGGCCCGGGGGCCCAGGGCAGCCCCAAATCATACACGCCCCTGGCTGCTGAAGATAAAACCGGCTCGGAGGCCCCGGGCAGCCCCACGACATGAGCGCTTGTGGCCGCCGTCTGCCTCCAGGATCAAAAACAATCTCTCCCGCCATAACGTCCCTCTTCACCGCCAACTGCGTCACTCCTTGGGACCCGCCTTGCTGCTCTCTGGCACACCGTCCCTCCGTGCTCGTCGGTCCGCTCCCAACCGCTCTCAACACCGCCGTCATGGCTCTAAACTCTCCGGCCCCCTGTGGCCGCACTCCGGGGAAAACCGAAGCCTGCTTGTCAGCGTCGTTTGCTGCCTCAGGCACCTCACCGTAACACCCAGCACTCACGTCCAGAGTGCTCCACTGCGCTGCCTCCGCGTCCAGCTGCTGCTGTGCTCCCTCGGTGCTCTCAGCGTCACTCTCGTCGGCGTTGTTCTCTGACCCAGGCTCCTCACCACTGCTCCCAGCACCCTCGTTCCAGGCGCTCATCTGCACTGTCTCCGTGCCCGGTTGTAGCTGCTCTCCCTCGGGGCTCTCAGCGTCACTCTCGTCGGCGTCCATGTCTGACCCAGGCGCATTGTCGCTGTTCTCGGCACCTTTGTCCCAGGCGCTCAGCTGCGTCGTCTTCATGCCTGGCTGTCGCTGCTCTTCCCCAGGGCTCTCAGCCTTCAGCTGCGGGGATGACTCCTGCTGCTCTCCCTCTCTGCTGTTGTTGCACACCGCACCGTCCAACTCATCAGCGCTCTGGTCCGCCACCTTTCTGCTCTTCGCTAGGAGCAGAGCTAGGAGCTCTTTTTCGGCATGTAGTTAGCTTCATCATCATCATGTAGTGGCTGAAAGGTTGGGGCACACTGAACAACTTGCTGCCACACCGTGCGATTTTCCATGGCTGTCGCCAAGTCCTTTCTTGCTGTCCCCAAATCCCTCGACAGTACCTCTGGGAATGCAAGTTCCTGGGACTGGACTGGGCCAATAGGCTTCCTAAGGAGCAGGGAGTATATAATCTCCCCAGTGGCTCGATGACAATGGCCAGCAAATCTGAGTCTCCGTTTGGTGAGCCTCTGAGAAAGGGGTGGGATGTCACCATATATACGCTCGAGAGTGGCATGTTCGTACCAGTGAATGTTTTGTATACACCTCAGTAAGTTCGTATATGTGCCGTCCAGTCGTTTTTCTTGACGTGCAGTTAGAGTCCATGTCTCCGAGCCATTGAGCAAAATTGGCTCTGTCAGCTTCCTGAATACGTGAATTTTCTTTTGGTTGCTGAGAGCCGAATGCCGTATCTTATTAAGCTTATTACACACTGCCCATGCTAGAGCTTCATGAGACTTCATATCCTTTTGAGAGTCCATTATATACAAGCCAAGGCATTTGAAGTCTTTGACTTGGGTGATGTTTGTGCCAGCCAGCTAAAGCAGGCTACAATTCGGTGTTGTAGAAATTAACTGTTTTGCTTTTGTTGCAGTAAAGCCCTACCAGGTTTGCTGCTTTTTCTAGTGACTGAAGAAGCGATTCTGCATTCATGACAAGGTCTGACATCATCAGCAAAATCAAGATCTGTAACATACTTAGCAGGATGCCTCTGGCTACGTCTTGGTTGGAGTTGTAAACCCTTGTCATTTATGGTGTCTAGGGAGAGGCGTAGAACAGTAAGCAGTTAGCAGTTAGCTTAGTGGCTAGCCTGTCCATAGACACTGACTGTGCCGTTAGCTTCTCCCAGCTAACTAGCTTAGCCTCACTTGGTGCCAAAACTCCCGCCACCTACAGCTTCATGGCGCTCGTCTGCCTGGTGAAAAAATCGGCCAACCGCTCAACAGCATCCTTATAGCGCTCTGTCTCTCCCAACGTACTGAGAATTCTTTGGCCCTCCGCGCCGAAGATGATGGGCCAGGAGCGCTCGTTGTCTTCTCCCGTCGAGTCCACCTAGGCCCAGCGCCCCGTTGTAACCCTCAAGCATGGCCTTCCACTTCGGCCACAGGTTCGCCGGCTCTCCCGTGTACTCCAGAAATGGCACTAGGGGTTGAGGTAGCCCATACGCTGCCATAATTATCCTCGTCGCCAACATGTTATGTATGAATAATGAGATAGGAGCCATGCTGAACTGAACAGTGAACCCCTCTTTATTACAGAACACAGAATTATATACACCAGTGGCCGTGCCCGCCTGACGTCACCCTGTGGGCGGGTACAGCATCACACACACACTACACTCACGACACCACACTGGACACGAAAAGTGACACACGCACACATGGCCCCTCCACGGCAAGCATGCACACATAAACACACCGTGTCTTTTCATCCGCATCCTGAAAAAGTTACTTAACGCATAATTAGTATGCTCGTCCTGTATTAATTAAAATGTATTTATTTTTAATAAATCAAAACGCCAATACGAAAGCTATTCAGTGCTGATATTAAAAAAGGATGATAGTGTGGCGATGATGAAATAATAAGCGGCGAACTGAGAGTTTTTTTAGGGAGTTTATTAATCATACCGCCATCACGAGAACTCGTTCCGGCGCCGTGCATGCGCGCCAGAGCGAGCCCGGAGGCTCTCCAACAGATAGGCAATGCGTGCAGTCAGATGAGCAGTGAGACAGAGTGAGTTACAGAGCATATGCAGTTTTTATACCCCACTACAGACAATGCATTCACAGCAGTAGGTATGGACATTTGCATTTGAGAGTCACGCATAACAATAGGAAGATTACTGGCCGGAATTCGCCTCTGCTCCGGAGCTGTAGGACAAAAGATGTTACAAGGCACATCTACATATTGTTATCAGTCCATAGATCACACTGCTATGTTAATTGCTCCCGCTGAGCGCTCTGCTTGTCCATGGATGTTGTGGGGGTTACCCATAATAGTATCTAAAATGTTGGTGCATTTTACAGCCCTGTCTGTTAAAATGGAAAGCAACGAGCAGTAACCACTGAACAGATCGGTATATTTCAGTCAACCGCTGATCTGCGCTGAGCTTGACAGAGCAGCAAAACTAAAAGACCTGTAAAAACACCAGTGACGTTCAACTATATTGTAATATAAATCAGAAACCTGTGACCCCATACAGCATTACCAGCTTCCAGGCTTACTGGCGAGTTTGTGTGACATCAGCAATGTGAGGGAATCAGACCCTGGTCTACTGGTAGTTTGAAAAAGCTATCCAGGTTTCTTAGGTGTTAATTTATGATAATAGAACCACTGATTTCAGCTCACCAATTATAGTTTGAAAGTGGTAGCTAACAAGTTAACAAAGCAAACACACCCTGACTGCCTCCTTAGCTGTAATTGGCTCACTCAAACAAAACTTTATCAAATCATTGATATTAAGGCTGAAAGCTGATTGTTTTGGAGTGAGCTTTACAGACAGCTTTTTGATGACCTGTTAAACAACACACAATTTTTATGCTCTTTAAAACTATATATATGTATATCTCCTCGGTGATGTCATAGCCTTAAAATAATC
Source organism: Pholidichthys leucotaenia (assembly GCA_020510985.1). NCBI lineage: Eukaryota > Metazoa > Chordata > Actinopteri > Cichliformes > Pholidichthyidae > Pholidichthys > Pholidichthys leucotaenia. Next base: position 306,007,986 of record CM035839.1, read on the forward strand.
CCTGTAAAATGCACAGTATGGAATCTTCAAAAGAAAAAAACAAGGCCTTTTTGTTTCAAACTGTTAGTCAGAGAAATCCAAACAGCTCCACAGGCCTCTGGCATCTTCCATTTCATACCACGTTTGACTTTTATTCATTCTTTCCTATATTCTTGCAGCCCTTTAAACATCACCCACTCCATCATCTTGTACCACATCCCCTGCTGTGTCCTTTTGGTCTCTTCCGAGCTGCAGGTCGTCCACATTCCAATCTGAGTTCAGTTTAAATAATGCTTTTGATACAATTGATTGCCCTGGGTGAGAATCAATGAGCTGATCCCCGAGACGTCAGGCTGACTGCTGATTAAGTATGGGCCTCTGATAATGCCTTGAAAACCAAACACACACACACACACACACACACACACACACACACACACACACACACACACACAAAGAGAGAGAGAGAGAAGGCCCTCTATAGGTGCCTGTAATTACACATCTGAAAATGAATCTTGGCCTGGGGAGGATTCTGGAGAAAATGTTCAGACAAGTGGTGGTTGAGGCTTGAGAAAGCGTGTGGGTCAACACATAATGTTCCGCGCACGTTTCTTCTGGAGAATACCAATCTAGATGCAGCATGGGACAACATGCAAGCCAAGGTTATTAGGGTTGAATGAAACTGAAACAAGAAAAAAACTAGACTTGGAAAAGCTGAGGGACTGCTTTGTTAAAACAAGCTCCACCTTTGTCAGCTGTTTTTCACCTGTGTATTTTTAATGTAGAGTCGACATAATTCTTTAAAACCTCAACTTATTTTTTTTGGTTTGGAGGAGTGAGAAGCTCAGTCACCCTCTTCACCCTGCTTCATCAGAGTGTCTTGCTTGTTTACATTCCTGACAAAAATTTCTCGCATCCACATAGTTTCACTCCATACTGTGAACGGAGGCATGAAGTCTTAGTGACATTTACTCCGAGTGGCACAAACAGGATCCTGTGGTTTGACAACCATTGCTGATTAGAGGAGCTGCAGAGATCTTTTAAATTACATCTTCACTCACTCTTTTGTCACGACTGGTGCCCGTCTAAACCCGCAAGAATGAGAGTGAAGCCTTCTCCACGTGTAAGTGTTCCTGTGTGGGGAAAGTTTTTTTGTCCACAAGATACTCACATGCCCTTGTTTAACCACATATCGGAGCAACATGGAGCTGAAACACCCCTTTTACATCCAGACTGAGTGCTGCTTGAAAACTTTGTATGGCTAGAAACAGTTGAAGAGCACTTCAGCTTTATTTTATTTTCAGGTCGTGGAGGTTACTTTATATTTATTCCATTAAAAAGCCTTGTGTTATCAAAAGAAGTAGTCTAATCTGTGTCCGCTTAGGCATATTTCATGCTCTGAGACGTGTGGATAAAAGCTGCACTGAAAGCTTCCAAACTCATTGTGAAACATAATGGGTGGAAATTAGACGGACACAAATGAGGATTTTTGATCACTTCAGAATTTGAATCGCCTCACATTATTATGCACGGTACAGTGGTGCGGTGAGATAAAGACGAAAATGCAACAATCCCGTATTCCCTTTAGCGCTACTGCTGTGATAAGAAGGCATTTATGTTTTAATTTGCTCAAAAGAAAATAGAAAGGATTTGCAAACCTTTTGTTCTTTGATTCCCAGGATTCATTTCAGGCGTAAAACGTTTGTTCTTGTAATGTGCAAGATAGTGAAATTTATTATTGAATGTTATGAATACAGTGCAGCACCTTAACGAATCCTGCTGTGTTTAGTATGTTTTAGTTGTCACTTTATTGGCTCTTTGCTACAAGCTTACACATCAGCTCAGGGTTTTAAAACAGCTGTGATTTTCATTCCATCTGATGAAACTTGTACATCTAAAGACACAAACTGTCAAAGCAGAGCCTCTCATCACAGCATGACTTCTGCCTCCAATTTTAGTAGCCATCATTTCTGGAGCCCATATCCAATCAATACTGTCTCCTTTTATGTGATAATTATTGCACTGCTGGAGAGAAAATTTTAGAAAAGTTATTGAAAGTGGAGTGTAAGGAATAGAGGGGATGCATTGGAACAGAATTCTTGGCAGTTATAGGACAGTCACCATAGCAACGCAGCACTGAGTGGCAATCACATGTGACAGCTTTATTTTGTATGCAGCAAAATGTAAAAATCACACAAAATATTTAGTCACAGCAGTGTACAGAGTTTTTTTTTTTTTTACTTTAGATGTTAATACCACACCATTTGCTTGACTGTATGTCGTGTTCTGGACAGGGCTGCAGCCCTTGTCCACGCTTTGTGTCCCAGTTTGACCCATTTGTCATGTTTGGTGTGGATCCCCTCTGTATTTGTACAGCCCCGCCCATCATGTGCTGCCTGATTGCCCTGATGGTGCTCACCTGTTCTGTTTTTTCTTGATTGCGCCCCTCTCTATATATGTGCATTTTCAGTCAGTCCGTGTCCTTTGCTGCATCCTTATGGTAATCTCATCATCGTCTACACCACGGAGTGTGAATTACACAACATAACAAAAGTAATTTTTTTGTAAGTTGTCTGTGTTTTTTCAACTGATTTAAGACAATTTTGCACCGCTGAATCCGAAAATGACATCCGTTCCTCTCGATCGGGTCAGGTTTTTATGCTAAGTTATAAGCAGTTGTACAGCAGTTGTACAGTTGTACTGTAAATTGAATAGTAGACATTGATAAAGGTAAGTACATGTAAATTGAATGTTATGTCATCATTGTTCAAAATTCAGAGAATTTCAAGAAATAAAAAAGAATTTTGCATCATATAAAGCGAATATACCCGTACATGTAAACAAAAACGTGAAAAACATGTGGCCATAGTTCAAAAAGTTGACCTGATTGAGCAAAACCAATGTGATTTTTGAATTAAGCACATCAAAATTGTCCTAAATCAGCTAAAAAATTTAAACAATAAATTTGGTGTCGACCAGTGTTATTGTTGCTTTTCTCCCTACGTTGTCTGGATTATTATTTCTTATCACTTCTGCCCACGTGCAGTGTTTATTTTCTGTAATAAATCATGGTTTACCAGATTTGCCTGGCGATTGGGATCTCTTCTTCGCCCCAAAGTAATGGACCCAGCGGGTGAGTCTGGTAAGAGGAGGAAGAGGTAGAGTCAGGAGGAGCAGCAGCTCGTCAGGGCGATAGAGGACTTGGCGTCCGCAGCTTGTAGCAACTCCTTCTGGGAAGATGAGATGGATTGCTGGTGTGGAGTCGCTAATCTGTTGGAAGCCAGACCAAGCGTGCGCTTCCACCCCCGGGTGCTGATCTCTCCCTTCCGCTGCTACCACCATCACCATCTGCCTCCTCCTTGCCAGAGCCAGCCTTCCAGCCGCCTATTCGTTCTCCAGCAGATTGGGGAGAGTTCTACGGTAGCAAGTTGGTATTTGGGGGCCCCGGGTGGAAAGAAGGCTCCGGGAGACACTGTTCCACTCGACTCCATGTACCACCACCTGCTCTGGCTCCTCTTCAGATAGCTCCAGCTGCTCACAAGGTGCATGTCACAGCTCCAACCATTCCTGAAGTGCGCACACCAGTTTCCGTTGTCGTGGAGGTGCACACAATGGCTCCCGCTGTTCCTGAGGAGCACACCACAGCTCCAGCTCTCTTCTTGGCGCACACATCAGCTTACGCGCCACCTGCTTCACCTGTCATCACTCCTGCAGTGCCGACTCCAACATCTCCAGTGCTGGTGCCCATGTCTGCTGCTGCACTTCTGGCTGTCTCGTCTGCTGTTCCTTCAGCATCTCTTGTGATGGTCATCGCCTCTCCAGCTGCAGTCACCCGGGTCCTCGCCAGCGGAAGAGCAGGAGTTAAGGCAAGTCCTCTTTTTGGTTTTGTTAATATCTGTATTAAAGAGGTCTTGTCTTGCTCCCAGTGGGGAGACCCAGTTGCAGCCTCCATCTGCTTCTGAGACCTCCCCACCAAGCTCTTCTGCTGACTGTTTTAGTGTGGCTTCTGCTCCAACCTGTACGTCTTCTCTCCTGCCCGAGATGGCTGCTTCAGAGAGGGATTCCTGGGCATCTTCATCGGATGCGCCTCAGCCATCTCATCCTGAGGTCAGCGCGCCCCAGCCGTCTCATTCAGGAATCAGTGTGCTCAAACCATCAGCACATGAGGTCAGCGCGCTTCAGTCATCTGCTCCAGAGGTCAGCGTGTTCCACCCATCTCATCCTGAGGTCAGCGTTCCCCAACCGTCTCATTCAGAGGTCAGTGCTCCATGGTGCCTCCCAGCTCCAGTGCTTGCTCCACTGTGCCTCTCAGCTCCTGTCTATGCTATGTGGGCCCTCTTCTTCGCCCTGAAGGGGCCAACATGTCACTGTAGTGATGTGTGGGTAAAGACCAAGGAGCACATGGTAAGTGAAAAACTGATTCAGAGCCTTTATTTATTTAATTAATTATTTTTTTTGTCAATTAACCCCTTGAACTCTGGTCAATTTCCCTAAAAACGCCTAAAAATAACATACCCAAAGTAAATCAAAAGCTGTTCTTCAACCCTTTGCAGCATCTTCATGGGGTTGGTCTCATTTAAAAGAAAACACTTTGAATTTTTTGGCAAAACAGTCATAATTTCTCTAAGTGCTCCTGCCACTGAGTAACAGTCATCTAAACATACTGAACTTGAAGAAAATAAAGTTCGCCTGGGTGTTTTTTTTAGATACCAATGCTTGCAAATAAAACACAGCTGTCAGATACTGGCTGGAAAATGCAACAGAAATGTAGAACCAAGTGTTATCAAGCTGAGGTCAAAATTTTGTAACAATACCACAAAAAATGAATATATTACACAGCTTTTTTTGTCAGGTTGTTCCCAGGCGTTTTTGAACTGTTTGAAAAAACGTCTGTAACTTTTGAATGATTCAACATAGAAGCTTCATCTTGGGCTCTAATGAAAGGTGACACTCAGGGCTGTGTGTGTGTGTGGGGGGGGGGTTTCCACAATATCTTTATTGAGCCTTTTTTTTTAACAAACATGATACAAACAATCAAACACTAACACTAAAGTACTACAAAAAAAATGCACTAAAAAAACACCAACAACCACCAACAAAATCAAATCTTCAACAATGCTCCTCTGTTTAGTCTAGACAATCCAATACATAAGTATACATATTATGTTCACCAGTTTGGAATTTACAAGGTCCACACACATCATTCACCTTCTTCTTCAAGAGTTATGTTTAAATTTTTTACATAATCAATAAAAGGTCTCCATATATTCTCAAACACAATTTCCTTTGATTTCAGTATATATGTTATTCTTTCTAATGGAAGGTTTGTTAACATCTGTCTTAACCACTGAGTCACATCTGGTCTATGAGTCTTTTTCCATAATAGTGCAATACATTTTTTGGCATTAAGCAAACTGAGGTCTATGAATGTTCTTTCACTTTTATTAAAATTATGCTTTTCTGGGTACAGACCCAACAAAAACAGTTTAGGATTCAATATGATTTGTTTTGAGATTATTTTTTCAATTGTTACCCTCACCTCTTCCCAAAACATTCTTATTAATCTACATTCCCATACACAATGAAATAGAGTTCCTTTACTTTCCATGCATTTTGTGCATGTATCTGGTATATTTTTATTATATCTATTTAACTCCTCCGGTGTAACATACATCCGCATTAACCATTTGAAATGTATCAATTTAAGGCGTACATTTATTGATTTGGTTTGAGCTTCTGTACAAGCCAATTCCCATTGTTCCTCTGAAATTTCAGTTTGCAGATCTTCTTTCCAGTAGTTTAATCTTTTCAGTGAATTTTCACTTGAAAATAGTGTCAATGAGTTATAAAACTCTGAAATAATACCCTTTCTTTTACTATCTTTCATCAACATTTTTTCCAAGGATGAATAGATAGGTCGAGTGAGAGCTTTATTTTGATTTGATCGAATAAAGTTTCTAAGTTGAAGATATTTAAAAAAATGTGTTCTATTGAGATTAAATTTGATCCTCAGCTCTTCAAAAGACATGTTTTCTGCACATGGCGAATATAAATCCTGAATCTTTTGTATCCCTTTTAAATTCCATACTTTAAATACAGCGTCCGCTCTCCCTGGTTTAAAATATTGATTACCCCATATTGGACTAAATTGTGACAATAACTGTGGTTCTTTTAAATAGTTTTTAGCTTCACACCATATTTTGATCATATGCTTTACAAATGGATTTTTAACTTGTTTTTGTAATTTTTTTGCCGAATCTGAGTATATGAATATGGGAAGAGGTAAAGGCAAATTGTATGATTCCATTTCAGTCCAGTGAGGGAGATCATTTGATGAAAAATAATATGTCATAGACCTCAGTTGTGCCGACCAATAATACAACATAAAATTTGGACATTTCAGACCTCCACGATCAAATGGTAAATATAATAAAGACAGACGTAATCTAGCCCTCCTGTTGTTCCATATAAATTCCACTAACTTTTTTTTAATTCTTGAGAATAAATCTAAAGGTGGTGGTAAGGGAATGTATTGAAATAAATAAAGTATTTTAGGTAAAATATTACTTTTAAGTATATTAATTCTCCCGATCATCGACATTGGTAGTGACATCCATCTCTGAAGTAACTCATTAATATCTGTCATTAAGGCTTCATAATTGACACTGGCGACTGATTCTAGCTTAGGCACAATTTGGATTCCTAAATATTTGAACTGATTTACAACATTGAATTGATTTACCTCAGGGGCTGGGTAATTTCTCTGGGTCTCATTTAGCATTAATATTGAAGATTTAGTTTTATTTATTTTATATCCTGATATTTCCCCGAAATTCTTTATTAAATTCAACAAGGTCAGAATTGATTTTTTAAGATTCGACATAAACAAAATTATGTCATCGGCATACAGGGAGATTTTATGTTCTGTTGGTCCAACTTTAATTCCATATATTTGTGACTGTAGACGTATCGCCATCGCTAAAGGTTCAATTGCCATAGTAAACAATAAAGGTGAAAGTGGACAGCCTTGTCGACATCCTCTATTGATTTTTATTGATTTTGAAATATTGTTATTTGTTAGAATTTCTGCAGTAGCATTATTATATATTATCTGAACCCATTTTATAAAATTATTTCCAAGTCCAAACCTTTGTAAGACTTCAAAAAGAAAGGGCCATTCAAATCTATCAAAGGCTTTTTCGGCATCCAGTGATAAGAGAGCTGTATCCGGTGCTTCTTTATTAGAATAAATAATATTAAATAGTCTTCTTACATTATGGAAGCCTTGTCTTCCCTTTATAAAGCCATTCTGATCTCGATTAAGATATTACTTTTAAGTATATTAATTCTCCCGATCATCGACATTGGTAGTGACATCCATCTCTGAAGTAACTCATCAATATCTGTCATTAAGGCTTCATAATTGACACTGGTGATTGATTCTAGCTTAGGCACAATTTGGATTCCTAAATATTTAAACTGATTTACAACATTGAATTGATTTACCTCAGGGGCTGGGTAATTTCTCTGGGTCTCATTTAGCATTAATATTGAAGATTTAGTTTTATTTATTTTATATCCTGATATTTCCCCAAAATTCTTTATTAAATTCAACAAGGAGGAGCTCAGTCATCCGGGAGAGGCTCAGAGTAGAACCGCTGCTCCTCCACATTGAAAGGAGTCAGTTGAGGTGGTATGGGCATCTGATTAGGATGCCTCCTGGACGCCTCCCACTTGAGGTGTTTCAGGCACGTCCCACTGGGAGGAGACCCCGGGGCAGACCCAGGACTCGGTGGAGAGACTATGTCTCCCAGCTAGTCTGGGAACGCCTTGGTATCCCCTCTGAAGAGCTGGAGCAGGTGGCTGGGGAGAGGGAAGTCTGGGCTTCTCTGCTTGAACTGCTGCCTCCGCGACCCGGACCTCCGGAAAAGCGGTAGACGATGGATGGATGGATGGATGGAAATTCAACAAGGTCGGAATTGATTTTTTAAGATTCGACATAAACAAAATTATGTCATCGGCATACAGGGAGATTTTATGTTCTGTTGGTCCAACTTTAATTCCATATATTTGTGACTGTAGACGTATCGCCATCGCTAAAGGTTCAATTGCCATAGTAAACAGTAAAGGTGAAAGTGGACAGCCTTGTCGACATCCTCTATTGATTTTTATTGGTTTTGAAATATTGTTATTTGTTAGGATTTCTGCTGTAGCATTATTATATATTATCTGAACCCATTTTATGAAATTATTTCCAAGTCCAAACCTTTGTAAGACTTCAAAAAGAAAGGGCCATTCAACTCTATCAAAGGCTTTTTCGGCATCCAGTGATAAGAGAGCTGTATCCGGTGCTTCTTTATTAGAATAAATAATATTAAAAAGTCTTCTTACATTATGGAAGCCTTGTCTTCCCTTTATAAAGCCATTCTGATCTCGATTAATAATATTTGGTAAAATTTCTTGTATTCGTCTTGCTAAAATTTTACAGATTATCTTAAGGTCGGCATTTAATAGGCTTATTGGTCTCATATTTTCACATTTATTAGAAGGCTTACCTGGTTTTGGCAACAGTATAATTAAGGCATTATTCATATATGATGGTAAATTACTATTTTGAAATGCTTCTAAAACCATTTCCAAAAAAGGTTTTGTTAATTTATTCTTAAATTTTTTATAAAGGTCAACTGGAAGACCATCTGGTCCTGCACTTTTTCCTGATTTCATATTATCAATAGCTAGTCCAACTTCTTCTTGACTAATTTTAGACTCCAGTATCTCCCTATTTTCATTTGGAATACACGGTATAAATAGTTCGTTCAAAAACCCATGTAGTTTTGTTAAGTCAGATTCATTTTTTGTATCATATAATTTTTCATAGTAATCTCTAAAGGCTCCATTAATTTCTAAAGGATCTATAACTACCTGTCCATTACTTATAATACTGGTAATTGGTGTTTTAGATTCTAATTGTTTAATCTGCCATGCCAATAACTTTCCTGATTTTTCACCTTGTTCATAAAAAGATTGTTTCAATCTTAGAAGACTCGAGGCAGCTCTATTCGCTGATTTTTTGTCATATTCAGCTCTCAAAATCAGTAATTCGTTCTCCAACCTTGGATCTCTTCCTGCATATACTCTTTCTTGAAGAATTTTTATTTTATGTTCCAGTTGGACTCTCTCCTCTCGAGTCTTCTTAGATTTTGAACCTGTATAACTAATAATATGTCCCCTAATAAAAGCTTTGAAAGCCTCCCACTTTACACATGCTGATGTTTGTGTAGTATTGATGTCAAAGAACTCATCTATCTGTTTTTCTACGTATTTAACAAATTCCTCATCCTGAAGCCATTTATGCTGAAATTGCCATCTACCTGGTTCCTTTGTCAATTTCTTATCTACATATATTAGACAGCAGGGTGCATGATCAGAGATCACGATGTTATCATAAAAACAGTTTTGAATCTTGGACCTTAATTCTGTGGAGATCAAAAAATAATCAATACGTGAGAATGTCTTGTAGGTATTGGAATAACAAGAGTATGCTTTAACTTGTGGTTTCATTTCTCTCCATATATCTATCAATTTCAATTCTTTCATAAAATGATTAATGGTCATCCTACATCCATTGTGCGTACAGTCCAGTCCTGTTGATCTATCTATACCGGGATTCAATGTACAATTAAAATCCCCTGCTATTATATGTTGCCCTGTAAGTGATGATAAGATAAGAAATAAATTAGCAAAGAACTTTTGATCATCTATATTGGGACCATATAAGTTCACCAAATTTATGTTTTCTAATAGCAAAGATCCTTGAATGATTACATATCTTCCAAATTTGTCTCCAATTACATTTTTCACTTGAAATGGGACTGATTTATGTATGAGAGTCATAACTCCCCTGGCTCGGGATGAAAATGATGAGGTGAAAACATTTCCTTGCCATCTATTCCTAATTCTTTTTACATCTTCCTCTATTAGATGAGTTTCTTGTAAAAACACAATTTTTGAACCCATGTCTTTTATTTTATTCATAACTTGTTTAAGTTTTTTTAAATTTTGTAGACCTCTGCAATTCCATGAAGTTAAGTTAAGATTAACGCTTTGATTTATGATCAATAGGGAGTTTGGGATTACCTTGCAGTGTAAATATGCTCAAACAGAAAAGCAAAAAAATGAGTGGTTGAACATTCACCCTACAAACTCCACACAAACAAATTCCCCCTTCCCACATTTGTGGCAATCCCCACAAAAGCAAAAGAAAAATTCCGTCTCCCGATATAGCCATCGACCGTTCCACACCCACGAGGATCAGCCAAAGCCACTCCTTCTTCATCCTCCCAATCACCCTAACTCTACTGCTTTTAATAACGTAACATTAACTCTCTTCTGTAATTTTTCAATTTAACTCACTAACTTAATTTTTTAGCAATTTTGTACTTTTTTTTTTTTAAATATGTAATACAATCTATATTTTGTAATCTTGTTATATGCTTCTAATCAGTTAAATGCTCAAATATTCTACCCTATATTCTGTTCATGCTTAGCTCCCACCAGTCTCTTCCTGGATCTTCTTGATGAGCTCCTGCGCCTCCTCGGGGGTCTTGAAGATGTGTGTTCTGCCCTCATATGTGACCAGAAGTCTTGCAGGGTGAATCACTCCATGACGAATCTCAAGGTTGCGCAGTTCTTTGCGGATGGGGTCAAACTGCTTCCTTAATTGTTGGATTCCTGAGGCCAAATCTGGGTAGAACCGCACCTGCTGATCTTGATATTTAATTTCTCCTTTGGCCCGCACCGCGTTGGAGATCGTCATCCTGTCTCTGTAGCTGAGAAACTTCATAATTAACGTCCTCGGTGCTGCCTTGTTACCTCTCGGTGGGCCAATTCGGTGGGAGCTTTCCAAGACGACTGATGATTTTAGCTCCGCGTTGTTCAGCGCCTCCGGGATCCACCCCTCCAAAAAGGAGCATGAATCACGACCTTCGGCTCCCTCCGGTAAACCCACCAGCCTCAGGTTGTTCCGTCTGGACCGAGATTCCAAATCCAGGTGGGGGGGGTTGTTTGCTCATTCATGAATAAATGAATGAACAAACAAGCCCCCACACACAAAGAAACATGCCACATAAAAAATGTGTGGCCTTTCTTTACAAAAAAAAATAACCTACAGTTCAATAAAAATTATACTAAAATATCTGCAATGTAGAGGATAACACCCCCCCCCCCCCCCCCCCACAGAGGAGCTCGGCACACAAAAAAACTTGTAGCCATGACGGACCGTTGTAATTACTGATCGGTCAAAAGTCATTTTTATTACTATTTTCGTTGATAAAGAATAATTTAGCTCATAACACTTACCTGTCCACAACAGCAGTGTCGTTGGCGAACATCTGTTCCTCATTGTCAGACGAACATGAAGCTCGTCCGGTTGTTATGGACTCGTGGTTCTGGTCACCCGACCCGGTCAAACCATCTCCGCTTCCATGATTGCAGTTTTTGCGAACCATTTTTCAAAACAAATAAGAACAGTAGTAATAAAAAAAAAGACTGGCTAACGGCTGAGAGTGGCTAACGCTACCGTTACACACAGGTCTCAATGTGTGTCACCCAGCGGCTTAGACAAAAAAGATTTTACGCACGGCGACGACGTGTTTCAATCGTCAAACTTCTCTGCTTCAATTGGCTCGTTGTATTCGCGGTCGTTGGTAGGCGGGTCCTTCTTGCTAGGTTTTCAGTCATTGGCTCTTCAAGGTTTCAGAAACTCAATTCAAGGCTCTTATTAGTCGAATGAGAGGTCAATCAAATCTAAACCAATCAAGCACTCCTTTGGCTTTCTGTTCGCGGCTGTGTCTATACTGGAAGAACGGAAATGAAGCTTTTTTTTTTTCAGTGCGCACTGAGACACACTATGACACAGAGACGTGACCGCCCGCAGAATCCCGGAGTTCATCAGGTTAATCAAGATAGAATAATAAGATTATCTCTCCACAATACAAGCAGGTACTCTGTGTACTGCTGTGACTGAATAGTGTGTGCATTTATTGTGTTTTACTGCATACATCCTAATGCTGCCACTCATTTTTGCTACTCACTGTTTTTTAACTGACATGAGTTCTGTTCAGTGACATCATACGCACACCCTCTATAAGAACATGCACTCGTATAGTGCTTTTCTAGTCTCAAAGAGCTTCACTAGCACTATCTCTCAATAGTAAACACCTTTCGGAGACAGATACTTGGGGACCATGTAGAATCACCATTTAACCTAACATGCATGTCTTTGGATTGTGGGAGGAAACCAGAGGACCCGGAGTAAACCCACACAGCATAGGGAGAACATGCAAACTCCACACAGAAAGGTTCCAACCCCTGCCAGCCTGGGGATTTAAACCTAGAACCTTCTAGCTGTTAGGCTGCAGTGCTAACCACTGTATCACCGTGCAGATGGAGGACAGGTTATGTCATAGTTTACTTGTTAGTGAGTTTATTTAGTGAAATGGAAAGCTAGTCTTTGTCATAATCGCACAATGTCAATAATGAGAATATGGTTAATGGCAATTATTGCTTTTCAAAAATATGCCATACCTGTGGCGGTTTGGGAAAACCCCCACAAACAGACTAAGGACAGACAACTCGCTACTCCTGGTTTTTTCCGCTACACTACTGTGATAATGTCACCTTTCATGTATTGTGTTCATGCGTCCTGTCCTTACTGTGACCTACAGACTCAGATCAATATGTAGATGTGCCTGTTAACCCCTTTGTTCTGCACCTAGAGCACAGTCTAGCAAATCTGCCTATTGTGATGTATGCCTCTCAAATGCAAATGCCATACTCCCTGCTGTGAATGCCTTTCATGCATTGTTTGTAACTGGTATTTAAGCTGACTGAAATCCATGCTCTCTCTCTCACTCTGATCCTGCAACTGGTAGACACACACGTGTCCGCCTCTCTTCTTCTTCACTGAGAGCCGTGGGCTCGCTCCCGGCGCGCACGCGCGGCGCCGGGAGAGGAGCTCGTGGCGGGGGTATGATAATAAAACTCTACTTAAAACCTCCAACAAAGCGGACTTCAAATAAAGGTGCGCACTTTGGAAAAAAAAAATAAAGATCTGGAAAATAGCGTTCTGGACTTGGAATCTCGGTCCAGACGGAACAACCTGAGGCTGGTGGGTTTACCGGAGGGAGCCGAAGGTCGTGATTCATGCTCCTTTTTGGAGGGGTGGATCCCGGAGGCGCTGAACAACGCGGAGCTAAAATCATCAGTCGTCTTGGAAAGCTCCCACCGAATTGGCCCACCGAGAGGTAACAAGGCAGCACCGAGGACGCTAATTATGAAGTTTCTCAGCTACAGAGACAGGATGACGATCTCCAACGCGGTGCGGGCCAAAGGAGAAATTAAATACCAAGATCAGCAGGTGCGGTTCTACCCAGATTTGGCCTCAGGAATCCAACAATTAAGGAAGCAGTTTGACCCCATCCGCAAAGAACTGCGCAACCTTGAGATTCGTCATGGAGTGATTCACCCTGCAAGACTTCTGGTCACATATGAGGGCAGAACACGCATCTTCAAGACCCCCGAGGAGGCGCAGGAGCTCATCAAGAAGATCCAGGAAGAGACTGGTGGGAGCTAAGCATGAACAGAATATAGGGTAGAATATTTGAGCATTTAACTGATTAGAAGCATATAACAAGATTACAAAATATAGAATGTATTACATATTAAAAAAAAAAAAGTACAAAATTGCTAAAAAATTTTGGAGTTAAATTGGAAAATTACAGAAGAGAGTTAATGTTACGTTATTAAAAGCAGTAGAGTTAGGGTGATTGGGAGGATGAAGAAGGAGTGGCTTTGGCTGTTCCTCGTGGGTGTGGAACGGTCGATGGCTATATCGGGAGACGGAATTTTTCTTTTGTTTTTGGGGGGATTGCCACAAATGTGGGAAGGGGGAATTTGTTTGTGTGTAGTTTGTAGGGTGAATGTTCAACCACTCATTTTTTTGCTTTTCTGTTTGAGCATGTTTACACTGCAAGGTAATCCCAAACTCCCTATTGATTATAAATCAAAGTGTTAATCTTAATTTAACTTCATGGAATTGCAGAGGTCTACAAAATTTAAAAAAACTTAAACAAGTTATGAATAAAATAAAAGACATGGGTTCAAAAATTGTGTTTTTACAAGAAACTCATCTAATAGAGGAAGATGTAAAAAGAATTAGGAGTAGATGGCAAGGAAATGTTTTCACCTCATCATTTTCATCCCGAGCCAGGGGAGTTATGACTCTCATACATAAATCAGTCCCATTTCAAGTGAAAAATGTAATTGGAGACAAATTTGGAAGATATGTAATCATTCAAGGATCTTTGCTATTAGAAAACATAAATTTGGTGAACTTATATGGTCCCAATATAGATGATCAAAAGTTCTTTGCTAATTTATTTCTAATCTTATCATCACTTACAGGGCAACATATAATAGCAGGGGATTTTAATTGTACATTGAATCCCGGTATAGATAGATCAACAGGACTGGACTGTACGCACAATGGATGTAGGATGACCATTAATCATTTTATGAAAGAATTGAAATTGATAGATATATGGAGAGAAATGAAACCACAAGTTAAAGCATACTCTTGTTATTCCAATACCTACAAGACATTCTCACGTATTGATTATTTTTTGATCTCCACAGAATTAAGGTCCAAGATTCAAAACTGTTTTTATGATAACATCGTGATCTCTGATCATGCACCCTGCTGTCTAATGTATGTAGATAAGAAATTGACAAAGGAACCAGGTAGATGGCAATTTCAGCATAAATGGCTTCAGGATGAGGAATTTGTTAAGTATATAGAAAAACAGATAGATGAGTTCTTTGATATCAATACTACACAAACATCAGCATGTGTAAAGTGGGAGGCTTTCAAAGCTTTTATTAGGGGACATATTATTAGTTATACAGGTTCAAAATCTAAGAAGACTCGAGAGGAGAGAGTCCAATTGGAACATAAAATAAAAATTCTTCAAGAAAGAGTATATGCAGGAAGAGATCCAAGGTTGGAGAACGAATTACTGATTTTGAGAGCTGAATATGACAAAAAATCAGCGAATAGAGCTGCCTCGAGTCTTCTAAGATTGAAACAATCTTTTTATGAACAAGGTGAAAAATCAGGAAAGTTATTGGCATGGCAGATTAAACAATTAGAATCTAAAACACCAATTACCAGTATTATAAGTAATGGACAGGTAGTTATAGATCCTTCAGAAATTAATAGAGCCTTTAGAGATTACTATGAAAAATTATATGATACCAAAAATGAATCTGACTTAACAAAACTACATGGGTTTTTGAATGAACTATTTATACCGTGTATTCCAAATGAAAATAGGGAGATACTGGAGTCTAAAATTAGTCAAGAAGAAGTTGGACTAGCCATTGATAATATGAAATCAGGAAAAAGTGCAGGACCAGATGGTCTTCCAGTTGACCTTTATAAAAAATTTAAGAATAAATTAACAAAACCTTTTTTGGAAATGGTTTTAGAAGCATTTCAAAATAGTAATTTACCATCATATATGAATAATGCCTTAATTATACTGTTGCCAAAACCAGGTAAGCCCTCTAATAAATGTGAAAATATGAGACCAATAAGCCTATTAAATGCCGACCTTAAGATAATCTGTAAAATTTTAGCAAGACGAATACAAGAAATTTTACCAAATATTATTAATCGAGATCAGAATGGCTTTATAAAGGGAAGACAAGGCTTCCATAATGTAAGAAGACTATTTAATATTATTTATTCTAATAAAGAAGCACCGGATACAGCTCTCTTATCACTGGATGCCGAAAAGGCCTTTGATAGAGTTGAATGGCCCTTTCTTTTTGAAGTCTTACAAAGGTTTGGACTTGGAAATAATTTCATAAAATGGGTTCAGATAATATATAATAATGCTACTGCAGAAATTCTAACAAATAATATTTCAAAATCAATAAAAATCAATAGAGGATGTCGACAAGGCTGTCCACTTTCACCTTTACTGTTTACTATGGCAATTGAACCTTTAGCGATGGCGATACGTCTACAGTCACAAATATATGGAATTAAAGTTGGACCAACAGAACATAAAATCTCCCTGTATGCCGATGACATAATTTTGTTTATGTCGAATCTTAAAAAATCAATTCCGACCTTGTTGAATTTAATAAAGAATTTTGGGGAAATATCAGGATATAAAATAAATAAAACTAAATCTTCAATATTAATGCTAAATGAGACCCAGAGAAATTACCCAGCCCCTGAGGTAAATCAATTCAATGTTGTAAATCAGTTTAAATATTTAGGAATCCAAATTGTGCCTAAGCTAGAATCAGTCGCCAGTGTCAATTATGAAGCCTTAATGACAGATATTGATGAGTTACTTCAGAGATGGATGTCACTACCAATGTCGATGATCGGGAGAATTAATATACTTAAAAGTAATATCTTACCTAAAATACTTTATTTATTTCAATACATTCCCTTACCACCACCTTTAGATTTATTCTCAAGAATTAAAAAAAAGTTAGTGGAATTTATATGGAACAACAGGAGGGCTAGATTACGTCTGTCTTTATTATATTTACCATTTGATCGTGGAGGTCTGAAATGTCCAAATTTTATGTTGTATTATTGGTCGGCACAACTGAGGTCTATGACATATTATTTCTCATCAAATGATCTCCCTCACTGGACTGAAATGGAATCATACAATTTACCTTTACCTCTTCCCATATTCATATACTCAGATTCGGCAAAAAAATTACAAAAACAAGTTAAAAATCCATTTGTAAAGCATATGATCAAAATATGGTGTGAAGCTAAAAACTATTTAAAAGAACCACAGTTATTGTCACAATTTAGTCCAATATGGGGTAATCAATATTTTAAACCAGGGAGAGCGGACGCTGTATTTAAAGTATGGAATTTAAAAGGGATACAAAAGATTCAGGATTTATATTTGCCATGTGCAGAAAACATAATGTCTTTTGAAGAGTTGAGGATCAAATTTAATCTCAATAGAACACATTTTTTTAAATATCTTCAACTTAGAAACTTTATTCGATCAAATCAAAATAAAGCTCTCACTCGACCTATCTATTCATCCTTGGAAAAAATGTTGATGAAAGATAGTAAAAGAAAGGGTATTATTTCAGAGTTTTATAACTCATTGACACTATTTTCAAGTGAAAATTCACTGAAAAGATTAAACTACTGGAAAGAAGATCTGCAAACTGAAATTTCAGAGGAACAATGGGAATTGGCTTGTACAGAAGCTCAAACCAAATCAATAAATGTACGCCTTAAATTGATACATTTCAAATGGTTAATGAGGATCTATGTTACACCGGAGGAGTTAAATAGATATTACAAAAATATACCAGATACATGCACAAAGTGCATGGAAAGTAAAGGAACTCTATTTCATTGTGTATGGGAATGTAGATTAATAAGAATGTTTTGGGAAGAGGTGAGGGTAACAATTGAAAAAATAATTTCAAAACAAATCATATTGAATCCTAAACTGTTTTTGTTGGGTCTGTACCCAGAAAAGCATAATTTTAATAAAAGTGAAAGAACATTCATAGACCTCAGTTTGCTTAATGCCAAAAAATGTATTGCACTATTATGGAAAAAGACTCATAGACCAGATGTGACTCAGTGGTTAAGACAGATGTTAACAAACCTTCCATTAGAAAGAATAACATATATACTGAAATCAAAGGAAATTGTGTTTGAGAATATATGGAGACCTTTTATTGATTATGTAAAAAATTTAAACATAACTCTTGAAGAAGAAGGTGAATGATGTGTGTGGACCTTGTAAATTCCAAACTGGTGAACATAATATGTATACTTATGTGTTGGATTGTCTAGACTAAACAGAGGAGCATTGTTGAAGATCTGATTTTGTTGGTGGTTGTTGGTGTTTTTTAGTGCATTTTTTTTTTGTAGTACTTTAGTGTTAGTGTTTGATTGTTTGTATCATGTTTGTTTAAAAAAAAAGGTTCAATAAAGATATTGTGGAAAAAAAAAAAAAAAAACCTCCAACAACGCCGCTTTATTTCATGCCGCCGCACTGGTGACCCGAGGCTGAAACGAACACGCTGCCAGCGAACACAACACCCGGCGGTGATTCTCCGATGACAAGCGAACGCGGCAGCCTGACTGATCTGCCCTCCCTTCTGCTTCAGGGAGACCTCAACGCGGAGTTTCCAGGCGAAACTCCACGGAGAACACCCACGACCGGGAAAGCTGAGCAACGTTTCATGGTGAGATCTGCACGCCTAGATCGGCACATCCACGCTGGACCGGCCGCACTCACAGCTCCTCCACACCGTGAGCGCATGCACCTCGTCCCCCTCTCCACGACGGCGATCCCCATGGCCGACGGAGCACACGTGGACCTGAACGCACCATGACCGAGCGAGTGACAGAGCGTCTACTTTCCTTCACCGCTCCAACAGACAACAGGGATGATCTCCAGCAAGCTCCCTGACCCTGGTTCTTCTCTCCAGCGGCCCACCCACGCACGGGACCCCGGCACACGCACCGGGGAGTTACGAGGACGGCGCACACCACGCACGGGACAAATACGGCTTTTCTGACCGCCTTCCTTCCGCTGCGCACTGGCCCTTCAGGCTTGCTCGTTCACCTGAGGCACGCAGCTTGCTCACTGGATTTTATGGTCTTAGCCACGGCACACAAGGGGAATTCAGCTGTCTGCGGTTCCCGAGGCTTTAGGGTTACGCCTGAACCTTAAGTCAACACGCCAGTCCCTCTGCCCTCATCACAGCCGCCACGCAGCCTCGTCTTTTCTTCATGGCCGCTATTAATCCTTGCAGGACTTAATCGCGAGAGGAGCCAGTGACTAATTTTTCTTCTTGTGGACCTCTGCACGTTCAACGGGACCAGCCCTTCGACATCGCGGACCCACAAGCAATTTTTGCGCGGCCTGGACGTTTTCATCGTCTCCGGCCGGCTTTTACTACCCCCACCCCCCTCCACCCCCTCCTGCACAGAGCTTTTCCCTGCTCGCTGCCCAAGCTGCACTATCGAGGTCTCGACCACCTGCCGAGCCCTCTGGGGGGGGAGCTGTGGCGGTTTGGGAAAACCCCCACAAACAGACTAAGGACAGACAACTCGCTACTCCTGGTTTTTTCCGCTACACTACTGTGATAATGTCACCTTTCATGTATTGTGTTCATGCGTCCTGTCCTTACTGTGACCTACAGACTCAGATCAATATGTAGATATGCCTGTTAACCCCTTTGTTCTGCACCTAGAGCACAGTCTAGCAAATCTGCCTATTGTGATGTATGCCTCTCAAATGCAAATGCCATACTCCCTGCTGTGAATGCCCTTCATGCATTGTTTGTAACTGGTATTTAAGCTGACTGAAATCCATGCTCTCTCTCTCACTCTGATCCTGCAACTGGTAGACACACACGTGTCCGCCTCTCTTCTTCTTCACTGAGAGCCGTGGGCTCGCTCCCGGCGCGCACGCACGGCGCCGGGAGAGGAGCTCGTGACAGTGGTATGATAATAAAACTCTACTTAAAACCTCCAACAACGCCGCATTATTTCATGCCGCTGCAATACCTAAACATTAGCTGTTTTACAACTTGTTGCTTTTTGATGTTTTTGATGTTGAATGTGATTACCAGGAAGGTAATCAAAATAGAGTTCAGCTAAAGCTGGATTTACACTGACTCCGGATGCAGTGCAGACGGAGCCTTGCGTCCATCCCTACCAGCTTCATTTGTGTTTTGAAGCAGGATGGGTAAGAACAGGGTTCAAAATACAAGCTTGCGAGAGAATGATATAAAATAACGCAAGATCTTGAGAAAGACCAGAGAAGGACCGAGAAAGATCAACTGCGATCATGTGATATCAACAAGGAAGTGTGATGTACCAGCTCCCATCTGGATTTGTTTGCTCTAATAATACATAAGTAGCCTGTTAATTGTGTGAAGTGTTTGTATGCTGTGTCAAAGTTTTTACCTTCTCTGACACAGGGATGGAGGAGTTGACCTCAGAAAATTTCAGATAATCCTTAAATAGTTTTAAATAAATAAACAGTTATTAAATACAGTAGATACCGGGGCTTTTCTTTGTGGATTGGAACCGGCATCCACCAGAAATAGACTCGTTGCATTTCATTAGCGAGCCAAATCAACAAGACAGATTTGTTCTACAATGGTCCGAACCAGGTTGGGATTAGAACATTAATTAGAATGGGAACTAATTTCTGTGGAGACTGGATCACAACTATAACGGACTGGATCCAGAGTCGGTGGCAATCCTGTGTAAGTGGCAGCCATCCCACCAAAAACTCCAAGCAGGTTTTAAGCTCCGATCTAAATATACAGTATATCGAGAAAGCAGTATGTTTAATTTGACTGATCACAAGGGCCAAAAAACTGTACAGTATGTCGCTAGATCCTTGAACAAATATCTATCTCTCACGTGTACTACTTAACAGATACAGTGAACACATCTCGCAGAATGTACTACCGGAAACCCAGTGTGGCTTTAGAAGTGGAAGAAGCACAATGGACATGATTTTCTGCTTGAAACAGGTTCAAGAAAAGTGTATCGAACAGAACATGCCGCTTTATGTAGTCTTCAAAGACTTCAGTAAAGCCTTCGATACTGTTTCGCGACAAGGACTTTGGCAGGTACTCAAGAAATATGGTTGTACAGAGAAGTTTGTCAGCCTGATTGAGGCACTCCATACAGGTATGCAAGCAAACGTGGCAATGAGTGGTTCAGTATCTAAAGACTTTTCAGTAAGCAACGGGGTGAAACAAGGGTGTGTGCTGGCACCTACACTCTTCTCGCTATATCTGGCAGCCATGCTTGAGGTGGCCTTCAAAGACACTTCAGAAGGAGTATACATTCAAACAAGGAAAGAAGCAGACTTGTTCAGTGTGGCACAGTTTAAAACCAAGAGTAAGACATCGATCAAGGTAGTAAGAGAAATGCTTTTTGCCAACGACAGTGCTCTAGTTGCACACAGCGTGGAAGATATGCTATCTTTAGTGGAGAAATTTGCAAGAGCAGCTAGCCAATTCAGCCTCCAAATCAACATCAAGAAGACAGAGTGCCTTTATCAACCACCAAAGTTCCAGTTATCAACATCACTACCAGAAGAGATCAGCATTGGTACAGAGCCACTAGTCAAGTGCAAGACTTTCAAGTATCTAGGGAGTACTGTTTCAGAGAATGCTAGGCTGGAGGATGAACTATCTCTCAGAATGGGAAGAGCGAGCGCTGTGTTTGGAAACTTGAGGGAGAGACTGTGGAACAATCGACATGTGTCTATCTGTGTGAAATGCAAAGTGTACAGAGCGACAGTACTGGCTACTCTATTATACGGTGCTGAAACTTGGACTGTCTACAGAGTGCAGGTGAAGAATCTCCACGCGTACATGATGAGACACCTTCGAGCCATAATGAACATCTCATGGAAAGACAAGATAACCAACATAGAGGTGTTGAAACGAGCTGGTCTACCCTCAATGGAGGACATGCTAATACAGATAAACCTGAGATGGCTCGGACATGTTGAGAGGATGGACCACCAGTGTCTCCCTCGGCAGTTACTCTACTCACAGTTATGCAAGGGCAAACGCAATCAGGGTAGGCCAAGGCTCAGATTTAAAGACACTGTAAAAAGAAACTTGAAGAAGTTGGACATAGACAGAAGTTCCTGGCAGTGGAAGGCTAAGGACAGAGCTGCGTGGAGGAATCTGATCAGACCTAAATGAAACAGTCATTGTCACCCACGACAGACTGCTATGATGATGATGATGATGAGCCAGATACAGCATGTCACGTGAGGACTCTTTTGTGGGATGAACTTAGTGGAAAGTGACAAAATGCAACATCACTCTAGTTGCGACATCCTTACTGGCCACCGTAGTCTCATCATCCAACTGCTCAGAATGAATCTGGTTTAGTGTGAATGTTTTCAAAAAAAGAGAGTTTCATGTGTAGTTTTCTACTTTTTAATACTAATGTTCACAAAAGTACTTCCCTTTTCACTGTCTTAGTAACTTCTCAAATTCTCTTTGCAAATACAAATATTTTCTGCATATGCACAAACCCAATTTTTTTACACTGATTTATGTTATAGCATTAAAAAACTTGACTTGCAGCTACAAATAGTAGAATCATTTGAGGTTAGTTTACAAGTTAAAGTGTATTTTTTGACACCAGAATGACTCCATACTCTTTGACTTGACTGGTACAAACAGCAGCAGCCAGCTCTTCACACACTCTTCACTTCATCAGTCCACCTCTGTCCTCCAGGATGTGCTCTGTCAGTCTGCTGTGTAGTGAGCGGGGTAGCACAGATCAGCTGATGGGTGTGTGTAGGCCTGTAACAATAACAACTAAAACGATTAATCGCACGATAAGAAAAAACAACCACGATAAGTTCTCTGGCCACGATAAGTCACCATTTACACGTGTGTGTGTGTGTGTTTTATTTTACATGATCCACGAACATTTTATTGCAGTGCTGCTTCTGTCCGCACACTCCCCATGTGAGGTGGGGCTCATGCTCACAGCGGGGACAGCCGGTGAGCTGAAAAGTCTGCTCACAAGATAAAGTTTGTCCCGAATGAGCCTAAAAGTCTGCTCCTTTGTAACAGCGAAGCTCCCTAATTGGAGAGGTCGGCTTCAACAGGCTCGTTTATGTTTATGCTAGGTTTGTATGATGCATGATCGGTTCTTACCATCAGTCATTTTACAACATAGCAGCTGTATTAGAGAGCACCACCAGGAAAAAAATGATTCAAAATAGATGGTATGGTCCAAGAAGTTGGAGTTTTCACAATGCAGTTTTCTACTGTGATGTCTCTGTTTGTAAACAAATGGCGCTTACTGCTGACATAACGCCACGTGTCTCAGTCATCAGTGGCAATGTATAAACAGTAGTGGCAAAACTGATTTAATTTATTTATTTTGTTTTATTTATTTAGATTATTTAAAAAATTTTTCCACATTTCTTTTCCAGTGTTTAATGTTCTTCATAAATAAAAGTTCAAAGCTCTTTGAAAAGTTGGACATAGACTGTTATCATTATATCACTATATCCGGGGCATAAAATGGACTTAATGATGTCAACGATAATACTGTTTATTACGATAATTTTGGGGAAAAGCTGTCATCCATCAAAATGTGTTATTGTTACAGGCCTAGGTGTGTATATGTTTTATGTGGGCAGGAGAATGCAGAATATACTGCTTTAATCGTGCATCAAAAATATAGCAACGTAAACGAGGGATTGTATTAACTCGTTATTAATGCATTAATTCTGACAGCACTAATGCTATCTAATAGCAAGTTAGGTTAATTGGAGACTCTACAGTAGCTCTAGGTGTGAATGGTGAAGGGACTGGCGCTGCACCGTGGCTGCCTCACCCAGGTGAATGTCCTTGAATTTCCCTCTGGGATTAATAAAGTATACAATATACAATAAGAAATTAAAATAAACCTTTTCAAGACAGTTTCTGAGCTTTTCAACTGGGAAATATCCAGGCTGTAACGTTCTTGTTGGAGAAGCCAGCTTCAGAGCCAGTGGTGGAGGAGTGAGAAAGGCTGTGAATACTCTAGGGAAGTCTCATTAATAAATTTGCCGATGAACCGATGATGGGCAGATGAAGTAAAGATAGAGTTAATCAAGTTTGCATCAACTAATTCAGTTAATGTAAGATCATCAAAATTCACAGCAACTCACTTAAGCACATAATCCAAAATGGTTCATACTGTCTTCTATATTAATTATAGAACTAAGTTATTTTCTATCAGACACTGAATAAGGTCGTTTTTACCTTGACATGTTTCAGCCACTTCTTGCAGCCTTCCTCAGAAGGGTCACGTGACCCTTTTTCACTGTCTGATAGAAAAGAAGTTATTTCTATAATCACTTAAGCACAGTTAGCTTTTAAGAGGTAAACTACTACAGATGTACAAAGACAAGCTGCTGGTGTGTTGAGAAATGCCTTCAAACTGTTGACCCTGTCTTGTAAGTGTTGGCTCTCTCAGACGAGCCATCGGGTGTCCATGGCCTCTCCCATGTTGATTCCTCCACGGAGCATCAGCTCTGTCTTTCTAGCCACAAGCACACTGCTGCACATTCTGTAGCACAGTAGAAGCTCACTGTCGCACCACTGGATTGCCTCGTTGTAACCATAGTAACCAGTATCCAATCCGGCCCAAATTGGACCAATATTTGCTGATGCGCTGATACTTGATCTGTGCGTCTCCATCTATTAACACGTAAGCATTGAGCTGTGTGTATACGGTGCATCAGTGCAGCAACACAAATGGCTCATGTCTCGTTTATTTCTTTTTTCAATTAGCTGGGTGACAGTAAGTTCCAGACAATGGCTGTCTTTGGCATTTTGTAAATTTTCCATTAGATAGATAATCAAGAGTCTTTGAATGTTGTATTCCTCCAATATAGTGTCTCAAATGCAGACATTCACAGTTTGTGTTTGTGATGCAGTATTTCAAGTTATTTAGTATTGCCCAAGTTCCGAATTCAACCTCGCCTGAAGCCGGCTCTGCTTTGGTGAAACTTGAGCTAGCTTACTTCCAAGTTGATCTCTCTCTGTCCCCACTGTCATCAGTTCCACCTGCTCCTGGGCAGTCTGGAAGGTATGGCACTGTCTCCTGTGTGCGGAGACAATAGACAGGGCAGTGTGTTGTAACGTGGAGGCAGGAGGTGGTGTGAGGTAATTATTTGTGGATGTGAGTGGCAAAGATCCACTGAGTTGCATTGTCGGACGCCTTCACTTTCACGCTTGAGGGGGCGGCAGCCATAATTTCCCAGGTGGGCTCTCCCTCCTAACCCCTCACTTTCTCCTGTTCACATCCTCACTTGTTCTCTCACGGCCTGGCGAAAACTAAGTGACCTTGTCATCAAAAGGCCCACCAATTAAAAAAAAAAAAAAAAACACATTTAGTGATGTAGAAAAAAGTTCAGAATTTCATCGTACTTAAGGAGACTGCAAGAGCAGAAGAGGGTTTTCTGGGGCAACTTGTCTACTTCAGAGTCTAATTTCTCTCTAATCTCGGGCTCCATGTTCTTTTAATAGAAAGCCTCTGTTGCCCACAGCTGAATTTCCTCCTCTGGCCACAACACAGATGTGCACAAGGATCACTGCCCCAAATTCAAATTCTGGAGTTCCCTGGTTCACTCTCTGTGCTTTTCCAAATCTTTGTCGTGACTCAGCATGACTGAGCATTCATGTTACCTGAAGAATAAAATATTTAGTTGTGAACACGTGTTTGTTGACATTTTGACCTCACTGAGAGTAAGTAAAACTAAAGATTCCACTGAGCAATAACACCTTTCCTCTCCACGCCCTCTTAAAACAGCTCTATATGGCTCGCCAATCTCTTTCTCATTGTTCATAAGCTATGAATAGGCGCACATAATGGATGCATATGGATGTGTTTTACACCATAGGTCCATGTTGAATGACTTGGACACCTTTTGTCACCAACCTGTGGCACTGGGTGACATCACAGTAGCTCCTGTGCATCCGCCTCTTGGAATATTGTCTTTTGATTGCTGTGTTTTTTTGTTTTGGCCATCCCCACTCTGACGCTGTAATCTGGATAATTAAGCACATTTCTTTTCTGGAATACAAATTTGTTGATTGGTAGCTTTCGTTTTGAGTGGGCAAAGAGGAGAGTCCACTGTATGTTAATCCTTGGTTTCGCTTAACAACAAAATACATTTTTAATGCTTTAAACGGTTGAGAACGGTGGATTGGATTGTCCTTTAACTTCAAGATTAATTCCCAGACGTTTCAACTGAAGAATCAACTCAGAATTTATTGTCATCAAACTATGTACGTACAAAGAGAAAAGCTTTAGGTCTTCTCAGTGTTAGTCTATAGCCAGGGTCCTCTAAGTCAAACCACAGCTCAGTATGCACCCAAACGTGTGTCACATTAACTTATGTCTGCTTTGCTTACCGACTTTCCTGCGCCGCCAAAGTGACTGAATGTCAGCGTTGCATACGCCCGTGTGTGAACGCACTTGTCGCAGTCTGTGTGTGTGTTCGCTCCATGTTGTGAGCGCAGCCACCACTAACCCTGTGCGGGTGAGCATGCCCACCATCACTGGGGGCGCAGCCAGCTGCCACTGCCAAGCAAGTCAACACCAGTGATGAGGCGCCACCCCCAAAGCCAGCACAGCGAAAAAAACAAAAAAGGAAGATCCATCAGGATAACCAGGAACGGACAGAAGAATACAGTACATGCCACAGACCAAGCGTGGCCACCCTGAGTAGCACCTTCTACAGAACACCAAGGTGAGGACGCAGCAGTCATCCCATCACACCCTTTGTTCCCTGGCCACAAGCAAAAACCACCATGACATGCCACCACCGGATGAGCAGCCACACTCTACAAGTTGCCGCATTCACCCAGATCCTCCCTGGCATAGACAACCTGGTGACGTATGGGTAAATCAAGGTTGAACGGGGGGCATGCCCCCTTAAATCATCATAAACCTTTCTATAATCATGTTAAGTAACTGAGTAAAATGTATTTGAAGCACCAATGCTAAACAGAAATGCATTTTTTCTTTAAAATTTGCAGCTTTTCACATAAATTTGTAACTTCTATCCGTCCATCCATCCATCTTCTACCGCTTAGTCCTTTTCAGGTTACAGGGTGGGGCTGGAGCTTTTCCCAGCGTCTTTGGGCGAGAGGCAGGGTACACCCTGGACAGATCGCCATTCCATCACAGAGCCAACACAGATAGACAGACAGCCATTCACTCTCACATTCATACCTAAGGACAATTTAGAATCCCCAGTTGATGCCAGTTAACCAAACCTGCATGTCTTTGGCCTGTGGGAGGAAACCAGATTACCCGGAGAGCACCCATGCAGACACGGGGAGAACATGCAACCTCCACACAGAAGGGCAGCTTGGTGGCACAGTGGATAGCACTGTGACAGCACAGCAAGAAGGTCATGGGATCAATTCTGCCCTTGACCATCAGTGACCCTTCTAAATTTGTAACTTTTCTCATTAATTTACTACATTTATTTTTAAATTTACAGCTTTTTTCTTGTAAATTTGTCACTTTTTTCCTCATAAATTTGGTATTTTTGTATATTAAATCAATTTTTTTTGTCTTGTAATTTTGTAAACTTTTCTAATAAATTTGTGAGTTTTTCCTTGTAAATCTACACGTTTCTCATAAATTTGCAACTTTTTTCAAGTAAATTTGACTTTTTGTAAATTAGCATCTTTTTTCTCATAATTATACATTTTTTTCTTGTAAATTTATGACCGATTACGATAATGATTATGTCCCCTCAACATTTACTCTGGAGAATATGTTCTGCACACTGTTCCCCCAACAGGGAAATGAAACATCTGCACTAGCAGCATGTTGGCGCTGCTCCAGACCTCTGGTTCACTGGAAAAACCAAACACAGACCTCTTGGAAAAAAGTCTGAGTACCCCTGGTCTGTAGCTTCACTTTCTTTCTTGACTTATAGTGACAGGTCATCCTCTGAGATCTGCATTGTTCTGTTTCGCTTTCTGTGGCCGTGCTTTAACCACAGATGCACTTTACTCGTTTTATTAAGGAAGCATGTCATTACAATATGAGAACGTTAGTGTAGTTTCATTGTAAAGAAGCAGATGTCTTTATAGTATATTGCAACATTAACATTTTGCTTCTCTCTTACTTAAACATATACAGTGGTACTCATGTTTTCTCTGAATGTGCTGGTATCTGTGCACATTTGGACCACACTACAGCAGCCATTTATAACAGTCTCGCTTCCTTGTGCGCACCGTACACGGTGATTAATCCAAACAGGGAAAACCACCTACGCAAGCAACCCTGACCATGATTTTATTTGTCAGTTCCATTCTTCTGTTCAGTTAGTGGCCTTTGCACCTGGCTGGTTACAATCAATTGTTGGTCAATATGTTTTTGCTCACAGAGGGTGTCTTGCGGAGCTGGAGTACCCTGATATGATTGCTTTTGGGCTCATTTTTTGTCATCTTATCTACGTATACTGTGATAGTAATTAGATTTCCATGCTTTTCTAATGTTTATCCCAAATGAATCAGGATGCAGCATTTTCATGTCTAAACTACTTACTGTGAGACTTACCACAGATGTAGCATCAAGGAGAAACTCGGGAGACGAAGATCCATTAATGACTGAGGGTACACGTTGATCTAAATGGAAACAACTGGCAAAATATTGACCAGCCTACATTGTTCTGTCTGCCTAGGACAGGAACACTGTGGAAATTCTAGGCAATTACACAAGTTAGCTTATTGAGTCTCACACAGATAGCGAGCATGCCGACAGCTTGTTGCCTCAGGGTCTGCACACAAATATTTTAGTGAAGATTAGCGTCCACTTCCAACATTTCACTACAGGCAGTGGCATTGGAGAGGTTTCCAGTTCAAGTCAGGTTATGCTGTGGTCCACTATACACAACACATACAGCTGATTAAAATTACACTTCATATGGATCCAGGTGTAAACGTACAACTGTCACATACATTTATCCTGTTTCACATTCACTGTAGTAATTGCTGCAAATACTTATGAATTCCACATATTTCTCATATGTCAATCCTGTTGGCTCATTGTTAGCTTGTTGGTTTGATGCTGTATAAATTGGACAGTTAGCTTCTCTATGACCCTGTCATTGCAATTTTGTCCCGGTTTGTGACTTCCCATTGGGACCCATATTTCACTCAGTGTTTTAACAGCCATCTACTGTGCATGCTTACACATGGAAGGAGGCTATAACAGGTTTTATGACATATACTTTATACACTTTTAAAAAGGCTTGAATTTAATGCAGATGTTTTTTGTGCTAGTGTTGGACAATTACAATGTTTAATCATGATTTATCTTTTGGAATGTTGAGTTAAACGTGATTAATAATGCATTAATCGTGTGTTTTTCCATACAGATACAGTGTACCTTAAGTCAGTAATTTTTCAAGTTTGTCATACTGTTATGAACACGGGAATGGACAAATATGCTTGCTGTCTTCACCTGCAGGTTTATTAAAGCTCTCAACATATCCAAAATGACAAAAACTATCCAGAATATTCTCCAGAAAATTCTCAAAAGTAGACTGTATGTGTAAACAACAGAATGCCAGGGCTCATTATTATCTAAGGTTGGTTTCCAAGATGGCGCCCACAGCGGTCGCCATGGTGCTTCGCTGCCCTTTAATTTTTATAATTTGTTTGTTTTTGTTCATTGATTGTGCGTCTGCCAGTTCATACACCCGTGAAGAGTTATTAAATATCAGGACTCTTACTCCCACGGACCTTCTCCCAATTTTCTTAGCTCCTGCCGCCGATCTGATCCATTGTTTGGCTCAAAGAGTAAGACGGCGGAAAAGAGGAAGGCGAGGGGGGATTCTCGCTCGGCTGCGAAGGAGAGGCACGCAAACAGCCTTGCCTGGCATATTTCTATCCAATGCCAATTCTCTCTTGAACAAGGTAGAAGAATTAAGACTGCTGATGCGATTTAAGGACCTCGCTTCCTCGTCTGTCATCTGTTTCTCTGAGACCTGGCTTAAATGGAACATTCCAGATAGCGCGATCAGCCTCAAGGGATTTCAGCTGATTCGTGCTGATCGTGCCACAGAACTCTCCGGTAAGTCTATTGGAGGAGGAGTGTGCTTCTATATTAACAACAGCTGGTGCTCTGATGTAACGGTGATTTCCAAACACTGTTCTCCCGCCCTGGAATTTCTTTTTATTAACTGCAAGCCATTTTATTCCCCGCGGGAGTTCGCCTCATTCATCCTCGTTGCTGTGTACGTCCCTCCCGACGCGGACACGCGCGAAGCTCAGCGCGTGCTCGCGGATCACATCCAACTCACGGAGCGCAACTTTCCAGACTCTCTGGTTATTGTGGTGGGCGATTTTAACCAGAGCAATCTGAATCACGAGCTCCCCCACTACAAACAGTTTATTAAATGTCCAACCAGAGGAAATAACACGCTGGATCACTGTTACACTACAGTGAAGGACGCTTATCGCGCTGTTCCCCGCGCTGCGCTGGGACTATCTGATCACGTGATGGTCCACCTCATCCCCACATACAGACAGAGACTGAAACTCACTAAACCTGTTGTGACCACCACGAAGAAATTGACCAGTGAAGCTGGAGAGAAACTGAACACATGCATGGAAATAACTGACTGGGGCATGTTTAAAGGAGCCACACATGATCTTAATGAGTACACAGACACTGTGACTTCATATATCAACTTCTGTGAGGAGAACATTCTTCCATCGCGCACCAGGGTGAGGTACTCTAACGACAAACCCTGGTTCACGGCCAAGCTCAGACAGATCAGGAAGGAGAAGGAAGCAGCGTTGAAAAGTGGAGACAGGGACTGCTACAGAGAGGTCAAATATCGGTTTAACAGAGAGCTGAGGAGAGCTAAATCTGTGTATTCTGAGAGACTCCAGCAACAGTTCACTGCTAATGACTCGGCTTCTGTGTGGAGAGGACTGAGGCAAATCACCAACTATCGGCCTCAGGCTTCTAAAGGTCAGGATGACAAAGCCCTTTGTCAAAAACTGTCCCAACATTACGCCCGTTTTGACACCTCGTCAGCTGTGTCCAACTCACCCACTCCACCCAGCTCCACTGCCTCCTCAGCCCCTAATTCATCAAAAGCGGTCCCCCCCTCCTCCTCCTCCTCCTCCCCCCCCCTGCCCTTGTCATCAGTGAGCAGGACGTGCACAGACAGTTCTCCAGACTGAACCCGCGCAAGGCCCCCGGGCCGGACGGTGTGTCTCCCTCCACCCTGAGACACTGTGCGAAAGAGCTGGCTCCTGTCTTCACAGACATTTTTAACACCTCCCTTAAGCAATGTCATGTGCCGACCTGCCTCAAATCCTCCACCATCATCCCTGTCCCCAAGAAGCCACGGATTACTGGACTTAACGACTACAGACCTGTAGCGCTCACCTCTGTAGTCATGAAGTCCTTTGAGCGCCTGGTCCTGTCTCACCTCAAGTCCATCACCACACCCCTCCTAGACCCGCTGCAGTTTGCCTACCGTGCTAACAGGTCTGTAGACGACGCAGTCAACCTGGCCCTCCACTCCATCCTGCAGCACCTGGATTCCCCGGGAACCTACGCCAGGATTCTGTTTGTGGACTTCAGCTCCGCATTCAACACCATCCGCCCCGATCTGCTCCAGGACAAGCTGTCCCTGCTCAACGTGCCTGACTCCCTCTGCAGGTGGATCACCGACTTCCTGACGGACCGGAGGCAGCACGTGCGGCTGGGGAAGTCTGTCTCGGACCCTGTTAGCATCAGCACCGGATCACCCCAGGGCTGTGTACTTTTCCCCCTACTCTTCTCCCTTTATACCAACTCCTGCACCTCCTCCCACCAGTCTGTTAAGCTGATTAAGTTTGCGGACGACACCACCCTCATCGGGCTCATCTCCAACGGTGACGAGTCCGTCTACAGGAAAGAGGTGGCCCAGCTGGTGTCCTGGTGCAGCCATAACAACCTGCAGCTGAACGCTCTGAAGACAGCGGAGATGATTGTGGACTTCAGGAAAGTCACAACCCCTCTGCCCCCCCCTCACCATCACAGGCTCTCCCATCACCATTGCAGATTCCTTCCGCTTCTTGGGCACCACCATCACCCGGGACCTCAAATGGGAGCCAACCATCAGCTCCCTCATCAAAAAGGCCCAGCAGAGGATGTTCTTTCTGCGGCAGCTGAGGAAGCTCAAGCTACCCACCAAGATGTTAGTGCAGTTCTGCACGGCCATCATCGAGTCCATCCTCACCTCCTCCATAACTGTGTGGTATGCAGGAGCCACTGCCAGGGACAGACTAAGGCTGCAGTGCGTCGTGCGTACTGCTGAGAAGGTGATCGGCTGCAAGCTCCCATCTCTCCAGGATCTGTACATCTCCAGGACCCGGAGGCGTGCTGGACGGATCATAGCCGATCCTTCACACCCTGGTCACGTACTGTTTGCCCCCCCTCCCCTCAGGTAGAAGACTTCGGTCCATTCGGACTAAAACCTCCCGGCACATGAACAGCTTTTTCCCCTCTGCCATCAGACTGCTGAACATTAAGTGACTTATTGACTCTCGTGCACTATATACAGCAGCTCAACCAGACTCATGTCATTCATCACTGTTTTTTCTGTTGCATTATCAACTGCACTGTGGTACCCCATATTATCTTACTTGCTAATTTTAAAACTTCCTTGACTAGTACTACTTATTATTACTTTTATTATTATTATTATTACTTATTTTTCTACACTTATTGCACGTTTTTAGTCCTTTAGTTTTTTTAGTTTATCTCTTTATCTCATCATGTTTTTAATGTTGCAGCATGGCACCGAGACAAATTCCTAGTTTGTGTACTACATGAACAATGGCAATAAATCTGATTCTGATTCTGATTCATTAACGTCACTGCAACACAACTCAGCATCCAACCAGCCAGCAGCCACAAATGGAGCTTGCTCTTTCTCCTATAGCAAACATCCACAACTTTTAAGCAGATCAACACAAAATCTGATGTGTCACAACAGACACAATTTCCCTTTTAGCAGAAAAATTGCAAACACAAACAAATAACTATCTCACCTGTGATGACACCCCACCGTGCTGCAAAAACGGCGGGGAGTGAATGGACATTACGAACACAGCTTGAGAATTTTTTTAGAATGGTACTCACCAACAGTTGGACCCAAAGCTATGAGGATGAAAACAGGCGAATTTCTTTCCATGTCAGCTGCTGGAGGTCAGCTACAACCTAGCATGTTGCTACTAGCCAGCTAGCCGGCTTCCAACAAAAGAAGAACAACCCAATATCCAGGCAAAGTTTTGGAGGAGGCTGTAACAATTATCCAGGTGAGAGCTTTGACAGATAACATTGTAAACTTAAACATGACAGCACTTTGGGGATTTCCATGGCTGTAGTCCAGCTTGTTTGACTTCGCAATGTCTGCATGGCGCGCACAGTGTCTGTGGCCAGAGCGGCCTTGGTACGGAGAGCCGCTAAGCCAAAAAAGTACCGTTTGCGCTTTCTGCCGTTAACTGCCGTTAACCACGATCACAAAATTTGTTGCTGTTAATGGGGGTAAAGCGTTAATAGGTGATTAACATAACAACCCCAATTACCACCAGTTTTTTGTAAACTCTTCAAAGAAAGAATTGCTCAAGAACTAAAAAAAAAGCACAAATTGGTACCACTCAAATGAATTTAAGGCGACGGACACAACATTCTGACCTCCTGGCCAGTAGGTGTCACACTTTCCCTGGTTGGTAGAGACATGTGACATCAATCCAGTTATGCTATTGGCTGTGACCGGCTGTGACATCTTTACTGGCCATTGATATGTAAACACTAGGCGAGACACGGCTAGCTGCCAGGCTAGCCATGTTCCGTATTCATAGCTTACTTATAGGATTGTAATAAATCCAGTGAACAATTGGGTATCCTGCTATCACAACGCTGCAGGTGTTGTCAGCCTTTATAATCACCTACAGAATATAGCGCCACCATAGTCTCATCATCCAACTGCTTAGATGTAAATATTAGGATTGTTTTGGACCCGTAAAAGTGTTACAGTTTAAAGTAATTTTTTCATCAATATAAAAGCTTTAATTCTAAACCTTTCTGAACACTTAGATGTATTTTTTTCAATATTAGTTTTCATGAAAATATTATCCAGTGGACCTTTAAGTTATTTTTTCAGTTTAGCAAGATAATTCATTTGAATGTTAGCAACTGATGTAATTGTTTCGGTTTTCCAATAATTCACTTTTTGCTGCGTTATAAATTATACCCAAATTTGATTTGTGGAAAGTTAATCTAAAATAGATATGTTCACCGTGAGCGCTGACATGAGGCAAATAACAATGCAGAGCAGTATGAACTGTCAAAAAAAATGTAGTATGTTTAATTTTGAATAGATATCTGAATGGCAGTGGTAGTGAGTAAATGTAAAACAACTTCATGTGCCAAATTTGTGAAAGCCACTATCAGGGAAGAGCTTTCTCTTTTTCATAATTATAATGACAAAGTGGGATTTATTCAAATCTTCTTTATGGGTGACATCTCTGTGGGGTTCCATATTCTCATTTTCCTTTGACTGAAAATAACTGAACAGAAAATTGTTTCGCTAGACTGAATCACAATTGATTTTAGTCCACTCAAGCATGTGTAGATATAAAAGAAATATACACAAGAATTCACTTTAGTATTTGTTTTGTAATTTGCATGACTGCCAGGGTTTTCATACCACCTAGTTAGTTCATGAGCAATCAAAGGATAATTTTGGAATGACTGGAACAGCAAAGACTTTGTAAGGCAACGCTGCAGAGGCTGTAATTGGTGAGTCCACTAATTCTGTCAGAGGTCTACTGCCTTCTCCAAATAACTTAGGCACGCAGTTGTATCTTTGTAGATCTGCCTTGGTGTCCTGACCCAGAGTTTGAATAAAGTGCCACAGAGAAAAAAAGCCTGCCCATAAAGTTCCGCCTCCTCTCCAAGACTAAAGGCCACACTCTCTTTCTCCCGCTCCCTTCCTGTCTTCCAATCTCTCATTAGCTGAAATGTGGCACTAGCCATTGGCAATCTTTTTAATTCCCAATGTGCCGTCTGCTAAACAACAATTTAGCGGGCCCTGCTGGGGAAAAAAAGTGGCAATTTCCTTTGAAAGTGCTAGTGTCACGCCGTATTTCTTCCCCCATGGCACTGGCAGCCACACAGTCTAGACTGTAGTAATAGTTCCACATTTAACAAGTCTGCTCGCTCTCCTTCACACAGCCTAGAGTAGGAAAAAT
The DNA here is from genome assembly GCA_020510985.1 of Pholidichthys leucotaenia. Lineage (NCBI taxonomy): Eukaryota > Metazoa > Chordata > Actinopteri > Cichliformes > Pholidichthyidae > Pholidichthys > Pholidichthys leucotaenia. The sequence continues at coordinate 306,042,879 of CM035839.1, forward strand.
AAAGAGGGAGATCAATGAAGAAAGAAGGTCTGAAATGTGTATCTATAGTCATTTTTGGTTTTGCATTAACATTTTGAAGTGGAAATACTAGAGATTTGCAATGGAAGTGTGCAAGCGTGTGTGCATGTCTTTTCTTTTCAATAGATCAGTGCAGCAGTGTGTGCATGTTTTTTTTTTTATTCATTCAACAAAAAGAGTTTTCATGGCAAGTTTCTGAAAAGACAGAACTGTTGCAGATGACATATCGTGTAATTAAAGGCAACCAATGTCTTTGGATTATTACTTGATTGGAGAACCCTGTTGGTTTTCTGTTCCCTCTGACTCTTCAAAATGCAGCTCTGGCTCTTTAGATGTTAACAGTTTGCTTTAGTTTATTTCTGGTGCTCATCTACTGTATGTGTGTCCCTTTTCTATGTTTTCTCTCCTATATATACATTTCTCCTCTCCTTTGTCTTTGAACTTTCCCTGGTCAACATATTCCCTCCCATTACTACATCTGTGGTGCAATATTGGCAGATCAGCGTTCCAGTGAAAGCGAGTAGTCAAAACTTCATCTGCCTGGTTTTAACCACATGCTCTTTGTTTTTGTAAGCAGTGTTTCACATCTGAAGGACTGTGGTGAAAGAAATTACCTAGGGGTGGAGATTGTTGAGAGATGACAGAATGGCCAGATCTGCAAATGATCTTTTTAGTGATCTCTCAGCGATCGCCAAAATCTCTTCAGTGATCTCTCAAGGATCTCCAATGATCTCCACAGTCCTCAAAGTTTTGGGTCATTCCAAAACAATCTCTCAACGATCACCAAAGGGAAGTGATCTGTCAACAATCTCTCAATGATCGCTCAGCAATCTTTCATTCATTCATTCATCTTCTACCGCTTAATGCTTTTTGGATCGTGGGGGGGCTGGAGCCTATCCCAGCATCTTTGGGCGAGAGGCAGGGTACACCTTGGACAGATCGCCAGTCCATCGCAGGCCCAACACAGAGAAACAGAAAACCATTCACTCTCACATTCACACCTAAGGACTATTTAGAATCCCCAGTTGATGCCAATTAATCTAACCTGCATGTTTTTGGCCTGTGGGAGGAAACTGGAGTACCCAGAGAAAGCCTACACAGACACGGGGAGAACATGAAAACTCCACACAGAAGGGTCACTGATTGTCAGCGGTGGGATCAAACCCATGACCTTCTTGTTGTGCTGCCACAGTGCTAACCACTGTGCCACCAAGCTGCAATGAATGCCAAATTTTTACACCCCAAAGGCAGAGATGGCTGAGAGATCAGTGAGGGATTGCTGAGGGTAGTATCTCATGGAACGGCGAATATAGATGAATGTGATGATTTTTGAATTCACCAACTTTTCTGAAGAATCTTCATGAACCCCGGGGTTTGCCTCTGTCATTTGCAACAATTAACCTTTAGCGACCTTTAACAACCATTTGCAGTGTTCATGCAAGTGTTTGTGAAAGCAGCTGGCGAACATTAATAACTATTAACAAATGTTAGCAACAGTGTTTGCAATGATTAGCAACTATTTATGACTCTTTCCCCACTGTTTGAGAACGTTTGAGACCTTTGCAGACTCCAGGTAAAATACAAGGTGAATGTCAGGCGAAGCTTGGATCCAACCTGATAAAACAGGGTGTGCAAACCCTCCCCAGCATTTATTTTCTCCTGACCACTGTGGGAGACAGATGCCCTTAGAAGCTATACAGAACATACAGTATATTGAATAACAAAATATATGAACACAAAGCACAATATAACTCTGCCTGGTTTGACTGTGTTTACTGTGGCACACAGAACCAAAATTATGAAACACAGCTGGGGCAAAAGCTTCCCACCTCATCCCTACTCACATGATCTTCACACTGGAAAACACAAAGATAGACCACACACATTTAGGCTGAATATAGGCTACACTATATTCTTTATAACTCAGCATGTAAAATGGTGATCCCTACCTTCATTTGGAGACAGTGTGCGGGCGCTCATCAGGGGAGCTACTGTTTCTTTCCATTCTGTTGAGATTTATTGAATTGATATTATTATTATTTTCATCTTTGCAAACTTTATGTTCATGTTTGGAATTAAAATAAAAGTGTAGAGCCTTTACTGAAGGACAGCATCCGGCATCGGGTGGCTACACTGTTCAGACGATAATTGTTTTTTCAAGGAGGGTAATTTTGTTTACATGTAAATAAATCAATCTGTATTCACAAAATAACGTCTGTTTAGTATCTTACAAACATTTACACAGAAGAGGCTTTTTTGTGGCTTTAGGAGATTGTTGGGAGACCAGGTCAACTTCTGATCTCTCAGTGGTCACCCAATAATCTCCATCTATGTTAGCGGGCCCTCATGGGCAGATTCACAGGATTTAGTAGGCGGGCATTGACCTTCACATCCAAGCTAATCTGTATTTCTATATAGTGCCAAAAGGTCAACCAACCACACCAAAAACTATAAAGAAGTGTTAAACCACACAGTGTTAATAATGATTAAATATTATAATATGCACATGTATGGCAGCATTTTGGTGGTAGCAACTTTCTACTTTCTAATCTTCACCACGAAGAAGAACATGCATGAATGATAGTTGAGTTAGTCGAAACAGCAGAATAACACACTGACATAATAACTTAAAATAACAATATTGAAAATCATCGTCCTTTTCCTGTATTTGTCACACTAAATTTCTTATCAAGATAAAAATCATGCTCTAATGGAAATGGAAAATACCCACACCGAAATATCCATACATACAATATAGGATGTCCCTACATGGTCAGTAAAAGCATGTAACCTTACACAGTCATGCATACACAATTGCACGTCTTTATTCTTAATATAGCACATGCAAACTCACATTCTTTTTTACTCATGCATGCAGTAATTGATCTTTCTTCACATGCCTACAGACGCTCATGCACATACACACTTCTACTGTGTCCAAAATAAATCATGCAAATTAACTGTGCCTATGAAATGAATGTTCCTGATGAGGCAGTTCCTCATTTGAGTAATGCATTGATTTGTAGGTCACTGTTTCACCATCATTGGACATGAAGTTAGATTTACATCATTCGGGTTTGTCGTTTCACACAAACACTCTAAATGGAGACTCAGCAAACAAAAAAGACATTTTCACTAACTGTAAGGTCTTTTCCATGAAGACGGTCACTACTGTTAATTTGTGTCTCTGTGCCAAATTAATTAAACACAAGGAAAATGATGTGCACATTTACTGGCACTGCCTACAATGATTGTCTTCATTATAGATCCTCCTGCATGTCTTTTTCATCAGATTTGTCAGTGCACCTACAATTAAATAGCACAGAAGGACCTATCAAAAGTGGACAAATCTCACTTCTATACATATCTGTTGTTTGGGATGATTAATGTGACAGCAAACTATGTTTTCTTATTGGAGAGGTGCAAAAACACTGGCTATTAAAGTCTATACTCTTTTTATCATCAGTTATTGTAACTGTTTACAGTAAGCTTCAATCTAGTCAGTATAGAAATCAATTCAAGTTTAAATAAAGATAACTCCTTAGGAGTGTAGAAAATCAGCTTGAGTCTTTCCCTCAACACCACTACCTATGGACTGGCTTCAACAAATATACTTACTGTACTTAAATGAAATTGAGTGACACTTTAAAATTAGAACAAAAACTAGAACAGTACAAAAGGTTCTAAGCCTAACTATGACCAATGCTGGATCAGTGAAACATGGCAATTCAATTCAATTTCAATTTAATTTATTTATATAGCGCCAAATCACAGCACAGGTCATCTCAAGGCACTTTACAGAAAAGAGTGGGTTTAGGCCACACTCTTAGTTTATAGAACCCAGCAGAGACCCCTAAGAGTAAGCACTGTGGCGACACAGGCGAGGAAAAACTTCCTTTTAACGGGCAGAAATCTTGGGCGGAACCATAGCTCATAGAGGACGGCCAACCACCTTGACCGGCTGGGTTGAGTAGCTACATTCAAAAACAAACATACAAATACAACATTCAAAGCCAAACAGTCCAGTACCAAGCCTGGCCAGGCTGCACATGCAAGCAAAGGCCTTGCAGGGGCAGCATTTCTAACTAAAGGCCTTGTCAAAGAGAAAAGATTTCAGCTTGCTCTTGAATAAAGAGACAGTGTCTGCCTCCCAAACTGAACTGGGAAGACGGTTCACAGGAAAGGAGCTTGATAGCTGAAAGCTCTACCTCCCAATCTACTTCTAGATACCTTGGGGACCACTAGTAGTTTGGATTTTTGGGAACGCAGAGCTCTGGTTGGATGATAAGGAACTAAGAGTTCTTGCAGGTAAGAAGGAGCCATACCATTAAGAGCTTTATCGGTTAAGAGCAATATCTTGAATTCAATTCTATATTTTAATGGGAGCCAATGTAAAGAAGATTAAACTGGAGTAATGTGATCTCTTCTCCCTGTTCTCATAAGGATACGTGCAGCTGCATTCTGAATGAGTTGGAGAAACTTTATGGACTTATTTGGGCAACCTGATAAAAGTGAGTTACAATAGTCAAGTCTAGAGGTGATAAAGGTGTGGACAAGTTTCCCTGCATCTTTATGAGACAGGATGGACCTAATTTTAGAAATATTATGCAGAAGGAAGAAGGCGGTCTTAATGGTTTGCTGTATATGAGAGTTGAAAGACACATCTTGGTCAAAGACAACTCCAAGATTCCTAACAGAAGATTCCTAACAGAAGATGTAGAAGCCAGTGCAATGCCACCTAGTGTTGTTATCTTGCTAAAAAGAGTACTTCTAGCATGTTTGGGGCCAAGATGGCAGATGTGTATCCTTGTCTTTTTGATATACTTTAATGGTTTTTCAACATATTTTCCTTTAAGATCAACACACTTCTGCCAATGGTGCTATTTAGCCTCAGTACTGGTTCTGTTGAAGGCTTTATCCTGCAGACATAGCATTGCCATTAGTCAGAACATGGTTTCCAGCCACTTCTTTCTTCATTATGAGATTCAGTGACAACCAGAAGAGTAAGGTGTGTGTGGAATGAGGTCAAAACCATGGTCACTGTGTGACCATGGTTTTGACTGCCACACCACGGTGTGACACACCTGTGGCGTGTGAGCTGGTTCGTTGACATGGTGGTATCACATGCTCTTTGTGAGCTTTCCTCTCAGCTACGTTAGATTGACATAAAACCGACCATTTATGGTATGGACCTTTTCAAGGTAGTCCATAACCAAGATTCTCTGGGAGTCCCAGAAATCAAAGTGACCTGCCTTGGCTTTCAGTGGAGGAGGTGACTGCATGATTCCATTGCACTGACTATTTCTTTGCTTCTGGCTGAAAGTGATAAACCCAGGACTCATCTTGGATTACACACCGTTCCAAGAAATCAGCTGGATGCATGTTTTCACCTGACATGGCCAGTCTGGTAAGCTTTTGATCAGCAGACAGAACTTTCAGCACCCACAGAGCAGAAACCCTGGTCGCTCCAAGCTCCTTGGTCCGAATGTTCTCAACTCTTTCAGCTGGTATAGCACCTTGATTGGCTGTAAGCCTGACACCAACATGTCAGTCTTCCATCAATATGCTGTGGACATGATCAATATTTTCTTGACTTATGACTGTAACAGGCCACACTGACTCTGCGTCGCTTGAATTCAGCTGCTAGCACCTCTTGACTGTTGCAAGAGTCAAGAGGACCATATCATGGACAGTTGTTAGAGTTAACCCTTTCAGAGCAAATATTTGTTCACAGTACGCCACCTACCTATACTGTATGGAGGCATGACTCAGTGTCTATGTGTGGATGTGTGGTTGTGTGTGTATATCTGTCTGTCTGTCTGTTACCAGCTTTTCAACTTGCTCAGTCAAAATTAAGTGGAACTAAAGGCTTGTATCATTGTATCGCCATATTTCCTTGACTTTTAATTTGCCAGAATTTTGAGATAAGGCTTTGTTTTCAAAATAAACACAAATTTAACTCACCATTATACCCTCAATGGAGCCCTCAATGGAGCTGCAAAAAAAAATAATAACTATGCTGGGCCACTGGAGACAGCAGTGACACTTTTTTACAACCCACAGACGACTTCCTGTCACAGTCGATCTCTTGCTGAACTTTTACAATAGTTACTGAAAATCAAACACGTATTCAGCAACTACACCATTCATTCATTACATCAATTGTTTTCAGACTTGTTTTGCTGTTTAATTTTGCAGAGGAAGGATGAGGTATTTTCTTCCTGTAGTTTTCAGTTCATTCAATTCAATTCAATTCAATTCAACTTTATTTATATAGCGCCATTTCACAACAAGTCATCTCATAGCACTATCAACTGTAGGGAGGACCCCCACAGTTGCAGAAAGACCCCAGCAATCAGGCGATCCCCTGTGAGCAAGCACTTGGCGACGGTGGAGAGGAAAAACTCCCTTTTAACAGGAAGAAACCTCCAGCAGAACCAGGCTCAGGGAGGGGCAGTCATCTGCTGCGACTGGCTGGGGGGTGAGGGGACAGAGAAGAAGAAAAGAACAGACATGTAGAGAGCAAACAGCACGATGGGGACTCAATCTATGGGAGAGAACAAACAAATGTTAATGACCAGCAAAAAAAAAAATATTTCATAGAGAGTGAGGAAAGGAGTGAGGCCCAGTGCATTACTGGAGGTCCCCCGGCTGACTAAACCTATTAGCAGCATAACTAAGGGAGGGTTCAGAAACACATGATCCCTCCCTAATTGTAGGCTATATCAAAAAGGTAGGTTTTAGCCCTATTCTTAAAAACAGAGATCGAGTCTAACTCCCGAATCCAGATTGGCAGCTGATTCCACAGGAGAGGAGCTTGATAACTGAAGGCTCTGCCTCCCATTGTACTTTTGGAGATTCTAGGTATTACAAGTAAACCTGCATTTTGGGAGCGTAGTGCTCTGTTAGGATGATACGGTAGTATCAGATCTTTTAAATAAAAAGGAGCCTGATTGTTTAGAGCTTTGTAAGTAAGAAGAAGGATTTTAAACTTAATTCTAAACTCTATGGGAAGCCAATGAAGGGAGGCCAGAACCGGAGAGATATGATCTCTCTTTCTAGTACCTGTTAAAACTCTTGCTGCAGCATTTTGGATCAGCTGAAGACTTTTTAAAGATGTTTTAGGACAGCCTGATAATAAAGAATTACAATAATCTAATCTCGAGCTAACAAAAGCGTGGATCAGCTTCTCAGCATCACTCTGAGACAAGATGCTCCTAATCTTGGCAATATTACGCAAATGATAGAAGGCAGTCTTAGAAACAAATTTAATATGTGAATTGAAGGACAAATCCTGATCAAAAATAACTCCAAGGTTCCTCACAGAGCTATTAAGAGAAAGAGTAACTGCGTCCAAACTGAAAGTTTGATTTGGAAAGGAATTTCTAAGGTTTTTTGGACCAACAAGAATGACTTCAGTCTTATCTGAATTTAATAGCAGGAAATTACAAGTCATCCAAACTTTGATTTCCTTAAGACAGGCTTCTAACTTGGCTAATTGATTAGTATCATCTGGCTTCATTGACAGGTATAATTGTGTGTCATCTGCATAACAGTGAAAATGTATACAGTGCTTTCTAATAATGTTGCCTAACGGAAGCATATATAAACTAAAAAGAGTAGGGCCAAGCACAGATCCCTGTGGAACTCCATGACTAAGCTTTGAGCTGAGAGAAAACTCATCATTTACATGAACAAACTGGAACCTATCAGATAAATAAGATCTAAACCACTGCAACGAAGTTCCATTAAGTCCAACATAGTGTTCTAATCTATCAAGTAGAATATTATGATCAATAGTATCAAAAGCTGCACTAAGATCTAAAAGGACAAGTACAGAAACTAGTCCATTATCAGATGCAATGAGGAGGTCGTTAGTGACCTTCGCTAAGGCTGTTTCAGTGCTATGATGGATTCTAAACCCAGATTGAAACTCCTCAAATAAACCATTTCCCTGCAGGTGGTCAAATAATTGCGTAGCAACAACTCTTTCTAAGATTTTTGAAATGAAAGGGAGATTAGAGATTGGTCTATAGTTAGCTAAAGCTCCTGGATCTAGCGTTGGCTTTTTGAGTAAGGGTTTAATTACAGCCGTTTTAAAAGCCTGCGGTACATGGCCTAAAGTTAATGAAGAATTGATTATATGAAGAATAAAGCTACCAATAAGTGGGAAGACTTCTTTAAATAACCTGGTAGGAATAGGGTCTAAAAGACAAGTTGAAGGTTTGGATGAGGAAACTATTTTATCTAACTCACAAAGGTCGATTGGAGTAAACTCATCAAGACAGACATCAATAGAAGGAGTTGTAGTAGTTACAGTATTTAAGTTAACTGTGGGAAGAATCTGATTGATTTTATCTCTGATGGATGAAATTTTATTATTGAAAAAGTTCATAAAGTCCTGACTAGTAAGCTCTAAGGGGATGCTAGGATTGACAGAGTCCTGACTCTTTGTCAACCTGGCTACAGTACTGAAAAGAAACCTGGGATTATTCTTGTTCTCTTCTATTAATGCAGAGTAATAACTCGTTCTAGCTTTTCTAAGAGATTTTTTGTAAATTAAAAGATGATTTCTCCAAGCTAAATAGATTTCATCTAAATTAGTAGAGCGCCATTTTCTTTCTAATTGACGAGTCTTCTGTTTTAAGCTACGAGTTTCTGTGTTGAACCAAGGAGTTAAAAATCTCTGATTAGACTTTTTCTTTTTTAAGGGGGCCACCAAGTCTAGAGCCTGATGCAGAGAAGCTGAAACACTATCCACCGTGTTATCAATTACAGAAGGAGCAAGCTGTCTATAGCTTATTTCCGTTGTGTTGACACATGGCATAGAGGAAACAATCTGCATAAATTTGGAAACAGCATCATCTGAGAGGCATCTACTGTGATAATATTTTTCTTTAGGAGCCAAATAGTCAGAAATAGTAAAATCAAAGGTTAACAGACAATGGTCTGACAGTACAGGGTTATGAGGAGACACTACAAGATTTTCTATTTCTATGCCATATGTCAGAACAAGGTCCAATGTATGGTGGAGGTAATGAGTAGAATTTCCTACTTTCTGAGAAAACCCAATCAAGTCTAATATTGAATTAAAAGCCACATTAAGGCAGTCACTATCTACATCCACATGTATATTAAAGTCCCCTACTATAATTATTCTATCAGATTTCAGCACTAAATCAGCTAAGAAATCAGGAAATTCGGATAAAAATTCTGAATAGGTTGATGGGGGACGATAAACTATGGCAAATAAAATTGGGTTTAACCTGGAATTGCTAAAGTGCCCAACACTGAGGACCAGGCCCTCAAAGGAATTATAACATGTTTTTTGCTTTACATTAACTAGTAATTTGGAATGGTAAATTGATGCTACTCCTCCTCCACGACCAGAACTTCTGGGATTTTGACAGTTTAAATAACCAGAGGGAGTTGATTCATTTAAACCAACATAATCCTCTTGTCCTAACCAAGTCTCTGTAAGGGAAATTAAATCAATCTGATGATCAATTAACAGATCATGGACTAACAGAGACTTGGGAGTTAGAGACCTAATATTTAATAAACCACATTTAATTTTTAAATTATGAGGAGGAACAGAGGCCAAATCATTCAATTTAGAGGCTTTATAATCATTCAATTTAGAGGCTTAGAGGCTTCATTGGTAAAATCAGAATCAGAATCAGAATCAGAATGAGATTTATTGCCATTGTTCATGTAGTACACAATCTAGGAATTTGTCTCGGTGCAATGCTGCAACATTAAACATTAAACATTTTTAAAATAAAAAACTATGCATGCAATAAAATGTAAAATATGAATGAGTAATACTAATCTATGCAATTATTAAATATATTAACAAGTAGCAGATATTGTGGAGTTTCACATAGTGCAGACGGTAGTGCAAAAGAAAACAGTGATAATTGTCATGAGTCCGGTTGAGCTGCTGTACGTAGTGCACGAGAGTCTAATAAGTCACTTAGTGTTCAGCAGTCTGATGGCAGAGGGGAAGAAGCTGTTCATGTAGCGGGAGGTTTTAGTCTGAATGGACGGAAGTCTTCTACCTGAGGGGAGGGGGGCAAACAGTGCGTGTCCAGGGTGTGAAGGGTCGGCTTTGATCCGACCTGCACGCCTCCGGGTCCTGGAAGTGTACAGGTCCTGGAGGGATGGGAGCTTGCAGCCGATCACCTTCTCAGCAGCGCGCACAACGCGCTGCAGTCTTAGTCTGTCCCTGGCAGTGGCTCCTGCGTACCACACGGTGATGGAGGTGGTGAGGATGGATTCGATGATGGCTGTGTAGAACTGCACCAACATCTTGGTGGGTAGCTTGAGCTTCCTCAGCTGCCGCAGGAAGAACATCCTCTGCTGGGCCTTTTTGATGAGGGAGCTGATGGTCGGCTCCCACTTGAGGTCCCGGGTGATGGTGGTGCCCAGGAAGCAGAAGGAATCCGTAGTGGTGATGGGAGAGTCTGTGAGGGTAAGGGGGGGGCAGAGGGGCTGTGACTTTTCTGAAGTCCACGATCATCTCCACTGTCTTCAGAGCATTCAGCTGCAGGTTGTTGTGGCTGCACCAGGACGCCAGCTGGGCCACCTCTCTCCTGTAGGCGGACTCGTCGCTGTTGGAGATGAGCCCGATGAGGGTGGTGTCGTCCGCAAACTTGATCAGCTTGACAGACTGGTGGCTGGAGGTGCAGGAGTTGGTGTACAGGGAGAAGAGCAGGGGGGAAAGTACACAGCCCTGGGGTGATCCGGTGCTGATGCTAACAGAGTCTGAGACAGTCTTTCCCAGCCGCACATGCTGCCTCCGGTCCGTCAGGAAGTCGGTGATCCACCTGCAGAGGGAGTCAGGCACGTTGAGCAGGGACAGCTTGTCCTGGAGCAGAGCGGGGCGGATGGTATTGAATGCAGAGCTGAAGTCCACAAACAGGATCCTGGCGTAGGTTCCCGGGGAGTCCAGGTGCTTCAGGATGGAGTGGAGGGCCACGTTGACTGCGTCGTCCACAGACCTGTTGGCTCTGTAGGCAAACTGCAGCGGGTCCAGGAGGGGAGTGGTGATGGTCTTGAGGTGGGGCAGGACCAGGCGCTCAAAGGACTTCATGACTACAGAGGTGAGCGCTACAGGTCTGTAGTTGTTAAGTCCAGTGATCCGTGGCTTCTTGGGGACAGGGACGATGGTAGAGGTTTTGAGGCAGGTCGGCACGTGGCATAACTTCAGGGAGGTGTTAAAATTGTCTGTGAAGACAGGAGTCAGCTCTTCCGCACAGTGTCTCAGGGTGGAGGGAGACACGCCATCCGGACCGGGGGCCTTGCGCGGGTTCAGTCTGGAGAACTGTCTGTGCACGCCCTGCTCACTGATGACAAGGGCAGGGGGGGAGGAGGGGGGGCAGCCTTTGATGAAGTGGGGACCATGGAGGCAGTGGCGCTGGGGGGAGGGGGGGAGTTGGACACAGCTGACGAGGTGTCAAAACGGGCATAGTGTTGGGACAGTCTTTGACAAAGGGCTTTGTCATCCTGACCCTTAGAAGCCTGAGGCCGATAGTTGGTGATTTGCCTCAGTCCTCTCCACATAGAAGCAGAGTCGTTAGCAGTGAACTGTTGCTGGAGTCTCTCAGAATACACAGATTTAGCTCTCCTCAGCTCTCTGCTAAACTGGTATTTGACCTCCCTGTAGCAGTCCCTGTCTCCACTTTTCAACGCTGCTTCCTTCTCCTTCCTGATTTGTCTGAGCTTGGCTGTGAACCGGGGCTTGTCGTTGGAGTAACTCACCCTGGTGCGCGATGGAAGAATGCTCTCCTCACAAAAGTGGATATATGAGTTCACAGTGTCCGTGTACTCATCCAGATCATGCGTGGCTCCTTTAAACATGCCCCAGTCAGTTATTTCCAAGCACGTGCGCACCCTCTTCCCAGCATCACTGGTCAATTTCCTCGTAGTGCTCACCACAGGTTTTGTGAGCTTCAGCCTCTGTCTGTATGTGGGAATCAGGTGGACCATCACGTGATCAGATAGTCCGAGCGCAGCGCGGGGAACAGCGCGATACGCGTCCTTAACTGTAGTGTAACAGTGATCCAGCGTGTTCTCTCCTCTGGTGGGGCATTTAATAAACTGTTTGTAGCGGGGGAGTTCGTGGCTCAGGTTGCTCTGGTTAAAGTTGCCAACCACAATAACCAGAGAGTCCGGAAAGGTTCGTTCCGCTTGCTGAATGTGATCCGCGAGCGCGCACTGAGCCTCGCGCACGTCCGCGTTGGGCGGGATGTAAACAGCGGCCAGGATGAATGAAGCGATCTCACGCGGGGAATAAAATGGCTTGCAGTTGATGAATAAATATTCCAGAACGGGAGAACAGTGTTGGGAGATCACAGTTACATCGGAGCACCAGCTGTTGTTGATGTAGAAGCAGACTCCTCCTCCTGTGGTCTTGCCGGAGAGCTCCTTATCTCAGTCTGCACGAAACAGCTGAAATCCCTCGAGGAGGAGCGCGCTGTCCGGTGTCTGTTCCTTAAGCCAGGTCTCAGTAAAGCAGAGGGCACACGAGGTGGAGAGGTCCTTAAATCGCATCAGCAGTCTCAGTTCCTCTACCTTGTTATAGAGAGAATTGACGTTGGACAGAAATATCCCAGGCAGAGCCATGCGCGTGCATCTCCTGCGAAGACGCACGAGAGCGCCCGCTCGTCTTCCTCTCTTTCGCCGTCTCACTTTTTGGGCTAAAAGGTGAACCAGATCGGCGGCAGGAGCCAAAAAAACTGGGAGTAGGTCCGTGGGAGTGAAAGTCCTGATGTTTAGTAGCTCTTCACGGGTGTAAGAGCAGGCAGACACACAATTGACGAACAAAAACAAACAAAGAAAAGCGCAACGAAGCACCATGGCGACCACTGTGGGCGCAAAAACTACAAGTCCTACATTCCTTGCCTCAAAAACATGGCTGACCACAGCGGACAACTGAGCAAAGGAAAAACTGTTTCAAAGTAAGTTTTGTGCTTAAATTATGCAGCAATTTCTATATTAAAACCCTAATAACTCCTACAACTGCAACATTTGGTTCTTAAAGTTTATGTTACATCACATTATTTTTCTTCTGATGTCCAATTTTTCTTGTCCATACTGGGGGCTGTTTGGTTACATTCATTATGCCTCGGTGCAAAGCAATATAGGCATACAGTAATCACTGTGTCGCGATACTGAGCATGGGTGGGGAGCCGTGCTCAGCCTTTAAGTTTTGTGTAAGTCTTTTTCTGTATTTCTGTGTCTCTGTTTATTTTGTTTTTAGTATGGTTTGGTGTATTTGGTTATCTGAGTTGTCCTTCTGTTGTTGTGCATAGTTTTCTGTTATTTTATCTTAGTTTGGTTATTTTGTGCATTTCTGTATTTTTGAGATGAGATGAGATGAGATTCAACTTTATTGTCATTACACATGTATGAATACAAGGTAACAAAACGTGACTTGGCATTTGGGCACGCTCTGCAGAGCGCATCCAAGGCCGGGGCAGCCGCTAGGCGCCAGTCATAAAGAAGAAAAGAAAAAAGAAAAGAAATGATATGACACAATAGGCGAGAGAAAAAAACATGTTTTATCAAATTGACGCTTAATGGGTAAGCGAAATTTTGATTGCAGGCAAAAAAACCCTCAATGCATATTTAGCAGTAGTGGACAATCACACAGCAGAGGGAGGGAGAGCAGTGTGTGTATATTTGCATGTCATTGTGTAGTGTAAATGTAACAGTTGTTAGTGAGCAGCAGAGGGCGCCTCCTGGCAGTGGATAGATGTTATAATCATGTGACTTATAAACAAGTCCAGAGTTCAGAGTCTATCTCTCTTTCTCTCTTGCTTGCAGAAGGCACATGGGCATTGTCCTTGAGAGTCCAATCCGCTGACAACAACAACTGATTGTTGATTGTATGGGTAGACATAAGAGCCGGTTCTTCCGCTAATCTCAGTCAGGAGGAATGTAAACACGGGGCAAACAAGGTCAAATCAAATCAAATCAGCACAGTGCACTCAAAGAGTTGAATTTTGTCCTCACCCGTGTAATTCTGTGCTTCCATTATATATGCAGGCTTAAACTGTTTTTCCATAGAGAGCACAGGGCTTTCAGATGTATTCCTTCACTGAATCACTGTCATTCAGTTCACCGTTTGCCGCTACTCGTGCCCTCCCCAACTGGTCGAATTTGATGAAGGAGCTGGCTGGGTCCGCTTGATCCGCTCTCTCACCTTCCTTCAATTTCTGATGCATCAGGGAACTCCACAGCCAAAAATAGAAGTCCTGAGATCATAGCCAATAATATTGCCATAGACGCATGGATTCCAATGTCCATGAGTCTCTCGTAGGTTCCAATTCTTGGGCTCCCCCTTGGCCCAATTCTTGTTGAAAATAGTGACAATAGCACATTTAAGCCGCTTCCAAATCCATAATTTCCGTTTAGATTAAGATTCAGCAGAAGAAGAGCGACTAAACACAGACAAAAACGCAACATTGCAAAAGCTGGGAATAGATCAGGAAGGCAGGGGAGGAGGGAAGAAAAATGCGACTGCTCTCTCTCAAGGCAAGAAGGAAAAAAAAATCTCTGGGCTGTGATTTGTCTGTTTATTTATGAGTTGTCTTGTATTCTTACTTTTGTCTTTATAGTCTGATTCTTGTAGTGTACGGTTGTCTGTCATGAACCGAGCCGATGTTTTCCTTAGGCTCGGTTCTGGCCGTTCTCTGTGGCTCAGGTATCGGGTTATTTATGTATTGTGTCTTCTTTTGAGTTCTTGTCAATTTTATGTCTTTGTCCTTTTCTTTTCCATGCCTGTAGCCACTGTTCTAGCCAGTGGCTGTTAGCCAGCCTCTTTGACCTACTTTCATGTAGGCGTTGTCTAACACTCGCCGGTCCGACCATGCCCCCTCTCCTTTGACGGCCAGCTGATTCTACTCTGGTGATTGTCATCCCTGCACCTCGCCCAGGTGTACTCAACTGGTGGAGCCAGCAATGCTTGCACTTAAGCAGTGTTTGCCAGTCAAGCATTGCTGGTCCTTTGAATTGTCCTTAGATGTACATAGTCATGTGTGAACTGTGTGCCATGAAGTGTTCACCACTCCACTCTAGTCGTGGTTCTCCTGCGTCCCTTAAGCGATGTCAGCTCTGGGAGGCCATTGTGGTTAGATCTCTTGTCCTCATGTGTTCGCTGGGCGATCCCGGCCCAGGAACGCCAATTGTAAGTGTCTTTGTGTTTTTGTACGTCCTCACCTTTTTGGGAACTGTTTGTCGTTACTTAAATAAATGTGTTGTGGTGTAACCTGGCGCGTAAATCCATCCTTCCTTCCCTTCCTCTGTGCGCTGCGTAATAGCGCACGAGGAGGTCCTTGACAATTATCTGGTTTTGTATTTTATATTTCTGCCTGTATTTGTTTAAGAGCCTCCCTCGTCCTCACTTTAGTTTCCTTTTGTTTTACATTTAGCAGTCTTGTTGTTTACAGTTATCTGGTCTGTCTTTGCTTGATTAGTTGTTATTGGTTGCTTTTGTATCTTCACTTTTGGGTTTTTGGTATGTGCTTTTATTTTGACGGTCCTGTGGTTCATTTCCTCCTGTCAAACTTTGTG
Organism: Pholidichthys leucotaenia; assembly: GCA_020510985.1. NCBI lineage: Eukaryota > Metazoa > Chordata > Actinopteri > Cichliformes > Pholidichthyidae > Pholidichthys > Pholidichthys leucotaenia. The sequence continues at coordinate 306,058,476 of CM035839.1, forward strand.
CGTGGGCTGTCACACCCGTTTGTTATTTGTCTTGATTTCGTCACTCATGTTACCCACACCTCACCCTCAATTAGTTTGTCCCGATTTAAGGGCTGCTGCGTGGATTACTCCTCGCAGCAGCCTTCTGATATCCTGACGTTAATTTTACGTCTCTCAGTATCCAGACGGTATCCCCGTCTCCCTGTTTATTCTGTATTTTCGGGTGTTCCCCGTTCCTTAGTATCCTGCCTGTTCTTGTAAGTTTTTGTGTTGGTTATACTTTCTGTTTTTTCATTATTAAATGTGCAAACCCACAGTGTGCATTTGGAGTCTTCAGTCTGCCCTTGAAAGGACGATTTATGACACCATGCATCTGTGTGTGTGTTTGTGTGTCTGTCTGATAACAACTTTTCAGCTCGCCCGGTCAAAATCAAGTGGAACTTAAGGCTTGTATCATTGTATCGCCATATTTTACTGAATTTTAATTTGGTAAAATTTCCAGATACACCTTTGTTTTCAAAATAAGCACAAATTTAACTCACCTTTACCATCAATGGAGGTGGGAAAAAAGGTATTCTCATAACTATGCCGGGTCAGTAGAGGTGGCAGTGTGCCATTTTTGCAGCCATCGCCCCCTGCCTCCATGTCACAGGCACTGAGGCATCAGCACCTTGATTTCATTTGTCTATTTTTTAAAAAAAAAGAAGGTATCACCTTCAGACTTTAAGCATCTGGAAAAGAAGAAAAAAATGTTTTTCATGCCAGTAAATGCACATCAAAAGGACAGTTTTTCAAGTCTGCCAAGCTTAGAACTTTCAGACAACCCTTATATATTGATTCTGGACAACTTCTGAGCTACCACATCCCAGCCAGTGCATGCCACTTTCTGTCTTTTTATGGTTAACCCTTTTTGAATCTTACTATGTTTTATACAATACCTGTAAATATTATTCTTATTATATCAGTTAAATAGTTTTATTTTTTCATACAGTGTAAACCCTATAAATATGAGACACAAGGAATATAGTTAACTGTCTCAGAATAAATAGTTAAAATGGTCCCGTGTGCCCAGTGTGTTGATCTATCCTGTTTATACGGCACAGAGTAGCCGAGTGATAAAAGTTTACTGTTCTCAAGCAGGCACACTCCAGTTTATTGTCCAACCTCATGGCTGAAACTTGCGTTTAATTGTCCCGTTTCACAGACTATCAGCTGTTACGAACCCCTTGTTAGAGTTAATTGATGATCTGTCAGACACATGCAAGAATTTAAGGTGATTTCCCCTATCAGTTCACCAGCGTATCCGTGACTCATTCTGGTATTCATGGCACACATGTTGAGTCTTTTAAACTTTTAGAGCAGGGGTGGACAATCATGTACCATGGAGGGCCATTCCACTGCAGATTTTCTGTTCCACCCAGTGTTTTCAGCAGGTGTTTTCTCTGATCGGCTTCAAGGATTGCTAATAATTGAAAACACCTGCTGAAGACACCGGGTGGAACAGAAAACCTGCAGTGGGATGGCCCTTACTGCCCACCCCTGTTTTAGAGGCTTGTACATGTTAACAGCTGAAAGAGAGGGAGTGGAAACACGCTTAACAAATGTTCCACTCTTAAAGTAAAAGGTCTCTATTGATAGTCGCAGCACTGCTGAGTATTTTGGCATTCACAATATCCCTCCAATATAATGGACATGTTTTCAGGTGTTTGCATAAAAAAAGACGTCAGTGCAGGGTGCCACATCAATCAGTGCTGTGTTGTCTGAAGAGCGAGAGAATTAAGCACACCTTTAAGCGTTTTAAATTCATGCTACTATAATGCTTAGTGCCGATACGGGGTAAATCATCTGCGAGCGTCCGTTCCTGCCCATTTATCATGTGCCATATTATCACATACAGTACCTTCCCATGAGCTTTTGTATTGCGTCTGACTTAATGATGACTTATATTTCTTGGCCTCAAACACACACACACACACACACACACACACACACACACACACACACACACACCTCATAACAAATAATTATCTTAGCATTAGCCTGCGGGTCCTGGAGGATTCTGAATCAATCATCTGGGAGCCTGGCTTTGATACTAGTCAGGCAGCTGTATAGTGGACATGGTGACGGGCTACAATGCTCCAATCCCTCCCTCCTAGTGAAGGGAAATTAAGAAGGCAGTTAATCAAAAGCTCATTAGCATACAGCGTCTCGCTCAGTCCACCCTTATACCCTGCTCGTAATAGACACTTAGCACGGCCATGTGAGGGGAATAGCAAGTCTGAGCAACTTCTGGTTGTGCACTTGTTGGAATTAAAAGATGGCATTCTGCCCTGTGTGGCAAATGAGCCGTCTGACCCCAGAACCAGGGGAAGAAAAATTAAAATCCATTGTGCATTTGTTTTAAAATTAAATGCAGGAAATAGAAACTTGTTTGTTAGGAAACTTTTATTACTTAAATGTGTAGTAATGAACACAGAAGTTATTTCTGTGCTGTAAATTTTAATATTCCTTTGCACAAAGCAAATAAAATGACATGTTTGAGGAGACATTGAGGCTGCTCCAATACAATAACTAATTTTATTGTTTTACTACTATTGCTACACTTTCAAAACCTATATTAGCACCATTAAGCAATGAATTGCTTTTTATGTGTACAATAAAAACACAAAGCCGTTAGTCCAATAACAATGCACTGAACTGATAGGGTATGCATTTATTCCAAGGTCTGATTTTTTTAAAATTTATGTAATCAGAAGCTAACTGTAGAGAGGCATTAAACGTGGCATGATCTTTCATAGTAGGAGAAACCACAGCTTCCATACTAAACCCGTGCAAATGCATAGAGCCCATGAATGCTCGACACAGTTTGCAAACCCAGCACCCATTTGCTGTGACACAAGAGTACTAATCACTTATTCACCATGCTGCTTCCTTATAATAGCAGCAACAAAATAGCTACAGTTTCAGAGGGAAACCTACTATTCCTCTGTCGGGCTGCATAATGAATATATAGGCTGTTTCTTTGTGAATAAAAAGGCTCAGGCGTGAATCCTTTGAGGTTTTCTGATCACATGCTACTGAAATGAAAAGTGTCTGACCTGGTTACAGGGCCAATTTGATCTCGTTTGTTTGCTTTATGTTGCTGCGTGTGTCCCGGCTGTTCTCGCTGACCGTGCACACTTGTTTTGACCCTGCTTCACACTCGTTCAAGAATGCATACACCCACCAGGGAGCTGCTGGCCTGGACCCCCTCGTCTCTATTGCTCATCACTAAGCAGCTCTACTGGAGCATGGCTAGTATGGGCTCCTCAGCTGTTATTTGCTCTAAGCCTTGGCAGTAAGCAACGGAGCTGACTGCTAACAGCCAAGTGTTTGTATCTGTGCCACAGGAGTTTCACAGCTCTTGAAATATTCATTCACTACAAAGTCTTGAAAGTAATGGATTCGGTTAAATGCTCGCCACTGACGGCAGGAAAGAGGTTGTATTGTTTTCTGTATGTGCCGTTGAGATAAACACTGCATCTGTTCTGAGTACGCATCCTTGGCTGTATGTCACCACATTGGAATCGCTCCATTTTGTGTGAGTTAAGCAAGAATACGGATCAGATCTTTTACATGACAGGCAACATGTTTAACCTCGACAGCACGCGTCTTGAGGCACAGCTGTGTCCCTTCAGTGGGTGCACCTACCAGAGTATTGTGAACAGGAAATGTGAAAGAAACGTTTCCAAACTGTACTCACAACTTCACTATCAACACCATCACCATCTGCCAGAGTAAATAAAAACCTGCTAGCTATAATTACTGCTTTTCATTACTTTTTGATCTTTTTTCCCCACTGGTGATCATATGCACTTTTTCATTTGGTGTGTGTAATCTAGAGGGGCAGATGTGCTATTTTCCTCTTTATAGTGTGTTGTTGGTTGTCGTTACAGACATAGTGGGTGTTGTTGATCATGCTAATTATTCCATGTACTACCACTACAGCTTATTGCAAACAAAATGCCTTGGCTTCTGCAGGCGATGTAAAACAAATGGCTTTATTTGCATAGCCTGATTTTCTCTGGGAATAATCTGCAGGATGACTGGGGACACTAATACAAAATCCATTCATAGAACATATTAACATAAGTGGAACTGCTATTAAAGCAACACTATGTAAGAGTTTCTCTTTATAATAATGTTTCCAAAATCATTTTAATATTATATCGACCTTTGATCAAATAAGAGTCACTTAAACTATAGTCTGAGTGGGCCTGCATTGCTCTATGTAACTTTCCTGTTCCTGGTAGGAGCACTGATAAGACAATGAGAGAGGTGTAAAATCCTGGAAAGCTAAAGTGGTGTTTGTTCCAACCATTCACTAACCTAGCTGATTCTGATAAGCACAGCTCTACAGCCAGACAGATGAGCTCATTACTTCCATATCTGAGAGCTGTGGTTATCAAAATTAGCTCAATCATTGAATGGCTGGAACAAATATAGGATAAGACTTTCACTTTCTGGAACCAGGATCTTACAACTCTGACTAGCTGGCAAATTTATGGCCCAGGTCCCAGTAGTCAATTATAGTGCAAGTGTTCCTACCAGGGACAGGAAAGCTTTTCTAAAGGTGATGCAGATGTCATGTTTGGGGACGATCTGTGGTCGTAGGTCTTTGATTATTGCTTATTAATTCCAGCTGGCAGATTAATTGAGTGTTGCTCTCTGCCAGTGCTACGGCCACACCTCCTCCTCTTGCCAGACATTCACCGGCTGTATTTTATCACCACATGCACACTCATGCACACTTACGCACCCATGCACGCACGCACACACGCACATGCACACACACATAGTCCAATCAGTCACACACCTGCTTGCCACACTGCTGTGACCACGTGCCTTCATTAGTGATTTGGGTGCTTATGGGAGGCGGTGTGATCAGTCAGTGTGGCAGCTTAAGTCAACATTGGACGTCCAGGCTCGCTTGCGGTTGGCTCCTTTCCCTTTGGACTTTATGGTATGGTTTTTCCAGAGCTTTTCTGCTCTGACATTCATGTGAGTCTTTATCTCAATTAATTATTGCCCTTCCTCTCTGCTCCTGTTTTGTTTGGAGCGCATGGGGCATCTCCTCCCTGCCAACGAAGTTTGTAGCCAGTTGTCTCATCGTCTACCTGTGACTGTTATTTGGACACTTTGTATATTTTTCTCTCTCTGTTAATAAACACGTTACATTACTGCAATTTGCGCTTGTATCCATTCATATGTTCGCTGCACGATTACGCTGCGGACATGACAGTAAGCTGCCACCACAAGAAGCCCAAGCGGTAAAAGTAGCGTGCTATTTTCATTTTCTCGTGTGTGTTTTTCCCACCTGCTGCTGGAGTCATGTTGGATTACTGGAGCGACGCAGAGCTGAATGGACTGGCCTGTCTTGAGGACGCCTTCGCTTCCACGCAGGGGCTGGTTTCTCGCGAGGCTGCTTGTGCTGCTCGGGCCACCGCAGTGGAGGTATTGGAGGAATGTCCCAATCTCTTGTTCTTTCCCAAATCTGCTGACATCCTTCACTTCATCCTCGCGCTGTGTGGAGAGGAGGCCGAGAGGGAATCGCCAGCGTTGGAGCTGCCCTCGACACGGAAGCGGGGTTTGCGGCGAAATAGGCCATCCTCCTCCCTCAGCTGTCCCGCTCCAGCCCCGCCCCTGTCTCCAGAGCTCCAACTCGCCTCGACTTCAGCCCTGGAAAGATGATGTTGTCCAGCCCCGGATCACCGGAGAAGCACCATCTCCTCTTCGCCAGCAGCCCGTTCCTCATCCAGCGAGACAATTCCTGCGGCAGTCTCCTCTTCCAGTTTGCTTCCGCTGCCTGTCACGTCAGCCTATTCTTCCTCTCCAGCTGCTGCACAGTCCGTCTCCTCATTGGCTCTTCCCGCTGCTCGGAGGCTCTCTGTGCCATCTCCGGAAGTTTCTGTTTCCATGACGCCGGGGGTGGCCCCTACTCCTCCCATGGTGGGGTCCAAGCTCTCCGTGGCCAGGGAGAAGGATGACACTCAACATAGTACAGCAGCAGACAGCATCCAAGTCCAGGCTAACAAGCAAGTTAATTTTCATTCTTCTCCAACTTATAATGAAATGTCTTGCCTGATTCCTGGTAGGGAGGCTCAGGGAGAGCAGTCCCCTGAGTTCTCCCCGCCTGCTGCTGTCATGAATGGCTCACCAGCCCTCTCTCTGCTCATTCCTGCTTCCTCCGAGGGTGTTCCAGAGCTGAACCGTCAGGACTGGGGGGAGCCAGAGGTCCAGGGGGATCCCCCCCCCCCGCAGCAACGGTGAGCCAGACACCAGCCGCCACGCCGGAGGAATCTATAGCATGAGTCATGACGGCTGAAATAATGACTGCAGAGAGTATCACGCCTGCTGCGGAGGCCGCCACAACAGAGTCAGCGCCCGAGCTGCACCTCCAGGAGGCCGAGCCCGTGGGAACATCGCCCGGATCATCGGAGTGCTGGACGGCGGTCGAGCTTGAGCTAAGGCAAGTGCTCTCTTTTGTTTTTCTTCTTTTCATAATTGAGCATTTTTGCCTAGCTCTAGGTGAGGATGGTCAGCTGCAGCCATACGCTGCACCTGAGCTCGCCTCGCCGGGCTCTGCCACTGCCGGCGACCCTGACCCTTCCTCTTCTGTGTCTGAGTCCTCTTCTAGGGTCACCGGAGAGAGGTCCACGTCTCCAGACAAGACTGAGGATCCAGGCTCACCACTGGAGATTATTGTGGCCGCTGTCACCCCCGCTGTGGTCTCCATGGGTCCAGCCCCCGGTCTGCCAAAGGGTATGGGTTGGGTTCCGCCTCAGCCCAGGTCTCCAAGGGTGCCTTTGATCAACCGCCTCCTGGCTTGGGTTCTCATACGGGTCGGCTGGCCCAGGGTCAAGATGGCATGGAGGTCAGCAGTGGCCCAGCTGGGTCTCATCGCGGGTGCAGCAAGGGTCCTCCCGGGCTCCAGCGTGGGTGCAACCATGGCTTGGTCGGGGTCCACCGTGGGTGCTACACTGGCCCATGCGGGGCTCACCATGGGAGCAATGAGGCCCCGGATAGGGGTCACCGCTGGTACCACGTCGTCCCAGGCCGAGAACACCGCAGGTGCAGCCATGGCCCAGTCCGGGTCCACCGTGGGTGTGACAAAGGTTCAGCGTCATGTCAGGACCACCGAGGGTGTCGCCAGCCAGTTCAAGAACACCAGGGTTTCCTTCCCCCTTCCAGAGGCCTGGTGGGTGATCCTTCTCTTCCTGCTGGGCACCGTCAGGGTCTGCCGGGTCCTGCCACCAGTGACCGCAGGGGTCTCCTTTCCCTGGTCTGGCCACCCACCTCCCAGTCTCCCGGTGGGCAGGCTGCCCCCTTGCTTTCCCCCCTGGTCCTGGTGGCCCAATGATGTGGGTCGGCCACCTGAAGGTCCGCGTCTCCCGGTTAGGGGGCCACTTTCCGGCCCGTTTCTCCTGGCCTGGTGGCTGAGGAGCCCCAGTCGGCCACCCGAGAAACTGTACCATTGGGGTCGGTGGCCAGGTTTTCCAGGCAGGCCACACGACTCACCTTGCCTGGTGGTCCGGCTGACGTTGGACTTTGGCAGGCCACCTGGCCTGGTTCATGGATGTTCATGGGCCTGGGACAGTGGCTGGCCCCCTGAGCCTTGGGACTCTTGGGTTTCGGGGAGGGGTGATTGTGAGTTTGGGGTTGGGAAGTGTGGTGATCTTGTGTTGTATTGTGGTGGGTTTTTTTTCTCCTTGGTTAATCTCTCCTAACCTGTTTCACCCCACCTTCCGCCCTGGTTTGTTGTGTTGGCCTTCCGGGTGGGGGTGGGGGGGCAGGTTTTCTTTTGGGTTTTGTTTTCTGTTTTTTGATGGTACAGTGGGTGTCTGGATTCCACCCCTTGAAGTGGGGCTCTGTCATGTTGGGGGTTGTTTTCAACCCCGTCCACGATCTGTGGTCGTAGGTCTTTGATTGTTGCTTATTAATTCCAGCTGGCAGATTAATTGAGTGTTGCTCTCTGCCAGTCCTACGGCCACGCCTCCTCCTCTTGCCAGACATTCACCAGCTGTATTTTATCACCACATGCACACTTACGCATGCATGCACGCACGCACGCACGCACGCACACACACAGTCCAATCAGTCACGTACCTGCTTGCCACACTGCTGTGACCACGTGCCTTCATTAGTGATTTGGGTACTCATGGGAGGCGGTGTGATCAGTCAGTGTGGCAGCTTAAGTCAACATTGGACGTCCAGGCTCACTTACGGTTGGCTCCTTTCCCTTTAGACTTTATGGTGTTGTTTTTCCAGAGCTGTTCTGCTCCGACATCCATGTGAGTCTTTATCTCAATTAATTATTGCCCTTCCTCTCCGCTCCTGTTCTGTTTGGAGCGCATGGGGCATCTCCTCTCTGCCAACAAAGTTTGTAGCCGGTTGTCTCATCATCTACCTGTGACTGTTATTTGGACACTTTGTATATTTTTCTCTCTGTTAATAAACACGTTACATTACTGCACTTTGGACTTGTATCCATTCATATGTTCATTGCATGATTACGCTGCTGACATGACAGCAGATCACTCAGGCTATGTTGGAAGTGACATTCACCAGGTCAAAAGTTGATGTGTCACCAGAAATTATTTGGGAAACATTGTTTTAAAGTGAAAATTCTACCTTGTGTAGCTTTAAAGGCTAATAGAAAAAAATCTGAATTGGGATTAATCTACAAAATTCAATTATTTGTGATTAAATACAGAAAGCAATGCTATGTAATGTACCTTAAACTTGTCACTTTTCAGGTTTTTCATACTCTTATCATAGGAGTGAACAAATATGCTTGCTTTCTGAAGCTGCAGGTTTAACACTTTCAACATGTCAAAAATGACAACTATCCAGAATATTCTCCCCCCAAAAATGGAACAAAACTCTTAGCAGCTATAGGGCTGTTACCATAGCTACACAGCACTAAGTAGTAAAAAGATGTTAGCTTCAGTTTGCATGCTGCAAAACACAGCAATCACTCACAACACCCAGCCACAGCAGTCTCTCACCTCACTTTCCAACGCAAGTTCCAATAGACGATAGTCCAGTTTATTTTCTAGGGAGTGGACATTTGTAGACAGAATTGATGGAAGTGATGTCCGCCTGGGATTAGCCTTTAGCTTAGCTGTTAGTCTTCTCTGCCCTCCTGTCCTTATAGAGCGGTGAGTGTTGGTAAAGGTCCCAGTGCTCCATGGGCCGCTGGATCTTCACAGTGTATGAGTCCGATGCTTTGTAGACGCTCCAATGTAGTCGTGTCTACAGAGCCCATAATACTGAAGGAGTCTAAATCCAGTAAAGCCTGGTGATTAGCTGTTAGCCCTCTGCTCTCCCACATCTCCTCCCTTCTCTGTCGGCCTCTTCTCTCTGGCATTCTGCATTGTTACAGTCCATATGTCCACATAGTATGACAGCGATACTCCAGTACACTCAGAATTAAATAAAAGGAGTGTGTGCCATGAATGTGGCTTCACACATCTGTTTTGAGTTGCGCCATAGACTGTCTGACAGAAACAATACCTGTGTTTTGGAAGTTCCACTTTTTTTCACAAGTAATCATGATCGAAAAACTGATTGCGGTCAAGGGGGCATTGCATTAGTACACTATTAACATGATAATGCATCCACCACTAGCATTTTCCCCACATCCCTAGCATTGTTTTTGTTGTCATGTTGTGGGAAATTTACCGTTAAAGTTGAGGCTAGAGTTTTTATAGACCCAGACAAGCCTTTGCTATCACCTTTGGTTTTTATATGGGGTTTATTAATTAAACATAGTAACAGGGATTGTGGGGTTTTTTTCTTCAGAGAATTAATATCCTTGGGATGAAAATCATTTAATTCACTTTGTCATAATCAATGTCAGCAGAGCTCTCTGTTGTCCCTGCTCATCTGTATTCAGCCGTTTGATTGGCAGTTCATCTGTGACTTTCCCTCTCTGACTCCCAGGGCCTGGAATGGTCAGTGAGACAAATTACATCCTTTTAACCCAGCTGTCAGTCAGACACTAGTGGACTGAACCCCGCAGGGGCTGTTTTTCAGTGTGAGGCTTTGTATGGAAACTGAGGGAGTCTCCTACAGTAGCCCTTGGATCGTGCTGCACCCCCCCCCCCCCCACACACACACACACACCCTTAGAAAAGGTAGATAACACCAAGGACCAGGCCTCCATTATCTGCATAATACAGTATCTCCAAAACACACATTTACATTGATTGAACAAAGAGGCAAATGTGAGACAATTCTCACATTAACACGGCTACACACAGGCCCCAATGTCATATTCGCACAATCACTCCGACCAGAAGAGACGCATTCTGTACATCAAACACACAAGAACACGCACGCACTTATTGTGCGCACACCATCCATTCAGTCCTCTTGGCGGAAATGACCAGACTGTGCTGACATTGGGCCCTGCTTGATGGGTCTTTTGAAACATATTTCCTGAAGACTTTTATTCTTTAAAGGCCAGGAGAAACCTCCTTTAGAGGAGACGTGTTGAAAATATGTCCATGTAGGAAGATGATAGTCAGTAATGGGAAGAGGAAGGGTGAAGAGACGGCTAAGTGATCGTGTGGTGAGGAGACGGCTAAGTGATTGTGTGAAGGATCAAGACCAGCAAATGGCTGACAAATGCTGTCAGCTTTTTTTCCCTTAAAATACATGTAAAAAAACAAACAAAACTGAAATCAGCACCTTCCATTTTCAAGGTTTGTTTTTTGTTCAGTTTTTTTCAAATCAAAAGAATAAGGGGGGGAAATCTCAAGAATAAAGCACAGCATCAGGCTACGATGGGGGAGGGGGATCCCACAGGAACGATTGATCTGTGGCTACAGCAAGCGCACACACACCCAGGCTTGTTGCCAGGAAGCTTGCTGTTGGTCAGATATGTATAATTGATGGAGTTGAGTTTGACACAGTGCCGTAATGTAATCTGGGGCTAGAGTCTCGGTGGTGTTCGAGTGTGTGTGTGTGTGTGTGTGTGTGTGTGTGTGTGTGTGTGTGTGTGTGTGTGTGTGTGTGTGTGTGAGAGAGAGAGAGAGAGAGAGAGACACTGAAGAGAGATGCAGGAGGGCATGAGGCTGGGTGGGGGTGTGCAGTGGTTTGCAGGAAAAAGCGACAGGGATTTACTGTGGGGACCCGGTGTAAATTTGATGTATTGGAATGCTGTATTTTTTCCTCCCTGTACCAACCTCGTGGGTTACACATGGAGGAACAATGGCCTTTTTTACTGTAATGGGCTCTCACCTTGAGGGACCTCTTTCTCACTCAAACACTCGGCGTATACGGGGCTGTGACTGGCCATCTGTAACGTGTCATTTCCCAGTTCATTCGCTTTCACTGGTCCACAAAAATGTTTTAACGAATATGGTATCTCACATGCAGTTATTAAACATTGCCATAGTATATAGTTGTAGGCAATTACAGGGTACAAATATGACTAATTTTAATATTGATTAATGTCCAAGAATTCTTGAACATGCTGGTCCAAATATGGGTGAATGAGAGGTAAATAATAAATGAGCAAGATGTGTTGTATGTCTTTGTTTGAGTCGTCTGTAATAACAAATCTTTTTGGACAACTGTCCCGGAAATGATCACGATAAACAATATTATCGTTGATGCCATGAAGACTGAGAAGACACTGATATAATGACATAATGATAATGATCCATGTGCATCCTTTCAAAGAGTATTGAACTTTTACTCATCAGCATTTAACACTGGAATTGAAAAGTGGAAAAAAAAATGTCTGTTCATATGCCCACACAGTAGATGGGGAAAATGCCCCAACAAACCGATTTGAACACCCAGAATCAAACAAAACATGAAGAACACAAAGGTTCATTTCAGTGTAAACAATGGTATATAACAGGTATGAAAATGGTCTTGATAAAGCCTTTCTTTACAGCATCAGAATAGTAATTTTCATGGCTTTAAGTAGTAAATTAACTGATACAGTTAAATGTAAAATTTTGCAGAATTTTCAACTTTTTTAAGGCCACATCTCAAATGTACATCCAAGGTGTCTTTTGACATCTGTGAGTTAGAGTTGTGCGATATGCCAAGGATTTCACATCACGATATAAGTAATCTTATTTGATGATAACGATTAGGGGTGTAACGGTACGCCTAAAATCACGGTTCGGTACATACCTTTGTTTTAAGGTCACAGTTCGGTTCATTTTCGGTACAGGAAGGAAACAAATTGCACAACATAAAACTGCTTATCTTTTGTATAAGCAGAAGCAGCTTTGACAAAAAAAAACAAACAAACTGTGAACTGCCAGCAGTAAATTCTCTAATAAATAAAATGTATACAATAAAATAAATAAATTCTCTTTTTAACAAATGAACCATGCAGACAAGTGCAACAACAGAAGTTTGAATAGTCTGAATTATTGTTTTGTTTTTAGGAAATTAAAGTTCCTTATTGCCTGAAGCAGTGTTTTAACCAGAGTACTTTGGTTTGTTCAGGTTTCTGTGGGGAATTATGTAATTTTACTTGTTAATTGGTCAAAAAAATTGCAAATAATTGGTCATTGTTGTGAATAGGTGCTGAAGGCACCCATGCACAACAACAGCAAATTATTTGCAAATTTTTTAAACAACTAAGAAGTTAAATAATGTCCCATAAAAATCTGAACATACCAGGGCACCCTTGAAAAACATTGGCCTAAAGTGCAGCATTAACAGATTTAGCTTTTTCATGAAAGGATGGAATTATTTTCTGGCTGAAGTGAGCACAACAAGGAACTTCATACCAGGGCGTTTAAACCTGGTGTTCTCAACAACTGAATGAATATGGCCTTAAATCAGCTACTATAAAAACACCAATGGCATTTGTTATTGCTTTGGCTTGATCTGAAAAGCCCTGGAGAGGCTGTCTAAATGCTGCTGGAAGCTGCACTTGCACCGTGCTAGGTTTTAGGGTTTTGGGTTTTTTTTGTGCTGCACTGATATTCACGTTTGCATGGTTTCAAATGAGTTAACAAGTTTGACATACTGCCAAAAGTATATCCGATGCTGTTTTAATCTTATTCACTTGCCTTTGTCCATTCACATATTTCACCGGAAAGCTGAAGTGTTCCCAGAAAGGAGACTTCTGAGGAGGGTCTTCAAGCTCTGGCTTCTCCATAGCATTACAGCCAGCCATGACTTTCGTTAGTCAGAGGCTGGGCAGCACTGTGTGTTTACATGTGTACAGCTAATAGCGCGAGGCAGTTACACTTTCTGTCCTTCACTCATCCTGGTCCGTGTGGAACCTCAGTATGCCTCTGTACCGTACTGAAGGTGCCATACTGAAAAATACAAATACATGTACCGTTATACCCCAATAACAATATATATCACAATATACTGTACATTTTCTGTAAATTCGATACTTTATATATAATAATCACATAAAGCAGACCATCTCATTTTTTACATTTTAAATAACATCCATCCATCCATCCATTTTCTACCACTTTTCTGGAGGTCCGGGTCGCGGAGGCAGCAGCTCAAGCAGAGAAGCCCAGACTTCCCTCACCCCAGCCACCTGCTCCAACTCTTCAGAGTAGATACCAAGACATTCCCAGACCAGCTGGGAGATGTAGTCTGTCCAGCATGTCCTGGGTCTGCCCCAGGGCCTCCTCCCAGTGGGACATGCCAGAAACACCTCAAGTGGGAGGCGTCCAGGAGGCATCCTGATCAGATGCCCATACCACCTCAACTGGCTCCTTTCAATGTGGAGGAGCAGTGGTTCTACTCTGAGCCTCTCCTGGTTGACTAAGCTCCTGACCCTATCTCTAAAGGTAAGTCCAGCAATCCTATGGAGAAAGTTCATTTCAGCCACTTGTATCCGCAATCTCACTCTTTCGGTCATTACCCAAAGCTCATGACCATAGGTGAGGGTAGGAACGTAGATTGACTGGTAAATCAACAGCTTTGGTTTAGAGCTCAGCTTCCTCTTCACCACAACGGACCAGTACAACGTCTGCATCACTGCAGATGCTGCTCCAATCCATCTGTCAATCTCTTGCTCCATTCTCCCCTCACTCTTGAATGAGACCCCAAAATATTTAAACTCCTCCTCTTGGGGCAGGAGCTTGTCCCCAACCCGGACAGGACAATCCACCTTTTTCCGGCTGAGGACCATGGACTCAGACTTGGAGGTGCCAATTCTCATCCTACCCGCTTCACACTCAGTAACAAACCGTCCCAGCAAGGCCTGTAGGTCATTGCTCGATGAAGCCAACAGGACATCATCATCTGTAAACAGCAGAAATGAGATCCTGTGGTCACCGAACATGACACCCTCCGTTCCTTGGCTGCGCCTAGATATCCTGTCCATAAAAATTATGAACAGGATTGGTGACAAAGGGCAGCTCTGATGGAGTCCAATTCTCACTGGAAACGAGTTTGACTGGGTGTTGGCAATATGAACCAAACTCTTACAGCAGTCGTATAGGGACCAGATTGCTCATAACAACAAGCCCGATACCCCGTACTAACGCAGCACCCCCCACAACAGACCACGAGGGACGCAGTCAAATGCTTTCTCCAAGTCCACAAAACACATTTAAACTGGTTGGGCAAACTCCCACGAACCCTCAAGGATTTTCGAGAGGGTAAAGATCTGGTCCAATGTGCCACGACCAGGACGAAAACCACATTGTTCCTCCTGAATCCAAGGTTCAACCAATGGCCGGACTCTCCTCTCCATTACTCTGGCATAGACCTTCCCATGGAGGCTGAGAAGTGTGATCCCCTTAAGTTAGAGCACACCCTCTGGTCCCCCTTCTTGAAGGGAGGAACCACCACCCTGGTTTGCCATACCAAAGGCAGTGTCCACGCCTCCATACAGTGTTGCAGAGGTGTGTCGACCATGACAGCCCTACAACATCCAGGGCCTTGAGGTACTCAGGGCGACTCTTGCCCATTCCCGGGGCCCGGCCACCAAAGTTTTTTAACCACTTTGGCAACCTCAGCCCCTGTGATGGGCAAGTTGTCCCCCTTGTCCTCAAGCCCTGCTTCTTCTGTGGAAGGTGTGTCAGTGGGATTGAAGAGATCCTCAAGTATTCCGTCCACCGCCTGACGATGTCCCCAGTCAAAGTCAGCAGTGCCCCAGCCGCAACATACACAGTGTGGACAGGGAGCTGCTTCCCCCTCCTGAGCCGCTGGACAGTTTGCCAGAATCTCTTCAGGGCATACTGAAAGTCTTATTCCATGGCCTCACCGAACTCCTCCCACGCCTGAGTTTTTGCTTCAGCTACCACCCAAGCTGCAGTCCGCTTGACCTGCCGGTACACCTCAGCTGCTTCAGGGGTCCCACAAGCCAACCAAGACTGATAGGACTTTTTAAATAAAAAATAAATTGTACAAATTCATCTGTCATTAATTTTATGCACCTTTTTCCCCTCTTAATTTTGCAGTGTTGTTATAAAAAAAATTTTTTTAATAATGTGCATTTGAGATGACTTCAACTTTATTCATTATCGCTACTTGACTAATTAAAAATGATTCAAAATCAAGTAAGTTATATTAAGAGCCAGTTCGTTCCTCTGACACGTTTTAATTTATTATTTATTTAGGGTGTATGAGGCTGCTGACATGCACTTTTGCAGCTTTAGTAATATTTTTTCCAACAAAATTAAGAAACTCAGCAATAATTTAAACCAAAGAAACGATGGACTGATACACTATAATGTTTCATATTAGTGACAAGTTAGCATCATCATTTAGCATTTGCTGTTTTTTAGTTAGAGCGAGATGGTGTTAACGCTACTTACCTCTAATTAAAACAAGGTTAGAGGACTATCCTCTCTGATGCAGCACGGTGGGAAACAGTCCCACATCCCTGGCAAACAGAAGTAGCAGCTATCTGACCAAAACATTAGCTTGGAGTTAGCTGCTGTGCTAATCACCGGAATCCACACAGCTGGCGCGCTGCGGGGAAGAGGCGGGGCAGTGACAAGTAGAAACGGGGTATGTGTCTTTTAAATCCCGATATAAATGATACCGTTTTATATGAAACAGTAGACGTTTTTTATCGCATCACTGATATACATCATCATATTGCACAGCTCTACTGTGAGTGATGCTCCACACACAGCAGAATGAAAAAAAAATGCTTCTTTTAAGGCCTAATCATCAAGTAAAACTAGTGCCATCTTATGAAATTAACCAAAGAAAAAATCGAGTAAGATCAATAACGATATTGATTAATAACTATAGCAATATCATTATGCGCTTCCACACTGATGAACGACAATATCGTGTAAAAAGCACTGAATTTATAATTCAGCTTGGGCACACTGTCTCTGTGACGACCGCTCGAAGTGTCCAGTCAGCTCCTTCTCCTCCTGCTCCTGTCTGAAAGCACCTCTGAGGCACGGAGAGTACAGCTCCATTTATTCCTGGCCTAGCAAACTACTAGCAAATTTCTAGCCAGTTTGTAAATCAGTGAAATCAAAAGTTTTTCAGAGTTTTTATTTAAAAAAATACAGTAAATACCATCAATAAACCTATTCCAAAAAAACCCAAACTGAAAATGTTGCTTGAGTAAATGTAACTAGTGTAACTATTAACCACCTCTGATGACTGACAACGTCATTAACCACTTGCACTCCGTTGTTCCGCGGGCGAGCAAGTCTCTGCGTTCTAGGGCGCATGAGGGCGCACAAGAGCGCCCTCGTGCGCGCTTGGACGCATGACGCATGGTGGTGGTGATGGTGATGTAGTGGCGTCCAAGCGCCACTAAAAAAAAAACTGCAGAGACAGCCGCAAACAGATTAGTTCATCTGACTGACCTCTCATTCGACTAATAAGAGCCTTGAATTGGGTTTCTGAAACCTTGAAGAGCCAAGGAGGACCCGCCTCCCAACGCTTTGAATGCAGTGAGCCAATTGAAGCAGAGAAGTTCGTGAGCTGTTTTTTTTTAAGGCTGGGTGAAGACTGGCTGCTGCAGCGGATCAAAAAAGGACACAGGAAGAGCCCCACAGACCCAGCAGCATGGAGACCATCCACAAATGCAACCTGTGTGACAGGGAGTGCCATTCGTGGATCGGCATGTTCGGCCACAGGCGGTGCTTATTTTGTATTGGTTCCAGCAGAGTAGACGTTATGTTTTCTTCCATGGTCATCATAGACCGACGGAGGCTGACGACGAAGGCTGAGTGACACACACGCCTTCGCCAGTCTTTTTTTAATTACTACTGTTATTTGTTTTGAAAAATCGTTCGCCAAAAACCGCAATCATGGAAGCACAAAACCGCAATAATGGAATTATGTTTTGATTGAGTCGCGAGACCAGAACCAGAGCGGACCAGCGTCGCGTTCGTCTGACAATGAGGAAGACAAGTTCGCCCAGACTCCGCTGTGAAGAGGTAAGGTGTTATAAGCTAAATTATTCTCTATCCCTGAAAATTGTAATCCAAAATGACTTTTGACCGATCAGTAAATTACAGCTGTGCGGTTCACGAAGTCTGAAGTTCGTGCGCCGCGGTACAAGGGGTTGCTCGCAGTGTACAGGCTGTGAACGCCCCCCCACCCCCGCTATTCTTCTGCAGCGAGGGGTGGGGGAGCCGCGGTGACTGCACTGCTGTCCTACATCACCACATAAGGCTAATCTGTTGTGTAGCGATGGCTAAAGTCCATCCTCTGTAGCGAGCGGGGGGGGGGGGACAACCCCCCCGCACACACACACAGTAGCGAGGGGGGGGGAAGCCGCTGTGACAGCGTTGCTGTGGAAACATGCAACGAGTGTAATCTGTCATGTAGCGAGGGCCGAACTCTGTCCTTGGTAGCGAGGGGGGGGCGACCCCCCCCCACACACACACAGACACAGCCCTGAGTGTGACCTTTCCTTTGAGCCTAAAATGAAGCTTCTACATTGAATTATTCAAAAGTTATAGACGTTTTTCCAAACTGTGCCATTTGGCACAATTTGGCACAGTTCCAAAATGCCTGGGAACAGCCTGAGAACAAAGCTGTGTAAAATATTCATTTTTTGTGGTATTGTTACCAAATTTGGATCTCAGCTGGATAACACTTGGTTCTACATTTCTGTTGCATTTTCCAGCCGGATCGGACAGCTGTGTGTTATTTACAAGCATTTGTATCCAAAAAAACACTGTGTCCAAATTTTTTTTCTTCAAGTTCAGTATGTTTAGATGACTGTAACTCAGTGGCCGGAGCACGTAGAGAGATTATGTTTTTTTTGCCAAAAAATTCAAAGTGTTTTCTTTTAAATGAGACCAACCCCATGAAGATGCTGCAAAGGGTTGAAGAACAGCTTTCGATTTACTTTGGGCGCGTTATTTTTTGGCATTTTTAGGAAAATTGCCCGGAGTGCGATCTCGTTCTTTCGGTCATTACCCAAAGCTCGTGACCATAGGTGAGAGTAGGAACGTAGATTGACTGGTAAATCGACAGCTTTGCCTTAGAACTAAGCTCCCTCTTCACCACAACAGACCGGTACAACGTCCGCATCACTGCAGATGCTGCTCCAATCCGTCTGTCGATCTCTCGCTCCATTTTCCCCTCACTCGTGAACAAGACCCCAAGATACTTAAACTCCTCCACTTGGGGCAGGAGCCTGTCCCCAACCCGGAGAGGACAATCCACCTTTTTCCGGCTGAGGACCATGGACTCGGACTTGGAGGTGCTGATTCTCATCCCAGCCGCTTCACACTCAGTGGCAAACCGTCCCAGCAAGAGCTGTAGGTCATTGCTGGATGAAGCCAACAGGACAACATCATCTGCAAACAACAGAGATGAGATCCTGTGGTCACCAAGCATGACACCCTCCATTCCCTGGCTGCGCCTAGAAATCCTGTCCATAAAAATTATGAACAGGACCGGTGACAAAGGGCAGCCCTGGCGGAGTCCAACTCTCACTGGGAATGACTCTGACCGAGTGTTGGCAATGCGAACTAAACTCTCACAACGGTCGTACAGAGACCGAATAGCTCGTAACAACAAGCCCGATACCCCATACTCCCGAAGCACCCCCCACAAAAATCCACGAGGGACGCGGTCAAATGCCTTCTCCAAGTCCACAAAACACATGTAAACTGGTTGGGCAAACTCCCACGAACCCTCAAGAATTCTCGAGAGGGTAAAGAGCTGGTCCGATGTGCCACGGCCAGAAAGAACGAGATCGCGGATACAAGCGGCTGAAATGAGCTTTCTCCGTAGGATTGCTGGACTCACCCTCAGAGATAGGGTGAGGAGCTCAGTCATCCGGGAGAGGCTCAGAGTAGAACCGCTGCTCCTCCACATTGAAAGGAGTCAGTTGAGGTGGTATGGGCATCTGATTAGGATGCCTCCTGGACGCCTCCCACTTGAGGTGTTTCAGGCACGTCCCACTGGGAGGAGACCCCGGGGCAGACCCAGGACTCGGTGGAGAGACTATGTCTCCCAGCTAGTCTGGGAACGCCTTGGTATCCCCTCTGAAGAGCTGGAGCAGGTGGCTGGGGAGAGGGAAGTCTGGGCTTCTCTGCTTGAACTGCTGCCTCCGCGACCCGGACCTCCGGAAAAGCGGTAGAAGATGGATGGATGGATGGATGGATGGATGGATGCCCGGAGTGCAAGTGGTTAATCACAAGACTTGTTTATTAGTGTCTTCAGTCTGTGTTTAGTTGGGTTATGGTGGTGGTTCCAGTCCTTAAGTACTACTTGTTGTTCCTACGAAAAGCTGAGCTGAGCTGAGAAAACATGCCAGTCACTTGTTCAGTTGGTACCACAGATAGGCCGAGATTGAAAAGTGTCCAATGCTGGTGGCTAGTTAGCATGCTAGCAGTTTGGCTTTGGCACACTTCACTCGTTTTTTTCTTGCCATTTTCAGATGAAATAGAGTCCATCACCACAGAGGTATTGTGG
The DNA here is from genome assembly GCA_020510985.1 of Pholidichthys leucotaenia. NCBI lineage: Eukaryota > Metazoa > Chordata > Actinopteri > Cichliformes > Pholidichthyidae > Pholidichthys > Pholidichthys leucotaenia. The sequence continues at coordinate 306,078,360 of CM035839.1, forward strand.
TTTGTTAATTGAGGCAATAAATCCGACTCTAGTACTGCCTATTTTTTTAAAACAGATGTCAAATAGTTTAAGGATGTTTACAAAGTTATGCAAACTGAATAAAGTTTTTTTTTTAAAGGGTGGTACTTCCGGGTCACTGCGAGGATTTTTCAAACAGTGCCTCACTATGGAAATTAAGGTGTCCAACACAGTATTAGTAGAGTAGAGTTGAGTAAACTTTATTGTTCCCTAAAGGAAATTTGTCTTGGGCATAGTGCTGCAGCCATTGCTTTGCAAGTTAACTAACTAACTAACTAACTAACCTGCACTTATATAGCGCTTTTCTAGTCACAAAGACCACTCAAAGCGCTTTTTACTAATACTAACCCTCTATTCTAGGGGCCTATAGGAAACATATATCTAGGGACAATTTAGAACAGCCAATTAACCTAACATGCATGTCTTTGGATTGTGGGAGGAAACCGGAGCCCCCGGAGTAAACCCACGCAGCACAGGGAGAACATGCAAACTCCACACAGAAAGGTTCCAACCCCTGCCAACCTGGGGATTCGAGCCAGGAACCTTCTAGCTGTAAGGCAACAGCGCTAACCACTGCATCACCGTGCTGTGGTTAAAAACATCATCCCAGAATAAAAACTGTTTCACAGTAATAAAAATCTTTCCTTAAAGCATACTTAAACCATTTCATAATGACCACACAAAGACACACAAGATTAAAAAAAAAATGAGTATTGCAGTTCTCATATACGTAAGAAGTCAGTGATAGAAATGACAGGACACTAAATAACTGTTAGTAATTAACGGTTACTAGAACACCTTTGAAGTGGGGTGATACATATCCAGTGAAACGTTGGAGTGCAATTATCGTGGAATATAGTAACTCCTGGAATCCCTATTGTCCAATCCATTTGCTTGTTTGAAACTAACTGTTGTATAATTTTGTTTGTTATATGCAAGTCTTATGTTGGTTACAACCTTACGGCAGACATCCTGGTGATCTTCTCACACACCCCAAAGAGAGGCCAAAAACCAATTTTGGGATTAAAGGGAACATAACAAATTAGAGGAGTTTTGGTTCAGATATACCCTCGGGGACATGGAGGCTTTGCTTGGGATAAGAAAAATTAAGGTCTGAATGGGCCATGGCTGTTTTCAAAATAAGATGCTATACATGCTTACAAGTAGCGTTCTTGACTTTCTTTTCCTTTTTTGCTTACGGTTGTGTATCTATATGTCCTCCCTGACAGCACTCCTGTTCCTTTCTTCCACTGTAGCTGTGTGTCTGATTTAATTGCCAACCTTTGAGGGGGGGGATCGATTTGAGCAACAAGATAACTAAGTTATCAAACGGTTTCATTGACTGGCTGTCCCTTCTCTCTCTATCCTTTTTCCTCCTCCCTGTTTCTTGTCCCATTTTCCTCTCCCCATCTCCACTCTTTTCCCCATCTCTCCTTCCATTCATTTACACCTTTCATCCTCCCCCTTGCTGCTTTTTCCTCCTCCTCATCTTTCACCTCCTCCCTCTCACAACAGGTCGGCAGACTTGTCCACCTGAGAAGTTTGATTGCGGAGGAGCGGCCAGTAAATGTGTTTCATTGTCATGGCGATGCGATGGAGAAAGGGACTGTGAGAACGGGGCAGATGAGGAGCAGTGTGCCGCAGGTAAGTCTGGGGTGGATGATGGATATGTTGAATGGAGTCAGAGTGAGTCTGGAACTGTGGGTCCCAACCTTTGTTTCCACGGACCCAACCTTTGCATGTCTAAGATAAAGTAGTCCCCCCACACACCCCTCACACACAATCTTTATATGTGAACCAAGAACACTTTTTAATGCTCTGTTTTTGGGTATATGAGATGTTTTCTATTGGATTGTGTTGACTTTTGAATATCAAGTTGGGTGTTTGTTATTATTTTTTACTAGTGCATGGCCCGTAGAACACAAGTATTCCTGTCTGAAACAGGTAGCCCAGTCAGGCTTTCCAGGCCCAAATGTAGGCTGTGTTTGAACGTGGAACACAAAGAGGTGTGGCCTATATGTAAGCAATCACATGTTAGACTTTGACAAATATTAAAGGGAGTAAATGTCACTAAGATTTATTTGACTGTGTGAATATTAATTACAGAATACCTAAATATTGAAAATAAATGGGACATCCAATATTAGCGACTGTTTCAGATCCTTGTTTATTTGTTTGTCAGATCACTTATTTGTGTGATCTTTTATCACTTACAATATATTCAAGATAATAGTGTATCTTGCACTTTGGGGAATGGGAGTTGTTCATTCATCATTATAATTATTTTAGTTGATCACTGTTCAGTGATGGAGTTCAGTGTAATATTGAATTTCTTCTATCGTCAATAAACTCATGCAGTACTATAACAGGACACGTTTACAAATATGTGAGACCCATTGTAGTGCATCATTTTATATTTTAGCAATATTTTGTTATTAAAAGGTTTTTTAAAACTGTAATCAACCGAATTAACTGCAAAACACCCAACATTATTATACACAGCAGATGGACCTGTTTGACTACAACCGTTGCATCGGAGTTGCCAGAAAATTTGTCAGAAAATATTTAACTAAAAATGATTTATTTCGTTATTTGGGCGTTTTGGTGTCTTGTGTTTGGTTGTCAAGTCATTCCGGCCATTCCGCTCGACAATCATGGCGGTGTTATTATAAAGAGGAAGAAGAAGAAGCCATCTCTATTGTCATTCAGTTCATACAGCCAATCATGTACTGTAGAACAAAATTACGTTTCTTCTATCTATAATGTTAATCACATCTAGAATCAGAGGGGTCACTGCCATGCAAGGCGCCGCCACAAACAACTTCTCCTTCTCCCATTCTATTATGCAAACAGTGCTCTAACTTGGTGCTCCAAGCTAGAAGGCAGGAAGTACCATTTTTATATGGTCTTTGATATGACCCGGTCGGGACTTGAACCCTCAACCTCCTGGTTGTGGGGCGGATGCTCTATTAACTAGGCCACCACTCCGGTATTATTGTTATTAAGTTTTTAATTTTTAGATACTCGCGTGGGAGGGGGGACTCTCGGTCCTGCAAAGTACAGTGGTACCACACGGGTGAAACAGCAGCCAGGACTCCCATCTACCACTGACTGGGAAGGCTGGGCATGCCTCCCCGCGAAGGACCGTGGTCTGCCCGGTCGGGCCGCTGCTTCTCCCAGCGTGTCCTGTGTTGGATACACCGGTGTTATTTGTCAGACCTAGGTCCCGCTGACATTCCGCCCAGTCTGCTCACACACCTCATGTTCTCCTCGTATGCTGAATTATTCTTTAGACCTACACAATCACGGCAACTTCATGCTGTAATTTTTTAAGCATTAAATCTTCAGTATTATCTTTTTCTAGTCAAATTTGTCACTTTTGGCTTCCTTGTTTTGCTCACGGAACGCTGTGGTTACTGATGCCGCGTATTCTTGAATCAGTACGGATGCAGTGCAAAACCCGGCCCACACGTCTAGAAGCCAGAGCATGAGGAAACGGAGCCGTGGCTAAACTTTTATTGATAAAAATTACATATTTTCTCTGAGCAAGTCCATACTCTGGGTGCACACCCTCATAACCTCAGCAAAGCACTTATAAAATCTGAGATCAGTTTGACGAACGATTTGAGAGATATGTGAGGAACACACAAAGAGACACACACACACACACACACACACACACACACACACACACACACACACAGAGCGATCTGTTGCATTTATAGATAGATGTAACATTCACAAATAGAATTTCCACAAACTCACACCCTCAGAGCAGACAAAGCCTCGCACCCACCCCTGTGATCTCTGGCACCCCCCACATTTAGAACCACTGTTCTAGAATATACAGTAGTCCTGGAATAAATGATGTCTATTTTCGGTTTATGTGCGGTCACAAATACCCTTATGAACAGCTGCCAACACCGTATGAACAATTTTTGGACCATTTCGTACAGCCTTCTTAAGGCGGCCATAGTAGAATCCAGCGTTCGTAGACCCTTCATAAGTTTGTGGTGAGGTTGATGGTCTTATCCAAGATTTCTACGAATGCCCCACGAAAACCCCTCATCATAGGGCGACCATATAAAGGCCATAGGAGCAATGTAAGAACTACGCAAGATATTGGCTGTAAGTATGCCTCAAGAACACCCTAAGTTATTCTTGAGGGCCCCTTACAGCAGTCGTAGGAAACGCCATATGAATCCCCATTTGTACAGTGTGTGTAAGGTGGTAGTGAGATGCTCATAAGGTGGAAGTACATCATTCCTGCAACATTTGTGCCGACAAAATGTGCTAAAAGCCATAAGACCTTCCTACCAATGACCTGAGAGTGCCGTGAGTTGCACAAAAATTTTGTGAGATGGCAGTAAGTATGGCATAGAAAGATCCCAAGGCACCCTTCCGAAGAACTTAAGAACTCTAGGGCCATTGTATGACAGAAAAGCACCTCCTTTCTCAAGAATGCTTCATGTTGCTCTTGTGAATTGAACAACAGCTGTAAGAAACTATGCCCCCCTCCATGAACCCATCGTTCATAAGAATCTTTGTGACCATAGTTTAACCAGAGACAAATCTAAAAACTAGTGGTGTCACTTTTAATTGCATTTGGCTAACCAGTTCTTATTATCTTATTCTACCATTGCTCTGAGTGCTGCTGTCCCTGTGCTGCTGTAATCCTGGAATTTCCCCATTGTGGGACTAATAAAGGCTTATTTTGTCTTATCTTATCTTATCTTATCTTAGATGACATGGCAGCTTGCTTCTTCTGTATCACATAGCACTAATAAGTGTATTAGTGCTATTAATCGCACTCTAACTACATAGTGTGATTAATCGCATTGTGCGATTAACTCAACATGGCTATCTGTCACGTATGTGCTGCCTGTGGCAAAAATTGGTTAATCACGATTAAACGGTTAACTCGCCCATTGCGATTAATGGCAATTAAAGTGACACCACTACTAAAAAAAAATGTTTAATGTAATCCCAAAACTTTGGTATACGTCATTTTAGTTTTGATCAAACAATAATCTTCTTCAGGCATTTTATGATGTATGGTCAACTCACTGCAACTATATAGATACAAAATACCCTTTGAGGTAGCACTTTGCAACCCAACTGGGATGAAGACAAAGGAGAAGATAAAAGCAGAGAATGTAGAGAAATGTCAGTCATCAAAACAAGGACAATGTGAACGAGAAATTGTTGAATGACTCACAAGAGTGTCAAACATACTGTATATGTATGGAGATTTAATAGAAAAAAGGAAGAAGAAGAAGCGAGGATGAGACATGCTCGGTCTTTCATCGCCCATCGTCAGCTTGAATTTGTGTTGACATACTTATGAGACAGTCATGGTCACTTGATCCAGTTTCAACTATAAGCTTATTGAGTAAAAACAAGGGTTAAGTGTTGTCAGAAAACAGGAATCTTGAGGCTGTTTTCTGAGCTATGGTATATGGAGACTGATTGAGACTTCTATTAAAGAAGCACTCCAATGAATATAAATCCCCTATTAAAACATATCTACATTGTCTAAAATGGTATTTTATACCCTTTTTTCTACAAAGAAAAACTTTTATTGTCTTACAGTTTCATGTCAAAATCTTTTCACTTTCCCCACTCCCTCAAATGCCAGTATCGCTGATTACTAGGCCCAACCACATACTAGAAAGCTAATAGTGGCTAGCGCTACATTATCAGAATAAATCATGTAATAATAAAAAAAAAAATAAATTACCAGTTGAAGGACATGCCCAGTTGTACGCACGGTGGCCCAGGATAATGACTGAACCTGCATCAGTTCTTAAAGGCAGTTTAATGGTAACAATCTTAATTTGGGTCAAGTTTTCAAAGCAGTTTGTTAAAAAATTCTAACTAGCCTGGAGGATAACTCAGTTAGGCCAGAGTGTCCTGATTGGCTCAACACTGCTCACTTGCCAGCAGCAGGAATAGTTACATCACCAAAAACGCTTCGTCTCAATTGACATTTTTGCAGGGGGCGGGGCTTAAATGAAACTTTACAGCAAAAAAACAGAGATATGAGATATTTGAGTGATTTTGCTCTTGATATGTCTTGTAAGTAATAAAAAAAAACATGTTACAGACATATTAACAAGAAAAATAATTCAATTTTGGGCAGAGTATTACTTTAAATAAAGCTTACGGATATGGACCAAACACTGCAGTACCACCAGAATCTGTGGAGGCAGTGTAGCCCATATTTCATAGGAGGAAAAACAGAGTTTTAAAAGGTAGGAATGCAAGTGTGGACTAGGCCTTAAAAAGTACACATGTGATGGGCCCCTTTATACAGCAGGGAGATTGTGTGAGGACCATTGAGAGATCAAAAATTGGCACAATCTCTCACTGATCTCCAAAAGTCTGGAAAAAGTAGTTTCTGTGTAAATGTATAGGAGATAAAAAGTTTAATTTTCATCAGCTTTCATGGCCTCTAGACCACCTGTAGAGATCGTTGTAAGATCCTTGAGAAATTATTGAGTGACCAGGAGGGATTGCTGAGGAATTATTGAGAGTTTCTTGGGCAACCAAGGAAGTTGCTGAGTGTTTGAAAGGTTTTTAGTGCTTGTCTATCCCTTTACACAGGGGTGGAGATCATTGAGGGATGAGTTCCTTGAGAGTTCGTTGAGAGATTGCTTCCCTTTGGTGATCATTTATTTAGAGATTATTTTGGACTGAGTCAAAACTTTTATGGAGGTCATTGAAGGTCATTGACACATCGCTGAGAAGTCATTAAAAGATCGGTGAGAGATCTGGCCATTTTTTCATCACTCCAGGCTCTCTCAACGGTCTCCATAAAGGGGATATACTGTAAGTGATTAAGGTTTAAAATGCATGCATCTATTTTTGGACATGAATGGAGCATCAAGGGAACCAGAATTGGGAGCTGCTTCCACTGAAGAGGAGCTCCATGTGAAAACCTCGTGTTATACTTGTAAGAAATAAAACATAATCCTGCACTCTAAATGCAAAATACACAGTGTTTAAAAAGGCATTTGAAATCTGGGTCTTAAATAAGATTTCATTTCAGAATTTTACTGAGAGTCAATTATAATTTCTCGACAATCTCTACTGTGCCTGTCATGGGCTGAGCTGAGGAAGTTCTGCCAGACTCAGTCTTGTGGCTTTTCCCTTATATTTATTTATATTTGTTGTATTTTGTGCCTTTTGAATTTTATTACTGCCTTCTATTTTTCTGTTTAGGCCTCATTTTTTATGATCATGTTTTATTTCAATTTGTAATTATTTATTAGTCTGTTTTTGATTATGTTTACCCTTTATATTTGTCCTTTGGTGTTCTCTCCCTGGGTTGACAGCTGTCAGGCGGCATTTCCGGTTTGGTGCTCTGTGTGGGCATCGCCCTGTTAGCTGTCAAGTCCAGCCACTCCTCCCTCCTCTCTTCCAGTTGATCCCAATCTTCATTCAGTATTACCTCTTTGCCCGCTTATGTGAACCCACACCTGTCATCACTTATGTATACGGTTTTGACCCTGTTTAAGGGGAGTTATTTTGTTCTCTTTTGCCGCTGCTTTGACTCACCAAGTGTTTCAACATGTCTCTCTTCGTCTCCACCAGAGCCTATTTCTGCTCTGGCGCACTGTTCTTGTATGTTACCTCCCTCATTATTATTTTGTTTTTTTAGCATCTTGTTGAACTTTACGTTTGTTGTTTGTTTTTTCATTAAATTGCCCAAACTCACAGTTGGCGCGTGGGTCTCTCTCTGCCCCGAAGGACATTTCTGACAGAAGGCAGCAGCCAGTAGAGACCCTTGCTGCTGTGAGTTTGCGGATTCTTTGTTTTTCTTTTCACTCACCTATTTTTCCTGGAGTGCATCATGTCGGACTCTGCAGGTGGGCGCAGTTACCCGATGAGCCTGGGGTGGGAGTGCTGCCAAGTCCTAATGGAGATTGATGGGCTAATCTCCGTGGCGCGCAGTGGCTTTGCCCCAAAAGACACTTTATGGTACCTGGGCCTCACGGAGGCAGCTGTTCGCTGTTACCCCCAGCTTCAAGAGCATGCTGAAGGGGTGGAGAGGATTTCTCTGGTGGCGGTGCTGCAACAAGAGAACAATGAGATGGTGAGGAATTCCCCAAACAAACATGGGCCTGTGCCGAAGGGGAGGCGTTCCCAACCCTCTGAAGTATCGGTGCCTCACCAGTCTCCGAGACTCGTTCCTGCTTCCACTCCACCTGCTCTGGAACACCGCCGTCCAGGGAAATCTCACCGGAAGAACGCCTCCACCCCTCAGGCAGTAGTTTGGGTTTTTTTTCACTGAGGCAGAAGACTCCCGCAGCAGTGCGCACTCAGCGTCTTTTCTCTCCGGCTGAATTGTCAGCTTCCTCCCTCAGTGCAGCTGCTGATCCCTGCTTCTCCTCAGCGATTCCTTCCACTGCTGAGAGGTCAATGGTGCCCTTCCTGCTCCGCCCGCCTCTGTGCCGGCAGGGGCGGCTCCTTCATGATCCTCTGAGGGGTCCATGCCCACCGTAGCCACAGAGAGGAGCGAATCCATACCATCCGTAGCAGGAAACATCACATGCTGGGAAAACAGGCAAGTGTCTTGTCATTTCTCAACACTTTATGATAATATGCCTTGCCTGATTCCCGGTGGAGAGGCTGAGTGTGTGCAGTCCCCTGAGCCCTGACCGTCTGCTGCAGCTGTTGATTTTTCACCTGCCCTCTCTGTGTCTCCTCCTTCTCTCCCTGAATGTCCACTGGCCCCAGGATCGTGTCACCGGACGTTGGAGGAGCCGGAAACCAAGCTGAAGCCTGCGCCGATGAAAGAGCGTCCCCTGGCTTCAGCGAACCAGGATCCAGCACCGGCAGGAAAACCACCTCCAGAATCCACACCGGATGAACCACCTGTGTGGGTTACCTCGCTGGAGGATACCAGGACTGCACCAACCACCATGCCTGCTACAGGGGCCGCTGCAGCAGAGTTTGAGCTGGACCTCCAAAAGATGACACCCGAAACATTGTCACCTGGATCAACGGAGTCCTGGATGGCGGTGGAGCTTGAGCTCAGGTAAGTGCTCTCCTTTGTTTTTCTTGTATCTGTTTTGGAGAAATCTTGTCTGGCACTTGGTGAGGAGAGTCGGGCTGCGCTCAACTGATCATTGTGGTCCAGCTCCTCCCACTGAGGTTGTTGCGTGCGCTCCGTCACAGCCCAGGACCTCCGTGGGTGCTGCTCCCCCTCCGGCTGAGGTCCTCGGGGGTGCTGCTTCCTTTTCTGCGGCGGTCGTCATGGGTGCTCCGTTCCAGCCCAGGGCTTCCGACGGTGCAGCTGTGGCCCAGTCCGGGTCCACCGAGGGTGCAGCCGTGGCCCAGTCTGGATCCACTAAGGGTGCTGCTTCCTTCCCAGTGGAGGTCGGTGCGGGTGTATTGTTCCAGCCCGGGGCCTCTGAGGGTGCAGCCTTGGCCCAGTCCGGGCCCACCGTGGGTGCAGCCATGGCCCAGTCTGGGCCCACTGCGGGTACAGCCTTGGCCCAGTTTGGGCCCACCGTGCGTGCAGCGTTGCTCCAGCCCGGAGCCATCGTGGGTGCTGCATTACTCCAGTCCGGAGCCATCGCGGGTGCTGCATTGCTCCAGCCCGGAGCCACTGAGGGTGCAGCGTTGGTCCAGTCTGGACCCACTGAAGGTGCAGCTGTGTCCCAGTCCGGAGCCACCGTGGGGGCAGCCTTGCTCCAGCCTGGAGTCACCGCGGATGCTGCGTTGCTTCAGCCCAGAGCCACCACAGGTGCAGCTTTGCTCCAGCCCGGAGCCACCGTGGGTGCTGCCTGGTCCCAGTCCGGGACCACCAAGGGTGCTGCTGACCTATCAGAGAGTGTTGTGGCTCCCCTTCCTTTGCCAGACACTGTCGGGGTCCCCTCTCCTCCTGTACCAGACGCCGTTGTGGTTCCTCCTCCTGTACAAGACACCGTCGTGGTTCCTCCTCCACTGCCAGATGCCGTCATGGTTCTTCATCTTCTGCCAGATGCCGTCGTGGTTCCTCCTCTGCTGCCGGATGCCATCATGGTTCCTCCTCCGCTACCGGACGCCGTCGTGGTTCCTCCTCCGCTGTCTTGGTCTCCCCTCCTGCACCAGACACCACCATGGTTTCCCCGACTCCTCCGCCCTGCCCACCATCATATCTTCCTGCTGGGCAGCCGCCTCCTGGACCATCCTGGCTGTTCAGGTGGCTGAAGAACTCTGGTCGACCGCCTGACAGACTGGGCCGTTGGGTTGGGTGACCCACATTCTCTGGCAGGCCACCTGACTCATTCCACCTCGCCATCCGCCAGTCCTGGGGCTTTGGTCTCCCACCTGAACTTTCCAGCTGTTTGGTCCGGGGGGCCTGATCCTCTGATTTTGACTGGTGTGGGTCCTGAGTGGGGTTTTGTTTCGTTCCCTCCTAGCCTGTTCCCCCCACCACCCACCCTAGGTGGGTTATTGTTGTGCCTTGCTGGGGGGCAGCGGGGGGGGGGCAGGCTCTTTCTTTTTCTTTTGATGTTACCCTGGGGTGTCTGGGACCCACCCCTTAAGAGGGGGGCTCTGTCATGAGCTGAGCTCTGGAAGTTCTGCCAGACTCAGTCTTGTGGCTTTTTCCTTATATTTATTTATATTTGTTGTATTTTATGCCTTTTGAGTTTTATTAGTGCCTTCTGTTTTTCTGTTTAGGCCTCAGTTTTGACGCTCATGTTTTATTTCTATTTGTAATTATTTATTAGTCTGTTTATATTTGTCCTTTGATGTTCTCTCCCTGGATTGACAGCTGTCAGGTGGCGTTTCCGGTTTGGTGCTCTGTGTGGGCATCACCCTGTTAGCTATCAAGTCCAGCCACTTCTCCCTCCTCTATTCCAGCTGATCCCAATCTTCATTCATTACTACCTCTTTGCCCGCTCATGTGAACCTACACCTGTCATCACTTATGTATATGGTTTTATGACAGTGCCATCTTTTTTTACAGTTAGCAGGGGTATGTTTTAAATGATACATGCAAAAATGTCAAGTCTTTTATCTCTTCATATCTTCACTATTTGCTCACCTACATTTTTGACATTCTTGAAAATTGATTTATTAGCACAAAGTGGGGGAAAGTCATCACTCTGCTGCACTTTCTTATTTATGCTTAAAGCGAAAGACTGACTTTCCAATATGCAGTTACCCATGCCAAATAAAATGTTACACAAAGCCTTGTCAAGTACATTATGCACCGTGTGCAGAGGGTGTGATGCCACACTTTACATGTGACATGTGCGGTACACCCACAGCAGACAAACAGGCTGCAGTTATGAATATTATTATGTAAATGATCAGTTAGATGCAGTCAAATTTGTCATATTTGCCCCCGTCATTCTTTGGAAATAAAGCCAGTGGTGCCACTCTTCAAAAGCTCACATTTGCTTCATCGGCATTGCCCTCACATTTTTGTGTAGTTATGCATGCATTCCCCCCATTGTCACATTTTCTAGCCTACATCCTCAGAACCGATATCAGAGTTGTAAGAAGGGCATCGATTTTCATCAGCGTAAACATCAGGCCCGCAGCGTTATGGATTTTAAGCCTGAAACAAGCCCACTGATGCGGACGCAGCATTTTTTAAAGACTATAGATTGGGTGGAAGATATGCCCTTTACATTCTGAATTCCCCTGGTAACATCTGCATTTATTAGGGGTTATGGGGACAGAAAGGTTCTCAGGCTGTCAGAGGGATTACTTTTTAAGAAGGAAGAGATTGTAATAAAGGGTTAATTATGAGGAGAAAGTATATGTTTAAATTCATCTTACAGAAATGTTGGGCGATATGAAAAAAATCCAGTCGCAATTAAAAAAAAAACCTTCCATATTAATATATATTGCGATATAAATCAAATCGCTTTCTGTCAAGCTTAAAGGTTCCTTTTTACTCCTAAGTGAGATGTGAAGATATTACCAGATTAATTTGGTTTAAATATTTATTTTCTGTCAGAAGTTGAACATGACAAATGTACTGTAGAACATTATACAACTGTAGTTCAAATAATTATAAAATAGGTATATATAATAAACTAAAATCTTCAAGCTTCAAGTGCTACAGGAGAACAACTGTTTCTCTGCACTCCACGTATAGCTGGGGAAGTGCCGTCTGGGAGAAATATTTATGGCCAGGGAGTTGGTAACGACGGTCAATTACTTTCACCAGCTGCTTAAATCTGTCATTTTCGACTGTGCTGCAGACTTCAAACTTCAAACTTTATTTATATATATATATAGCACCTTTCATGTAAAAAAGTGCAACTCAAACTGTTTTACACACAAAAAAATGACATGCTTAATGGCAGCATGTCATTTGCAGTAAAGTAGGCTATTGCATTTGTAATATCGCTGTGTCTCTATTATTTTGTCGTAAGGCATGTCGCTGGAGAAACTGGCCACTATTTTCTATTGTTATGCAGGAATCACACTGGTAGATTTACCTGATTTTGTGGGAACACTTGCGACATAGTTAGCAGAGCATGCTAATCAATCAATCAATCAATCAAACTTTATTTGTATAGCACTTTTCAAACATTAGATGCTGCGCAAAGTCCTTTACATAGATAAAAACAGTAGACACATTTAGTTACATGTATTTACACGATACATCCCCACCCCTTCCAACCCCTCCATAAACATATCCACAAAACACACACATACACAGGCACATACACCACCCCTACTTCTCTTACACACATATAAAATAAGAGACATTGCTCAGCACCGAGGCACCATATGAAGGAGCAACCACCCTGTGGAGCCCCCCAGGCCGGGAGACCACACAGCCCATAACCACAGAGCGTGCCACGGAGGTCACCCCAACCAGGACAGGCCGGGGCCCGCACCACAGCTGTAGGCAGTGGCATAAAGACCCCCCCCACACACACACACACACCCAAGCTAGAGCAACCCACGACATCAATACCCCTGCAGATGGGCCAAGCAGCATCCGGCATGAGAGGCTCCACTGAGGAAACACTGGAGCTAAAACACATAAAATACAAAATGAAACTAAGAACACATAGGTAAAGATAAAGCCAACATTATTGTCATTCAATACACACAACCAATCATGTACAGTAGAATGAAATTACGTTTCTTTTATCTACAATGTTAATCACATCTAGAATCAGAGGGGTCACGGCCATGCAAGGCGCTGCCACAGATTTCCCTCCTCCGTTCCATTATTGCTGAGCACCAAGCTGGGCAGCAAGAAGTTCCACTTTTTATATGGTCTTTGGCATGACCCAGCCGGGGTTCGGCCTCCCGGGTGTGGGGCAGATGCTCTACCAACTAGGTCACCACTCTGAACTAGAACAAAGGGAACTAAAAATCCATACTTATAAACTGAACCGTATCGCTACGCCCCTTTTATCTGCCTCGCGAGTTCCCCCAACTTTTCATCACGACTGTGTACATTCACCCGAGGGCACACGCTGACTCCGCCTCCAGCACCATCTTTGATGTGGTACAGCGGCTGCAGTCAATTTCTCCAGAGGCTCCAAACTTTATTCTTGGGGATTTTAACCATGTTTCTTTAAAGAAGACACTTAAAAACTTTTATCAGTATGTCTCCTGCCCAACCAGGCGAAAAAAGACATTGGATCTGTGCTATGGATCCATTGAGAGGGCCTATAAATCACTCCCCCTTCCTCCTTTAGGATCCTCAGATCACAACTGTGTACATTTGCTGCCCACATATAAAACTGCTCTCAGAAGAGGCAAGGTGAAGACCAGAGACATAGATGTGTGGACAGAGGATTCAGTGCACTGCCTCCAGGAATGCTCAGACTCTGCCTCCAGACTGTACAGACTGGGAGGTTTTCACACTGTCCTGCGGGGATGATTTGGACTCTTTGGTAGACGTCACATGCTCATACATGGCTTTCTGTAAAAATATGATTGTTCCACGTAAACGTGTCAAAATATATCCCAACAACAAGCCATGGGTTACAAAATCAGTTAAATCCTGCTTACAGAGGAAAGCACTTGCCTTTAAACAGGGGTCTGTTTCTGAGCTACCGGTTGCCACAAAAGAGCTGAAGTTCGAAATTTTAAGAGCAAAACAGAATTATAAATCAGAATTGGAAAGCAAGATGGCAACAAAGAAACTTGGTTCAGCCTGGGCCAGTATGAAAACTATTGCAGGCCTTCATAGAACAGAGCGCAGTAATCGTGTGTTTTTAGATGGTTTTAATTCAGACACAGAGCTGGCTAATGCTCTTAACTGTTTTTATGGTTGTTTTGATTCCTCTGATTTTAGCACAGAAACCCAAGATTTGAAACAGAAACTCAAAGACAATCAGCACTTTAATATTGAGGTGCAGGATATTAAAAGGGAGTTTTGTGCTGTAAAAGTGAACAAAAGTCAGGGCCCTGATAATATATGTGGGCGCTTGGTAAAGTCCTGTGCACATGAACTGAGTCCTATAGTTCATTACATTTTCAATAAGTCCTTACAGACACAACATGTGCCTAAGATCTGGAAAGATGCCGTGGTTGTTCCCGTTCCAAAATCCAGCTGTCCTAAAACGGTAAACGACTTTAGATCAGTTGCTTTGACTTCAATTTTAATGAAAATTTTTGAAAAACTGGTCAGATCTGAGATCCTAAAGCAGACTGAACATGCATAGGATCCTTTGCAGTTTGCATATAGGCCTCACAAAGGAGTGGAGGACGCCGCTGTCACTCTGTTTAACATGCTTTTTAAACATCTGGATTTTAATGGGACACACGCCAGGCTTTTATTTGTGGACTTTTCCTCCGCCTTTAATACAATCCAACCTCATATTTTAGTTGAAAAGCTCCTGCAACAATTTGATTTGAGCAATAATCTGGTGGGTTGGATTCTGGATTTCTTAACCAACAGGACACAGAGAGTAAGGGTCAATGGTACATTGTCTGACCAAAAGTGCTCTTCTACTGGCTCTCCTCAGGGGTGTGTGTTGTCACCACTACTCTTCATCCTGTACACAAACATGTGTCGGAGCAGACATGACAACAGACACATTATAAAGTATGCTGATGATTCAGTTATTGTCAGTCTCCTCCAGGATGGTGAGAGTGGCCACGGCCCAGTAGTTGATGATTTTGTTCACTGGTGTGAGGATTCCTACCTGCAGCTGAATACGACAAAAACTAAAGATATGATTATTGACTTTAGGAGGAAAACTCCCAGGCACAAAGTCACCGTACTAAAAGGCCAGACCACTGAATGTGTATAATCCTACAAATATCTTGGGACGATTATTGACAGTAATTTAAACTTTGAACAGAACTGTGAAAGGGTGTGCAAAAAGGGTCAGCAACATTTGCATTGTTTAAGGAAACTTGCACGCTTCCAAATTGACCGAACCATAATGACAATGTTTTATTGGGCTTTTATTGAATCTGTTTTATCCTTTTCTTTAGTGTCATGGTTTGGTCAGATAAAACTGAAACAGAGGAAATCCTTGGATCAGGTAGTTAGATGGTCCAGTCGTTTGCTTGGTGAGTCACAGCTGAGCCTGACATCCTTGCACACCAGACAAGTACAGAGGATTGCTACCTCCATTTTAAATGATGACTCCCACCCTTTGCACTGCCACTTTCAGGTTCTTCCCTCAAGACGGAGGTTTGCTGTCCCAAAAAGTAAAACCCAGTGCTACAAAAACAGCTTTGTTCCTGCTGCTGTCAAAGAGTTGAACAAGTTGTAACAATATATTGCACATAATTTAGTTACCTATTTATTAACTCCATTTTATATTTACCTATTTTTGTAGGATTTTTTATTTGGGTTCTAAATCTTTTATTGGGTTTTAGACCTTTGAGTTTTTAACCTCTTTGACTAGTCTTCAACTTTTTAATATGACCCTTCTCTCTTATCTCTGGTTTTTCTCTCATCTCTTTGTCTTTATATCCTGATTGATGGAGCCTTGAGTATTTTTATCATGTTTATAGTCAGCTTCATGTGTGCCTGTGTTTGTGTTTATGTTGAATGTAATTGTGGTTTGTAAATATGGATGTCACCAGACTGCAAAACAAATCTACCTACGGGTACAAATAAAGTAAACTGAACCTGAACCTGAACCTGAACCTGAACTAAGAACACATCAAAATAACAAAATCTAAAAGCAAATGGAGCTAAGAAGAATGCAAAACAATAGGACATAAATGACTACTTCAGTAGTAGTTAAACAGGTTTGTTAAAAGCCAAATTAAAAAGGTGGGTCTTTAGCCTGTTCTTAAAAACATCTATTGACTCTGCAGTCCTGGGGCTCTCTGGCAGGCTGTTCCACAGACGACGACCATAATAATGAAAGGACGATTCACCAACGGTCTTGGTCTTGACTTTGGGACCCATTAAAAGGTCAGTACCACAAGACCTCAGAGTCCGCAAGGGCTCATAAGATAAAAACAGCTCAGATAGATAAGAAGGCCCAAGACCATTGAGGCATTTAAAAAGTACTAAGAGAACCTTAAAATCAGTCCTAAAATGTATGGGGAGCCAATGCAGTGATTCTAAAACTGGTGTAATAAGCACCCGCCCCCTGGTCTTCGTCAACACTCGTGCAACTGAATTTTGGAGCAGTTGGAGATGTGATATCCTTTTTTGGGGAAGACCAGAGAGCAGGACATTACAGTAGTCTATACAACTGGTAATAAAAGCATGCATTAAGACCTCCATGCTGGCAAGAGAGAGAAAAAGGCGAACTCTGGCTATATTCCTAAGATGGTAAAATCTGATTTTTGTTATATTTTTAATGTGTGAAATAAAATTAAAGTCAGAGTCTAGAACGCACAGGTTCTTGACACAATGTGTAGGTTTTACCTAGCAATTTGGGTAAAAGTTTCTCTCTCTTGTCTTCAGGACCAACGATTAAAACTTCTGTTTTGTCCTGGTTGAGCTGTAGGAAGTTCTCTGCCATCCATTACGTTATGTCTAAAATACAGTTCAAAAGGGCATTAATTGGTTTTGTGTCATCAGGAGATGTGGCAATGTACAGCTGTGTATCATCAGCATAGCTATGAAAATTGATGCCGTGTCTCCTGATAATATCCCCAAGTGGTAACATAAAAATTAAAAAGTATTGACCCTAAAATTAAACCTTGAGGTACTCCACACTTGATTTTGTGGATTGCGGAAGAACATGTATCCATACTTACAAAATAGTGACAATCTGTGACATAGGAATGAAACCATTCAAGAATGGTACCTGAGAGGCCCACCAGTTGGTTGAGTTTGCTTAATAAAATGTGGTGATCTACTGTATCAAAGGCAGCACTGAGATCCAGCAGCACCAGGACTGACAGTTCACAGTGTCCATGTTACACCTGACATCATTAATGATTTTTAAAAGGGCTGTCTCGGTACTGCGGTTTGTCCTGAAACCAGATTGAAATTTTTCAAAAATGTTGTGGTCAATAAGAAAATTGTTTAACTGGATAAAAACATTTTTTTTTCTAAAACTTTACTTAAAAACGGTAAGTTGGATACAGGACAATAGTTACTGAGGATATAATGATCTAAATTACTCTTCTTCAAAAGGGGCTTCACCACAGCCGTTTTAAAGGCAGTGGGGAAAACACCAGTCCGAAGAGAGCAATTTACAATATTTAAAATCTCATGTTTGAAGAATCCATAAAATGTTTTAAAAAGTGATGTGGGAATCAGATCTAAAGACAGGAGGTCAAGTTTGCCTGGGAGAAAACTCTTCCAAGCATCTTAGCATCAACCAGGGCAAAACAGTCCAGTGTTTCCTCAGCTAAAGTCTAAAATTCCATTAAACACAGTCTTCTGGTCAGATAAAATGTTGGATCTAATAGAATCAACCTTGCACCTGAAGTGGTCTGCAGATCTCTCACATAGCAAGTTGGATGGCAGGTTCAAATCAAATCAAATCAAATCAAATCAAACTTTATTGTCATATTGCTGTACATACAACTGTAGTGCAGGCAAGATGAAATTGCGTTTCTCTCGGCATCCATATAAATAGAAGCAGCATGATTTAAGACACACTCACACATAGCTTCACCCCCCCACCCCCACCCCCCCATCCATTCACACATCCCTGAGACATACTTGGGAAAAAACTAACTATAATATACAAATAATATACAAAATGTCCGTAGGTGCAGTAGTGTGTATGAGAGATTCCGGGTCAGCTGTTCAGCATCCTGACAGCTTGTGAAAAGAAGCTGTTGATCAGTCTGGTGGTTCTGCCTCTGATGCTCCGGAATCGTTTACCAGATGGAAGAAGTTCAAAGTGTTTATGCAGAGGGTGAGAACGGTCCTTGACAATGTTCAGTGCCCTGCTCCTACGACGGTTCTGAAAAAAGTTCTTGGACAGAGGGGAGGGAGACTCCAATTACCCTCTCAGCCCCCTTGACTATCCTCTGCAGGGCTTTTTTGTCTGACATACTGCAGCTGGAGTACCATGTAGCAATGCAATACGTCAGAACACTCTCCACCACACCTCTGTAGAAGGTCCTGAGGATGCAGATGGGGAGAGAGGCCTGTTTGAGTTTCCTCAAGAAGTGCAGTCTCTGCTGAGCCCGCTTCCTGATCCCCAAGGAATTCTTGCTCCAGGTCAGGTCCTGTGAGATCTGCACTCCGAGGAACTTGATGTTCTCCACTCTCTCCACTAAACGGCCGCCGATGCTGAGGGGGACTTGCTCAGGCTGTGACCGCCGGAAGTCGATAATCATCTCCTTCGTTTTGTCCACGTTGAGCACCAGATTGTTCTCCCTGCACCAGCCCTCCAGGTCTCTCACTTCTTCCCTGTACATTGATTCCTCATCCCTCTGAATAAGTCCCACCACCGTGGTGTCGTCTGCAAACTTAATAATCTGGTTCCCCTCGTGTCTGGATACACAGTCATGTGTTAGAAGTGTAAACAACAGTGGACTGAGTACACAGCCTTGAGGGGATTCGGTGCTCAGCGTGACAGAGTTGGAGATGTTATTTCCAACCTGGACAGACTGAGGTCTCTCGGTCAGGAAATCCAGGATCCAGAGACATGTGGCGGTGTTCAGACCGAGAAGGAGTAATTTCTCCATCAGTCTCTGGGGAATAATGGTGTTGAATGCTGAACTGAAATCAATGTACAGGAGTCTGGCGTAGGTGTCTTTCTGGTCCAGGTGGGTGATGACAGAGTGTAGGGTGGTGACTATAGCATCCTCCATGGAGCGGTTTGAACGATATGCAAACTATAGCGGGTCGTGTGATGCAGGGAGGCAGGCTGTAATGTGTGGTTTGACAAGCCGTTCAAAACACTTCATCACAATTGGTGTCAGTGCAACAGGACGATAGTCATTCAAACAGGACACAACTGGTTTCTTTGCCACCGGTGCAATGATAGAGGTCTTGAAGCATCTGGGAACGATGGCCTGACTCAGGGAGATGTTATAAATGTCAGTCAGGACATCCGCCAACTCGCTTGCGCAGTCTCGGAGCACACGTCCCGGGATGTTGTTCGGACCTGCAGCTTTACGTGGGTTGACTCTGGTTAGGGTCCTCCGTGTGTCCGTTGTGTTGATGGTAAAAGCTGGTCCGACCGATGGTGGGGGTGGGCCAGCCCTCCCTCTGATTGTCGAGTTTGATGCTTCAAAATGTGCAAAGAAGTCGTTAAGCCTGTCTGGAAGCGAAGCGTCGTCATCATCGGCCCCCTGCCTAGACTTATAGCCCGTCAGTGTCCGAACTCCCTGCCACATCTGCTTGGTGTTCCTGGTGTCACAGAGGTGTCCCTGGATTTTCTCCGCATAGGTGCGCTTTTCCGCCTTAATTCCCTTTGAGAACGCAGACCTGGCTGAGCGGAGGGTGATCCTGTCCTTCGCTCTAAAGGCTGCATCCCTGGCTGTAAGCAGCGAGCGCACCTCTGCAGTCATCCAGGGCTTATGGTTACTCCGCATAGAGATGGTCTTCACTGTAGTGACATCCTCTGTGCACTTCGCGATGTAGCTGGTGACCGTTTCAGCATACTCCTCCACATCTGTCTTGTCTTCCTGGGAGGCTGCTATTTTGAAGACCTCCCAGTCTGTGTGCAGTAAACAGTCTTTCAGTGCAGAGGTTGCACTCTCTGGCCAAATTCTGATTTGTTTCACTGCTGGCCTGCTGCGCTTCAATAAAGGTTTGTAGGCAGGCAGCAGCATCACGGATATGTGGTCAGAAAGGCCGAGATGGGGGCAGGGTATAGCCTTATATGCATCTGTGTTTGTGTACACTAAGTCCAACATATTCTCACCTCTGGTCTTAAAGTCTACACATTGTTTAAACTTGGGGAGCACAGTCTTTAAGCTGGTGTGGTTAAAATCCCCCGCAACCACCACAAAACTGTCTGGGTGTGAAGTTTGGATTTCACTAATTGCATTGTGCAGTTCCCCGAGTGCCTTCTTAGCATTAGTGTTAGCGTTAGCGCCGGCGCTATGTAAACAGCCGCTACAAACACGTTGCTGAATTCCCTAGGCAAATAATATGGCCGACAATTTACAATAAGGAACTCCGCCAACGGAGAGCAGTTTAGACACTAACGTGGCATTAACGCACCAGTTCTTGTTAACATAGATGCATAGCCCACCCCCCCCGGCTCTTACCGGAGCTCGCCGTTTCCCTGTTGGCACAGAACATCGCCATATCTTCCAGTTGAATGGCCTCGTCAGGAATGTTGTCGTGGAGCCATGTCTCTGTGAACGCAAGCACACTGCAGTCTCTCCACTCTCTCCGGGTTTCTCTCAGCAGACGCAGCTCGTCCAGCTTGTTTTCGAGGGAGCGGACGTTAGAGAGAATGAGCGACGGTACCGCTGGTCTGGAGGGGTTAGCCTTTAGCCTAGCATGGATCCCGGCCCTTTTTCCACGCTTTTGCTTGCGTTCGCTCCGCTTACGCCTCCTTCTTTCTCGGGTAGCTTCCAGCGGGGACTCTGCCAGAATTCCATGCTGGCGTAGAATGTCCAAATCACAACCGATCGCCGCGATTCTTGCAGCGTGCAGTACCTTGATGTTTAATAAGGTCTCACGGTTGTAAGTTTTACAGAATATACGTCTGGGAAGATCAAAACACTCAAAACTCTCACACTCGCTGATGCTGTGTCCATGCGTGCTGCCACCATCTTATGCACGGTTTGTGCTAGGTTTGTGTGTTTATTAAAATCTGGGTTGATTAGGTGAACAATGGTTGCAAAAAGGACTTTAGGGTTATTGTTATGGGTTGAGATTATGTTAACAAAATACTCTGTTCTTGATGTTTTGACTGCATTATTGTGTGTTTTTAATTTATCCTGTAGTATTTGGTAATTGATAGTTAATTTGTTTTTCCTCCATTTCCTCTCAGCCATCCTGCACTCTCTTTTCACTTTTTGGATTTGGTTATTTCTCCATGGAGGCTTTCATTTACTTCTAACTATCCTTGAAATTATTGGGGCAACTGTGTCAATGGTTGATCTTAATTTACTGTTAAATTTATCAACACTAAAATTACAGGATGCAGGTAAAAATAACTTGGGGGAATGTTGCTTAAGAGTTTGATAAAATCAGTAGCCACTTCAGGTGTCAGATGGCGCTTCCTCACAGTTCGCACCGAGGTCTTCCATTGCATAAAACGCTAAGCTGAATTCCTCAGATCCTTCTATTGAGCGTTGGGTGGCCATTTTGGTGTCCTCTTTGGCAACACTGTTGCTTTTCATTAATATTTTCTGTCATTTTCTTTATAACCACGCTCCTACTCCTACACGGCTGCACTAGCCCAAACATTAGCAGGTGTGCTGCTGTTCCGGCTGCTACTCCTTTGCATCTACGCACGCTGCTGTGTGCGTCAATCGAACGTGACTTACTGTATTCCAGCCACATGACTGGTTCGGTGCAATATAATCTCATTATCATTTGCCTTTCATGTTGTCTGTCAAAATACGGATTGAATGAGTTCTGTCAACGTTCTGTCGACCATGTCTTATGTCTGGATCAAGGAAAAGATTTCACGATAATTATCATTGTTTTATCGCCCACCCCTACATCCAACTGCTGAAAATGATGCGCACACACAGTAAGATCTGAATTTTTCTCGTCTCTTCACTTAGTAAGGATTATGCAACAATATATCTGAAAAAAAATCCTATTTACTGTATTAGTCTACCTTTAACTCAATATTGACTCACTGCAAGGGTTCACTCTAAAGGGCTTAAGGCCACTTTTAACTTGACAATTATTCTTTGTTTCTGTGGTTTGTAGCATCATTAAACTACTAAATGAATCCTCCTCCTCCCCATCTCACTCTTCCATATTATTACCTCTCTGTGTTACTGACTTTCAGTCAGCATTTTTGTTCAGTGTTTTCCCAGATTCACACTGTAATTATTTTATCTGGGAGAAAACGTAGTTGTAAATGTGCCATAAGCTTTTATTGTATGTGTGGTTTTATACTCAACCTATCAAAGAAAAGTGTGAAACTAATGTTTACTTATGTAAACACGGTTTTATGAATGAAAGTGAACCTGTAACCATGCGACTATGATCAGGAGCATTACACCAAATTAATCACACCTGTGGATGCACACCTTATATACAATATATCTCCTGCATCCACCCACTCTTCCTCTTTCTAACGACTGGGAGGAGCCAGCCTCCACCGACAAGGGACAATGAATGGTTACAGGTTCACTTTCATTCATAAAACCGTGTTTACATACGTAAACATTTGTTTTAGTTAATTTTAGTAAACCTGTAACCATGTGACAAGAGTTTACCAAATCAGTCCTGAGGAGAATGGAGGTGGCGTCACCCACAGGCCGAAGGAGCACAATGCTCCAATCACATCATTAAGCACAGAACACAACCAGATAAGTTCAACTGCTTTATTGTGCTTAACTAAGTGTATACAAATTAAGCCAGTTCTTCCGGGTAATTGGAGATGAAACAAGAAATCGACTATCTCTGGGTGCACTCACCGGGGGACACCCCCTTGTGACAGCAGATCTGCTACTATGTTCTGGGGCCTTGGCAGATGAAAAGCCCTCAGGAACATGCCTTTGGCTTGAGCCCACAAGAGCAGACAACATGCCCTCACATGGAGGGAAGGAGACTTCAGTCCGCCCTGCCAGTTGATGTACGTACGACACCACGGCTGAGGTGTCTGTCCGTACCAGAATTTATCTGCCTTGAATGACTGGATGAACATGTTCTAGACCCAAATGCACTGCCTTCATCTCAAGATGGTTTATATGCCAAGACTGCTGTGCCGGATCCTAATGTCCCTGAACAAACTTGCCCTCCCAGACTACGCTCCTGCATACTATGGAGGCATCAGTTGTAATGGTCACCCTGCAGCCCACTTGGCCCAGGGGAACATGATCTCGGACTGCTAAGTGTCTCCACCACCTGAGGACCTTGAGACTCCTTTCGCAAGGACGAAGCCTCCTCCTTTTGTCTCTGGGCAGAAACACCTTCTGAAGGGCAAACCACCATTGAAGGGGATGAGTATGTAAAAGGCCCAGTGGCACCACCTGGGCAGCTGCAGCAAAGAGACCTAAAATCCTCTGGCACTGCTGCACTGACACTGTCCTTTGTGAAACAACCCCAGATACATTCCCTGACGGTATGTGTTCTCTTTGGGGTTAAGGATGCCCTCAGGACAACTGAATCCAGGTTGAGCCCCAGGTACTCGATAACCCTGGTTGGAACCAGGCAGCATTTCTCTGCATTAAAATGCAACCTGAGTGCAACCAAGTGAGCCAAGATGGTCTCCATGTGGCTCCTCGCCACGGACTTTGATGGGGCACAAATCAGCCAATCGTCCAGGTAATTGAAAACTTAGATGCCCTTCTGCTGCAGTGTGGCAAGTGCAGCATCCGTGCACTTTGTGAATGTCCGAGGTGAGAGGGACAGACCGAAAGGTAGGACATTGTATTCGAAGGCTTTGCCTTGAAAGGAAAATCTGAGGAACTTCCTGTGGGCTGGATTTACAGGAAGATGAAAATAGGCATCGTGAAGGTCCACTGTTGTGAACCAGTCACCTGGCCTTATGGCCTGAAATAATGTCCCCAACCTGAGCATCCAGAAAAGGAACACCTTGAGATACCTGTTCAACTACCTTAGGTCTAGAATCGGGCGGGAACCCCTGGTTCACTCGGGGACAAGATAGTGGGCTGAGTAAAAGCCCTGCCTCTCTTCTCCTGGAGACAGAGGCCGTATTGCATTCTTCCTCAGCAGGGCAGAGACTTTGCTGCCCAGAACAGCAGAAAGAGACTCCTCCTTTACTTTTTCCTCCAAAACCCCTTGAAATCAGTGGGGATGAGATCTGAATTGTAGGCGGTATCCGAATTACAGGGTATTGATCACCCATGGACATGAGGTGTACTACAGAGAAGGCTGACGTCAGGGGAAGTGCACCGTCAGGGACGCTGGTGGGACTTGACAAGACCATGACCTACGTGCTCATGAGAGCATGGACGTGAGTGCTGTTGAACCTGCACCTGCTGCCGAGGAGCCCTCTGCCCTGGGTGACCTGAACTCTGAGAGAAACTTGGCTCTGTGAAACAAAGCTGTTGTGAATTCTCATGCCCCTCCAGAGATATCCGGTCACTTGACCTGTATGGTCCTGGCAGATGAAAGGACTGTGTGCACAGTTTCACTTTATGTACCTCGTCCAACACCGCCTGTGCTGCAGGCCCAAAGACCTCACCAAGTACTATTGCAGCCTCCAAAACTGCAGCTTTGTCTATATCTGCCAATCCAGATGAGAAGCCATTATTCCTTCAGGAAGGCAGTAGGAGAAAGAACAAGACAGTTATTATTATTATTATTATAAACAGGCCAAAGGGCTGTTCCAGGAGGTACAAGAGCACTAGTCAGAAGACAACATAGACTAATATCAGACTTTAGTTCCGACCTGTATGCAGTACCACTCCCCACAAGAGGTGGCAAGTGTGCACTACGCAAAGGAGCGCCCAGTACCTATACAAAGAAGATGACTGCCAGTCGACAAAAAAGAAAAAAAAAATACAGAATTAATGGCAAATTGTACCATGCTGTTAAACAGTTCCTGCCTGAAGAAGAAGGCAAAAATATATTCCATATCTCTAAGCAGATATGGGAGGCAGCCCAACGTGCTGGGCTTCCTTACCTTTGATACTCCATTGCTGTGTCATAAGTTTGTTGTGTTTCTGCTGAGTGAGAGAAGGCATGCAGCAGCTGTGTGCAGCGTGGTATATACTATCTTTATCTGCTTAGCGATATGGGATATATTTTTGCCTTGTCGGTAAGGAGGATAGAAAGAAGAAGAGTGGGTGGATGCAGGGGCCATATACAGTATAAGGTGTGCATTCACAGGTGTGATTAATTTGGTATAATGCTCCTGACCCGAGGATCATAGTTACATAGTTACAGGTTCACTGAAATGAAATAAAGCTTTAGTTGCTCACCATATTTTCCAAGTAAAAATTATGATCTGCTTTAAAACATTTAAACAACATCGTGAAATACCCAATAATCAGTCCTAAAGGGATTCGTGTTTTCCTCACGTAAATGTTTCGACACTCAGAAAGCTCATCTTGCCGCATTTGCCAACCCAATTGATGCAAACACATGAAATCTTCCGTTTTCTTACAGTCGAGCCACATTTCAAAAGTTGCATTAACATTTCTTTGAACAGCAGAGAACAGATGTGGCCTGTCAATGATGGCAGTGCATTCTCCTGCCTACCTGTGCACGACTAGCGCCTGTATTTATTATTCCCTTTAATCTCTGTGTATTGACAGTCTCTCAATCACCTTTCATCTGTCCGACATGTGAGTCTGTCTCTTAGTGCAGTGAAAAATAAAGCACTTATTACAGCTGTGAAGTATTTTATAGAAGCCTTGATGATAATTGATTTGAGTTTGTATGAGGGTGTTATGGGATTGCTGCTGCTATAGAGATTAGCTTTTGATCTATCATTTAGAGATGATGTGATGGATATTAATAATTTGATGTGATATGAGGAGATTACACCTGAACACTGATTTCAGACACCTCACAATGGATCATTACTGATGGTTGGCTTCTCTTTATTGAAACTTAGAGGGGTCATTGATGGAAAAATTTTGGTTTTGTGGATGCCTCCTGGACGCCTCCCACTTGAGGTGTTTCAGGCACGTCCCACTGGGAGGAGACCCCGGGGCAGACCCAGGACTCGGTGGAGAGACTATGTCTCCCAGCTAGTCTGGGAACGCCTTGGTATCCCCTCTGAAGAGCTGGAGCAGGTGGCTGGGGAGAGGGAAGTCTGGGCTTCTCTGCTTGAACTGCTGCCTCCGCGACCCGGACCTCCGGAAAAGCGGTAGAAGATGGATGGATGGATGGATGGGCTTTAACCTTCTGAAATGCATTTAATGGGGAAGTGATTATCGAAAAAGAATATCAAAGCACTTACTCCTCTGAAAAAAGCACACAACCTTTATATTGTTTTTCTCTCAAAGAAGCTGTTTTTATTCTTCCAGGTATTTTCCTGAGTGTCAAGAAATGGGAAACATCACTAGTCTTAATATCTGCCTGCTGCTCTATTATTGGCCAGCGTAACTATCTGACATATAGATGGATGGGGAGTCAAAGGTGTTAGCTTAAGTGCTAACAGTGTTACTAGGAAGCTCGTACCAAACACGCTTTATATTATTTCCTTTAGTTTTCAGTCACCCTAATAGAGATGTTTCCAGCTGGTTCACTAATCCACAGTCAATAATACGGTATATCTCATGTCATTCTGGCTTATTTTGTTGTATTTTGGCTTTGATTCTACACTGAGCCATTAGCATTAGCATGCAAGGCACTCAGAGTTGATTGTTGTAACCGAGATACAGCTCGCCTCGGTGGAGATGAGGTGATGGACAGGCCACCTGGCGTTAGCTTAACTGTTGATCTGGCCAGATTTGGTCGCCTTTTTTTATTTATAACAAGGTTTCCGCAGGGCATTAAAAAGCATTATATAACAGTTCTAACCTAGCAATTTGATTGGACAATAGGGATTCCAGGAGACACTAAATTCCACGATAATTGCACTTTCAACGTTTCACTGGATATGTATCACTCTGATTCAAAGGTGTTCATGCACTAACAGTAATTTGCTGTCAACTTTGAGTGACAATTGCAATACTGTGTTGGATACCTTAATTTCCACAGTGAGGTGCTGTTTGAAAAGATTTCTTACCTGACCCAGAAGTCCCACCCTTTTGAAAAAAGCTTTATTCAGTTTACAAAGTCTGCCCTTGTATAAACATCGTGAAATTCAAGTCTATTTAAAAAAAAAAATAGGTAGTGCTAGAGTTTGATGTATTGCCTCAATTAACAAACCACAATACCTGTGTGGTGATGGACTCTGTTTCATCTGAAAATACCAAGAAAAGAGAGCGAAGTGTGCCAAAGCCAAATCGCTAGCATGCTAACTACTAGCCACTGGCTAGCTACCGGCATTGGCCACGTTTTGATCTCGGGTCTTTTGTGGTACCAACTCAAGTGCTAACAATGGTACTAGGAAAAAGTGGCAAGCTGAAGCTAGCAGTTTAGCTACTCACTCACAAACGTCTTTATCAGTGTTTCCTCTGGCTTAAAGACCTTGGCGCGGTGGCAACATATTTCTCCCCCGGGGGGGGGGGGGGAGTAAACATACCGGAATATGTTAACTTTATACTATTTATTTCTTTTTGAAATTTTACACAGTAACGTTGCATATGGAACTTACCATTTGAAGTATTGTACAACCAAGGCTTGAATATTGGGCCAGTTGGGGTCCCACCCAGACATCCTGTGTTTAGACTTTTTAGTGGTGTTATCCTTCTCTCCTTCCTCTGCCTGAACACTTTCCTCTCCTTGGCTCCTCTCTTCTGTCTCATCTTGCCCTCTCTGAGCTCTGTCTAATTCAGGTTCTCTCTCTGTCTATGGTGGTTTACAAACAGGTTAGAAAATATCAAGTTTCATGTTTTGCCCTGCAGGATTTTTTTTGTCATGATTTACATAAATGACAAAAATATGTGTATTTTTTGTATTTTTATTCTAGTGTTTCTTTCTTTCTTTCCATTGAGAGAGTAGGGAAGGGAAAGAAACATTCATAATAGTAATGGACTCATGCATATTATATGATCAGGTGGGTATAGTAACCAGAAATTCTCCTCATGTAAAAGCAGTGCTTTGAAATTAATAATTAAAAGTAGACAACCAAAAGTTTCTAGTTGAGTTAAGGGTACAAAGAGCACCCACTTAAAAACTTGAATAATGACTTCAGTCTTGAAGGTTTGAGGTTTTTCTCAAAAATTTATAACAATTTTCTTATAGTTTTCTATTTTTCTCTGTAAATCTAAAGTTGAAACCATGTTCCTCAAATTTGTAATTTCCTCTTGTAAAATTGACTTTTCTTGTACATTTGAAACTTTATTATAAATTTGTGGATTATTTTATGACTGTTTTTTACTAATTGTTTTTTTTAATCTGTTTTTTAAAATAAAATTAGTTTGTTTTTTTAGATAAATTTGAAACAGACTGTGGTAATTTTTTTTTTACTTTTTCCTTATAACAATTTACATTTTTGACCATAACTTTGCAGTCAGAACAGAACAATAATTCAACTCTGATTACAAAGAAAAAATATTAATGAAATTGTATTTTTTTCCACAATATTTTTATTGAACCTTTTTTAACAAACATGACACAAACAATCAAACATTAACACTAAAGTAATTTAAAAATAAAAGAAAAAAATACTAAAAACACCAACAACCATTAACAAAAGCAAGTCAAACAATGCTCCTCTGTTTAGTCTAGGTAATCCATTACATAAGTATACATATTTTACATTCACCAATTTGGAACTTACAAGGTCCACACACATCATTCACCTTCTTCTTCAGAAGTTATGTTTAATTTCTTTACATAATCAATGAAAGGTCTCCATATATTCTCAAACACATTTTCCTTTGATTTCAGTATGTATGTTATTCTTTCTAGTGGAAGGTTTGTTAACATCTGTCTTAACCACTGAGTCACATCTGGTCTATGAGTCTTTTTCCACAATAGTGCAATACATTTTTTGGCATTAAGCAAACTGAGGTCTATGAATGTTCTTTCACTCGTATTAAAATTATGCTTTTCTGGATACAGACCCAACAAAAACGGTTTAGAGTTCAATATGAATTGTTTTGAAATTATTTTTTCAATTGTTACCCTCACCTCTTCCCAAAACATTCTAATTTTTCTACATTCCCATAAACAATGAAATAGGGTTCCTTTACTTTCCATACAGTTTGTGCATGTATCTGGTATGTTTTTGTTATATCTATTTAACTCCACAGGTGTAACATACATCCGCATTAACCATTTAAAATGTATCAATTTAAGACGTACATTTATTGATTTGGTTTGAGCTTCTGTGCAAGCCAATTCCCATTGTTCCTCTGAAATTTCAATTTGCAGGTCTTCTTTCCAATAATTCATTCTTTTCTGTGAGTTTTCACTTGAGAGTAGTGTCAATGAGTTATAAAACTCTGAAATAATACCCTTTCTCTTACTATCTTTCGTCAAAATTTTT
This sequence comes from Pholidichthys leucotaenia, assembly GCA_020510985.1. Lineage (NCBI taxonomy): Eukaryota > Metazoa > Chordata > Actinopteri > Cichliformes > Pholidichthyidae > Pholidichthys > Pholidichthys leucotaenia. The sequence continues at coordinate 306,107,903 of CM035839.1, forward strand.
TCCAAGGATGAATAAGTAGGTCGGGTGAGAACATTATTTTGATTTGATCGAATAAAATTCCTAAGCTGAAGATATTTAAAAAACTGTGTTCTATTAAGATTAAATTTGACCCTCAGTTCTTCAAAAGACATTATGTTAGCTGAACGTGACAAATATAAGTCTTGAATCTTTTGAATCCCTTTTAAATTCCATTATTTAAATACAGCATCCGCTCTCTCTGGTGTAAAATATTGATTACCCCATATTGGGCTAAATTGTGACAATAAGTGTGGTTCTTTTAAATATTTTTTGATTTCACACCATATTTTGATCATATGCTTTACAAATGGATTTTTAACTTGTTTCTGTAATTTTTTAGCCGAGTCTGAGTATATGAATAAGGGAAGAGGTAAAGGTAAATTGTATGATTCCATTTCAATCCAGTGAGGGAGATCATTTGATGAAAAATAATATGTCATAGACCTCAGTTGTGCTGACCAGTAATACAACATAAAGTTTGGACATTTCAGACCTCCACGATCAAATGGTAAATATAGTAAGGACAGACGTAATCTAGCCTTCCTGTTGTTCCATATACATTCCACTAACTTTTTTTTAATTCTTGAGAATAGATCTGAAGGTGGTGGTAATGTATTGAAATAAATATAGTATTTTAGGTAAGATATTACTTTTAAGTATATTAATTCTCCCGATCATCGACATTGGTAGTGACATCCATCTCTGAAGCAACTCATAAATATCTATCATTAAGGCTTCATGGTTGGCACTGGCAACTGATTCTAGCTTAGGCACAATTTGAATTCCTAAATATTTAAAGTGATTTACAACATTGAATTGATTTACCTCAGGAGCTGGGTGATTTCTCTGGGTTTCATTTAACATTAATATTGAAGATTTAGTTTTATTTATTTTATATCCTGATATTTCCCCAAAGTTCTTTATTAAATTTAACAAGGTCGGAATTGATTTTTTAAGATTCAACATAAACAAAATTATGTCATCAGCATACAGGGAGATTTTATGTTCTGTTGGTCCTACTTTAATTCCATATATTTGTGGATGTAAACGTACTGCCATCGCTAAAGGTTCAATTGCCATAGTGAACAGTAAAGGTGAAAGTGGACAACCTTGTCGACATCCTCTATTGATTTTTATTGATTTTGAGATATTGCTATTTGTTAGGATTTCTGCTGTAGCATTATTGTATATTATCTGAACCCATTTTATGAAATTATTTCCAAGTCCAAACCTTTGTAGGACTTCAAAAAGAAAGGGCCATTCGACCCTATCAAAGGCCTTTTCGGCGTCCAGTGATAGGAGAGCTGTATCCGGTGCTTCTTTATTAGAATAAATAATATTAAATAGTCTTCTTACATTATGGAAGCCTTGTCTTCCCATTATAAAGCCATTCTGATCTCGGTTAATAATATTTGGTAATATTTCTTGTAGTCGTCTTGCTAAAATTTTACAGATTATCTTAAGGTCAGCATTTAATAGGCTTATTGGTCTCATGTTTTCACATTTATTAGAGGGTTTACCTGGTTTTGGCAACAGTATAATTAAGGCATTATTCATGTATGGTGGTAAATTACTATTTTGAAATGCTTCTAAAACCATTTCCAAAAATGGTTTTATTAATTTATTCTTAAATTTTTTATAGAGGTCAACTGGAAGACCATCAGGTCCCGCACTTTTTCCTGATTTTATATTATCTGTGGCTAGCCCAACTTCTTCTTGACTAATTTTTGACTCCAGTATCTCCCTATTTTAATTTGGAATACATGGTATAGATAATCCGTCCAAAACCCCATTTAGTTTTGTTAAGTCAGTTTAATTTTTTGTATCATATAATTTTTCATAATAATCTCTAAAGGCACTATTAATTTCTAAAGGATCTACAACTGCCTGTCCGTTACTTATAATATTGGTAATTGGTGTTTTAAATTCTAATTGTTTAATCTGCCATGCCAATAATTTTCCTGATTTTTCACCTTGTTCATAAAAGGTTTGCTTCAATCTTAGAAGACTCGAGGCAGCTCTATTCGCTGATTTTTTGTCATATTCAGCTCTCAGAATCAGTAATTTGTTCTCTAATTTTGGATTACTTCCTGCATACACTTTTTCTTGAAGAATTTTTATTTTACATTCCAATTGGACTCTCTCCTCTCAAGTCTTCCTAGATTTTGAACCTGTATAACTTATAATATGCCCCCTAATAAAAGCTTTGAAAGCCTCCCACTTTATACATGCTGATGTTTGTGTAGTATTGATATCAAAGAACTCATCTATCTGTTTTTCTATGTACTTAACAAATTCCTCATCCTGAAGCCATTTATGCTGAAATTGCCACCTACCTGGAACCTTTGTCAATTTCTTATCTACATATATTAGACAGCAGGGTGCGTGATCAGATATCACAATGTTATCATAGAAACAATTTTGAATCTTGGACCTTAATTCTGTGGAGATCAAAAAATAGTCAATATGTGAAAATGTCTTGTAGGTATTAGAATAGCAAGAATAGGCTTTGACTTGTGGTTTCATTTCTCTCCATATATCTAGCAATCTCAATTCTTTCATAAAATGATTAATGGTCATCCTACATCCATTGTGCGTACAGTCCTGTCCTGTCGATCTATCTATACTGGGATTCAATGTACAATTAAAATCCCCTGCTATTATATGTTGCCCTGTGAGTGATGCTAAAGTAAGAAATAAATTAACGAAGAAGTTTTGATCATCTATATTGGGACCATATAAGTTCACCAGATTTATATTTTCTAATAACAAAGATCCTTGGATGATTAGATATCTTCCCAATTTATCTCCAATTACATTTTTCACTTGAAATGGAACTGTTTTATGTGTGAGAGTCATAACTCCCCTGGCTCGGGATGAAAATGATAAGGTGAACACACTTCCCTGCCATCTTCTCCTTATTCTTTTTACATCCTCCTCTATTAGATGAGTTTTTTGTAAAAACACATTTTTTGAACCTATATCTTTTATTTTATTCAAAACTTGTTTAAGTTTTTTTAGATTTTGTAGACCTCTGCAATTCCATGATGTTAAATTAAGATTAACTCTTTGGTCTATGATCGATAAAGAGTTTGAGATTACCTTGCAAAATAAGCGTGCTCATACAGAGAAGCAAAAACATGGATGGTTGAACATTCATCCCACAAACTACACAAAAACAAATTCCCCCTCCCCACATTCGTGGTAATCCCCCCAAAATCAAAAAAAAAAAATTCTGTCTCCCGTTATAGCCAGTGGCTGCTCCTCACCCGCGAGGTTCAGTCAAACCACTCACTCTTTCCTCCTCTCAATCACCCTGACTCTGCTACTTTTAATGACATGACAATAACTCTCTTCTGTAGTTTTTCCAACTTAACTCCAAAATTTTATAGCAACTTTGTACATCATAGCTTTTTTTTTATATAATACAATCTATATTTTGTAGGCATGCTATATGTTTCAGATCAGTCAGATACTTGTACACATGCTTAAATATTCTACCTTTATATCTTGTTCTTGCTTCATGCTTAGCTCCCGCCAGTCTCTCCTTGGATCTGTTTAATGAGCTCCTGCGCCTCCTGAGGGGTCTTGAAGATATGGGTTCTCCCTTTATATGTGACCAGCAGTCTTGCCGGATGAATCACTCTGTCACAAATCCCGAGGCTGCGCAGCTCTTTACGGGCGGGGTCAAACTGTTTCCTTAATTGTTGGATTCCTGTGGCCAAATCTGGGTAGAACCGCACCTGATGATCCTGATATTTGATTTCTCCTTTAGTACGCGCTGCATTGGAGACCGTCATCTTGTCTCTGTAGTTGAGGAACTTCATAATCAGCGTCCTCGGTGGTGTCTTCTTATCTCTCAGTGGGCCGATTCGGTGTGCGCTCTCCAAGATGACCGATGACTGTAGATCTGCGTTGTTCAGCGCCTCTGGAATCCACTTTTCCAAAAAGGAACATGCATCCTGTCCCTCCATATCCTCCGGGAGGCCCACCAGCCTTAAATTATTCCGTCTCGACCGGGATTCTAAGTCCAGGACGTTATCTTCCAGACGTTTATTTTTTAATTCCGATGTTTGGACCTTTAATTGTAGGCTGGTGACGTCATCTTCAGCGTTGGAGATCCGGAGCTCTGCCTGCGATACTCGTTCCATACAGTCGCTTATTTTTTTTCTCATGCCTTCTATCGCTGCTATAATCCTGTCAAACTTAGACGAAAAGTCTGCTCTCATAGCGCTGATAGCAGCAAGGACCGCATTCGTTCCTTCGGCAGTCACCGCTCCGCCGCTAGCTCTCTCCTCAGCCATGGTCCCTGGAGATTTTCCTGCTTCGTCACGAGCATGGATGTCTGTTAACTTGAATTGTCTCCACGAATCAGTTTTTCCTCCGCCTGATTTCACAGCCTTGGTTTTTACCATATCCGCGCCTAAACGCTAGGATAGGTTTTTGCTCCAATTGAGAGAGTTTTAGCCTATTTTTTATTATTAGGAGCAGAGCAGAGTGAAACACGTCTTCCTACGTGTCCACCATAAACGTAAGTCAATGAAATTGTATTTAATGAAATAAATTAACTTAAATGACCAAAGATGCCGTTATTTCTGTTATAATATTTCTTTATATTTATAGTTTGTTTTGTTTTTTAGAAATCTCCTCATCCCCCAGACAGCAGGAAAAACCTCCCTTATTTTGAAATCAAATGTTGGCACGTTTAGTTTGTCTGAAGGCTGCTGACAGATTAAAGTCATTGACTTCATGAATTTCGGTCATCTTAACCTGCCAGCTACATAATAGGGAATTGTAGCGAACTCTAAAGACATAATTCACCACAATGTGTGTTCATGTACAGAATGATCTGTTGAGGCAGTTATAATTGTGCTCTCAGGCTTTCTCATCAGGCACCTCGCTAGGCAGCCGCTGAAGGACCTCAGTTTAGAGTGAAAAGAGAGCTAGCGTTTTTAGCTGTTGCTTTTTATCACTGCCGCTGGAGAATAAAAATGGCACGCCTGCTTGTGAGAGAAAAGAGAAATTGCCAGTCTCTTCATTCCTGCAATTCCTACAGAACATAACTTAATATTGTAGTGGCTGGTGAAATATATCCTCAGCAATTCATCAGTCCCCCTTGCCTTTCCCTTCATATGAAGCTGGCTGCATATGAATTCTAACCACATCTCTTAGCTAAGCGACTCTTCCATTATTGCTCCCGTTTCCAGCGGGTTAAAACCATAATAAACTCCTCCAGTGCTTACATACCTCTAATTTCCCGCCACCGAGAAATGTTACCAGAGGAAACCCTGCTTTATGCTTATTGTACTCCAAGAGCAGGTCATAGCCTACTGACCACTATAACCACACACCCCTGCTCACCAGTGATGCATTATTTAATTCATTGTTTGAGACAAATTATTGTCAGTTGGCTCTTCCTCGCCACCCAAGCTGATCTTATCTAAAGCGCTAGGTTAGCCATGACATAAGAGGGAGGGCGGAGTTGAATGTGGACTGACAGATTTAAAGAGATATGCACTAAAATCAGCCATTCTCAGTAAGGCTGCAAAAATTAAAAAAAAAACAACAAAAAAACAAACAAAACAAAAACAAATTTGCTGCAATAATTAAAGAAAATTTTACCAAAATATATCATTTCATTAAGACATGTGTGAGCTGTTAAAATGTGGAAAAAGTGCAGTCAATGACCCCTTTAAGAATTGTCTGTTTAAAGAATTAGAAAACACTTGTAAATTTACAATTGCACCTGGACAACGTGAAATAATACTTATATACTGTATATAAATAGAGATTTTTTTTAAAAAAATTTGTGACTTACATTATTTTGGTGATTAGCTGCAAAATTTTAAAGAGATAAAAATATTAGTTTTAAAAGAAAGGGAAACAAGTAACAATGATAACAATCAAGTTTAGAAATACAGTAAATCCCACCTGTCATGTTAGACAAATGGTTTAGAATTACATGATTTTAAATATGGTTCATTTTGGGTGCATATTTAAATATTTTAAGTCACAAAACTGACTTGAGTTTGACTGGTGATGTGCTTTTTTGACACACATCAGGGAATTGTGTGGGTTCTGACCATTGTTGGGCAAGTTATTTAAAATTAGTAACTAATTACAGTTACTAGTTACTTCTTTTCAAAAGTAAGTGAGTTACTTTACCAATTATGGCATGATTAAAATAATTAGTTACTTAGAAAATGAATGAGAAATTAAATGCATACTTAAAGTAGAACTGAACTGAATGGCATTGAACGGCACTGGGTGATAGTACATACAATTATAAAGATAATTTATCATTGGCACCCCCTCCACAAATCCCGGAATCTTGGAGAAAATCGCGATTTTGAATTTCCCGCCCTGAAAAATCAGACAAATCCGCCGATTAACCGGAAGTGCAGCCGGAGTTCCGCCTGACGTCACGAGTGTGACACAGTCCTCCATGTTTACCATTGCCAGCACATCGACACTGGTTGTTTTTGGTGCATTTTGTCGTTATAGTCGACTACAAAACACTTCCAACACCTGGGAAGATCTGTTCAGTGGCCAAGGAAAGCTGTCATGGCGACGAAAGAAAAGAAAGGGGGAGGAAAAGCGACCGGGAAGCGATGCGTTTCTAGATATAGATATTACAGTGATCCCTCACTTATCGCGTTTAATGCAGACCAGAACCAACCGCGAAAAGTGAAAAACCGCTAAGTAGCGTCACCCCCCCCCCCCAAGGGCGTCACAAGCACTATTTTGCACAAAAAGGCACAAGAGAACAGCGAAAGTGCCACTAAGCAACACGAGCGATAAAGAACAATGAATGCTGTCTTCCTTCGCTATGTATGGGCGCTCTGCAGGGAGAGAAGCTGGGTAAAACGTCTCGGCCAATCAGCTTGCGAGGTAAAACGTCTCGGCCAATCAGCTTGCGAGATTCCCTAGCTGTGAAGAGGTGGGCGGAGAGGAGTGGAGCGGTGGTCAGAGAGGTGGATTTTGAGTTGTGCGGGCTCTCCGTGTTGATACCTGATTAATGTAGTCTCCCTGCCTTCTGCTAGCGCCCGGGCAACTTTCGTGCCATTTTTTCTCAATTTTGAATTTTTGATGAATATTTTTGAAAAATCCGCGATGCACTGAGGGCGCGAAAGGTGAAACGCGAAGTAGTGAGGGATCACTGTATTTATAAATAGCACAGTCAAATGCAGAGGCCAGTTCTGTTCATGTGTATTGCCACTATAGTCTGTAGAAGTATTGTAATACATAGCCCAATTTTTTGAATGAATGAATGAATTTATTTATTTCGGATAGTACAGTACAGGTTGAAAGAAACTGAATGATATAACAACAAGGTCAAATTGAAAATGACTCATCTGATTATACAATTCAACGTAAGTTATCCGAAATGGGTGATGGCTGAAGCCGCAGCTTATATTGCCCACCCATATTCCATCCAAGAATTCAAAAGAGAAAACAGGCAAGAGCGATTACAATTCAAAACAAAACTAAGACAAAATGTGACAGAGAAAAAAGAAAACTAAGCTACAACACAACACAGGCTGGATATGTTACAACTCGCCGCTCATTAGCGGCGCCAGCTGCGCACACACTTGCGCCTCGTCAGCAGCGTGGGATATAAGCCACTCTGCCCTGGGCTTCGGCCTGAAGCCGTCTGATTCCTTCAGCCCTCTTGCTGCAGAGGAACCCCCTCATCTCCCAGCAAGATCTACAGCGTAAGCATACCTACCTTTGCCTTTCCAGTCTCTCCCCTGTGCACAGGTGTATTCCCCGGCGGCGGACCTCGCCTCTGCATCGCCGTCTGCCAGCTGCTGTCACAGGTGCATCAGGTCGCTGTCTCCCGAGCTCGCCTTTGTGCACGCCTGCCACCTGCCACACTCCTGCATCCTCCTCTGTCTCGTCACTGATCCTGAATGCCTCTTCACTCTGAAAACTCTGGTTTTCTTGACTGCTGGAACTGCTATCATCTGCCATTGTTGTTTTGTTTAGGGATCACACTCGTGACGTCACGCAGCGTCATCTGCACTACTTCCGGTTTGTTTGGCATTGCCAGCCAGAGGCAAAAGTTTATTGGCTTATAGCTTGGCCATCGCACGGCCTAAAAATTTCTTTTATGTGTTGAAAAATACAATAGGTAATAAGGAATTAATCTGCTATTCTACTTTTTGCGCCAAAAGGTGGGTTCAGTTCTACTTTAAATTAGCTTGCACACACAGCAAGATCATTTCATTAATGAGTTACATTAGGGGCTTTTTATTATTAATGGCAGCCTGAAAACAGACTGTTTCAGGCAGAGCTTCACAGACAGTTTTTTATGTTGGCGTTGCTGCACATGTATCAGTGTATGGGACATAAAACTGTCCATGTTTATCTTACCTTTATGATGGATTAATCCAAAATGCAGTGAACCAAAGAAAATGTTCATTATCCACAGTCCAACGTGTATAATACTGCAAAACTTATAATTTGTTTTCCTTAAAGGTATATTAGATAGTATTTTCATGAAAACAAATACTATTAAAGATTTTCCAACCAATAGCATCACTAGGCTGATGTCACATTTCATCCCCTCATAATAAGTTCATACCACAAAAGACTCCTCACTGACACGCTGTATTTGGCTCGTAATGTAACGTACTTTACTAATATAGCCCTTGAAAACAACCCGTAGGTGACCAAAGTGCTTAACAGAAAAATTGAACAGCACTAGAAACACACAGCATAAAAACAGATTACATAAACAAAGGGACAAGCATAAATACCTAAAAATTAAAGCAAAATAAAAAGATGAAAAGAATAAAAAGAATAACTGTCACCACTGCTGGGTATTAAAAGCCATCCTGAATAAATATGTTTTAAGTTTTGATTTAAAAAGGGCCAGATCAGAGATAACACGTAAGTCGGGGGGGAGATTATTCCAGAGCCTGGGAGCAATAACAGAAAAGACTCGGTCACCCCAGTGTTTATACCTTGACCTGGGCACATCCAGCAAGAGCTGACTGGATGACCTCAAAGCTCTGCCTTGGTCATGGAGAGTTAAAATCTCAGATAAATAAGTCGGATAATCACCAAAGAACTGATATAGTAGAACAGTCTGTGCTGTATGTTGATATTTGTCTCTGCCAACCAGTTGGTAGAGACAAATATATATAGAGAGACAGATAGGTGTCACCCATGAGTAAGGGTGACACCTACTGGCCAGGAGGTCAGAATGTAGTCTCTATCACCATTAAGTTCATCATGGACACAGACAAGGACGCTGTTACATAGAGCATTTCCATCAGGTACGAAAATCAACGGGATGCAATGATGTGAGGGAATATTTAAGCAATATTACATGAGACAAAGTTACGATATTGTGATTATACTTTGAATTTACCCCTGGACATCAGACAAGCACCTTCACTGTCCATGAAGAAAATGACAGGAACACACACAGCATAACAGACAGGGATTACCCATGGAAAGTATATGAAGAAGACGGGAGATTGTTGTCATATGTACTAAACAGCCAGTAGTTGCCAGAAATACCTGCAGCTCCTTCAGTGTTGCTGTCGGCCTCTTGGCAGCCTCCCTGACCAGGTTTCTTCTTGTCTTTTCATCAGTTTTGGAGGGACGTCCAGTTCTTGGTAATATCACTGTTGTGCCATATTTTCTCCACTTGATGGTGACTATCTTCACTGTGTTCCATGGTATATTTAATGCCTTGGAAGTTCTTTTGTGCCCTTCTTCTGACTGATACCTTTGAACAATGAGATCCCTCTGATGCTTTGGAAGCTCTCTGCGGACCATGGCTTGTGCTGTAAGATGTGACTACAAAAATGTCAGGAAATCTACTAGAAAAGCTGAACTTTATTTGGGATTAATCAGAGGCACTTTACATGGTGGCAGGTGTGTGCTGACTCCCATTTAGCATGAGTTTGAATATGATTTGTTAATTCTGAACACAGCCACATCCCCAGTTATAACAGGGTGTGCATATGTATGCAACCAGGTTATTGTAAGTTTTTTATTTTTTATTTTTCTGCTTAAAAGATTTCAGTTTGTTTTTCAAATGGGTTGTACGGTTATAGGTCACATTAATGGTGGGAAAAGTTTTGAAATGATTTATCTTAGTCTCATTTTTTTACATCACTAAAACCTGGTGTTTAAACAGGGGTGTGTAGACTTTTTGTATCCACTGTATAGTTTTGGTGTCGACGCACCAGTGGTATCCTGTACCTCCGTTTCCCCATCAGTCCACAGCACCTGTATTGTGGAGAGAGACCCGCGGAGCCTAAACTCCACCGACTGTGTCAGGTGCGTTTGATTCTTTCTCAGGCATACACCTCCACTGGTAAAGGTCAATTTAAAAAAGTCACCTTTGACCTTTTTTATGGTCAAGCGGTCAATGAAACCATGTCAGGGTCATTGTTCAGGCATTGTAGCATTGCTATGCAAGAGATGAGAGCCCACGGTCAAGTGGCTTCTGAGTGAGTAGGGGAAAAAGTTTGCCACCTCCATACACATGATACTGTGTGTGTAAAAATATGCTGCGTCCACCTCTGCCTTAAACCCTCGCCGCCACAGCACCGCTTCCCTCTGTCTTCCCCTGCCTCCATCAACAGCTACAACTGCAGTACAGCTAATGTTAATTAGGGCTGCTAATTGAGCATATCCAAATGCTGAATAAAACATCGATCCAGGAAGAGAGGTTCTTTATTACACTGAGGGCAGGCCTCTGAAGAAAGCTTAGGAGAGTTCCATTTATGCTAATGTGAAATTGCGTTTGCTTAGACGCACTCTGCTGTGCGTTTTGTAAGCTTGAGGGTGTGCATGTTGGTAAAGCATCATTTTAAAAAAAGAAACACGATTCCTTTATTTATGTGGGAGAGTAGTATATGAGTACAATTATTCTTCAATTTTTAATATGCAATTAAATGGAGAATGTGCATGTTTGTGAATGCATTCCAGCAAGGGAACAAGGGAAGAGTTATCATCAGTTCAACGCAATGGCCTTATTTAGTTTGTCTTTTATGGACCACAAGCCAAGAAAACCACAGCAGTTCAGAGTTATAAATGATTGTATACTAATGAAAACGTATTACTAATTAAAATGTACTAGCTGCTCCAGCCTTAATTCAGTTTCTTTATGTCTGAGTCTGCAGTGATCTGTAACCTTCACTTCCCACTCTGTGGCTAATAGCAATAAAAAGATGTGTGTCCCTTTTGAAAATAAGAGGTTCAGTTAATTAAACGTTCAACAATCAGTGAAATAAGCTGCTCAACTGTTAAATTAAATGCCATGTCTGTGTACTTGCAGAATAAAAGATTTTTTTTTTCTTGTTATGGGATTTTTGCCTTGGTTACAGCATCCTCACTTCAGCACTCCCATGCTCGCCCGACACCCCTCAGCTCAGTTGAAGGAGAGATCACGATTCAAACTGGTGAAGCTGTAAAGACCTTTAAGAGCCCGTGAACCATATTTAGGGCGAAGATCAATCTGCAAACGAAGATGAGGATCTGCTGTATGGTGCCGAGACATGGGCAACCGCAAAACGCCGGGAGGAGCGACTCAAGATGCCTGCGGGTGATTCTCAACATCAAGTGGTGGCACATGCAGGGTACGCAACAGCCCGATAAGGGAGATCACAAAACAACCATTTGCCTCAACCGTTATGTGGAGAAACCACCTTCAGTGGCGTGGGCATTTGGACAAACAGACTCCCAAAGAAGATCTGTGAATGGCACCCAACAGCTGTCCACGGAAGACAGAAACAAGGTGGAAGGACACATGGCGCAGGGATTTGGCAGCCATTGGCCTGACTGTGCAGGAGGCGATGGTAGTAGCAACAGCGATCTCGTAAAGCCTCAGAAAAGCATTTTCTGTGTGAATGTTTAGGAAATTGATATACGAGTTTCATGGCGATCTGTAGAAATCTTTGTAAGATCCTCAGGAGATCACTGAGAGACCAGGAGAGAGCACATCACTGAGAGTTTGTTGGGTGACCAAAGAGGTGTGTGTGATAAAAAAAGATTTTAAAAAAATGGCCAGATCTCTGTCATCTTCCAGTGATCGCCACAGTTGAGAGACTGTTTTGATTCAGTCCCAAACAATCTCTCAACGATCACCAAAGAAAAGCCATCTCTTATCAAACTCTTAATGAACTCTCAAGGAGCACTCAACGATCTCCTGATGGTCTCTCAACAATCTTTCAATGAACTCTGTTGGTTTTTCATTCAATGCTCAGCGACCCCTCACTGATTTGTCAGCTATCTCTACTTTTGGCGTGGAAAAATTTATCATTCATTGGAAGATCCCTGAGAGATCACTGTCAGATCGTCTGGGGATCTGGCCATTTTATCATCACTCAGCGATCTGTCAACGATCTCCACCCCTGTGCAAAGGGGGGTATGAGTGAGTGGAACAGTTTTTGAGTGATTAGCAATGTTGCCTCACAGCTAGAAGATTCCCAGAACAATGGATGGATGGATTTCACAACCCAGTGTTTATGTGGCTGTAATATTGCAGCATCATGTCTCTTCAGCTTCTATCCTCCACAAACGGCATGGTAACCTGTGTTGTTTAAAGAAGTCCTGGTGCTTCCTGTTTTTTTTTTTTTTTCTCAGCACTCTGTCCACTGTGTTACAAAGGCAGAACACAAACACAAAGACAGACAATAGTCAGGAGGTTCCTTCGGGCCCCGGAGACCCGTTGCTCTTTTCCTGTCAGCCGGTGCTGTTACGTTACATCACAGCAGGCTGCCGTTGAATGGCCGCCCAGGGATGTGTTGGATGGTGTTTTATAGCAGAGCATAGAGCGGTGAAGGAGATGAAGACGCTACCTGAGTGCTGTATGTGTGTATGTGTGTAACAGGAGGCACGGGGGGTAAAGTGCTGTGTCTTAATGAACAGCCTTATCTGGAAGCTTAGTGTATATTTCTTGGTGTGGCTGCTAAATGAGCAGTGAAATGTGAACTGTTTGCATGTGCAAAATGTAAAGTAGAACATCCATAACATAACGTGCAACAGCACACATATTAGGAGACGGCGGTGCATTTTTAATTCATGTGAACTGTAGCAGAATAAAGAAAAACAGCGACATTTTCCAGGACAAAATGGCTTACTGATGTTGTGTTTTTCTTCACCTACATGGCATTGTCTTAGAGTTTCTTCCCATTATTTCCTCCTTCATTTATAATCCTTTTACTACTATCACTGTGTGCGTAGGTGTAATTTAATGGAGCGTCAGCACACTGAGCACTGGGGACCCCGAGACTGTAACACTTTAAATTCAGGAACTCTTCTTCTGTTGATGGCTTTAAAACCATTACTCACCCTCGTTTCAACCGCCAGATCAATCTCGTTTTATCTTGAGCCCACACAGGCTACACTTTAAAAAAAAAAATGCTTAAGCTGAAGGGAGGAGCAGCATATGATGCCCTTTTTCCTTTTTTCCACATGTTGGCACAGCTCCCAGAGGTCTCAGTGTAACAGCTCTGACATGCTTCAGGGTGTAAATATCACACTGCCATTTTCCACCCACATTAAACACCCTTCATCACAACGGTCTGTCTCTTTAAATTCTAACGAGCCACAGTTCACCCCCCCTCCTTGTGCCATCACTTCTGACGCCTGTGTTTGGGGCTGATATTAACTGGCTAGCTTCTGGTTTGGGGCACAGCATTATTTACCTTCAACATATTTAGGAAAAATGAAACAAAAACTCTTATTTCTCCAGTTTATAAACAGCAGCTCAGATTTATATCAAATATTACAAGACGATAATCTAAACCGTTGCATCTGCACACAGATGTGGGGTTTTGTGCTGAGTCACTTTATCTGACATGTTTGGTGAACATGTCCCACCCTTCAAGTTATATTTTTGTCACTCATTATATTATTATCATAAGTATGTTCCTGGTCCTTGGTTTATTTAGTGTTTCTGATATTAGTCTCTGTCCATTCTCAGTTCTTAGGTTTGCTCTTATTTTGAAGTCATTCCGGTTCCATTTCTTGTTAGCCTTATTGTTGCGGACCTCCTTCTGGTTCACCGTTATGATTTACTATTTATGTTTCTGTAATTAATCCTCATCAGTGGTTTCTCATTTCCCCTCATTAGTATTTGTATGTAACCTCCCTCATTCATTTGCTCTGGGCTGAAAGATAAACCCATGTTGTTTTTCTCATTGCCTCATCTGCCACCACGTTCCCAGTCTCGTTCTTGTATTTACATTTAGTTTCTGTAGTGTTCTGGACAAGGCTGAAGCCCCTGTCCACGCTTTGTGTTCTTGTTTGACCCATTTATCATGTTTGGTGGATATCCCCTCTGTCTTTGTACAGCCCTGCCCATCCTGTGCCGCCTGATGGCCTTGATGGTGCTCACCTGTTCTGTTTTGTCTTGATTGCTCCCCTCTCTATATATGTGTGTTTTTAGTCTGTGTCCTTTGCTGTGTCCTTATGTTAACGTCACGATTTTCTTCACCACGCTGTTTGGATTCATTGTTGCCGTTTTTCACTCCACATTGTCTGGTTTGTTGTTGTATTTAATTTCTGCCCACGCGCAGTGTTTATTTTCTGTTTTTCTTAATAGATCATGGTTTACCAGATTCGCCTGGCGAGTGGGTCCTCTTTTTCTTTGCTCCAGAGCTGCAAACACTCACATGACAGTTTTGTGTTTTCCAGCCTCCGTGCTGTGCCTTTGTTTATTATTAAATTGCTTAAAACTCATACTTGCGCTCTCGACGCACTGAACGGATGTTTGTTTGTGTTTTTCTCTCTTTATGGCATTGAATAAAATCAAGATGAAGCTGCCACAACGGAACGAAAATACAACTACAGACACTTCCAGCTGCACATTGTCGGAGTTAACACCGCTCCAGTGGTGTTGTTGATGTGCAGATTATTCACACTGCTGCACCATTTTTTTAACATGGCATCAGTCTGCAACAGCCTTAAAACTGAAATATTTCCACTCTGCTGGGTGCAGATCCTCCGACTTCATAGCTGCAGCTTCCCGCACCATGTTTGTTTTGCCGTTTCTACGGTAGCACATCACTTCTGTCGGCGGTGTGACATTGTCACGCAACAGACCCCAAATCAGAATCAGAATCAGAATCAGAATCAGCTTTATTGGCCAAGTATGCACAACACATACAAGGAATTTGACTTTGGCTAAAAACTTGCTCTCGTTGTTCAGGTGAAGGATTTAAATAAGGATTCAATGACAACCAGAGTATGTACAGTAAATTACAGTCTGTCCACGTTTCTATAAAAGGATGCAAATATATACAGGAATATATGCAGTTATTTACTCGGACTAACCACACTTTGCAGAAATATATGAAAAAATATACAATCACACAGTATTTCAATGTGGACTCAGATTCAGTGATATAATGTGAATGAAGTAAAAAGCAGTGTGAGAGTTATGTGCAATGTAATAATGGATGAAAAGTCATGAGTACAGCAACAGGTAGGACTAGGTGAATGTTAGGAGTTCATCAGAGTGATGGCTTGAGGAAAGAAACTGTTCCTGTGACGGGTGGTTTTGACCTTCAGTGATCTGTAATGACGACCAGAAGATAGAAGTTCAAACAGTTTGTGGCCGGGGTGTGATGGGTCAGCACAGATGTTTCCCGCCCGTTTCCTGGTTATGGACCGATATAAGTTCTCAATGGAGGGTAGGTCGGTACCAATGATCCTCTCCGCAGACTTAATGATCCGCTGCAGTCTGGTCTTGTCCTGTTTAGTGGCAGATCCAAACCAGACAGTGATGGAAAAGCAGAGGACAGATTGGATGATGGCGGTGTAGAAGACAACCAGCAGCTCCTGAGGCAAATCAAACTTCTTGAGCTGACGCAGAAAAAACAACCTCTGCTGGGCCTTTTTCCGGACAGTGTCAATATGGGAGGACCACTTCAGGTTCCGGGAGATTGTGGTACCCAGAAACTTGAAGGAGTCCACAGTGGACACTGTGCTGTTGAGGATGGTGAGTGGGGGGAATGAAGGGGGGTGTCGCCTGAAATCCACAGTCATCTCCACCGTTTTGGCTGGGTTAAGTTCAAGATGGTTCTGGCTGCACCAGAGGATCAGCTGCTCCACCTCCCGCCTGTATGCAGACTCATCATCATCCCGGATCAAACCGATGACTGTGGTGTCGTCCGCAAACTTCAGGAGCTTCACCGAAGGGTCCTCTGAGGTGCAGTCGTTGGAGTAGAGGGAGAAGAGCAGTGGGGAAAGGACACATCCTTGGGGGGCGCCAGTACTAATTTTTCGGGAGCTGGATGTAAATCTCCCTAGCTTCACCTGTTGCCACCTGTCAGTCAGAAAGCTGGAGATCCACTGGCAGGTGGAGGGGGGCACCTTGAGCTGGAGGAGTTTCTGATGAAGAATGCCTGGGATGATGGTGTTGAACGCTGAGCTGAAGTCGACAAACAGGATCCTGGCGTACGTCCCTGGGGAGTCGAGGTGTTGCAGGATGTAATGTAGTCCCATATTCACTGCATCATCCACTGACCTGTTTGACCGGTAGGCAAACTGCAGTGGGTCCATCAGGGGGCCTGTGATGACCTTCAGGTGGCTCAGCACCAATCTCTCCAAGGATTTCATGACCACAGAGGTCAGGGCAACAGGTCTGTAGTCGTTTAATCCTGTAATAGAGGGTTTCTTGGGAACTGGAATGATGATGGAGCGTTTGAAGCAGGAAGGCACTTCACGCAGCTCCAGTGATCTGTTAAAGATCCAGGTGAAGATGGGGGCCAACTCGTTGGAGCAGACTCTCAGGCAGGACGGAGACACACCATCAGGTCCTGCAGCCTTCTTGATCTTTTGTCTCTGAAAGACCCGGCGCACCTCCTCTTCACAGATCATTAGTGCTGGTGGGAGGTCAGAGTGGAGGAGGGATGGAGTTCCTGGGGCTGCAGATAATCCTTTTGTGTGGGTGGGAGGTGAGAACTGTAGGTTCTTTTCAAACCTGCAGTAAAAGCTGTTTAGGTCATTAGCCAGCTGGAGGTTTTCCGCAGGGTGGGGGGATGGTCTGGGCCAGTATGAAAAAAATTGCAGGCCTTCAGAGCACAGAGCGCAGTAATCGTGTGTTTTTAGATGGTTTTAGTTCAGACACAGAGCTGGCTAATGCTCTTAATTGTTTTTATGGTCGTTTTGACTCCTTTGATTTTAGCACAGAAATCCAAGATTTGAAACAGAAACTCAAAGACAATCAGCACTTTAATATTGAGATGCAGGATGTTGAAAGGGAGTTCCGCGCTGTAAAAGTGAACAAAAGTCAGGGCCCTGATAATATATGTGGACGCCTGGTAAAGTCCTGTGCACATGAACTGAGTCCTATATTTCACTACATTTTCAATAAGTCCTTACAGACACAACATGTGCCTAAGATCTGGAAAGATGCCGTGGTTGTTCCCGTTCCAAAATCCAGCTGTCCTAAAACGGTAAATGACTTTAGACCAGTTGCTTTGACTTCAATTTTAATGAAAATTTTTGAAAAACTGGTCAGATGTGAGGTCCTAAAGCAGACTGAACATGCATTGGATCCTCTGCAGTTTGCCTATAGGCCTCACAGAGGAGTGGAGGATGCCACTGTCACTCTGTTTAACATGCTTTTTAAACATCTGGATTTTAATGGGACACACGCCAGGCTTTTATTTGTGGACTTTTCTTCTGCCTTTAATACAATCCAACCTCATATTTTAGTTGAAAGGCTCCTGCAACAATTTGATTTAAGCAATAATCTGGTGGGTTGGATTCTGGATTTCTTAACCAACAGGACGCAGAGAGTAAGGGTCAATGGTACATTGTCTGACCTAAAGTGCTCTTCTACTGGCTCTCCTCAGGGGTGTGTGTTGTCACCACTACTCTTCATCCTGTACACAAACATGTGTCGGAGCAGACATGACAACAGACACATTATAAAGTATGCTGATGACTCAGTCATTGTCAGTCTCCTCCAGGATGGTGAGAGTGGCCATGGCCCAGTAGTTGATGACTTTGTTCACTGGTGTGAGGATTCCTACCTGCAGCTGAATACAACAAAAACGAAAGATATGATTATTGACTTTAGGAGGAAAACTCCCAGGCACAAAGTCACCATACTAAAAGGCCAGACCACCGAATGTGTACAATCGTACAAATATCTTGGGACGATTATTGATAGTGGATTGAACTTTGAGGTGAACTGTGAAAGGGTGTGCAAAAAGGGTCAGCAAAATTTGCATTGTTTGAGGAAACTTGCACGCTTCCAAATTGACCGAACCATAATGACTATGTTCTATCGGGCTTTTATTGAATCTGTTTTATCCTTTTCTTTAATGTCATGGTTTGGTCAGATAAAACTGAAACAGAGGAAATCCTTGGATCAGGTAGTCAGATGGTCCAGTCGTTTGCTTGGTGAGTCACAGCTGAGCCTGACATCCCTGTACACCAGACAAGTACAGAGGATGGCCGACTCGATTTTAAATGATGACTCCCACCCTTTGCACTGCAACTTTCAGCTTCTTCCCTCCAGACGGAGGTTTGCTGTCCCAAAAAGTAGAACCCAGCGCTACAAAAACAGCTTTGTCCCTGCTGCTGTCAAAGAGTTGAACAAGCTATAAAAATTATATTGTACATATTTTATATTTACCTATTTTGTAAGATGTGTGCCTGTGTTTGTGTCTATGTTGAATGTAATTGTGGCTTGTAAATATGGATGTCACCAACTGCAAAACAAATCTACCTACGGGTACAAATAAAGTAACCTGAACCTGAACCTGAACCTGGTCTCCTGTAGTTGGTGATATTCCGTAGGCCTCTCCAGACAGAAGCAGAGTTGTTAGCTGAGAAGTTTTTTTGTAACTTCACACTGTAGCTCCTCTTAGCAAGCCTGGTCTCCTTCGTCAGCATGTTTCTGGCCCGCTTGTACAGAGTCCAGTCACCAGTCCTGTAGGCCTCCTCCTTGGTCTGACGTAGCTGCTTCAGTTTAGGAATGAACCAGGGTTTATTGTTGTTGTATATGCAGAAGGTCTTGGTCTGCACACACATGTCCTCGCAGAAACAGGTGTATGATGTCACAGTGTCAGTGAGTTCATTTAAGTTAATGGCTGCAGCTTCAAAAACACTCCAATCTGTGCAGTCAAAGCAGGCTTGTAACTCCAGCTTTGATTCCTCAGTCCATTTCTTCACAGTCCTTACAACAGGCTTGGAAGTTTTTAGTTTCTGTCTGTATGTTGGAATAAGATGGAGCAGGCAGTGGTCAGAAAAACCCAGAGCTGCACGGGGGACGGCATGATAGGCATCTCTTAAAACTGTGTAACAGTGGTCAAGTGTATTTGTGTCCCTGGTGGGACATTTAATATGCTGTCTGTATTTAGGAAGCTCATTTGTGAGATTAGCTCTATTGAAATCACCCAGAATGATAAGCAGAGAGTCTGGATGTTTTTCCTCCACCTCTGCTATCTGGTCAGCGAGGAGCTGCAGTGCCTCCGTTGTACAAGCAGCAGGCGAGATATAAATTCCGACCAGAATAAATGAGGAGAACTCTCGCGGTGAATAAAAGGGTTTACAGTTTATGAACAGTGACTCTAGGTTAGGGCTACAAAACTTCTTCAACACTGTGACATCAGTACACCAACCTTCGTTTATGTAGAAGCAGATTCCACCACCCTTAGTCTTTCCAGAAAATTCTCGGCTGCGATCAGCGCGAAACAGTTGAAATCCGTCCAGACGGACCGCGCTGTCCGGGATGTGTTCACTCAGCCAGGACTCCGTGAAACAAAGGGCGCCAGATCTGCTAAAATCCCGGTTTTTGTGAGTCAGGAGCAGCAGTTCATCCATTTTGTTCGCCAAACTGCGGATATTTGCCAGATGGATCGATGGGAGTGGCGTGCGAAATCCTCGTTTCTTCAGCCTGACTAACGCACCGGCACGTTTACCACGCCGCCTTCGTTTCCGGCCAGCGCCAATAGCCGCTGCTCCCACAGCTAAGATGGACTGAAAAAACTTCAGATCAGCAGCAGTAACTGGCGGAGAAGTTGCATTGGGAGGTAGTTTGAGTGAAAGTAGTTCCTCCCTTGAATAGGTGATTCGGACAGAAGAGCAGAAGTCCAAAAAAACACACAAAATTATCAAAAACATCAGAGAGCAGAAGCCAGTGGCTGCCATCCGCGGCGCCATCTTGGATTTTTTTTTTTTTTTTTTTTCAATATATCACAATCACATATTTTCAAAATATCACAATATTCGTTTTTATACTGATATCAAAATGTATACTGGTATTATTGTGAACGATACGATATGGCACACCCTACTGTTAACCACGTTTTTAAATTATTTGCGTTAAAATTGACTACGAGAGGTGGTGCTGGGCCCAACTTAAAAGTGAAAACAATTTCAGAGTTTGCAAATACTTTGGGAAAAAAAAGGATAATTTAAAAGACAGTCAGAGATTGATTTTGTGCATGGAGGTCTGAGTTTCATTCTGTATTAGATCGTTCAGGGTTGGACTGGGCCCCGCAGAGCATTTCTTCTTTACGCAGGCATTACTATCTATAATTATCTAATTTATTTAATCATTAATATCTGTTTATTTCCTTAAAAGTAAACTTTCTAAAGATATTTTAAAAGCTACCAACATCTGTACATAATTAAGGAAATTATTTTACATTAACATTTTTTTTGTTTGTTTTTTGTTATGTCACCTTATGGCAAGAATATCCCCTTTTTTTATGAAAGCGTGTCCAAATTTGCTGGAATTATTGAAAGAGCAATGGCTGTATTCTAAAGATAATGTTTTATTCAGACTAAAACAGTTAAATTATTAAGGAGGAGCTGTTCAAGCAGCAGGTTTTCTTGTTAAGATGGGGCCTGTTATTCCACTGGGAGACTGTCTGAGATCATTTATTGTTAAATAAGATGGTTTTAGGTGCAGAGACATCACACATGGGAAACAACATTCCTGTTACAAGCAGTCCAACTAAAAGAGTAATGTAATCATCACACTTAATCATAGTAGCCTATTTTTAATGCATTTATCATTTTTTTAAACGTTTCCAGAAACACGCGTTAGTTGTCTTGTATATGGGAGCAGGCAAGGATACTGATGAGATTCAAGACCGCAAGGGGCCAAGAAAAAGGTGTGATGGCCATGTGATTTTTACATTTAAAGGCTGAAATTACACGCCACTCACAATCCACCTTATGTAAATGTCTACATATGCATCAACTTGGCCCGGACGTTCATCACTGACCACCTACACACAAACACGCGCTCTTTGATTGCTTGTGAGGCAGTTAACATTCAATTTTGAGCTGCTGTCAGGTGCCACAGTGATTGAGCTGTCTGAATATCCTGGTCTATTCAGTATAGCGCTCCCACTGAGATGGGCGTGAGTGTTGGTTCTGTGCGTGTGCAATCCCCACAGTCCCTGCTCATCACCAAGGTGGTTAAGAAGAGTCTTTCCCTGATGTATTGCAATCAGGTTGCATAGATAGTTTTGCTATTTCCCTGAATTTTGTGCCATTTTTCTCTTCATAAAAGATGCCGTTTCCCTTGGATTCCCTGGGTTCTGCTGCCGTACTATATAGAGACTTTGTTTTCATTGCCCTTTCACGCTTAGTTTGACGGGTTTCTAAAATGAACAAAGGCATTCTAATCACAGATGATCAGAAGGTCTCTGTGAAACAAAACAGGGAAGATAAAGTTTGGGAGAGATTTGTTGTTTTGTAATTTATTGCCGTACGTTGGCATCGCAAAATATTCAGGGATTATTTGAAGCGAAATGTGACTTGTTTGGAGGTTGGATGTTTTACCGATGCTTTGCAGTGTAGTGAGCCATGTGTTTTTCAGCTTGCTATAGTATACTGTATATCCAGAGAAGACCAACGCTGGGGTCAAAGACGGAGATTGTCCAACCATGGGATGAGGCTGAATGATTGTTCATCCAGAAACAGGCTGGTGTAACTTTAGGGAAACAGGCAGGATGGTAATGAAAGACTGCTGTCCCTGAAAATCCAAGAGGTCTTCTTGCATCATCACCATTAATCAATCTAAAATAATTCATTCATAAGTAAGGGCCACCAACCAGATACGGATGGATAAAGTTTGTTGGATATTGTAAAGGGGGAGATACAGTGGGGCAAAAAAGTATTTAGTCAGCCACCAATTGTGCAAGTTCTCTCACTTAAAAGATGAGAGAGGTCTCCAGTTTTCATCATAGGTATACCTCAACTATGAGAGACAAAATGAGAAAAAAAAATCCAGAAAATCACATTGAAGGATTTTTAATGAATTAATTGGTAAATTCCTCGGTAAAATAAGTATTTGGTCACCTACAAACAAGCAAGATTTCTGGTTCTCACAGGCATGTAACTTCTTCTTTAAGAGGCTCCTCTGTCCTCCACTCGTTACCTGTATTAATGGCACCTGTTTGAACTCATTATCAGTATAAAAGACACCTGTCCACAACCTCAAACAGTCAGACTCCAAACTCCACTATAGCCAAGACCAAAGAGCTGTCAAAGGACACCAGAAACAAAATTGTAGACCTGCACCAGGCTGGGAAGACTGAATCTGCAATAGGTAAGCAGCTTGGTGTGAAGAAATCAACTGTGGGAGCAATTATTAGAAAATGGAAGACATACAAGACCACTGATAATCTCCCTCAATCTGGGGCTCCACGCAAGATCTCACCCCATGGGGTCAAAATGATCACGAGAACGGTGAGCAAAAATCCCAGAACCACATGGGGGGACCTAGTGAATGACGTGCAGAGAGCTGGGACCAAAGTAACAAAGGCTACATCAGAAACACACTACGCCGCCAGGGACTCAAATCCTGCAGTGCCAGACGTGTCCCCCTGCTTAAGCCAGTTTATGTTCAGGCCCATCTGAAGTTTGCTAGAGAGCATTTGGATGATCCAGAAGAGGATTGGGAGAATGTCATATGGTCAGATGAAACCAAAATAGAACTTTATTGTAAAAACTCAACTTGTCGTGTTTGGAGGAGAAAGAACACCATACCTACTGTGAAGCATGGGGGTGGAAACATCATACTTTGGGGCTGTTTTTCTGCAAAGGGACCAGGACGACTGATCCGTGTAAAGGAAAGAATGAATGGGGCCATGTATTGTGAGATTTTGAGTGAAAACCTCCTTCCACCAGCAAGGGCATTGAAGATGAAACATGGCTGGGTCTTTCAGCATGACAATGATCCCAAACACACCGCCCGGGCAACGAAGGAGTGGCTTCGTAAGAAGCATTTCAAGGTCCTGGAGTGAGCTAGCCTGTCTCCAGAGCTCAACCCCATAGAAAATCTTTGGAGGGAGTTGAAAGTCTGTGTTGCCCAGCGACAGCCCCAAAACATCACTGCTCTAAAGGAGATGTGCATGGAGGAATGGGCCAAAATACCAGCAACAGTGTGTGAAAACCTTGTGAAAACTTACAGAAAACGTTTGACCTCTGTCATTGCCAACAAAGGGTATATAACAAAGTATTGAGATGAACTTTTGTTATTGACCAAATACTTATTTTACCGAGGAATTCACCAATTAATTCATTAAAAATCCTTCAATGTGATTTTCTGGATTTTTTTTTTCTTATTTTGTCTTTCATAGTTGAGGTATACCTATGATGAAAATTGGAGACCTCTCTCATCCTTTAAGTGGGAGAACTTGCACAACTGGTGTCTGACTAAATACTCTTTTACCCCACTGTATATGATGGTGAGCATTATTGAGGCAGTGGAGCTGGGTGATCAGCAATGGTTTGCTTGTCTGGGGTTTGGGAAAGGCTTCTTTGAGGACCTGCCACAGCCCCCGAGCTCAGCAGATACCCTCTGTGTTTGAGGTGTGGTCCCGCACTTAAAGGCCTGTAAAAAGGCCTGAACAAAGTTCTTTCTGACCAGGACATTTCATATTTGACAAGAAACTCAAGTGACCAATCACACAATAATTGCCGGGGCTAAGGACCTGTAATTAAAGTGGGGTAAAAAAGTATTTAGTCAGCCACCAATTGTGCAAGTTCTCCCACTTAAAAGATGAGAGAGGTCTCCAATTTTCATCATAAGTATACCTCAACTATGAGAGACAAAATGAGAAAAAATAATCCAGAAAATCACATTGAAGGATTTTTAATGAATTAATTGGTAAATTCCTCGGTAAAATAAGTATTTGGTCACTAACAAAAGTTTATCTCAATACTTTGTTATATACCCTTTGTTGGCAATGACAGAAGTCAAACGTTTTCTGTAAGTTTTCACAAGGTTTTCACACACTGTTGCTGGTATTTTGGCCCATTCCTCCATGCAGATCTCCTCTAGAGCAGTGATGTTTTGGGGCTGTCGCTGGGCAACACAGACTTTCAACTCCCTCCAAAGATTTTCTATGGGGTTGAGATCTGGAGACTGGCTAGGCCACTCCAGGACCTTGAAATGCTTCTTACGAAGCCACTCCTTTGTTGCCCGGGCGGTGTGTTTGGGATCATTGTCATGCTGAAAGACCCAGCCACGTTTCATCTTCAATGCCCTTGCTGGTGGAAGGAGGTTTTCACTCAAAATCTCACGATACATGGCCCCATTCATTCTTTCCTTTTCACGGATCAGTCGTCCTGGTCCCTTTGCAGAAAAACAGCCCCAAAGTATGATGTTTCCACTCCCATGCTTCACAGTAGGTATGGTGTTCTTTCTCCTCCAAACACGACAAGTTGTGTTTTTACCAAAAAGTTCTATTTTGGTTTCATCTGACCATATGACATTCTCCCAATCCTCTTCTGGATCATCCAAATGCTCTTTAGCAAACTTCAGACGGGCCTGGACATGTACTGGCTTAAGCAGGGGGACACGTCTGGCACTGCAGGATTTGAGTCCCTGGCGGCGTAGTGTGTTTCTGATGTAGCCTTTGTTACTTTGGCCCCAGCTCTCTGCAGGTCATTCACTAGGTCCCCCCATGTGGTTCTGGGATTTTTGCTCACTGTTCTCGTGATAATTTTGACCCCACGGGGTGAGATCTTGCATGGAGCCCCAGATTGAGGGAGATTATCAGTGGTCTTGTATGTCTTCCATTTTCTAATAATTGCTCCCACAGTTGATTTCTTCACACCAAGCTGCTTACCTATTGCAGATTCAGTCTTCCCAGCCTGGTGCAGGTCTACAATTTTGTTTCTGGTGTCCTTTGACAGCTCTTTGGTCTTGGCCATAGTGGAGTTTGGAGTCTGACTGTTTGAGGTTGTGGACAGGTGTCTTTTATACTGATAACGAGTTCAAACAGGTGCCATTAATACAGGTAACGAGGGGAGGACAGAGAAGCCTCTTAAAAAAGAAGTTACAGGTCTGTGAGAGCCAGAAATCTTGCTTGTTTGTAGGTGACCAAATACTTATTTTACTGAGGAATTTACCAATTAATTCATTAAAAATCCTTCAATGTGATTTTCTGGATTTTTTTTTCTCATTTTGTCTCTCATAGTTGAGGTATACCTATGATGAAAATTGGAGACCTCTCTCATCTTTTAAGTGGGAGAACTTGCACAATTGGTGGCTGACTAAATACTTTTTTGCCCCACTGTATACAGCGCTTTTTGAGTCACAAAGACCACTCAAAGTGCTTCACTAGGAGGTACACTAAGCCTCTATTCTAAGTGCCTATCAGCGATGGATACCTAGGGACAATTTAGAGTCACCAAATAACCTAACATGCATGTCTTTGGATTGTCGGAGGAAACCGGAGCACCCAGAGTAAACCCACGCAGCACAGGGAGAACATGCAAACTCCATACAGAACGACTCACACCCCTGCCAGCCTGGGGATTCAAACCTGGAACCTTCTAGCTGTGAGGCAACAGTGCTAACCACTGCACCACCGTGCTGCCCACCACCACACAAGAAAAAAGCTCTGCCCAGATGATGTGTCAAGAACAAGCTGCAAGAACTCCCAAACCAGGGAAAGAGGACAAATTTCTGTTCTTGTAGAGCATGTAAAGGCCTTTAAATTCTCATAATTTTGAGTTTTTCATGTTCTCCTGGTATACTCGGGACCTTCATTTTTCCTCACACAGAAAAATCCATATTAAGTTAAAGGGATCACTGACTGAAAAATTAGGTTTTTGTAGGTTTTAACCTCCTCAAAGGTGTTTATTGGTCACGGGATTATCGAAAAAATATCAAAACACACTTCTTTAAAAAAAAAAACACACAGCCTTTATATCATTTTTTTTAATCCAAAAAGCAAAATTAATGTTCCAGATTTGCCACGGGACATCACTTCCATAGTAAACCCAGCCCAGCGCATCGTTGATACCTACCCGCTGCTCTGTTATTGGCCAGCCTAGGTGTCAATCATGTGGACATCAGTGAGCTAACAAACTTACCAAAGCGTGGTTTACATTATTATTTTCTTTAGATTTCAGTTACCCTAATCCGCCTTATTGCTAGGCCCCATGATGCCTTGCATAAATTATGGTAGCAACTGACGGGTACTAGTTTAGGACATATGGTTGGCACTGAAATGGGACACTTTTCCTTTTCAAAAAAAACAATGACTTTGGCATTAGAAATGCGGGAACACAGCCTTTTGCCCCTCAAAAACAGTAATATAATCAAACCACTTCCCACGACTATTTAGGGATGGGAAAATGACCTTAAAAAGTGGCCTGGCAGACAGTAGCTCCGTTTGTTAGTGCCACTGCTAAGATGCTAACGCTGTAAACAAATAAAAACTCTGAGATAATATCAATGTCTCCACTGCAATAAAGTCAGCTGCATTTTGTTAAAATATGTTGGACAAAATTAGATTTACCTCAGAGCAGACGTTGAATATAGTCAGAGCCACAAAGAAGCCTCCATTTATACAGTCTGTGGCACAACCACGAACGCCAGCAAGTACCAGAATGATCAGGTTCAGGTTCAGGTTACTTTATTTGTACCCGTAGGTAGATTTGTTTTGCAGTCTGGTGACATCTATATTTACAAGCCACAATTACATTCAACATAAACACAAACACAGGCACACATGAAGCTGACTATAAACATGATAAAAATACTCAAGGCTCCATCAATCAGGATATAAAGACAAAGAGATGGGAGAAAAAACAGAGAGAAGAGAGAAGGGTCATATTAAAAAGTTAAAGACCAGTCAAAGAGGTTAAAAACTCAAAGGTCTAAAACCCAATAAAAGTTTTAGAACCCAAATAAAAATCCTTCAAAAATAAGTAAATATAAAATGGAGTTAATAAATAGGTACCTAAATTATGTGCAATATATTGTTACAACTTGTTCAACTCTTTAACAGCAGCAGGAACAAAGCTGTTTTTGTAGCGCCGGGTTTTACTTTTTGGGACAGCAAACCTCCGTCTTGAGGGAAGAAGCTGAAAGTGGCAGTACAAAGGGTGGGAGTCATCATTTAAAATGGAGGTAGCAATCCTCTGTACCTGTCTGGTGTACAAGGATGTCAGGCTCAGCTGTGACTCACCAAGCAAACGACTGGACCATCTAACTACCTGATCCAAGGATTTCCTCTGTTTCAGTTTTATCTGACCAAACCATGACACTAAAGAAAAAGATTAAGCAGATTCAATAAAAGCCCGATAAAACATTGTCATTATGGTTCTGTCAATCTGGAAGCGTGCAAGTTTCCTCAAACAATGCAAATGTTGCTGACCCTTTTTGCACACCCTTTCACAGTTCTGTTCAAAGTTTAAATTACTATCAATAATCGTCCCAAGATATTTGTAGGATTGTACACATTCAGTGGTCTGGCCTTTTAGTACGGTGATTTTGTGCCTGAGAGTTTTCCTCCTAAAGTCAATAATCATATCTTTAGTTTTTGTCGTATTCAGCTGCAGGTAGGAATCCTCACACCAGTGAACAAAATCATCAACTACTGGGCCGTGGCCACTCTCACCATCCTGGAGGAGACTGACAATAACTGAATCATCAGCATACTTTATAATGTGTCTGTTGTCATGTCTGCTCCGACACATGTTTGTGTACAGGATGAAGAGTAGTGGTGACAACACACACCCCTGAGGAGTGCCAGTAGAAGAGCACTTTTGGTCAGACAATGTACCATTGACCCTTACTCTCTGTGTCCTGTTGGTTAAGAAATCCAGAATCCAACCCACCAGATTATTGCTCAAATCAAATTGTTGCAGGAGCCTTTCAACTAAAATATGAGGTTGGATTGTATTAAAGGCGGAGGAAAAGTCCACAAATAAAAGCCTGGCGTGTGTCCCATTAAAATCCAGATGTTTAAAAAGCATGTTAAACAGAGTGACAGTGGCGTCCTCCACTCCTTTGTGAGGCCTATATGCAAACTGCAAAGGATCCAATGCATGTTCAGTCTGCTTTAGGACCTCATGCCAGAACATTCAAAAAATACGAAAACTACAAGTACTGAAATTAGCTGCCAACTGAGTGGAAAACACGTATGTGGACTATACATTAAAATGAATTTGAAAAACTTTTAAAAATGCTATTTTAAATGCCCCTGCTATGCCACTCTTGCTGACTGATTTAACACTACCTCAGCCGAAACCAGAAGTCCCGCCCATAATCGTTCCTACAGCGGCACCCCCAGGAATGAGGTGGATAGACATCACTGTTTCCACCTGGTTCACTAATCCACAGCTGATGATATATCTTATGCCACTCTGGCTTATTTTGTTTTATTTCCACTGTTGTCATAAACCTCTGTGCGCCATGGCTCGGCGCATGAGAGAGAGAAAGAATAAACCCAAAAGCGAGAGTAGATGGTGCACTTTATTAACAAACACGAAGAAAGCAACAAGTCCAATAATGTCCACAACACAGAGAGATAAATATGCAGAGATGAGGGCCACCAGACAAACAGGGGGCAACCCAGATGTTCTACAGCCGGGGAGGGGAATGCCCAGTGTTACCGAACTGCTAAACGCACAATAGGGAAAGGCGACAGCCTAGTGCCGACGCAGCGATAGCACAAAAGGAAAGGCAAATGAACACTTACGGCTGGAACAATTCAGAACTGTCCGAGAAGTCTGGTGGATGAGGATAGGAAGCAGGGGCAGCCGCGAACACCCAGGGATTGATCATCTGAAGATATTGGGCCGAGAATGTGAAGGGAGTGATACGTCATTCGAGGAGAACTAGCTGCCATGAACGAGGGTGAATGCCCCGACAATCTCTTCCCTCTGGCGCAGCAAACATATACTCCAGAAGCTAACGAGGAAAGAGATTGCCAGTGTGAAAATGCATGGGCAGGACTGATTAACACCAGGTGTGAGAGTGTGTGAAATGAGAGTGAATGGAGCATGTGCATTTGTGTGTGCATGTGGGTGTGTGTATGTGTGTGAGCACCAGACAGTGCAGCTGACGGAGCTTGACAGGAGGAGGGGGCGTGCCTGAGCTGTCAGGAGGAAACTAGGTCGAAGCACAACGGTGAGTCAGAATCGGGTTTGACCTCCAAACCCAGATTCATGACAACTGTGACGGTACATTGAACTCTGTTAGCATTAGCTTGGCTAGGCGGTCAGTCAGCATTGGTTTTGTGACCGACAGGCTGCCTAGTATTAGCTTAACTGTTGGATCATTATTTTTCTATAAATTCTATTCAGCCAGAATCCTTGTCCATCGACCAACACTCGTTCTTAACCATTATTTTGAGAAGCTATCTAATGTCAGCTAGTCACTAACATCAGCTAGCCTCCTTGAAGCTAACAGTTTAGCCACTCATTTGAAAATGTTTCTGTGCTTATTGTACTCCAGGGACTGGTCATATCCTATCAACTACTGAAACCACACACCCTGTCAACCAGTGATTGTTTAATTAGTTCTTTAAGACAAACATTAGCTGGCTCAGGGGCAGTGATGTGCACAGACATTTCCGGGGGCAGGTGCTCAACCAAAAAAAGCAAAAAGTAAAGATAAATATACAGTAGTAGCACAAACTTTACTGTACTTACTTGGTATGTCAATGTTATTTTGATACATATATACTCAAGATATTTAATGCCTGATAGATTTTTCCAAATTATCAAGTCACACAGAGACCGTGGTCTTCATCATTAATTATTTACACAGCAAAAGGTCAACGACAAAAAATGGGCAGCTTCCATTGCAAAAACAAATATCTGTTCAAAATAAATAAATATTTGAAGGAAAAAAAATCAGAAAAAGGCTTTTCTTTCAATAAATAAAATAGTAAATGTCTATTCAAATAACATTTTACAAAAAATTAAAAAAGGCCATTCCCCCTTGTCAGCAAAATGAAAAAATCCTCCCATCTGTTAACCTGTCGCCCTCCATCCCCGTAAAGACTGTAAGGATAGTTTATACAGAACAACTTAGTATATGAGTGAGAGGATAGTAGCAAACGTACAAGAAAAATCATGAAAATTTGCAAATTTATGATAATATTGTAAATTTGTGTGGTGAAAAAGTAACAATTTTATCACAAAACATGGCAAGTTTATAGGAAAAAAGTACAATATTTAGTTCAAAAGTAATAAATTTGCTACAAAAAAGTTGCAAATTTATCTTGGAAAAAAATTATAATTTTCCAAGAAAAATTTCACTAATTGGTGAGAAAATTGGACATTTATAGGAGAAAAAAGTTTTAAAAAGTAAAACGTAGAAAATTGGCAATTTTTTTTTCTTTTAAATGTGTGACTTTATATTGTTGTAAATTTATGACTTTTTTCTTGTGATTTTTTTTCAGCTTTTGGAAGTTGAGTTTTTTTCTCACGAAAATACCACTTTTTCCTTGTAAATTTAGGACTTGTTTATAGTAAATTTATGACTTTTAAAATTGTAAATTAGCATCTTTTATCATATTTATGCACCTTAAGTATTGCAATTTTGTACTGTAATTACATTTACATTGTATGCTAAATTCATGAATATCTTCCCACAACCACCATCCCCCTTGTTAAAAAACTTACCGAGGCTTAGGACAGTTAATACACTAACCTATCCGACTCTGCTTGAAGACACAGAAACCAGCCTGAGGGGGAAGGACGCTCAGGACTCAGGCACAGATCATACAGAATTATTTGGACATCAAAACATAGTTATTGGACATCAAAACACATTTGATTGACAGCTGGTGTCTCCATGGGGGAAAATTACTTGCTTTTTCTAAATGGATATGTAGTTGTGAATTTGAGAGCGACTCTGTCTCTCTGTGTTGGTCCGCAGTAGACTGGCTGTCTGTGCAGGGTGCACTCCACAATGCCCTCCATGACAGCTGGGACAGGCTCCAGACCACTGTCACCCTGAACTGGATAAGCGGTTAAAAATGAATAGATGGATTTTCCCACCAAAAAAGATGACTGACGTGTGTGTGATGTCAGCTCAGTGGCTGTTAAGCCCCATTTGGCCGGTGTGTTTGGCTGTTGAATTCCTTCTGAGGCTGCCCTCTGTCAGTTAATGATGAGTCTATTTGGACTGTTTTTTCATCCCTACAAAGGAAAAGAGACTCACTTTTATGTTAGTGGAAGTTGAAAAGCCAAGGCCTTGGGGCCTGTGTGTGGTGGTCACTAGTGTATACTGAAGTGGATGCATATCTGCCTGCATGTCTGTTTTCTGTTTGTGGAAAAAGGGGGAGAGATGGCTGGTTCTTTAAAGATCTCATGTGGCCAACCCACTCCAGAACAGAGGCACAGTGCATCAGTTCCCCTTCACACTCACAGATATGCATGCACATTTATCCAGCAATGGGCTGCTGTCTCTCTTCCTTCATATTAACCCGCTTTCTTATCTTTTTCATGGGCTCCTTTGTGTTTGGACTCAAACTCTGTGATGGCAAATTAACTTTTTTTCTTTTTCATGTGGGCAACACACAACCATCTTGTTACAGATGATGCAAGGAAGTCAGCGCCTCTGGCACTTGTCTTCGTATTGACAATTTGCTGTTTTAATGATTTCAAGGGTAATGAAGCTTGACAACACAACAAATGCTACATTAGCTGCCTGTCTTAAAACACTGAACTAATACATAAAGATGTGCTTTGACTGCTGCAAGGTTGTGGACTGAAAGAAGAATTATTTCAAGATGATTTATTGCTTGACTTGTGTTTTCCAGTTCTTTGCCTTGCATGCATTTGCTATATTTTTTAATCCAGCTTTTATTTTGGCCTGGTTAAAACAAAGGAGCGTCTATTTGAAAAGGACATGTATCTTTTCTCTGAGTTCATGACATTTGCTTTTGTTTTGGTGAGGGTGTGTTCTGCTGTTGTGGATTAGGTTTATAATGGTGAATAAGGCAGGCAAAGTGACAGTTCATGGACAACCAGTCTGATGTTAACCTTTCGGCAGCAGAGTGGGTTGGAAATATTGTGTGTTTATATGTTGAAAAGAAAACTTTGTCTTCTGTCTGAACAATGTTGAGAGTTGGGTGAAAAGTTAAAGGGTAAAAGATGTCAATTAAATTCCAGGTGGTTCTGACATGTGGCCAAGTTGTCTTCGTTGCTAACATCAAACGTCTCTTCATTGTGTTTTAATATGTTGTTGCTGGAGGTGACCAAAGGTCTTTTTTCAAGGCAAATCTAGCCACTCCGTCTTGGTATGGCTTCCAGGTGGTTCTTAGGAATTGCTTTATTTTTTTTATGTCATTAGTCCTAGGATTGGAAAAAAAAAATGCAGAACGTATATGAGGGGGTGCTGAAAAGTTCATAGAGGTCAAATTTGCCCAAATGTGGTTTAATTTTCAACTGCTGGGATCCAAGTGCTACAACACCGACGGAAGAAGTGTGTGGTTCAGAGAGGAGACTATGTTGAAAAATACACCACACTTGGTCAAATTTGACCACTAGAAACTTTTCAGCCCCCCTCGTAGAATGACTAGTTAAACCCTCAAATGCTTCTTTACCCCTCAAGTTGTAATTCCACTCCTCATTTAAATTCAGGATTATTTGATTATCATGTGTGTCTCTTTAAATGTCACTGATTTGATGTGATCCTTTTTTACGGCTTTGTTTGGTCTAAAACAGAAGAAAATATTAGGCCGATTTGGACTTATAAAAGTGTAACCACAGCAAACATTTCTTTTGTCTAAATGAAGGCCCCGGTGGGCACAAGATTTAGTTAAAAAAGAACTCAACTTTTTGGATCCTTTCCTGAGTAAGTGGGTTTCACGGGTGACAGCTTCAATATTAAAATAGATACATTGTAGCGGTTTGATTAAACCCCCCACAACACACAGACAGAACACAGAGACAGTCAGCTCGCACTCCTGGGGTTTGTTCCGCTGCACGCTGAGTTTACAGCCTTGAAGTTAAAGTGTTCATGCATTTTGCCCTTACTGTGACCTAGAGACTCAGATCAATATGTAGATGTGCTGGTTAGCCTCTTTGTCTGACACTTGGAGCGAGGTCTAGCTAATCTGCCCATTGTGATGTATGTCTTACAAATGCAAATACCTCCTGCCTGTTCTGTTGTCCCTTTGATCATTCTAAACTGTGGGGTACGTCTCTTTGATGTATTGTTATGATCAAGTATTTAAGGTGCAACTCTGTAACGCAATCTCTCTTACTCTTCTTCTCTCACTCTGATCCTGCAACTGGTAGACACACACGTGTCCTCCTCTCCTTCTCTGAGAGCTTAGGGATCCCGCTCCGGGCTGCTCCACTATGCACCGGAGAGGGGATCCCGTGAAGGCGACATGATATAATAAAATCTGCTTAAAACCACAGCATCACTGCTTATTTTTGCATGCCGCCTCACTGGTGACCCCTCGAACACGCACACGTTTTGTGCAACGCAGCCTTCTGTTTTGGATGGCCACGCTGGCGAGCCGACGCTGAAAAAAACGAGCGGCCAGCGAACGCAACACCCGGGCATGAATGCTCCGTCGCCTGAGATCTGCACAACCACGCTGGACCGGCCGCTCTCACTGAGAGCGCACGCACCTCGTCCTCTCTCCACGACGGCAACCTCCAGGGCCGACGGGGAGCGCAGCGCGTGGAACTGAACGCACCATGGCCGCACGAGCGACAACGATCGTCTCCTCCCTCTCACCGCTCCAACGCAGCTGCACGAGCCCGGGGCACAAAGATCGTCTATTCCCTCCCGCCGCTCCAACGCCTCTGCACGGGCCTGAGGGACTAAAGATCGTCTATTTCCTCTCAACGCTCCAACGCACCATGGCCAAATCTACAGCAACAGCTCAACCTGGATTTTATTGGCGCCGTCTGCGCTGATCTCCGCCAAGTTTCTGCACCCTGACTCACCACTCCAGCGGCCCACCCACGCACTGAACCCCCGCGCACGCATCGGGGAGTTACAAGGACGGCGCATCACGCATGGGACAAGTAATGGCTCCACAGACTGCCTTCCTCCTTCGCCGCTGCCTTTCAGGGCTGCTCGCTCACCTGAGGCACGCATGCAACATACTGGAAGGATTTGTTAACAGTCTCAGCCACGCCACAGACCGCCATCGTCCTCCGCCGCTGCCCACAGAACCTTCAGGGTTGCTCGTTCACCTGAAGCAAACACGCAGCTCGCCACTGGATTTTTTAATGGTCTTAGCCACGGCACAACGGGATTTCAGCCGTCAGCTGTTCCCAGGAGCTTTGGGGTTGCTTCAGCACCCAAAGCCAACAGTCCCTATGCTTTGTTTACTTTTTCTCTTACAGCCGCTCCTGCTTTTCTTCATGGCCACGAGAGGAGTCAGAGACTAATTTTTCTTCTTGTGGACCGCTGCACGTTCAACGGGACCAGCCCTTCGACATTGCGGACCCACAAGCAATTTTTGCGCGGCTCAGGACGATTTCACAGCTCCTGCCGGCACTTACTACCCCTCCCCTCCCTCCCCCTCCGCCTGCAGCGAGCTTCTCCCACAGCTCGCTCACACAGATGGATCATCGAGGTCGCGGCCCCCTACCGTTTCCCTCTTGGGGGGGAGCGTGTGTGGCGGTTCGTTTTAACCCCACAACAGACTAAGGACACTCAGCCCTCTTTTCTCTGTTTTCCTGCTACACTACTGAGATGCAATGTGCCATTCATGTATTTGTGATGCAAACATGCATGTATTGTGATGTAATGCGCCATTCGGTATAGTGTGCATATGGCTTGTCCTTACTGTGCTTTTTCTGAGCATCTTACATATGTAGATGTGCTTTGGTGTATTAATGTCTACAGGTAGACGAGTTTCTTCTGTCTCACCTATGTGATGTTAATCGTTGCCTTTCATGCATGGTATTCACATCGCGGAGCAGCAAACACTTTTGGTGCGACTACCCCCCCCCCTCCTGCACAGAGCTTTTCCCTGCTTGCTGCCCAGACTGCAACATCGAGGTCACGGTCCCCTACCGTTTCCCTCTTGGGGGGGAGCAGTGTAGCGGTTTGATTAAACCCCCCACAACACACAGACAGAACACAGAGACAGTCAGCTCGCACTCCTGGGGTTTGTTCCGCTGCACGCTGAGTTTACAGCCTTGAAGTTAAAGTGTTCATGCATTTTGCCCTTACTGTGACCTAGAGACTCAGATCAATATGTAGATGTGCTGGTTAGCCTCTTTGTCTGACACTTGGAGCGAGGTCTAGCTAATCTGCCCATTGTGATGTATGTCTTACAAATGCAAATACCTCCTGCCTGTTCTGTTGTCCCTTTGATCATTCTAAACTGTGGGGTACGTCTCTTTGATGTATTGTTATGATCAAGTATTTAAGGTGCAACTCTGTAACGCAATCTCCCTTACTCTCTCAATCTGACTTCAACCCTGCTGCAGGACACAGATTTTGTGTCCCCTCTTCACTGAGAGCCTGAGGAATTCGGCTTCAGCCTGCTCACGCTATGGCTGGAGCCGAGTTCCCGTGACGGCGGTATGATTAATAAAATCTGCTTAAAACCACAGCATCACTGCTTATTTTTGCATGCCGCCTCAACATGTTGAATATATGCGAGGTTTGACATTTATACAGTTGAAACCAGAAGTTTACATACACGGTATAAAAAGATGCATAACCTTTTTTTTCCACTGTCTGACTATAAATCAGACTAAAGTTTTCCTGTTTTAGGTCAGTTTGGATAACCAAAATTATTTTGGTTTGCTAAATAATTTTTATAGTTGCTGAATATTTTTATTACTTTCTTCAAAGTCAGAAGTTTGCATACACTAATATCAGGAAGAGAATTGTGGACCTCCACAAGTCTGGTTCATCCTTGGGTACAATTTCCAGATGCCCGAAGGTGCCATGTTCATCAGTTCAAACAATTGCATGCAAATATAAACACCATGGGAATGTACAGCCATACCGCTCAGGAAGGTGACGGGTTCCATGTCCCAGAGTAACATGTTTTTGTGCGAAATGTGTGTATCAACTCCAGAACAAAAGCAAAAGACATGAAGATGCTGGCTGAAGCTGGTAAGTGTGTCATTATCCACAGTGAAACGAGTCCTGTACCAACATGAGCTGAAAGGCCACTCAGCGAGGAAGAAACCATTACTGCAAAAACAACAGAAAAAAGCCTGATTGCAGGTTGCGAATGCACACAGGGACAAAGACCTTAATTTCTGTAGACATGTCCTGTGTTCTGATGAAACTAAAATTTAACTGTTTGGCCGTAATGACCTTCGCTACATCTGCAGGAACAAGGAGAAAGCTTGCAAGCTTGAGAGCACCATCCAAATTGTGAAGTATGGGGGTGGCAGCATTATGGTGTTGGGGTGTTTTGCTGCAGGATCATGAGGAAATATTGAAGCAGCATCTGAAGACATCTGCCAGCAGATTAAAGCTTGGCATTGTTAGCTCCGATGCTAAGAGGCCACTCTGATCCTTGGATCTGAGTGCAGCTCTGTGGTTGTGACAGCTATATTCTAGGGCAGGGGTCACCAACCTTTTTGAAACCAAGAGCTACTTCATGGGCATCGAGTCACGTGAAGGGCACCAGCTTGACACACTCCTCTAAAATAACAAATTGTGTATATATATATACAGTATATATATACTGTATATATATATACAGTGGGGCAAAAAAATATTTAGTCAGCCACCAATTGTGCAAGTTCTCCCACTTAAAAGATGAGAGAGGTCTCCAATTTTCATCATAGGTATACTTCAACTATGAGAGACAAAATGAGAAAAAAAAATCCAGAAAATCACATTGAAGGATTTTTAATGAATTAATTGGTAAATTCCTTGGTAAAATAAATATTTGGTCAATAACAAAAGTTCATCTCAATACTTTGTTATATACCCTTTGTTGGCAATGACAGAGGTCAAACGTTTTCTGTAAGTCTTCACAAGGTTTTCACACACTGTTGCTGGTATTTTGGCCCATTCCTCCGTGCAGATCCCCTCTAGAGCAGTGATGTTTTGGGGCTGTCACTGGGCAACACGGACTTTCAACTCCCTCCAAAGATTTTCTATGGGGTTGAGATCTGGAGACTGGCTAGGCCACTCCAGGACCTTGAAATGCTTCTTACGAAGCCACTCCTTCGTTGCCCGGGCGGTGTATTTGGGATCATTGTCATGCTGAAAGACCCAGCCACGTTTCATCTTCAATGCCCTTGCTGATGGAAGGAGGTTTTCACTCAAAATCTCACGATACATGACCCCATTCATTCTTTCCTTTACACGGATCAGTCGTCCTGGTCCCTTTGCAGAAAAACAGCCCCAAAGCATGATGTTTCCACCCCCATGCTTCACAGTAGGTATGGTGTTCTCTGGATGCAACTCAGCATTCTTTCTCCTCCAAACACGACAAGTTGAGTTTTTACCAAAAAGTTCTATTTTGGTTTCATCTGACCATATGACATTCTCCCAATCCTCTTCTGGATCATCCAAATTCTGTCTAGCAAACTTCAGACAGGCCTGGACATATACTGGCTTAAGCAGGGGGACACGTCTGGCACTGCAGGATTTGAGTCCCTGGCGGCATAGTGTGTTACTGATGTAGCCTTTGTTACTTTGGTCCCAGCTCTCTGCAGGTCATTCACTAGGTCCCCCCGTGTGGTTCTGGGATTTTTGCTCACCGTTCTCGTGATCATTTTGACCCCACGGGGCGAGATCTTGCGTGGAGCCCCAGATCGAGGGAGATTATCAGTGGTCTTGTATGTCTTCCTTTTTTCTAATAATTACTCCCACAGTTGATTTCTTCACACCAAGCTGCTTACCTATTGCAGATTCAGTCTTCCCAGCCTGGTGCAGGTCTACAATTTTGTTTCTGGTGTCCTTTGACAGCTCTTTGGTCTTGGCCATAGTGGAGTTTGGAGTCTGACTGTTTGAGATTGTGGACAGGTGTCTTTTATACTGATAACGAGTTCAAACAGGTGCCATTAATACAGGTAACGAGTGGAGGACAGAGGAGCCTCTTAAAGAAGTTGTTACAGGTCTGTGAGAGCCAGAAATCTTGCTTGTTTGTAGGTGACCAAATACTTATTTTACCAAGGAATTTACCAATTAATTCATTAAAAATCCTTCAATGTTATTTTCTGGATTTTTTTTTCTCACTTTGTCTCTCATAATTGAGGTATACCTATGATGAAAATTGGAGACCTCTCTCATCTTTTAAGTGGGAGAACTTGCACAATTGGTGGCTGACTAAATACTTTTTTGCCCCACTGTGTGTATATATATATATATATATATATATATATATATATATATATATAAATAATTATCAATAACTTAGAGTGGGCAGACAAGATCAATATTCAACACTTTATTTTTATTAATCTCAGCAATTGTTCAGATGATCACTTCTACATTTCATTAAAAAAAATATCCAGTTTTCACCAGTCCCTTTTAACCATAAAAAACTAAACCCTTTTAATTCATGAACTGTGTTGAACCATGTTTGAAAAAGTTATGCAAAATTTAAGAAAAATCAACTTTCATATTAAATAAATCTTATCACATTTTTAACTGAACAAATCTGCTGCAATTCTGCTCAAAATCTGTAATAAACACACTTTTGTGTGTTCTTCTTCACTGGAATTATATCCATACAGTTCTTGCCAAGAATCATGCTGGAGTAATAACCAGCACTGTCCTTTCATGAGAAGAAGCTAAACAGCGCTGAGAGTGCTTATGTGCATGGTGGAGCAGTGGTTAGCACCGCAGCAGTAGTTTACCCTCGGCCGGGGGAATCGCGGGGATCGTGGGTTCGATCCCTGCCCCTGGCCAACAGTGATCTGTGTGGAGTTTGCATGTTCTGATTTTTTTTTTTCATGCAAAAACATGCAGGTTAGGGAGTTAAGAGGCGCTTGCGCACGCAGCGGCTGGTGGCTTGTCACCGGACTGCAGAACAAATCCACCTACGGGTACAAGATAAGTCCAAAAAAAAAAAGAGTGGGTAGTGAAGTGGCGCTTCGCCGTCGCCGTGCAAATGAAACACACGCAGCTTCCTTTCACGGTAGTAAAAAAGAACTCTTCCTCCCGCTCACTTTGAAAATGATAAATTTTCTGTCTTTTTTTTTTTGCCATGTTTTTGGGCTAGGAAACTGCACTGTGGTCACCACCTTCACTGCCCGCTAGCTTACGCTCCACAAGCGCGAAGATTTTGTCATGCGCACAATACTGACCTTTGAACTAGGTCAGATTCACCTTAACTTTACGTATAATAAACATATTTTCATTTTTTTTATTTTTAAGACATTGTCATTTTAAAATCTATATAAATGCAAGTGTGATTTTAAAAAATAGCGGCAGAAAAAATTACATCTTAGACGCAGTTCACTTGCGAGTTGTGCTATTTTTAGAACAGGCCTGCGGGCGACTCATGTGGTCCTTGCGGGCGACATGGTGCCCACGGGCACCGCGTTGGTGACCCCTGTTCTAGGGGAAGGTTGGGATATGCGAATCTTGGTGGTGGAATGGATCAATGGCACAGCCTTTTTGGGACCTTTTAAAATTTTTATTTTCACGTGTCCCAATTTTTTTCTCATGAATAAAGATGGTAATTTGTTTAAAATGACATACATGTATGGGGACGGTACAAGGTATGCATGGCTCAACACAGATTTGTTCTTAGTGATGCTCGTGTGAAAGATAAGGCACACAAATTGATATTCCTTAGAGTAGATGAACAAGTTGCTTGTCTTCTGCATGGCCCATTAGGCCTTCTCTCTGATAAAACACCTACAGTTGTTGCTGTCTGTTTTTAGCGGCGTGCAGAGCTCTTCAGTTCACCTAAATACAGCATTTTCACAGGAGTACGCTAAATTAAATCTTCTGTGTCTGTTTCTGGTTATTCTGTGCTGAGCTGCAATTGTAGTGCTAACACACCCAGTGAACTGAAGTTTGTCGACCAGCCTGTGTGCATCGGCGAGCTTGTGTGCACAAGCAAGCACATACTCCCTCACCGCTGCTCAGTATCCTACATGCAAGACCAGGGTGTGATTGGATTTCTCGCTCTAGGGACATTAAACTTAGTGACTCATAGAGAAAAGCTGCAAGGTGAGGTGTCTGTGTCTCTGTGTGTGTATTACTTTTGTTTAGCTCTTTTAATGTCCAGGTGCAGGTGTGTACCTCCTCTGTGTGTGTGATATGTACACACAACTGCTTTCTATGTAGTCCATGCTGGAAGAGAGTTTAATTGTCCTTCAGATCAAGGTCAATGAGCTGTGTCCTATCTCAGTGTGCCATCTATTAGCTGTCTAGTATTGGGTCTGTGGATGGATGGATGGAAAGCTTTGACTCCGAGTTTAACTCAATGACCCACGGGGTGAAAGCAACCGCCGAGATGTAATCATGTCCAGACTACTGATTGCCTATTTAAAAATTGTAATTTGGTAGAATAATCCATTGGATGGATGTGTTTAATTAACAGCCAGGAGCTTACCTCAGTGGCACAAATACAATCCACTTAACTTTCACTGATTGAAAGAAACCATCCATCCATCCACCTTCTCTGAGTTTTAGGATTATTTCATAAGACATGTAGCCAAAAGTTTCAGTTCAGCAATTTCTTAAAAGATTTAGTTTGAATTCTGTAGTTTATACTGTAAATTGCAGGTTGACTGTACGCCGTCAGGAACCGAGCCGGCTTGGTTTCCCCCAGCTCGGCCCTGGCCTCTCTGTGGGTACGTGCCATGTTGTATGTATGTTAATATGTATTTCTGTGTACTCTGCCGTACCCATAGCCACTGCTGTCTGGCCGGCAGCGGTGGGGCAGCCTCTTGGGCTCCCGCTGGAGTGAGCGCTGTCTAGCTGTCTGCCGATCGGACCACGCCCCCTCTCTATCACTGCCAGCTGTTCCCACAACCCGTGTGCCATCTCCCCGCTCCTTGCCCAGGTGTGATCAATTTGTGGATCCAGCAATGCATGTACTTAAGGAGCCTTTGTCCAGTCATACATTGCTGGATCATTGCACTTCATCTACGGTCTGCGCTCATCGTATGAAGTCACGTCAGAGGACTGTGTTCACTCAGTGCTTATTCGGACTTATTCAGACAGCTCCAGTCTCGTGAGTATTATCTGTGTGTGTTCCTTCCACGGTATTCTTACCCAGACTGTGGAGCGTCCTGGAGGACTCCTTGAGCCTGTGTGAATTGTATGCACTAATATTGTTTGTTGGTACGGT
The DNA here is from genome assembly GCA_020510985.1 of Pholidichthys leucotaenia. Classification (NCBI taxonomy): domain Eukaryota; kingdom Metazoa; phylum Chordata; class Actinopteri; order Cichliformes; family Pholidichthyidae; genus Pholidichthys; species Pholidichthys leucotaenia. The sequence continues at coordinate 306,149,386 of CM035839.1, forward strand.
GTTCAATAAATGTGTGTGTGGTGTAACCCAGTGTGTAAATCCTCGTCCTTTTTCCCCTCCTCCGTGCACTGTGGAAAAGCGCACAAGGAGTTCATGACAGAATGACCCAGCCCGAATAAAAGGATTTAGCGGGTTACACTCACACATCATTTTTTCTTAGTGAACTGTTTTTCTGGACTAACCTGTTTCTGGAGAGCATCATGCCCTGGTCTCACCGAGGAAGAGGAACGGCAGCGGGGTTTCCCACGGTGGAGGAGGGATGGGCCGCCGAGTTCAGCCGGGACTTCGTGAATGAAGCCCTTGCCGCCCAGGGACAAAGAAGACGCTGGAAAGCCTGGACGGAGCAGTAGGGATCTTGGAGGTGCATCCCAGGTTATGGAACTACCCACAGTTCGCCGACCTGCTCTCCACAGTCTGCTCGCTCTAGCGTTCTTTCCCTGGTCTGGCGTTCCCCACGACGTCGAGACGGAGGTCCAGTAATCTGCAAACCCTCAGCCTCCGTGATCAGAGAACAAAAGGCAGCGTCATCCTGTGAGGAAACGCCAGAAGAAGCCCTCCTCATCAGCAGTGGCCACCGTTGTTCTAGCTGCCATGAGGTCCGCTGAATTTACCCCGGCCACGCCTACCTCTGTCGTCAGGGAGACGGCTCCTCCACCAGTCTGCAGAGGGGCCCACGTCACCGTGGACACAGAGAGGGATGACAGCTTGCCAGCTGCAGCAGTCGACATCAAAGACCGGGATGACAGGCAAGTGTTTTTTTTCATTCTATCTATTTTGATGACAATAAACCTTGTCTGTCTCCCGGGAGAGAGGTCCAGTTACAGCAGTCTGCTGGGCTTCCTCTACCAGCTGCAGGTAAAAACTCTTTTTCTACCCCCTCTGTGTCTCCTCCATTAATTCCCAAGTGCCTGTCATTCCGAGAACTGAGCCGCCAGACGGTAGAGGAGGTCGGGGCCCTGGATGATCCTGCCCAGGGGCCCGCACGGAGGTGTTTCCCTGCAGTCATGCCGGTGGAATCTCCAGCATTGGAGCCACTGCAGGAGGATAACGGGACTGCTAGCACCACCTTGCCAGCTGCAGAGGAGCGCCGTGAGAGGGAGGTCTGAGGACGCGCTGTGAGAGATCCATCCCTGGGCGTGCCAACGGACGAGGAGTGGTCCTCTCTGCTTGCCACACTCAACTGTCGAGTCAAGGAGGAGCGCTGCGAGAGGGAGGTCCTAGGATGCGCTCCCCCGGCTGTGAGGATGCCAACCCCCGCGCCTGCTCAACCCCCAGGCTCGCCATCGGACGCGGAGTGGGTGAACCTGCTCGCCATGGTCAACAGCTGGGTCGAGGAGGAGCATCGAGAGAGGGGGGAGCGCCGCGAGAGGGAGGCCCAAGGATGCGCTCCCCCGGCTTCGAGGGTGCCACCCCCTGCGCCTGCTCAACCCCCAGGCTCGCCATCGGACAAGGAGTGGGCAAACCTGCTCGCCGTGGTCAACAGCCAGGTTGAGGAGGAACATCGGGAGAGGGAGGAGCACTGCGAGGTACTCCTCGGCACGACGGACTCGCCACCCAGCACAGTGCTCTGCATCCCGGATTATCTGGTCCCCAAGTCGCCCGTGAAGAGGAGGAGGAACTCTCACCGCAAGAAGCAGCCTGCCTCACTGACGACAGCCCTGCCCCCTTGCCCTGAGCCATGCCCTGCCCCGTTCCTGGAGGAATTGGAGGAGCACCAGACAAGAGGAGGAGACGTCCCAGAGGCCGCTAGAGAGGTCCAATGTCAGGGGAACAGGCAAGTTTTTTTCTCATTTGACTTTCTTTGTTAATGAACAATTTTGCCTACCTCCTGGCGAGGAGACTCGGGGTGTGCAGTCCCCCAAGCGCCCCGCCCCAGTGGCATGTAGTGTTCCCTCACCCAACCCCTTCTCTGTACCTCCACGAGCTCGCCAGCACCGGATCCTGGTTGCTCGAGGGGAGAGGGACCAGAGGTCCGGGAGGGTCCAGCTCACAATGACGCGGGGCCAATAGTTCCAGAGGAGATCGACGGGGGGGGTTGCACCCGCCGGACCAGAGGAACCTGCGCCCCCTAAATCGCTGGAGTCCTGGACGGCAGTGGAGCCCAAGATCAGGCAAGTGTGCTCCATTATGGCAATAGTTTCTATGTCAATGTCACACTGCCCGACTCATGGTGAGGAGGACCCAGGGCAGCTTCCAGTAGCCCCCGGGACCACCTCACCGGGCTCTGCCGCTGCCGGCGACCCTGACCCGGTCTCTCTTCCTCCCTCTCCGGGTTCGGAGCCCCCTGACAGGGTTGCCGGAGAGCAGCTGATCTCACCAGAGGCCACCGCGGGTGCAACGGAGCTTCAGCCGGAGGTCACCGCGGGTGCTGCAGAGCCTCAGCCAGAGGTCACCGCGGGTGCTGCAAGGCTCCCGTTGGGGTCCATCGCGGGTGCAGCGGAGCTGGCCCGGTCGGGGTCCATCGCAGGTGCAGTGGAGCCGGCCCAGTCGGGGCCCATCGCGGATGCAGCTGGGTCCCAAGCCGGGATCATCGAGGGCACTACGGATCGCCATGAGGACGCCGGGGTCCCCTTCTCCTCCCAGTCCTATGCCATGGGGGTTCCCTCCCTTCGGTCCGGTCACCCACCTGCAAGCTTCCTGGTAGGCAGGCCGCCTCTCACCTCATCCCGCCGGCCCTGGTGGATAAATAACTCTGGCCGGCCGCCGGAAGGATTGACTCCCCGGGTCTGGTGGCCCATGTGTTCCGGCAGACCGCCGGATTCCGTCCACCGGACCTTCTGCTGGGCCTGGGACTCTGGACAGCCTTCTGAGCCCCAACGCCTGTGGACGTGGGGCGGTTAATTGTGGTCCCTGGGCGGGGTGTTGTGTTCCCACCTTTTCTGTTCCCCCTACCTCCCACCCGGGTTTGTGTTGTTTGTTCCTGTTGGGGGGGGGGGGATGTTTCTTTGGGTGTCTGGGAATCCACCCCTTAAAGGGGGGGCTCTGTCAGGAACCGAGCCGGCTTGGTTTCCCCCAGCTCGGCCCTGGCCTCTTTGTGGGTATGTGCCACGTTGTAAGTATGTTAATATGTATTTCTGTGTACTCTGCCGTACCCATAGCCACTACTGTCTGGCCGGCAGCGGTGGGGCAGCCTCTTGGGCTCACGCTGGAGTGAGCGCTGTCTAGCTCTCTGCCGGTCGGACCACGCCCCCTCTCTATCACTGCCAGCTGTTCCCACCCCGTGTGCCATCTTCCTGCTCCTTGCCCAGGTGTGATCAATTTGTGGATCCAGCAATGCATGTACTTAAGGAACCTTTGTCCAGTCATACATTGCTGGGTCATTGCACTTCATCTACGGTCTGCGCTCATCGTATGAAGTCACGTCAGAGGACTGTGTCTACTCAGTGCTTATTCGGACTTACTCGGACAGCTCCAGTCTCGTGAGTATTATCTGTGTGTGTTCCTTCCCCGGTATTCTCACCCAGACTGTGGAGTGTCCTGGAGGACTCCTTGAGCCTATGTGAATTGTATGCACTAGTATTGTTTGCTGGTGTGGTGTTCAATAAATGCGTGTGTGGTGTAACCCAGCGTGTAAATCCTCGTCCTTTTTCCCCTCCTCCGTGCGCTGTGGAAAAGCGCACGAGGAGTTCATGACAGTACGCTGTCTAGCCTTCTTGCACGTACCTGCTAGTAAATCAGTTTTGCCTGCACTTCTAGGAGGGGAAATTGTAAGTATTTATAATACAGTCATAGTTATGTAAGTATTGTGTAAATATGTTGAAAGTTTGAGTAAATACAGTATTAGTAAGTAAGATGTAAGTACCCCATACGTACCTTGTACTTGCATCATACTTGACACCACCGTTATGATGTGATTTGCAGGGTGTTTTATAGTGTTAGTAAAAACATTTCTATTCTACCATCAGAGATGTTCCCGACTCACTAACTTAGAGTCAGAGTCAAGTCCAAAGTCTCCAAAAAATTCCAGTTTGCACTTATGTTTTTTTTTAAATGGTAAGTGTTTTATAGCACAACTGAATTGTAGACAAATTTAAAGGAGACAAAAACACAATTAATATTTTAATTATAATATGTAATTTTTAAAAAGTATTGGAAAAACTAACTTGGAGTTCACCGTGTTTACATTATGTATCTTGTTTGAACTGCCACCTATCTGTATTAACACATTTCTAATGTAGATTTTACATGTAATCATTTCTCAGAGCTAATATTATGAAGAGGGTCTTCCATGTGCAGGAAGCACTATTTCTGTAGAACGACATAGACGTCGCCATGATTTACTCGCATCATTTTTCTTTTGCTGACTCAACCCAAAGTCACAGAGTCTGTCTCCAGCTGAAGAACAGCAGACGTGTCCTACCAGTCGTCCAGGTTTTCATCTTCAATGCTGCTTTCAGGATGTGGGACTTTGTCTGTCTCAGCTGCTGGGAGGTCTAAAGAAACAACCAAAAAAAGTGTCAGAGCTGAATTCTCAGCCCTTTACATTATAGCTCACTAGGTTATACAGTAAGTGAGTGAGTGATTTTAAAACAATGTTAAAAAACAACTAAAATTATTTGACACATAGACTGCTGAGAGACATTTTTGTGATACTGATATTATTGTGACTATTTTATAGATCAGTTTTATTTGATGCTTTAAATGAATGTGGTTGGACAGAATATCCAAATATATGAGATAAATAATAAAAAGGAGGGTTATTTATTGGAGGGAGAACTCTGACAAAATGTAATACACTACAATTTGATGATTGGTAATAATTGTTTTTGAAGTTTATGTCATGGATACTCTGACATTTTCAGCAGGATAAATTTACACAAAAATTAAGGACCTCACCAGATTAGCTGCAGCGCATCAGAGCAGAGAGACCCGGTGAAACTGTCTGTGGAGCATCAGAGACTGTTAATGTTCATGAGTCGTACTCAAAGAGTCCGAGTCAAGTCAGAGTCAAAAATGGTCAACTCTGAAGTCACGGTTTTAGCGACTCAAGTTTGACTCGAGTCAGAGTCTCTCACTTGAGTCCCCATCTCTGTCTCCCCTCTATCATTGTGTCTACCACGCTACGTGAACAGCTGACGTCTCTCCAGTTTCCCAGTTCTGCTTCAAAACTCTTGTTTAGGGCCCCATTTACACAGCACGGAGATTGTTGAGAGATTGGGCCACTTTTTGATCTTTGGGGAGATCCTTGTGTGCTTTGGACTGAGTCAAAACTTTGAGGAGACTGTGGTGGCTGAGGAGATCACTGCAGATCATTGATAGATCAAAAATTGGCCAGATCACTCAACGATCTCTGTATGATTTCTACCTCTGTGTAAAGGGGGTATTATGGGTATGTTAATGATCAGGACACCAACACTGACAGACCAGTTTGTCCGGGTTAAAAAATAGTCACTGAACTCAAAGAGATCAGATGGGCCCTGTGCTATATGCAGCCCAGTTTCTAAAAAATGACGAAATACAGAAAGCTGCATTGTTTAACTTGTCAAAGGGTTCTTAGAACATGTTGTCTTTTGTTGTTTATAGTTTCAGATAATTCACCCTTCTTGTGTTTCGTAGTTTGTCTCTGAACCACTGTCAGTCTTCCGAGGTGAATGCTGTCTGTCTTCTGTAGCTGGTTTTAAGACACAACTGCTCAGTTACCACCTAATATATACAGTGGGGCAAAAAAGTATTTAGTCAGCCACCAATTGTGCAAGTTCTCCCACTTAAAAGATGAGAGAGGTCTCCAATTTTCATCACAGGTATACCTCAACTATGAGAGACAAAATGAGAAAAAAAAATCCAGAAAATCACATTGAAGGATTTTTTTTTTTCCACAATATCTTTATTGAACCTTTTTTTTTTTTTTTTTAACAAACATGATACAAACAATCAAACACTAACACTAAAGTACTACAAAAAAAAAAAAAAAAAATGCACTAAAAACACCAACAACCACCAACAAAATCAAGTCTTCAACAATGCTCCTCTGTTTAGTCTAGACAATCCAATACATAAGTATACATATTATGTTCACCAGTTTGGAATTTACAAGGTCCACACACATCATTCACCTTCTTCTTCAAGAGTTATGTTTAAATTTTTTACATAATCAATAAAAGGTCTCCATATATTCTCAAACACAATTTCCTTTGATTTTAGTATATATGTTATTCTTTCTAATGGAAGGTTTGTTAACATCTGTCTTAACCACTGAGTCACATCTGGTCTATGAGTCTTTTTCCATAATAGTGCAATACATTTTTTGGCATTAAGCAAACTGAGGTCTATGAATGTTCTTTCACTTTTATTAAAATTATGCTTTTCTGAGTACAGACCCAACAAAAACAGTTTAGGATTCAATATGATTTGTTTTGAGATTATTTTTTCAATTGTTACCCTCACCTCTTCCCAAAACATTCTTATTAATCTACATTCCCATAAACAATGAAATAGGGTTCCTTTACTTTCCATGCATTTTGTGCATGTATCTGGTATATTTTTGTTATATCTATTTAACTCCTCCGGTGTAACATACATCCGCATTAACCATTTGAAATGTATCAATTTAAGGCGTGCATTTATTGATTTGGTTTGAGCTTCTGTACAAGCCAATTCCCATTGTTCCTCTGAAATTTCAATTTGCAGATCTTCTTTCCAGTAGTTTAATCTTTTCAGTGAATTTTCACTTGAAGATAGTGTCAGTGAGTTATAAAACTCTGAAATAATACCCTTTCTTTTACTATCTTTCATCATCATTTTTTCCAAGGATGAATAAATAGGTCGAGTGAGAGCTTTATTTTGATTTGATCGAATAAAGTTTCTAAGTTGAAGATATTTAAAAAAATGTGTTCTATTGAGATTAAATTTGATCCTCAGCTCTTCAAAAGACATTATGTTGTCTGCACATGGCAAATATAAATCCTGAATCTTTTGTATCCCTTTTAAATTCCATACTTTAAATACAGCGTCCGCTCTCCCTGGTTTAAAATATTGATTACCCCATATTGGACTAAATTGTGACAATAACTGTGGTTCTTTTAAATAGTTTTTAGCTTCACACCATATTTTGATCATATGCTTTACAAATGGATTTTTAACTTGTTTTTGTAATTTTTTTGCCGAATCTGAGTATATGAATATGGGAAGAGGTAAAGGTAAATTGTATGATTCCATTTCAGTCCAGTGAGGGAGATCATTTGATGAAAAATAATATGTCATAGACCTCAGTTGTGCCGACAAATAATACAACATAAAATTTGGACATTTCAGACCTCCACGATCAAATGGTAAATATAATAAAGACAAACGTAATCTAGCCCTCCTGTTGTTCCATATAAATTCCACTAACTTTTTTTTTATTCTTGAGAATAGATCTAAAGGTGGTGATAAGGGAATGTATTGAAATAAATAAAGTATTTTAGGTAAAATATTACTTTTAAGTATATTGATTCTCCCGATCATCGACATTGGTAGTGACATCCATCTCTGAGTTAACTCATTGATATCTGACATTAAGGCTTCATAGTTGACACTGGCGACTGATTCTAGCTTAGGCATAATTTGGATTCCTAAATATTTAAACTGATTTACAACATTGAATTGATTTACCTCAGGGGCTGGGTAATTTCTCTGGGTCTCATTTAGCATTAATATTGAAGATTTAGTTTTATTTATTTTATATCCTGATATTTCCCCAAAATTCTTTATTAAATTCAACAAGGTTGGAATTGATTTTTTTAGATTCGACATAAACAAAATTATGTCATCGGCGTACAGGGAGATTTTATGTTCTGTTGGTCCAACTTTAATTCCATATATTTGTGAATGTAAACGTATCGCTATCGCTAAAGGTTCAATTGCCATAGTAAACAGTAAAGGTGAAAGTGGACAGCCTTGTCGACATCCTCTATTGATTTTTATTGGTTTTGAAATATTGTTATTTGTTAGGATTTCTGCTGTAGCATTATTGTATATTATTTGAACCCATTTTATGAAATTATTTCCAAGTCCAAACCTTTGTAGGACTTCAAAAAGAAAGGGCCATTCAACTCTATCAAAGGCCTTTTCGGCGTCCAATGATAGGAGAGCTGTATCCGGTGCTTCTTTATTAAAATAAATAATATTAAATAGTCTTCTTACATTATGGAAGCCTTGTCTACCCTTTATAAAGCCATTCTGATCTCGATTAATAATATTTAGTAAAATTTCTTGTATTCGTCTTGCTAAAATTTTACAGATTATCTTAAGGTCGGCGTTTAATAGGCTTATTGGTCTCATATTTTCACATTTATTAGAGGGCTTACCTGGTTTTGGCAGCAGTATAATTAAGGCATTATTTATGTATGATGGTAAATTATTATTTTGAAATGCTTCTAAAACCATTTCCAAAAAAGGTTTTATTAATTTATTCTTAAATTTTTTATAAAGGTCAACTGGAAGACCATCTGGTCCTGCACTTTTTCCTGATTTCATATTATCAATGGCTAGCCCAACTTCTTCTTGACTAATTTTAGAATCCAATATCTCCCTGTTTTCATTTGGAATACACGGTATAGATAGTTCGTTCAAAAACCCATTTAGTTTTGTTAAATCAGGTTCATTTTTGGTATCATATAATTTTTCATAGTAATCTCTAAAGGCTCTATTAATTTCTAAAGGATCTATAACTACCTGTCCATTACTTATAATACTGGTAATTGGTGTTTTAATTTCCAATTGTTTAATCTGCCATGCTAATAATTTTCCCGATTTTTCACCTTGTTCATAAAAAGATTGTTTCAATCTTAGAAGACTCGAGGCAGCTCTATTCGCTGATTTTTTGTCGTATTCAGCTCTCAAAATCAGTAATTCATTCTCCAACCTTGGGTCACTTCCTGCATACACTTTTTCCTGAAGATTTTTTATTTTATGTTCCAATTTAGCTCTCTCCTCTCGAGTCTTCTTAGATTTTGATCCTGTATAACTAATAATATGTCCCCTAATAAAAGCTTTGAAAGCCTCCCACTTTACACATGCTGATGTTTGTGTAGTATTGATGTCAAAGAACTCGTCTATCTGTTTTTCTATATACTTGACAAATTCCTCATCCTGAAGCCATTTATGCTGAAATTGCCATCTACCTGATTCCTTTGTCAATTTTTTATCTACATATATTAGACAACAGGGTGCATGATCAGAGATCACGATGTTATCATAAAAGCAGTTTTGAATCTTGGACCTTAATTCTGTGGAAATCAAAAAATAATCAATACGTGAGAATGTCTTGTAGGTACTGGAATAACAAGAATAGGCTTTAACTTGTGGTTTCATTTCTCTCCATATATCTAACAATCTCAATTCTTTCATAAAATGATTAATAGTCATCCTACATCCAATGTGCGTACAATCCAGTCCTGTTGATCTATCCACACCTGGATTCAATGTACAATTAAAATCCCCTGCTATTATATGTTGCCCTGTAAGTGATGATAAGATAAGAAATAAATTAGCAAAGAACTTCTGATCATCTATATTGGGACCATATAAGTTCACAAGATTTATATTTTCTAATAGCAAAGAACCTTGAATGATTACATATCTTCCAAATTTGTCTCCAATTACATTTTTCACTTGAAAAGGAACTGATTTATGTATGAGAGTCATAACTCCCCTGGCTCGGGATGAAAATGAAGAGGTGAATACACTTCCCTGCCATCTACTCCTAATTCTTTTAACATCCTCCTCTATCAGATGAGTTTCTTGTAAAAACACAATTCTTGAACCCATGTCCTTTATTTTATTCATAACTTGTTTAAGTTTTTTTAAATTTTGTAGACCTCTGCAATTCCATGAAGTTAAATTAAGGTTAACACTTTGGTCCATGATCAATAGAGAGTTTGGGATTACCTTGCAGTGTAAACATGCTCATACAGAGAAGCAAAAACATGAGTGGTTGAACATTCATCCTACAAACTACACACAAACAAATTTCCCCTTCCCACACTTGTGGCAAACCCCCCAAAATCAAAAGAAAAATTCTGTCTCCCGATATAGCCATCGACCGTTCCACACCCACGGGGAACAGCCTAAGCCACTCCTTCTTCATCCTCCCAATCACCCTAACTCTACTGCTTTTAATGACGTAACATTAACTCTCCTCTGTAGTTTTCCAACTTAACTCCAAAATTTTTAACAACTTTGTACATTATAGTTTGTTTTTTTTTGTGTTTGTTTTGTTTTTGTTTTGTTTTTTTAATATATAATACAATCTATATTTTGTAAACTTACTATTTACTTCAAGTCAGTCAGATGCCTGTGCAAATGCTTAATTATTCTACCTTATATTTTGTTCATGCTTAGCTCCCACCAGTCTCTTCTTCTTCTTTGATCTTCTTGATGAACTCCTGCGCCTCCTCTGGGGTCTTGAAGATGTGGGTTCTGCCCTCATACGTGGTCAGCAGTCTCGCAGGATAGATTACACCATGACGAATCCCAAGGTTGCGCAGCTCCTTACGTACGGGATCAAACTGCTTCCTCAATTGCTGGATTCCTGTGGCCAAATCTGGGTAGAACCGCACCTGCTGGTCCTGGTGTTTAATCTCTCCTTTAGCACGTGCAGCGTTGAAGATCTTCATCCTGTCTCTGTTGCTAAGAAACTTCATAATTAAGGTCCTCGGCGGTCCCTTATCTCTCCGTGGGCCAATACGATGTGCTTTTTCCAGAACCACTGCTGATTGCAACTCCTCGCTGCCCAGCACCTCCGGAATCCACTTTTCCAGAAAGGAACATACGTCCCGACCTTCTGATTCCTCTGGAAGACCCACCAGCCTCAAATTATTCTGTCTCGACCGAGATTCCAAATCCAAAATATTATCTTCCAGAGATTTATTTTTTTTTTCCAAAGTGCGCACCTTTAATTGAAGACGGGTGACGTCATCTTCAGCACTAGCGAGACGGAGCTCCATCTGCGCCGTTCGTTCTACACAGTCACCCAATTCCTTTCTTATTCCTTCCAGCGCTGTCATAATCCCATCAAATCTAGAGGAAAAGTCCGCTCTCATTGAACTCATGGCAGCCATCAGCGCATCTGCGCCATTCCCCGCAGAAATCGCACCGCCGCCAGCCTCCTCCGCCATATATGGAGCCTTGTTTGCTGCGTCACAGACCTGAAAGTCCGTTAATTTGGACTGTTTCGGCGGCTCGCTTTTTCCTTTTCCTGGTTTTCCAGCCTTAGGCTTCGCCGACATATCCTCGCCCAAATGCTGGGATACGTTCTGTCCCAAATGAGAGAGTTATTTGCCGATTTTTTTTCTCCAGGAGCAGAGCAGAGCGAGACACGTCCGTCCTACGTGGCAGCCATAACCGGAAGTCCATTGAAGGATTTTTTAATGAATTAATTGGTAAATTCCTCAGTAAAATAAGTATTTGGTCAATAACAAAAGTTCATCTCAATACTTTGTTATATACCCTTTGTTGGCAATGACAGAGGTCAAACGTTTTCTGTAAGTCTTCACAAGGTTTTCACACACTGTTGCTGGTATTTTGGCCCATTCCTCCATGCAGATCTCCTCTAGAGCAGTGATGTTTTGGGGCTGTCGCTGGGCAACATGGACTTTCAACTCCCTCCAAAGATTTTCTATGGGGTTGAGATCTGGAGACTGGTTAGGCCACTCCAGGACCTTGAAATGCTTCTTATGAAGCCACTCCTTCGTTGCCCGGGCGGTGTGTTTGGGATCATTGTCATGCTGAAAGACCCAGCCATGTTTCATCTTCAATGCCCTTGCTGATGGAAGGAGGTTTTCACTCAAAATCTCACGATACATGGCCCCATTCGTTCTTTCCTTTACACGGATCAGTCGTCCTGGTCCCTTTGCAGAAAAACAGCCCCAAAGCATGATGTTTCCACCCCCATGCTTCACAGTAGGTATGGTGTTCTTTCTCCTCCAAACACGACAAGTTGAGTTTTTACAATAAAGTTCTATTTTGGTTTCATCTGACCATATGACATTCTCCCAGTCCTCTTCTGGATCATCCAAATGCTCTCTAGCAAACTTCAGACGGGCCTGGACATGTACTGGCTTAAGCAGGGGGACACGTCTGGCACTGCAAGATTTGAGTCCCTGGTGGCGTAGTGTGTTACTGATGGTAGCCTTTGTTACTTTGGTCCCAGCTCTCTGCAGGTCATTCACTAGGTCCCCCCGTGTGGTTCTGGGATTTTTGCTCACTGTTCTCGTGATCATTTTGACCCCACGGGGTGAGATGTTGCGTGGAGCCCCAGATCAAGGGAGATTATCAGTGGTCTTGTATGTCTTCCATTTTCTAATAATTGCTCCCACAGTTGATTTCTTCACACCAAGCTGCTTACCTATTGCAGATTCAGTCTTCCCAGCCTGGTGCAGGTCTCCAATTTTGTTTCTGGTGTCCTTTGACAGCTCTTTGGTCTTGGCCATAGTGGAGTTTGGAGTCTGACTGTTTGAGGTTGTGGACAGGTGTCTTATATACTGATAACGAGTTCAAACAGGTGACATTAATACAGGTAACGAGTGGAGGACAGAGGAGCCTCTTAAAGAAGAAGTTACAGGTCTGTGAGAGCCAGAAATCTTGCTTGTTTGTAGGTGACCAAATACTTATTTTACCGAAGAATTTACCAATTAATTCATTAAAAATCCTTCAGTGTGATTTTCTGGATTTTTTTTTCTCATTTTGTCTCTCATAGTTGAGGTATACCTATGATGAAAATTGGAGACCTCTCTCATCTTTTAAGTGGGAGAACTTGCACAATTGGTGGCTGACTAAATACTTTTTTTTCCCCCACTGTACCTGGCTTTCACATTTGCCACAATGATGTAGTTTATGTTGATGCTGTGTTTCCATATTAATCAGGTTTGAATCCTGTGAAATATTATTACGGTGGAAAAAATCTGCCACTCTTGGAGCCCGGGGGATTGCATTTATTACAGCCTGTGAATTTTAATCCTAACCTAAAATCGTCTTATCCAAGAAGCAAAACTCAGATGAATTACCAGCCATCTGCTTGTTTCTGGTGAGGAAATAAAGCTGCAGTGATCAAACTTTCTCACTCATCGTTCAGCCTCCCAATGGGAAACACGCTAACAACGTCCTTATCCCACCCTTACTGTTTATCACGAGCACACCTAGCTGACTAAGCTTCCTATTCTAATGAGAAACTTTTTAAAGCTAAACAGTAAAGTCTTACTGTTTATACAGAAAGTTTACACAGATAATCACTTTGTAACTTTGCCCAACTCCTTGTTTGGACGAACACTTTGCACAACTCCTAAACTGCCTGAGTTTGTACCGAGATGCAGCTGATGTTTGTGTGTTTATGTTAATTAAATTACTTAGATCCGAGCTGGGGTGATTAGCATGCTAGCAGTAATAGCTAACAGGGAATCCAATAGCCCATTATCATAATGAGCCCCTTTGGTGCCCTGTGTGGGTTGGTAAAAGAGAGAGAGTGAAGCGGTTATGTCGGTCACCCAGAGAGGAGTGTTGCATCAAAGGACAAGTGTTTTGTTTTTAGGAAATTACATGATTCAAATTGATTTGTCTAATCTGTCTGGAAGTAGATAATGTCACCACCGCTGGGGGGATAGCAAGAAAGGAAGCACACAGTTCACAGAGAGAAGGCTAACACAGAAGCACAAAGACAACCCCAAACCCAACACTTCAGAGCCTGAAATGTCTTCAGCTGCTTTGGGGTTGTCTCTGTCTGAAGTCGTCGTCAGAAGATCAACGTGGACATGTATATGCAACCAAACACTCCTGGAGGACGGGTCTGCACAGCAGCCGTGCCCCAGGTCTGCTCATTATACACCTGTTGGTCTCCTGCTTCACATATGCTCTCCACCTTGTGCTAAATATGGCCACACCTTAATATGTTATCTGCTGTGTTTAAGGCATTTAAGTGTTTTTGTTGTGGTGATATTTGTTTTGTTAATAATTCAGCCATGTTTTTCCCATGAGGCAAGCCGATGTTTTTAGTTCACTGGCTCTTACCCTTACGTTAAAAATTCATTCTTATCTTCTCCTTGTTCTCACACCTGTTACATTTGGTTCTTCCTTGGAAGCTCCAAGGGAGTTTTCCTTTAAATACAGTGCATAGTGTCCAATTTGATCCAAGTCATTCTTCCACTTTTGCAGACACTGAAAGCTCAGGAGAAAAAGAGGAAGTTCTGTGTTTTCCCTCTGCTCATTAACTCTGAACTTAACACTAGCAGCCTTTCATCTGAGGCTGCAGAGGAGTGAAATAAAAAATTGACTTCAGCTTGAATCGATGCAGTGACAAATTATACAAGAGGTATCCCCTCCCAGCCGGGTCATAGCAAAGACCATGTAAAAATGGTACTTTCCACCTTCTAGCTTGGTACTCAGCACAATAGAATGGGGAAAGGAAAGTTAACGCACAGAGCTATCAGAGGACTGACCCCCCACTGTAGCTTCCAGTACTTACAGTAGCTGTGTGGCCTAGGGTCATTGAAACGGAGATAGGCACCGCCCTATACCATTGGCATGGGACTAACTTAACTTGTTGTGTAGCAACTGAATTTACATTATAGGCTGTGTTGTTTTTACCGCACATGTATCATAAAATTATTTAATAAAGATGGAAAAGTTAACATCTTGCATTTTTCTCTTTCTTCCAGATGCTAAGGCCTGCCCCTCTAAAGATTTTCAGTGCCGTAACGGGAAATGTGTGGCGCCGACCTTCGTGTGTGATAGTGATGACGACTGCGGGGATGCCAGCGACGAGGAGAAATGTGCGGCTCCCACCTGCGGCCAACACGAGTTCCGCTGCAATGACTCCGAGTGCATCCCTGCCCTGTGGAGCTGTGACGGTGACCCGGACTGCAAGGACAAGTCAGATGAATCCATGGAGCGCTGCAGCCGGAAAACAGAGCCCCAGAAACCCCGCTGCCCTGTGGGCGAGTTCCAGTGTGGGAGCGGAGAGTGTGTCCATATGAACTGGAAGTGTGACGGCGATGCAGACTGCAAGGATAAGTCGGACGAGACAAACTGTCGTAAGTCTGTGGGCATGTGGTTGATAGGACATGTGCAGTGCTGCTTTTGTTTTAAGCTGAATTTAATGATCTTACTTTGTCATGCATCACTATGGAAATTCATGACTGATAATTGTGATTTTTTTTTTTTTTAATTTCCAGTGGTTTTTTGTAAGGCCCTCAAGGCACTGTGATGGGAGGTGATGTAATTAAGCTTAATTAAGATAAGATAAGATAAGATAAGCCTTTATTAGTCCCACAATGGGGAAATTACAGGATTGCAACAGCACAGGGATAGCAACACTCAGAGCAATAATTTAGAAGATAGAAAATAAGAACAGTGAATATACATACACTACCGTTCAAAAGTTTGGGGTCACTTAGAAATTTCCTTATTTTTGAAAGAAAAGCACTGTTTTTTTCAATGAAGATAACTTTAAACTAATCAGAAATACACTCTAATATCTAATATACATTGCTAATGTGGTAAATGACTATTCTTGCTGCAAATGTCTGGTTTTTGGTGCAATATCTACATAGGTGTATAGAGGCCCATTTCCAGCAACTATCACTCCAGTGTTCTAATGGTACAATGTGTTTGCTCATTGCGTCAGAAGGCTAATGGATGATTAGAAAACCCTTGTGCAATCATGTTAGCACAGCTGAAAACAGTTTAGCTGGTTAGAGAAGCTATAAAACTGGCCTTCCTTTGAGCAGGTTGAGTATCTGGAAAAAATATTATTTCAAATACAAATCATTATTTCTAACCTTGTCAATGTCTTGACTATATTTTCTATTCATTTTACAACTCATGGTGGTAAATAAGTGTGACTTTTCATGGAAAACACAAAATAATTGTCTGGGTGACCCCAAACTTTTGAACGGTAGTGTATGTACACATAAATATATAAATCTATATATACAGTGCGGAGCATTGTAGCTAGATGGAATAAACAGCATAACCGTCTATTTCATTACCCCACATAGTATGAATATGTACTCATACATATTGTCACCCTCCATAGCGACTGATATTGTCCTAGTTGTATACTGGAGGGAACCATTTTGTGTAAGTCTATTGCGTCTTTTGCATTCAATACTATTAGGTCGTCACGTTTTTTTGCTATCTCTGCGCACAGCTCTGCTTAGGTTATAAAGTCTGACAGCTGTAGGTAGGAAGGACCTGCGAAACCTCTCAGTCGTGCACCTAGGGTGATGTAGTCTACTGCTAAATGAGCTCCTCAGTGCGTTCAGTATGTCCTACATAGGGTGGGACTCGGACTTCAGCAGAGATGACAGTTTAGCCACCATCCTTCTCCTATCTCCTCCACTGGGTCAAGGCGCTGCCCCAGGACAGAGCTAGCTTTCTTGATCAGTTTGTTCAGTCTCTTCCTATCAGCTGCTGTAATGCCGTTGCCCCAGCAGACCACTCCAAAAGTGATGGCTGATGCCACCACCGAATCGTACAAGGTCTTCAGGAGCACCCCTTGTACACCAAAAGACCTGAACCTCCTCAGTAGGAACAGCCTGCACTGTCCCTTCTTGTAGGGTGTGTTGGTATTGTGTGACCAGTCCAGTTTTTTATGCAAATGAACACCCAGGTACTTGTAGAAAGTCACCATCTCAATATCTGTTCCCTGGATGTTTACTGGTGCTGTGAGGGGTTGTCCTTGCCTGCGGCAGTCCACCACCAGCTCCTTAGTTTTCCTCGCATTGATCTGGAGGCAGTTCCGATGGCACCAGTCCACGAAGTCCTGGATAAGTCCTCTGTACTCAGCTTCATCTCCATTGGAGATGAGGCCGACGATCACAGAGTCGTCAGAGAACTTCTGTAGATGGCAGTGTGTTGTGTTGTGTGAGAAGACTGCCGTATAAAGGGTGAACAGGAAGGGAGCAAAAACTGTACCCTGGGGGGCCCCCATGCTGCCGATGATCGTGCCAGACACACAATCCCGAGTTCTCACAAACTGTGACCGGTTTGTGAGGTAGTCCAGGATCCACGATGAAGCCTATATTGTTTTTTCAAACCTGTTTTACAAACACATAATTACAAAATCAGCAGTCAGATGGGATGATTATGTTCTTCATTTTCATCTCAGCTCAGGAAGGCAGCGAGAAAAACAATTGCATATCTGTTGGTATTCCTTCAGATGCCAAGGGCACTACACCAGGAAATCTTTTCTTGGGTGCCTTTAAAGTAATAGCCACAAAACGACCATATTATCAGAGTGGGTTTGCTATCAATCCACCTTTAAAATGGTCCTATTATTTAAATGAGAGAAATAATTTGTATGTACTGTATGTTATTCTTATTTGTAATGATTTTGTAATCCAACCAAAAATTAAGGTTAATTTTTGTTTTCCAGTTTATCAGTTCTATATGTGGTACCTGTAAGGACAGTAAATCATTTTTAGGTGGCGCTGTAATAATAAAAACTTAACGCCAGATCCAGGTTTTAATGAAAGTAATAAATAGAAGCCTGCCTGTGTTGTGGAATAACGGCTTTGGGGACAGTTTCCCACTGCTGTACTTTAGAGGCTGACATGTTGTATACTTTGACCAAAGAATGTGTGACAAACATGCCACCAAATCACTGGAGGATGATCCATTTTAATGCTATCATGATGATCCATGCATGTGTTGCCATGCAACTGTGTGGTCTGTTCAAGCAGTGGGGTGGGGGGGGGGAGTGAAGGGCTTTCATCAAGCGAGAACCCCATCCTGCCTCCTCATCACACTCCCACGCACCACTCAGTGAGATAACAGGAGCTTCACACACACACTAGACGTGATACCGGCACAGGGCACAAACCCAAACCCAGACAGATCTGCAAAACCCTCGCTGGATGGAAGCACTCTGACGGACACATTCATGCAAGGAAAACATACTGGCTCTTTCAGTAACAGATATTAAGACTGTATAGTATGTGAACAATAACTACACAATAGTACCTGAAATGCTCAGCAGCTGTGTATCACATTCATCATTCGGTGTTCTTTATTGTTCATATCAATACTCTCTAAAAACCTCAGGCAACTCCTTTGACTCTTAGACGCCCCTCTGTTAAGCTGTTTAAAAAGTAAAATTTTTCTGACCACCATATATCTTTTCTAAAACTTTGAACCCAGTTTGCTCACTTGTGGAAATGGAAATTAAGGTTCATGTTTTGTTCAAATTTAACAGTAGCATTATATTCTCCAAAATATCACCAAACTAAACTTAAATGATATACAGTAACTTTATGTAACATTAAAATTTTATTAATCATTTATTTCAACCCCCACTGCAAATTAGGTTTGTTGGCAAAATGTACAAACTAGCAGCTGTTTGCAATAAACAAACCAAACAAGAACAATTTAAATAGCTCAGCACAACTAATATTACAAGTGGTTTCTCCAAATTCAACATAAAATGCCACTTTTAATGACTACTGCAGTCTCAGAATTACTCAACCTCCTCAATAGAAAAGAGGACGCTATCAGTGGTTGCCACCAGAGTGCTGATGAGCCAGGTGGTCAAAACCCCTCGAATGGCTGCAAAAGACCTGCAGCAAGACTTGGTGGCAGCAGGCACTGAGCTTTCAGTTTCCAGAGTAAGGGGTATACTAAACGCTGAAGTGCTCCATGCCTGAACTCTAAGATGTACACCACTACTGACCCAAAAGCACAGAAAAACTCTGCTCCAATTTGCTCAAAACTATATAAATAAGCCAAAGAAGTGTTTGTGTTCTGTTCTGTGGAGCGATAAAACAAGACTGGAATTTTTCAGGCCTATGGATTAGCAGTACATCTGGAGGACGAAGAATGAAACATACACTAAAAAGAACACCCTGCCAACAGTGAAGCATGGCGGTGGCTCAGTGATGCTCTGGGGATGCTTCGCTTCTTCTGGCACTGGAAACCTGCAGCATGTGGAGGGTAAGATGGATTCAATCAAGCATCAGGAAATCCTGGGAGAAAATGTCATGCCGTCTGTGATGAAGTGGAAGTTCAGGTGTCACTGGACTTTCCAACAGGACAATAATCCCAAGCATGCCTCAGAGTCCACCAAGACCTGGTTTCAGAAGAAGTCCTGGGAGATACTAGAGTGGACATCACAGTCGCCTGACTTGAACCTCATTGAAAATCTTGGGTGGGAATTGAAAAAGGCGGATGGAATATGCAAGCCCAAGAACATTAGTGCACTGGAGGCCATTGTCCATGAAGAATGGGCTAAGATTCCTCAGGAACGCTGCCAGAAGCTGGTGTCTGGCTATGCATCATGTTTGCAGCCGGTCATAACAGCAAAAGGGTGCACTACTAAGTACTAAAGTTGCTTGTCATGAAGGGGTTGTCATTAAAAGTGGCATTTTGTGTTGAATTTGGAGAAACCACTTGTAATATTAGTTGTGTTGAGCTGTTTAAATTGTTTTTGTTAGATTGTTTATTGCAAACAGCTGTTAGTTTGTACATTTTGCCTGTAAACCTAACTTGCAATGGGGGTGAATAATTTTGATTGCAATTGTAAAAGTATAAAAACAGATAACAGAACATAAAAACAGACATAAAACATGGGTCTAACTAAAAGCCTGTTTTAGAAGCAGAGTCTTCAGCTGCTTTTTTAAAGCAATCAATTCATAAAGGAAACAATTTAACAAAACAAAGTGGGCATACGTTCCACACTCTTGGTACGACAGTTTGAATCACCTCTGGTTTTAAAATGTGTGTTCCTTCTTGTCTTATTTATTGCACACACCACTAAGAGAGAGAGAAATGGCATTTCAATTCTACTGTATGTCCTGTACATATAGAAGTACTGACAAATAGAAATCTTTGAATCTTTGGAACCTTCAGGAGCATCACATTGGATGGCCTTAGCCTTTGTGTAGGGGTATGGGGAATGATCAGATGACAAATATATAAACTTAAAAAGTTACTTGAGTAATGAGAAACAGTTTACAGTAACTCTCGTCCTTTTCTGAGGTTGTTCTTAGTTTTGAGACTCTTCCGTCATAAATGTCTATGTGGTGGTGTCCTCATAAATTCACTAGTTTATTCATTTTTGTTTAAGGCCATGATGGTCAATTTACTCATTTATTAGCATTTATCATCATGTGATCATCTGTACACTGTAAAACCTGATGAATTAGTTCAACTCAAAGTGTTTGAGGAAACCAATTGCCTTGAATCATTTAAGTTTGTTAACGCAAACTATTCAAGCACATCTAATTTTTTCAGCTGAGTAAACTGAGTTATATAAAAAGAGATAACCTAAACGTATCTTCTTCACACTGTCATTCAAGATTGATTTGGTTTATCAGCACATTACAGTTATGATAATTTACATAACACAATTGCCATAGGCATTTCCTCCATAAGGCAAATGCTGTGGGTCCTTGATGACTGAGTGGCCCCACAAGCTACAGATGTAGTCTCAGTGTGAGAGCTAGCAGCTGCATTTTTTTGAGAGAGAGAGAGAGAGAGAGAGAGTGAGAGAGATTTAAAATACCTATCTTGGTTTGATGATTATGTTTCTAATTTTTTGAAATTATAAAGCACAATATTCAAATTTACTGAGAGGTATGA
Organism: Pholidichthys leucotaenia; assembly: GCA_020510985.1. Classification (NCBI taxonomy): domain Eukaryota; kingdom Metazoa; phylum Chordata; class Actinopteri; order Cichliformes; family Pholidichthyidae; genus Pholidichthys; species Pholidichthys leucotaenia. The sequence continues at coordinate 306,169,933 of CM035839.1, forward strand.
GTATTATTTTCTGTGGGTTTAAAATGCTTTAGTCAACTTGAGATCTTTCATCTGAATTTTAGATCACCAAATCTGTCTGGACCGCAACTCATAATACCAGTTTAAAGGAACATAAAACTGTCTGGGTTATTGATTTATTGGAGCACAGACTGATGATTTCAAACTCTGAATAAAAAACAAATGTCAGCAGTCATTTTTATAGCAATATTGAACTCAACTCTGTTGAAATGAGTAAATGCAAAAGACTGGAATAATATCACTAATACTTAAAATGCCCCCAAAGAGGAAGTACACTCACAAGTACCTACTACTACAAATGTGTGTTTCTGAGTAAGGTTAAATTTGCAGAAATGTGTGACTCCGATTTTTTTGGAGGATTAAGCTGTATTTACAGTACTTACTTCTTTATTGAGAAGTATTGTTAGGTTATACAGTGTAGACAGTAATTAGATATTTCTGGGGTAGAACAAAGATTTCAAAACAGATTGTAATTAAATTATAAATGTTTGAAATGACTGAAGATGTAGTCATTCTGATATAATCAGCTATTACGATATAAACAGGCATATTTGTAACTAGAGGGTACTCAGAGAGTGCCACAGAGGCTCTGTCCCTCCCTCCCTCCCTCCCTTCGTCTGTCCTTACCTAAGTCCATCCGATCGTCCCTCCATACCGCCCCTCCGTGCCGTTGGCCATCTGGTCCTCCACCCATCCATACATTGTCAGATAGGGTCTTGGTGGAAGTATGCCTTCATCGATCACCTCCAAAATCTAATGGGTTTATCTTTAGGTCAAGGGCCACCTCTGGTGAAAATTTCATCAAAATCCGTTGAGCACTTTTGGTGTAATCCTGATGGGTGGGACAGCACTGTGTGTATCTGTGTCGTTTGAGACTGGTTTTGATATATGGACTTCATTGTATGTTAGAATGGACAGGTGTTAATGTTGATCTGTAAAAAATACAGTAAATTGTTTACTTGGGGTATTAATGGTAGTAATTTGTATAAAATCCACATTGGTGTATCGATGGAAAAGAGGAGTTGGAATTAATAAGTGTTCACTTCTTCCTTCTCCCTTTCGAACAGTATATACTGTTACTTTATTGCATTTGCTATTTGCTTGTTTTTTGTTATATTTTTTGTGTTCGAAATAAACTATCTATCTATCTATCTATCTATGAAAGGCAGATAGACAAACAAACAAGCCGCCCCAGTTACGTTTCCTCTGTGGTCTTAAGTCAGTGACATCAAAGAGAACGACTAAATATTCTTGAGTAAAAGTGGAGCATTTTTTTCATAAATACTCAAAAGTAAACATATTCCTACAATGAAATTACTTTGAATTTCATTGTAGGAATTTTGGAATTTAGGAATTTTGTCCACAAAATCTACAATTTTGTGAAGAAGTTAGTTACCTCGGCCAAGGAAGTAATGTCATCTGGGTTGTTTGTTTGTTTGTTTGTTTGTCTGACTGTTTCTTTGTTAACAGGATTACACAAAAACTACTGGGTGGATTCTGATGAACGTTTGACCAGCGGTGGCCCTTGGAGCCATACCTCTGCCAAGGCCCTATCTTGCAATGTTAAAGAAAGTGAAAAAGTGATACAGAATCCACATCCTGTCCCCCATCACCTCCAAAATCTAAAGGGTTCATCTACAGCCCAACGGCCACCTCGGCTGAAAATTTCATCAAAATCCGTCCAGTACTTTTTCCTGTAATCCTGCTCACAATAAAACAAACAAAAAAAAAGATGGACCTTGGTGGAGGTATGCACTCTCTGAGTGACTTCTAGTTGAGTACATGTACAGATGTGGACAAAATTGTTGGTACCCCTCTGTTAATGAAAAAAAAGCCCACAATGGTCACAGAAATAACTTGAATCTGACAAAAGTGGTAATAAATAAAAATTCTATGAAAATTAACCAATGAAAATCAGACAATGCTTTTGAATTGTGGTTCAACAGAATTATTTTAAAAAACAAAGTCATGAAACAGGCCTGGACAAAAATGATGGTACCCTTAACTTAATATTTTGTTGCACAACCTTTTGAGCCAATCACTGCAATCAAACTATTTCTGTAACTGTCAGTGAGACTTCTGCACCTCTCAGCAGGTATTTTGGCCCACTCCTCATGAACAAACTGCTCCAGTTGTCTCAGGTTTGAAGGGTGCCTTCTCCAGACGGCATGTTTCAGCTCCTTCCACAGATGTTCAATAAGATTTAGATCAGGGCTCATAAAAGGCCACTTTAGAATAGTCCAATGTTTGGCTCTTAGCCATTCTTGGGTGTTTTTAGCTGTGTGTTTTGGGTCATTATCCTGTTGCAAGACCCATGACCTGTGACTGAGACCAAGCTGTCTGACACTGGGCAGCACATTTCTCTCTAGAATACCTTGATAGTCTTGAGATTTCATTGTACCCTGCACAGATTCAAGACACCCTGTGCCAGATGCAGCAAAGCAGCCCCAGAACATAACAGAAACTCCTCCATGTTTCACAGCAGGGACAGTGTTCTTTTCTTGGTATGCTTCATTTTTGCGTCTGTGAACATGGAGCTGATGTGCTTTGCCAAAAAGTTCCAGTTTTATCTCGTCTGTCCATAGGACATTCTCCCAGAAGCTTTGTGGCTTGTCAACATGCAGTTTGGCAAATTCCAGTCTGGCTTTTTTATGATTTGTTTTCAGCAGTGGTGTCCTCCTTGGTCGTCTCCCATGAAGTCCACTTTGGCTCAAACAACGATGGATGGTGCAATCTGACACTGATGTACCTTGACCTTGGAGTTCACCATGAATGTGTTTAGAGGTTGTTCTGGGCTCTTTTGTTACCATTCGTATTATCTGTCTCCTCCTGTGGCCACTTCCAGGGAGGTTGGCTACAGTCCCGTGGATCTTAAATTTCTGAATAATATGTGCAACTGTAGTCACAGGAACATCAAGCTGCTTGGAGATGGTCTTATAGCCTTTACCTTTAACATGCTTGTCTATAATTTTCTTTCTAATCTTCTGAGACAACTCTCTCCTTTGCTTCCTTTGGTCCATGTTTAGTGTGGTACACACCATGTCACCAAACAGCACAGTGACTACTTGTCACCCTTTAAATAGGCCGACTGACTGATTACAAGTTTGTAGACACCTGTGATGTTAATTAGAGGACACATCTTGGTTGAACATGTCTCTATGGTCACATTATTTTCAGTCTTTTCTAGGGGTACCATCATTTTTATCCAGGCCTGTTTCATGAGTTTGTTTTTTAAAATAATTCTGTTGAACCACAATTCAAAAGCATTGTCTGATTTTCATTGGTTAATGTTCATAGAATTTTTATTTATTACCACTTTTGTCAGATTCAAGTTATTTCTGTGACTAATGTGGGTTTTTCTTTCATTAACAGAGGGGTACCAACAATATTGTCCACGTCTGTACTTTAGTAAATCTAACTACTCACTTTGCATATAGTGTATATTGCGTCCTGTTTTCTCAGGTTGGTGAGCCATGACCTGTGTGGGAGTCCACTCATCACAGTGTGGATTACAGTGTGTGTTTAGAAGTTTGTGGGAAACATGACAGTATGTAATGAACCCAAATATCTGTGTAATGCAAATGTACAGAATAGGGAGGTGCAACCTTTCAGTGTACATAAGAAATGTGAAAATCGATGCATGCTGTTTACCCCCTGTTTGTTTTCTTCTCCTGTGTCCCATCAGGCTTTGCTCACTGATGACAGACCCATCCCCTAAATGCTATCACCCATCTTATTTGAGACATCTGTCTCAATAGTCCCATGTTATTTCGCACTTGGGCTGAGACAAGTGACTATGAGAGGGTGACAGGAGGTTAATGTAAATGAGAAATGGTCCAACTGTGTCTCAGCTTGGTATTTCCCCTCACCCTCCTGCCAACATTTCTACAGATGGTGATCCTTTATTATAGCTATTCATCCTGGGGATTTATCATAATTAACTGAGCTCAGATCCCAATCATTTGGCTGAAAGAATCAGCACATTCTGCGACGGCACAGGATTATGTCTTGCCCACTTTGCTGATTTAAGCATTAACATGTATTTGTGTTATATACTTTGTTTGAGCATTAAAAGTCTGACTCAGCTTCTCTTTCTTTTTTTAAATGTGTGGAAATCCTGCTGCAAGATTGCTTTTAATTCTGGTAATTCAGTGTCGTGTGCCCACTCAGCTAGTATATGCACACATTTGGTATCAAGCTGTGTGTGTGGCTCTTTTATGCCACATTTTCCCGATGCGGTGATTGTGTGCTACATGTTTTTGTCGACTCCACTGTCATTGATTATGTCTGCCTCCGTTCCCTCAGCACGGCCAGTCCAAAACACAACGCATGAATATTTAAATAGCCAGTTAAAAAGACAAATGAGTAGAATAAACCTTCCCGCCACTGTTGGAGAAAGCACAAATGTCTGAATACACATTTACACACACCTTCTCAATAAGTCACTGGATGGAGCCCAGATTACCTACCTGGTTTGCTTTTCTTTGTATGTTTTTTGCTGATTTTTGTGTACTATGAGAGTTATGAATGATAGCAGTTGTACTGGCCAGAGAAGAGAAGCTAAATAAACGTATACCACAAGGAATGGGATATAAAAGGAAAAGTTTGACATGTGTGCTATTGTAAATGGTGTCTACCTTGCATTCTGAGCCACTGTAATGCTAATGCAATACTGATGTAACGACTTTTGTGTCTCCCAGCACTGCTTACATGCAGACCTGATGAGTTCCAGTGTGGCGACGGATCCTGCATTCACGGCACCAAGCAGTGTAATAAAGTTCATGACTGTCCAGACTACAGTGACGAAGCAGGCTGTGTCAATGGTAAGTGTCTTGTGAGTTTTACAAGAAAGACAGAATAATACACATTTATATCTGTTTCCACACAAATACTGGGAGTAGTTGAAAGGTCTTTAGCTCATCCATGAGCTAAATGGCACAATGAGTTGATACCGTGGCACTGTGTGATGAGTGCCCACTTCTCCTGGACCTTGAACTAGTGTTGTAGTCCAGACCTCCTCAAGACCAGACTCTTCCAAGACCAAGACCAAGTTTAGACTCAGACCAAGGCTGACATACACAGTGATCTTGATCTTGAATTTTTTTTGGTCTTGGGAGACTCTGGTCTTGGTCTGGTCTTGACTACAGCACTATTGACAACAACCTAGACACAGACCCACCTGAGGCTCATTGTGTGTGAGTTTGGTGACCATGCAGGCAATTCCTGAGAAGTAGCAATTCTCATGAATTGTCAACAGATGGATAGGTGGAGACAGAAGACAGCTGGGAAGCCCTGGCATTAGCACACTCCAGTCAAATAAATAAACTTATACTATCCGTCTAATGCTCTCTGTCTGTCTGTCTGTCTGTCTGTTCATCCACATTTGATGAGAACAGTTAGGTAATTGCCCAGATGGTCCCAAACTCACACACAGTGATCTGGATCCAGGTTGTGCTTAAACTTAAAGCCAAAGATTACAAGCTATGTGTTACTTTCACTTTGCCATCTATCAACCTGTCTGCCTGTCTGTCTGTCTGTCTGTCTGTCTGTCAGCCAGTCAGAACCAAAATTTCATATCATGATGTAAGTAATCTTATTTGATAATGATGATATACAGTAGATCACAATATACATTTTCTGTAAATTCTTTAGTTTAGATATAATAATCACAGAAAAAGCACCATTCTTTTTTTTTACATTTTAAATTACATACTGAAAAAAGTCAGTTGTACAAATTCATCTGTCATTATTTCAGATTACCCATGATCTGAAAATCAAAGGCACACAAGGTGATATAATGAAATACAAGTGATGGATTCAACTTTATTCATTATTGCTACTTGGCTAATTAAAAATTATTAGAAATCAAGTAAGTTACATTAAGAGCTAGTTTGCTTCTCCAACATGTTTTAATTAATTTATTTAATAATAATGCATCAGATTTATATAGTGCTTTTCATAGACACTTTACAATGGATACATTATTCATTCACTCCACAGACAATGGTAGTGGTAAGCTACTACTGTAGCCACAGCTACCCTGAGGCAGACTGACGGAAACGTGGCTGCCAATCCGTGCCAACGGCCTCCGACCACGACTGAACATTTATACACATTCACACCCAGTATCATGGACGCTGGAGGCAAGGTGCCCAGGGACACAATGGCAGGATGTCTGGGGAGAGTGGGATTTGAACCACCAACCCTCCGGTTATTAGACCACCCCCACTATCTCCTAAGCCACTGTCACCCACAGTGTGTACAGTATATGGTCACTTTAGTGTGTATGCGGCCACTGACACACACTTTTGCAACTTTAGTAATATTTTTTCAATACAAAATTAAGAAACTCAGCAGTAATTTAAATCGAAGAAACAATGGTCCGATGCACTATAATGTTCCTATGATTGACAAATTAGCATCGTCATTTAGCATTTGCAGTTTTATAATTAGATTGAGATGGTGTTAACGTTACTTACCTCCAATTAAAATGAAGTTAGAGGACAATCCTCTCTGATGTAACACGGCGGGGAGCAGTCCCACACCCCTGGCAAACAGAAGTAGCGGCTACCTGACCAGAACATTAGCTTGGAATAGCTGCTGTGCTAACCACTGCGGGGGAGAGGCGGGGCAGCGGCAAATGGGGTATGTTTCTTTTAAATTCCAGTATAAACTATACAGTTTTATATGAAATGATAGTCGTTTTTATCATGTCACCTGATATATATCATCATATCGCACAGCCCTTCTATCTGTCGATCTCTCTATCTAGAGACAATCTTCATCAGACCAAAATGAGCACCTTCATTAAGTCTGCAAATCATCCTCTTCTTACACTTGATAAGTCATGATGTAACCCTAAAAATCTGTCTTATCTGTCCCTTGTAACTTTTAAAGAAACTCAACAATGGTGTAGTAGGTCAGCAGAGAAGCACAGATGACTGCTCTGGGTGATTCTGCCCCATGACAAACTTTAATTGGAAATTTTTACACCAAAGAAGAGAGAGAGGCTCAGAGGCAGTAAAGGATATGTCCCCTTGAATCTCTGCTGCCTTAAATCCCAACTGAGATCGCTGCACTTGAATCTCCAGTGTGGTGGAAGAGGAGATCATGATTCACGTTTGTAAAGAAGCTGTGGTGATAATTTATTAAGTGTTACTGGGTTGAGTCTCTCAGAGCTGTATCATTTTAGTTTATCTGTACTTTAGCAGTCAGTGGATGTTACAGCTGACAGTACACCACCCTCTTTTATCATATTCCATGATGGTCTCTTTTAAAGAGGCTCACTGTAGCTCAAACAACACCCCGCCCTTAACTGCAGAGGTGCATAGAAATGAATTACCTTTACATGAGTGCATGTAACACTTTCACAAAATTGTGCTTTACTGTGTCTAATATTTACTCTAGTATATTTAGGTGTGCTCTTTGAGTTAGTTTTGATTTCACTGATTTGTAAACTTGCTAGAAATGTGTTGTTTGTACTGTCATAAATTGAATGAATCAATGAATGAATGTATCATTTTGGTTCATTGAAATCAGTGTTTGAAAATCATATTCTTCTCTTCTGGCTCAATGAATATTTCATTTATTACTGTCTACACTTTATAGTGCAGCCGGAAAGTATTCACAACTCTTCACTTTTTCCACATTTTGTTATATTACAGCCTTATTCCAAAAGGTATTAAGTTCATTTTTTCTTCAAAATTCTACACACAATACCCCATAATGACAATGTGAAAAAAGTTTTTTTGAGATTTTTGCAAATTGATTAAAAATAAAAAACTAAGAAATCACATGTACATACAGTGGGGAGAAAATTATTTAGTCAGCCACCTATTGTGCAAGTTCTCCCACTTAAAAGATGAGAGAGGTCTCCAATTTTCATCATAGGTATACCTCAACTATGAGAGACAAAATGAGAAAAAAAAATCCAGAAAATCACATTGAAGGATTTTTAATGAATTAATTGGTAAATTCCTCGGTAAAATAAGTATTTGGTCAATAACAAAAGTTCATCTCAATACTTTGTTATATACCCTTTGTTGGCAATGACAGAGGTCAAACGTTTTCTGTAAGTCTTCACAAGGTTTTCACACACTGTTGCTGGTATTTTGGCCCATTCCTCCATGCAGATCTCCTCTAGAGCAGTGATGTTTTGGGGCTGTCGCTAGGTAACACAGACTTTCAACTCCCTCCAAAGATTTTCTATGGGGTTGAGATCTGGAGACTGGCTAGGCCACTCCAGTACCTTGAAATGCTTCTTACAAAGCCACTCCTTCGTTGCCCAGGCGGTGTGTTTGGGATCATTGTCATGCTGAAAGACCCAGCCACGTTTCATCTTCAGTGCCCTTGCTGATGGAAGGAGGTTTTCACTCAAAATCTCACGATACATGGCCCCATTCATTCTTTCCTTTACACGGATCAGTCGTCCTGGTCCCTTTGCAGAAAAACAGCCCCAAAGCATGATGTTTCCACCCCCATGCTTCACAGTAATACCTACTGTGAAGCATGGGGGTGGAAACATCATGTTCTTTCAAAGAACAGGTGTTCTTCATTCAAAGAACAGGTTTTCTTTGAATGCAACTCAGCATTCTTTCTCCTCCAAACACGACAAGTTGAGTTTTTACCAAAAAGTTCTATTTTGGTTTCATCTGACCATATGACATTCTCCCAGTCCTCTTGTGGATCATCCAAATGCTCTCTAGCAAACTTCAGACGGGCCTGAACATGTACTGGCTTAAGCAGGGGGTCACGTCTGGCACTGCAGGATTTGAGTCCCTGGCGGTGTAGTGTGTTACTGATGGTAGCCTTTGTTACTTTGGTCCCAGCTCTCTGCAGGTCATTCACTAGGTCCCCCTGTGTGGTTCTGGGATTTTTGCTCACCGTTCTCGTGATCATTTTGACCCCACGGGATGAGATCTTGCGTGGAGCCCCAGATCGAGGGAGATTATCAGTGGTCTTGTATGTTTTCCATTTTCTAATAATTGCTCCCACAGTTTAGAAAGCTTGGGATCAGTCCGCCAAGGTCTCCGCCTTTGACTGCCACCTAATCCACATAGCACCGGACTTCCATGATCCCTCCTGCAGGTGGTGAACCTACTGGAGGGCGGACCCATGTAACTCCTTTGGGCTGAGCCCGGCCGGGTCCCATGGGTGGAAACCCGGCCACCAGACGCTAGCCTTCGAGCCCCTCCCCCAGGCCTGGCTCCAGGGTGGGGCCCCGGTAACCCCATACCGGGCGGGGTACACTGAATCCTTGATATACAATTTATCATGAGAGTCTGTTGGATCGTTCTTCGTCTGGCCCTTCACCCAGGACCAGTTTGTCTTGGGAGACCCTATCAGAGGCAAATTGCCCCGGACAACATAGCTCCTGGGATCACTGGGGCACACAAACCCCCCCACCACGATAAGGTGACGATCCATGAGGGGTGGTGGTGAGTTGGATGATGGATCCGATGGCAGGGGAGGAAGCCATTCAGACCTGGTAGACCCAAACGTATAGTGAGGGTGTGCTGGGAGCGTCTGGCTGAGGCCCCTGTCCGGGAGGTCTTCAACTCCCACCTCCGGAAGAACTTCAACCACATTCCGAGGGAGTCTGGAGACATGGAGTCTGAATGGGCCATGTTCTCCACCTCTGTTGTTGAAGCGGCAGCCCAGAGCTGCGGCCGCAAGGTGGTCGGTGCATCTCGTGGTGGCAACCCCCGAACCAAGTGGTGGACACCAGTGGTGAGGGGGGCCATTAAGCTGAAGAAGGAGTCCTATCAAGCTTGGTTGGCTTGTGGGACTCCCGAAGCAGCTGAGGTGTACCGGCAGGCCAAGCGGAGTGCAGCTCGGGTGGTTGCTGAAGCAAAAACCCGGGTATGGGAGGAGTTCGGTGAGGCCATGGAACAAGACTTTCGGTCGGCTTCAAAGAGATTCTGGCAAACTGTTCGGCGGCTCAGGAGGGGAAAGCAGCTCCCCGTCCACACTGTGTATGGTGCGGATGGGACACTGTTGACTTCAACTGGGGATATCGTCGGGCGGTGGAAGGAATACTTCGAGGATCTCCTCAATCCCACTGATACGCCTTCCACAGAGGAAGCAGGGTTTGGGGACGAGGGGGATGACTCGCCTATCACAGGGGCTGAGGTCGCCAAGGTGGTTAAAAATCTCCTTGGTGGCCGGGCCCCGGGGGTGGACGAGATTCGCCCCGAGTACCTCAAGGCCCTGGATGTTGTTGGGTTGTCATGGTTGACACGCCTCTGCAACATTGCGTGGAGGTCGGGGGCAGTGCCTTTGGCATGGCAAACCGGGGTGGTGGTTCCTCTCTTCAAAAAAGGGGACCGGAGGGTGTGCTCCAACTTCAGAGGGATCACACTCCTCAGCCTCCCTGGGAAGGTCTATGCCAAGGTACTGGAGAGGAGAGTCCGGCCGTTGGTCGAACCTCGGATTCAGGAGGAGCAATGTGGTTTTCGTCCTGGCCGTGGCACATCGGACCAGCTCTTTACCCTCTCGAGAATTCTTGAGGGTTCGTGGGAGTTTGCCCAACCAGTTTACATGTGTTTTGTGGACTTGGAGAAGGCATTTGACCGCGTCCCTCGTGGATTTTTGTGGGGGGTGCTTCGGGAGTATGGGGTATCGGGCTTGTTGTTACGAGCTATTCGGTCTCTGTACGACCGTTGTGAGAGTTTAGTTCGCATTGCCAACACTCGGTCGGAGTCATTCCCAGTGAGAGTTGGACTCCGCCAGGGCTGCCCTTTGTCACCGGTCCTGTTCATAATTTTTATGGACAGGATTTCTAGGCGCAGCCAGGGAATGGAGGGTGTCATGCTTGGTGACCACAGGATCTCATCTCTGTTGTTTGCAGATGATGTTGTCCTGTTGGCTTCATCCAGCAATGACCTACAGCTCTTGCTGGGACGGTTTGCCGCTGAGTGTGAAGCGGCTGGGATGAGAATCAGCACCTCCAAGTCCGAGTCCATGGTCCTCAGCCGGAAAAAGATGGATTGTCCTCTCTGGGTTGGGGACAGGCTCCTGCCCCAAGTGGAGGAGTTTAAGTATCTTGGGGTCTTGTTCACGAGTGAGGGGAAAATGGAGCGAGAGATCGACAGACGGATTGGAGCAGCATCTGCAGTGATGCGGACGTTGTACCGGTCTGTTGGGGTGAAGAGGGAGCTTAGTTCTAAGGCAAAGCTGTCGATTTACCAGTCAATCTACGTTCCTACTCTCACCTATGGTCACGAGCTTTGGGTAATGACCGAAAGAACGAGATCGCGGATACAAGCGGCTGAAATGAGCTTTCTCCGTAGGATTGCTGGACTCACCCTCAGAGATAGGGTGAGGAGCTCAGTCATCCGGGAGAGGCTCAGAGTAGAACCGCTGCTCCTCCACATTGAAAGGAGTCAGTTGAGGTGGTATGGGCATCTGATTAGGATGCCTCCTGGACGCCTCCCACTTGAGGTGTTTCAGGCACGTCCCACTGGGAGGAGACCCCGGGGCAGACCCAGGACTCGGTGGAGAGACTATGTCTCCCAGCTAGTCTGGGAACGCCTTGGTATCCCCTCTGAAGAGCTGGAGCAGGTGGCTGGGGAGAGGGAAGTCTGGGCTTCTCTGCTTGAACTGCTGCCTCCGCGACCCGGACCTCCGGAAAAGCGGTAGAAGATGGATGGATGGATGGATGCTCCCACAGTTGATTTCTTCACACCAAGCTGCTTACCTATTGCAGATTCAGTCTTCCCAGCCTGGTGCAGGTCTCCAATTTTGTTTCTGGTGTCCTTTGACAGCTCTTTGGTCTTGGCCATAGTGGAGTTTGGAGTCTGACTGTTTGAGGTTGTGGACAGGTGTCTTTTATACTGATAACAAGTTCAAACAGGTGCCATTAATACAGGTAACAAGTGGAGGACAGAGGGGCCTCTTAAAGAAGAAGTTACAGGTCTGTGAGAGCCAGAAATCTTGGTTGTTTGTAGGTGACCAAATACTTATTTTACCGAGGAATTTACCAATTAATTCATTAAAAATCTTTCAATGTGATTTTCTGGATTTTTTTTTCTCGTTTTGTCTCTCATAGTTGAGGTATACCTATGATGAAAATTGGAGACCTCTCTCATCTTTTAAGTGGGAGAACTTGCACAATTGGTGGCTGACTAAATACTTTTTTGCCCCACTGTAAGAATTCACAGCCTTTGCCATGAAGCTCAAAATTGAGTTCAGGTGCATCCTGTTTCCACTGATCATCCTTGAGATGTTTCTACAGCTTCATTGGAGTCCACCTGTGGTAAATTCAGTTGATTGGACATGATTTGGAAAGGCACACACCTGTCTATATAAGGTCCCACAATTGACAGTGCATGTCAGAGCACAAACCAAGCATGAAGCCAAAGAAATTGTCTGTAGACAGGATTGTCTCAAGGCACAAACCTGGGGAAGGGTACAGAAAAAGTTCTGCTGCTTTGAAGGTCCCAGTGAGCATAGTGGCCTCCATCATCCGTAAATGGAAGATGTTCTGAACCACCAGGACTCTTGCTAGAGCTGGCCGGCCATCTAAACTGAATGATCGGGGGAAGAAGGGCCTTATTCAGGGAGGTGACCAAGAACCCAATGGTCACTCTGTCAGAGCTCCAGCATTCCTCTGTGAAGAGAGGAGAACCTTCCAGAAGGACAGTCATCTCTAGCAATCCACCAATGAGGCCTGTATGGTAGAGTGGCCAGATGGAAGCCACTCCTTAGTAAAAGGCACATGGCAGCCCACCTGGAGTTTGCCAAAAGGCACCTGAAGGACTCTCAGACCATGAGAAACAAAATTCTCTGGTCTGATGAGACAAAGCTTGAACTCTTTGGCGTGAAATCCAAGTGTCATGTTTGGAGGAAACCAGACACCACTCATAACCACGCCAATGTTGGTAGCAGCACCATGCTGTGAGGATGTTTTTCAGTGCAGGAACTGGGAGACTTGTCAGGATAGAGGGAAAGATGAATGCAGCAATGTACAGAGAGATCCTGGATGAAAACCTGTTCCAGAGCGCTCTTGACCTCAGACTGGGGCAACAGTTCATCTTTCAGCAGGACGACGACCCTAAGCACACAGCCAAGATGTCAAAGGAGTGGCTTCAGAACTACTCTGTGAATGTCCTTGAGTGGCCCAGCCAGAGTCCAAACTTGAATCCAATTGAACATCTCTGGAGAGATCTGAAAACGGCTGTGCACCGACGCTTCCCATCCAACCTGATGGAGCTTGAGAGGTGCTGCAAAGAGGAATGGGCCAACCTGCCCAAAGAAAGGTGTGCCAAGCTTGTGGCATCATATTCAAAAAGACTTGAGGCTGTAATTGCTGCCAAAGGTGCATCAACAAAGTATTGAGCAAAGGCTGTGAATACTTATGTACATGTGATTTCTTAGTTTTTTATTTTTAATACATTTGCAAAAAATTCAGAAAAACTTTTTTCACATTGTCATTATGGGGTATTGTGTGTAGAATTTTGAGGAAAAAATGAATTTAATCCCTTTTGGAATAAGGCTGTAACATAACAAAATGTGGAAAAAGTGAAGCGCTGTGAATACTTTCCACATGCATATGATTTGCATTATGTTGAAGAATACATGCAGATATTTGTATTAATTTTCCTCAGACTGACACATTTAGACACATTTAAAAGAAAAACTCCCAAACTAGGGAGCGTAAGGTCACAAAATTGATGCTAAAAAATTGCAAATTTACATGAAAAAGGATGCAACATGAAATCTCCTTCCTCGGACTGATTTCATAGAATTGCCCAAAAATATCTTGGTAATATGAAGCATGAGGATCTCCCTGATGAAATGCTTGAATTCAGGGTCTGAGCACAGATGCGACTTGCATGCTTTAATTTATGGGATTCAGTCACAGAATCTCAACTTTTCCATTTTGCAAGTGTGTATTGCCAGTTTCTAGCTTCAAAGCCAAGCATTGCACTAAAAGAAAATCAACTTTGTTGTTATGTTTCATCTTCCCTTCAGTTACAAAATGCGACGGGCTGAGGAAGTTCCGCTGCAAGAACGGGGAGTGCATTGACAGCAGCAAGGTGTGCGACAATGTCAAAGACTGCAAGGACTGGTCTGATGAGCCTATGAAGGAGTGTGGTAAGAGAGAGTTTAGCTGCCGTTCTTCTCACACAAACACATACCCAGACACTCATTAGTTTTCTCACCACCTCAGATGTACATGAACACACGGCATATGCTAATGAAACTGCGCCAAGACACACACTCAGCACCCAGAATCATAAACTTGTTCAGATGTGGGTGGCGGCTCTTGTTGGTTGAAAAGTAGATTCACTTGATCAAGGCGAGCGTAAATCAGGACATTTCTCAGCTGCCTTGTTATGATCAAAGAGCCAAGCCACTCTGCCCTGTAGTGCGATCTTAGTCAGGGGGGACGTGACTGGACTGCATGACCCATAAGGAACCTTGCAGATTATCCACACACCATAGATAATTACCGTTTAGGGAGCCTCAGTCACACATTCCACATCACAGGCAATGCAGTCCATCTGCAAACAGAGAAATGCCATTAATAGAATCTGTGAAGTTAATGAAACACTTGGAATTGCAATTGAACTGACTTGTGTTGTATGGCTGATATTTTACTTCGGCTGAGGTCTCTGAGGTTAGTCAAAGAAACTCAGCGTCCCCGTCTGCAGTGAAGTGGCCCTTAAGTCACATGGGTGGAAAATTATATGAGAGCAAGCAGCCCTTTCAGCAGACTCTGCTCTGGAAACAACCGTATTATTAATGTTAAATATGATGTTCTGTGTGTTTAAGGGCAGACCTCGCCTTTTTCATGTCAAAATAACTGCCTGTTTTCACTCCCTTTTTATGATCGAGATTATTATCTGGTCAAATATACGTGGACGTTTGAACGTTATAGCCATAGAAAATGGAATATGTCAACTGAAAACACTTTTTCTTTTGCTTTTTTTCTTGCACAGCATTTATGGAGACAAATGGCACATGAAAACATAATTTTAACAGCACATAAATATAATAAATATGGTGGAAATTTTATAGAAAAAGTTGCAAATTCATGAGAAAAGCTTCAAAAGCTTCACCCAGCCACGGGGGGGGTGCACAAGCCAGTGTACTCTTGGTGCCGGTCCCAAGCCCGGGTAAATGGGGAGGGTTGTGTCAGGGAGGGCATCCAACATAAAAGCTTTGCTAAATCAAACATGCGGATCATGACAAATGAGACTTTTGTACCAGAACGGTCCAGGCGCGGGTTAACGACTGCCTCCGGTGCTGTTAACCGACAGGGTGCTGGTGGAAATTGGGCTACTGTTGGTCGAAGATTGAGGAGGAGGAGAGGGGGAAGGCGTGTTAGGAGAGAGAGAGAAAAGAAAAACTAGAAGTGTGGGGGTGAAAATACACGCGCTGTAGGGACTATGACTGGTAAAGGCAGAGAGTTGTCTGATATGATGGAGAGAAGAAAGGTAGATATACTGTGTGTTCAAGAAAACAGATGGAAGGGAAGCAAGACTAGGAGCATTGGAGGTGGATTTAAACTGTTCTACCGTTGTGTAGATAGGAAGAGATATGGAGTAGGAGTAATCTTGAAGTAAGAGTATGTGGAGTGTTCAGGAGGTAAAGAGGGAGTCAGACAGAATCATGAGTTTGAAGCTAGAAGTCGAAGGTGTGATGTTGAATGTTGTCAGTGCATATGCCCCACAAGTTGGATGTCAGGTAGAAGAGAAAGAGGAATTCTGGAGTAAGTTGGATGAAGTGGTAGAGAGTGTTCCCACGGGGGAGAGAGTGGTGATTGGAGTGGACTTTAAAGTGTACCTGTGGTGGTCGTGAAAAAAAAGATATTATATTGAGCCCCTGTCTCACGTTCTAGTTCAAGTTTAAGTTGAAATTCACGTTCAAAGCAATTTGATATAAATCCATTGCTGATGTACTGGTTCAGCTATGTCAGCAAAACATGGGTACAGCCATACTAGCGGCTACATGGACTTCCAGGACGCTTCCTGTGACGTAATTTCGTGGCTACCGCGATCTGGATCAGTATCGGCTGAGCCTCGAGTACCCGGATGTGCAGCGGCTTTGGGGATATTCTAATTCAAATTCAAACGTTTATTTCAAACTCAGGGTTCATATTAAATGCAGAACTGAAACGAGTAGAAAATAAATAAATAAATGCTTAAATTCGGCGGGTCGTCTCGTCTGATCTGAGGTCGTTAACAGCCGCAAAACGGCAGATTAATTCGGCTCTTCCCTCGCCGCTATAAAGAGCGGCAGACAGCGCATTGCGTTGTATGAGGACCAAAATTCAAACATTTATTTCAAACTCAGGGTTAATATTAAATGCAGAACTGAAACGAGTAGAAAATAAATAAATAAATGCTTAAATTCGGCGGGTCCTATTGTCTGATTTGAGGTCGTTAACAGCCGCAAAACGGCAGATTAATTCGGCTCCTCCCTCGCCGCTATAAAGAGCGGCAGAGTGCGTTGCGTTGTATGAGGACCAAAATTCAAACGTTTATTTCAAACTCAGGGTTCATATTAAATGCTGAACTGAAACGAGTAGAAAATAAATAAATGCTTAAATTCAGCTTCTTGTCTCATTTGATCTCGTAACTGTCGCAACACGGAAGATGATTCTACAACCATATACAGAGCAGCAGACACTCGGTGCTCTTGGAAAAACAAAAACATACAATGCGATATGGATATCGCAACATGGCGGAATGTAAAGCCTTTGGATGTCTGAATAATAAGCGAAAAAAACAAAGAAACACTTTTTTTGTGTACCCAAACCCAGCTCACCTTGTCAGAAGATCGGAGCGGAAACAGGGCACAGACGAATAATTTCAGATGAAATTGCGTTGTGTGTGAGGACCACTTCGTCACTTTAACCCTCAGAAGACCTTTCTGGCTCAAACCTGTAGCCATGTTGGACAAATTCTTCCTCAGAGTCCGACAATTCAGCCATAATAGAATAAAAACACTCACAGCACCCTAGTCTCTCATACAGGCGGAGCATTGACTGTTGAGTATCAACGAAGTGACGTCACATCCGCATGTGTCATGGCTGCGCCCACAGTTTTCATTGGCTGCCCATGGCCAAGGTCCTATTTGAATATATGTCTGGTGGTATATGGCTGGCAAGAATTATTTACCAAAATAAGAAATACTTTTTCATAATGTTTTCAAGTCAAATGCGTCTTCACGACCACCACAGGTACGCTTTAATGGGCATGTAGGTGAAGGGAACAGAGGTGATGAGGTGGTTCTGGGTAGGTATGGTCATAAGGAGAGAAATGTGGAAGGACAGGTGGTTGTGGATTTTGTTAAAAGGATGGAATGGCTGTGGTGAACACATACTTCAAGAAGAGAGAGGAACATAGGGTGACTTACCAGAGTGGAGGAAGGTGCACGCAGGTGGACTACATCTTATGCAGAAGAAGAAATCTGAAAGAGACAGGAGACTGCAAGGTGGTGGCAGGGGACCTTCCTGTAGGAGGAAACCCACACAGACATGGGGAGAACATGCAAACTCCACACAGAAGCATCACTGATGGTCGGGGTGGGATCAAACCCGTGACGTTCTTGCTGTGCTGCCACAGTGCTAACTACTGTTCCACCGAGCTGCCCTGCGACATGTGCATTGCTTTTAAAACAGAAATAAACAAATAATCAGAAACAAAAAGATTCTCTTGTGGCATTCTGACTTCTGCTTATTCTTACAGATCATCAATTTAAACTGGTCAGAACATAGGACGGTGACTTCTGTGTTTGTAAGGAGTACAGATAGTGGGCTCCAGTTCATAACACAGTCAAGTATAAGCATTAAAAGAAACACATAAGCGTAAATATTTCCATCATAAATCCCACCACTACAGCACACCTCACCACTGTCTCGCTGCCCTCATACATGTCCTGCACCACCCTCACAAACAGCAGAGAAAATAAGTGTTGAACATGTCAATGTTTTTCTCATTAAACATATTTCTGGTGGAGCCATTGACCTCAGATTTTCACCAGATATCAGGAACGACCCAAGTAATCCATACATACAAAGAAATCAAGGCAACTGTGTTCACAGAACAAGTTATATTTAATAAAGTGGAATGACACAGGGAATAAGTACTGAACACACTTGATGAAATTCATTTAATATTTAGTAGAAAAGCCTTTGTTGGTAATAACAGCTTCCAGATGCCTCCTATATGGAGAAACTAGGTGCAGGCATTGCTCAGGAGTGATTTTAGCCCATTCTTCCACACAAACTGTCTTCAAATCTTGAAGGTTCCGTGGGGGTCTTCTATGAACTCTGATCTTCAGTTCATTCCATAGATTTTCAATTGGATTCAGGTCAAGTGACTGACTGGGCCATTCTAGCAGCTTTATTTTTCTTCTCTGGAGCCAGTTGAGAGCTTCTTTGGTTGTGTGTTTGGGATCATTGTCTTGCTGAAATGTCCACCCTCGTTTCATCTTCAGCATCTTAGCAGATGGCAACTGGTTCTTACCAAGGATGTCTCTGTACATTTGTCCATTCATCTTCAAGATCCAAGAAGAGGATCTTCAGGTCAGGGAACAGGGAGATGCTGAAGTCCGTACAGAGGGAGCTGAGGAGAAAGATCAGAGAAGGCAAGGACAGCTTCAGGAAGAAGATGGAGGACAAGCTGCAACAGAGCGACATCAGCGGGGTCTGGAGAAACCTCAAAACCATCTCGGGGCTCCAGAATACCTCCCCCCAGGCCACAGGGGGCAGGGAGTGGGCGAACAACCTGAATCTGTTTTTCAATAGATTTGACCAACCGCCCTCCCCCCTGACTGCACAACAACCACTGCTGCCTCTAAAGAAATCAAGTCCTGCTGCCCACTCCCCACTCCACCAACACCCCCCCACTCCCAACACACAGCCCCCCATCCTGACCCTGACCAGGACCCAGGTGAGGACGGAGCTGAGGAAGATCAAGGCGAGGACGGCGCCGGGACCGGACGGCATCAGCGCAAAGCTCCTCAAGTCCTGTGCAGACCAGCTGTGTGGGATTGTGACGTATATCTTCAACATGAGCCTGAAACTGGGGAGGGTACCACAGCTGTGGAAAACATCTTGTGTGGTACCTGTACCAAAAACTTCCCACCCCAAAGACCTGAACAGCTACAGACCGGTGGCCTTGACGTCCCACTTGATGAAGACCCTGGAGAGACTGCTCCTTGCTCACCTCCGCCCCCTGGTGGAACCAGCGATGGATCCACTCCAGTTCGCCTACCAGCATGGCATTGGGGTGGAGGATGCGGTGATCTTCCTCCTTCACCGTTCTCTGTCCCACCTGGAGAAGCCCGGGAATATGGTGAGGATCATGTTCTTTGACTTCTCCAGTGCTTTCAACACCATCCAACCGATGATCCTGAAGGACAAGCTGCTGCGCGCAGGGGTGGACCAGCACCTGTCATCATGGATCCTGGACTACCTCACGAACCGGCCTCAGTTTGTGAGAACCCGGGACTGTGTGTCCGACACGATCATCAGTAGCACGGGGGCCCCCCAGGGAACGGTGCTGGCTCCCTTCCTGTTCACTCTTTATACTGCGGACTTCTCACACAACACAACACACTGCCATCTACAGAAGTTCTCTGATGACTCTGCGATCGTTGGCCTCATCTCCAATGGAGATGAAGCTGAGTACAGAGGGCTTATCCAGGACTTCGTGGACTGGTGCCATCGGAACTGCCTCCAGATCAACGCGAGGAAAACTAAGGAGCTGGTGGTGGACTGCCGCAGGCATGGGCAGCCCCTCACAGTACCAGTAAATATACAGGGAACAGACATCGAGATGGTGACATCCTATAAGTACCTGGGTATTCATCTGAACAATAAACTAGACTGGTCACACAATACTGATGCACTCTACAAGAAGGGACAGCGCAGGCTGTTCCTGCTGAGGAGACTCAGGTCTTTTGGTGTACAAGGGGCGCTGCTGAAGTCATTCTATGACACGGTGGTGGCATCAGCCATCACTTTTGGAGTGGTCTGCTGGGGCAGTGGCATTACTGCAGCCGATAGGAAGAGACTGAACAAACTGATTAAGAAAGCTAGCTCTGTCCTGGGGCAGCGCCTTGATCCGATGGAGGAGATAGGAGAGAGAAGGATGGTGGCTAAACTGTCATCTCTGCTGGAGTCCGAGTTCCACCCTATGCAGGACATACTGAATGCACTGAGGAGCTCATTTAGCAGCAGACTACATCATCCCAGGTGCACAACCGAGAGGTTTCGTAGGTCCTTCCTACCAACGGCTGTCAGACTGTACAACCTAAGCAGGGCTGCTCGCAGAGATAGCAAAAAGACGTAACAAACTAATAGTTTTTTGAATGCAAAAGATGCAATAGACTTACACAATGGTCCCCTCCGGCATACAACTAGGAACATACCGGTCGCTATGGAGGGTGAGAATATGTATGGGCACATAATCATACCATGTAGGATAACTAAGTAGACGGTTATGCTGTTTCATCCCACCTAGCAACAATGCTCTGCACTGTGTGTGTTTATATATTTACATATTTATTCCATCTAGCTACAATGCTCAGCACTGGGTGTGTTTATATATTTATATATCTACATATTATTCCATCTAGCTACATTGCTCCGCACTGTGTGTGTTTATATACTTGCATATTTATTCCACCTAGCTGCAATGCTCCGTACTGTGGGTGTTTATATATTTACATATTTATTCCATCTAGCTACAATGCTCTGCACTGTGTGTTCATATATTCATATATTTATTCCATCCAGCTACAATGCTCTGCACTGTGTGTCTGTGTGTGTGTGTATATATATATATTTTATAGTAATACGTACATATGTATATTAGCTGCTCTTGCTTGCTTGTTTTTTTCTTGCCTTCTGATTGTTGCTCTGAGTGTTGCTATCCCTGTGCTGTTGCAATCCTGGAATTTCCCCGTTGTGGGACTAATAAAGGCTTATCTTATCTTATCTTATCTTATCTTTTCTTGAATTGTAAGAAGTCTGCCTGTACCATGTGCTGAAAAACACCCCCACACCATGATCCTCCCGCCTCCAAACTTCACTGTTGTTATGGTGTTTTGGGGCTGATGTGTAGTCCCATTTGTGCATGCTGTGTGTTGTGGCCTCCAAAAAGTTCAGTATTGTTCTCATCTTACCAGACTATAGTCTCCAAGTTTTTTACTGGCTTGCCCAAATGCTGTGCAGCAAACTTTAAAACGAGCTTCAATATGCTTTTTCTTCAGCAATGGAGGCTTGTGAGGTGAGCGGGCATAGAGCCCATGTCGGTTGAGTGCATTTCTTATTGTTTTCTTTGAAACAGCAGTACCTGCTAACTCCAGGTCTTTCTGGAGCTCTCCACCAGTGGTTTTTGGCTCTTGGTCAGCTCTTCTGATAAATCCTTTGATTCCTCTGTCAGAAATCTTGTGAGGAGCTCCTGGTTGCGGACTGTTTATGGCAAAATGATGTCCTTTTCACTTCTAAATGATGGCTCTAACAGTGCTCACTGGAACATTCAACAGTTAAGAAATGTGCCTGTAACCAGTGCCATCATTATGTTTTGCAACAGTCAGAACTTAATCAGCTGAAATTAATTTGCACTGATGGGGGATGGGATAGCTTCCTAAATTCAGATGGTTTTCAGCTGGTTTCTTGGCTTTCTATGCCTTTTTGCACCTCTTTTTCTTCATGTGTTCAATACTTATTCTCTGTGTCATTCCACTTTATTAAATATAACTTGTTTTGTGTGTTCAATATTTATTTTCACTGCTGTACTTCTCTGCCATTCCTGACTTTGTCATACAGTACCGCACTTCCTCCCTTGGCACCCTATCATATGCTTTCTCTAGATCCACCAAGACGCAGTGCAGCTCCTTCTGACTGTTATGTATGCCCCTTTCAGGGCATAATTGAGACACCAAACGCCAGCAGTGAGTTTGCTTATTTATTAATAAAAAAGGAACAAAATAATGTGCCACGAGGGACAAAACACAAACAACTATACATGTGACCCCGAAGGGTAAATAACAGAAGGGAAATAAAGAATCAAAACAGTCACTTACAAATATGTAGCGAGGGCGAAACCTTACGCTGACAAAGGACTGGAATCAGGGTTGGGGATTCGAGTCTGGATAGGGCGAGTTCGCAGCGAGGAATAAACCCTGCTAGCAATCTTAAATGGTACACCGAAATCAAAACCCCAAACAGGTGTGGAGTGAAAGTAATCAATAATTGCACTTAGCTGTGACAGGCCACGAGCAGGCTTGACACCAGGAAGTGCTGCCGCGGCGCTGTCAAAATAAAAGCACCACTAATCCCATAATAACTAAGACAGAATATAAAGATAGAAAAAGGGGGGAAAATAATAAGTGACTCGAGTACGGGACAGACCCACGCTTGGGATCACTACAGTGCCCCCCCCCTTTAAGGGGTGGAATCCAGGCATCCCACTGTAACATCAAGGAAGGAAAAGGGACCCCCCCCCCCCCCCAACCAGAAAGGCTACCAAAACCAGCCTCGGGAGGGCAGAGGAGGGATTCCAGGCCTAGAGGGAGAGGCACAGAAAATGAAACAAAACCAAAAATGCTTAGCAGAAAGACTCCCACAACACTTCAATGTGAAAATTCATTAATGTACCAAAACACAAAAATAACATAGCGAATACCACAACTATAAGTACAAATGAAAATATCTCTATAGTCCCTGGAATGACAAAGTAAAAATTTATCAATGTACAAAAACACAGTTGGGTAAAGCTAATTGAATAAACATACTGGAAAACCTAAGAAACAAGGAGTACAGGGCTAAGCAAAGCAGACTATACAAGAATGCTGCTCTGGCGGCCTGCCAGAGTCCTGGCTCCACCCGACCATCACAAGGAAAAGGTCAGGCGGCCTACCAGGTCTCCACCCCCACCAAGAAAGATGAAAAAGTCTTTCTGGAAGGGTGGCCTTACAGAGTCCTTGAGCAACCAGGACCGGAGGGGTGAACCGGGAGGCAGCTTTCCCACCGGGAGGTTCAGTGGCAGGAAGATGGACTAGAGGAGGGGAACCCCAACGGCATCTGGTGGTGGAGAAAGGAGGGGAGCTACGACGGCGTCTAGCAGTGAAGAATCTGTAGCACCCGCATTGGCTCCAGGCTGGAGCTCAGTAGCACCCGCAATGGACCCTACCTGGGCCAACGTAGCACCCGCGGTGGCTCCTGGCTGGAGTTTAGCAGCACCCTTGGTGGGCCCCGGCTGGGCCAACACTGCACCCACAGTGGACCCAACCTGAGGAGGGACCCAAACGATGGCCTCAGGCAGGGGGGAAGCAGCACCCTGGACGACCTTCAGAGGTGAACCTGGACCCTTGGAGACATCAGATGGAGCTGGATCATCTCCGGTGACCCTGGAAGAAGGCTCAGAAACAGCAGAGAGAAAGCAGGGATCAGGGTCACCAGCAGCGGCAGAGTCCAGCGAGTCGAGCTCGGATGCAGCGGGGCGGCTGCACCCGGCTCTCCTCCCCAAGAGACAGGCAAGATTGCTCAAAAATAGAAAATAGAAAGACAACATTGAGCACTTGCCTGATCTCGAGCTCCACCGCCGTCCAGGACTCCGACGATCCAGGCAGTGATGGTGATTCGAGCTTGGTCTTCAGGAGGCCCATCTCAGGTTCCCACTACCACAGCCGGCATGATGGTCTCAGCAGTCCTTGAACCCCCTGGTGATGTAACCCACACCGATGGCTCGCTCGGTGTGGCAGCAGGAGATCCGTTACTTGCTGTGGCTGAACTCTGCTCAAGGGAGACTGGGGGACGCTTCATCGTCAGCTCAGACTCCCAATGGCAGGCAGCCCTCCTCCTCTGTCCATACCATGGCTGCGGGGCTGGGACCAGGTTCACCAGGGCTACAGGCTCTTCCTCCATCCGACGGTTTGATCCTGGCACCAGCGGACACTCGGGGGGGGGGGGGGTATAGGAGGAGACACAGAGGAAGCAGGTAATATGTTTGTGGCTGCAGCAGGTGGTGAGAGCTCAGTGGACTGTAAAACCTGAGCGTCACCCCCAGGAATCAGACAAGGTAATTCACCAAATTGTGCTATAGAATGAAAAAAACACTTGCCTGTTTTCCTGGGGTACAGCGGTGACTGCTGCAGCAGGCTCAAGTCTTCCCTCTCCCGTTGTAACGGTGATGGTGGGCCCCTCGGGAAGACAAAGAGGAACCGCTCCTGGAGGATCGATGATTAGGGCAGCCGGAGAAGAAACCATTGGGCTCACAGCATCTGGAGAAAGCGCCATGGGGGAGGGAGGAGCAGCCAAGGCAGTCTGGGGTAGGGGAGCTGGCAAAACAGCTGGCAAAAAAGACCTGGAGGCTGAAGCTGTTGTCCTAGCTCTCTGCAGTGGCGAAGAAAAAACAGCTGGCTGGGAGACAAAGGAATTTTTCTGGCGTCCCATAGCTGGATCCACATGGGAGCTTCGCGGCGTGCTGACCTGGTGATTCTCCTCCTTCCACTTCCAGACAGCCGTGTCACGGGGAGGAGAAGGGTTCTGCGCTGGGTGTCGTCGTCTTCAGGCTGGAGATGAACCAATCGTCAAATCAGGAAAACTTTGCTGCTGCATGGAGACAGTGGCTAGCAGCTCGGCGAGCTCAGGATAATTATTTAGACCGGGATGTGCCTCCATAATCCTAACAGCTGCCACCACGCTCTTTAGAACCTTACCCAGGCTGCAGGAAGAGAGCGCTTCAGCCACATGGCCCCTGATGAATTCAGCTGCCCACTGTTCATCTTCGCTGGGAACCCCAGCTGACCTCCTCCTACGGTGCACTGGAAGACGGCTTTTTGGCAATGGAGTCACCGGAGCTGGAGCCGTAGCAGAAACCTCATGACGAACAGAGGAATGGGAGTGCTTCGCTGTTGGCCCTGGTTTAGGCTTCCTGGTCGAGTTCTTCTCCAACTCACGGTTCTTTCACTGAAGCACCAATAACAGATCCTTGCCAAAAGGCAAGGATGGCGCTTCACAGCCGCCTCCGCGAAGTCCAGGTACCATAAAGCGTCTTTAGGCGTGGAATAACTGCGAGCTATGGCAAGGAGGTCATCTGTTTCCATAAGAGTCTGGCAAAACTCAAAACCCAGGCTCATCGGATACCACCTGCCATATGACGCCATAACCAAAAAAACGCAGGCAACCGAAAAGAGAAAAAATAAAGCCAAAAACACAATCTCACTACTGCTGGCACCGACTGGCTGCGACCTTCTGTTATGTATGCCCCTTTCAGAGCATAAATGAGGCTCCAAACACCAGCAGTGAGTTTGCTTATTTATTAATAAAAAGGAACAAAATAATGTGCCACGAGGAGCAAAACACAAACAACTATACATGCGACCCCGAAGGGTAAATAACAGAAGGGAAATAAAGAATCAAAACAGTCACTTACAAATATGTAGTGAGGGTGAAACCTTACACTGACAAAGGACTGGAATCAGGGTTGGGGATTCGAGTCTGGATAGGGCGAGGTTGCAGCGAGGAATACCCCGCTAGCGATCTTAAATAGTACACAGAAATCAAAACCCCAAACAGGTGTGGAGTGAAAGTAATCAATAATTGCACTTAGCTGTGACAGGCCGCGAGCATGCTTGACAGCAGGAAGTCCTGCCATGGCGCTGTCAAAATAAAAGCACCACTAATCCCCATAATAACTAAGACAGAATATAAAGATAGAAAAAGGGGAAAAATAATAAGTGACTCGAGTACGGGACAGACCCGTGCTTGGGATCACTACACTGACCTTCTCTATACTTCTCCATCAACACTCTTAAAGCAAACATTGCATCTGTGACACCCTCTCTTGATATGAAACCATATGGCAATGTGATATTACATACTCTTTCAGTATATTTTATTAACTTCTAGGTTTTTGAAAATCTGTTGAATATTTTTCTTCTTCTGTTATGCATATTACATAACAAATGTTCCTCCATGTTGAGATTTCATTTATGTAATACTACATTTCCTTTTTAGTATTTTTTGCAAATTAATACTGCAGTCTTTTATTCTATTAATCAATTGTTTCCCATACTTTTATGTTGCCACCGTATCTGATTTTAATGAGGCCCATGCAGAGTTGATTCATATAGTCCAACTCTAATTTTAGTTAAATGTCTTCAGATTTGTCTGAGTCCCTCTTTCCCTCCCTGTCACTTTCTCTTGAGTTCAGTTCCTGCCGTCTCTCTCCCCGAGTGTCTCTGACTCACAGCGGTACCTGTAGCCTTGAAGCTTAAATCTTTAATGTAAACCGGTAATGAAGTACCAGCTTTAGCTTTCTGCTGAGATCCCTCTCCACTCTCTGGAGAGTAGCTGAAAGACAAAGGGATAAATGGAGGCGTAGAAACTGATACAGTAAGGAAAGGAGGGATGACTCAGTCCAATATAAGAGGCGAAAAAGAAAGGAAATGGTAAGAATGAGATGAGAAGATGAAGGGGAGTGTATGCTTGTGTAACAATGGGTGTTACAGTGGAGTGGCACCGGAGACAGGCCAAGCTCCCTGTTGAAGCATGGATCAGTTCCAGGAGCATTTGGCTAAGACTGTGCCTAAGGACCATGGACACACACACACACCTCTGTCCATCTATTCTTACAGCTTTTAACCATGTGTTTTCCTTTTAAAATTTCCTTTTCTTTCCTTTTAGATACATATTCATATGTGCCCTTCTGATGTTTTAAATTGGACCAAAGTTTCCCTCCATGAGTTTGTCAGTCCACTTACCTTAAAACTTCTCATAGTTTTTATAGAAATTGGCCTATCAATGCAGCAAGGGCAATGAAAAGTTGTTTGGTCTATTTTGTGACCCTACAAAGATTTATTTGCCTTTTAATATCATTGACTTTTATGCTACACCATTTTTCTCTCTTTTAATATTTTTTAATATTTGGTAGTAAACTATGGCAAATAGACCTAGAGTAGCAAGATTTTCTCTTGGAAAAGCCTTGGGGTAGATACTTAATTCCCAGAGTGTTGCTGAAAACAGCTCAGTTGATGGAATTGAGCTGTTATCAGACAATGAAGATCAAATATCTGAAATGTCAGACCCTTCTGATACAGAATCTGTCCATGTGGTCCCTCCTGTATTAGTGACTGCTTAAGGTGGAATCAAGATGACCTTTAAAAAGAACATGTGGAGAGGGTCATGGTAGAGACAGGACTTGCAGACTACACTGTGTTCCAAATTATTATGCAAATGATATTTGTCTATGATTTTCCTACATATTCGATGCAAATGACAGTCAGTATAATTTTCAAGTAATCAACCGTTAGAGCATAATTCAAATTTTATTGAACAAACCTCCCAATGATAACTTTTTTTTTTTTTGCAAAAATAAAAATCTCAAAATGCACTGTTCCAAATTATTATGCACAACAAAGTTTCAAAACATTTTATTGGTTGTAAAGAACTGAAAATGGTAATTTGTTGAACTTGCAGCATTAGGAGGTCATATTTGCTAAAATCAAAAGCTATTTCAATCAAAAACACCTTAACAGGCCAAGTTACATGTTAACATAGGACCCCTTCTTTGATATAACCTTCACAATTCTTGCATCCATTGAACTTGTGAGTTTTTGGAGAGTTTCTGCTTGAATTTCTTTGCAAGATGTCAGAATAGCCTTCCACAGCTGGTGTTTTGATGTTGTCTTCCTCCCACCCTCATAGATTTTTTGCTAGAGAATGCTCCAAAGGTTCTCAATAGGGGTGAGGTCAGAGGAGTATGGGGGCCACACCATGAGTTTCTCTCCTTTTATGCCCATAGCAGCCAATGACACAGAGGTATTCTTTGCAGCATGGGATGGTGCATTGCCATCCATGAAGATAATTTTGCTACGGAAGGCATGGTTCTTCTTTTTGTACCACGGAACAAAGTGGTCAGTCAGAAACTCTGTTTACTTTGCCGAGGTCATTTTCACAGGTTCAGGGACCCTAAAGGGGCCTACCAGCTGTCTTCCCATGATTCTGGCCCAAAAACATGACTCCGCCACCTCCTTGCTGGCTTTGCAGCCTTGTTGGGACATGATGGCCATCCACCAACCACCCACTGCTCCATCCATCTGGACCATCCAGGGTTGCATGACACTCCTCAGTAAACAAGACTGTTTGAAAATTAGTCTTCATGTATTTCTGGGCCCACTGCAACCGTTTCTGCTTGTGAGTATTGATTAGGGGTGGCCAAATAGTAGGTTTATGCACAACTGCAAGCCTCTGGAGGATCCTACACCTTGAGGTTTGTGGGACTTCAGAGGCACCAGCAGCTTCAAATACCCTTTTGCTGCTTTGTAATGGCATTTTAGCAGCTGGTCTCTTAATCTGGTGAATTTGTCTGGCAGAAACCTTCCTCATTATGCTTTTATCTGCATGAACCCATCTGTTCTCTGAATCAGCCATAAATTTCTTCATAGTACCATGATCACGCTTAAGTTTTCATGAAATATCTAATGTTTTCATACCTTGTCCAAGGCATTGCACTATTTGATGCTTTTCAGCAGCAGAGAGCTCCTTTTTCTTTCCCATATTACTTCAAACCTGTGGCATGCTTAATAATGTGGAACATCCTTCTTAAGTAGTTTTCCTTTAAAGTCCAAATGTCACGTAATAGGGTCCTTAAAATGTCTTGAAACTAGATATAAAATCAGAATCAGAATCAGAATGAACTTTATTGCCAAGCACGTTCACAAGTAAACACAAGTAAACATACGAGGAATTTGACTTGACATTGGGCGCGCTAGTATAAGCGCATCCCAATGACACGGCAGCCATGCAAGGCGCCTGTCATACAGTGTGGGGAAAGAGGGGAAGGGGGGAGAGAAGGGTAAACACAATGGGCAGAGAAAAAAGCATTGTTAATCAAAATAAAGCTCATTTTATGACCAAAATTGTGATTACCTAGAAAAAAAACTCTCTAATGCACAATTAGCAGACAATAAAGATCACACAATAACAAGAAAGAGAGACCAGTGTATCATAGTCAGCATATGATCAGTATGTGATGACTGGCGCCTAGCGGCTGCCCCGGCCTTGGGTGCGCTCTGCAGAGCGTGCCCAAATGCCAAGTCACGTTTCGTTACCTTGTATTCATACATGTGTAATGACAATAAAGTTGAATCTCATCTCATCTCATCTCATGTGATGCAGTGTGGAGGTGTGTCAATTGCTGGTGAACAGCAGAGGGCACCCCCTGGCAACGGATAATCATGTGTTCTACACGGCATGTCCAGAGTTTATCTCTCCTCATGCAGGTGGCAAGTTCTGTAAACACATGATAACGCTGTCCTTGAGGAGCTCGATCTGCAGAACAACAGCCACTGTTTGTCGATGTTTGGGTTAAGAGAGAAGCCAGCCACCTCTTCAAGCCTTATCTTCATCGAGGAGGAATGTAAACAGGGCACCACAACAAGGTCAAATCTGCAAAGTGCACTCAGAGCGTAGAATTTCCTCTCTCGTGCAATTGTGCTTCATAATTTCCATATACAGGCTTAAAAACATTCCTGGCGAGCACAAGCGACTCGAGATGTATTCCATTCATCTGAATCAGTTACCATTCAGTTCACCATGCCGCTATTCGTGCACACCCCAACTGGTCGAATTTGATGAAGGAGCTTTGCCTGGGTCCGCATTTAAACAGCTCTCCCACCTTCCTCAATTTCTGATACATCAGGAAACTCCAAAGCCAAAAATAGAAGTCCTGTGATCATAGCCAATAGATGTCTTCTGCATCTCCAGTCGAATCACACAGACACATGAGTTCCAATGTCATGAGTCTTCCGAGGGTTCCCCCCTAACCCGATCTTCTTTTAAAGTGGTGTCAATCGCATTTAAGCCGCTTTCCAGATCCATAATTTCCGTTTGGATTAAGATTCAGCCAGAAGGAGAGCCAAAAAACACAGACAAAAACGCAACATTGCAAGCTGGGATCAGAAGGGAGGAGTAGGAGGGAGAGGAGGGAGAAATGCGTCTGCTCTCTCTGAGTGCCGGAAGTAGAAGTTAAAAGGGAACCGATCCGTTCGGGTCTTGGTGCATATGCTTCAATAACGCCGGAACGTTCGTTAATTTAAAACTGCCGCGCTTGGCCTGACGTTACCACTCAGGGCCCCCGGAATCGCCTGGGGAAGAAGGCGAAAGTGACGAAACAGATTGTACCCTAGTTTGATGCTTGGGGTATCCTGATTGATTGTTTATATGGAGACTGGAAGATTGAAGTGAGCAACAAGAAAGAAAAAATTGGATATTTCATCCATACCGTAAAACGGGGCTAAAAGGGACAGCTGGGTAATAAGGGACACTTTTCTGGGAAATGTTTTAAGTGTAATTCTGCTTTTTTTATTTTGAGCAGGACGCAGAAAAGTGTCCCTTATTACCCAGCCGTCCCTTATAGCCCCGTTTTACGGTACCCATACCCATAGATATGTGTATTTTTACATACCTGTCAAGTGATATGTTTTCGCTGTATTTTAATATGGGGAAAATGCAATTTTAGCAAATACGGGCGTATTGCCATTTCTGTACGCCCAAAAGAAAAATATACGGGAAAAAAAATTAGTGAGTGTGTTGAGGAACACGTCGTGTGTGTGACCCCCACAGCTTGGGGGCTGGCAGAGCGCTCAGCGTGAGCTATTATCACTACAGTGAGAAGTGTGGACTCAATCATTAGACTGATGGCCGGGGCGGGCAGAGCGCTCAGCGTGAGCTATTATCACTACAGTGAGAAGTGTGGACTTAATCATTAGACTGATGGCCTCACACTTTCTACTGTCCTGCGGCTCCGGAACAGAGAGGAATCACCTTCCAAATCCAATGCATCACTAGCAGAAGTGATGGTTTGTCATTTTTTTGTGGCAGGGCACAATCTACCCCCATTGGTGGCAAATCACTTCTGATCTGCCACCTGATCTGATCTGCCACTTCAGAAATGCTAGAGTCAGCAAAGGCTGCTACTTGGAACTATAACAAGCAGCATCAGTGAACATTTTCTTGTTTCAAGTTCATCCAAGTGCATTAGTGTAACAAAGCTGACAAATAAAAACTCTTTAATTCCAAGTGTATGCACAGTATCTAGCTGACAATTAAGAACTATATTCAGAATAATTCTTATTGTGTACTTTCAAATTAAGCAATCTACCTTGTGCTAATGTAAATTTGAAAAATATTTTTGTATTTTTTTTTTATTTTATTTATTTTTTTGTGCTACTTGGCTTATTATTTTCACATTACCAAAAAGTTGTGGCTCAACATTGTGTCCATAAAAGTGTACATTTGAATAAATATGTTTGAAATAGGTCATGTTGCAGTTGCTGTTTTTTTTTTTGAGGGGGGGGGGGGGTCAGTTTTCTTTCATCTGCCAGGTGTGAAAGCCCCCCAATAAGGGAGGCATGAGGTATGCCTTGACAGGTATGATTTTTATGTGTCCTATATCTGTAATATGGTCGCTTTGCTGCCTTCTGGAACCTCAGTGGAGGCACCGCATATTTTTAATACATAGACAGTTTTTTTCCTTTGTTTGTGGAAGGCAATCACTATTTTTGTTCTTAGTTACCCCTCGTTACCAACGTAACAACGACCAATAATTTTATCCTTAAAAATAAATCATCTATCGTATTGCTGGATGGCACTCGACAAAACATATTTTTCTTGATATGCATTAAATAATATATGTTATAGGGTTAGCCTCGACAGACCCCCTTCGGCTTCCCAATTTTGCCGGTGGTTATAATTAATTTAAACATCACAGATTTCTTTTGGCTTACCATTCAACATTCTGGAGGCGATTAATGTCCAATTCAATGACATTTTCCACTGGTTCTGCTCTCTGGTCATCGTCGGAACTGTTGTCATCAGACAAAGCATCTGATTCCATCTCGGACGGCTCGAACCTGTAAGGTTCTATGCCTCTGTCACTGTCTGAACCACTGTCATCAGTATCTGGGGTGTCGTCTTCCCTGAATTCCAAGTCTGATTCACCAGAGGACAAAACTAAACTAATTTGTTCACAATCGCTGTCACTTTCCTTCATGATTGTCCATTGTTGATAAGTGTGAATGTGGATACGGCAGGGCAGCCAGGGTGAAATTTGTGACGTCAAAAACATGGCCGCGGTCTGGATTGGCTGTCACACACTGACAGCCGCTAGGGGGGCCTTCGCCTGGTGTATTTTGTGCAATTATGTAAATACGGGTGGGTGATATGGTCTCCGGTATGAATATTTGGTTTAAGCTATGTGTATTTTATCAAAATTCGTTGGCATTTGGAAAAAAAAATTACATGACATTTGGACTTTAATTGGGCTCACCTAGCAAACTAATTATGGCAGGTGTCTGAGATTGATATCAGTGATGCAAAGAGCCCTGGGACACAATCCCATCCATGAGTTTAATTGAAAAGCAAAAAACTGAATGTTTATGACACTAAAAGCCTATTTGCATAATAATTTGGAACGTGGTGTAGTGCATGTACAGTTAGAGCCCAAGGCCCAAAGCTGCCACGAGTAGACCAACCTGATCAACTGGTCGAAAACAATGAACCTCCGGGCCAGAATAGATCATACAGACAAAAATGCAACAATATGGAAAAGAAATCAATATTGGACCCACAAGAAGGAGATCATAAAAAATGACTAAAAACCAAAGTATGGAAAGCATTTAAAGATTTTGAAGCATTTATTTCTGTTAAAGGAAGCTGCGGTAATTTGAAAAAACAAAAATAGAACCATAAAGAGGGAGTATTCTTGAATAAAATATCGTGGTAACATTAGTAATTTTGTTCACTATAATAGTTTGGTAAGTTGTGGGTTAAAGGCAGACAGCAATTGTGACATTTTGCACATTATAATTTAGTAAACACTTAATAATGTTTAGGATATCATATATTAGCTGATCTGAATGGGGATCATAACCTGGGATCACCTCTATCCTGCTTTTTAAGAGGTTTAGTAGCTCATTAGTGTCACACCCCCGCAGAGGGGCACATCTAATGTGTGTATGTGCTGGCTGTGATGAGTGGTGTACATTTCTTAGTGTGTAGTGGTGGAACAGAACTGGAAGAGATGTTCCCCTGTGTCCAGCAAACGACTCAATAAGCTTTTTAGCAAGCTAGACAGTTGGGCTGATAAATGCTGGAGAAGTTGTTTAGGTGTGTCGATAGGTTATGTTCGACAATGACGTTATTCTTGCACGTAGCGAAAAATGGTAATCCAAGTTTGATGTGGTCTGACAACAGGTCTGTGCATGTGCAAAATAATCCACTGTGTTATTTCCACTGAGTTAACAAACCAAAGCCTTACAACTGACAATATGGGAAGGATTGTGTTTCTGTTCAATTCATTCTATGTGTCACATAGAAACCAAATTATTCCATCCTGCAAGACTTATCTCATTAGTATTCAACTCCTTTTACCTTTATTCCTCCTCTCCTTCTCCAGGCATGAATGAGTGCACTGAAAACAACGGCGGTTGCTCCCACATCTGCAGGGACCGAAGAATTGGTTACGAGTGTGACTGTCCCCCTGGCTACAAACTACTTGACAAAAAGACTTGTGGAGGTAAAGGGGGAAAAAATGAACTGTTTCATATATCTAAGGTGGAATCGCAATTATTCTGGACTTGACAAGCCAGTGTTGAAGTTTGTGATGATGGTTAAACTCTGTAAATCCAATTAACCAGTAGTCTTTGGCTGTACTATCACTTTAATTTAAGGTTTATTGTATAAACTAAAAATGAAGTCTTGGGGCCCTATTATGATAATCAAATCAAATCATATCATATCAACCTTTATTGTCATATTGCTGTACATACAACTGTAGTGCAGGCAAGATGAAATTGCGTTTCTCTCGGCATCCATATAAGTAAAAAAGAACATAATTTAAGACACACTCACACATACCCTCCCCCCCACCCCAACACAGCCATTCACACTTCCCTGAGACATACTTGAAAACTAACCAGAACTATAATATACAGATAATATACATAATGTCCATAGGTGCAGTAGTATGTATGAGAGATTCTGGATCAACTGTTCAGCATCCTAACAGCTTGTGGAAGGAAGCTGTTAATCAGTCTTGTAGTTCTGCCTCTGATGCTCCGGAATCGTTTGCCAGATGGCAGAAGTTCAAAGTGTTTATGCAGAGGGTGAGAGTGGTCCTTGACAATGTTCAGTGCCCTGCTCCTACGACGGTTCTGAAAAGTTCTTGGACTGACGGGAGGGAAACTCCAATTACCCTCTCAGCTCCCTTAACTATCCTCTGCAGGGCTTTTTTGTCTGACATACTGCAGCTGGAGTACCATGTTGCAATGCAGTACGTCAGAACACTCTCCACCACACCTCTGTAGAAGGTCCCGAGGATGCAGATGGGGAGAGAGGCCTGTTTGAGTTTCCTCAAGAAGTGCAGTCTCTGCTGGGCCCGCTTCCTGATCCCCAAGGAATTCTTGCACCAGGTCAGGTCCTGTGAGATCTGCACTCCGAGGAACTTGATGTTCTCCACTCTCTCCACCGAACGGCCGCTGATGCAGAGAGGGATGTGTTCAGGCCATGACCGCCGGAAGTCGATAATCATCTCCTTCTTTTTGTCCACGTTGAGCACTAGATTGTTCTCCCTGCACCAGCCCTCCAGGTCTCTAACTTCTTCCCTGTACATTGATTCCTCATCCCTCTGAATAAGTCCCACCACTGTGGTGTCATCCGCAAACTTAATAATCTGGTTCCCCTCGTGTCTGGACACACAGTCATGTGTTAAAAGTGTAAACAACAGTGGACTGAGTACACAGCCTTGAGGGTATCCGGTGCTCAGCGTGATAGAGTTGGAGATGTTATTTCCAACCCGGACAGACTGAGGTCTCTCAGTCAGGAAATCCAGGATCCAGAGACATGTGGCGGTGTTCAGACCAAGAAGGAGTAATTGCTCCATCAGTCTCTGGGGAATAATGGTATTGAATGCTGAACTGAAATCAATGTACAAGAGTCTGGCGTAGGTGTCTTTCTGATCCAGGTGGGTGATGTCAGAGTGCAGGGTGGTGACTATAGCATCCTCCGTGGAGCGGTTTGAACGATATGCAAACTCGAGCGGGTCATGTGATGCAGGGAGGCAGGCTGTGATGTGTGGTTTGACAAGCCGTTCAAAACAGTTCATCACAATTGGTGTCAGTGCAACAGGACGATACTCATTCAGACAGGACACAACTGGTTTCTTTGCCACCGGTACTATGGTAGAGGTCTTAAAGAATCTGGGAACGATGGCCTGACTCAGGGAGATGTTATAAATGTCAGTCAGGACATTCACCAACTCGGTCGCGCAGTCTCGGAGCACACGTCCCGGGATGTTGTCCGGACCTGCAGCTTTACGTGGGTTAACCCTGGTTAGGGTCCTCCGTGTGTCCGCTGTGTTGATGGTGATAGCTGGCCCAACCGATGGTGGAGATGGGCCAGCCCTCCCTCTGATTGTCGGGTTTGATGCTTCAAAACGTGCAAAGAAGTTGTTGAGCCTGTCTGGAAGCGAAGCGTCGTCATCATTGACCCCCTGCCTAGACTTATAGTCCGTCAGCGCCCAAACTCCCTGCCACGTCCGCTTGGTGATCCTAGTGTCACAGAGGTGTCCCTCGATTTTCTCCGCATAGGCGCGCTTCGCCGTCTTAATTCCCTTTGAGAGCGCAGACCTGGCTGAGCGGAGGGCGATCCTGTCCTTCGCTCTGAAGGCTGCATCTCTGGCTGTGAGCAGCGAGCGCACCTCTGCAGTCATCTAGGGCTTATGGTTGCCCCGTGCAGTGATAGTCTTCACTATAGAGACATCCTCTGTGCACTTCGCGATGTAGCTGGTGACCGTTTCAGCATACTCCTCCACATCTGTCCTGTCTTCCTGGGAGGCTGCTATTTTGAAGACCTCCCAGTCTGTGTGCAGAAAACAGTCTTTAAGTGCTGAGGTTGCACTCTCTGGCCAAATCCTGATTTGTTTCACTACTGGCCTGCTGCGCTTCAGTAAAGGTTTGTAGGCAGGCACCAGCATCACGGATAGGTGGTCAGAAAGGCCGAGGTGGGGGCAAGGTGTTGCCTTATAACCGTCTGTGTTTGTGTACACCAAGTCCAACATATTCTCTCCTCTGGTCTTAAAGTCTACACATTGTTTAAACTTGGGGAGCACAGTCTTTAAACTGGTGTGATTAAAATCCCCTGCAACCACCACAAAACTGTCTGGGTGTGAAGTTTGAATTTCACTAATAGCATTGTGCAGCTCTCCAAGTGCCTGTTTAGCATTAGCTTTAGCATTAGTGCTAGGCGCTATGTAAACAGCAGCTACAAACACGTTGGTGAATTCCCTCGGCAGATAAAATGGCCGACAATTTACAATAAGGAACTCCGCCAACGGAGAGCAGTGTTAGATACTAACGTGGTGTTAACGCACCAGTTCTTGTTAACATAGATGTATAGGCCCCCCCCTCGGCTCTTACCGGAGCTAGCAGCTTCTCTGTCCGCCCGGAACGATGTTGTCCCTTCCAGCTGAATGGCCACGTCAGGGATGTTGTCGTGGAGCCATGTCTCTGTGAACGCAAGCACACAGCAGTCCCTCCACTCTCTCCGGGTTTCTCTCAGCAGACGCAGCTCATCCAGCTTGTTGTCGAGGGAGCGGACATTAGAGACAAGGAGCCATGGTACTGCTGGTCTGGAGGGGTTAGCCTTTAGCCTAGCATGAATCCCGGCCCTTTTTCCTCGCTTTTGCTTGCGTTCGCTTCCCTTATGCCTCCTCCTTTCCTGGGTAGCTTCCAGCGGAATCTCCGACAGTATTCCATGCTGGCGTAGAATGTCCAAGTCACAACCGAGCACTGCGATTC
The DNA here is from genome assembly GCA_020510985.1 of Pholidichthys leucotaenia. Classification (NCBI taxonomy): domain Eukaryota; kingdom Metazoa; phylum Chordata; class Actinopteri; order Cichliformes; family Pholidichthyidae; genus Pholidichthys; species Pholidichthys leucotaenia. The sequence continues at coordinate 306,206,776 of CM035839.1, forward strand.
TTGCAGCGTGCAGTACCTTGATGTTTAATAAGGTCTCACGGTTGTAAGTTTTACAGAATGTACGTCTGGGATGATCAAAACACTCAAAACTCTCACACTCGCTGATGCCAAGAGGGGCCGCTGCGTCCATGTGCGCCGCCATCTTCCTATTATATGTACAGTGGGGCAAAAAAGTATTTAGTCAGCCACCAATTGTGCAAGTTCTCCCACTTAAAAGATGAGAGAGGTCTCCAATTTTCATCATAGGTATACCTCTACTATGAGAGACAAAATGAGGAGAAAAAAATCCAGAAAATCCCATTGCCTGATTTTTAAAGAATTTATTTGCAAATTATGGTGGAAAATAAGTATTTGGTCACCTACAAACAAGCAAGATTTCTGGCTCTCACAGACCTGTAACTTCTTCTTTAAGAGGCTCCTCTGTCCTCCACTCGTTACCTGTGTTAATGGCACCTGTTTGAACTCATTATCAGTATAAAAGACACCTGTCCACAACCTCAAACAGTCAGACTCCAAACTCCACTATGGCCAAGACCAAAGAGCTGTCAAAGGACACCAGAAACAAAATTGTAGACCTGCACCAGGCTGGGAAGACTGAATCTGCAATAGGTAAGCAGCTTGGTGTGAAGAAATCAACTGTGGGAGCAATTATTAGAAAATGGAAGACATACAAGACCACTGATAATCTCCCTTGATCTGGGGCTCCACGCAAGATCTCACCCCATGGGGTCAAAATGATCATGAGAACGGTGAGCAAAAATCCCAGAACCACACGGGGGGACCTAGTGAATGACCTGCAGAGAGCTGGGACCAAAGTAACAAAGGCTACCATCAGTAACACACTACGCCGCCAGGGACTCAAATCCTGCAGTGCCAGACGTGACCCCCTGCTTAAGCCAGTACATGTCCAGGCCCGTCTGAAGTTTGCTAGAGAGCATTTGGATGATCCAGAAGAGGACTGGGAGAATGTCATATGGTCAGATGAAACCAAAATAGAACTTATTGGTAAAAACTCAACTTGTCATGTTTGGAGGAGAAAGAATGCTGAGTTGCATCCAAAGAACACCATACCTACCATGAAGCATGGGGGTGGAAACATCATGCTTTGGGGCTGTTTTTCTGCAAAGGGACCAGGACGACTGATCCGTGTAAAGGAAAGAATGAATGGGGCCATGTATCGTGAGATTTTGAGTGAAAACTTCCTTCCATCAGCAAGGGCATTGAAGATGAAACGTGGCTGGGTCTTTCAGCATGACAATGATCCCAAACACACCGCCCAGGCAACGAAGGAGTGGCTTCGTAAGAAGCATTTCAAGGTCGTGGAGTGGCCTAGCCAGTCTCCAGATCTCAACCCCATAGAAAATCTTTGGAGGGAGTTGAAAGTCCATGTTGCCCAGCGACAGCCCCAAAACATCACTGCTCTAGAGGAGATCTGCACGGAGGAATGGGCCAAAATACCAGCAACGGTGTGTGAAAACCTTGTGAAGACTTACAGAAAACGTTTGACCTCTGTCATTGCCAACAAAGGGTATATAACAAAGTATTGAGATGAACTTTTGTTATTGACCAAATACTTATTTTCCACCATAATTTGCAAATAAATTCTTTAAAAATCAGACAATGTGATTTTCTGGATTTTTTTTTTCTCATTTTGTCTCTCATAGTTGAGGTATACCTATGATGAAAATTGGAGACCTCTCTCATCTTTTAAGTGGGAGAACTTGCACAATTGGTGGCTGACTAAATACTTTTTTACCCCACTGTATTATATACACTACCGTTCAAAAGTTTGGGGTCACTTAGAAATTTCCTTATTTTTGAAAGAAAAGCACTTTTTTTCAATGAAGATAACTTTAAACTAATTAGAAATAGACTCTATACATTGCTAATGTGATAAATGACTATTCTAAGCTGCAAATGTCTGGTTTTTGGTGCAATATCTACATAGGTGTATAGAGGCCCATTTCCAGCAACTATCACTCCAGTGTTCTAATGGTCCAGTGTGTTTGCTCATTGCGTCAGAAGGCTAATGGATGATTAGAAAACCCTTGTGCAATCATGTTAGGTCTGCAATGCTGTAATTGCTGCAAATGGAGGATTCTTTGACGAAAGCAAAGTTTGAAGGAAAAAATTATTATTTCGAATACAAATCATTATTTCTAATCTTATCAATGTCTTGACTATATTTTCTATTCATTTTACAACTCATGGTGGTAAATAAGTGTGACTTTTCATGGAAAACACAAAATAATTGTCTGGGTGACCCCAAACTTTTGAACAGTAGTGTATATTATTATATTATGTATATATAATATATATTATTATATTATATATATCAACAGTGGGTTTTTGCACCACTCTTCCTGCCTTTCACCTGTGCTTTTGTTAGTTTCCATCAGCACATTGTTTTTTACACTTTGCGTCACACCATGTAATTACCAGTAGACAGTGTGCCAGCTTTGTGCTGGGAGATGTGGTGCTCATTTCAAAGAGGTGCGGCAGCGTGCAGTCTCACGCGCATTGGTATTTTGGTGCGTTTTATTAGAATGCACTTTTGATAAGGAAAAAGGAGGTCTTTCGTTAGAAGCACATTGTTTAATGCTATTTCAGTGGCGTGTTTTGAAATCATGCAGCACCTCCTGACAGGCGCACATGAGGAATCACATCATGCACTGGAATTTTCCTTTATTTTAATGGAGAGCTACTGTATGTAACGACTATAATCTAATCACCTGTTATTTTAATCATGCTATAATATTATGACATACTCAAGCATAATAGTTTTTTATTCCATCCACATTTTCATTTTCATTGTGCACTTACCATTGGAGTATAGCCTACAGATTAGGCATTAATATATACATTAATGTACAGTATACATATACATGAATTAATGAACAGGAAGTGTGTGTGCATTCCGGTGTGGATGTGATACACGGGGGAGGCGTGGTGGGATACTGTCAGTCTGAAGATTTCAAATGAAAAACCTCTCTTCTGTGACAAAGTATTCTGTCCACATACTAATATGTGTCTGTCATCATATCACATCATCATATCTTGTGTTCACTTGTGAACGCATGTCCCAATTAATAAAAAATACACACTCAGTGTCACGACCCGGTGCGCGGGCGGGGGCCATGCTTAGTTATTAGATTTATTTTGTCTTTTTCTGTTTGACTGTATTTGGTTTCTGTTTTTGGTTATTTCGTTATTAGAGTCTGTATTTCCTTCTTTGGGTTTTGTTTTGATTGTTGCTGGCGCCGTGACAGCTCGCGCGTCACTTTCTGCTGTCAAACTCTGTTCGCGCTCTGTCACGGCTGCCAGCAATAATCACCACTCAGGATCCTGCAGGTGGTGATCAGGACAATTATTCACTTCTGTAATCCCCTGGTCATCCTGCTTAAGTTAAGTCATTGTTATCCTGTTTTTTTGCTCACTTCCTCGTTTTTGCAGTTATTGCTCCAGCCTCTGTGCTGTGTTTTTCGTTGGGTTATGTTCTGCTTTTTGTGTTCCTGCACGGTGCACGATGCACGGAGGCGCAGTGGTGCTGCACGGTGGCGCAGTGGTTAGCACTGCAGCAGCACAGTTTACCCTTGGCCAGGGGATTGTGGGGATCGTGGGTTCGATCCCAGCCCCCGACCAACAGTGATCTGTGTGGAGTTTGCATGTTCTCCCCGTGTTGCGTGGGTTTACTCCGGGATTTCTCCGGTTTCCTCCCACATGCCAAAAACATGCATGTTAGGTTAATTGGCTGTTCTAAATTGTCCCTAGATATCTGTTTCCTATAGGCCCTTAGAATAGAGGGTTAGTATTAATGAAAGCGCTTTGAGTGGTCTTTGTGACTAGAAAAGCGCTATATAAGTGCAGGTTAGTTAGTAGTTAGTTAGTTAGTTCCTTTGTTAATAAAACTGAAACCTCACAGTCTGCGTTTGGCGTCCTGTTTGCCCTCGGGGAGGGTTGGTTCATGACAGAACGCTGCCGCCATTCGGACGCCAGCGGATTGTGAATTTTTGTTTTTTCCATCCCGTAATTTTTTCCCTTTAGAATCCATTTTCTCCATTGGCATGGCAGTGTTGCAGGATTCCAGTGGGTTTGAGTTGAACGAGGTAGAAAGATGGACATTAAATATCTTACATGCTATCCTCTCAGAGGCTTGGGCTTCCCGCACTCCGAACGCAGTCCAGGAGTGCCTCACTGGAGCCTCTCAAGTGCTCGAGACTTGCCCTTGCCTTTGGAACCATCCGGAGCTCTTTGACATCCTCAGCTGCATTGCCAAACCCCCATCCATGCTCCACGGGCTGGGGGAAAACCTCATCATAGTTATGCCGCCACTAGCAAAGAAGTGGCCCCGGGCACAGAAGTCCCAAGTCTCTCGCCGCTCCTCAGTTGCAGTAGCCCCGCCTCCTCCTCCCGAACAATGGCCCTCACCATCGGCCGAGGAGCTGGAGGAGCAAAGGCAAGTTTTGGTGGCCGAGACTTATCTGTTGCTGGACTGTAAGCCTTGGCTCCTTCTGGAGTTGCTGCCACCACCGGAGAGAGCGTCCTCAGCCCAGACCGAGCCTGAGCAGATGGCGGAGTATTCCCCGACTCCGGTGCTCCACTCACCACACCTGACGATCTCCACGGCTCCCGGGGAGATGTCGCCAGGCTTGACAGCAGCCACCACCAAGCCCCGGGAGTTAAGACAAGTGTCCTTTCATTTTTTAACAACCATTGATGAAATGCCTTGTCTTATTCCCGGTGGGGAAGCTCAGCCACAGCAGCCCGGCATGGCTGAGCTTTCACCATCAGCTGCCGTGACCTTTGCCTCTCCCGTTCCTCCTCTTTCATCCCCGGAGGGTCCGCTGGTCCTTGGAGGGAGCCGGCGTGTGGTGGAGAGGCATGCAGTGTTGGAGAGTTCAGTGCTAACTGTCCAGCCAGAGGTCGGGATTGCCACAGTGGAGTCGTTGGAGTCCTGGACGACGGTGGAGCTCAAGCGTAGGCAAGTTTCCTTTTGTAGCCCTGAAAAATCTTACCTGGCTCTTGGTGGGGAGAACCAAGTGCAGCTCTCAGCCGCACTTGAGTTTTCCCCACTGGGCTCCTCTGCAGCCAGCAACCCTGATCTGGTGTGTGTTCCTGTCTCTGTTCCCTTGTCCAAGCCACCATCTAGGGTCACTGAGGTCTCCGTGGGTGCTGCTCCCGCTCCGTCTGAGATCTCCGTGGGTGCTGCTCCCCCTTCGTCTGAGATCCCTGTGGGTGCTGTTCCCCCTTCGTCCAAGATCTCCATGGATGCTGCTCCCCCTCCGTCTGAGATCTCCGTGGGTGCTGCTCCCCCTCAGCCTGAGGCCACCGTGGATGCAACACCTCAGCCCGAGGCTGCCGCAGGTGCTGCCTTCCCACCGTCTATGTTCCCCGAGGGTGCTGCCTTCCTGCTGTCTATGGTCCCTGAGGGTGCTGCTGTCCCACCGTCAACGGCCTCCAAGGGTGCTGCTGCCCCGCTGTCTAGGGTCTCCAAGGGTGTTGCTGACTCGTCGCCTGAGGCCACCGTGGGTGCAGCGATGCCCCAGTCCGGGGCCGCTACGGGTGCTGCTATGCCCCAGCCCGGGGCCGCCACAGATGCTGCTATGCCCCACCCCAGGGCCACCGTGGGTGCATCCTGGGACGTTCCTGCTGGTCAGCCACCCATCTTAGACAAATACTGTTCCTGCTCCTGCGCTCCGAGGAGGCCGCTTTGCCCGGCTGCCGCCCCCAGGGAGGGGATGTTGTGTGCTGCAGCTTGCCAGCTTAAGGATGCCGGAAGGCCTCCTGATGGTCTGCCCCTCCTGCTTGGGTGGTTCTGGGTCTCGGGGAGACCACCTGACATTTTCCAGCTTGAACGCCAGAGGTCCTGGGACTTTGGTAGGCTGCCTGAGCTGCCTCGGCTTCCCCCCTGAGGCCCTGGAACGTCTGTCACCTGTTTTTTCTGGGCTAGGGGTCTTGAGTGGTTTCTTTGGTTTTCCTTGTTTTTGGGTTGTGTGTTCTTGTTTCGGTCCCTCAATGCCTGGCTTCCCCTCCTCCCCCCTAGGGTGAGTTGTTTTTGTTTTTTCATGTTATGTTTTCCCTTTTGATGCAATGTTTTTTTCTGAGTTTCTTTTTCCCCAGTATATGCTTAGTTCTTATTTTTTCTCCCTGGCTTTCACATGTTGAGTTCTTATTTAGACTATGAACTGCTTGTTTTGTTTTTTTGTTCTTGCTGGTTATTGTTGTTCTGTTCTTTTTTGCTTCTTTTCTTTTGGTATTGAGGAAATTTATTTACTAATTGGTTTTCAGTTATTATTTTTCTCTACTCTCGCCTTAGCGACTGCTATTTTTGGCTTATCTTGTTGTCTCCTGCTTCTACTGAATTTTGGTTTGGTCTTATTTTTGCTTTTGTGTTTTTTCTCAATTAAATTTGCAAACTCACAGCCGGCATTTGGTGCTTTTTTTCAGCCCTGACAAGGGGATTTATGATGTCATGACAGTTGTTTTGAGTTAAAACAACTATTTTGCATTCAGCAGAGCGCATTTACAGACCTCGGATGAGATGAAAAGCTCATTCTTTCTTGATTTAAAAGAGAAGTTTGGATGAAGTTTGTGCATAATTATGATCAAGTCTCCATAGTGCCAGCAGGGCTGTGGAGAAGGAGGTTGAAAAGCTCCTTAAAAGCTCCTTGACCTTAAACGTATTTTCACTTTGTGAAAGAGCCCGCATTGTCCTCAGCACAAAATGGATTTGCCCTCCTATTTAAACACTGTCGTATCAGCATTAAGTCTTCAATCTTACACTCCTGTTTGTTAAAGGGAATGGAAGCAAATACAGATATTGGTTTATTTCATGTTATGCCCCAGACACACCTCTGAATAATTAGCACTGGGACAGCCTCTTTGCACTTTGCACCCGGTGCATAATTTGTTTTTACATTGCTGTAATAGCAAAATGAACTTGGAAATGCCTATAAATGCCCCCACGCCTCAGCCAACTGACTCTGGACTACAGTGGTGTTTGAAAGTTTGTGAACCCTTTAGAATTTTCTACTTTTCTTCATAAATATGACCTTAAACATCCTCATATTTTCTCACAAGTTGAATCTTTATTTTATCTTTTTTTTTAAATTTTGGATAGATTAAAAGTAAAAATTAAAAAGAAAAGAACAGAATAATATAACAAAGGGGGGAAAATCTAACAAGGTCAAATTAAACAATAACTCATCTGATTGTACAGTTGAACATAAGTTATCTGAAATGGGTGATGGCTGAAGCCGCAGCTTATATTGCCCACCCATATTCCATCCAAGAATTCAAAAGAAAAACAAAACAGGAGCGATTACAATTCAGAACAAAACTAAGACAAAACATGACAAAAGTAGATAAAGAGAACCCATTAAATAAATGAGACAAAAAATACTTTTTCATTTATTTATTCTGGAAAATTATCCAGTATTACATATCTGTGAGTGGTGGCAAAAGTTTGTGAGCATTTGATTTCATTATCTGGTGTGACACCTCCCCCCCCCCCCCCCCCGCAGCAATAATTGCAATTAAATCTTTCTGGTAACTGTTGATCAGTCCTGCACATCAGTTTGGGCGAATTTTAGCCCATTCCTCTGTACAGAACACCTTCAACTCTGGGAAGTTGGCGGGTTTCCTCACATGAACTGCTTGCTTCAGGTCCTTCCACAACATCTCAGTTGGATTAAGGTAAGGACTTTGACTTAGCCATTCCAAAAAATTAACTTTATTCTTCTTTAACCATTCTTTGGTGGAATGCCTTTTGTGCTTAGGATCAGTGTTTTGCTGCATGACCCACTTTCTCTTGAGATTCAGTTCATGGACAGATGTCCTTACTTTTCCTTTTGTATTTGCTAGTATAATTCAGAATTCATTGTTCCATCAGTTATGACAAGCAGTTCTGGCCCTGATGCAGCAAAACAGGCTCAAACCATGATACTACCACCACCATGTTTCACAAATGGGATAAGGTTCTTGGGCTGGAAATCAGTGTCTTCTTTTCGCCAAATATAACGCTTCTCATTCAAACCAAAAAGTTCTGTTATGGTCTTATCCATCCACAAGACATTTTTCCAGTAGCCTTTAGGCTTGTCCACGTGACCTTTAGCAAACTGAAGATGAGCAGCAATGTTCTTTTTGGAGAGCAATGGCTTTCTCCTTGCAACCTTACCATGCACACCATTGTTATTCAGTGTCCCCCTGATGATGAACTCATGAACATTCACATTAGCCAATGCAAGAGAGGCCTTCAGTTGCTTAGAAGTTACCCTGGGGTCCTTATTGACCTCACCGACTATTACACACCTTGCTTTTGGAGTGATGTTAGTTGGTCGACCACTCCTGGGGATGGTAGCAGTGGTCTTAAATTTCCTCCATTTGTACATAATCTTACTGTCAATGGGTGGAGTCCATACTCTTTAGAGATGGATTTGTAATCTTTTCCAGCCTGATGAGCATCAACAACCCTTTTTCTGAGGTCCTCAGAAATCTCCTTTGTGCCATGAGTCACTTCCACAACCATGTATTGGCACTTTGGTAGATCTTTAAATAAAGCAGGATGCCCACTCACACCTGATTGTCATCCCACTGATTGAAAACAGCTGACTCTAATTTCATCTTCAAATTACCTGCTGATCCTAGAGGTTCACAAACCTTTGCCACTCAGCAACAGTCTGTAATACATAATTTTCCTCAATAAATAAATTTAGGACTTGTGTGACAATCTGATGATGCTTTCGGTCATATTTATGCAGAAATGTAGAATATTCTAAAGGGTTCACAAACTTTCAAGCACCACTGTACGCCACCGTAATACAGCCCTTAAAGTACAAAAATTCATTTACGAAACAGAACCACACAGCTGAGCCACATTTTAATGACTGAAATTAGTAATGTTAAAGCATTGCAGTTGGCACAGAAGCTCTAAAAATCTGCAAAATATGAGCAATGTGCTCTAAAAATAGGGGGCGGCTGTAGCGCAGGTGTAGTGTGACCAACTACTGATCGGAGGGTTGGTGGTTCAAGTCCCGTTCTGTCTGCCAGTCTGCGTGTTAGTGTCTACTGAACTCCCAGTCGCTCCTGGTGGGTCAGGCCAGTGCCTTGTGTGGCAGCTCCGCCGTCATCAGAGTGTGAATGTGTGGATAGCAGGATCTGTAAAGTGAATGCCATTTACCCTTTAAAAATATGCAAATTAAGCCTACACCTTGTGTAAGCTTAAATTTGTTAGTTTATTTCTGTTGTAAAGTTTTGGAGCTTTAACTTGATGACTGCTTCTCTTTTGGAGTCCAGGCATAAAATGAATAAAACTTTCCTTTTGAAATAAAGATTTTCTCAAGAAAGAAAACTTTCTTACACTCCAAAATTAATTTAAAGTCGTGTTGTTTTGATGTGTTTGTGCCATGCTTCCCCTCCACAGACATAGACGAGTGTGAGAACCCAGATGCCTGCAGTCAGATCTGCATCAACTACAAAGGAGATTACAAGTGTGAGTGCTATGAAGGCTATGAAATGGACCCTGGCTCTAAGACCTGCAAAGCCGTCGGTAGGCCATTTATCTCTCTCACACACACACACACACACATGCGTTCACATACACATTTGTAGAAGTGAAGAGATGCTCTGTCATTGATAGATGTTCCCACCACAGTGCAGTCATGGGCATACACATACACTTAAAAGGAATCACACATTGAGGCCAACTATAATACAACACCGTCTGCTCTTCCATTCCAGCACCCCCGGCTACCAAGTCACATCCGACACAATTCTCACACTGTGGGGCTCGGTGAAAGGAGATGCTTGCTTTGTATGCAGTGCCTGCACAGCAATCTGTGCAAAGATAAATATTTGCCATCTTCTTCTGCAGCCCTCGCTAATGAAAAGTTTGCAGCCAGCTGCCTCTGCTCTCCCCGGAGTGTCAAGAGAAGGTTGCTGTGGGGTGGGGGTGGGGGGTATACACTATAGGAAACAGCCAGGGTCTGTACCCCTGGTTGGCTAGGGCAAATAATACTCAGAGCAGTGGTATGAATGAAAATGTATTCTCATCCTTTAAGCTGCATCAGGCATGACTAACTGAAAACAGTCTTCCTTAATCCTGCAATGAAAATGCAACTTTATTAGAGCATTCAGATTGCTGCAAGGGAATGCTTTATCTCAGTTCTACATTATGTAAATTAGTCCATCACAGCTGATGTTAAATTGGCATGTACTGTATTATTAACAACCTTTAATAGCTGTTTTTCATGTTTGGTGACATCTGTATGGTTTTTTTTCTATGCTAGAAGACATAATGTGAGAGAAATCACACAGAGCCTCCACAGTCTGTACTGACCGTCTCAAAACCAGAAATTTATACCATTCATGGTTAGCTTGATGCTTTATTCCAGAGGGTTTACAGCTGATACGCCAGGATATTCTTTTGTACACTCTAGTTATGTGTATGACTTGACACAAGCAAACATTCCTCAGGCATATTGGTCCATATTTATATGATGGCATCACACAGTTGTGGCATATTTGTCGGCTCCATGTGCTTTCATATTGTTTACACTAAATACTACCATTTGAGTCCCACAGCAGAAATCGAGACTCATCAGACATTTATTAATGGTTTTTTTTCCAGTCTTTTATTGTCCAGCTTTGGTGAGACTAAATGTAGCTTAGTGTACTTAAGCTTCCTGTTCTTAGGTGACCGGAGTGTCTCCAAGTGTGGTCTTCTGCTGCTGTAGCCCACCTGCTTTTAGGTTGGACATGTTGTTAGAGATGTTTGTCATAGTTGTAACTGTTATAATGAGGTTATTTGAGTTACTGTTTTCACCTCAAACCAGCCAGGTCATTCTTCTCTGGTGTCTTTTCGCCTGTAGGACTGCCACTCACTGCATAGTTTCTCCTTGTCTTTATTCTGTATAAATCTTAGGGGCAGTTGTATGTGAAAATCTCAGTAGATCAGCAGTTCCTGAAATACTCAGACCAGGCCGTCTGGCACCAACAACCCTACCCAGTTCAAAGTCAGTGAAATCACCTGCCCCATTCTGATTCTCAGTTTGAACTTCAGCAGCTCATTTTGACCATCTCTACAGGCCTAAATACATCGAGTTGTTGCCATGTGATTGGCTGACTAGAAAATTGGTTAATGAGTAGTTGAACAAATGTACCTATTAAAGTGGCTGGGGAGTATACAAACTAATTCATATTGTATTGCTACTATCATTTAACACTTTGTTACTGTGTAACAGAGAGTAGTTTTATACTGCTTTGTTAAAAGCTTAAGTTCAGCAGGTGAGGTCAAGCTGCCGGTAGAGGCAGGCAAATGGAAGGGATGAGAGCAGTGACTAATTAGCATAACCTTCAAAACTAAATGGAACCACAGAGATAAGTGATGTTTCTATTGTTTACCATCTCTAAGCAGTTTGGGACTTTGAAATAGGATTTTTTTAACGCAGCAGAGAGGTACCTGTTCAAGCAAGGCAGATCGGCGTATTATCTGTGTTTTAATTTGCAATATATGTCATGTTTCTCCTTGGAAAATTAAGCCCATGTCCTGGCAGTGATTGGCGTTAAAATGAGCCATACGGCATACTGGTAATGAAACATTGACTAATTGACTTGCACAACAAACTAGCCTTTCAGTGGTGAAAGAGAGAGAAATGAGTGTTGTAATTGCAGTCTGAGGTTAAGCCTTTATTGGGTGAACTGGTCTGGTAATGAGAGAGCTTAAAGCAGAAAACGACCCATACACAATCTAAGTGGCGTAAAACAAAATTGATTGGTTCGCCTCTTTGTGTGTGAATCTTTATTACTAGTTGGTAGAGCAAACAGTTGTGGGTTTTTAAGCAGGCGGTTATCAGACATGAACGAATATGTACAGTATACGTGGGACTAATTTCCCACCTAAAGAAGTACTTTTCCAAAGCAGGATTGTTGGTCATGTTAAGGTTTGTTTATTTCAAGGGACACATAGGGATGGAACCATATATACAGTGAAGCAGAGGTAACGTGGATTTAATGAAGTTTCATTCGCTCATGAACTTATTTCTAGATGCACACATCCACGCCAACAGAAATTGGCATACATACAGTATACCCTTCAACTTCTTCCCACATGACTGTAGTTATTTTTAGGACGCCCATCACATTTTACGCAGACACAATCCCTTTGTGACTTACTGCTACAGAGGAATGTCATCTTCTGTCATAAGATGTGGCATATGTCAAGTGCCAGTATCATCTGCATATGTTAAAGTTACACTTATAAATGCCGTATATGAGCGTCGTAGATGTTGTGAGTTAAGCCAATACAGATAACTGTGAGAACAGTTTTTAATAGCTGGGTAAAACCTCTGCTCTCTGTGTAAGTGTAGTTAATTATAATCCCTGAATGGGCTTTCAGGCTCTGCAGATTAATTTCAGAGTAATATGCAGCTGTTATATAAGCAGTGTTAATTGAAATTAAAGTCTCAGGCCAGAGGCATAATGTGATCCTGTGTTGCCTCTTCGGAGAGACTGTATCCCTGGTTGTTTTGACTGCTACAGTTAACAAATAGTAGTAGATAGCATCGTAACCTCACAGCTAGCCAACTTGAGCCTCCAGGTTAGTGTGGGCCCTTGTGTGTTGTAATTGTATGTTCTTCTTGTGGCTGCTTGAGCTTCCCTGGTATGCTCTGGCTTGATTCGCAGTCTAAAACTATGCTTGTATGGATCTAAATTAGCCATAAGTGTGCATGTGTACAGCCCTGTACACGTGAATACCTGTGAATACCTTCATCCGCCTGGTTGAAGGTGGATGCATGTGAGTAGAAGTGGTGATGTGTAATGTAAATTATGATGGTGTGGGCAGGTGGATTTTTAAACTTCTAAAGATTTTCCACCCATCCACACCTGCATACCGCCTACATCTCACTTGGGTCTGCTTGTGCTACACATCTGTATACTTGCATTTATGCTTCACCACTTTTACCCACCTGTATCCCACCTGGATTGCAGGTCAGTAGGCAGGTATTCACAGGTGAGCCCTGAGCTTGTGGTTGTTTGCGTGCTTGTGTTTTAACAGGTGTTTTCCAGTTTGCCCCACCTGCTGCTACTCTGTTGTTTTTAATCCTCTTCATCATATTAATTGCACTGCAAAATTTAAACAAAAAATGAATCAAAAACATTCTGTACCATACTTGACGGATTAAGCACACACTGCTCGAAATGCATTGAAAGTAGTGGTCACATTTGTTTCTCCTTGTCAAAATATTTTGCTGTGGGGGTGCCATGGAACACACAAGACTGTGTATGCTGAGTTTTTCTGACCGCATTTCACTGAGCTCAACTGCTGTTCATTAAAGATTTCCCCTGACTCATTTCCCATGGACTGAGAGGAACTAAATTTGGCAGTTGTTAGTCTTCCTCTACATAGGTGCCACCTAGGGTCACACGCTTCTCCCATCAATTTATGCAGCTGTGGAGACCTCACCTGTAAAGGTCTGCAGGTTGTGTCATAAGCCATGACTTGACTTCAGAAATCAGCACTTCATCACCTTGGAAGTGCTTACCTTCAAAAATGACTTTATGGTTGGAAAGAGGTGGAAGTTGGTTGGTGCGAGTTCAGGAGAGTCAGGGCGGTTAGGAAGAATTTCACAGCCAGAGGACCGTGCTTCTGTCTTGGCAACATGCAAGTTGTGAACTGGGGCATTGTCTTGCAGGGAGCGGACACATTTGATTAGCATGCCAGGCCTCTTGGTTTGATGGCCTTTCCACAATTTTTGCAGCAGTGAAGCGTAGTAAGTCTCGGTATTTGTGGTACCCCTTGGCACGAAATCCATCATCAGTACTAGGTCTCAAAAGACCGTGAGCATGGCCTTGTCTGCCGAAAGTTGGACACATGCCTTCTTTGGAGGTGGTGATTCATAATGCTTCCATTGCTTTGACTGGGCTTTAGTCTCTGGATCGTAGTGATGGACCCGTGGTTCATCCTACATGATTAGTCTGTTGAAGACGTCCTCCTGGTTTTCTTGGCACATTGCCAAAATAACCTCGGAGCATGTGACTCGTTTGTGCTTCTGGAAAGGTGTGAGATACCGGGGAATTCATCATGCAGACAACTTCCATCTATGCAAATCACCATGAACGATTTTTTTCCACAGTTGGCGAACAGTTATGCAATGATCCTCTAAAATGGTGGTCTTCACTTGCAGGATGATGTCTTCATCAACGCCGCATTGTAGTTGCCCAGGAATGGGTGCCCTCTCCACCAATGCCCGACCACACGAACTGCCAATGCCAGTGCTTGACTATGCCATACGATGGGATGTCCTCCCCATAAGTCTCTTTCACCTCATAAAATGTTTCCCGTCATCATCTCAGGTATAGGAACTTGATGACTGCTTTGCATTCAATTGGCTCCATTATCACACCTTACTCTACCTTATCACCTGTAAAAGAGAAACTCTTAGGAGTTCAGAGCTTCAAATTACCACATGACCTATAGAGGTATGTATTCTTATACAGTGGTGTGAAAATAGTGTTTGCTCCTTTCCTGACTTCTCATTTTTTTTGTATATTTGTCACAGTTAAAAATTTTCAGATCATCAAACAAATTTAAATATTAGACAAAGATAACACAAGTAAACACAAAATGCAGTTTTTAAATGAAGGTGTTTATTATTAAGGTTAAAAAAAAATCCAAACCTACATGGCCTTGTCTGAAAAAGTGACACCCCACCCCCCATTAAAACATAAATTAACTGTGGTTTATCTTTGGAAAGCTGAGTTCAGTTTCTCTAGCCACACCCAGGCCTGATTACTGCCACACCTGTTCTCAGTCAAGAAATCATTTAAATAGGACCTGCCTGACAAAGTAGACCAAAAGATCCTCAAAAGCTAGACATCATACGATCCAAAGAAATTCAGGAACAAATGAGAAACAAAGTAATGGAGATCTATCAGTCTGGAAAAGGTTATAAAGCTATTTCTAAAGCTTTGGGACTCCAGCAAACCACAGTGAGAGCCATTATCCACAAATGGCGAAAACATGAAACAGTAGTGAACTTTCCCAGGAGTAGCCAGCCGACCAAAATTACCACAAAAGCACAGCGCCAACTCATCCAAGAGGTCACAATAGACTGCACAACAACATCCAAAGAGCTGCAGGCCTCACTTGCCTCAGTTAAGGTCAGTGTTCATGACTCCACCATAAGAAAGAGACTGGGCAAAAATGGCCTGCATGGCAGCGTTCTAAAATGAAAACCACTGTTGAGCAAAAAGAACATAAAGGCTTGTGTCAGTTTTGCCAGAAAACATCTTGATAATCCCCAAGCCTTTTGGAAAAATACTCTGTGGACTGACGAGACAAAAGTTGAACTTTTTGGAAGGTGTGTGTTCCATTACATCCGGCGTAAAAGTAACAGCATTTCAGAAAAGGAACATCATACCAACAGTAAAATATGGTGGTGGTAGTGTGATGGTCTGGGACTGTTTTGCTGCTTCAGAACCTGGAAGACTTGCTGTGGTAAATGGAACCATGAATTCTGCTGTCTACCAAAAAGTCCTGAAGGAGAATGTCCGGCCATCTGTTTGTGACCTCAAGCTGAAGCACATTTGGGTTCTGCAGCAGGACAATGATCCAAAACACACTAGTAAGTCCCCCTCTGAATGGCTTAAGAAAAACAAAATGAAGACTTGGAGTGACCTAGTCAAAGTCCTGACCTGAATCCAATTGAGATGCTGCTGCATGACCTTAAAAAGGCGGTTCATTCTCGAAAACCCTCCAATGTGGCTGAATTACAATAATTCTGCAAAGATGAGTGGACCAAAATTCCTCCACAGTGCTGTAAAAGACTCATTGCCAGTTATTGCAAACGCTTGATTGCAGTTGTTGCTGCTAAGGGTGGCCCAAGCAGTTATTAGGTTTGGGGGCAATCACTTTTTCACACAGGGCCATGTAGGTTTGGATTTTTTTTCCCTTAATAATAAACACCTTCATTTAAAAACTGGATTTTGTGTTTACTTGTGTTATCTTTGTCTAATATTTAAATTTGTTTGATGATCTGAAACATTAAATTGTAACAAACGTACAAAAAAATGAGAAATCAGGAAGGGGGCAAACCCTTTTTCACACCATTGTACACAAGCATTTTCAGCCTCCTATAATAACTGGAAGTGCATCAGGAGATATGTTTAATGAGCAGCCCTAGTATTCGTATGAAAAATCTAGAATTCAAAAGCGTTGTATAAAGTTACCTTGACTTGAGGAATGCCAACGGGTTTCATGACTTTGACACAAGTTGCTGAAGGAAAAATCATTTATTTTCACTACTATGGAATGTGTTCAGCATTACATGGTCTGTGTGTCTTAGTGAGCATGGCTCACTCTGACATGTGTGTCGACTCTCAGACAAAACGCCATCCTATTCGCTTTGTCTAGTGTGGGTGCATTCACGTACGCTGCAGCTAAACATCCAAGTCAGCCAGCAAAAAAATGTCTCTCTATTATTTCTGACCTTTCTGTTTGTCTCTGCATTGGATTATTTTCCATCTCACAACATGAAGCTCTGCTTTAGTGCAAATTAAATCTTTTTTTTTTTTTTTTTATTTCACAGCTTTATCTTAATTGACTAACAGGGCAGCACAGCCTTGAACCGGCAATACAGATTAGAATATATTGAAAGGGCTTTGGTGTTACGATAGCTGGGTATTGTCTGTGGAGTTGAGATTATATAATAGCAACTCCATTGGAAAGCAGGGGCTCACCCTCTTAACTTGCGTATCCTACTTTATCCCGCTTTTCACCTGATGTTTCTATTTTCTCTCTGCTGTCGTCTTCTCCTTTTTCCGTCCCCTAATTACATCCTCTTACTCTTTATTTCTGCATGACTGTACCTGCATCCATCATATTTCCTTCTGCTTGTCTCCTGTCTGTGTTTCTTTCATTCTCTCTCACGCTGGATAAAATTGATGGGTACAAACCCAGTAGTCAGAGGAGAAAAAAATGATTGTATCCTAACACTAGTACGACTGTGGTATTTTCTCCTTGTGCAGTGGCCTGTAGTAAACTGGGGCTGAGGAAACCCATCAAAGCGCGGGCTCGGCTCCGTGTAAAAGTGTGGGTTTGTGCTTGTGTGTGCACATGAATGTGACTGTTGGCCAGCTTTCTCTCTTGCCTGAGCGCTTTATCTGCTGGACAGTGGGGAGTGAAGAGTGACAAGATCCAGTGAAGATGATGAAATGGAGCTAGAATGTGAAAGGGTTTCAGTTTGTAGTGAAAACTGGACAATTATTGGTAGTTTAGGACTAAATGACATGATGCCACATGTGGACATTTGGGCGTTTTTCCTCTGCCCTGTCTCACTTTCTTACATGTGTGTGGTAAAAAGGACGTTAACCTTTGCCACCTTCGTGAGATTTATTCAAACACTTTAGTCATGCTCACCTTGACTGTGATGAACAATGCGCCGCAGGTAACTAATGTGCCAGTGAACAGAGCACACTGAAAAAGAGAGACAGAAATGGACTCTTGGCACATGGCTGCTCTAAAAATAGCCTGCATGTTATAATAATAACGTGTCAATTGGGCTACTTTGCCCACAAGCATAATGCGCTTTTGTACTTCATTCAGCAGCAGGGTGCGTGCATGCATAATCAAAGCAAATGCTCTTTTAATAGATGCATCCTTTTTAAGTTGCATTTGCCTCTTGCATGGGCCAAGTCATATGAGGCCTTGATCACGTTCCTGTTTTTAAACTGTTAAGTGGATAATGTAGTGTACTGTATGTATGAACGACTTGGTCATGAAAAAAAGTGTAGTTTGATCATTTTTTATTTATCATGTCATTAAAAATTCATGTTTTAAAAACTAAACGGCACAAAAGAAAACCACAGTTGTCTTACATTGTGTTGGGTCTTGATAATATAATTTAGCACTCAACTCTGTTGTTATCATTGAAGTATGCAGGCTGGTAAAAACAGAGGAAGGTATCCATAGACATTATATGGATCCCCATTCCATTGCTAACATATGAGGGGGGGCTGAAAAGTTCATAGGTTGACCATGATGCACTGGTCAAATTTGACCAAATCTGGTTTATTTTTCAATGTAGTCTCCCCTTCAGTCCACACACTTCTTCCATCGGTGTTGCAGCACTTGGATCCCTGCGGAATAGAAGCTCTCTTCTTGATCCTAAGAAGCATGACGCCTTCTTAGGCAGCGGATGAACTTTTCAGCCCCCCCTCATATGTTAGCCGTGCAGTGGGGATCCATATAATAGTTGAAGACTTTAACAACAGATCGTTCCTGTACTTTTTGTGAGGCATTGTTGTGACCCAAGCTTTATTTCTAGCTGTCATTCTGACCTTGACCTTTGATCTTTTGACTCCAAAAGTATAGCCATAGGTGCTAGCCCCAACGTCAACCTACAAACCTATAGTGATGAGAAAAAGTGTTTGCCCCCTTCCTGATTTTTCATTTTTTTGTATGTTTGTCACACTTAAATGTTTCAGATCATCAAACAAATTTAAGTATTAGACAAAGATAACACAAGTAAACACAAACGCAGTTTTTAAATGAAGGTGTTTATTATTAACGGTAAAAAAAATCGAAACCTACATGGCCCTGTGTGAAAAAGTGACACCCCCCTCCCCCCCCCCCGGTTAAAGCATGAATTAACTGTGGTTTATCACATCTTTGGGAAGCTGAGTTCAATTTCTCTAGCCACACCCAGGCCTGATTACTGCCACATCTGTTCTCAATCAAGAAATCAATTAAATAGGACCTGCCTGACAAAGTGAAGTAGACCAAAAGATCCTCAAAAGCGAGACATCATGCTGCGATCCAAAGAAATTCAGGAACAAATGAGAAACAAAGTAATTGTGGACAACACCGTACCCACCAAGACCATACGGTGCTTCTCAAATAACAAAACCTGGATCAACCATGAGATAAAGTCACTACTGAAGGAGAAGAAAAGGATCTTCAGGTCAGGAAACAAGGAGGAGCTGAAGTCCATACAGAGGGAGCTAAGGTGGAAGATCAGAGAGGGGAAGGATAGCTACAGGAAGAAGATGGAGGACAAGCTGCAACAGAGTGACATCAGCGGGGTCTGGAGAAGCCTCAAAACCATCTCTGGGCACCAGAATACCTCCTCCCAGGCCAAGGAGGTAGGGAGTGGGTGAACAATCTGAACCTGTTTTTTTAACAGGTTTGACCAACTGCCCTCTTCTCTGCCCGCCCACCAACCACTACTGCCTCCACCTTCATCTAGTCCCGCTGTCCACGGCCTCCCCCAACACCTCTCACTCCCAGCACACAGACCCCAACCCGACCCTCACTAAGACCCAGGTGAGGACAGAGCTGAGGAAGATCAAGGTGAGGAAGGCTTCGGGTCCGGACAGCATCAGCTCAAAACTCCTCTGTGCAGACCAGCTGTGTGGGATTGTGGAGCACATCTTCAACCTGAGCCTGAAGCTGGGGAGGGTACCACAGTTGTGGGAAAACATCCTGTGCGGTACCTATACCAAAGACCCTTCATCCCAAGGACCTGAACAGCTACAGACCAGTGGCCCTCACATCACACCTGATGAAGACCCTGGAGAGGCTGCTCCTTGACCACCTCTGCCCCCTGGTGGTACCAGCGATGGATCCACTCCAGTTCGCCAACCAGCATAGCATCAGGGTGGAGGATGCGGTGATCTTCCGCCTACATCATTCCCTGTCCCACCTGAAGAAGCCTGGGAGCACTGTGAGGATCGTGTTCTTTGATTTCTCCAGCGCTTTCAACACCATCCAGCCAGTGATCCTGAAGGACAAGCTGCTGTGTGCAGGGGTGGACCAGCACCTGTCATCGTGGATCCTGGGCTACCTCACAAACCGACCGCAGTTTGTGAGAACCCAGGACTGTGTGTCTGACACCATTATCTGCAGTACGGGGGCCCCCCAGGGAACAGCTCTGGCTCCCTTCCTATTCACCCTTTACACTGCAGACTTTTCACACAACACACCACACTGCCATCTACAGAAGTTCTCTGACGACTGTGATCGTCAGCATCATCTCTGATGGAAATGATGCGGAGTACAGAGGACTTATCCAGGACTTTGCGGACTGGTGCCATCAGAACTGCCTCCAGATCAATGCGAGGAAAACTAAGGAACTGTTGGTGGACTGCTGGAGGTGCGGACAACCCCCCACAGCACCAGTAAACATACAGGGAACAGACATTGAGATGGTGACTTCCTACAAGTACCTGGGTGTTAACCTGAACAATAAACTGGACTGGTCACACAATACCGACGCACTCTACAAGAAGGGGAGGGGCAGTGCAGGCTGTTCCTCCTGAGGAGGCTCAGGTCTTTTGGAGTGCAAGGGACACTCCTGAAGACCTCCTATGATTCAGTGGTGGCATCAGCCATCACATTTGGAGTGTGCTACTGGGGCAGTGGTATCACGGCAGCAGACAGGAAGAGACTGAACAGGCTGATCAAAAAAGCTAGCTCTGTTCTGGGGCGCCACCTTGACCCAGTAGAGGGAATAGGAGAGAGAAGGATGGTGGCTAAGCTGTCACCTCTGCTGGAGTCTGAGTCCCACCCCATGCTGGACACGCTGAATGCACTGAGGAGCTCATTTATCTCATTTAGCAGTAGGCTGTACCATCCTAGGTGCGCAACAGAGAGGTTCCGCAGGTCCTTCCTACCTACAGCTGTCAGACTCTATAACAGGGGTCACCAACCTTTTTGAAACCAAGAGCTACTTCATGGGTACCGAGTCATGTGAAGGGCACCAGCTTGACACACTCCTCTAAAATAACAAATTGTATATATATATATACGTATATATATACACATAAATAAATAGTTAATTATCAATAACTTAGAGTGGGTAACAGATAAGATCAATATTTAACACTTTATTTTTATTAATCTCAGCAATTGTTCAGATGATCACTTCTACATTTCATTAAAAAAAAATGTCCAGTTTTAACCAGTCCCTTTTAACCATAAAAAACTAAACCCTTTTAACAATTCAACTATGTTGAACCATGTTTGAAAAAGTTATGCAACATTTAAGAAAAATCAACTTTCATATTAAATAAATCTTATCACATTTTTAACTGAATTGTAGCTTTCATGACTCGTAGTGAAGTGTCGCTCCACATTGTGCCGCTTCACCGTCGCCACAGTCACCCCGCAAATTTAACACACGCAGCTTCCTTTCACGGTAGTAAAAAAGAACTCTTCCTCCCATTCACTTTGAAAATGATAAAAAAAAAATTTTTGCCATGTTTTTGGGGTAGGAAACTGCACTCCGCTCACCATCTTCACTGCCCGCTAGCTTACTCTCCATAAGCGCAAAGGTTTTGTCATGCGCACAATACTGACCTTTGAACTAGGTCAGAGTTCACCTTAACTTTACATATAATAAACATATTTTTTTTTTTTTTTATTTTTAAGACATTGTCATTTTAAAATCTATATAAATGCAAGTGTGATTTTAAAAAATAGCGGCAGAAAAAATTACATCTTAGACGCAGCTCACTTGCGAGTTGTGCTATTCTTAGAACAGGCCTGCGGGCGACTTATGTGGTCCTTGCGGGCGACTTGGTGCCCGCGGGCACCGTGTTGGTGACCCCTGCTCTATAACCTAACCAGAGCTGCTCGTAGAGGTCGTGTTGAATGTACAAAACATAACAACCTTGCACAATAAATGGTCCCCTCCATTATACAACGAGGACAACATCAATCATTACTGAGGGTGACAACACGGCTGATTCAAATATGAAACATACTGTCTGGATACATATTCTTATTCTGCGGGGTAACTTAACAGACTGTAATGCTGTCTGTACCACCTAGCTGCAATGCTCCTGCACTGTGTATACAGTGGTGTGAAAAAGTGTTTGCCGCCTTCCTGATTTCTCATTTTTTTGTATGTTTGTCACACTTAAATGTTTCAGATCATCAAACAAATTTAAATATTAGACAAAGATAACACAAGTAAACACAAAATGCAGTTTTTAAATGTAGGTATTTATTATTAAGGGAAAAAAAATCCAAACTTACATGGCCCTGTGTGAAAAAGTGATTGCCCCCAAAACTTAATAACTAGTTGGGCCATCCTTAGCAGCAAGAAGTGCAATCAAGTATTTGCAATAACTGGCAATGAGTCTTTTACAGTGCTGTGGAGGAATTTTGGCCCACTTAGCTTTCCAGAATTGTTGTAATTCAGCCACATTGGAGGGTTTTCAAGCATGAACCACCTTTTTAAGGTCATGCTACAGCATTTCAATCAGATTCAGGTCAGGAGTTTGACTAGGCCACTCCAAAATCTTCATTTTGTTTTTCTTAAGCCATTCAGAGGTGGACTTGCTGGTGTGTTTTGGATCATTGTCCAAATTGGACAATGGATTCAGGATCTCACACTTTGTTTTTAGTCTGGCTCAGATGTGGAGGAATAACCCAGAGGGGGAGGTACCTACAACCCATCAGACTGTACTGCCACTGACAGTATGCATCTACATTATCTGTCCTTCCCTTAAATCCTACACATAGCCTGTGTAGAATTCTTTATAAAGCATTCTGTTTGTGGTCCATCACATGTCACAAGAAGAGATAAGGCATGGAGTCTCTTGGTGTCTGGTTTACGCTACTTTATGCAAATCTTTGTTGAATGCGATGCATCAGCCTTAAGGAATTCGTGATAGATGCGTGGACTAGACGTCAGTGTCAAATATAAACAAATTCAGAAACTAAACAGTTTATTTGTCATGTCGGATGTTTTCAGAAACACTATTTGCTGCTTTGTTTTCAACATGTCAGAGAAAGTTTGTCGGTGAGTCAACAGGTTGTACATGACTTGAACTGCAGGAGCAGACAGCCCACGACTACAGGCATCCTGTGGCCTGTTCAGGGAGACTGCTGTAGGAAAGCTGTCAATCCTTTTTATCAGGTTTGCCCACTAAGTGTGCGATATTTGGATGCATTTGAAAGCCCCTGTGACAACTGTAGTGTGCAGAGCCTATGCCAAATAGTTTAAAATTAATAATTGCTATCTTCTGGAGCAAAACATTTGTCTAAGGAGCTTTTGGAGTCTCCACCTAACACCTGATTTTTTTCGTGCATCTCTGTTGTCTTTAAGCAGTCAGAAATAGCAGACAGATCTTCAGCTCCTGTGTAACTGTGAGGCTAAATATCCATCTTTCTCCTTTTAGGAAAAAGTCCCTACCTGATGTTCACCAACCGTCATGAAATCCGCCGCATTGACCTGCTGAAGAGCGAGTACACTCAGGTGGTGCCCACACTGAAGAATGCTGTGGCCCTGGATGTGGACGTGTCCACCAACAAGATGTTCTGGTGTGATCTATATCATCAAAAGATTTACAGGTATATACACAGAGCTGCAAATTATCTTTATATTTATACCTCGACTACTATGGAGAAATGATGGAGCATGCAGTATAATTGGTTTATAACAATTTACTGCATCATTAATCTACAGGATTATTTTGGGTTATTGTGAACTTAAAAGTCTAATTTCTGCCTTTCTATCTTGAACAACTGGCATATGATTCTGAACAGTATATGCCCTTTTAGTGTTTTAAATAGCAGTCTAAATGGCATGTCTGCAATAAAGGCAAACTGTATGAAAGGTTAATTGAGCTCATATAAAACCAGGATTGGCTGTGTATAGAGTTAAGGCCTTTACATGTTCCACAAGAACAGAGACATTTTTTTTTTCTTTTTCTTGAGGTGACAAGAACAAGAACAAAGTTCTTTCTGGCCAAGACATTTCATACTTCGCAAGAAATTCAAGTGCAGAACTCCTGGGAAATTCACATTTCTGACCAGTCACACAAAAGTTCTTGGACATCACGCAAGAAAAATGTTCTGCCACGATGATGTGTCAAGAACAAGGTGAACTCCCAAACCAGAGCTGTAAGAACAAAATGACGTCATTTTGTTCTTGCAGCCCTGGGAGAGAGAACAAATTTCTCTGTTCTTGCGGCATATGTATAGACCTTTAGAACATTCAAAGCTTAAGTAACTCTCCTTCCTCATTCTTCAGCCAGTCTGTCGTTATATTTCCCCTCCATCCATCCATCTTGTCTGCTCCAACCTGTCACGCCTTCTGGTTACGAGGCAGACACACCTGTTTGTCCTTCACGCACATATGTGCATGCTCACAGTCCCACGTGCTATAGGTGCATTTTTTGAACTTATGTGTGTGTTGATGTCACCCTGATGGCTGGCAGGTAGTGGGAGGTGCTTTCTATCATCCTGGCTGAGCCATATGCTCTTCCTAATTTCACTGCCTCAATAATCACCATCATTATTCATCTGAACACACATTCACAGAGGCACACACAAGACATAAAGGACAAATGAACTCGCTCTTGACAGTGAAGAATGTTTTTGAAGTTGTAAGTAGATTGACGCCTACACGGCTAGATGAAGTGGGTAAAACAAGTGACGGTTTCGAGCTAAATCTCAGAGTTCATCTTAAATCTCTTTTAATTTTAGCTGGCCCACCTCTTCAGAGTCATTGCTGGCAGCAGAAATCCTCCTTTTAGAACATTCTTTAAAAATCCTGTTCCGACCTCTTCCATGGAGTATATCATCCACTGTGGCACCACCCTTCAACGTGAATTCTGTTGTGAGGGCAAGAACAAATCCACAGAGGACAAAACTGGTGAGGAGGGCAAGTTTTTAATCCAGCAAACACCACAGATGTAGCCATTTCCTCTCGCTATCCTCCACTGGATCCTAGAGAGTGTGTCAGTGTCTTTCAGTCACGATGAATAGCTGGGAACTTTTGCTATGGTAACTTGAAGTATACAGATGTGTGAGGATGCAAAAAAGGGATTATTTCATTAATTTTGCCAGCATTCTCTAAAACAGGAAAGCTTTCACTCTGGCCTTTTTAAAAGAATATTAATGAAATTACAGAAAACACAGACGTGCATGTGGTATCAAGAATTGTCAAGAGAGTTCTGCCCATGAATTCAAGAGTTTATGGTGGGTGAAGAGAGATTTAGAAGACATTTCAAGTTATCCACAATTCTGTTTCATTAGCACATCAGCAGATCATTGCAACCAAAAGTTGAAGGTGTTTAACTTTGTCGTGACAAGCACCTTTATGTGTTCCATTTGGCTGAGCTTTATGCCAATGCTCTGAACCGTTTTGTTGTATCTGTCCTTAATTGGTGAGACACAGTGAACAGAGACAGGAAATGGGGTGAAGTGCAGAAGAATGAAATGGAGGAATGATCACCCTGGCTTGGAAAATTGAACCAGGGAACCTGTATTTGAGTAACATGCTCTTGTTGTTTGCATTATAACAATCTGACCAGTGGTTCCCAACTTGGCAGAGATCAGCAGAGTGATGTGGGGATAAAACTGTCTGCTCCGAGAATGTAAAAATTATACTGGGTTTTATTGGGGGGAAAGGTTAGGAACCACTGCATTAGACTACTGCCCCTTCATCATCATTTCCCTGAAATGACTGGAACTTGCAGGTTTCACTCTCCTGTCTACTGTTGGTATGTGAATGCAGTATCTGTCTTGCTACTCATTGTGGAGTCTACGTTGGAAAACAGTTCTTTGGTCATAGTCAGAGACCGTGCTATCATGTAAAGCAGTTACTGTAAACAGTAAATAAGTTCGTGCAGAATTTCCAGATTCCCAGGTGCAGTTCATCTGGATGAGAGGGTGCAGTCTATAAATAGCAGCTGGAAACATTCCAGATTTTCTCAAGGAAAATGGTTTTCAACTCAACATAAATCAAGGTATGGTTTTTGCTTTTTATGTGGGAAGTTGCAGCACTTAATGATCATATTTCGCATTTATAAACAGACCACAGATACACCAGTGCTTAGCGGAGTGTACAAATTAAGAAGTCCTCTTCTTTCTTAGTTACTGTAAGTTGCTGCCAAGATACATACATGAAGAAGAAAACTATCGCATATCCACGTATTTCTTTACATCTGACAGCTTCATCTGCTTCTAGCAACTATTAAAGCAACATCTATCTATTCTGCACTGTCACATAGGATGTGTTTGTGTTTAATGCTAATGACATGAGTGATCAGACCACCCACTCAGGCCTGCTGCTTTCCAGTAAACGTTTCTTTTCTCTGATAAGGTGTATTTTATCAAACTTAAATAGCGGAGCATTTTAAAGTGTGTACTCCTGTTCTGCCCTCACTGTGATGAGGTGGTTTTCCAGACTAATTTATAGTGATTACCGTGCTATGGGTCGATGACTTGTTAACTTCTCCCCATGATGGAGATGTCTGTTGTGAACAATAGTACAGCCAATTACAAATGCAATCTGTGCAGTGGTCTCGGACTATCTGTCTCTGTCTTCTTCTTCACTTCAGTCCGTAGCCTCTATTAATCCCTCCAACCTGTTCAGTCTAGGGTAAGTGGGGATTTTTTAACCAAAAAAGGCAACGTAGTGAATCGCTGGTTATAAAAGTGCGCTGGTAGAGGTAATCAGTGAAAAATAACTTAAGTTTTCTGATCTACAACTGTTGCATTAACAGCATGGAGGATCTCATCCATATCCACCTTGCTGCAACCCTTGAATGGCAAACAGGTGTCGGATCCATGTTATAAACCCTGCAGCACAAAGAGAAGCTTGAGATTATCCATCACAGTGACACATCGGCAGTCCCAGCGTCTAGCACCATCATCTCCAGCACCCTCCTGCAGAGATGAAGACGTCTGGGGTGGCAAACAGACAATTAGCAACACAATCTGCTTCCAAGTCCCAGTCTCATCCATCTTCACCTCACCAGCCTTTGGATGAGATACACCTCCCAAACATACTTCTTCTTTTCGCTCCTATACACTTTGCTAGCAGGGTGTAAAGTGGGACTTTTTTTTCTTTCAATCTTTTTAACAAGGGGGATTTAGATTGTCTTGTTTCATAGCTCGTACAGCACGTAGGGAAGGCAATAACTACTAAGTGTTTACACTTTTCACTTTTAGAGGACCTGAGAGTGGGGGCTTGAAAAGAGAAAACAAGCAAAGGAAAAATGAAAGGAACTAAAAAGACGAGTGGGACAACACAGTGAATGGGAGGGACAAAAATAGAAATAGAGGCAAGTTGTTTCATGGTGTGTTGATAGATAAAGACGACTCACTCTCCCTGGGAGGTGCTGTTTGGTAGGAGGGCTGAGGCTGTTACAGAGGTTTAAGTTCCTCCTTCACCTGAATAAATAATGCCCATTTCTCTTTATGTATCACAGTATGCACATTTAAGGCTTTCTACACAAGAAAACATAATGGATCTGTATTTTTTCCTCTTGCTACACTGTTGTTGGGCATTTACTGTGGCTTAAAGGACCCATATTGTGCAAAATTGTGTTTTATGCAGTGTTTTTTTATCTAATACATCCATGGGTCACATGTGTACTGGTAAACTAGGGCTGGGCAATCGTCGTCGGCCTCCGTCGGTCTATGATGACCATGGAAAAGAATCCTAAACATCTACTCTGCTGGAACAGCACCGCCTGTGGCTGAACAGGCCGATGCGCGAATGGCAGTCCCTGTCACACAGGTCGCACTTGTGGGTGGTCTCCGTGCTGCTGGGTCTGTGGCGGTTCTTCCTGCGGGTCCTTTTTTCATCTGCTGCAGCAGTCAGTCTCTCTTCACCCGCCTTGAGCTGTCTGGTCAGGGTGCCTCTCCATTTGGAGCGGTCCGTTGCAAGGTCCTCCCAGCGCTCTGTGTTGATCTCCAGGGCCTTCATGTCTCTCTTGCAGATGTCTCTAAAGCGCAGCTGTGGGTGGCCAACGTCTCTCCTGCCAGTTGCCAGTTCTTCGTAGAGGACGTCTTTGGGGATTCTGCCAACCTCCATACGATGAACGTGGCCTAGCCAGTGGAGCCTGCGCTGCCTGAGTAGAGTGAACATGGAGGGAAGGCCGGCGGGGGACAGAACTTCTGTGTTGGGCACTTTGTCCTGCCAGGATATGTCCAGGATGTGGCGAATGCAGCGCAAGTGGAAGGAGTTCAGTCTCTTTTCCTGCCGGGCGTATGTTGTCCACGTCTCACTCCATAGAGCAGTGTGCTGATGACGCAGGCGTTGTACACTGCCATCTTCGTCTTGACAGAGAGTTTGGGATTCTCCCACACTCGTGTGGTGAGGCGAGCGAGTGTGAAGGCTGATTTTCCAATCCTCTTGTCGATCTCTGTATCAAGGGAGAGGTTGTTGCTGATCGTGGACCCCAGGTACATGAACTGATTCGCGACCTCCAGCTCGTAGTCGTCGATGGTGATGGTTGGTGGTGCTTCCGTGCCTTGCGCCAGGACGTTAGTCTTCTTCAGGCTGATGGTAAGCCCGAAGTCCTTGCATGCCTGGGAGAAGCGGTCCATCAGGGTCTGAAGCTCCTGCTGTGTGTGGGTTGCGACTGCAGCGTCGTCTGCGAACAGCATGTCTCTGATTAGAGCCTCGCGTACTTTGGTTCTGGCTTTCAGGCGGGCGAGGTTGAAAAGCCTGCCTTCAGATCTTGTGTGCAGGTAGATTCCCTCTGTTGCTGTGCTGAAGGCATGCCTCAGGATCATAGCAAAGAAAATCCCAAAGAGGGTTGGCGCAAGTACACAGCCCTGTTTCACTCCACTGCGTATGTTGAATGGCTCTGAGACGTTGCCGTCGTGCTGCACTATCCCCTGCATGTTGGTGTGAAATGATTCGATGAGGCTTTGCAACTTTGGTGGGCATCCTATCTTTGGCAGGATCTTGAAAAGGCCCTCTCTGCTGACCAGGACGAATGGTTTGGTGAGGTCGATGAAGGCGACGTACAGGGGCATGTTCTGTTCTCTGCATTTCTCCTGGAGTTGGCGGATGGAGAATATCATGTCTACCGTCGATCGCTCAGCGCGGAAGCCACACTGAGACTCGGGGTAAACACGTTCGGCAAGCTTCTGTAGACGAACGAGAACAACTCGTGCGTAGACTTTGCCAACAACGCTGAGGAGGGAGACGCCCCTGTAGTTGTTGCAGTCACTTCTCTCCCCTTTGTTTTTGTAGAGGGTGATGATCTTGGCATCCCTCATGTCCTGTGGTACGGCACCTTCCTTCCAGCACTGGCAGAGGACGTCATGCAATGGCAGCAGTAGGGCGGTCTTGCAGCGCTTGATCAGGTCGGGGGGTATGCCGTCGTTGCCGGATGCCTTGCCAGCGGCCAAGCTATCAATGGCCTTGCTGAGTTCATCGATGGTTGGCTTGGCGTCGAGTTCGTCCATGGATGGCAGGCAGTCGATGGCATCAAGGGCTGACGGTGTCATGGTGTTCTGTCTGGAGTAGAGGTCAGAGTAGTGTTCCACCCATCTCTCCATCTGCTTGTTCTTTTCTGTGATCATCTCCCCAGTGGAGGATTTGAGGGGGGCCGTCTTGCTCTGAGTCGGACCAAGTGCTTTCTTGATGCCATCGTACATACCACGGATGTTCCCTGTTATGGCAGCGGTTTGAATGTCTTGGCTGAGCTGAGTCCAGTACTCGTTGGCACAGCGCCGAGCAGTCTGCTGAACTTTGCTTCTCGCAGCCCTGGGAATCTGGAGATTCTTCTCGTTTGGGTACTTCTTGTACTCAGCAAGTGCTGAGCGCTTGGCTTCAATGACGGGGGTCATCTCGGTCAACTTGGCATCAAACCAGTCCTGTGACTTCGAGGTCTTCCTCCCAAAGGTAGCCAAGGCTGTGCGGTGGATGGTGTTTCACAGCTCTTCCCACTTCTGCTTTGCAGATTCTCCTTCTTGTGGTACACCAAGTTCCTTCTCAAAGGTGGAGGCAAACTGCTCAACAAGTTCTGGTTGGGCCATCTTGCTGGTGTCAATCCGTGCCTTTCCAGACTGTCTAGCACGATGGAATTTCTTCAGCTGCAGCTTGACCTTGCAACATACCAATGAATGGTCTGTGTCGCAATCTGCACTCTGGAACGAACGGGTGATTAGCACGTTCTTCAGTAAGGTGCACCTGGTCAGGATCAAGTCCAGCTGGTGCCAGTGCTTTGAGCGCGGATGTCGCCAGGAAACCTTGTGTTGGGGCTTGGTCTTGAAGAACGAGTTTGTGATGCACAGATCGTGATATGTGCAGAACTCGAGCAGCCGCTGTCCGTTGTCGTTCATT
This sequence comes from Pholidichthys leucotaenia, assembly GCA_020510985.1. Lineage (NCBI taxonomy): Eukaryota > Metazoa > Chordata > Actinopteri > Cichliformes > Pholidichthyidae > Pholidichthys > Pholidichthys leucotaenia. Next base: position 306,236,874 of record CM035839.1, read on the forward strand.
CTGCCCACACCAAATGGTCCAAGACAGGAGGGCCAGGAGTCGTGGTCAGCACCCACTCTGGCATTGAAGTCTCCAAGGAGAATGAGTTGTTCAGAGTTGGGGATGATCCTGACAGTTGTTGCGAGATTCTCGTAGAACTCGTCTTTTGCCTCTGGTGTGGCTGTCAGTGTTGGGGCATATACACTGACAAGGGTGACTGGGCCTTGAGTGGTGTTGAGGCGGAGGGTGAGGAGTCGTGCAGAGTCATTGCTGCCCGGTTCCACCATCTTCAGCAAGGTGTTCTTCACTGCGAAGCCCACTCCGTGCTCCCTGTGTTCGTCACTGCCCTTTCCCTGCCAGTAGAACATGTAGTCCTTCTCTCTCAGTGTGCCTGCATCAGCCAACCGTGTTTCCTGGAGAGTGGCGATATCCACTCCCAGTCTCTTCAGCTCATTATTGATGATGGCAGTCTTTCTGGTGTCGATGTGCTTGAGGTTAGCAGCGAGTCCTGTCATCATAGTGCGGACGTTCCAAGTTCCCAGTTTTAGAGTTGGTCTCTTTTGTTTTTTTGTCTTGCCTGGTGCGAAGGTTTTCAGCCTGCTGTTCGGACTTGTGACGATGGAGTGTCACCACTGTTATGATTTATTATATGTGCGACTATATTATTTGTAATATTGTAAATGTTATTATGATCATTTGTAAAAGTGCACACATTATTTTTAGGATCTGTCTTTGACTAATTGAAGTGCCTTTTGTGAGATAATTGTTTGGTTAATTATTTGGGTAAACAATTGGTGATTATATAATACACATACCTTTGCCAACATGCTTCCTGAGGGTGTCCGGGCAAAAGACTCTTTGGGGGTTGAACGCCTTTTTAAAGGACACCAGCAGGAAGGGAGCAGGTGATGGCAAGTTGAGGGGTGATTTAAAAATATGTAAATAGGGGATTAAATTATTTAACGAATTATTTATAGTATTATTTATTCTGTACTATTTATATGTATTTTGTAAATCGGTGGGGATTATTTATGGATTTTTAGATGCTATTGGGTTTGTGTGAAAAATGGAAAATGTTTATTGTTTTACCTGGGGTTATGGTAAGGGCTAATCAGCCCTAATTATCTCCAATAGTATATAACAGGTGTTTATTGTGGAAAGAGTTGTCTTTCATTATGGTCTTTCATAATTGTCTTTCATTATTGTTGATGAAGAGTCGTGTCGGATGTTTGGATTATTACTTGTAAGTTTATGAAATAAATTGGGAAATTGAAGATTTGGCCACTTCCTTGCCTCCAGACCGTGCCATTTGTTACAGGACTTCTCCTCATCCCCATGCACCCAATGAGGAAAGCAAGCTGTGGCGGGACAACACCTTTTTGGCTGGGGGCTGCCCAGCTTGAGGCGGGCGGTAGCTGTCCAGTGAGATCCGATGATCCCTCCCCCATCGGGAACAACCCCTGGCGCCGCGCTCTACGCCAATTGAGCGGTGGCTTATAACCGGTAACTGTCATTCCCCGTGTTTTGTCTACGCCAAAGGCGAAGCTGGAGTGTCCTCTCCAGTGATCCGGTGTTCTACCTTTCAGCGTTGGGCGTTGGTAGGATTCAAGCCTGGGCAGGAAGATATGGAGGACAAGATGTTGCCCATGCAGCATGTCCCCCCTCTCCATGTCACTGATGAATCCAAAGGAACAGCAAGGCTGCTACAGTTTGGCACCAGCGCCGTCGCAGGAGCTGCCAGAACGATGTTGAGCACAACAGAGAACTGCCTTAGGGGCTCCGACTCTGGATTTTTCCTCAGGGTTGACTCCCGAAGCCTTTCCCGTGACCGGGTGTGCCGCAAGGCAGCGGAGGTTTGAAATCAGGGTTTACCTTTCCCTAGATGGGCTACCTTCCCAGGTTGACGAGCCACCATCTACCCGAAGCATCTGGTTTTAAGGCGCCAGAGATCCGCCCTCGCCCCTTCTCCTATTAGTAAAAGCAGTTCTGCCGGGCTTAGAGACTAAACCACACGGGCAGGCTAGGAGTTGGACTTGGTTGTCAGAGGCTTTTCGAGACGCACGTCATAAGGAGCATTTTATGAGCACTGGGAGCTTAACCCCAGTGCCGCTCCTGGCTATGACAACCTTGGAACCAGGGCTGGGCAATACAACAAATATATCAATACATTCTACTATGCGCGATACAAAAAATGTCTTTATCACTGATCTTGAGCATTTTTGCAGCAGTGTAAGCTGTCACTTTCTCTACTCTATCCTTTCTTCTCTCACACAGCTGCACTCAGCCCCCCTCCCACCCTCCTTCCCCAGGCTTCGCAGCACCATGTTTTATTTCAGTGTCATTACCAGGTCTGTTTTTGTCCTGCAATTTTTTTCTTTAAAAACTGCTTCTTTTGAGCCTGTTGTCGTGGAGCAGAGATGCTTGTTTTTATGCACAATCTGGCAACACTGGCAGGGGAGGGAAAGGGGGAAAAATTAAATGACACATACCAGCTGCAGTGGAAGCGGACTTGAATGAAAGGAGATACAGTAAAAGCACGAGCTCCATTCTCTGGCAGTGGTTAGGACTTCAGAAGGTGAAAAATTGAACAAAATACAGTTTTGTGCAAATTATGTCGCACTACCACCAATTTGTTCCACCACTGTAATATGAGGAATCCCTTAAAATCCACTCTCAACATCCCAGGTATAGCCCCTAAAAAAAATAAATAAAGGAACCAGCCTTAAATGACAAAATGGTTTCTTTATTTGGACAATGTATCCCATACAGCAAAAGTACAATATGGAAATAAATCACAACTGCAGTCACAAATTATACTGCCAGAGACATGGCCGTTATGTTAAAAACATGACCAAACAGAAAAAGTGGACTTTAATTTATATAGTTTTAAAATATCTGTCTAGAATTCTTGCTTAATGCACTTTTCATTGTGTTGAGTCCGTTTTATTTTTTTTGTAATGGTTTTATTACAGGCCATAATAGAAAGGCCTACCATTACAGTATTTATTCTGATTTGTTGGAAATTTGAGTGAGGTTGTCTTATTAGTTCAGTAAAGTTTGCTAAATTTAACTTGATTTTACCCCCCCCCCCCCCGTCTGAAATTTTAAAAAATGTAATACATGGGCCTGTTTTTGTTATCATGCCGGTGTCATTTTATGCAAAGGTTTTACATTTATACATTGGTTTGGAGGAGATCTCAAGATTTTGTGATATATATTGTGTATCACAATAAAACCCTAAATGTATCACGATAAATGTAAACAACCATATCGCCCAGTCTTATGGTAAACTTTTAAAGCACTCACTTCACAAAGGAATACACACTGCCTTTATTTAACTAAACCTTTTAAACAAGCTGATTGCACTTCCTGGGTTTTGTGACATCACACACAGACAAGCTCCGCCTTCAGTTCTCTAAAGTCTGATTTATATCTCTGCTTTTACCTATTGGATCTGCAGGAATCTGTGTTAGGCCCTACTGTTTTTAGTTTATATATGCTTCTGTTAGACAACATCATTAGAAAGCACTTTATACATTTTCATTGTTATGCAGATGACACATAATTATACCTGTCAATGAAGCCTGATGATAGTATTCAATTAGCCAAGCTAGATGCCTGTCTTAAGGAAATCAAAGCTTGGATGACTTGTAATTTTCTGCTATTAAACCCAGATAAGACTGAAGTCATTCTTGTTGGTCCAAAAAACCTTAGAAATACCTTTCCAAATCAAACTCTTGATTTGGATGCAGCTACTCTTTCTCTGAATAGTTCTGTGAGGAACCTTGTAGTTATTTTTGATCAAGATCTGTTTTTTTTTCCACAATATCTTTATTGAACCTTTTTTTTTTTTTAACAAACATGATACAAACAATCAAACACTAACACTAAAGTACTACAAAAAAAAAAAATACCCTAAAAACACCAACAACCACCAACAAAATCAAGTCTTCAACAATGCTCCTCTGTTTAGTCTAGACAATCCAATACATTAGTATACATATTATGTTCACCAGTTTGGAATTTACAAGGTCCACACACATCATTCACCTTCTTCTTCAAGAGTTATGTTTAAATTTTTTACATAATCAATAAAAGGTCTCCATATATTCTCAAACACAATTTCCTTTGATTTCAGTATATATGTTATTCTTTCTAATGGAAGGTTTGTTAACATCTGTCTTAACCACTGAGTCACATCTGGTCTATGAGTCTTTTTCCATAATAGTGCAATACATTTTTTGGCATTAAGCAAACTGAGGTCTATGAATGTTCTTTCACTTTTATTGAAATTATGCTTTTCTAGGTACAGACCCAACAAAAACAGTTTAGGATTCAATATGATTTGTTTTGAGATTATTTTTTCAATTGTTACCCTCACCTCCTCCCAAAACATTCTTATTAATCTACATTCCCATAAACAATGAAATAGGGTTCCTTTACTTTCCATGCATTTTGTGCATGTATCTGGTATATTTTTGTTATATCTATTTAACTCCTCCGGTGTAACATACATCCGCATTAACCATTTGAAATGTATCAATTTAAGGCGTGCATTTATTGATTTGGTTTGAGCTTCTGTACAAGCCAATTCCCATTGTTCCTCTGAAATTTCAATTTGCAGATCTTCTTTCCAGTAGTTTAATCTTTTCAGTGAATTTTCACTTGAAGATAGTGTCAATGAGTTATAAAACTCTGAAATAATACCCTTTCTTTTACTATCTTTCATCATCATTTTTTCCAAGGATGAATAAATAGGTCGAGTGAGAGCTTTATTTTGATTTGATCGAATAAAGTTTCTAAGTTGAAGATATTTAAAAAAATGTGTTCTATTGAGATTAAATTTGATCCTCAGCTCTTCAAAAGACATTATGTTGTCTGCACATGGCAAATATAAATCCTGAATCTTTTGTATCCCTTTTAAATTCCATACTTTAAATACAGCGTCCGCTCTCCCTGGTTTAAAATATTGATTACCCCATATTGGACTAAATTGTGACAATAACTGTGGTTCTTTTAAATAGTTTTTAGCTTCACACCATATTTTGATCATATGCTTTACAAATGGATTTTTAACTTGTTTTTGTAATTTTTTTGCCGAATCTGAGTATATGAATATGGGAAGAGGTAAAGGTAAATTGTATGATTCCATTTCAGTCCAGTGAGGGAGATCATTTGATGAAAAATAATATGTCATAGACCTCAGTTGTGCCGACCAATAATACAACATAAAATTTGGACATTTCAGACCTCCACGATCAAATGGTAAATATAATAAAGACAAACGTAATCTAGCCCTCCTGTTGTTCCATATAAATTCCACTAACTTTTTTTTTATTCTTGAGAATAGATCTAAAGGTGGTGATAAGGGAATGTATTGAAATAAATAAAGTATTTTAGGTAAAATATTACTTTTAAGTATATTGATTCTCCCGATCATCGACATTGGTAGTGACATCCATCTCTGAGTTAACTCATTGATATCTGACATTAAGGCTTCATAGTTGACACTGGCGACTGATTCTAGCTTAGGCATAATTTGGATTCCTAAATATTTAAACTGATTTACAACATTGAATTGATTTACCTCAGGGGCTGGGTAATTTCTCTGGGTCTCATTTAGCATTAATATTGAAGATTTAGTTTTATTTATTTTATATCCTGATATTTCCCCAAAATTCTTTATTAAATTCAACAAGGTTGGAATTGATTTTTTTAGATTCGACATAAACAAAATTATATCATCGGCGTACAGGGAGATTTTATGTTCTGTTGGTCCAACTTTAATTCCATATATTTGTGAATGTAAACGTATCGCTATCGCTAAAGGTTCAATTGCTATAGTAAACAGTAAAGGTGAAAGTGGACAGCCTTGTCGACATCCTCTATTGATTTTTATTGGTTTTGAAATATTGTTATTTGTTAGGATTTCTGCTGTAGCATTATTGTATATTATTTGAACCCATTTTATGAAATTATTTCCAAGTCCAAACCTTTGTAGGACTTCAAAAAGAAAGGGCCATTCAACTCTATCAAAGGCCTTTTCGGCGTCCAATGATAGGAGAGCTGTATCCGGTGCTTCTTTATTAAAATAAATAATATTAAATAGTCTTCTTACATTATGGAAGCCTTGTCTACCCTTTATAAAGCCATTCTGATCTCGATTAATAATATTTGGTAAAATTTCTTGTATTCGTCTTGCTAAAATTTTACAGATTATCTTAAGGTCGGCGTTTAATAGGCTTATTGGTCTCATATTTTCACATTTATTAGAGGGCTTACCTGGTTTTGGCAGCAGTATAATTAAGGCATTATTTATGTATGATGGTAAATTATTATTTTGAAATGCTTCTAAAACCATTTCCAAAAAAGGTTTTATTAATTTATTCTTAAATTTTTTATAAAGGTCAACTGGAAGACCATCTGGTCCTGCACTTTTTCCTGATTTCATATTATCAATGGCTAGCCCAACTTCTTCTTGACTAATTTTAGACTCCAATATCTCCCTGTTTTCATTTGGAATACACGGTATAGATAGTTCGTTCAAAAACCCATTTAGTTTTGTTAAATCAGGTTCATTTTTGGTATCATATAATTTTTCATAGTAATCTCTAAAGGCTCTATTAATTTCTAAAGGATCTATAACTACCTGTCCATTACTTATAATACTGGTAATTGGTGTTTTAATTTCCAATTGTTTAATCTGCCATGCTAATAATTTTCCTGATTTTTCACCTTGTTCATAAAAAGATTGTTTCAATCTTAGAAGACTCGAGGCAGCTCTATTCGCTGATTTTTTGTCGTATTCAGCTCTCAAAATCAGTAATTCATTCTCCAACCTTGGGTCACTTCCTGCATACACTTTTTCCTGAAGACTTTTTATTTTATGTTCCAATTTAGCTCTCTCCTCTCGAGTCTTCTTAGATTTTGATCCTGTATAACTAATAATATGTCCCCTAATAAAAGCTTTGAAAGCCTCCCACTTTACACATGCTGATGTTTGTGTAGTATTGATGTCAAAGAACTCGTCTATCTGTTTTTCTATATACTTGACAAATTCCTCATCCTGAAGCCATTTATGCTGAAATTGCCATCTACCTGATTCCTTTGTCAATTTTTTTTTTCCACAATATCTTTATTGAACCTTTTTTTTTTTTTAACAAACATGATACAAACAATCAAACACTAACACTAAAGTACTACAAAAAAAAATGCACTAAAAACACCAACAACCACCAACAAAATCAAGTTTTCAACAATGCTCCTCTGTTTAGTCTAGACAATCCAATACATAAGTATACATATTATGTTCACCAGTTTGGAATTTACAAGGTCCACACACATCATTCACCTTCTTCTTCAAGAGTTATGTTTAAATTTTTTACATAATCAATAAAAGGTCTCCATATATTCTCAAACACAATTTCCTTTGATTTCAGTATATATGTTATTCTTTCTAATGGAAGGTTTGTTAACATCTGTCTTAACCACTGAGTCACATCTGGTCTATGAGTCTTTTTCCATAATAGTGCAATACATTTTTTGGCATTAAGCAAACTGAGGTCTATGAATGTTCTTTCACTTTTATTAAAATTATGCTTTTCTGGGTACAGACCCAACAAAAACAGTTTAGGATTCAATATGATTTGTTTTGAGATTATTTTTTCAATTGTTACCCTCACCTCTTCCCAAAACATTCTTATTAATCTACATTCCCATAAACAATGAAATAGGGTTCCTTTACTTTCCATGCATTTTGTGCATGTATCTGGTATATTTTTGTTATATCTATTTAACTCCTCCGGTGTAACATACATCCACATTAACCATTTGAAATGTATCAATTTAAGGCGTGCATTTATTGATTTGGTTTGAGCTTCTGTACAAGCCAATTCCCATTGTTCCTCTGAAATTTCAATTTGCAGATCTTCTTTCCAGTAGTTTAATCTTTTCAGTGAATTTTCACTTGAAGATAGTGTCAATGAGTTATAAAACTCTGAAATAATACCCTTTCTTTTACTATCTTTCATCATCATTTTTTCCAAGGATGAATAAATAGGTCGAGTGAGAGCTTTATTTTGATTTGATCGAATAAAGTTTCTAAGTTGAAGATATTTAAAAAAATGTGTTCTATTGAGATTAAATTTGATCCTCAGCTCTTCAAAAGTCATTATATTGTCTGCACATGGCAAATATAAATCCTGAATCTTTTGTATCCCTTTTAAATTCCATACTTTAAATACAGCGTCCGCTCTCCCTGGTTTAAAATATTGATTACCCCATATTGGACTAAATTGTGACAATAACTGTGGTTCTTTTAAATAGTTTTTAGCTTCACACCATATTTTGATCATATGCTTTACAAATGGATTTTTAACTTGTTTTTGTAATTTTTTTGCCGAATCTGAGTATATGAATATGGGAAGAGGTAAAGGTAAATTGTATGATTCCATTTCAGTCCAGTGAGGGAGATCATTTGATGAAAAATAATATGTCATAGACCTCAGTTGTGCCGACCAATAATACAACATAAAATTTGGACATTTCAGACCTCCACGATCAAATGGTAAATATAATAAAGACAAACGTAATCTAGCCCTCCTGTTGTTCCATATAAATTCCACTAACTTTTTTTTTATTCTTGTGAATAGATCTAAAGGTGGTGATAAGGGAATGTATTGAAATAAATAAAGTATTTTAGGTAAAATATTACTTTTAAGTATATTGATTCTCCCGATCATCGACATTGGTAGTGACATCCATCTCTGAGTTAACTCATTGATATCTGACATTAAGGCTTCATAGTTGACGCTGGCGACTGATTCTAGCTTAGGCATAATTTGGATTCCTAAATATTTAAACTGATTTACAACATTGAATTGATTTACCTCAGGGGCTGGGTAATTTCTCTGGGTCTCATTTAGCATTAATATTGAAGATTTAGTTTTATTTATTTTATATCCTGATATTTCCCCAAAATTCTTTATTAAATTCAACAAGGTTGGAATTGATTTTTTTAGATTCGACATAAACAAAATTATATCATCGGCGTACAGGGAGATTTTATGTTCTGTTGGTCCAACTTTAATTCCATATATTTGTGAATGTAAACGTATCGCTATCGCTAAAGGTTCAATTGCCATAGTAAACAGTAAAGGTGAAAGTGGACAGCCTTGTCGACATCCTCTATTGATTTTTATTGGTTTTGAAATATTGTTATTTGTTAGGATTTCTGCTGTAGCATTATTGTATATTATTTGAACCCATTTTATGAAATTATTTCCAAGTCCAAACCTTTGTAGGACTTCAAAAAGAAAGGGCCATTCAACTCTATCAAAGGCCTTTTCGGCGTCCAATGATAGGAGAGCTGTATCCGGTGCTTCTTTATTAAAATAAATAATATTAAATAGTCTTCTTACATTATGGAAGCCTTGTCTACCCTTTATAAAGCCATTCTGATCTCGATTAATAATATTTGGTAAAATTTCTTGTATTCGTCTTGCTAAAATTTTACAGATTATCTTAAGGTCGGCGTTTAATAGGCTTATTGGTCTCATATTTTCACATTTATTAGAGGGCTTACCTGGTTTTGGCAGCAGTATAATTAAAGCATTATTTATGTATGATGGTAAATTATTATTTTGAAATGCTTCTAAAACCATTTCCAAAAAAGGTTTTATTAATTTATTCTTAAATTTTTTTATAAAGGTCAACTGGAAGACCATCTGGTCCTGCACTTTTTCCTGATTTCATATTATCAATGGCTAGCCCAACTTCTTCTTGACTAATTTTAGACTCCAATATCTCCCTGTTTTCATTTGGTATACACGGTATAGATAGTTCGTTCAAAAACCCATTTAGTTTTGTTAAATCAGGTTCATTTTTGGTATCATATAATTTTTCATAGTAATCTCTAAAGGCTCTATTAATTTCTGAAGGATCTATAACTACCTGTCCCTTACTTATAATACTGGTAATTGGTGTTTTAATTTCCAATTGTTTAATCTGCCATGCTAATAATTTTCCTGATTTTTCACCTTGTTCATAAAAAGATTGTTTCAATCTTAGAAGACTCGAGGCAGCTCTATTCGCTGATTTTTTGTCGTATTCAGCTCTCAAAGTCAGTAATTCATTCTCCAACCTTGGGTCACTTCCTGCATACACTTTTTCCTGAAGACTTTTTATTTTATGTTCCAATTTAGCTCTCTCCTCTCGAGTCTTCTTAGATTTTGATCCTGTATAACTAATAATATGTCCCCTAATAAAAGCTTTGAAAGCCTCCCACTTTACACATGCTGATGTTTGTGTAGTATTGATGTCAAAGAACTCGTCTATCTGTTTTTCTATATACTTGACAAATTCCTCATCCTGAAGCCATTTATGCTGAAATTGCCATCTACCTGATTCCTTTGTCAATTTTTTTTTTCCACAATATCTTTATTGAACCTTTTTTTTTTTTTTTAACAAACATGATACAAACAATCAAACACTAACACTAAAGTACTACAAAAAAAAAATGCACTAAAAACACCAACAACCACCAACAAAATCAAGTTTTCAACAATGCTCCTCTGTTTAGTCTAGACAATCCAATACATAAGTATACATATTATGTTCACCAGTTTGGAATTTACAAGGTCCACACACATCATTCACCTTCTTCTTCAAGAGTTATGTTTAAATTTTTTACATAATCAATAAAAGGTCTCCATATATTCTCAAACACAATTTCCTTTGATTTCAGTATATATGTTATTCTTTCTAATGGAAGGTTTGTTAACATCTGTCTTAACCACTGAGTCACATCTGGTCTATGAGTCTTTTTCCATAATAGTGCAATACATTTTTTGGCATTAAGCAAACTGAGGTCTATGAATGTTCTTTCACTTTTATTAAAATTATGCTTTTCTGGGTACAGACCCAACAAAAACAGTTTAGGATTCAATATGATTTGTTTTGAGATTATTTTTTCAATTGTTACCCTCACCTCTTCCCAAAACATTCTTATTAATCTACATTCCCATAAACAATGAAATAGGGTTCCTTTACTTTCCATGCATTTTGTGCATGTATCTGGTATATTTTTGTTATATCTATTTAACTCCTCCGGTGTAACATACATCCGCATTAACCATTTGAAATGTATCAATTTAAGGCGTGCATTTATTGATTTGGTTTGAGCTTCTGTACAAGCCAATTCCCATTGTTCCTCTGAAATTTCAATTTGCAGATCTTCTTTCCAGTAGTTTAATCTTTTCAGTGAATTTTCACTTGAAGATAGTGTCAATGAGTTATAAAACTCTGAAATAATACCCTTTCTTTTACTATCTTTCATCATCATTTTTTCCAAGGATGAATAAATAGGTCGAGTGAGAGCTTTATTTTGATTTGATCGAATAAAGTTTCTAAGTTGAAGATATTTAAAAAAATGTGTTCTATTGAGATTAAATTTGATCCTCAGCTCTTCAAAAGTCATTATATTGTCTGCACATGGCAAATATAAATCCTGAATCTTTTGTATCCCTTTTAAATTCCATACTTTAAATACAGCGTCCGCTCTCCCTGGTTTAAAATATTGATTACCCCATATTGGACTAAATTGTGACAATAACTGTGGTTCTTTTAAATAGTTTTTAGCTTCACACCATATTTTGATCATATGCTTTACAAATGGATTTTTAACTTGTTTTTGTAATTTTTTTGCCGAATCTGAGTATATGAATATGGGAAGAGGTAAAGGTAAATTGTATGATTCCATTTCAGTCCAGTGAGGGAGATCATTTGATGAAAAATAATATGTCATAGACCTCAGTTGTGCCGACCAATAATACAACATAAAATTTGGACATTTCAGACCTCCACGATCAAATGGTAAATATAATAAAGACAAACGTAATCTAGCCCTCCTGTTGTTCCATATAAATTCCACTAACTTTTTTTTTATTCTTGTGAATAGATCTATAGGTGGTGATAAGGGAATGTATTGAAATAAATAAAGTATTTTAGGTAAAATATTACTTTTAAGTATATTGATTCTCCCGATCATCGACATTGGTAGTGACATCCATCTCTGAGTTAACTCATTGATATCTGACATTAAGGCTTCATAGTTGACGCTGGCGACTGATTCTAGCTTAGGCATAATTTGGATTCCTAAATATTTAAACTGATTTACAACATTGAATTGATTTACCTCAGGGGCTGGGTAATTTCTCTGGGTCTCATTTAGCATTAATATTGAAGATTTAGTTTTATTTATTTTATATCCTGATATTTCCCCAAAATTCTTTATTAAATTCAACAAGGTTGGAATTGATTTTTTTAGATTCGACATAAACAAAATTATATCATCGGCGTACAGGGAGATTTTATGTTCTGTTGGTCCAACTTTAATTCCATATATTTGTGAATGTAAACGTATCGCTATCGCTAAAGGTTCAATTGCCATAGTAAACAGTAAAGGTGAAAGTGGACAGCCTTGTCGACATCCTCTATTGATTTTTATTGGTTTTGAAATATTGTTATTTGTTAGGATTTCTGCTGTAGCATTATTGTATATTATTTGAACCCATTTTATGAAATTATTTCCAAGTCCAAACCTTTGTAGGACTTCAAAAAGAAAGGGCCATTCAACTCTATCAAAGGCCTTTTCGGCGTCCAATGATAGGAGAGCTGTATCCGGTGCTTCTTTATTAAAATAAATAATATTAAATAGTCTTCTTACATTATGGAAGCCTTGTCTACCCTTTATAAAGCCATTCTGATCTCGATTAATAATATTTGGTAAAATTTCTTGTATTCGTCTTGCTAAAATTTTACAGATTATCTTAAGGTCGGCGTTTAATAGGCTTATTGGTCTCATATTTTCACATTTATTAGAGGGCTTACCTGGTTTTGGCAGCAGTATAATTAAAGCATTATTTATGTATGATGGTAAATTATTATTTTGAAATGCTTCTAAAACCATTTCCAAAAAAGGTTTTATTAATTTATTCTTAAATTTTTTATAAAGGTCAACTGGAAGACCATCTGGTCCTGCACTTTTTCCTGATTTCATATTATCAATGGCTAGCCCAACTTCTTCTTGACTAATTTTAGACTCCAATATCTCCCTGTTTTCATTTGGTATACACGGTATAGATAGTTCGTTCAAAAACCCATTTAGTTTTGTTAAATCAGGTTCATTTTTGGTATCATATAATTTTTCATAGTAATCTCTAAAGGCTCTATTAATTTCTGAAGGATCTATAACTACCTGTCCCTTACTTATAATACTGGTAATTGGTGTTTTAATTTCCAATTGTTTAATCTGCCATGCTAATAATTTTCCTGATTTTTCACCTTGTTCATAAAAAGATTGTTTCAATCTTAGAAGACTCGAGGCAGCTCTATTCGCTGATTTTTTGTCGTATTCAGCTCTCAAAGTCAGTAATTCATTCTCCAACCTTGGGTCACTTCCTGCATACACTTTTTCCTGAAGACTTTTTATTTTATGTTCCAATTTAGCTCTCTCCTCTCGAGTCTTCTTAGATTTTGATCCTGTATAACTAATAATATGTCCCCTAATAAAAGCTTTGAAAGCCTCCCACTTTACACATGCTGATGTTTGTGTAGTATTGATGTCAAAGAACTCGTCTATCTGTTTTTCTATATACTTGACAAATTCCTCATCCTGAAGCCATTTATGCTGAAATTGCCATCTACCTGATTCCTTTGTCAATTTTTTATCTACATATATTAGACAACAGGGTGCATGATCAGAGATCACGATGTTATCATAAAAGCAGTTTTGAATCTTGGACCTTAATTCTGTGGAAATCAAAAAATAATCAATACGTGAGAATGTCTTGTAGGTACTGGAATAACAAGAATAGGCTTTAACTTGTGGTTTCATTTCTCTCCATATATCTAACAATCTCAATTCTTTCATAAAATGATTAATAGTCATCCTACATCCAATGTGCGTACAATCCAGTCCTGTTGATCTATCCACACCTGGATTCAATGTACAATTAAAATCCCCTGCTATTATATGTTGCCCTGTAAGTGATGATAAGATGAGAAATAAATTAGCAAAGAACTTCTGATCATCTATATTGGGACCATATAAGTTCACAAGATTTATATTTTCTAATAGCAAAGAACCTTGAATGATTACATATCTTCCAAATTTGTCTCCAATTACATTTTTCACTTGAAAAGGAACTGATTTATGTATGAGAGTCATAACTCCCCTGGCTCGGGATGAAAATGAAGAGGTGAATACACTTCCCTGCCATCTACTCCTAATTCTTTTAACATCCTCCTCTATCAGATGAGTTTCTTGTAAAAACACAATTCTTGAACCCATGTCCTTTATTTTATTCATAACTTGTTTAAGTTTTTTTAAATTTTGTAGACCTCTGCAATTCCATGAAGTTAAATTAAGATTAACACTTTGGTCCATGATCAATAGAGAGTTTGGGATTACCTTGCAGTGTAAACATGCTCATACAGAGAAGCAAAAACATGAGTGGTTGAACATTCATCCTACAAACTACACACAAACAAATTTCCCCTTCCCACACTTGTGGCAAACCCCCCAAAATCAAAAGAAAAATTCTGTCTCCCGATATAGCCATCGACCGTTCCACACCCACGGGGAACAGCCTAAGCCACTCCTTCTTCATCCTCCCAATCACCCTAACTCTACTGCTTTTAATGACGTAACATTAACTCTCCTCTGTAGTTTTCCAACTTAACTCCAAAATTTTTAACAACTTTGTACATCATAGTTTTTTTTTGTTTGTTTTGTTTTTGTTTTGTTTTTTTAATATATAATACAATCTATATTTTGTAAACTTACTATTTACTTCAAGTCAGTCAGATGCCTGTGCAAATGCTTAATTATTCTACCTTATATTTTGTTCATGCTTAGCTCCCACCAGTCTCTTCTTCTTCTTTGATCTTCTTGATGAACTCCTGCGCCTCCTCTGGGGTCTTGAAGATGTGGGTTCTGCCCTCATACGTGGTCAGCAGTCTCGCAGGATAGATTACACCATGACGAATCCCAAGGTTGCGCAGCTCCTTACGTACGGGATCAAACTGCTTCCTCAATTGCTGGATTCCTGTGGCCAAATCTGGGTAGAACCGCACCTGCTGGTCCTGGTGTTTAATCTCTCCTTTTTTAGCTCGTGCAGCGTTGAAGATCTTCATCCTGTCTCTGTTGCTAAGAAACTTCATAATTAAGGTCCTCGGCGGTCCCTTATCTCTCCGTGGGCCAATACGATGTGCTTTTTCCAGAATCACTGCTGATTGCAACTCCTCGCTGCCCAGCACCTCCGGAATCCACTTTTCCAGAAAGGAACATACGTCCCGACCTTCTGATTCCTCTGGAAGACCCACCAGCCTCAAATTATTCTGTCTCGACCGAGATTCCAAATCCAAAATATTATCTTCCAGAGATTTATTTTTTTTTTCCAAAGTGCGCACCTTTAATTGAAGACGGGTGACGTCATCTTCAGCACTAGCGAGACGGAGCTCCATCTGCGCCGTTCGTTCTACACAGTCACCCAATTCCTTTCTTATTCCTTCCAACGCTGTCATAATCCCATCAAATCTAGAGGAAAAGTCCGCTCTCATTGAACTCATGGCAGCCATCAGCGCATCTGCGCCATTCCCCGCAGATTTCACACCGTTGCCAGCCTCCTCCGCCATATATGGAGTTTTGTTTGCTGCGTCACAGACCTGAAAGTCCGTTAATTTGGACTGTTTCGGCGGCTCGCTTTTTCCTTTTCCTGGTTTTCCAGCCTTAGGCTTCGCCGACATATCCTCGCCCAAATGCTGGGATACGTTCTGTCCCAAATGAGAGAGTTATTTGCCGATTTTTTTTTTTTCCAGGAGCAGAGCAGAGCGAGACACGTCCGTCCTACGTGGCAGCCATAACCGGAAGCCCCTTTGTCAATTTTTTATCTACATATATTAGACAACAGGGTGCATGATCAGAAATCACGATGTTATCATAAAAGCAGTTTTGAATCTTGGACCTTAATTCTGTGGAAATCAAAAAATAATCAATACGTGAGAATGTCTTGTAGGTACTGGAATAACAAGAATAGGCTTTAACTTGTGGTTTCATTTCTCTCCATATATCTAACAATCTCAATTCTTTCATAAAATGATTAATAGTCATCCTACATCCAATGTGCGTACAATCCAGTCCTGTTGATCTATCCACACCTGGATTCAATGTACAATTAAAATCCCCTGCTATTATATGTTGCCCTGTAAGTGATGATAAGATGAGAAATAAATTAGCAAAGAACTTCTGATCATCTATATTGGGACCATATAAGTTCACAAGATTTATATTTTCTAATAGCAAAGAACCTTGAATGATTACATATCTTCCAAATTTGTCTCCAATTACATTTTTCACTTGAAAAGGAACTGATTTATGTATGAGAGTCATAACTCCCCTGGCTCGGGATGAAAATGAAGAGGTGAATACACTTCCCTGCCATCTACTCCTAATTCTTTTAACATCCTCCTCTATCAGATGAGTTTCTTGTAAAAACACAATTCTTGAACCCATGTCCTTTATTTTATTCATAACTTGTTTAAGTTTTTTTAAATTTTGTAGACCTCTGCAATTCCATGAAGTTAAATTAAGATTAACACTTTGGTCCATGATCAATAGAGAGTTTGGGATTACCTTGCAGTGTAAACATGCTCATACAGAGAAGCAAAAACATGAGTGGTTGAACATTCATCCTACAAACTACACACAAACAAATTTCCCCTTCCCACACTTGTGGCAAACCCCCCAAAATCAAAAGAAAAATTCTGTCAAGATCTGTTTTTTAATTCACATATTAAATTTGTTTCTAAGACTGCCTTCTGTCATCTGCATAATATTGCCAAGATTAGGAGCATCTTGTCTCTGAGTGATGCTGAGAAACTCATTCACGCTTTTGTTAACTCTAGATTAGATTTTTGTAACTCGTTATTATCAGGTTGTCCAAAAATATCTTTAAAAAGTCTTCAGCTGATCCAAAATGCTGCTGCAAGAGTTTTAACAGGTACTAGAAAGCGAGATCATATCTCTCCGGTTCTGGCCTCCCTTCACTGGCTCCCCATAGAGTTTAGAATTAAGTTTAAAATCCTTCTTCTCACTTACAAAGCTCTTAATAATCAGGCCCCCTTTTATATAAAAGATCTGATATTACCCTATCATCCTAACAGAGCACTACGCTCCCAAAAAGCTGGATTACTTGTAATACCTAGAATCTCCAAAAGTACAATGGGTGGCAGAGCCTTCAGCTATCAAGCTCCTTTCCTGTAGAACCAGTTACCAATCTGGGTTCGGGAATCAGACTCGATCTCTGTTTTTAAGAATAGGGTAAAAACCTTCCTCTTCAACATAGCCTACAGTTAGGGAGGGATCTTGTGTCTCTTAACCCTCCCTTTGTTTTGCTGTTAATAGATTTAGACTGCCGGGTGACCTCCAATAATGTACTTGGCTTCTCTCCTTTAATGTTTGCTCTCTTTTTGTCTGTTCTTTTCATCTTCTCTATCCCCTCACCCCCCAGCTAGTCGCAGCAGATGACTGCCCCTCCCTGAGCCTGGTTCTGCTTGAGGTTTCTTCCTGTTAAAAGGGAGTTTTTCCTCTCCACCGTCACCAAGTGCTTGCTCACAGGGGATCGCTTGATTGCTGGGGTCTTTCTGCAATTGTGGGGTTTCCCCCACATTTGAAAGTACTATGAGATGACTGTTGTTGTGATATGACGCTATATAAATAAAGTTGAATTGAACTGAATTGAAATGAATTGAACCTATTGCCTAGGTATGTGGCTTACCCTGTTGTCAGCATTTATTTGTGTATGCTGATTTCTCCCTGCTATGCTGGTCAAACAGGCTTCTCTCCTGATGTGTAGACTAATTTCCTGGGTGTACAGTGGTGTGAAAAAGTGTTTGTCCCCTTCGTGATTTCTCATTTTTTTGTATCAGAGCTCACTCACAGCGCACTGCCACAGCGCTGAGTGTGTCTCGTGATGGAGGAATAAAACACCTTTAACAATTTGGTATATCTGTCCAAATTGTGAATAGTCTGAAAGGGCTCTTATAGCTTATAAATGTGTTATTTCACCTGCCAAAAATTGATTAAGAGTCTTAATGTTGATTGAAACAGTTTGAATGATTTAAAAATGATTTTATTTGATTCAGGATTAAATTGTGAATATAATACTCTAACTTCCTCTATCACATTTGTGAAATGGTCTCAAAGGACAATAATTCTGTATTTTCCCTGCCAAAAATTCATTAAGGGTCTTAATCTGGATTGAAACTCCAGAAATCCAGTCATAACTGGTTTATTCATGCACATGTAAACATGGTCAATGATCAGGTTTACATGTACACTAATAAACCAGCTGTGATTGGATTTCTGCAGTTATCTGATTATTCAGGTGGGCATGTAAACAGAATAATCTGATAAAGGCCATGTAACTGGGGCCATTACGCCAGCTCATTCAGGTTGTTCGTGTTTTGTAAAAGATCAGTGGTTCAATAAAACATTTCACAATGTACTTGTACTTCTTTGTACTAAAGTTGGAGTTGTCATTAGGTTGTTTTGCTATTATTTTACTGGTCTGGCCCACTTGACATTAAATCCAGCAGTAAGTGGCCTCCGAGCTAAAATGAATTTGACGCCCCTAGTATAGTGCCTTTCATGACACCCAAAGCACTTGACAGACACTGATAGTGGTAAGCTACTTCTGTAGCCACAGTTGTTCTGAGGCAGCCTGATGGAAATATGGCTGCCAATCAATGCCAATGGCCTCTCCGACCACCACTGTCATGATCAGGGGCACGGCTAGGGATTGTGACCATGTTTTATATTCATTATGTCTCCCCCTGTTGCCTGTTGCATGTGTCTTATGGTTGTCTTTTTGAACTACTTTATATTTTGGCATCCCTGTTTATTTATATTGTTTAGTATTATTGTCCTTGTTGTCTTTAGGCATGTTTGATCACCCCTGCCTAAGTTCATGATTGCATGTGTGCCTGTTTACCTGTTGTCACCAGTTCCCCATGTTTCTGTATCCACAGGTACTCATCCTCATGTGTGCACCTCCTGCCCTTGATTGTCTGCCCAGCTGTCTCACGTTAAGTTTGTGGCAGGGGTTGGAACCTTTCTGTGTGGAGTTTGCATGTTCTCCCTGTGCTGCGTGGGTTTACTCCGGGGGCTCCGGTTTCCTCCCACAATCCAAAGACATGCATGTTAGGTTAATTAGCTGTTCTAAATTGTCCCTAGATATCTGTTTCCTATAGGCCCTTAGAATAGAGGGTTAGTACTAGTGAAAGCGCTTTGAGTGGTCTTTGTGACTAGAAAAGCACTATATAAGTGCAGGTTAGTTAGTTAGTTAGTTATTAGTTCTCATATATATATATATACTGTATATATATATATATATATATATATATATATATAGATGGCGGCATAGATGGCGGCAGCGCGCACGGACGCAGCGGCCCCTCTTAGCATCAGCGAGTGTGAGAGTTTTGAGTGTTTTGATCTTCCCAGACGTACATTCTGTAAAACTTACAACCGTGAGACCTTATTAAACATCAAGGTACTGCACGCTGCAAGAATCGCAGCGATCGGTTGTGATTTGGACATTCTACGCCAGCATGGAATTCTGGCGGAGTCCCCGCTGGAAGCTACCCGAGAGAGGAGAAGGCGTAAGCAGCGCGAACGTAAGCAAAAGCGTGGAAAAAGGGCCGGGATCCATGCTAGACTAAAGGCTAACCCCTCCAGACCAGTGGTACCGTCGCTCATTCTCTCTAACGTCCGCTCCCTCGAAAACAAGCTGGACGAGCTGCGTCTGCTGAGAGAAACCCAGAGAGAATGGAGAGACTGCTGTGTGTTTGTTTTTACTGAGACATGGCTCCACGGCAACATTCCTGACGAGGCCATTCAACTGGAAGATACGGCGATGTTCCGTGCCGACAGGGAAACGGCGAGCTCCGGTAAGAGCCGGGGGGGGTGGGCTATGCCTCTGTGTTAACAAGAACTGGTGCGTTAATGCCACGTTAGTGTCTAAACACTGCTCTCCTTTGGCGGAGTTCCTTATTGTAAATTGTCGGCCATATTTTTTGCCGAGGGAATTCAGCAACGTGTTTGTTGCTGGTGTTTACATAGCGCCGAGAGCTAATGCTAAAGCTAATGCTAAGAAGGCACTCGGGGAACTGCACAATGTGATTAGTGAAATCCAAACTTCACACCCGGACAGTTTTGTGGTGGTTGCGGGGGATTTTAACCACACCAGCTTAAAGACTGTGCTCCCCAAGTTTAAACAATGTGTAGACTTTAAGACCAGAGGAGAGAATATGTTGGACTTAGTGTACACAAACACAGATGCATATAAGGCGATACCCCACCCCCATCTCGGCCTTTCTGATCACATATCCGTGATGCTGCTGCCTGCCTACAAACCTTTATTGAAGCGCAGCAGGCCAGCAGTGAAACAAATTAGAATTTGGCCAGAGAGTGCAACCTCTGCACTGAAAGACTGTTTTCTGCACACAGACTGGGAGGTCTTCAAAATAGCAGCCTCCCAGGAAGACAAGACAGATGTGGAGGAGTATGCTGATACAGTCACCAGCTACATCACGAAGTGCACAGAGGATGTCACTACAGTGAAGACCATCACTATGCGGGGTAACCATAAGCCCTGGATGACTGCAGAGGTGCGCTCGCTGCTTACAGCCAGAGATGCAGCCTTCAAAGCGAAGGACAGGATCGCCCTCCGCTCAGCCAGGTCTGCGCTCTCAAAGGGAATTAAGGTGGCAAAGCGCACCTATGCGGAGAAAATCCAGGGACACCTCTGTGACACTAGGAACACCAAGCAGATGTGGCAGGGAGTTCGGACACTGACGGGCTATAAGTCTAGGCAGGGGGTCGATGATGACGACGCTTCACTTCCAGACAGGCTTAACGACTTCTTTGCACGTTTTGAAGCATCAAACTCGACAATCAGAGGGAGGGCTGGCCCACCCCCACCATCGTTTGGACCAGCTTTTACCATCAACACAGCGGACACCCGGAGGACCCTAACCAGAGTTAACCCACGCAACGCTGCAGGTCCGGACAACATTCCGGGACGTGTGCTCCGAGACTGCGCAAGCGAGTTGGCGGATGTCCTGACTGACATTTATAACATCTCCCTGAGTCAGGCCATCATTCCCAGATGCTTCAAGACCTCTATCATTGTACCGGTGGCAAAGAAACCAGTTGTGTCCTGTTTGAATGACTATCGTCCTGTTGCACTGACACCAATTGTGATGAAGTGTTTTGAACGGCTTGTCAAACCACACATTACAGCCTGCCTCCCTGCATCACACGACCCGCTCCAGTTTGCATATCGTTCAAACCGCTCCACGGAGGATGCTATAGTCACCACCCTACACTCTGTCATCACCCACCTGGACCAGAAAGACACCTACACCAGACTCCTGTATATTGATTTCAGTTCAGCATTCAACACCATTATTCCCCAGAGACTGATGGAGAAATTACTCCTTCTCGGTCTGAACACCGCCACATGTCTCTGGATCCTGGATTTCCTGACTGAGAGACCTCAGTCTGTCTGGGTTGGAAACAACATCTCCAACTCTGTCACGCTGAGCACCGGATCCCCTCAAGGCTGTGTACTCAGTCCACTGTTGTTTACACTTCTAACACATGACTGTGTATCCAGACACGAGGGAAACCAGATTATTAAGTTTGCAGACAACACCACGGTGGTGGGACTTATTCAAAGGGATGAGGAATCAATGTACAGGGAAGAAGTGAGAGACCTGGAGGGCTGGTGCAGGGAGAGCAATCTGGTGCTCAACGTGGACAAAACGAAGGAGAGGATTATCGACTTCCGGCGGTCACAGCCTGAGCACGTCCCCCTCAGCATCGGCGGCCGTTTAGTGGAGAGAGTGGAGAACATCAAGTTCCTCGGAGTGCAGATCTCGCAGGACCTGACCTGGAGCAAGAATTCCTTGGGGATCCGGAAGCGGGCTCAGCAGAGACTGCACTTCTTGAGGAAACTCAAACAGGCCTCTCTCCCCATCTGCATCCTCAGGACCTTCTACAGAGGTGTGGTGGAGAGTGTTCTGACGTACTGCATTGCTACATGGTACTCCAGCTGCAGTATGTCAGACAAAAAAGCCCTGCAGAGGATAGTCAAGGGGGCTGAGAGGGTAATTGGAGGCTCCCTCCCCTCTGTCCAAGAACTTTTTCAGAACCGTTGTAGGAGCAGGGCACTGAGCATTGTCAAGGACCGTTCTCACCCTCTGCATAAACACTTTGAACTTCTTCCATCTGGTAAACGATTCCGGAGCATCAGAGGCAGAACCACCAGACTGATCAACAGCTTCCTTCCACAAGCTGTCAGGATGCTGAACAGTTGACCTGGAATCTCTCATACACACTACTGCACCTACGGACATTTTGTATATTATTTGTATATTATAGTTAGTTAGTTCCCCCCCCCCCCCACCCAAGTATGTCTCAGGGATGTGTTCAATGGATGGGGGGGTGGGGGTGGGGGGGGGGGTGAAGCTATGTGGGAGTGTGTCTTAAATCATGCTGCTTCTGTTTATATGGATGCCGAGAGAAACGCAATTTCATCTTGCCTGCACTACAGTTGTATGTACAGCAATGTGACAATAAAGTTTGATTTGATTTGATATGATATACATATATGAGTCTCTGTTCTGTGTTTGTTGAGAGGTCATTGCATCATTTACCCTGCTACGTCTCTGTCTCTGATCCACGCCTATGTAAGTTGCTCGCCAAATCCTTGCTTTAAGTTTTGATCCCAAGTTTAGATTAGTTTGTTTTAGCTCTCAGCCCATGTGCTGCCTTTTGTTTTGTCCCTGGAGTTTGTTTAATAAATTATCATTTTGCACTTGATCCTGCCTGCACCCTTGAGTCTTCCCTTTAACCCTTATCTGCAGTGAAGCAGAACATGACAACCACCAAACATTTATTCACATTCATACACCAGTGTCACAGACAAAGCGAACCAATCACAGCTGTTGTTTTCTGTGTTACTGTGGCACGTAGTTACATTTTTAGAGAGGTGCATGTCAGGTTGCGGCGTAGGTACTGTGTAGAGTACATGCAGATGGCATAGCTACAGCATCACCATTTTGTAGTAGAAGTATAAATCAGGCTTTAGTTAGCAAAACAAATACATCCTGATTGCCTCTTTACTTGTGATTGCCCCACTCAAAATATCTTCACGCTCTCACATTAGGAGCTCATTAAAATTGATGAGCAGCCTAAAAACTGACAGTTTTAAACAGACTTTAAATACAACTTTGAGGAGCTGTGAAATGACACAAAAAATGTTTTCAGTCTTTAAAAACTACATACTGTACTGTATTTTTCTTTGAGGATTGTAGCACTTAAACTTGCTTGTGCCCCCATCATCATCATCATCATCATCGATCCTCAGAAGAGTTTTGAACTCTCTCGAGTGCCCATCTATGTTCCAAATATGTGGGACATAAGGGCGTGGAGCCTATGTTTGTTTTGCATTTCACGTTGTACTTGACTAGCAGACAAACCAGTAACTGTCTCACACTTTTTCCACATGTCACGATAGTATTTCTTGGCATCTGTTCTAAACAGAGGTTGTTTCTGTAGGGCTGTGTTCTCCAGTCTAGTGGCATGAACAATATACGTATAGAGAAATCTGAGATGGGTAGAGTGTTAGTGATTTTCCGCATTCGATAGCATAAAGCTCTAGTCCAGTTCGCTTGCCCTCCCACAAAATATTGCTTGTAGTGATAAAGCATACTTATTACAGATCCTACTAATAGCAGTCATCAAATGCATCACTTTCAGATGAAACCTAAACCTAAAACCTAAACTGCCATCATATAATGTGTGGATCCAAAAGTTTTGGGAGTTGTATGAAATCACATATGCCTTGCGGCTTCTGAAGTCTACATTTCTAAAGAGATGGAGGTCTGTATTGTCTCTGCTACAGCAGTGCCAAAGCAGTGTATAGTGTACTGTAAGACCAATTGCCCAGGACTGGGAGGAGGGTCCTACTTTTAGGTGTACATATTTGGTCCTCACTTAAATAACTTCCTGTTCCAGTGAAAACACAGATTATGGGAAGGGCAAATGTGAGCATCTTCAATAACCCTAAAATTCAGCAAAAATTTCAGTTCCAGTTCATCTTCTATCAAAAGTTTTTAGCATTTGGTAACATACATTTTGCTATTTCTCAAATGTAAGGCATTCAAATTGGCCTTAAAAATGTCTTTAAAACTCTAAAAAAAAAATGTAACTTCATTATTGCTGCAGATACCCTATATCGGGTTTTCCCTGCTCACACTCTGACACAGTTCTTTTTATCACCCACCAGCGCATACATCAACAAGGCCAGTGACTCATCAGAGCAGGTGACACTCATCGACTCGCTCCACTCCCCAGAGGGCTTGGCTGTTGACTGGGTCCATAAGAACCTCTACTGGACCGATTCAGGAAACAAGAGCATCTCTGTTGCTACAGGAGATGGCAGGAAGAGAAAAATGCTGATAACAACTGAGCTGAGTGAGCCACGAGCCATCGCGGTGGATCCACACCAAGGGTGAGTCAGAAATGTTTCAGTCCAAACAGACTTTCAGACAGATGGACAGAGCATGAGAGGAGGGGAATGAGTTGAAGACATTTTTAGGAAAGAGTGAGATGGAAGTAAAAGGCTGTGTAACAAGCCCGTAGCCATCATTGTCATCTTTTGTAGAGCAGGGGTTCTCAAACTTTTCACTCCACGACCCCCAAAATAATGGTAACAGAGACTGGTGACCCCCCCACTATCCCCGGAGGTGACTGAAACATAAAAAAATGTACACACAGGACTCACGCACTAATAAGCATAAACAAACATGGGCATAACAACACAAAAGGACAGAACAGCCTGACAACCATGATATGATTTTACATATAACAATTTACTAAACAATTAAAGCAGAATACATTTAAGTAATTTCTATGTAATTTAGGAGTGAACATTGTTGCTGTCATGCAAACTTAATTTTGACACAATGCTTTCATTTCCATGTTAGCAGAACAATCAGTCAGAGTAATAGCCATAAACTGTAGCACTGCGTAAACATGTGAACATTGTTACGGTTCAAATATATATTTTGGCAAACTATGTTTCAGCATTAATCTCACCTAATGAGATGGATGGGCAATATGCGTGGAGCACAAGTCAATTCTGGGTTTAATTTTGGAGATGGCCACTCGGAGATCATTCTTCAAGTTTAGACGCGATCTATATTTATTTTTAATATACTGTATGTCAGTGCCGGGAAAGTCTTTTCGCAGTTATGTAGAGCCAAACAGCATCAGTACATCCATCGTGGCCCTGGACAGCTGTGGATATTCTCTCGCTACTGAAATCCAGAACTCAGCAAGCATCTTTGAATGAAAAGCTGTCTTTAAGGTGCGGTCACTTGACAGCTCAATCAGTGCATCCTCCATGTCGGATGGCAGATGACCTGCGGCCATTACAGTGAATGGTGGTCTTATCCAGTCATACTTTTCCGGAGTTGTTTCCTCGGGGAAAAACTTGTTAAAGTGTTCCAGGAGGGCTTGAAGGTGGGCAGTGATGGACTTCTTCACAGTGTTAACACTCAGATCATTTTCCTCCATGAACTCCTCCAGCTCAGGAAACATCTCAATCCTGTCCACCTCAACTCTTGCAGTCCAGCGATCCACTTTCCTTGGAATGCGCAGATTTTATCATTCAGCGACGTGATGCTTGTGTTTTCACCTTGCAATGTTAAGTTTGTTCAGTCTGTCAAATATGCAGGACAAATACGCCAGCCTTGTTAGCCTGTCAGGGTCAGCCAGGTGGTCAGCGAGCTGGGACCCGTTCTCCATCAGAAATAAACGCACCTCATCCTGCAGTTCATTCAGGTGGCTGAGGACATTTTCTCACGAAAGCCACCTGACCTCTGTGTGGAATGGCAGGCCCTGATGCTCCGATCCCAGTTCATTGCAGAGAGCAGCGAACAGCCTGGTGTTGAGTGGACGTGATGTTATGTAGTTGACGATTTTCATGGCAATCTCAAGAACACTCTTAAGATCTGGGTCGAGCATTTTACTCGCAAGAGCTTCGCTGTGAATAATACAGTGCGTAAAGTTTACGTGGGGTGCCACTTGTAAGACTCTTTCTTTTAATCCTTTCTTTTTCCCCAGCATTGCTGCAGCACCGTCTGTACACACACCGATGCACTCATCCCAAGACAGTCCCTCTTCTTTTAGTTTGTTGTCAAGTTTAGTGAAAATGTCCTCACCTGTGCACTTTAACATCCAGCGGGGTGCAAAACAGCATCGTTAAGTTTTCCATCAAAATGGTATCTGACAAAAACAAGCAGCTGGGCTGAGTTTGATATACACTATCTGTGGATTCATCTAACTGCAAAGCATGTTTCCCTTTCTTCACTCTGTCAGTCAGCTTGTGGGAATGTGGAAATGATGACACAGATTTCTCTTATGGCAGCTTTATTCACATTCGCCAACATCTCAAAGAAGAAAGAGGACATTACAGGGAACTCTCGTCCTTAAATACCAGGACTCTCACAGTTCACAAGTCTCTTGCATCACAGGTCATATTGCATTATAATCGCCAGTAACAATGCATCTCCTCTTTAATCCTCTAATATCACCCCCACAGTCTCAAGCCCTGCATACCAAAGCTAACATCCTCGCAGCTTCCTGTTATCTCCAAGGAAGCTCTGTCTTTGTTCTGATCTAAAATGTGAGGCCTTAAATCAGTCACAAAGTAGGTCACATATGTGTGGCCACAAGCTGACACTTTATGTCCTGGGCCATGTCCGTGATGTGCCGGGATATGGTCCCGTCAGACAGCGGCACTGCTTCCAGCTCCCACGCCTGTTTATCCCCATGCATTGTCCAACTCATAGCGATAGCAGCAGGTTTTATTAGGGTTTCTCCGATTGTGTGTGTGGGTTTTTTGCCTGTGCAATTAAATATGCCACCTCATATGATGCCTTTTGAGCTTTGGTTGTGGATGTTGTTTGGTTAGCTATGGCTTTCTTTTGGCCTTGCAATTCTCTCTCCTTTCAGCAGAAAAAATCTGCTGGTTTAGTGGCAAGAGATGGGGGCTTGGTTTTCAAGTTTCTGAGCATTTTTACGGGCTTTAAACTCTCATGTGCAAGCACCTCGGTGCCCACTACACATTGGGGATGTTATACTTCATTGATAACGATGCATGTGAATCCATACTGAATATATTCTTCTTGATACTTGCGACTCTTGGAGGAAGGCTGGTCTGACTGTTTATGGAGCCCTTTACGGTGCCCTCCTCCTCCTCCTCCTCCTCCTCCCCCCACACCAGACGTCGGCCTTTCTGGCGGCATGTCTCCACTCTCCTCTTCTGCCGTCTCTGCTGGCCTCGCTGCATTATCTTTGGTTGGTATTAACCAACATTTCATTTTTAAAAATAATATCCTGGCCTTAAAGCATAATGTGTTGATATGAGCTGTTCAGATGAAATCTACTGGTGCACACTGACCTGTGTGTGACCTGTGACATTTACTGTGGCGCAGTTAAAGTGACATGTCACCTGTGTAATCACCTCAGGAGGATTCTGAAAATCATCTTGCGACACCCCCCCCCCCCCCCCGTTCTCAGCGCTTCGGGACCCCCCGGGGGGTTGCAACCCGACTTTGGGAATCTCTGTTGGAGAAACTTGGTCTAGGAGCTGGCCCAGAATCTTTTACTATGCAAGCAGCACTATTTGAAGTGTTGGACCATCTGTTAGATTAAGCAGTTTAACAGTTATCTGGGGACACAATGTGACACTTTCTTTTCCCGTTCTATCTCTTTCTTTGTCTCGGGTGCATTTAGTTCCCCCAAGAAATCTTTTCACAGCTCTACAAAGCTACACTAGCATGAAATACATGCAAATGAAGCCAGTCGTTCACAGGCTTCTCGTGGAATGCAGGCTCACGCACAGACACACATTCAGAGTAGTCCAAGTTTCCAGTACCTGCTGTTTTGCACAGTATCTGCTTTTCTTTGGTGTCTCCAAGGTGTGTTTCTGTTGTAAAACTGAGAAAATAAGATTGAAACAGATAGAGACAGATAGAAATATTGTGTGGTAGAGTACAATTGAATCAGGCAGTTAATACTTTTTCTTTCACCAAAAATAGATTTTGACATTCCACATCAAGACCTATTCACTTCACTTCCTGCAAAGTTTTTTTTTTTTTTAAATCCAGATTGATTATCAGAGGTGAATGAAGACACTATAGCTTTACCAGTTGTTGTTAGGTCTCTTTAAACAGCAACTTCCCATGCTAATCACATATGTGCTAAGTATGCAAGGCAACATACAATTAAGGTAATTTCACTCAGCAAAACTAGAGGTCAGACATCCTGCAACTTTATTAACACATCTTTTTAAAAGTTTTAAATTTGTTTATCCAAAATTATGTCCTTAATTATCCTTAAAAATTACAATTAATTCTTAAATCTGCATTTCGAAGGTCTTAAAAGCATGATTGTATCGTAGGGGACTTGTTTGCTAACATGTCCCACTATTTACAGTAAGTTATGTCAAACCTTAGTTGTCCTTAGTTTATCATGCCCCGCCCTTAGTTGTGTTATCCTTAGTTACTGTTATCCTGTCTTCAATCATCATCCTGTGTTAACTCTAATTTTGACAGTGCCCTCAGTTCTTTATGTATTGATTCTTATGCTGTTAATTATTACACCTCACGCCCTACCCTCAGTACGGTGTCCTCATCAGTTTCAAGTCATTACCTGCCACATCACTCCGCCGCTGTTATCTTTTGTGTCTGAGGTTCAGCTTTACTTTCTGATTACAGCCCTTGTGCTGTATTATTGTCTCAATAAATATATTAAAAAGACACCCTGTGATTGAATCCTTCTGTCCTCCCCGGAGGAGCAAATATGACAGATAGGTGAGGGGTTTTTTGCATTTAGGGGGTTGAAATCCTCATAAATTTTGTGAATTAGTAGTTACTGTCTTTACATTGTAGTATCAGGTATCAAGGAGTAGAAGAAACATCAATCAGTTTTCTTGTAAATGTGCAACTTTTTATCTTGTACATCAGGGTCTGTTCTTGTAAATTTGCACTTTTTTCCCCTCTTTTTTACTTTTTCCTGTTAACTTATGAGTTTTGGTTGTAATGGTGGTGGCTAGTTTCTGGGATGTCATTTGATTAACTTAATTATGTAGTGGTAACATTGATCCTAGGAAAGTTTAAATATAACATAAGCTGCACTGGTGACCAAATTTGCAATCATTTCAGTTCCACAGAATATTTGGACAAGGCTAATTGCAGTATGGGAATATGTGTTTTGCCAGTTCTCAAATGTAAGGTCTTTAAGTTCATCAAGTGGCTGTAAAAAGGTCTAAAAAAAACCCTCTAGAATTTAACTATTGTTGCAGATACCCTGTCTTGGATGGTGTGTACATAGAAGTCAGTCACCACAAGTTGGACTTGGGGACGTTCAGCTCTAGCTCTTACAGCTCTGAAGTTGGTTTTCCTGCTTGTATAGTTGGGCGAACGCTTACATGACAGAGTTGAGAATTCAGTGTAGCCATGTATCAGCAGTGGTGTATAAATGCACACATCTCTTCTGGCTGATGGTACAAGCAGTACTAAAATTTAAAGTGCAAATGATAAGGTAAAAGTCAGAGTTAAAGTAAATTTTTACACTGGGTTAGATCAATCAAATGGTGATCTATTCCAGTTTAATTCACTTGGAATAAAATGCAAATGATCTTGGTTCTTCAGGTTGTTGTGTGGAACACCATTAACTTGGATGTGACATCATTTCACGAAACAGACTAACATGCCTTTCTTTCCACAGCTTTATGTACTGGTCAGACTGGGGAAATCAAGCCAAAATTGAGAAGGCTGGGATGAATGGAGTGGATCGACAGATTTTAGTGTCCGAACATATCGAGTGGCCCAATGGAATCACTCTAGGTAAGGCTGATTATGTTACGTTAAGCACACAAGGCTCAGAGAAGGTGGTAGAACAAAATCCTGTTATTATATAGAGAGAGAAACTCCATCAGCTCCGAGAGCATTTTTAAGTAACAATTATAGTGATGGTTTAGAGAGAGATGAGAAGTTGCTTGAGTAGTTTTGAAAGAAAAGAACAAAAACGCAGATGGAGCAAATCAAAGAGAGGCAAACACAAAGAAAATAGTCTTGGTGGTACAGAAATTCAAACCATTCTTATTGTTATACCTCACTTTATGTCTGGCTCTCATCAATCAAGCCAGCGAGTATGGGCCACCGAATTAATAAGCCACACGTTCTGCACTGTCGAAACCTCCCATCATCCCTTTCAACTCCCTCCACGGCACTAGCCAATTCCTCTCAGCTGCCCTTGCCTGAGGAGAAATGGAAGCACACAGTTGCCACACTCTGTGGAATTGAGGTGTCGCTGCATCTGTATGAAAACAAATTATTTTTTTAGAATGAGCCGAATGAGGGAGTTGGCCAGACTTGAACTGCGGTGCTCTGGGAGAAGAGGTGGATTATTTTCCCTCGGCCATTGATTTTAATAGAGAGCACAAGCAGAGCTGCTGATTGAGTCAGTAGAGGTGAAATGAAATTACTGTGGAGTTTTTCTTTGTCATGATATTAACTTGGTTTCCTTCTCAGTTTACTTTGGAGACTTGAATAAGCATGCAGCCAGCTTTCAGCTTTTGTTAGAAATAAATCTTTGACTTTATTTTTGTCATTTAAAAATATCTGTCAGGATTTAGATTTCTGAAGTGAGATTTTATCTTTACAACTGACATTGAGGAATTATTCACATGATTATTGAAAGGTCTGTATAAATTCTTTAAAATAATTACTGGTGATAATACCAATGACGTTCATGTCATAGTAGGCAGGGAGGTATGAACTGTATGGTAAGCTGTCTTATAACTTTTTAAAGGTAGTATTAAAGGGAACTATGGAAAGCTGTTTTCTCTTTTTAGATATCTATAACTCATTCATAAGACGTCTTAAAATGAATTGTGACTGGTAAAAATGAACATTTAGGATATCTAAAAGGGCTCATTGACTGAAAAATTGTGTTTTTGTTGGTTTTCACCTTTTGAAATGCATCTATTAGTCTAGTAATGATTTGGGGAAAATATATCAATATATTTTTATCTATTTTTTAAAATTTATTTACACAGGGAAGTTCCATTGAGAGGCAACCTCTTTTTCAAGGATGCCCTGTACTCACACAGATACACATTCACACCTGGAAGCTGTCCAGTTCAACCACAGACTGACCTGTGGCCACTGAGCAGCTCCACTGGAGCAGCTGGAGTTAAGGGCCTTGCTCAAGGGCACCAGAGTGGGATTAAGGAGGGTGGGGCAAACACTGCTATGTTATCTTTCCCACCCAGATCTGATCCCACTGGTCACCAGTCCGCATCCCTATGTCAGGCCGTGGGTTGGGCCCGTGTCCTCGCTTTGTTTTCTGGTTTTTGTTTTCTTGTGATCAGGAGATGGACTCAGCCCACATCCTCGCTTTGAGTTTAGTTTTGTCTTGATTCTCTGTTTGTTTGTTATAATTATTTTCTTAGTTATTTGAGGTCATTATGTTTATTACTATTATTATTATTATTATTATTATTATCATGGTTTCAGTCTTGCTTATCCCTGCCTTAGTCTGTTTAGTTCTTATCGTCCTGTTTATTAGTATCATTATCATTATCTTGTTGTTGTTTTATATTTATCCCTGCCTTGTCTTTAGTTGTGGTTATCATTCCTGTTATTTAGTTCTGTCTTAGTCTAGCTTGAGTTTTGTCTTGTTGGTCCTTGTTTGTTAGTTGTCCACATCTGCGATTTAGTTCATTAGCCCTGCTTTATTTAAGGAACGCCGCCCCTTACCCAGGCACGGCATCCTCGTCATACTTGCACGCACAACACACTTCTGCCATGCCCGTACCCTAGCCTTGTTTTTGCTGTGCCTTGCTGTGCATTATTATTTTCAGTCCTCGAGCTGAGTTTGGGTTCAGCTCAATAAAGCTTGAACTTTAAGTCCAGCATTTGGGTCCTATTTTCTGCCCAGCCTGGGTACCACTGTGACACCCTACCCTTTAGGCCGCCATTGCCCCAGTATAAATTCTGTCTGTGAGGAACTGGTGTAACTCTTCCATGTTTGCTTCTGTACGTCGCTAAAAGGAAAATCCAGCCATGATACCTGCCCGCTGCTTTTTTATTGAGCAGCCTATTTGATCAAGTCCAGCCCTGTTTCCTGCCTTTGTGCGCTCTTGTTTATAGCACAACTCGGGAATTAGGAGCTGTCTGCAAACATGTTGAGGACGCACTGGGCACTTGAGTAATGTACGGCAACAATGGGATCCTTATACAAACTTCCAAAAGATGCATTTGTGAGAGAAAAGTGGCTAAAATTTATTTTCGCTGATATTCCTGAGGATTTTAACCCAGTTTCGACCGTGGCGCAGTGCTTCAAAGTAAAGTATGTTTAAAACACACTGAAATCATACAGAAATAATCATGCACAAAATGAATGTAGAGTGGAGAGCATCAGACCAACTTGCCACTGTTGTTTAATGATTGCGGAGAGGAATGGATTGAATATGTGGCATACTGTAGCTGCATGAGCAGCAGCGAGGGCCCACACCCTGGCCGATGGTGTTGGGCCACACTCCGGATACGAAAAATGTGGGCACCGTTCTTGTGTCTCGTCCGTTTCTCTGTGGCTGCGCTCACTCGATGCACATGCTGTGTGGCTGCATATGATTAATCGATCTGCCTATTTCTCTCCACAATCATAACGGTATTAGATTTTAAATGACCTGAAAAGGATGAAGCGGAAGAAGATGGATGGATGGATGGATGTTTAGGTATTATATGGCATAATTGCATGACCAGCAGCTCTGTAGGTTCACATCCCTGTGGCCTTTTCCGTGCTGCTCCTCCGTGCTTGTGTGTCCTCCTGACTCTTGTGCTGCGTGACTACATATGCCAAATAATCTTTCAGACCCTCCACAATCACTGTAGCATTAGCATTTTGACTTTAAATGCATCCAATCTTCATTAGGCTCTTTATTTGGTCAAATTTGGAGCTTCTCATTTCCTTGTTTTGTTTAGAGCGACAGAGGTGGGCCATGCTGTAGGTTACGCCTCCTCAGTTGGGATTGGCTTTGTCACATGTGCCATTCACAAAGCTGGAGGTCTGAAACACAGAGCTCAAGTAAAATGATGCAGAAATTATTTTTTGTGTATCAAAATACACATATGTGTTCTTCATGATGTCAGAATTTGAAAATAAAGGTTGTGGTTAGTTAGTGAACCACAGCCTATTCTCAGATTAATTTCTGCTGATCGCTTATGAGCCTCACATGTCATTTGAACGTTGGTAGAATTTATAGAAATAGTTCCCTGAGTTTGTGTATTAATACTCGCATCCTAAATCTTTATATCTAAGAGTAATTTTGGAACCCGGTAAAAGATGTTCACACTTGGTTTTACATCACTGTCGCATTGATTGCTGTCTTTAAGCTTTCTAACTTACCACACCACAATTTCACGTCCCACAGCAAGGGCACCCAGATAGTTCCAGCCTGACGTAAGCGGTGCTGGGAACCCAGACATGGAGTGTTATAAAGTTGTAAAACAGCAAAGTCTTTTAAAACAGGTCCAGCACAACTAATGAATCTGTTCAAGGGCATTTATATATTCCCCAGCAAAGAAGTCAAGTGGCAATATTACAATCACATCTGTGTTTTCTCGGTGCAGGGCCCCAGCCGTCATGTCAAAGAAGATTGATGATGTAGCTACTGGGCCGTTGCATTGATATACATCTCACCCCGGGCCTTTTCTCCCTGACTGACCTCTCCCCCCCCCCTCCCCATCTCCCTCATCCTCCTTCTTGTTTCTCCATCTTACTGTTTGGCTTTCTTCTCCACCCCACACCCTATCATCTCGCCAGACTTGTCCAGCCGACGCCTCTACTGGGTGGACTCCAAACTGCACCTGCTGTCCAGTGTGGATTTAAATGGAGACAACCGCAGAGTGCTGCTGTCCTCCCACGACCACCTAGGCCACCCCTTTGCTCTCACTGTCTTTGAGGTAAGAGAGAGATTAAAATACAAAGAAACAGATTTTCAATCATACATCTGTGTGTGTGGGGGGTGTTTCTCTGACAACACGGCCATGAAAACGTTTGCATGAGTAAGTAGATAATTAATTTGTCAGAATCCATTATCGGTAAGTGGCAGCTTATTTTAGAAAAGAGACTGATCTAAAAGAAACAGGCCTTAGTGTTGCACTTTAAATATTTACTGATTTTTGCCTCAAAAAGCAACAAAAACCACCTTTTTACATAAATTTAAAAATGCATTAGTAATTAGGGCCATACCCAAATATTCAGTTATCTGGATTTTCACACTGGTATTTGTTTTTTAAACTTGGTATTCAGATGGTCTCTTTTTGCCCCCTAACTGCTTGTTTTTAATAAAGATAAATTACTACCAAACTGAAATCTGGGGGAAAAATCTCACAAATTCAGAAAAAGGAGCAATTTGATGATAAAGCTCCACAGTCACAAACTTACAGTAATAATAAGAAAAATAGAGAGAGAGATGTAAAAGACTTGAATTTACTTGAAAAATTGCAAAATTTTTGCAGGAAAAAAAAAATGCTAAACTTTTGAGAAATGCTGCAAATTTCTCAACATTTCTTAATGCAAACGAGTATTAATTCAAAAAATTCACCGACTAAAATTGTGAACATGAGCAGCAAGATTCTGGGGGTGCAGCAGAGCATGCGCTCGTATCTGTTTACCAGACAGGTGGGGAGGAAGTGCTAAAGCTATCCTGTCAGATACCAGCCACCCCTTCTTCACTGAATTCCAGTATTTGCTCTCTGGCACCAGGTTTAGGTTCCCCCTGTTAAGAACAACAGGCATAAATATTCTTTTATCCCCACAGCCGTTTCTACTGTGTTCAAAATTTAGGTCTGGGGAGGTGTTAGCAAGCCCTTACCTGACACAATTTATTATTAATTACGCATGGGGTGTTCTTCTTTTTAGCATATTTATCTATTTATTAATTTTACTCATTTTTTTCAATCTTGTACATTCTACTGGAATTGCTGTTATTTATTGCCTTTTGTGATGCGAGAGTCTCCCCTGTGGGGTTGGCCTCTGTATCACTGTACTCAGGTGTGTGTGAGTTTTATGTGTTTATTCTCTTTTGCTGCAAAACAATTTGCCCCTTGGGGACATAAATAAAGTTGAGTTGAGTTGAAATTAATGGGAAAAAGTTACAAGGAAAATGAAAGCACCAAGGTGCTGATGCCTCAGTGCCGGAGCCTTATCAGAGGTATGCATTCTTGGATCATCACCAAAATGTTATGGATTCCTGTCTAAACCAAGGACCACCTCTGGTAAAAATTTAATCCAAATCCATCTAGTAGTTTTGGAGTACATGCATGTGCAGTGAAAATAATTTGAAGTTCATATGCCCATACTGTCGGCGGCAGCCAAGAGCCACCGAACTGATTTGAACAGCTGAAATCCAAACACAACGAAGAGCACGGTGGCAGACGTTTTAGATAAGATAAGATAAGATCTTTATTGTCTGTTTACACGGAAATTTGTATTGCGGCACCCGTTCGTTAAAATACATGACAACAAAACACATAAAAACACATAAAAATCTCATAGCCAAAAACACCAAGCCACAATCCAAATCCAAATTGGGAGATGGATGGGGAAAGGGAAAAGGAAGTCCTATGTTGTGTATGTGTGTATACATTTATGTGTGCCTGCATGCATAGATGTATGTATGTCTATATGTATGTGTAAATGTGTGTGTGCACACTGGAAGGTGGGGGGGAGGTCATCTCTTTATACTCCACTGCTTGTTCAATATGGTTGTGGAGTAAGGAATGAAGAGTACTTGTGTCTATTCCTTTTGCTACTTGGTATCCTGAAACGTCCAGAAGCTGATACTCCTCATGCAAGACATGTGATGAATCTACAGCGATCTTGTTTGCCAGTCTCAGACAGTGATCAGTACTGCTCTGGAAAAATCCACTCTCTACTGAGTGGCCCACCAACTTAGAGCAGATGTTCAACAGTCTTTGTATCCTGGCTTTCAGCTGTACAGTGAGTCCCTAGAACCAGACTTGACTTCCATACAGAAGGACACTTTGGACTGTAGAACAGTAGGACAGATGTAAAATGTCCTTTCCCACTCCAAAAGATCAGAGTCTTCTCAGAAAATAAATCCTCTGTTGAACTTTTTTTTACAAATGTAGTCAACATGGATTGACCAGGATAGGGCACTGTTCACATACACCCCCAGATATTTAAAAGAGGGGGACTGTTTTATGGGTTCATTGTGAATAATGATTGGAGCTGGATTAAAATGGATGTTTCCAAAAATGATTTCCTCTGTTTTCATTGTATTCATAATGAGGGAGTTCTGCTCACACCACTGCATTACCTGATCCACACTGTCAAAGTAGATTTCTGGCTGAAGCGTTGGAAGTATGTGAATACAATGACAGTCAAGATTAACAGGAGCTTTTGCTGTTTAGTGGCAGAGGAAGAAAACAAACGGACAAATCCTCTGACTATTGACAGCTGCCAGGGGCGTGAAGCTTTGTGTGGGTGTGCCCTGTTAGCTGTCAGTTTTTGGTTTGCCTCCCTCTCACTGCCTCAGCTGATCCCAATTATGTATCCTCGCTTT
This sequence comes from Pholidichthys leucotaenia, assembly GCA_020510985.1. Lineage (NCBI taxonomy): Eukaryota > Metazoa > Chordata > Actinopteri > Cichliformes > Pholidichthyidae > Pholidichthys > Pholidichthys leucotaenia. The sequence continues at coordinate 306,273,650 of CM035839.1, forward strand.
CTCCTGCCCGTTCAGGTACCCACACCTGTTGTTAATTATGTTAATGGGTTCTCTGATAAGGCAAGTATCTCGCCAGATCAAGGGTGTTATGGTTCCCCCTCCTTCGCCAGACATCATCGTGGTCCCCCTTTCTTCTCTACCAGATATCGTCGTGGTCCCCCTTCCAGCACCCGATGCCATCGTGGTCCCCCCTCCTCGGCTCTCCTCACCGTCATTGGTTCTCCCTGTAGGGGAGCCGCCTCCCGGGCCACCCCTTCTATTCAGGTGGCTTAAGAACTCTGGTTGGCCACCTGACGGACTGAGCCGTTGGGTTGGGTGGCCCATGCTACGCGGCAGGCCATCCGACTCGGACCACCTTGCCGCCCGCCAGGCCTGGGACTTTGGTCCCCCCCCGAACCCTCTAGCTCCTTGGCCCAGGGGGCCTAATTCATTGTTGTTGAGTGGTGTGGGTCCTGAACGGGGTTTGTTTTGTTCCCTCCTAACCTGTTCCCCCCACCACCCTTCCTGGGTGGGTTATTGTGGTGCCCTTGCTGGGGGGGAGGGGGCTCTTTCCTTTTCTTTTGGTGTTACCCTGGGATGTCTGGGTACCACCCCTTGAGAGGGGGGCTCTGTCATGAGCTGAGTGCTGGAGATTCTGCCAGACTCGGTCTCATGGCTTTTTCTGCTTATTTACTCATTTGTTGCATTTTATGCTTTTTGGGGTTTATGTATTCTTGTTCTGCTTGCCGTTTTTCCTGTTTGTGTTAGTATTATATTTCTTTTTTGCATTTATTTATATTTATTTGGTATGTTATTTTATTCTTTATATCTTTAGTATTATCCTCTGACTGTTGACAGCTGTCAGGGGCGTGAAGCTTCGTGTGGGTGTGCCCTGTCAGCTGTCAGTTTTTGGTTCGCCTCCCTCTTACTGCCTCAGCTGATCCCAATTATGTATCCTCACTTTCTCCTGCCCGTTCAGGTACCCACACCTGTTGTTAATTATGTTAATGAGTTCTGATCCCTATTTAAGGGGCTGTGCACTTTCGTCTAGCGCAGCACCCTACTTGCAGCTTTTCTCCACGAGCCATAAGTGTCTCTTTACATTTTATTTTTCTTAGCGTGTGTTCCACGGCTAGTTTTCCCAGGTTTAGCCGGTGAAACCAGTCACCTTAGCTTTCGCTATTCTTGCTTCATCTGTGTCTCCAATTGCCTACTAGTTTTTGGTTGGGTTCTGTTTGTTCTTTTGTGCCTTTTGTTATTAAAATTTGCAAACTCACAGCCGACGCGTGGTGCCTTTTATCTTGCCCTGAAGGGTGTTTATGACAGTATGCCTCCATTTTCACTGAGGCATAAAAATTACATCCATCCACCCATCTTTGACCACTTCTCTGGGGCGCAAGATTGACCAGTAAATCGAAAGCTTTGCTTTAGAGCTCCACTGCTTCTTCACTACGATCGACCGGTACAACGTCCACATCACTGAAGATGCTGCTCTGATCCAGCTGTCAATCTCCCGTTCCATTCTCCCCTCACTCCTGAATAAAAACCCTGCGATAGTTGAACTCCTCCACTTAGGACAGGGTCTTGTCCCAACCCAGAGAGGACAATCCACCCTTTTCCAACTGAGGACCATGGACTCAGATTTGGAGGTATTGATTCTTATCCTGGCCACTTATGCTCAGTAGCAAACCATCCCATTAAGACCTGCAGGTCATTGTTCAGTGACGCCAACAGGACATCATCATCTGTGAACATCAGAGACGAGATCCTGTGATCATAGAACATGACACCCTCCCTTCCTTGGCTGCACCTAGAAATCTTGTCCATAAATACTATGAACAGGATCAGTGACAAAGGGCAGCCCTGGCGGAGTCCAACTCTCACTGGGAATGAGTCAGACTGATTGTTGGCAATACACACCAAACTCTTGCAACACTCGTATAGAGACCGAATAGCTCGTAGCAACAAGCCTGATACCCCATACTCCAAAAGCACCCACCACAAAAAACCACAAGAGAAGCACTCAAATGCTTTCTTCAAGTCCATAAAACACATGTAGACTGATTGGGCAAACTCCCACAAACCCTCGAAGATCCTTGAGAGGGTGAAGAGTTTGTCCAACCAGGATGAAAACCACATTCTTCCTCTTGAATCCAAAGTTTAACCAACAGCCGCCGGACTCTCCTCTCCAGTACCTTGGCATAGACCTTCCCAGGGAGGCTGAGGAGGGGCTCGATGGCATGCCCCTTGTGGCCGGGTTTCTGTCAATGGAACTCAGTCAGGCTCAGCCCGAACGAGCCTCTGGGTCCGCCATCCAGTGGGCTCACCACCTGCAGGAGGGATCATGGGGTCTGGTGCAATGTGGATTGGGTGGCAGTCAAAGGCAGAGACCTTGGTGGTTACTAAACTAGATTAGGAAAAATTACATATTTATACAAAAATTATAATAATAATAATAACACAACATAACAAAAATAATTTTTTTAAGTTGTTTGTGTTTTTTCAACTGCTTTAAGACAATTTTGCTCCGCTGAATCCGAAAGTGACATCCGTTTCTCTCGACCAGGTCAGGTTTTTATGCTAAGTTGTAAGCAGTTGTACAGCAGTTGTACAGTTGTACTGTAAATTGAATAGTAGACATTGATAAAGGTAAGTACATGTAAATTGAATGTTATGTCATCATTGTTCAAAATTCAGAGAATTTCAAGAAATAAAAAAGAATTTTGCATCATATAAAGCGAAAATACCCATATATGTAAACAAAAACGTAAAAAACATGGCCATAGTTCAAAAAGTTGACCTGATTGAGCAAAACCAATGTGGTTTTTGGATTCAGCACATCAAAATTGTCCTAAATCAGCTAAAAAAAACTTAGACAATAAGTTTGGTGTTGGCCAGTGAAATTTATAAGAAATGTCACATTTCTGAAAAATGTTGATGGTGACATAGTCCACTGAGGGAGACGAAAGATTGTACAAAATATTTTGATATTCTGTCTTTATTGCTCGGAATATTTGGAATCCCAAAGCTGGTACTCAATATATCCCTATTATTACACACACACACACACACACACACACACACACACACCTTTTGGCTACTCCCTATTCAGGGCTGCCACAGCGGATAATGTTTCTGCATATCTGATTTGTCAGGATTTTACACCAGATGCCCTTCCTGATGCAACCCTCCCCATTTACCTGGGCTTGGGACTGGCACAAGAAGTACAGTAGTTTTGTATTTCCCCCTGTAAGTGGGTAACTAACTCTCCTTTCCCCATTCTATTTATGCTGGGCACCAAGCTAGAAAGCAGAATGTACCATTTTTTATAGGGTTTCTGTTATGACCCAGTTGGAGCTTGAACCAACAACCTCAAGGCTGTGGGGTGGCTGTTCTATCAGCTGGTCACCACTCTGGATCAGACAGCCCTATTATTAATATACTTAGGTAAATATAAAGCAGTTTAATTCAACTCATTTTGGGTGAGAGTTGAATTTATTTCACCCAAGTGTTTTTCTGAAGAAATGTAGGTGCTGATAATCACAGTGTACTTTAGTTTTCCCTTTCTTGGGCTTGACAAGGATTTCCTGGCAGACTTTGGGTGGCGTCTCTGTCAGAAATGCAAACAAGATTTAAAAAGTGTATTTGACTTTCAAAAAGTATATATAAACACAAAGACAGGTAAAGTCTGTGCCACTTATGTAAGCCACTCTTGCATCTTTTCTGTTTGCTTGTGTATTTCCAGTCTGTCTGTGAGTCAAAGGATGTTTATTTTGTGCCTGACAAGTTTATATTTACCTTCTTGTCCAGAATGTAGTACGGAAAATACTGAGAACATCTAAGTTCTTACTAAATCTTGCATATTATTACTGTTAGAAGTCCGGAAGAGTATTCCATAGCATATTAGAGGACAGGTGGGAAAAGAAGCATTGGGATAATTTAATGCAATTATCCAATGATAATTGGATTAAGTTTCTTTTTATGATATTGGTCAATGTATATATGAAGTTACAAGATGTTTTTGTTTGCCTGATGGCAAAATGTCGAGCGCAAATTGAGCACGTCCGTGGATAAAAGTAACTTTCTGGATCTTTATTTAATATTTGCATGAAAAGCGTAAGACAGAGCAGGGGGGAATCCAGAGTGAGGGTGAAGGTGGAGAGAGCAGGAGGTGAAATGTGATCAACTGGAAGCATTTTGTCTGGTCTTCTCGCTGCTGCACACACTGTGATGATGGGAAGCAAATTGAAGAAGGGACATCCATCATGTCCCACGGAGAGCGTGCTCATGGGTTTGTGTGTGTGTATGTGTAAAACAGATGAGGAAAGCCAGTGTTTCAGGCAGCAGGGAAAGTTCAGCCCTAGAGATTAATAGCTTACAGCTCTTTCAGTCTTTGTTTTCCTCTGTTTTCCTATATATACACTCACACTATATACACACACATTATATACTATTCTTGTTAATACTGTATATCTTATTTATATTTTAGAATATTTTTCTTTGCTGTCCTACACACCACTGCAAACCCCTTGCAGTACAAGGTGTTGTCCTGGAGTTTCTTGGTTGAAGTGGGTTTTTTGTTTGTTTGTTTGTTTTAGATCTAATGCACTGGGGCGTCAAACCAGCCTCGCTCACACAGACCTGCATGTGGGAATGCCTGTTAGTACCTGATGCATAAATGCAAATTTATATAAGTGTAGCACATGCAGACCCAAATTGTATGCAGGTGTGGTGCAAGTGGATTGCAGGAAAAGCTATTTAAAGTTTTAGAGTTCATTGTCTGATTGTAGCTATCTGCACAAATCTGCAGGTGATTGCAGATGTAAAGACAAGGAACGTAAACTAAAGCACTGAGACAAAACTCCAGGGGTCATGTATAAACAGTGTGAACGCACAAAAACGCGGCATACACTGATGTTCACGCACACAGTGGGATGTATAAAAACAAATGTGACGTGAGAATCTGCAGGCCGAGCCGCAAAGTTTCCACCTGCCATGAGAAGTTGTGGGCTGTCCGCAAAATTCTGTTTGGCTCTATCTGGTTGGTCTGTCAAACTACAAAACAGCTGTCACTCACAAAATGTGTTAAAATAACCTTTCTACTTAAGGTAAAATGCTTTGTCTATGAATTTATCTGGGGAAAAATCATGATTATTATTGCGTGATTTATGTCAATAATTCGTGCAGTAAAAACCCGATGAATAATAACTAATTTCCCTCAGATGAGCTGCCTCACTCACTGGGCTTCAACCAGCACCACTTTAAACTGGATCCCGTGTGATGTTCAGATAATGAAATCTGCCAGAGGATATCCATTTCTCCTTGGAGGAATTCAGGGTCGGCAAAATGCACTTTGAATAATTTTGAATAATCCCCCGCTAAAGTGCAATATCTGCTGCAACAGGCAAGTAGTTCTCAACCTAACACCGGTGGATCCATGCGTGTAATCCCCAGCAGCTTCAGCAGAGATGTTTGCTCTACACGCAGCTGTCTCGGAGTGATTGGACGTTTCCGTGGTCTAAGATATCTCCGTTTGGAGATCACAATCTGGAAATAAAAGGCTTTTATATTGTGTAGCTCAATGTGTTCTGCCTTGTTATCGTGGGTAGTTTGGATTCTGACAGATTTGGTTTAGTCTAAATTCAGCTGTAAGGTTGGAGTGGTGTTCAATGGTGTTTATTTACTTACTCCAGGTAACCTCACTGTTGTCTGTCTGTCCCTCATGGAGATTGCCAAAGGGTTTCTCTCACAGCAATTTTATTCCTTTCCCAGTCACTCAAGCAACACTCTGTCTATGAGCACTGATCTGTCTGACTTCAAGCGGACCATTTTATTTTATTTTGTTTTAGTCCCTGTGCAAGTCTGAACCAAGTGCATTAACTGCCATTGTAACACCAGTTCACCCCATGAACTTACTTTTATTGCTGATTCCAGAGGGTCAGAGCAAAATAAAATATTTTGTCTGACCTCCACCTCCATGAATAGCATGTCAGTATTGCACTCCGTGAAGTTATTCGTTTTTTATGTTGTGCTTTCCAGCAGGATTGTCAATCATTGTTTGACAGAGTGACACGTTTGCTCATACATGAATTTGCATCTATTTGCATGATTACATTGAGTTAGCATGTAATCGCGATGTGCGAAGAATTTGTACTTTGGTCTGAAAGCACTGTAAGTTTTGGTTTAGTAATATCCAAAATAAAAGGGCAAAAGGCCAAAATAAATAAAAGTCAAGGCTACACACAGCGGGGGAAATATTGAACACATCAACATTTTTCTCATTAAACATATTTCTGATGGAGCCATTGACCTGATATTTTCACCAGATATCAGAAACAACCCAAGTAATCCATACATACAAAGAAATCAAGGCAACTGTGTTCACAAAACAAGTTATATTTAATAAAGTGGAATGACACAGGGAATAAGTATTGAACACACAAAGAAAAAGGGGTGCAAAAAGGCATAGAAAGCCAAGAAATCCATCAGAATTTAGGAAGCCATCCCATCCCCCATCAGTGCAAATCAATTTCAGCTGGTTTTCTGACTGATAGCCTTTTAAAAAATCTGTGAATATCAGATTGTCACACCACAAAGAACTCATGATAGGTAGAAGCAAAGAGCTCTCTCTAGACCTTCGCAACCTTATTGTTACAAAACATAATGATGGCATTGGTTACAGGTGCATTTCTAAACCACTGAATGTTCCAGTGAGCACTGTTGGAGCCATCATTTGGAAGTGGAAAGAACATCATTTTACCATAAACCAGCCATGGCCCAGAGCTCCTCACAAGATTTCTGACAGAGGAGTCAAAAGGATTATCAAAAGAGTTATCCAAGAGCCAAAGACCACTCATGGAGAGCCCCAGAAAGACCTGAAGTTAGCAGGTACTGCTGTTTCAAAGAAAACAATAAGTAATGCACTCAACTGACATGGGCTCTATGCCCACTCACCTCACAAGACTCCATTGCTGAAGGAAAAGCATATTGAAGCTTGTTTAGTTTGCTGCACAATATTTGGGCAAGTCAGTAAAATACTGTGAGAATATAGTCTGGTCAGATGAGACCAAAATTCAACTTTTTGGATGCCACAACACACAGCAGAAATGGCACTGCACATCCCATCATGATTTGGGGTGTTTTTTAGCACACGGTACAGGCAGATTTCATATAATTGAAGGAAAGATGAATGGACAAATGTAAAGAGACATCCTTGATAAGAACCTGTTGCCAACTGCCAAAATGCTGAAGATGAAACAAGGGTGGGCATTTCAGCAAGACAATGATCCCAAACATACAGCCAAGGAAACTCTCAACTGGCTCCAGAGAAGGAAAATAAAGCTGCTAGAATGGCCCAGTCAGTCAGCTGACCTGAATCTAATTGAAAATCTGTGGAATGAACTAAAGATAGAGTTCATAGAAGACCCCCACAGAACCTTCAAGATTTGAAGACAGTTTGTGTGGAAGAATGGGCTAAAATCACTCCTAAGCAATGCCTGTGCCAAGTTTCTCCATACAGGAGGCATCTGGAAGCTGTTATTACCAACACTTTTCTACTAAATAAATTTCACCAAGCGTGTTCAATACTTATTCCCTGTGTCATTCCACTTCATTAAATATAACTTGTTTTGTGAACACAGTTGTCTTGATTTCTTTGTATGTATGGATTACTTGGGTTGTTACTGATATCTGGTGAAAATCTCAGGTCAATGCCTCCATCAGAACAGTTTAATGAGAAAAACATTGACGTGTTCAATACTTTTCCCCACTGTATGCTTGCTTTTTTCCCGACAAGGTATTTATTCTTCACCTGCATTTCTTTAAATTTATTTCACTGGCTTCAAGATAATTTTACTTGTTTTAAGAAATCTTGATAAGTCATATTTTATTATTCTTTGGTAGATATTTTCCTAAAATAAGCAAAAATACTGTACCTCCATGTTAATAACTCTATGTCCATTTGCATTTGCCCCCATATACTTATATATGCTTGCATTCTGCGTTGAAATACATGTTCATACACATATGCAAGGGAAAAGAAGTATAGTGATGCAGAGCAGGGTATCTCCACACATGAACCCAAAGTGCATGTTTCCACCTTTGTTTGCAGGCATTGCAGATATACTGTAAGTGTTCACAGGTGCAGATCTCTGTGGGTGGGCCTTAAAAAAACATGTTAACAATTTAGATTGTAAGACTCAGCAAAAACTGATAGAAGGCATTAGCAGGATACATAAACAACGTAAACCAAAACACAGTTGTCATGGAAAGGATAATGTAAACTACGCAGTGACTCAATGCAAAATCTGAATAGACCCAAATCCAAATGGAGGCTTGCAAGACAAGTAAGAAACAACACTGACACATGACCACAGAAATACTGAAGATGTACAGTGCTGCATGTGTAACTTTGTGACATGTAGGCATTTCTTGTAAATTGGAATAGATGTGTTGTATCTGTACCCTCAAATCACTCGTACTGCACATTGTTTTCTCCCATTCTGTCATGTTTCATCCATCACACACATGCAGTAGCTCCTCTGAGCATGTGAGACATGGGATGTCGCACATGTGAATTCTAAAGAGTGCTTTAAGGCTTATTATAGCCCATCATGTTTTGTATGTGATAGAGTGAATGGTACATATCACTGCACTCCAGCTTATTGTCTCCAACACAGATGCATGGATGTTTTCCTGCACTGCAGAGACAACGCACACGAGGCTTCTCCATCAAAGTCCAAGCACACCACCAAACGCACATAAATGGACACACACACACACACACACACACACACACACACACACACAGAGAAACCCTTCCAGTCAGTGGCCACCCCCTGCCTACACCGTAAGCCTGGAGGAAATGTAGATTGCAGTGGCACTCAGAGAGTGACGTTTTCTCTTTCTCCGGCCTCAATGTCATGGCACTGCTTTATCACCTCCTCTGTTTGACTTTGAGAGGATGGCTTTGGCAAGAAAGAAGAGTTGGATGAAATGGCTCAAAGTCTGTTGTCACTGACGTTGTGGAGTGACACTAATAAAACTAGAAAAGCACTCAGAGAGCACATACCTCCACCAAGGCTCCTTCCGTCCCTCATAGATCACCTCCAAAATGTAATGTGTTTATTTTGGAGGATTCTTGCTAACACAGTGTGAGAAGATAAGGGCCTTGGTGGAAGTATGCATTCTGGAATCATCACCAAAATGTTATGGGTTCCTCTCTAGCCCAAGGACCACCTCTGGTGAAAATTTAATCAAAATCCATCAAGTAGTTTTTGCGTAATCCTGCTAACAGACAGACAAACAAACAGACGGATGGATGGACAGACAGACAAAGCACCCCGATTACATAACCTCCTTGACAGAGGTAATAAAGTTGAATTAAACTGAATCAGTAGTGATGTTAGAGACTTTGCAGAATAAAAGCAACTAGAAAAGCACTCGGAGAGCGCAGACCTCCGCCAAGAGCAACAGTCCCCCCCCAGTATTGTGATTTATACCATAAATATTCTACACTAATTTTGTTATTGTTCTTTCCCTGTATCATGTGTTTCTGTATGTCATATGATTGGTCAAGAAAACCAAAAAAAAATGTTATTTGAACTACACAAATACAATTTATTTAATTTAACAAGAGATACAACATGTACAAGTCTTTAGTTGGAGAACACATTCATGAAATTTATTCCTAATAATAAGTTCTGGATATTGAAAAGCTACCATTAACATAATTTTTCTAACTTCGTTTCTTTCCAGGAAATTAAAAATATGTACATATACGTAGTGTAGAATAGAACAATATTAACTCCAATCTTCTTTTAAAAAAAAAAACATAACCTCCTGGCGGAGGTAATAAGAAAAAATCAGTAAAATAAAACTAAGCTCGACAAGCTTCAATAGCATCTGGGGATAGCCCCTCATCCTGTCTATGCTGCCGTGTACTGTGTCTGTCTTTAGCACGGCGAGAAGCAGCAGCCTGTGGGCTTTCATTCAGTCTATGCTGCATTTTAGCAGCTCTGTCACAAGCTCGATGAGCTTCAATATGTAGTTCAGTGCTTCCTGCTGGCGGAAGCACTGAACTACACATTACCTCCGGGCCCTATCTCAGAATGTTAAAGAATCCTTTAAAAAATTCCTGGATCCAGACGGTGATCCGGATCATCCCCAAAATTTAATCAGTTCTTCCTTTTATCATTTCCAACAACGCCTGAAAGTTTCATCGAAATCCATCCAAAACTTTTTGCGTTATCTTGCTAACCAACAGACAGACAGACAGACAAACAGACAAATGCCGGCAAAAACATAACCTCCTGGCCTGCGGCCTGGCGGAGGTAGTAATATACTTAACACACTTCACTTTTTTAACATACCTTAAAAATCAACACCGTTGTGTAGCGATCTACAACCTTCAGCTTCAGGGCCATATTCAACTCTTTTGTCCATAAACAGTGGCTCCCTGTGGTTTAAAATAATTTACAAGAAAAAATTGGATATTTACCCTGTGATGGACTGGCGATCTGTCCAGGGTGTGCCCTGCCTCTCGCCCAAAGATGCTGGGATAGGCTCCAGTCCCCCGTGACCCGAAAAGGATTAAGCTGTAGAAGATGGATGGATGGATGGATGAAGCTGGGTATTTGGGGGGGGCACATTAAAGAGAAAAAGAAAATGTACAAGAAAATTGTATTTGATTTATAAAGAAAAATTTAAAAAAATATTTAAGTTGTTGTCATAAATGCCCTTCAGGGCAGGATTAAAGGCACCAAACACCGGCTGTGAGTTTGCACATTTATTAAGGCAGAACAAAAAACACCACAAAATAATGAGAGCAAGCTAACCCAAACACAGAACGAGGGCAGGATTCAACAACAAGAAAAAATAATAGGATGAGGAACGCTCGTCTGAGACAGCCTGAAGAAGCGTGGAATGCACACTGGTTGGATACAAAGGAAAAAACTCGAGAACAAGATACAAAGAAGCAGAGAACTTACGTATGTAGTAGAGCTGAGAGTAGGGTGCTGCGCCGGACAATAGTGCACAGCCCCTTAAATAAGGCTAGAAACAAAATGAAACAAGTGGTAACAGGTGTGGTTCACCTGAGCGGGTAAGAGAAAACAAAGAAACAATTTAGACCAGCTGGGAATGAGAGAGGAGGGAACGATCGGAGCTGACAGCTGACAGGGCCACCACCATGCAGAGCAAAACCCCAGAAAGCCACTGACAACTGTCAACCCCGAGAGAGAGAGCACAACAGAATACAAATATAATGAGATGGCAGAAAATAAAGACCAGTACCCTCAAAAATGTAATTAACAAACTATAATGAACATAAATGGGAAAATAAATCATACTGAGATACAATACAGGATATGTGGCAAAGCAACCAAGGATAAAATGACAGGAAGGCAACTCAAAATGACAACACAGTACAAATATGAAAAAAGGCAGAAAGACTGAGACTGAATCCACCCGCACTCAGATCATGACAATTGTAAGATTCCAAGAAAAAGTTTTACAAAATCAGAAGAAAATTGTTACAAAATTAGCAAGAAAAAATTACAAATTTATGAGAAAAGTTGCCAGTTGATAGGAAAAAGAATCATGAGGGGGGGGGGGAAACAGTAAATCTCCACAAAATTCACAAATTTACAAAATGTCTCAAATTAAGGAACAAAAAGTTGCAACTTACCAACTAGCAAAATTATGGAAAAACAACTGATCTCAAACAGATTAAGAAATTATAGCTTTGCGTTCATTTTAAGGCTCAGTTTTTTGTTTTGTTTTTTTGCCAAAACTGTTCAAAATGCCACTCTCCATAGTAGTAGTATAATAACAATAAAGACATGCTGTTTTCCATCTTATTTTCAGTCAGCTGAACTGTGTTTTCTAGACAGATTTTAGCTTATTCTGCAAAGCCAAAAGGAGTTAATGCGATGACTCAGCATCCGTTGTCCATCTGTCCACATCACAGGAATCGCTACTCCTCCTAGGCATTTGCCCCCATGATCACCAAAGTCACTCACAATGATCCTCCGGTACGCCTGCATCCAGGCTGAGCTCAAGGTCAGTGGCAAAGGTCAGGAGATCTGGGCATTTATGATTTCATGAAAATTGTTCCTCCGACGAGGCAATTTCCCCAGTGTTCGGCAAACTCATGCACAATGATTCTTATGTAGGTCTGCATCCAGGCTGTGCATAAGGTCAATAGTCAGGAGATCTGAGCACTCTTGGGGTGATTTAATCAGGTCAGAATAAGGCCCTCCATCACTGATGGTCTGGTTCATAACTTTTTTTTTCCACAATATCTTTATTGAACCTTTTTTTTTAACAAACATGATACAAACAATCAAACACTAACACTAAAGTACTACAAAAAAAAAAATGCACTAAAAAACACCAACAACCACCAACAAAATCAAATCTTCAACAATGCTCCTCTGTTTAGTCTAGACAATCCAATACATAAGTATACATATTATGTTTACCAGTTTGGAATTTACAAGGTCCACACACATCATTCACCTTCTTCTTCAAGAGTTATGTTTAAATTTTTTACATAATCAATAAAAGGTCTCCATATATTCTCAAACACAATTTCCTTTGATTTCAGTATATATGTTATTCTTTCTAATGGAAGGTTTGTTAACATCTGTCTTAACCACTGAGTCACATCTGGTCTATGAGTCTTTTTCCATAATAGTGCAATACATTTTTTGGCATTAAGCAAACTGAGGTCTATGAATGTTCTTTCACTTTTATTGAAATTATGCTTTTCTGGGTACAGACCCAACAAAAACAGTTTAGGATTCAATATGATTTGTTTTGAGATTATTTTTTCAATTGTTACCCTCACCTCTTCCCAAAACATTCTTATTAATCTACATTCCCATACACAATGAAATAGAGTTCCTTTACTTTCCATGCACTTTGTGCATGTATCTGGTATATTTTTGTTATATCTATTTAACTCCTCCGGTGTAACATACATCCGCATTAACCATTTGAAATGTGTCAATTTAAGGCGTACATTTATTGATTTGGTTTGAGCTTCTGTACAAGCCAATTCCCATTGTTCCTCTGAAATTTCAGTTTGCAGATCTTCTTTCCAGTAGTTTAATCTTTTCAGTGAATTTTCACTTGAAAATAGTGTCAATGAGTTATAAAACTCTGAAATAATACCCTTTCTTTTACTATCTTTCATCAACATTTTTTCCAAGGATGAATAGATAGGTCGAGTGAGAGCTTTATTTTGATTTGATCGAATAAAGTTTCTAAGTTGAAGATATTTAAAAAAATGTGTTCTATTGAGATTAAATTTGATCCTCAGCTCTTCAAAAGACATTATGTTTTCTGCACATGGCAAATATAAATCCTGAATCTTTTGTATCCCTTTTAAATTCCATACTTTAAATACAGCATCCGCTCTCCCTGGTTTAAAATATTGATTACCCCATATTGGACTAAATTGTGACAATAACTGTGGTTCTTTTAAATAGTTTTTAGCTTCACACCATATTTTGATCATATGCTTTACAAATGGATTTTTAACTTGTTTTTGTAATTTTTTTTGCCGAATCTGAGTATATGAATATGGGAAGAGGTAAAGGTAAATTGTATGATTCCATTTCAGTCCAGTGAGGGAGATCATTTGATGAAAAATAATATGTCATAGACCTCAGTTGTGCCGACCAATAATACAACATAAAATTTGGACATTTCAGACCTCCACGATCAAATGGTAAATATAATAAAGACAGACGTAATCTAGCCCTCCTGTTGTTCCATATAAATTCCACTAACTTTTTTTAATTCTTGAGAATAAATCTAAAGGTGGTGGTAAGGGAATGTATTGAAATAAATAAAGTATTTTAGGTAAGATATTACTTTTAAGTATATTAATTCTCCCGATCATCAACATTGGTAGTGACATCCATCTCTGAAGTAACTCATCAATATCTGTCATTAAGGCTTCATAATTGACACTGGCGATTGATTCTAGCTTAGGCACAATTTGGATTCCTAAATATTTAAACTGATTTACAACATTGAATTGATTTACCTCAGGATCTGGGTAATTTCTCTGGGTCTCATTTAGCATTAATATTGAAGATTTAGTTTTATTTATTTTATATCCTGATATTTCCCCAAAATTCTTTATTAAATTCAACAAGGTCGGAATTGATTTTTTAAGATTCGACATAAACAAAATTATGTCATCGGCATACAGGGAGATTTTATGTTCTGTTGGTCCAACTTTAATTCCATATATTTGTGACTGTAGACGTATCGCTATCGCTAAAGGTTCAATTGCCATAGTAAACAGTAAAGGTGAAAGTGGACAGCCTTGTCGACATCCTCTATTGATTTTTATTGATTTTGAAATATTGTTATTTGTTAGGATTTCTGCAGTAGCATTATTATATATTATCTGAACCCATTTTATGAAATTATTTCCAAGTCCAAACCTTTGTAAGACTTCAAAAAGAAAGGGCCATTCAACTCTATCAAAGGCTTTTTCGGCATCCAGTGATAAGAGAGCTGTATCCGGTGCTTCTTTATTAGAATAAATAATATTAAATAGTCTTCTTACATTATGGAAGCCTTGTCTTCCCTTTATAAAGCCATTCTGATCTCGATTAATAATATTTGGTAAAATTTCTTGTATTCCTCTTGCTAAAATTTTACAGATTATCTTAAGGTCAGCATTTAATAGGCTTATTGGTCTCATATTTTCACATTTATTAGAGGGCTTACCTGGTTTTGGCAACAGTATAATTAAGGCATTATTCATATATGATGGTAAATTACTATTTTGAAATGCTTCTAAAACCATTTCCAAAAAAGGTTTTGTTAATTTATTCTTAAATTTTTTATAAAGGTCAACTGGAAGACCATCTGGTCCTGCACTTTTTCCTGATTTCATATTATCAATAGCTAGTCCAACTTCTTCTTGACTAATTTTAGACTCCAGTATCTCCCTATTTTCATTTGGAATACACGGTATAAACAGTTCGTTCAAAAACCCATGTAGTTTTGTTAAGTCAGATTCATTTTTGGTATCATATAATTTTTCATAGTAATCTCTAAAGGCTCTATTAATTTCTAAAGGATCTACTGTATAACTACCTGTCCGTTACTTATAATACTGGTAATTGGTGTTTTAGATTCTAATTGTTTACTCTGCCATGCCAATAACTTTCCTGATTTTTCACCTTGTTCATAAAAAGATTGTTTCAATCTTAGAAGACTCAAGGCAGCTCTATTCGCTGATTTTTTGTCATATTCAGCTCTCAAAATCAGTAATTCGTTCTCCAACCTTGGATCTCTTCCTGCATATACTCTTTCTTGAAGAATTTTTATTTTATGTTCCAATTGGACTCTCTCCTCTCGAGTCTTCTTAGATTTTGAACCTGTATAACTAATAATATGTCCCCTAATAAAAGCTTTGAAAGCCTCCCACTTTACACATGCTGATGTTTGTGTAGTATTGATGTCAAAGAACTCATCTATCTGTTTTTCTATGTATTTAACAAATTCCTCATCCTGAAGCCATTTATGCTGAAATTGCCATCTACCTGGTTCCTTTGTCAATTTCTTATCTACATATATTAGACAGCAGGGTGCATGATCAGAGATCACGATATATCTTCCAAATTTGTCTCCAATTACATTTTTCACTTGAAATGGGACTGATTTATGTATGAGAGTCATAACTCCCCTGGCTCGGGATGAAAATGATGAGGTGAAA
Source organism: Pholidichthys leucotaenia (assembly GCA_020510985.1). NCBI lineage: Eukaryota > Metazoa > Chordata > Actinopteri > Cichliformes > Pholidichthyidae > Pholidichthys > Pholidichthys leucotaenia. The sequence continues at coordinate 306,289,374 of CM035839.1, forward strand.
ACATTTCCTTGCCATCTACTCCTAATTCTTTTTACATCTTCCTCTATTAGATGAGTTTCTTGTAAAAACACAATTTTTGAACCCATGTCTTTTATTTTATTCATAACTTGTTTAAGTTTTTTTAAATTTTGTAGACCTCTGCAATTCCATGAAGTTAAATTAAGATTAACGCTTTGATTTATGATCAATAGGGAGTTTGGGATTACCTTGCAGTGTAAACATGCTCAAACAGAAAAGCAAAAAAATGAGTGGTTGAACATTCACCCTACAAACTACACACAAACAAATTCCCCCTTCCCACATTTGTGGCAATCCCCCCAAAAACAAAAGAAAAATTCCGTCTCCCGATATAGCCATCGACCGTTCCACACCCACGAGGATCAGCCAAAGCCACTCCTTCTTCATCCTCCCAATCACCCTAACTCTACTGCTTTTAATAACGTAACATTAACTCTCTTCTGTAATTTTCCAATTTAACTCCAAAATTTTTTAGCAATTTTGTACTTATTTTTTTTTTTTTAATATGTAATACAATCTATATTTTGTAATCTTGTTATATGCTTCTAATCAGTTAAATGCTCAAATATTCTACCCTATATTCTGTTCATGCTTAGCTCCCACCAGTCTCTTCCTGGATCTTCTTGATGAGCTCCTGCGCCTCCTCGGGGGTCTTGAAGATGCGTGTTCTGCCCTCATATGTGACCAGAAGTCTTGCAGGGTGAATCACTCCATGACGAATCTCAAGGTTGCGCAGTTCTTTGCGGATGGGGTCAAACTGCTTCCTTAATTGTTGGATTCCTGAGGCCAAATCTGGGTAGAACCGCACCTGCTGATCTTGGTATTTAATTTCTCCTTTGGCCCGCACCGCGTTGGAGATCGTCATCCTGTCTCTGTAGCTGAGAAACTTCATAATTAACGTCCTCGGTGCTGCCTTGTTACCTCTCGGTGGGCCAATTCGGTGGGAGCTTTCCAAGACGACTGATGATTTTAGCTCCGCGTTGTTCAGCGCCTCCGGGATCCACCCCTCCAAAAAGGAGCATGAATCACGACCTTCGGCTCCCTCCGGTAAACCCACCAGCCTCAGGTTGTTCCGTCTGGACCGGGATTCCAAGTCCAGAACGCTATTTTCCAGATCTCTTTTTTTTTTCCAAAGTGCGCACCTTTATTTGAAGTCCGCTGATTTCATCCTCCGCACTTGAAACACGAAGCTCCGCCTGCGTCACTCGCTCCACGCAGTCACCCAACTCCTTTCTCATTGCATCCAACGCTGCCATAATCCCATCAAGTTTAGCGGAAAAGTCTGCTCTCATTGAGCTAATGGCAGCCAGCACTGCACCTGTGCCGCCATCGTCAGCAGCAGTTACCGCACCACCGCTAGTTTCATCCGCCATATCCGCAGCTTTTTCTACTGCGCCACAAACTTTAAAGTCCGTTAATTTGGACTGCTTCGGCGATTCAATTTTTCCCCCTCCTGATTTCCCAGCCTTAGTCTTCACCGGCATATCCTCACCCAAACGCTGGGAAAAGTTCTGTTCCAAATGAGAGAGTTATTTGCCGAATCTTTATTTCCAGGAGCAGAGCAGAGTGATACGTGTCCTTCTAGGCGGCCGCCATAACCGGAAGTCTGGTTCATAACTTTGATAAAGAATACAATAAAAAGGGGGTGGGGAGATGGCTTCAAAAACTTTAAGTTGAGTGGCTTTGTTTGAGCTCTCAGTTTTTTGGCATTGCGTCTAAGTATCCCAAAGCTCATCAGACCAAAATGTCAGAAACAACATCTGTTCTTCTGGAACACAATCATAAAGGGCGTTTTTCCCCTTGACTCTGAGATAACTCCATATCCTTTCAAATGTGCCCTCACATACCCTGAAGAGAGACAGCTCTGATTGATGTGATGCCTTGTGTTTGGGGAGCTTGTGTATAAGTTCTGGTCTAGCCTGCGCCACATGAAAGATTCACCTTGATCCTTCAATGAAGAGCAGTGCCCTGCTCACATGCGCTCCTCTTTTTGAAGCTTTCAAGGTCAGAAAAAGTGACATTCGCAGAGACTGACAGCAGAAAAAATGAACGAGAAAGAAGTCAGAGTAGAGATGGAGTCTGTTGTGGTGGAGATTGAGGAACATAAAAGATATTCATAGGGCAGAAGGCAAAGCACAGATGGAATAAAAGATGTGAATATTGTTTTATCAGCATGGCTGATATTTGTCTTTCATTGTTGCAGAACTACTGTCATATGAGTAAAGGTTATCTGTATCGCAGTGAGGGGAAGATGGAGTGATAGAGAGCTCACTGAGTGATGCGAAGAGGGAGCGCCAGAGAAAGGTTCAGTCCACTGGCAATCCAGCACCAATGGAAAGTAGGGATGACTACTGAGATGGAACCACACACACATGCGCACACACCATACAAATCTCTGCCACAGGTCCTTGCCTTTAAAAAGATCATGAAACAGAGCCTTTATGCAATGAGAAAAAAAAATCTCATAGGAGCTGCTCTGACATGCCGTAACCTTTTTGGTCATCTCTGTATCTCACGCTCACCTTCCACAAGGCATCATCTTTCTTTTATCAAGATTCCTTTGATCTGCTGTCTCTGTTTTTCCCCTCATGCAATCCTGTTCAGTTTTTTTTTTCCTTAATTGATGTGTGCCCGGGTAGACCAAGCAGTCTGTGGTTGCTGTGGAAACCAAGTGCCGTGACCACTTGTGCAGTGTATCCTGTTACCCTGTAGTACCACTAAAGAGAATAATGAGGAGGTGTTAGAGGGAAGAATACATGGAAAATGAAAGATGAGAGAATGTTCTCCAAGGTTCCAGCTTACAGTATGAACTTGCATGCCTTTGTCAGTTAATCAGAGATAATTTTATCCTGTTTGTGTGTAACTAAAGAAACTTATCTACTAGTGCATCTTAACAATTGAATATCTCGATTAAGTCAATTAATTCAAAGAGCTAAGTCAATATAAACAGAAGTCAGAAGAAACAACTCTTAAACCATCATGCTCACCTCAAAAGGAATCCCTTTCACAGAGTTAAAAGTCTGTTTGTACTGTAAAAGCTGCTTTCTTCTTCTTAACACTTTTCTGTTTGTGAACTGTGCTCTCAGAAGTGTACTTACTGCCCACAAACATCTCCAAGAGATCACTTATCCACACTGTTGATGGCTTTTGAAGAAATTTAATGAGACTGAAATCTCTGCACAAGCAACTGTCTCCTCTGGCACTTTAGTGTCCAGCACGTAATTGTCTCTACTCTGTCAGAATTTTGTACCCCTCATTAGAATCAGAACATTACACAGTGCATTTCCATTAACAATTTAACTCAAAAAGCATGTTTTATATGTGGTCCACGAGGTCCACAGGCTCCTGAGGGCTCGGGGCACAGCCTTCAGGGCCGGGGACACTGCAGGGCTAACAACAGCTAGGGCCAACCTGTCCCGTGGCATCAAGGAGGCAAAACGACAGTACAGCAAGAAAATATCTGGCCACTTCACCAACACCAGAGATGCACGTTCCCTCTGGTGTGGTATATAGACCCTCACCAACTACAAACCTCCACCTCAGACCTGTGCAAGTGACCCCACGCTGCCTAACAACCTAAACAATTTCTTCGGCCGCTTTGAAGCACAAAACATCACATCAGCTCAGAAGACCACTCCTCCTCCAGATGAGCAGACCATGAGTCTGGATCCAGCTAGCGTGAAGAGGACCCTCTGCAGGATCAACCCAAGCAAGGCAGCTGGTCCAGACAACATACCAGGTCATGTCCTGAAGGACTGTGCAGAGGAGCTCAAGAATGTCCTGGCCAACACCTTCAACATCTCCCTGACTCAAGCTGTTGTCCCCACATGTTTCAAAACTGCCACCATAATGCAAGTCCCAAAGAAGCCCGTTCCATCCAGCTACAATGATTACCGGCCCGTAGCACTGACCCCCATTATAATGAAGTGCTTCGAGCGGCAAGTCATGCAGAACATCAAGTCCACCCTGCCTCCCTCCCGCGACCCATCTCAGTTTGCATACAGGTCAAACAGATCCACAGAAGATGCCATCGCTGCTGCTCTCCATCCAGCCCTCACCCACCTGGACTCAAAGGACTCCTACATGTGAATGCTGTTCTTGGACTTCAGTTCAGCATTCAACACAATTATCCCCCAGCACCTAATACAAAAACGTAGACACTTGGGACTCAAAACATCTCTCTGTAACTGGGTGCTGGACTTTCTCACAGGGAGGCCACAGAATATGTGGGTTGACAGCAACACCTCCCAGACCATCAGACTGAGCACAGGGCCCCACAAGGGTGCATTCTGAGCCCACTGCTCTTCACCCTGCTGACCCATGACTGAGTACCAGCCTACAACACCAACCACATCATCAAGTTTGCGGATGACACAACAGTGGTGGGCCTTATCACCAACAATGAGGAGGCCAACTACAGAAATGAGGGGAGCCAACTGGTCCAGTGGTGTAAAGACAATAACCTCTTCCTGAATGTGGGAAAAACCAAGGAGATTGTGGCCAACTTCAGGAGGGGTCACACAAGCACTCCCCTCTGATCATCGATGGTGCAGCTGTTGAGAGGGTGGGCAGCACCAAGTTCCTGGGGGTGCACATTTCTGAGGACCTCTCCTGGTCCAACAACACCACATCACTGGCCAAGAAGACTCAAACTCACCTCCATTTCCTCTGCAAACTGAGGAGAGCACAAGTCCCACCCCTCATCATATGTTCTTTCTACCAGGGCACCATTGAGAACATCCTCACCAGTTGCATCACGGTGTGGTATGGAAGCTGCACCGCCTCCTGCCAGAAGACACTACAATGCACAGTGAAAGCAGTTAGCAAGATCATCAATACCCCTCTGCCCCCCCTCTCAGATATCTACCTCACCTGCAGAGCCATCAGCATCGCAAGCGACACCTCCCACCCCTCACACTCCCTCTTCAGCCCCCTGCCCTCAGGGAAAAGGTACTGGAGCCTCCAGGCCAGCTTCACAAGACTGCTAAACAGCTTTGTTCATCAGGCCATCAGGACCCTGAACTCCATCCACACCCCTCACCCCTTAACACAATACCCACACAATAACTACCTCAGCTGTTGGCACAGAAAGACTGGCACACCAACAGTAATACATTTGCTGCTGTATGTCTCTGCACTTTAACTGCAACCATTTGCACAAATGCCATATCTGCTGCTGTCTGTTATTGCTATACTGATCATGTGCAGTCCTATCTGTCACTGTTTGCACCTACACTACTACATTGAACTGCAACTACGGGTATTACATCTCTAGTTTTCTGTATATAGGATTGCTGGGTTTTATCATCGTTAATCATTTATCTCTATTTGCACTATGGGAGGTCTGGGTCTATCCTTTGTCACCATTTGCACTACGGGTTGCATTACTCTACATAGACTGCTGTTGTTGTTGTTGTTTTTTCTTTTTTTCCAGCCTTATTCCTTTTCTTTTTTATATTGTGCACACCACTGAAGAGAGAGAGAAATGCCATTTCAATTCTCCTGTATGTCCTCTACGTATAGTAGTATTGACAAATAAAATCTTTGAATCTTGAATCTTATACTGACTATTAGCCTTTATTTAAGTAACTTTAGCTCAGGTAAAAAAAAACATCTCTGTGGTCAAGCATGTAGTAAAATCACAAGTCTGAATGTTCATTTTGTCACACAAGTCATAACTAAACAATTGAACTTTGATTAAACTCAGGGGAATATTTGTTAGTACCGACAGACAAAATTGAAACATTGAAGTGCCTGTTATTATCACTCCAACTGCACTTACCTAAAAAAATGTATGCTTAACCATCTAAGGCGGTGGGCCAAAACCTTTTTTGTCTCAAAGACCACCAACACATGAATGAACAGAAACAAAGTGTGATTTTTTTTAATTTTTTTTTTAACTCGCCTTCGGTGGGAGGCCTGGGCTTGTTCCTCTGTGGGGGGACGGTCTTGTCTGGGGACAGGGGAGGGGAAAAGCAGCACCCAGTGCTTCCATGGTGGATGCTCTGCTTTGTCTTCGGTCCAGAGCATCAGTGGTCTGCTGATAAAACGCTTGTGGTCTTTTATGGTCGGAAAATGATGCTCAAACTTTCTATTGATGACTGTTTTTTTATTCCTATTACTAGCTATCTTCACCGCTACTACTGTACTAGTTATGTGTCAAGACCGCACAGAAACGACAGGCAGGAAGTCAGGTAGAAAAGGAACATCCAGATCAGGCGGGAAAAGAATATCAGCTACATTTTCTCTTATACATATATACACTTCTCACACAATACAACACACTGCCATCTACAGAAGTTCTCTGATGACTCTGCGATCGTTGGCCTCATCTCCAATGGAGATGAAGCTGAGTACAGAGGGCTTATCCAGGACTTCGTGGACTGGTGCCACCGGAACTGCCCCCAGATCAACGCAAGGAAAACTAAGGAGCTGGTGGTGGACTGCCGCAGGCAAGGACAACCCCTCACAGCACCAGTAAACATCCAGGGAACAGACATTGAGATGGTGACATCCTACAAGTACCTGGTTGTTCATCTGAACAATAAACTAGACTGGTCACACAATACTGACGCACTCTACAAGAAGGGACAGCGCAGGCTGTTCTTACTGAGGAGACTCAGGTCTTTTGGTGTACAAGGGGCGCTGCTGAAGACATTCTATGACACGGTGGTGGCATTAGCCATCACTTTTGGAGTGGTCTGCTGGGGCAGTGGCATTACTGCAGCCGATAGGAAGAGACTGAACAAACTGATCAAGAAAGCTAGCTCTGTCCTGGGGCAGCGCCTTGACCCGGTGGAGGAGATAGGAGAGAGAAGGACGGTGGCTAAACTGTCATCTCTGCTGTAGTCCGAGTTCCACCCTATGCAGGACATACTGGATGCACTGAGGAGCTCATTTAGCAGCAGACTACATCATCCCAGGTGCACAACCGAGAGGTTTCGCATGTCCTTCCTACCAACGGCTGTCAGACTGTACAACCTAAGCAGGGCTGCTCACAGAGATAGCAAAAAAGACGTAACAACCTAATAGTTTTTTGAATGCAAAAGATGCAATAGACTTACACGATGGTCCCCTCCGGCATACAACTAAAAAAATACCGGTCGCTATGGAGGGTGAGAATATGTATGGGCACATAATCATACCATGTAGGATAACTAAGTAGACGGTTGTGCTGTTTCATCCCATCTAGCAATAATGCTCTGCACTGTGTGTGTTTATATATTTATATATTTATTCCATCTAGCTACAATACTCCGCACTGGGTGTGTTTATATTTATATATCTATACATACCTGCCAACTACTCCGGTTTTGCCGTAATGGTTCCGGTTTTTAAGACCCCGTTCCGGGTTCCGGTTTTATTATTCAAAATTACGGTTTTTCACTAAAAAATTCAGTCACAAATTTTAAATCGTAAAAAAAACCACGGAAAACACGAAAGCAATTCCAAACACGCTGTCGCTCGGAATCGTATCTAAATTTAGGACAAAGGCAATCGGCACTGCTTCATGTAGGTGTATTGCGCATGTGCGAGAGGTCTGAGCCAATTTTCCAAGTGCAATCGCGAGGCAATCAGGTAAGAATTATACGTTTTCATCATGGAGTCTGCCGGAGAAAAATCACTAACGAGCGTGAAACACAAACGAAAATTACAGTCTTTTCGTGAGGAATACAGCAAAGCATTTTCGGGAGTTATTATTCGCTCAAGAAGGGGTGAAAATTACGCAAATTGCACTTTGTGTAGACAAGACTTTTTGATTGGATATGGCGGAATCAGCGATGTGAAAGACCACGTAAGAACGAAAAAACACAAGGCCAGTGCCAGTGACGCTAGCGGCAAACTTGAAGAACATGTGCTGTGTAATTGCAAGCCTTGTCATGCTTGGTGTATCATGTAAACACATAAAATATCAGAGCGATTTTGCCGTCATTTACGCACGTGTCTGTTAAACAGTGCTAGTATACCCTGCTGATATTTCTAGTCTTCTAGTTACCTCCGCCAAGGAGGTTATGTGATCATCAGCGTTGGTTTGTCTGTTTCTTTGTTAGCTAGATAACTCAAAAAGTTATGGACGGATTTTCATGAAGTTTTCACAGATTGTCAGAAATGGGGTATCCTACAGATGATTAGATTTTGGTGGTGATCCAGATCACCGTCTGGATCCAGGAATTTTTTAAAGGATTCTTTTTTTTTTTTTTTTTTTTTTAATTTAACATTGCGAGATAGGGCCATTTTCAATATTTTATTTATGATGTTAAACACTGTATGGGGGGAACTGTGGCGCTTGGCAGAGGTCTGCGCTCTCCGAGTGCTTTTCTAGTATTCATAATACATCACATCTGGCCTATTTGAAGTTCTATGCAGTGTTAAGATAGTCTTTTGAATGCAAATTTAATGAATGAATGAATGAATCTTTATTTCGGATAGATTAAAAGTAAAGATTAAAAAGAAACAGAATGACTTCCGGTTATGGCTGCCACGTAGGACGGACGTGTCTCGCTCTGCTCTGCTCCTGGAAAAAAAAAATCGGCAAATAACTCTCTCATTTGGGACAGAACGTATCCCAGCATTTGGGCGAGGATATGTCGGCGAAGCCTAAGGCTGGAAAACCAGGAAAAGGAAAAAGCGAGCCGCCGAAACAGTCCAAATTAACGGACTTTCAGGTCTGTGACGCAGCAAACAAGGCTCCATATATGGCGGAGGAAGCTGGCGGCGGTGCGATTTCTGCGGGGAATGGCGCAGATGCGCTGATGGCTGCCATGAGTTCAATGAGAGCGGACTTTTCCTCTAGATTTGATGGGATTATGACAGCGCTGGAAGGAATAAGAAAGGAATTGGGTGACTGTGTAGAACGAACGGCGCAGATGGAGCTCCGTCTCGCTAGTGCTGAAGATGACGTCACCCGTCTTCAATTAAAGGTGCGCACTTTGGAAAAAAAAAATAAATCTCTGGAAGATAATATTTTGGATTTGGAATCTCGGTCGAGACAGAATAACTTGAGGCTGGTGGGTCTTCCAGAGGAATCAGAAGGTCGGGACGTATGTTCCTTTCTGGAAAAGTGGATTCCGGAGGTGCTGGGCAGCGAGGAGTTGCAATCAGCAGTGGTTCTGGAAAAAGCACATCGTATTGGCCCACGGAGAGATGAGGGACCGCCGAGGACCTTAATTATGAAGTTTCTAAGCAACAGAGACAGGATGAAGATCTTCAACGCTGCACGTGCTAAAGGAGAGATTAAACACCAGGACCAGCAGGTGCGGTTCTACCCAGATTTGGCCACAGGAATCCAGCAATTGAGGAAGCAGTTTGATCCCGTACGTAAGGAGCTGCGCAACCTTGGGATTCGTCATGGTGTAATCTATCCTGCGAGACTGCTGACCACGTATGAGGGCAGAACCCACATCTTCAAGACCCCAGAGGAGGCGCAGGAGTTCATCAAGAAGATCAAAGAAGAAGAAGAGACTGGTGGGAGCTAAGCATGAACAAAATATAAGGTAGAATAACTAAGCATTTGCACAGGCATCTGACTGACTTGAAGTAAATAGTAAGTTTACAAAATATAGATTGTATTATATATTAAAAAAAAAACAAAACAAAAACAAAACAAACAAAAAAAAAAACTAGGATGTACAAAGTTGGTAAAAATTTTGGAGTTAAGTTGGAAAACTACAGAGGAGAGTTAATGTTACGTCATTAAAAGCAGTAGAGTTAGGGTGATTGGGAGGATGAAGAAGGAGTGGCTTAGGCTGTTCCCCGTGGGTGTGGAACAGTCGATGGCTATATCGGGAGACAGAATTTTTCTTTTGATTTTGGGGGGTTTGCCACAAGTGTGGGAAGGGGGAATTTGTTTGTGTGTAGTTTGTAGGATGAATGTTCAACCACTCATGTTTTTGCTTCTCTGTATGAGCATGTTTACACTGCAAGGTAATCCCAAACTCTCTATTGATCATGGACCAAAGTGTTAATCTTAATTTAACTTCATGGAATTGCAGAGGTCTACAAAATTTAAAAAAACTTAAACAAGTTATGAATAAAATAAAGGACATGGGTTCAAGAATTGTGTTTTTACAAGAAACTCATCTGATAGAGGAGGATGTTAAAAGAATTAGGAGTAGATGGCAGGGAAGTGTATTCACCTCTTCATTTTCATCCCGAGCCAGGGGAGTTATGACTCTCATACATAAATCAGTTCCTTTTCAAGTGAAAAATGTAATTGGAGACAAATTTGGAAGATATGTAATCATTCAAGGTTCTTTGCTATTAGAAAATATAAATCTTGTGAACTTATATGGTCCCAATATAGATGACCAGAAGTTCTTTGCTAATTTATTTCTCATCTTATCATCACTTACAGGGCAACATATAATAGCAGGGGATTTTAATTGTACATTGAATCCAGGTGTGGATAGATCAACAGGACTGGATTGTACGCACATTGGATGTAGGATGACTATTAATCATTTTATGAAAGAATTGAGATTGTTAGATATATGGAGAGAAATGAAACCACAAGTTAAAGCCTATTCTTGTTATTCCAGTACCTACAAGACATTCTCACGTATTGATTATTTTTTGATTTCCACAGAATTAAGGTCCAAGATTCAAAACTGCTTTTATGATAACATCGTGATCTCTGACCATGCACCCTGTTGTCTAATATATGTAGATAAAAAATTGATAAAGGAATCAGGTAGATGGCAATTTCAGCATAAATGGCTTCAGGATGAGGAATTTGTCAAGTATATAGAAAAACAGATAGACGAGTTCTTTGACATCAATACTACACAAACATCAGCATGTGTAAAGTGGGAGGCTTTCAAAGCTTTTATTAGGGGACATATTATTAGTTATACAGGATCAAAATCTAAGAAGACTCGAGAGGAGAGAGCTAAATTGGAACATAAAATAAAAAATCTTCAGGAAAAAGTGTATGCAGGAAGTGACCCAAGGTTGGAGAATGAATTACTGATTTTGAGAGCTGAATACGACAAAAAATCAGCGAATAGAGCTGCCTCGAGTCTTCTAAGATTGAAACAATCTTTTTATGAACAAGGTGAAAAATCAGGAAAATTATTAGCATGGCAGATTAAACAATTGGAAATTAAAACACCAATTACCAGTATTATAAGTAATGGACAGGTAGTTATAGATCCTTTAGAAATTAATAGAGCCTTTAGAGATTACTATGAAAAATTATATGATACCAAAAATGAACCTGAATTAACAAAACTAAATGGGTTTTTGAACGAACTATCTATACCGTGTATTCCAAATGAAAACAGGGAGATATTGGAGTCTAAAATTAGTCAAGAAGAAGTTGGGCTAGCCATTGATAATATGAAATCAGGAAAAAGTGCAGGACCAGATGGTCTTCCAGTTGACCTTTATAAAAAATTTAAGAATAAATTAATAAAACCTTTTTTGGAAATGGTTTTAGAAGCATTTCAAAATAATAATTTACCATCATACATAAATAATGCCTTAATTATACTGCAGCCAAAACCAGGTAAGCCCTCTAATAAATGTGAAAATATGAGACCAATAAGCCTATTAAACGCCGACCTTAAGATAATCTGTAAAATTTTAGCAAGACGAATACAAGAAATTTTACCAAATATTATTAATCGAGATCAGAATGGCTTTATAAAGGGTAGACAAGGCTTCCATAATGTAAGAAGACTATTTAATATTATTTATTTTAATAAAGAAGCACCGGATACAGCTCTCCTATCATTGGACGCCGAAAAGGCCTTTGATAGAGTTGAATGGCCCTTTCTTTTTGAAGTACTACAAAGGTTTGGACTTGGAAATAATTTCATAAAATGGGTTCAAATAATATACAATAATGCTACAGCAGAAATCCTAACAAATAACAATATTTCAAAACCAATAAAAATCAATAGAGGATGTCGACAAGGCTGTCCACTTTCACCTTTACTGTTTACTATGGCAATTGAACCTTTAGCGATAGCGATACGTTTACATTCACAAATATATGGAATTAAAGTTGGACCAACAGAACATAAAATCTCCCTGTACGCCGATGACATAATTTTGTTTATGTCGAATCTAAAAAAATCAATTCCAACCTTGTTGAATTTAATAAAGAATTTTGGGGAAATATCAGGATATAAAATAAATAAAACTAAATCTTCAATATTAATGCTAAATGAGACCCAGAGAAATTACCCAGCCCCTGAGGTAAATCAATTCAATGTTGTAAATCAGTTTAAATATTTAGGAATCCAAATTATGCCTAAGCTAGAATCAGTCGTCAGTGTCAACTATGAAGCCTTAATGTCAGATATCAGTGAGTTAACTCAGAGATGGATGTCACTACCAATGTCGATGATCGGGAGAATCAATATACTTAAAAGTAATATTTTACCTAAAATACTTTATTTATTTCAATACATTCCCTTATCACCACCTTTAGATCTATTCTCAAGAATAAAAAAAAAGTTAGTGGAATTTATATGGAACAACAGGAGGGCTAGATTACGTTTGTCTTTATTATATTTACCATTTGATCGTGGAGGTCTGAAATGTCCAAATTTTATGTTGTATTATTGGTCGGCACAACTGAGGTCTATGACATATTATTTTTCATCAAATGATCTCCCTCACTGGACTGAAATGGAATCATACAATTTACCTTTACCTCTTCCCATATTCATATACTCAGATTCGGCAAAAAAATTACAAAAACAAGTTAAAAATCCATTTGTAAAGCATATGATCAAAATATGGTGTGAAGCTAAAAACTATTTAAAAGAACCACAGTTATTGTCACAATTTAGTCCAATATGGGGTAATCAATATTTTAAACCAGGGAGAGCGGACGCTGTATTTAAAGTATGGAATTTAAAAGGGATACAAAAGATTCAGGATTTATATTTGCCAGGTGCAGACAACATAATGTCTTTTGAAGAGCTGAGGATCAAATTTAATCTCAATAGAACACATTTTTTTAAATATCTTCAACTTAGAAACTTTATTCGATCAAATCAAAATAAAGCTCTCACTCGACCTATTTATTCATCCTTGGAAAAAATGATGATGAAAGATAG